>CM066035.1:430798636-432020818 GCA_033557465.1 Ichthyophis bannanicus
GGTGCCACAACGTTCCCTCCTCCTGGGACAAGGAGGTCTGGAGCAGATCCCAAGTCCAGGGAGGGAGCTTGAGAGAGATGCAGAAGTAGAGGAGTAACCACCCCCCAACCCCCCCCCCCCCCCACCCCACCCCCCCCCCCCCCCCCACCCCCCCCACTTGGCGTGGACCAACTATGGTGCTATGGAGGATTTCATAGAACCCCTTGCTCTTCTCTGGAAGTTTGAAGAGTGTCTTGGGAATTAGGGTGTAATGGGTGGAAAGGCATAGAGGAAGTCTTTGCCCCAATGGAGAGAGGAAGGCATCCCTGGCCTGCACTTCCTGACACGGAAGTTCTGGAAACAGAACCGGGGAAGTTAGGCGATTTCCACGTGACTTGCAAAAAAAAAGTATATGGTCCTGGGGTTCCCCAAATTCGAAAGATCCCTGGCTATCTGGTTGCCCCAATGGAGGGGACCATTCGTGGCGGGAAGCAGAACTCGACTGAGTCCTTGTTCCTGCCCAAGGTAGTTTTGAACCCCTGGAAGATACACTGCCGTGAGATGAATTTGATGTCTCTCTGGGCGAAGGCCCACAATCTCAGTAGCTTCGTTGCAAAGCGACCGAG
This sequence comes from Ichthyophis bannanicus, assembly GCA_033557465.1. Taxonomy (NCBI): domain Eukaryota; kingdom Metazoa; phylum Chordata; class Amphibia; order Gymnophiona; family Ichthyophiidae; genus Ichthyophis; species Ichthyophis bannanicus. The sequence continues at coordinate 430,799,242 of CM066035.1, forward strand.
AGCCAGTCCCGCCCTGCTTGTTTCACAATAGAACATGGCTACTTGGTTATCCGTGTGGGAATTATGACTGTCTTGTAGGCTGAGCAGGGTGTGTGGAAGACTCTGAGAAGCTAGAAAAATTGCTCTGAGCTCTAAGAGGTTGATATGTAATAAGATTTCCTCTTCTAGAGGAACCAGGGGCATGCCCCTTGCAAGTGGAGAGATCTTGAAGATGAGCTCCCCAACCTCTTTGGAGAGGCATCTGGGTTGTAAGGGTTACTTGGGGCGGTAACACCTGTTGAAAGGGGGGACCCAAACAACAGATTTTGATGGGACTTCCACCCAGTGGAAGGACCACAAAAGAGGCGACTGGAGGGTTGCCCTATTTGTCTGACAGGAATTCTGATGCATGGGTCCATTGGGTGGATAGAGTTCACTGAGCTGGCCCTCATGTGAAGGCGAGTGTAAGGAACCACATATGCACCGTGGAGGCCATGTGGACCTAACAGGTTGTAACATCATCTCGAGACGTTAAATGGGTATTTAACCTGAATTTGTGAGGCTAACTGCACCAAGCGTAGGCAACGGTGCCGTAGGGGAAGATAGGGCCCTTGCAGTTGTGGTGATCCAGCAGCAAGGTATGCCCCTGATGAAAACTCTAGAGACTGAGTAGGGGTGGAGATGGGATTTTTGGCAAGTTTATTACAAGCCCCAGATAACTGGAAGGATACGGCGCTTGTGCAGGAGTTAGAGGAAATCTGGGCCTCTGGACTGGGAATGGAGCTCGGATGAAGCCAGTCGTCCAGATATGGTGAATACGAATTATCCCTAGAGTGCATAGGGAATTGCAAGCAGCCACTACTGCACCATGCATTTTGTGAACAGCCTTGGAGCAGAGGCGCCAGATCGAAAAGAACAGCACTCTGTACTGATAGTGCTTCCCTTGAGTAAAGGAACCGTAAGGAACCTTCTGTGTGTTGGATTGGATACGCGGACCATGGATGTTAACGCATCCTTTGAGGTCTAGAGAGCAAAGCCAATTCCTGACTCTGAAGGTACTGGAAAGGCAGAGTACCAAAGAGAGACAATCATCCTTGAATTTCTCCTTGCATTAGAAAATCTTGAAAATTACAATTGCCCTCTGACGTATCTAAAATGGGTCTGTAGCCCCCTGTTTTCTTTGGGATAAGAAAGTATGGGGAGTAGACACCCTGAGGCCCCTGTTGAAGAAGGGGTAATCTTCTTCTAGTTGGCCCCTTGGGCAAAGAAGGGTAGTGATCTCCCTGACCCAGGAAGGTCGAGGAGAGGTTTGTCTGGGAATTGACATACTGTCTCACCATGGGGTGAGGAGGAAAGGTTTAAGAAATGAAGGCCTTGTTAACCCTCCCCTCCCTATGATGGAGAGGATCCATTGCTCTGCTTTTGATTTGTTCCCATCTGGGAGCAACAGTAAGCCAACCTTCCTGGAATGGTGAGAGGTTCTGGATGTTCTAGAGCCAGAAAGGCTAAGCTCTCTAGTTGTAAAAGTCCAAAGGCCCTGAGGAGGCTGAGGCTGTTGGGTCGTAGCAGTCTAGCAGCCTTAGGGCTTGGCCTGTTTCCGGTTTTGTTGCTGTCTCTTTGTAAGCAAAACGAACCTGTCGTTTCGGAAGATGGACTGCTGAACATAAGCAGGAATAATATTTTCCCCTTTTTTGTTGGAAAAAGAAAAAAAAAAAAAAACCCCCCTTTTTGAACAACCTTTTCTTAAAAGGGAGCAGGAAGTACGACTTTGAAAGTCTAATCTTAAAATAAGCAGAATTTTCAGCATCCATTTGGGTGGCCTGGGCCTGTGCCAATCTTTGCCAAAAAGATTTTCAACCTGTACAAGGAAGATTTTCTCTCTCACTAGGTCCATCTTGAACCCAAGGTTCCAAATCAGGAAGCTTGTAAACCAAGCAAAACTGATGCATGCACCTATGGCATATGGCCGAGGCTCTGCTGGCACCTTCAAAAGAGGCAAAGGCTGCACGGTTGGAGAACTTGGAAATATCCTGGGCATGTTTGAGCCAGGTGAGGAATTCTTCCCTTTTATCTTCTGGAATAAAAGGAGATAAAGTTTGCAGGTGATCTGTAACTTCTTTTAGAAACATCCCCATATAGAGACTATAGGAGTTGATTCTGGCAACAAGCATACTAGCCTGGAAAAGTCTCCAGCCAAAGGCATCTAAGGTTCTGCATTCCCTTCCTGGAGGAGCAGAAGAGTGCCTCTTTGTACTCTTTATCTTCTTCATAGCAGACTCCACCACAATGGAGTGGTGAGGAAGCTGAGTCTTATGGAAGCCAGGACAAGGAGGAACACGATACATGGTGTCCAACCTGCGAGAATGAGGGGAAGTGGTGAGAGGAGTCTCCCATATGCCCAACATGTGATCATAAAGAATCTCATGTATTGGTAAAGTGGCTGCCTCTTTAGGAGCCTTAGGATATGGTAAAATATCTAATTTTTTGGCTCTAGGCTCTGTCTCAAGGGCCACTGAGATGGAGAGGTCCTGGCCACTTCCCTAATGAAGTCTTGAAAAGACAAGTCTTCTGGAGGAGACATTTCTCCTTTTTGGAGAAGAGGGCTCCTGAGGATGAATCACTGATGTTTCAACAGAGACCTCTGATTCATCAGAGTTTTTCAGAGGAAGCGAAGTATCGTCTGTCTGGATGCTCCTGCAGAGCCCGATACGCGTACCAGGTGGTATCGACATCGGGAGTGATCGTACCGATTCGGTACCAATGGGCATCACAGGGACAGTGTACCGCTGCAGTCGACACTGAAGCGGATGTCGATGCAATCGGTACCGGCACCGGAACCGATGTCGGTACCGGTGCCGGAAGTCGGTTACCGGCAACGGAGTTTGTTTGCGGTACGAAGGCGTCGTAGCTTGTATGAATGCCGTGATGGCACGCTGCATGGTCAGGATATTCTGATCCACTGACGCAACCAATGTCTGGATGTCGGTACCAGTAGGAACCACCGGTACCCCAGAACATGGCAACAGGTGATCGGTCGAGGCCGAGCCATCGATGTCAACCTGTCACCCCATAGATAAAGCTTTGGAAGCCGGAGCCTCCCGCCGGGTAATTTTGGCCGGTGCGGATTCCTCGAGGGCAAGCCCCGGAGGCATCTCGATACTTAGATGGGAGATCTACCCTTCGAGGACCGGGCTGGATTTAAGTTTGGTTTACTGAGATACATGTGAGGAAGTAGCTGCCATGGAAGACGTAGATGCAACAGAAGATTCATCAAAGGGAAACAGGGTTCTGAGCTTAGCTACTCATTCTGTAGACCTCTTTTAGACATCATGGAACAGGACTCACAATCCGCAATGGAGTAGTCAGGACCTAAACATTTTAGACACCATTCATGGGTGTCGGTTGACAGAAATAGTGCTGCTGCTGCACTTCGTGCATTTTTTAAACCCAGAGGCGGGCTTTTCCATGAGGAAAAAATTTCCTAGGCCTAAGGCCAAAGAAGAAAATGCACTGAAGTGAGAAAAAATGGTAGGTTTTTTTTTTTTAGAATAAAGAAAGAAAAGACCGGCGGTACCGGTCCAGCGGCAAGAAGGCAGACGCGCGACCAAAGAAATAAATAAAATAAAGAAATTCTTCAGCGGTGACAGGAACACGACCTGCTGGCTCCGCGGAAAAGAAGAACTGGAGAGAGGCGGTTAGGAAAGGCGGGAAGGCAGCGCGCAGGCGCTGTGGGATGCTCCCAAAAGCTTTCCTTTTGGATGCTGGGGAGCGTTCCCGCGCAGGCTCCGTCGGTACCGACGATACCCATATGTGAAGACTCATTCCTGCTTGTTCCTGGAGATAGCAGAATACATATCTACCGATAGTAAAATATCTCAACAGATACATATATATATATATATATATATATATATATATATATAACATTTAGATATATGAGAATATATCTATAGTGAGATATGAAGGGCATAAAATACACACAAATGATAGACATAGACATCTGTAAGATGTGTGCTATAGGTATGTATAGGCCTCTATATGGAAGTCTGCAATGAAGCAGACAGAGATATGCCTACAAAAAGGTATTCACATAGGAAAATGTGGAGAGGAAAGATTCATCTAATAACAAGAAGGTGGAACCTACTTGAGAAGATATATAGAGAATCAATTCCCACTGGTTATGGCTACAGGGATGCTAGGTAGTAGAATAACCAGGATGGTTACGTGACAAGCAGAGGATGATATCAGTCTGCAGCCAGCAAGTCCCGAGGATTCTAGAACTCTAGCATGGTAAGTGAACAGAAGACGCATAGGAATGAGATACCATGCTGACCTGGCTTAAGGGCAAAAAGGTATCATGCGTTCGTACCATAAGGACGAGCTGGAAGGAGAAAACATATTCCCAATTGGAAATACTATGGACCAAAGCAGGGAATTAGCAACTCCTCAAGCTTTCACGTAAGAGGAGGCCAATGTCCTTTATATTAAAAAGGAGAACTTTTCTAGTCATGGGAGACATGACTGATAAAGCCTTTTTCAACCATCTAGTACAGCTGTTGGAGAAAAAGCCCCCCATGCTCTCTAGCAAGGGCCCATAGTGGAGAGCTTCTCTGTAGAATTGCAGAGAGCATGATGCAGAAGAATGAGGAGATAGAACTGGCTGCAGGAGAGCCAGTACCTATGTCAACGATGCTGCCAAACCCAGGGGAATGGAGATGGCAGAAAGAGAAGACAATCCAACAAGCTTGTAGTGAAAAAATTTCCAAGACAGACGACAGCACTGACTTGGAGCCACTACTAAGACCAGACAGAATGTTAGTGGAGGACAAATCTGGTTGCTGGTGGAAAAGAACCAGTGGTCCAAACATTAAGGCTCCTGCATTGGCAGCTGCTTGCCAGACAGCAGAAAGAATGGTACTGTTTAAAAACAGAAAGAACAGACAAAGCAAGAGTAGAAAACTCTGGACGTGTCTGATGAACTGCTTCAAAGCAAGATTGAAAAAGAGGAGTCAACTCAGAAGAAGAGAACTCCGCACTGGAAAAGTAAGAAAACTAGAGAGGCTGAAGAAAAAGCCCTCTAGTAAAGCAATACCGCTCTTACAAAGGAGAAACCTGGTAAGAGGGTAAAGAGAATGGAGCTGAAGAAAACTTACAAAGTAGTAAGTTTATAGAAAGGAAAAAAGACATGCTGGCAAAGGAAACTATCGTTTGATAATGGATAGACCTCTTTCCCTAGCAGGAAGAAGAGGAGAACCCTAGAAGCATGAACATCCTGACAGCTCACAGAACATAGAAAGAATGGATGTCTTTCGGGAAGAGATCCATGTTTAGGATTTAGAATGACAGCAGTGGATTGGCTCTATTGAGAAGAAGCAACTGCAGATTCTAATCCCAAGAGTCACAAGCATCTGATGGATTGATCAGAAACCCTGTGGTTGCTGGGTTTGCTGAGCCTGGCGAGAGGTTGAATTCTGCAGACCAGGACGATGCTTCCCCTGTTTGGGAACATCTGTATGATGGGCAGATGATGCATAAAACCTTCTTCTCCTATGGGAAGAAAGTTTGGCAGGACATTTCCTACCTACTGGGACAGAAGAAGGTGCAGAACAGCCCCTAGGAACAGGTAAGTCAGTGGATAACTGAGTAACCTGACGTAAAGACTCCTTGTTAAAAAGATTGTCTCCAGTGCAAGGAGTATGTCCCAGTCTGTGCTGTGCCCATTTGTCCAAGTCTGAAGCTTGGAGCCAGGCTCTACATCGTGCCCTTATAGTTATAGCAGAAGTCCTGCTAAGAGACTCAAAAGAGTCTAGGGAAGCACGAGTAAGAAACCAAGAGATATTCTGGAGATGCTTGAGCAGTGAAGAATAGTCTGCACTCTTGGACTCTGGAAGGGAAGGAGTCAAAAGATGTAATTGCTTTGTGACCTCCTCAAGAGATAGACTCATATAGAAAATATATGAGAGAATTCTTGCAGAAAGCATAGATGTCTGGAAGGTTTGACGTCCAAAGGCATCTAGTGTCTTAGACTCACGACCTGGCGGATAAGAAGAGTGCTTTTTCTTACTCTTTACCCGCCGCATTGCTGATTCCACTACTATGGAATGATGAGGAAGTTGAGTCTTTTTAAACCCTGGATAGGGGGGCACCTGATATAAGAGATCAGTTGCTCTGGAAGGTGGGGGTACCCTTAAAGGTGTTTCCCACATTCCTAGAAGGAGATCCTGCAAGGAATGATGCAAAGGAAGCATTATGTTCTCCTTTGCTTTGGTAGAAACAGAGCCTTGTGCAGGATCATGTCCTGGGATAGGAATGGCCAGAGATCTTGCTATATCCAGGAGGAAACTCTGAAAAGAGGGATCCCCAACAGGACTCTCCCTTGGACAGGTTAGATCTGAAGAACTAGCCTGAGCACCGACAGAGCTATCCAGATATATAGGAATAGAAGATCCTGCAGAGTGCAGTGTGGAATGCTTAAAGGATGGTCGCCGGTACTGGCTGTCAGGAGCAGCGACCGTCATTACCACATTGTCCATGCCAGGTATCGACTCCAAGCTTGGTATAGAAGGGAGCGATCCTGTTGAAAAAAGCATGGCAGGAGTTGGCCACGATGCTACTGTGGATACCGGTACCGATGCCAATACCGGTACCGATGTCGGAGTCGAGCCCGAAAGAGACATCGGAGCAGTCATCAGTGACCGTTCAATCGGTACCGAAGTAACCGAAAACCTCCGGGCGCTATCCTCGGTACCGAGCCCCCGGTATCGATCAGTGTCGGTACCAAAGCGTATTGGTACCCAGTCGCCCAGACTAGAGATCGATTCCAAACTCAGCATCAAGGGCAGCTCAATCGACCTCGAGGGAACCGAGAGTTGCGGATCCGAATAATCGAAACCAAGCCTTTGGTACCGCTGAGAGCCGGTACCAAGGCGAGTCGGTACGCAGTCCTCCAGACTGGAGATCGATTCGAGACTCGGCATCAAAAGAAGCGAGGCTATTGATGCACGTCTGGAGAGTACCGACGTTGGTGGTAGTATCGGTGCTGGTACCGATAATGGAAAGTCAGTCTGGAGTGCATCCACCGGTCCCGAAGGCACCGAGGACGCCAGATGACCATCCATGGTGAGGAGTGTCTCATCCAACACCAGTGCCGATGCCGGGGTATCGGTACCGCTCGAAGCGGCTGCCACCACCGGATACGGCTCAGGTATGTTCTGTGAGGGGTGAACCCCAGGAACAACCTGAAACCCCTGAAAGGCTTTGGAGACCGAAGACTCCCGCCGGGGTTTTGAAGCCAGTGCATGAGACCTACCACTCGAGGGCTGGCTAGTCTTAACAGACTGTGGGTTACCTGATCCTGTGTGGAAGAAGAAGGGGACGGTGCCCCGAAGTTGGAGGGAAACCGTGCATCGAGGGAACCCCGATGTTGAAAACCTCTTCTCACCAAACTGTTGTCAGGACCCAAGCAGGTTAGACACCGACTTCGAGGGTCTAAAAAGAAAGTTGTACCGCCACAGTCTGAACATTTCTTGGAGAAAGTGGCTGGCGGTTACATGAAGGAAAAGAAGAGGCCTGAAGGCCTAAGAAACCGCGGGACACTATGAAGAAAAAATATCCCGTGAAAAAGGAAGATTTTACAAGAAAAGAAAAGAAAACACCGGCGGTACCGGTGGCGTCAGGAAGACAGCCGTGACCACAAGAAAACTAAAGAAATAAAACCAGAATTTTCTGCGGTGACAGGAGGACGTCCTGCCGGCTCCGCGGAAAACGAAAACTGAGGAGAGGCAGTTGGGAAAGGCGGGAAGGCAGAACGCAGGCGTGGTGGGATGCTTCCAAAAGCTCTTTGATTGGACGCTGGGAAGCGTTCCCGCGCAGACTCCGTCGGTACCGATGTACCCATTTGTGAAGACTCATTCCTGCTTGTTCCTGGAGATTACTTCAATGTCAATGAACGGCCAGAGTCTGATGCAGCCTTTGAAGCCCTGGAGACCGGTGCCATTAATGCCGATGATGCTCGATTGGACTTTTGAGCACAAAAAAGTGATTCACACCATTTGTCTTGATCTTTGAGGCCTCTCCCTATCATATGCAAATACAAATTACAAGAAGAGGGCTGATGACCAGGTCCCAGGCACTGGAGGCCCCAGCTGTGTGTATCCATGACAGATATGGTCCCAGCACACTGGGTACACTTCTTAAACCCGCTGGCAGATTTCTGGGACATTTTGCCCAGGAAAATAGCACAGCAAAATCAAATGTCTTGATTTTTGAAGCAAAGCCCAACAGGAGCACCAGTCCCTGGGTTGGTGCTACAGAAAATGAAACAAAATTAAACGATCAAGAGAGACAACGTTTTTAAAAGGGAAAAGAGAACCACGATGGCAGGCAAAAAGTAAAAACTCGAGCAAGGAAATCCCTCTACAGGCAAAATAAAGTTTACCAAGAGGAGAATGTCAGGAACATATTCGTGAGGCTTCATGGAAAATAAAGATTGATCCAAGATGGTGCCACCATAGCAGGCGGGAAAGAGGCGCGCAGGCACAGTGGAGCCTACCAAAAGCATCCGAAAGAAGCTGGGGAGTGTTCCCATGCAGGGCCTCCATCAGGGACGTCACCCATGTGAAAGGACTCATTTCTGCTTGTCCATGGAGAACTACTTTAACATAAAAATCAGGTAGCTAAGGCTTGATGCTCATGGATTCCTTTTGTCAAAGTAACTTTACTAGAAAGAATACCTTCTAGGTGCTATGCTTGAGAGATGTGGACTCCATAGGCTTTAATAACGATTTCATGAAAGACATAAGGATGACATTGAGGCTTTATGATTCAGCAGGATTTTGAAATGGTGGTTTGACATGAAGCAGCTCCCTCATGAATCTGGAAACAATTTGACTTTGAAATTAAGACCTTGTCAATGGAAACATGATAGGCTGAGAATATGCGGAGATGTATTCTGATGAAGAACATTTGCAGCCTTGGATGATAAAGATGGTAAAGATATTGAAATATGGTATTTGGAAGAAATTGAAAGGGATTTTGACCATTTGAATGTATATGTATAATCTGGTGGAAGGTGTCCTTGCTGCCACCGAGATGTTTGAAACTGGCATTAGTAGACATAGGGTAGCAAATAAATGCTATTCAGTTTCCATGCTGTCAGAACATATGATTTAAGATTGGGATGCAAAAGGGAACCCTATTATCAAAATTCAAAAGTTTGAAGCTTGTATGGAGGAAGATCTAGGAGTCTTTTGAGAAGAAAGAACCAGTTCTAACAAGACCCAGTATGGTGGCATGAGAATCATTGCCTTTTATGAAACTTGTGCAAAGTTTTGACTATCAGAGGGATGGGTGGATAAAAACAGAAGAGGGACCAACTCTAGTTTATGAGTAGGGTTTACCCTACCAATCAATCTGGGGGTGGGTGCATTAGACAACAGAGGGAACGTTTTGTGTTACTGTTGATGGAAAAAATGTCTGTCTGAGGCATGCCTCAGTTCTGAAAAATGTCCTATATAGTTGGATGAAAAGATCACTCACGAGACTGAAGAACTCTGCTGCTTGCTGTTATTTGGTTGTGATTTCCTGGAATGTAAAGTTGCTTGAATTTGTATACGATGAAAAATCACAAAGTGCCAAATTTGTGCTACTTCCCAGAATAGTCAAAGGCAACCCACATCTCCTTGTCTGTTGATATAAAACTTGGCTGTCTGCCTATATTGAAACTAATTGAACCTGAATATGATGGGCAAACACGCAGAGGGAACATCATATTGCCCTGAGCTTTGCTTCGCTCTTTACTGAGGAAGATGTAGGGATGTTACCCATGACTGAAGTGGTATTTAAAGGTGCGGAAGAATTGAAGGAAATATCGATACATCGGGAAGATGTATTACAACTATTATATAAACTGAAGAGTAGCAAATCATCTGGGCTGGATGGTATACATCCAAGGGTGTTGAAGGAACTGAAATATGAGATTGCAGACCTGCTATTAGTAATCTGTGAACTATCATTAAAATCATCTCTAATACCTGAAGATTGGAGGATCGCCAATGTAACACCAATTTTTAAAAAGGGTTCCAGGGGTGATCCGGGAAACTACAGACCGGTGAGCCTAACGTCAGTACTAGGAAAAATGGTAGAAACCATCATAAAGGATAAAATTACTCAGCATGTAGATAGTCATGGCCTAATGGGAGACAGCCAACATGGTTTTAGACAAGGAAGATCTTGTCTTACTAATCTGTTATGTTTTTTTGAAGGTGTGAATAAACAGGTGGACAAAGGTGAGTCGGTTGATAAAGTGTATCTGACTTTCAGAAAGCCTTTGACAAGGTCCCTCATCAGAGACTTTTGGCAAAACCAAAGAGTCATGGGATAGGAGGCAGTGTACTACTGTGGATCAGGAACTGGTTAAAAGATAAAAAGCAGAGGGTAGGGCTAAATGGCTAATTTTCCCAATGGAGAAAGGTGAATAGTGGTGTACCCCAGGTTTCTGTGCTGGGTCCGTTGCTTTTTGACATATTCATAAACGACCTGGAAAGTGGAATAACGAGTGAAGTTATCAAATTTGCAGATGACACAAAACTATATAAAGTTGTTAAAACGCAAGAGAATTGTGGAAAATTTCAAGAGGATTTTGATAAATTGGAAGACTGGGCATCAAAATGGCAGATGAAATTTAATGTGGACAAGTGCAAAGTTATGCACCTAGGGCCAGCGAAATGCCTAGATGGCGTCCAGAGTGATGTTAGGGTTGCCATGCAGATAAGTTTTGTGCCTGTATATATGGATGATTGATGTGAAAGTATATGCTGCAGTTTCCAAATATATGTTCTGTGGGCAAGGGGGCATGTGAAGATATTTTGTTATTTGGATGTTGGAAAAAAAGGATTATTGAATTAAACTACCTGACCTTGATTACTGGGAGTTTTTCTAGGATCCTTGTTGTTCCTGAGCATTTGTCTAAGGCTAAGATTTGATATGCCTGGACTGTTGGCTCTATGGGTCTGAGACCCTTTTATCCCTACTAATGCTGTAGTAAGATATATACCTGAAAATGTTTTGATAGGTAGAATGAAGTTTTTTATTGGATGAATCTGCTTCCTTCATTCTGGATATGGCTTTTAGTCTTATTTTTTTATTTAGACAGTTTTGTATACCGCCTTATCCTTCAATCAAAGCGGTCACAACACAATTGGGGGATACATTTAACACGTGGGGATATGACACACATACACTAATACTTACAGGGAACATGGGCTATGGAGGGTTAAGTGGCTTGCCCAAGACCACAAGGAGCATCTGTGGGACTAGAAACCCCAGTCCTTCCGGCCCAAGGTTGCTGTCCTCTACTGGGATTTGAACCCCCGACCTTCCGGCCTGAAGTACCTTGCCCCAACCACTAGGCTACTCCTCCCTACTTAGTGCAATTTAAGAGGAACAGATAGAACAGATAGCATGAGAGAGGCATGCACTTGTTTGCACTTAGAGGCTGTGCCCTAAAGGTCATCTGTCCTGAGGTGATGGCGCTTCAGAGGGTGTGTTCTATGTTGCTTTAAATTCAGCCTGTGCAACTGTGTAGAATATAAATGTGCTTTAGGCCAAGAAGCCTGAGCTGATGCTCACAATGTCTTGGGCAGATACACAATGCTGCTCCTTTTTCAAGTAGACTTTTAAAGCCAGTGCACAAGGATGTATAGGTAGAATCCACAGACAAGCACCTCTTGGCATGTGCAGAGTTGGCGGATCTCAGCATGGGGGCCATTCTTCTTTCTGTACAAGCAGAAGCATCTTCTCCAACTCATAATGACTGCTAAGCTGACTGAGGCTAACCTTCTGAAGATTTAGCCAGAATCTCAACTTGGCCTGCAACAAGCTTTGCAGGGGAAAAAGAAACCAATAAAAATATAGCGTAGTTACTCACCTGTAACAGGTGTTCTCCAGGAGCAGCAAGAATCAGTCCTCACTTATGGGTGACGTCGGCGCCGACGGAGCCCTCGCGGAGCAATTTTCCCCAGCTTTCAAAGAAAGCCTTTGGGAATTGCAGCGCGCATGCGCGGTCGTCTTCCCGCCCGAGGGTGCCATCTTAGCCAGTCAGATGACATAGCTAAAAAAGACAGCATAAAAATTTGCAAAAAGAACATAAGCAGACGATTGCAACTCCAAGGGGAGGAGGGAGGGTAGTGAGGACTGATTCCTGCTGCTCCTGGAGAACACCTGTTACAGGTGAGTAACTACGCTTTCTCCAGGACCAAGCAGGAAGTCAGTCCTCACTTATGGGACTCCCAAGTTCAAGGCTACCGGAGACCCTAAGCACAAAAATGAGCTCCCTCTAGCTCAGCAGCACAGAAGGATAGAATCTTCGCTGAATTATCACCCACCGGTAGCCCACATCCGGGATGGAGGGTAGGAGTTGCTCAGACCTCAAAGAGATTACGGAGGACTGCCTGTCCGAAAGCACTGTCCCTACGGGACTCCCTCTCGAGACAGTAATGGACCGCAAAAGTCTGGCTCGAAGACCAAGTAGCGGCCCGGCAGATGTCTGCCAGCGGAACAGAGCGGAGGTAAGCCACTGACGTAGCCTTTGCCCGAACGCAATGAGCCGTGACTCGACTTTCTAAGGAGAGTCCGGCTGTCCCATAAGCCCAAGAGATACAGTCCGCAACCCAGATGGACAGAGTACGCTTGGAGACCGGGAGCCCCAATTTATTGGGGTCAAAAAACACAAAAAGCTGAGCAGCTTTACGGTGCTCCCGCGTACGGTCAAGGTAGAAGTTCAATGCCCTTCTACAGTCCAGGGTATGGAGGACCGTTTCAGCTCGGCTGGAGTGTGGTCTGGGAAAGAAGGTTGGAAGTACCACCTCCTCATTGATGTGAAAAGGGGAGACCACTTTAGGCAGAAATTTTGGGTGAGTCCGTAGGACTACCCTATTCTTGTAGAACCTAGTGTAAGGGGGATCAGACACGAGGGCCTGCAATTCACTTACGCGTCTAGCGGAAGTGAGGGCTATCAAGAACAGTGTTTTCCAAGACAGAAAACGGAGAGAACAGGTAGCCATAGGTTCAAAAGGCGGACAGGTGATCCGCTGCAAAACCACATTCAGGTCCCAGTCAGGCGCTGGCGGGCGCAGAGGTGGTTTAAGTAGAAGAAGACCTCGGAGAAACCTCGCTACAAGAGGGTCGCTGGAAAGAGGTCTGCCGTCCACCGGCACATGATGTGCTGAAAGAGCACTGAGGTGAACTTTGACAGAGTTGGACTTATGTCCCAGATTAGAGAGGTGTAGCAAGTACTGCAAGATCACCGACACCGGGCAGGAGAAGGGATCCTGAGACTGTTGGGTACACCAGACTGCAAAGCGACGCCATTTAAGGGCGTAGCATTTGCGGGTAGAAGGCCGTCGCGAAGCCAAGACGACCTCCTCCACCTCCGCCGGCAGGAGAAGGGGAGCAAGGACTACCCTCTCAGCAGCCAGGCCATGAGGTTGAGAGACCTGAGGTTGGGGTGCAGTAGGGACCCCTGATCCTGAGTGAGGAGATCCGGTTGTACCCCCAGAGGGAATGGATCCTCCACCGCCAGTTGCAGCAGGAGCGGAAACCACGGCTGCCTGGGCCAGCGAGGGGCCACCAGGATCATGAAGGCTTTGTCTCGGAGAACCTTGAAGAGAGTTCGAGAGACTAGCGGGATGGGAGGGAAAGCGTACAGGAGGCTCCCCGACCATGAGATCAGAAAAGCGTCCGCCGCAACCCGGAGGGGGTGTGGCTGACGAGAGCAGAAGCGAGGAAGTTGCCGGTTGTGAGGACTGGCAAAGAGATCCACCGTGGGGAGGCCCCACTTGAGGAAGAGCTTCTGAACTACCAAGGGATCCAGACGCCACTCGTGCGGCTGGAGGACCCTGCTGAGTTTGTCCGCCAGGCAATTTTCTTGGCCTGGGAGATAAACCGCCTTGAGGAGAATGCCGTGACTGACGGCCCAAGAGCAGAGCTTCTGTGCCTCCCGGCAGAGGAGGAAGGAGCCCGTGCCCCCCTGCTTGTTCACGTAGAACATGGCAACTTGATTGTCCGTCTGGACAAGGACGGACTGGTGGGAAGTCAGGTGGGAGAAGGCCTTGAGAGCCAGGCGGATCGCCCTGAGCTCCAGGAAGTTGATCTGCTGAGCAGACTCCCACGTGGTCCAGAGGCCCTGAGTACGAGCCTCTTGGCAATGTGCTCCCCAGCCCAGAAGGGATGCATCGGTGGTCAGCACCCGGGTCGGCTGAGGTGACTGGAAAGGCATTCCGAATAGGAGGTTCGGCTGCCGGAGCCACCACCGGAGAGACGAGATCAGCGGCTCGGAGACGCGCACTAGGTCTGCTAGGCCGCCTGTGGCTTGACGCCACTGCTGGCGGAGACACCATTGAGCAGACCGCATATTCAGGCGGACATTGGGGGTCACATGGACGGTGGAAGCCATATGGCCGAGTAGTCTCAGGAAGCGCCTGGCGGAGACCAGGGGCTGGCTGCGAAAGCGGTCGGCTAGGTCCATGAGCCGCTGAGCCCTGTCGAGCGGTAGGTATGCTCGCGCCTGAGGAGTGTGCAGCCTTGCGCCGATGAACTCGAGATCCTGTGAGGGGAGCAAAGTGGACTTTGCGAAGTTTATAACAAAGCCCAAGTGCTGCAGAAGAGTCACCGTGCGGCGTGTGGCGTTGGTGACCTCCCGAGCGGACGCTGCTCTGAGGAGCCAGTCGTCGAGGTACGGAAAGACATAGAGGCCGTGAAGCCGGAGATGGGCCGCCATGACCGCGAGACATTTTGTGAAGACTCGCGGTGCGGAGGACAGGCCAAAGGGAAGTACTCTGTACTGGTAATGATTTCCCGCCACCACAAACCTTAGGTATTGGCGGTGGCTTGGGTGGATGAGGATGTGCGTGTAGGCATCCTTTAGATCCAAGGAGCATAGCCAATCTCCCTGCTGGAGGTAGGGCAGAAGGATTCCAAGGGTAAGCATTTTTGAACTTCTCCCGCACAAGGAACTTGTTGAGGTTGCGCAAGTCCAGGATGGGTCTGAGGCCCCCTGTTCTCTTTGGTATCAGAAAATACCTGGAATAAAAGCCTTGACCTCTCAGGTGGTGTGGCACCGGTTCCACCGCCTGATCCTGCAGAAGACATGCTAACTCCTGAAGGAGTAATTCCCTGTGCAGAGGGGGTCGAGGAGGTTCTCCCGGAAAATAGGAGGGAGGGACCTGGTGGAAGTGGAGAAGATAGCCTTCTCGCACGACTTGAAGCACCCAGGCATCTGCGGTGATGCTGGACCACCTGTGGGCGAAGTGAACCAGCCGGCCTCCGGTGCTGGGAGGAACCAGCGGGGGGGGAGAGGCTATGCTTTGCGAGTCAAAAACCCCCACCCTGCTGAGCAGGGGCTGGTGGTGCAGGCTTGGGAGCTTGCTGCCTACGGGACCCGTTACCCCGTCCCTTGGCCTGCTGGCCCTGTTGGGGAGCTGCAGGGGCCTGATAATGGGGGTATTGTTTGTAGGCAGCCGCCTTCCTCGGGTAAAAGGACTTCTTCCCCGAGCCCTTCTTTTTCTGGGAAGGGGCGGAGGTCTTCCTAGAAAGCCTGGTCCTGGTGAGAGTCTCAGTCTCAATTTGTGCAGCCTTTTCCGCCATGGGCTTGCCAAAGAGGTTCTCGCCTCGGCAGGGGACATCGACCAACTTGTCCTGCACCCAGGGCTCAAGGCCTGACGACTGAAGCCAAGCCTGTCGGCGGGCACCGATGCCGGCTGCGGCCACTCGAGCCGATGCTTCAAAGCCATCATAGGCTGCCCGGGACATGAACTTTGAGCATTCCCGAATGCCAGTGGACAAGGCCAGGAACCTCCGCAAGGGTTCCTCGGACAGACCAGCGGAGAATCCGGCTTGCTCTTTAGCCAGATCCCGGAGATACATGCCCATGTACAGCTGGTAAGTCTGGACACGACATGCGAGCATAGAGCCCTGGAAACACTTCTTACCAAGGCCATCCAGGTTACGGGCCTCCCTGCCAGGGGGCACCGAGGAGTGCATCTTCTGGCTCTTAAGATGATGCATGGCCGATTCCACTACCATGGAATGGTGTGGTAGCTGTGCCTTTTGGAAGCCAGGGCTCTTGCGGACCCGATAGATAGAATCGACCCGCTTGCTCAGGACCGGCGAGGAGGCCGGACTCTCCCACATGCGGAAGAGTAGTCGTTCCAGCATAGGAGGAACCGGTACAGTAAAGTGTTCCCTCGCAGGAGAGTCATACTGGAGGGCGTCGAGCTCTTCGGCTCGAGGCTCCTCCTCGGGATCCGCAGGGAAGGCCAAAGCCTTGGCCATATCCCTAACGAAGTCCGAGAACCGGGCATCCTCCGGGGGGGACTGCTTCCGAGGTTCGGACTCAGGTGAGTCCGAGGGGACACACCGAGTCCGAAAAGAATCAGGTGACTCTTCCTCTTCAGACTCCCAGACCGACTCCGACGAGGAATCGGTGGGGTCGGCTCGGGCAGGGCGCGGCGCCTGCCGCCCCGACGCCGAGGGAGTCGGCGTCGGCGACCTCGGTCCCGAACGGGAGGCCGAGGGTGACCGCGACCGAGGATCGACTCGAGTTCTCATCGACTCGAGGATCGGCTCGTTCTCCGGGGTCGACTTGGACGTCGACGTCCCGGCGGTCGGGGCAGCGGCGCCAGCGAGGCCAGCGAGCAGTGCCCGCTGCTGGTCCATGAAGGCAGACAGTCTGCTCTCCAAGGCCGTCAACCTGAGTCCGAGCTCAGGTGACCCAGCAGCCCCCGACTCGGGCCCCGACGGCGTCGGGCCCGACGTCGGCTGTCGCGGAGGCGAGTCCAGAAGGACCACAGGACTTACCCGAGCAGGCATCTCCGACTCCAGGCGAGGTCGCTTCGGGAGGTGTTCCTTCTCCAAGGACCCGGGGCGGCTATCGGGGCTATGCGACCTGGCCCTCGCGGAACCAGGAGCGTCCACCGACGCCGCCCTCGCGGGTTTCACCGTCCGATGATGGTCCCCGGAGGGAGAACCCCGGTCGGAGGAACTCCGGCGACGGTCCGAGCTGGAGCCTTTTGACGCGGAGGCCTCCGACGAGGTCCGGGTACGGCTGGGGTCAGCGAAGATTCGATCACGCTGATGCCGCCGACTCCTCAACGCTTTTGAGGACATTTTGCCGCAGGGCCCACAGATCAGTTCCTCATGATCCGGGCCCAGGCAGCGGAGGCAAAAGTCGTGTGTGTCAGTGAGTGACATATTTCGGTCACACTGACCACACCGCTGAAAGCCACTGGCAGCCATCGGGGGAAAAAGGGCCCCTGCGAGGTCAAAGGACCGGCTGCCAGGGAAAACCGAAAACGAAAGCTGACAAAGTCAGAAAAACCGAAAAAAGTGAGAGGACTCGTGACCGGCGTCGCGAGTCCGGGCGGGAAAAAGATCGGCGTCGAACCGAAGGAAAAAGGATAAAATAATGAAGAAAAATCGACTTTTTCGCGGGGACAAGACGGGGACGTCTGTAGGGCTCCGCGGAAAAAAGAAGACTGGCTAAGATGGCACCCTCGGGCGGGAAGACGACCGCGCATGCGCGCTGCAATTCCCAAAGGCTTTCTTTGAAAGCTGGGGAAAATTGCTCCGCGAGGGCTCCGTCGGCGCCGACGTCAC
This sequence comes from Ichthyophis bannanicus, assembly GCA_033557465.1. Classification (NCBI taxonomy): domain Eukaryota; kingdom Metazoa; phylum Chordata; class Amphibia; order Gymnophiona; family Ichthyophiidae; genus Ichthyophis; species Ichthyophis bannanicus. The sequence continues at coordinate 430,816,873 of CM066035.1, forward strand.
CCATAAGTGAGGACTGACTTCCTGCTTGGTCCTGGAGAATTATGTATTCTTTTTAAATTGAAAAAAATAAACAAAACCTAAAAATAATGTTGGAAGACAAATGAAGAAGGAACCCTCTTCAAATATGGAAAAGTTTTGTTTTCGTGTCTATTCAGCAAAGCAGAAAATACAACTGTGGATGCTCAGAATGTTACATATGCTTCTGACCACACAGAGAAATGTTCCATCCTGGCACCGTGCAATGATATTACTCACTTATGTGCCTTATATTCTACTTTACAATGGAAAAAGAGATGTCATCCCTTCCTGAAACTCTTAGTATACCTAATCTCAGAAATACAACCTATGCACAAAAAGTATCTTCCAGGTCAATACTTGATCTTACATGAGTTCAGAGGCAAAAATACATGCCCATAAAACTGAGGCAGCCCCACATAAACTGCAAATAGACTGAACAGAAATAGGATTTCCTTCTACGTGTTGATGATAAGCAAAATATGAAAAGTGATTTGAAGATCCATGTTTTTTGGGACCTGCCTTTTTTTGTGTAAATTGCTATGTGGCCAACTCTTTGGCTTGAGGAGTCTTAACTGCCCTGTGGAAACCAACCCTTTGTGCCTGCATTATATCTTGTTATGTTAGTCATTTTATTATTATAAGTTTATGATACATTTTCATTGTATATTAATTTATCTTTTACATTACACTTTTGTAAGTTCATGTTATGATTTTTTGTGTTAATTTATATTTTTATGTTACATCTATTACTTTTGGTGACAGGTTTTATATTTTGGAATCCACATAGTTACTCAGATAATATGCAGTATATCAAATACACTGAAACTTGATCATACTCAGAAAGAATCAAGTCAGCTTATGGAACACTGGGCTCTATCTAGTAAAGATCAACTCCAATACATTGTGATAAGGAAGCTTATCATGACAGAGGAGAAAGGGATAAAGGAAAGGAATTCACCCTTATAAAAGGACCTATTCTACAAGGTCGGAGAAACAGAACCCCAATCACACCTAAAAAGCAGGAAATTCCCAGATGGGATAGGTTTCAGAGTTCCCCTAGTGGATAAAAGGAGAAGAAACACAGACCCAGGGTAAAGGACCCTTACGTCACTGAGTTCCCTAATTACCCAGCAGCCAGGAGGCAAGCTGATCTCCGTCACCTGAGAGGAGAAGAGGTGGGGCTGGAGCCTTGGGGATTTAAGTCTAGGATAGAGAAAGAAGCAGAAAAGAGGAGGAGGAGAGTCTCAGGGAGAGACCCAAGCAGAAACACAAGCTGGAGGACAGGATGAGGAAGCACAGGAGAATGGTGGCCAGAGCAAGAGGGAGGAGAAGCTGCTACAAGCCCAGGCATGAGCCTTGAAAGCTTGTCTAATACAGAGCAGTGCAGAGTTGCAAGGGATACTCTCAGCTCTAAAGGAAGGCAGTCAGCTGAACCCTGTGAACTGGAAGGAAAGGTAGAGCCTATGCAACTAGGTGAACCAGACCTAGCTGTGAATGCAAGGACTCATACATGGATTGCTCCTGCAGAGGGATTGAAGGAAAACCACCCTTAAGAGAAAACCTTCAGAGTCAGGTAACTTTGAAAGCCTGTAGATGGTTTTGTGCATGTCCTGTGTTAAAGTAGAAATGTGTTTGCTGAGAAAGCAAGAGCAAGCTGAAGCTCTCTGATTGGGCTTATTAAACACCTGCTATCCAGAGCAGTACACCGGCAAGAAGCCGAGCTAATGGTGAAAAGGAAGTAACGTTTTTGGCTTTGTTTTTGAATATTCCTAAAGCCTGGAATAGAGCATTATTTGCTTATGAGAAGTTTTTTTCCTGTTAAAAGTTGTACTTAGTTTGTAAGGAGACAAACAGCCTGGAAGTGTTAGGGACTATGAGAACAGAAAACTGCCATTGAGAAATGCTGTTTTTGTCTGCTTTAAACAGCAATTCTAGCCAAGTTGGTAGCATTGACTGTTAGAAGGCTTTATCTTTGAGCTGAAGAACACTATAAGCTGAAAGTTTGCTTTGAGTTTATTTATGTCCTGATGTATATTGTGAAGAATCCTGGAGAAAGAATCCAAGGGTAGTATTTGTGAACCTTTGCGTTTGAGTCAATAAATTCTGTCATTGCCTTAATATTCGAGCCAACTACAAGTGTTTTTACCTGAAGCCAAGTGAATTGTGACTGAACTACCTTTCCCAAGAGGCAATGCAAAAGAACAAGTCAGTTAAAGGCTAAAAGGTGAAACTTTCTATGATAACCACGCCCCTCCATACTGGAAGTAAGGGGCAAGGGCGTGACAACATATATTTTTATACATCTCTGAATTTTACAATATTTGAAGACGATTTTGGTAAAATCATTCTAGCAGGATACTTATTTAACAAATATCAAAGTGGCTCAAAATACACTCACTATATTAGGACTTTTGATTTTTGGTTATAACAGAATCTCCCAAAAATCATCCTCACCAACTGCTTAAAGGATTATGTCATCCTGCTAGAGCCATCACAGCCAGATGACATCACTGGAGTGAGACCTTGACCAGTCAGCACCTGCAAGGGTGGAGTTAGCAGACATGACAAGAGTAAAGAGGTTTGTACCCAATTCTGCCACCGCACGAGATGTACGTTCCCACGATGGCAGAACCAGGGCACTTGGATGACCCGATTCTCAGCACCTACTCAAACCAGAGATGTTGCCTATTGCTTTGCTTCAGCAAAGGTGGTGCAAGCACAGGGAGAACAGGAAAAAATGAAAAAATGGAATGGATGATGAAGAGAAGGGGGAAGGATTGGAAAACAGAGGAAATAAACCGTGAAAAAGGAAAGAGTGAAAAGATGGAAAGAGGGAGGAAGTAGAAAAAAAGATGAAAAGAGAGAGGTTAAGGAAAAGCAAGACAGACAACAATGTAGTAACTACATTTTCGTAACCCCAAGACAACAAAATACCTCAAAACCAGCAGCTAATTCCCATTCCAGTCATTATAGGAGAAGTTAAATCTCTGTATTGTCATCCCAGTTCAACTGAGATTCTGTGTTGAGGAGCAAAAGAGGTGCTGTCTTCTGCCTTGCACCAGCAGAAGGGGCACGCATGGGGAAGGGGTGCTGACAAAGAGAGAGAAACTGCACCAAAAAGGAAAGATTTTCAGATAGGAGGAGAAAATTCTTGCTGCAAGAGGGTGGGGAACAGAGTAGCACTGCAAAAGAGAGTTTGTTTGACAAAGGAGTGACGTAAAGGATGGAGCAGGTGTAGGAAAGAGATATACTGCTGTGAATGCAAGAATAGACAATTGTGGTCAATTGGAACATTCAGACTTTGCTGGAGATTATGAGAGGGACAGAGAGAACAACCATAGGACTGCTAGGCATGACAAGAGACTATGAATTGAAAACATTTAATGTAAAAAATGGAACCTATCTAAAAATGATCATAAATTTTAATTTTGTGAAGTAAAAACACTGATATGCACAGATTTTTAGTACTCTTCCAAAGCACCTAATTAACTTGAAAATAAAATCTAAATTTAGAATTATTAATGCCTAGAAACAGAAGCCCTGACTATAACAACCTACATAAACATGTAATGTGTCCAACTCACTTCAAGTTGTAACTCTGTGTACTTTCGTCTTAGCTCAGCAACATCTTCCCCAGCTTGAATCTTTTTATATAAATCCAGCTCAGTATCAAGTAATTCTTTCTGCATCTAAGATGATATCAAAGTAAAAAATATATTATTAAATAATATGCCCTTAATTTTTTAACAGATAAATACTTCCAAACAGCATTCTACACATCCACATCCTAATGTTGTGACATGAAGTAGCTGGCCATGAAGAAGAAATGAAAAACTGGAATAGAAAGAGTATGGTTGCTCTAACTTTTCCAAATTCAAGTTTAAGGAGAGTTACAACCAGAATACAAGTTATTTCCCTGCCCAAATTGGCTTACCATCTATGTTGTACACAATGCAATGAAGGTCAAGTGACTAGCCAATGATCACAAACAAAGTCAGTAGAAGAAATAGCACAGTTACTTACCTGTAACAGGTGATCTCTGGGAACAGCAGGAATATGTCTTCACATATGGGTACGTCGGTACCGACGGAACCTGCGCGGGAACGCTCCCCAGCGTCCCAAAAAAGGAAAGCTTTTGGGAGCATCCCACAGCGCCTGCGCGCTGCCTTCCCGCCTTTCCTAACCGCCTCTCTCCAGTTCGAGTTTTAAAGCTGAGACAAAGAGAGAGAGAGGAAAGGAAAGATAGATAGAAAGATACAACTCCTAGGGGAGGTGGGTGGGTTGTGAAGACTTATTCCTGCTGTTCCCAGAGATCACCTGTTACAGGTAAGTAACTGTGTATCTCCAGGAACAAGCAGGAATGAGTCTTCACATATGGGGACTCCCCAGCTAGAGATGCCTGGGAGATCCCCAAGGTTGTGAGACCTTAAAGAAGGGCTCTACCTCCTCCCATGGATCTCAGGCATCCAACCAGGGATGGAGGGCAGGAGTTGATCAAGCATGGAACAGGTGTTTGAGAACAGCCTGACCAAACAAGGCATCCCGGCGGGAGTCCTTGTCCAAGCAGTAATGGGCTGTGAAGGTATGAACCGAGGCCCAGGTGGCCGCTCGACAGATCTGGTCGATGGACACCGAATTTAGATGAGCCATAGAAGGTGCCATGGCCCTCACATTGTGAGCTGTGACATGGCCCTCCAGAGAAAGATTCTTGCTCTGATAGGCGAAAGAAATACACTGAGCAATCCAATTGGACAGTGTTCTCTTAGAGACTGGAAGTCCCAAATGAGAGGGATCAAAAGCAACAAAGAGCTGAGAAGACTTTCTATGTTGCTGTGTCCTTTGTAAGTAAAAGGCAAGAGCCCTCTTACAATCCAGGGTATGAAGATTCCTCTCTGTACTTGATGTATGAGGACCTGGAAAGAAGACAGGTAAGTACACCTCTTGGTTAAGATGAAAAGGTGAGACCACTTTAGGCATAAAGTGTGGATTGGTCCTAAGGACTACCTTATCATGATGGAACCTTGTATACGGTGGATTAGCCACTAAGGCCTGCAGCTCACTGATGCAGCGAGCTGAGGTGACTGCAATAAGAAAGATAACTTTCCAGGAAAGAAATTTCAAGGAGGTAGTGGCTAAGGGTTCAAAGGGAGGCTTCATGAGCTGACCAAGAACCAGATTCAAGTCCCATGCCACTGGAGGTGGTCTAATGGGAGGTTTAGTTAAAAGAAGGCCTCTCATGAATCTTGCAATAAGAGGATGAGAGGAAATAGGTTGTCCATTGAGAGGCTTGAGAGATGCTGCATTAGCACTCAAATGGACCCGTACTGAATTCGTTTTGAGGCCTGCATGGGAAAGATGCAGGAGATACTCTAGTAAAGAATTCAAAGGTATTGCTAGAGGGTTAAGACCCCTCTCAGCACACCAAATGGTAAACCTTTTCCATTTAAAAGCATAGGAAAGCCTTGTGGAAGGCTTTCTGGAAGCATGAAGGACATCCCTCACTTGCTGAGACAGATGCCAATCTTGAAGGTCTAAGCCTTCAGCAACCAAGCCCTGAGGTGGAGAGATTGGGGGTTTGGGTGCCACAACGTTCCTCCCTCCTGAGACAGGAGATCTGGAGCAGATCCCAAGTCCAGGGAGGGAGCTTGAGAGAGATGCAGAAGTAGAGGGAACCACACTTGGAGTGGCCATCGTGGAGCTATGAGGATCATAGTCCCTCGGTCTCTCTGAAGCTTGAACAGGGTCTTGGGAATTAGGGGAATGGGTGGAAAGGCGTATAGGAAGTCTTGACCCCAATGAAGGAGGAAGGCATCCTTGGCCTGAACTCCCTGACACGGAATTCTGGAACAGAATCGGGGAGGTTTGGCATTCCACGGACTTGCAAAGAGGTCTATGTCCGGGGTTCCCCAAATTCGAAAGATTCTGACTATCTGGTCCATATGAAGGGACCACTCGTGTGGAAGCAGAACTCGACTGAGTCTGTCTGCCCAAGAGTTTTGAACTCCTGGAAGGTATACTGCCAGAAGATGAATTTGATGTTCTCTGGCGAAGGCCCACAATCTCAGAGCTTCGTTGCAAAGCGACGGATAGCCAGTCCCTCCCTGCTTGTTCACATAGAACATGGCTACTTGGATGTGCGTGTGAATGAGGACTGTCTTGTAGCTGAGCAGGGTATGGAAGACTCTGAGAGCCAGGAAGATTGCTCTGAGCTCTAAGATGTTGATATGTAGAGAGGTCTCCTGTGGGGACCAAATGCCCTGGGTGGAGAGGTCGTGAAGATGAGCTCCCCAACCCTTTGGAAAGGCATCTGTTGTAAGGGTTGCTTGGGGAAGCAATTGTTGGAAGGGGGACCCCTGCAACAGATTTTGAGTGGACTTCCACCACTGGAGAGACCAAAAGAGGCGCCTGGAGGTTGATATTTTGTCTGACATACCCCCTGATGCCTGGGTCCATTGGGTGGACAAAGTCCATTGAGCTGCTCTCATGTGAAGGCGAGCATAAGGGACCACATGAACAGTGGATGCCATGTGGCCTAGCAGTTGTAACATCTCTCGAGCAGTTAAATGGGTTTTTAACTGGGAGGCTAACTGCACTAAGCGTAGGCAATGGGCCTGGGGAAGATAGGCCCTTGCAGTTGTGGTATCCAGCAAGGCCCCTATGAACTCTAGAGACTGAGTAGGGGTGACTTGGGACTTTGGAATGTTTATCACCAGTCCCAGATACTGCAGAACACGCATTGTGCAGGTTAGGGAAGTCTGGGCCTCTGACTGGGATGGAGCTCGGATGAGCCAGTCGTCCAGATATGGGAATACGAATATTCCTAGAGTGCGTAGGAATGCAGCTACTACTGCCATGCATTTTGTGAACACTCTTGGAGCAGAGGCCAGACCAAAAGGAAGTACCCTGTATTGGTAGTGCTTCCCGTGATAAAGGAACCGAAGGAACCTTCTGTGTGCTGGATGGATGAGTATATGGGTATACGCATCCTTGAGATCTAGAGAACAAAGCCAATCCTGACTCTGAAGGTATGGAAGGAGAGTACCTAGAGAAATCATTTTGAATTTCTCCTTGCATAGAAACTTGTTCAATTCTCTGAGATCTAATATGGGTCTGTAACCCCTTGTTTTCTTTGGGATAAGAAAGTAGGGCGAGTAGAACCCTGAGCCCTGTTGAAGAAGGGGTACTTCTTCTATTGCCCCTTGGACAAAAAGGGTAGTGATCTCTTGACCGAGAAGGTCGAGGAGAGATGTTTGAGAATTGAACTGTCTCACCATGGTGTGAGGAGGAAGGTTTGAGAAATGAAGTTTGTACCCTTCCCTTATGATGGAGAGGGTCCATTGCTCTGCTGTGATGTGTTCCCATCTGGGAGCAAAGTAAGTTAACCTTCCTGGAATGGTGAGAGGCTCTGGTTTGCTAGAGCCAGAAAGGCTAAGTTCTCTAGATGCAAGTCAAAGGCCCTGAGGAGGCTGAGGCTGTTGGGCTACAGGGGTCCTTGCAGCCTTAGGCTTTGCCTGTTTAGGTTGTTGACGCTTTGCAGCAAAACGACCTGCAGAAGATGTCTGTTGACCATAAACAGGATAATATCTTCCCTTCTTGGGAAAATATGGCTTTTTGAACAACCTCTTCTTGACAGGATTAGAGGTAGACTTTGAAAGCCTATCCAAAGCAGAATTTTCTGCATCCATCTGTGTGGCCTTTGCTTGCCAATCCTTGCCAAAAAGGTTTTCACCTGTACAAGGAAGATTTCCCAATCCATCTTGGACCCAAGGTTCCAGATCAGAAGCTTGTAACCAAGCAATTCTGCGTGCACCTATGGCAATAGCCGAAGCTCTGCTGGCACCCTCAAAAGAGTCAAAGGCTGCACGGTTAGAAAATTTGGAAACATCTTGGGCATGCTTAAGCCAAGTGAGAAACTCTTCCCTCTTATCTTCTGGAAGAAAAGGGAGGAAAGTTTGTAGATGATCTGTAACTTCTTTTAGAAACATCCCCATATAGAGACTATAGGAGTTGATTCTAGCAACAAGCATGCTGGCTTGAAAGATTTTTCTGCCAAAAGCATCTAAGGTTCTACATTCTCTCCCTGGAGGGGTAGAAGAGTGGCTTTTTGCACTATTTAACTTTTTCATGGCAGACTCCACCACAATAGAGTGGTGAGGAAGCTGAGTCTTATGAAACCCAGGACAAGGCGGGACACGGTACATGGTGTCTAGCCTACGAGAGTGGGAAGAGATAGTAAGAGGGGTTTCCCATATGCCCAACATGTGATCATAAAGGATCTCATGAACTGGCAAAGTGGCTGCCTCTTTAGGAGCCTTAAGATATTGCAAAATATCCAACTTTCTGGCTCTAGGCTCTGACTCAGGGGCTACTGAGATAGAGAGCCCCTTGGCCACCTCTCTTATAAAGTCCTGAAAAGACAAGTCCTCTGGAGGAGACATTCTTCTTTTGGAGAAGAAGGCTCTTGAGGAAGGAGTACCGATGCTTCGACAGAAACCTCCGATGCATCAGAGTCTTCGGAGGAATCGAAGTATCGCCTGTCTGGATGCTCCTGTAGAGCCCGATACGCGTACCGAGTGGTATCGACATCGGGAGTGATCGGTACCGGTTCGGTACCGATGGGCATCATCGGACAGGGTACCGTTGCAGTCGACACCGAAGCCGATGTTGATGCAATCGGTTCCGGAGCCGGTACCGGCAACGCAGCCTGTTGCGGTACCAGTGGTGTCGCAGCTCGAATGAATGCCGTGGTGGCCTGCTGCATGGTCAGAATATTCTGATCCATCGACGCCATCAATGTCTGGACATCGGTACCAGCAGATTCTACCGGTACCCCATAACATTGTAACAGATGATCGGTCGAGGCCGTGCCATCGATGTCAACCTGTGACCCCATAGGAGGAGCTTTGGAAGCCGGAGCTTCCCGCCGGGGTACTTTTACCAGTGCAAGATCCTCGAGGGCAAGCCCGGGAGGCATCTCGATGCTTAGAGGGAGATCTACCCTTCGAGGACCGGCTGGATTTATGTTTGGTTACCTGAGATCCATAGGAGGAAGAAGAAGCCCTGGACGACGTCGATGCCACCGAAGCTGCATCAGAGGGAAATAGGGTACTGAGCTTAGCTGCTCGGTTCTGTAAACCTCTCTTAGACATCATGGAGCAGGACGCACAATCCGTGATGGAATGGTCAGGACCCAAACATTTAAGACACCAGTCATAGGTGTCAGTAACAGAAATGGTACCGCTGCACTTAGTGCATTTTTAAACCCGGAGGCGGGGTTTTCCATGAGGAAATTTCCCTTAGGCCTAAGGCCCAAAGAGACAAAAATATACACTAAAGTGGAACGGAAGAATTATATATTTTTAAGAAAGAAAGAAAAGACCGGCGATACCGGTCCGATGTCGAAGAAGGCAGACGCGCGACCAAAGAAATAAAATAAAATAAAGAACTTCTTCAGCAGTGACAGGAACACGACCTGCTGGCTCCGCGGAAAAGAAGAACTGGAGAGAGGCGGTTAAGGAAGGCGGGAAGGCAGCGCGCAGGCGCTGTGGGATGCTCCCAAAAGCTTTCCTTTTTTGGGACGCTGGGGAGCGTTCCCGCGCAGGCTCCGTTGGTACCGACGTACCCATATGTGAAGACTCATTCGTGCTTGTTCCTGGAGATAGGAGTTTAACCCTGGCATCCCTGGTTTGCAATCTGCTTCCTTAACAACTAAGTCACATCTCTCCTTTCTATTATACAAAAACAGGCTGAGTATAACATAGTTACTTACCTATAACAGGTGTTCTCTGGGGACAGCAGGAATCAGTCCTCACACATAGGTGACGGCAGCATCGACAGAGCCCGTGCGATAATCACTCCCCAGATTTCAAAGAAAACCTTTGGAGCTACACCACGCATGCTTGGCCATTTTCCCGCACAAGTGTGCCATCTTACCTCAGTATGATAACATAGCTTAATAAAGTATAAAAAAACCCTACAACTCCATGGAGAGGAGGGAAGATAGAGTAGTTACTCACCTGTAACAGATGTTCTCCAGGAACAGCAGGAATCAGTCCTCACATATGGGTGACGTCGGCGCTAACGGAGCCCTCGTGCGGAGCATTTCCCCAGCTTTTAAAGAAAGACTTTGGGAATTGTAGCGCGCATGCGCGGTCCCCTTCCCGCCCAAGGGTGCCATCTTGCTCAGTCTGATGACATAGCTAAAAGACAGCAAAAAAATAGCAAAAATAAATCATATGACTGCAACTCCAAGGGGAGGAGGGAGGGTTGTGAGGACTGATTCCTGCTGCTCTGAAAGCTGGGGAAATGCTCCGCACAGGGGCTCCGTCGGCGCCGACGTCACCCATATGTGAGGAATGATTCCCGCTGCTCCTGGAGAACACCTGTTACAGGTGAGTAACTACTCTTTCTCCAGGACCAAGCAGGAAGTCAGTCCTCACATATGGGACTCCATAGCTTAAGGCTACCGGAGACCTCAAGCGGAAAAATGAGCTCCCTCTAGCTCGTCAGCACAGAAGGAAGGAATCTTCTCTGAGAACGCCCCCGACCGGTAGCCCAACATCAGGGCCGGAGGGTAGGAGTTGCCTAAACCCCAAAGAGATTATGGAGTACTGCCTGTCCGAAAGCACTGTCCCTGCGGTACTCCCTCTCAAGGCAGTAATGGGCCTCAAAAGTCTGGCTTGAAGACCAAGTAGCGGCCCGGCAGATGTCTGCCAACGGAAAAGAGCGGAGATGAGCCACTGACGCAGCCTTCGCCCTGACACGATGAGCCGTGACTCGACCCTCCAACGAGAGGCCGGCTGCCCCATAAGCCCAGGTGATACAGTCAGCGACCCATATGGACAATGTACGTTTGGAGACAGGGAGCCCCAACTTATTGGGGTCAAAAGAAACGAAAAGCTGAACAACCTTCCGATGCTCCCGCGTACGGTCAAGGTAGAAGGATAACGCCCTCCTACAGTCCAGGGTATGCAAGACCATCTCAGCCCGGTTGGCATGCGGCCTGGGAAAGAAGGTCGGAAGAAACACCTCCTGATTGAGGTGAAAAGGTGAGACAACTTTAGGAAGAAACTTAGGGTGAGTCCGTAAGACTACCCTATTCCTGTAGAACCTAGTGTAAGGAGGATCAGACACTAGTGCTTGCAGTTCACTCTCTCGCCTAGCAGAGGTGAGAGCTACCAGAAATAAAGTTTTCCAGGAGAGAAAACGGAGAGGGCAGGTAGCCATAGGTTCAGAAGGCGGACAAGTAAGCCGCTGTAAGACCACATTCAGATCCCACTCAGGGGCCAGTGGACACAAAGGAGGCTTAAGCAGAAGGAGGCCTCTGAGGAAACGAGCCACCAAATGGTGGTTGGAAAGAGGCCTGCCGTCCACTGGCGAGTGGTGTGCTGAGAGAGCACTAAGGTGAACTCTGACAGAGTTAGACTTAAGGCCCAGATTGGAGAGGTAAAGCAAATATTGCAATACTACCGCTACCAAGCACGAGAAGGGATTCCAGGCGGAGAATCTACGCCACTTAAGAGCGTAGGATTTCCTGGTGGATTGCCGTCTAGAAGCTAAGACGACATCTTCCACCTCTCGAGGCAGTAGTAGGGGAGCCAGGACTACCCTTTCAGCAGCCAGGCCATCAGATGAAGGGACTGGAGGTTGGGGTGCAAGAGAGTCCCCTGATCCTGAGACAGGAGATCGTGTTGAAACCCCAGAGGAAGAGGGGTGTCCACCGCTAGCTGTAGCAGAAGTGGGAACCACGGTTGCCTCGGCCACCTGGGGGCTATGAGAATCAATGAAGCCCCGTCCTTGAGGACTTTGAACAGCGTTCTGGACACTAGTGGTGTGGGAGGAAACGCATACAGTAGGCCTGTGGACCACGAGATCAGAAACGCATCCGCTGCTACTCTGAGGGGATGCGGTTGTCTGGAGCAAAATCTCGGGAGTTGCCAGTTCAGAGGACTGGCGAAAAGATCCATGGTGGGGAGTCCCCACCTGAGAAAGACCTGCTGAACAACCAATGGGTTCAATCTCCATTCGTGTGATTGCAGGATCCTGCTCGGTCTGTCCGCCAGGTAATTTTACTGACCTGGGAGGTAGACAGCCTTGAGAAGGATCCCGTGATTGACAGCCCAAGAGCACAGCCGTTGTGCCTCCTGACAAAGAAGGAAGGAGCCTGTGCCTCCTTGTTTGTTCACATAGAACATGGCAACTTGATTGTCCGTCTGAACCAGTACAGACTGGTGAGAGGCGAGGTGGGAGAAGGCTCTCAGAGCTAGGCGTATCGCCCGTAGCTCCAGGAAGTTTATCTGTTGAGTAGCCTCCCAAGGGGTCCAGAGATCCTGAGTACATGTCCCTTGGCAATGTGCTCCCCAACCGAGAAGAGAAGCATCTGTTGTGAGCACTTGAGAAGGCAGAGGGGATTGAAAAACCACTCCGAGCACCAGATTCGGAAGATGAAGCCACCATTGCAGAGAGGAGACCAGTAGGTCGGATATCTTTACTGAGTACGCTAGGCTCCCTGTGGCTTGATGCCACTGAGTGCGAAGGCTCCACTGAGCAGGCCGCATGTGCAGGCGGGCATTGGGGGTGACATGAACCGTGGAAGCCATATGGCCGAGTAGTCTCAGGAATTGCCTGGCAGAGACCAGGGAATTGCTGCGAAACTGGCTGGCCAGATCCATTAGCCTGTGGGCCCTGTCCAGAGGCAGAAAAGCCTTTGCTTGAAGAGTGTCGAGCCTGGCCCCTATGAACTCCAAGTTCTGGGACGGGAGCAAAGTGGACTTTGCGAAGTTTATGACAAATCCCAAGTGCTGAAGCAGAGCCACAGTGCGAAGGGTGGCCTGATTGGCCTCCTGGGAAGATTGGCCCCTTATGAGCCAGTCGTCCAGGTACGGAAACACAAAAAGACCCTGAAGCCTCAGGTAGGCCGCCACCACTGCTAGGCACTTGGTGAACACCCTGGGAGCGGAGGACAGGCCAAAGGGTAGTACGCTGTACTGATAGTGGTTTCCTCCCATAACAAACCTGAGATATTGTCTGTGGTCTGGATGAATAAGGATGTGAGTATACGCATCCTTTAGATCTAAGGAGCATAGCCAGTCTCCCTGCTGGAGGTAGGGCAGCAGGATTCCAAGGGTAAGCATCTTGAACTTTTCCCTCTACAGAAACTTGTTGAGGTTTCGCAAGTCTAGGATGGGTCTGAGGCCTCCTGTTCTTTTTGGTACCAGAAAGTACCTGGAATAAAAGCCGTGACCTCTCAGGTGGTGGGGCACCGGTTCCACAGCCTGATCCTTTAGCAGACCTGCTAACTCCTGAAGGAGTAGGTCCCTGTGCAGAGGGGGTCTTGGAGGCTCCCCTGGAAAATAGGAGGGAGGTACCTGGTGAAAATGGAGAAGATAGCCATTTTGGACTATATGAAGAACCCAGGTATCTGATGTTACGGCTGACCACCTGTGGGCAAAGTGGGCCAGCCGGCCTCCTGTGCTGAGAGAAGCCAGCTGAGGAGAAGAGGCTATGCTTTTTGAGTCAAAAAACCCCACCCTGCTGAGCAGGGGCCGTTGTTGGTGGCTTGGGGGCCTTCTGCCTACGGGGCCCTTGACCCTGCCCCTTGGCCTGCTGACCCTATTGGGGAGCTGCAGAGGCCTGATAATGAGGGTATTGTTTATAGGCAGATGACTTCCTCGGGTAAAAGGTCTTTTTTCCCGAGCCCTTCTTCGTCTGAGAAGGGGCAGAGGTTTTCCTGGAAAGCCTAGTCCTGGTCAGAGTCTCGGTCTCGAGTTCTGCAGCCTTTTCAGCCATGGGCTTGCCAAAGAGGTTTTCACCTCGGCAGGGGACATCGAACAACTTGTCCTGGACCCATGGCTCGAGGTCGGATGACTGTAGCCAAGCCTGTCGGCGGGCACCAATGCCGGCCCCGGCTACTCGGGCCGAAGCCTCGAAGCCATCGTGGGCTGCTCGAGAGATAACGAGCACTCTTGAATACCGGTGGACAAGGCCTGGAACCTCTGCAAAGGTTCCTCGGAGAGACCAGCAGAGAACCCGGCAATCTCCTTTGCCAGGTCTCGGAGGTACATGCCCATGTAGAGCTGGTAAGTCTGGACACGGCAAGCAAGCATAGAGCCCTGGAAGCACTTCATACCGAGGGCATCCAGGTTCCGGGCCTCCTGGCTGGGAGGCACCGAGGAGTGCATCTTCTGACTTTTCAGTCGATGCATGGCCGATTCCACAACCATGGAGTGGTGCGGTAATTGTGCCTTTTGGAACCCAGGGCTCTTGCGGACTCGATAAATGGAATCGACCCGCTTGCTTAACACCGGCGTCGAGGCCGGGGTCTCCCACATGCGGAAGAGAAGCCGCTCCAGCATCGGAGGAACCAGAACAGTAAAGGCCTCCTTCGGGGGAGAGTCATACTGAAGGGCCTCGAGCTCCTCGGCTCGAGGCTCCTCCTCGGGATCCGCGGGGAAGGCCAAGGCCTTGGCCATATCCCGCACGAAGTCCGAGAACCGGGTATCCTCCGGTGGGGACCGTCTCCGAGATTCGGATTCGGGTGAGTCCGATGGGACACACCGAGTCCGATGAGTGTCGGGTGACTCTTCGTCCTCCGTCTCCCAGCCCGACTCCTCGGAGGAGGAATCGAGCGGCTCCGGTAGGGCGGGCACCGATGCCCTCCGTCCCGATGCCGAGGGTATCGGCGTCGACGAGCTCGGCCCCGAACGGGAGGTCGAGGGAGCCCGTGGCCGAGGATCGACTCGAGCCCGCATGGACTCGAGGATCGGCTCGGCCTCCGGGGTCGACTTGGACGTCGAGGTCCCGGTGGTCGGGGCAGATGCACCGGTGAGACCGGCGATCAATGCCCGCTGCTGTTCCATGAAGGCAGCGAAGCTGCTCTCCAAGGCCGTCAACCTGAGTCCGAGCTCAGCAGACCCTGCAGCCCCCGACTCGGGCCCCGACGGTGTCGGGCCCGACGTTGGCTCCTTCGGAGGTGAGTCAACGAGGACAACAGCACTTACGTGCCAGGAGACTCCATCTCGACACGAGGATGCTTGGCAGGCCTCTCCGACTCCGAAGACCCGGGACGGCTATCGGGGCTATGCGACCTGGCCCTCGAGGAACCAGGAGCATCCACCGACGCCACCCTCGCGGGGTTCTTCTTCCTTCGATGTTCCCGCGAAGGAGACCCCCGCTCAGAGGAACCCCGAAGCTGCTCGGGGCAGGAGTCCCGAGACATCGAGGCCTCTGACGAGGTCCGGGCCTGGCCGGACGCGGAGTCAGAAAAAATCCTATCCTTCTGGTGCTGCCGACTCCTCAACGCCTTCGAGGACATTTTGCCACACGGACCACAGATCATTGGGTCATGATCGGGTCCGAGGCAACGGAGGCAGCAGTCATGTGTGTCAGTAAGAGACATAAGTTTCTTACACCGATCACATTTCTTAAACCCGCTGGTAGCCATCGGGGGAAAAAGGGCCCCTGCTAGGTCAAAAGACCGGGCTGCCAGGGAAAAAAGAAAAAAGGAGCAAACGCCAGTCACAAAGGACAAAAACCGAAAAAGAGAGAAAAGGACTCGATACCGGCGTATCGGTCCGAGCGGGAAAAGGATCCGGCATCGAACCGGAGAAAAAGAGAAAAACAGGGAAAATCAACTTTTTCCTTGGGGAAAAACGAACTACGTCCGTCGGGCTCCGCGGAAAAAAGAAGACTGAGCAAGATGGCACCCTTGGGCGGGAAGGGGACCACGCATGCGCGCTGCAATTCCCAAAGGCTTTCTTTGAAAGCTGGGGAAATGCTCCGCACGAGGGCTCCGTCGGCACCGACGTCACCCATATGTGAGGACTGACTTCCTGCTTGGTCCTGGAGAATGTGAGGATTCATTCCTGCTGTCCACGGAGAACACCTGTTACAGGCAAGTAACTAAGTTTTCTCCAGGAACACGCAGGAAGTCAGTCCTCATACAAGGACTGACAACATAGTAGCTGTAGACATGGGATACATCTATGGGGCATGATAAGAAAACACAAAGTAGATCAGGTGAGTCAAGATCCGAAAGCGGCAGCAAAGAGGTGAGTTTTCAGCCTGGATTTGAAAAGGGTCAGAGAAGGCGCCTTATGTACAGGGCAGTATAAAAAGTGTGCGAATAAAGATAAAGACTTGGGTAGTTTGTTCCAGGCATAAGGAGCAATAAGGTGAACAGAGCAAAGTTTAAAGTTAGCAATAAAAAAGAAGGTGAAATTAGACTTACCTGCTAATTGTTGTTCCTTGAGAAACTCCAGTCTAGTCTCGAACCTTTATGCACCTCCTCCTGCAGCTTTGGAGACTGAACATGTTACACTTCTTGGTGACTGTAGTATAAGTAGTCCAGGGACCGCCTCCACAATTCAGTATTCTATTGACAAAGCAGACTCACCAGAGCAATAAGCAAGCAGATTAGAAACAAGAACAACTATAGAACCAAACTGAACAGAACCTTAAACCTTTAGTCCTACCTTGAATCACACCCCGGTCCGAGTACTTGATAAGTGCGCTCCGCATTCTCCCGAACCCCTCCAAGAGGCCCTAATTTCTTAAGAAGACTTTGTCGGAACACACACCCACACACACTTTCAGTACTTCTTACCTGAACCGCAGCCCGACTAGCCGCCCACCTGGTTCGTCCACTTTGAAACCTTCCGTCTCAGGCCCTTCCATGGCAGGCCATACCAGGGCGGGATGCGGGACTAGACTGGAGTTCCTCAAGGAACAACAATTAGCAGGTAAGTCTAATTTCACCTTCCTTATCGTCCCTGCAGTCTAGTCCTGAACCTCTGAAGATGTAACAAAGCAGTGAACATCTTAACGGGAGGGGCCTGCCAGACCAGCCTGAAGAACCGCCGATCCAAACCTAGAATCCCCTTCCACTTGGACATCAATCCTGTAATGCTTGACAAAGGTATGCAACGACAACCACGTTGCCGCCCTACAAATGTCCACTACCGGAACCAAGCTGATTTCAGCCCAGGAAGCTGCCTGAGCTCTCATCGAATGAGCTTTCAATCCCTTCGGCACTACTCTGCCGCTTAGCATATATGCCGATGCAATGGCTTCCTTAATCCACCTAGCTATAGATGCCTTAGATGCCATTCCCCCACGCCGTGAACCACCAAAGAGCACAATCTGTCTGTCTTGCGAAACGCCTCTGTTCTGAGCAGGTACTTCAACACTCTGCCGATATCCAACCTATGCAAACTAGCCTTAGTCTTATGCTTACTCACCCTCTTGAAGACTGGCAGGGACACCACCTGATTTACATGAAATGACGATACCACTTTGGGCAAGAAGGAAGGTACTGTTCTCAACACCACCTTTTTGCTATCAAAGGACAAAAACGGCTCACGACAGGACAACGCCTGCAACTTCAAAATTCTCCTTGCTGAAGCGATAGCTACCAAGAACACTGCCTTCAGAGTGAGATCCTTCAATGTCGCCTTCGACAAAGGTTCAAACGGCGCTCTTACCAGCGCTTCCAGCACTATGTTCAGATCCCAGCCTGGAACTGAACTCCTGCAGGGAGGACTCAACAAGAAAGACGCTCGTAAAAACCTTTTTACATCTGGATGAGATCCAAGCGTCAGCCCTTGCACCTTTCCTCTAAAACAAGATAGTGCAGCTAACTGCACACTAAGCGAAGATGCCACTAAACCTTTATCAAAACCATCCTGCAAAAAAGCCAAAACTTGTGGGATCGTGGCTGAACTGTTTATCGTCACACCAAACCTCAAACAGACGCCAAACCCGAACGTACACCAGTGAAGTGGACCTACGTCTAGACCTCAGCAACATAGAAATCACTGCCGCCGAGTATCCCCTGGCCATTAATCTTGCCCTCTCAAGAGCCAAGCCGTGAGAATCGATCCACCTGAGGCATACTTAATGGACCCTGAATCAGCAAATCTCTTCTGTTCGGTAGTCTCAATGGAGGTTCCACCAGAAGACATACCAAGTCGGCATATCAAGGTCTCCTTGGCCAATCCGGCGCTACTAGCAGTACAGGCCCCCTGTGCCTCTCTATGTGCTGTAGAACTCGACCTATAAGCACCCACGGGGGGAAGATGTACAGAAGGTTTCCCTCCGGCCATTTCTGCATCAGAGCATCCAGACCCTCGGACAGCCTTTCTCTCTGACTGCTGAAGAATCTGTCTACCTTTGCGGACTTGAATGTCGCCATGAGATCCATCACCGGCAGACCCCAGCACTGCACCAACAAGCCGAAAACCTCCGGATGAAGAACCCATTCGCCTGGGTCCACCCTCACTCGACTCAAGAAATCCGCTGTCACATTGTCTGCTCCCGCAACATGTACCGCCGAAAGCGCTTCTATGTGAGATTTGGCCCAACTTAACAGGCCATCCACCTCTTCTTCTAGCGCCACACTGCTGGTGCCGCCCTGTCGATTTATGTATGCCACTGCCGTGGCGTTGTCCAACATTACTCAAATCGCACATCCCTGCAGACGCTGTTGGAAGGCTTGCAGCGCTAACGTCACCGCTCTCAACTCCAACCTGCTGATTGACCAACTCCTTTCCTGCACCGTTCACTGACCTTGGGCGTACTGGCCCTTGAAGTGAGCTCCCCAGCTGAACAGACTGGCATCCGTCGTCAATGCCTTCCACTTCGGGGCCTCTAGAGGCATGCCCTTTTCTAGACACCCTGGAAGGAGCCACCACTGTAAAGACCACCTCGCCTCCAGTGCACACACCATCTTCTGTGACAACTGATCGGACTGATGCGACCACCTCCGGAGTAGCGCTCTCTGCAGTGGTCTCATGTGGGCTCTGGCCCACGGTACCAACTCTAGTGTGGCCGCCATCATCCCTAGAATGTTGTAAATACTGCCATGCCGAGGGAGCCCGCCTGTTCAGAAACTCCTTAACTAAGCCCCTTAACTTCTGAATCCTGACCTGAGGAAGGAACACTCTGCCTCTCTCCGTGTTGAAACAAGCTCCCAAATACTCTATCTGTTGCGACGACACCAACTTGCTCTTTGCTACATTGACTACCCATCCGAGGGATTGTAGGAAATGCACCACTCGGTGCATCGCCTCTTTGCTCTCCTTCTTTGACTCTACGCGAATCAATCAATCGTCTAAGTAAGGGTGCACCAACACTCCTTCCTTTCGCAATGCCGCTGCCACCACTACCATGACCTTGGTAAACGTCCTGGGTGCTGTAGCCAAACCAAACGGCATTGCCTGGAACTGAAAGTGCCCCATGGGCACCGCAAAGCAAAAAAAGCGTTGATGCTCCAACCAAATCGGTATGTTCAGATAGACCTCCGCGAGACCTAACGATGTGAGATATTCTCCCTGTCGAACTGCTACTATAACCGACCTCAGCGTTTCCATACGAAAATGAGACACACAAAGGCACCTTTTACCCTTTTCAGATCTAGAACTGGCCTTAAGGTACCTTCCTTTTTTGGCACCACAAAATATACTGAATATCGACCGCAGCCGCATTGGTCCATCGGGACCGGTACCACCGCTTTGAGTGCTAACAACCTGTCCAATGTCTCTTAAATCGCGCTTTCCCTCAATCCCATTCTGCATGGAGATTCAACGAAAGCGTCCCTCACCGGACGCTGGAACTGGAGTGCATAACCTTTTAGTACAACCTCCAACACCCACTGATCCAACGTTATTTGGGCTCAGGCAGGAAAGAAGTCCCTCAAGCGACCTCCCACAGGAACTATTCCTGCCTGAACCACCATCCCTTCATTGTCGCTTCTTGATGTTGGAGGAGGCAGAGGCCCCGAAACCTCTGCCAGCTCCTCTAAGTCCTCGAAACCCTGAGGATCTGTACTGGGACCATCCTCTCTGAAAATTGACCAAACCTTGACTGTCGAAAGCGCCAAAACTCCCTCTGCTGACTTTTGGAGGGCACCACCCACCGACCCTGCTTTTGCTTGTCTTCCGGCAATCTGCTCCCCCTTTGACTCTCCTAAGTCCTTTACCAGCTTCTCCAGATCTTCCCCAAAGAGAAGCTTACCTCTGAAAGGCAGCCTGCCTAGCCTTGCCTCAGAGGCTGCATCCGCTGCCCAATTACGGAGCCAGAGATATCTCCTGGCCGCCACTACCGATGTCATACTTTTAGACAAACCACGAATCAGGTCATATTGGCTATCAGCCAAATATGCCACCCATGATTCTATGCGAGCCGCTTCCTCGGTCGCCTCCTCTACCTGCAGACTCTTTAGTCTCTGGGACCACCGAAGGCATGCCCTTGCCACCCACGCTCCACAAATTGAAGCCTGTAGGGACAGAGCATTCACATCGAACACCTGCCTTAGCAGAGTATCCAGCCTCTTATCCTGAGAATCCTTAAAAGCGGCACTGCCCTCTACAGAAATCGTCTTCTTTGTTACTGCCGAAACCGCCGCATCTATCTTGGGGGATTTAAAAATCTCTTTATCCGGTTCCTCTAGTGGATACAGTTGAGCCATCACTCTGGAGCCCTTGAGACTCGTCTCAGGCGCGTCCCATTCTTGTATCATTTCTTTAAACACTCTATGAATTGGGAACGCCATCTGCGATCTCCTAACGGCCTGTAGCAATGGATCCTCCAAAGTGGCATCCGCCGCCTGGCCCGCTGCCGGCATATTCAAGGATTTCAGAGTTTCAGCGTCTCCGCGATGAGCGCCGGACGTTCCTCTCTCCGGAACACTTGAACTGCCCTCGCTTGGTCCTCAGGTTCCGGTATCTCACCTTCTTCCAAATCCTGCTCTATGTCAGAGTCCTCTACCAGGTCTGACTGTTCTTCCAAAAGCAATGACTGTTCTGAACTGTCAGCTCGCTTTCTCTTTTTAACTAAAACAGTACTCTCTGCTCCCTCTAAAGGAGTCCCTGGCCTTTTAAACCCACGAGCTCCCTCACCTGTAGGCCCTGGTAGACCACTCCCGGAACCCCCAAGAGCCTGCTGGAGCAAAGACAAAAATTGCTGTGAAAATATCGCTCCCAAACCCCCTTGCATCGATGCCTGGAGTAAGGGGACATCCAGAGCCGAGGAAGGATCTGGCAGCGGCTCCAGAGTCACCGCAGGGGCAGCTAACGGTTCTGGCCCCTCCGAACACGCCTTAGCCCCCAATCCTGCACCATTTTCAGCCATCTCTGTGAGGGTCGTTTTTTGAGTACAGCCCCTGCACACTCCTTCCTCCGAGACCGCCCCTCTACGTCCTCCACACAGGAGGCACCGAGGCCTAGCAGGCATAAATGGAATTGAAGCCACTGGCCCAGACCCCAGTTCTACAAACCCCTCCTGCGCTCTTGCTTTTTTCTTTTTAACAGCTCAATAGCTATACTAAAAATAAACTAAAAATATACTAAAAATCCTACCATTAGTAAACCACAAAAAATAAAAAAAATACTTGCTGTTCTCTCAGAACCCAGGCAGGCCCCAGAAGCACTGCTACCACGGCCTCCTGCTTCCCGCACGAGTTCCACGTGGTCGCAGCCTGCCCGCCGCAAAGGATACAGCTCAGAGCTCAAACAAGAAACTGCCACTCACCTAAACCTCCGGCGCTTACCTTTCCAGAGCTCAGGAGCAGCACAGCTGAGAGACACTGTCCGGAGGAAAGCTCAGCAACCGACTGGACTGAACAAGCAGCCTACAGCCATCGGGCCGTCTCCTCAAACCCCGCCGCAGCAGAGCCCAATCGCACACCATGCGCTCTGCTCCAACTGCGTGTCTCCACGGCTTCTCTCCCGCTCAGGGGGAGCTGATGCCGGAGGCCCCGACACCGTTCCCACTCACTTCTCTGCACTCGTACCCACGGCAGAGAGGGGGGAGAAGGGGGGGCAGCTCTTATTCAATTTTCCACACCAGTCAAAGCAACTGCTGAAAATCGGCAATTTAAAGGTGCCTCTACCATTTATTTTTTATTTTTTTTTAACTCTAAACACTAACTACACTATCTGAGACCTAATCCTTGCTCTAGTGAGTCCTGAACCTCTGGACTCACACCTCCTTCCGCTGCAATGGAGACTGAAAAAATTAAATTGTGGAGGCGGTCCCTGGACTACTTATATTACAGTCACCAAGAAGTGTGACGTGTTCAGTCTCCAAAGCTGCGGGAGGAGGTGCATAAAGGTTCGGGAATAGACTGGAGGGACGATAAGGAAGGGCACAGACAGAAGTGATTTTCCATAAGAGTGGAGTTCCTGAGAAGGGGTGTATGGAGCGATAAGAGAGGAAAGGTAGTGAGGAGATGCAGAGTGAATGTACTTATAGGTCAGCAGGAGAAGTTTGGATTGGATGTGGAAACAGATAGGGAGCCAATGAAGTGACTTGAGAAGGATAATATGAGCATGACGAGGCTAGCAAAAGATTAGCCGTGTAGCAGAGAGTTGAACAGATTGAAGGGGAGAAAGATGATTCAGAGGGAGCAAGGAGTAGGTTATAATAGTCTAGACGAGAGGTGAATAAGGAATGGATAAGTGTCTTAGTAGTATGTTCAGAAAGGAATGGGTGAATTTTGTTGATGTTGTAGAAAAAGAAATGGCAGGTTTTAGCTAGCAGTTGGATGTGTGTGAAGGAGAGAGAGGAGTCAAAGATGACTGACCCCAAGGTTGCGAGCTGAGGAGACAGGGAACAGTAGAGAGTTATCCACAGAGACTGAGAAAGGAGGAAGGGGAGAGAAGAGTTTAGGGGGAAAATTAAGGTGGTCAGTTTTGGTCATGTTCAATTTTAAGTGGCAGTGAGACATCCAAGAGTGAGCAAGAGATCTCTCATTAAGCAGATCACGAGAGAATGGGAGAACAGGGGTTGCCCATCAATGAGATGATGGTGCGCTGCCAGCGCATTTAGGTGTACCCTGAGGGAGTTAGCCAGCATTGGAAAGGTGCAGCAAATACTGCAACACTGCCAGCACGGAGCAAGAGAAAGGGCTGAACCCCTTCTCAGTACACCAGACGGAGGACACAGCACCACTTGAAGTCATAGGCCCACCTGGTGGAATCCTTGCAGGAAACTAGCAAGACATCCTCCATGTCCCTGGGCAAGGGGAACTGTGCTACGGTCCAGCTCCCGATGAATCATCTCTCTCCCCTTCAAACTGTTCAATGCTGCATGGCTAATCTTCTGCCAGGCTCATCATGCTCATATTACCCCTCTTCTCAAGTCACTTCATTGGCTCCCTATCCATTTCCGCATCCAATTCAAACTTCTCCTGCTGACCTATCAGTGCATTCGCTCTGCAGCTCCTCATTACCTTTCCTCTCTTATACTTCCCTACATCCCTCCCCGGAAACTCCGCTCTTCTGGAAAAATGATTCTATCTGTGACCTTCTCTTCTATTGCTAACTCCAGACTGCTCCTTTCACCTTGCTGCTCCTATGCTTGGAGAAAACTACTCGGGTATGTACGTCAGGCACCTTCTCTGGCCCTTTTCAAAACCAGGCTAAAAAATCACCTCTTCGCTGCCGCTTTTGGATCTTGACTCACCTGATCTACTTTGTGTTTCCTTACCATTCCCCCTAGACGTATCCCTGTCTTCACCTTCTGTGTTGTCTGTTTTTACTAGATTGTAAGCTCTGATGAGAAGGGACTGTCTTTTACATGTCTGTGCAGCGCTGCATACATCTTGTAGCACTACACAAATGCTCAGTAGTAGTAGTAGGGTCACCCTCTCAGCAGTCATGCCATCAAGGCGAGGGCTCTGAGGTTGGGGTGCAGGAGAGTTCAGTCTTCCTGTGCAATCAAGTCTGGAGCACAGCAAAGGGGAACCAAGTGCGTTTGGGAGAGGTGGAGAAGCAGGGGGAACCATGGCTGCCGCAGCCACCTGGGAGCAATGAATATTATGGTGGCCCAGTCGAACTGAACCTTGAAAAGGGTCTTGGAAATTAGAGGGGTCGGAGGGTACGCATAGAGGAGGCCCACGAGATAAGGAACGCATCGGCCACCATTTGGGAGGGGTCCAGCATCCTGGAGCAGAACGTGGCAATTGGGCATGGCTGGAGCTGGCGAAGAGATCCACCGAAGAGCCGCCCCACATCTGAAAGATGCAACTAGCTACCTGCGTGTGGTTGAAGGACCCGGCTGAGACAGTCTGCTAGTAAATTGTCCTGATCGGGAAAATACACTTCTCGGAGGAGCATCCTGCTCTCGCTCACAAAGGTGTAGAGGTGAACAGATTCCCAGCAGAAGAGGTGCGACTCCATACCTCCTTGTTTGTTAACATAAAATACTGCCACTTGGTTGTCTGTCTGGACCAGAACAACCTGGTTCTCCAAGTGGTGTCAGAACACCTGCCAGGCGTTCGCAACTGCCCGAAGCTCGAGGAAGTTGATTGGCAGAGACTTTCCCCTGTCAATCAGATGCCCTGGGTTTGCATGTCCCGCAGTGGACCCACCAGCCCTGTTTGGAGGTGTCCGTAGTGAAGATTCTCTGAGGCGCCAGGACATGAAAGAGCATTTCCACCATGAGGTGCAGTGGCCGTTGTCACGAACTGAGGGATTCAGAGAGAGGAGCAGTCACACAGATCTGGTCCTCAAGGTGGCCTGTCACCTGAGTCCACTTAGTGCAGAGTCCACTGGGCCTGACGGATTTGGAGGTGAACGTCGGGCAAAACATCCACAGTCGAGGCCATGTGTCTCAAGAGGCGTAACAGGAGGTGGGCTGAGGCCATTGAACAACCCTGCACCTCCGTGGCGAGAGCCTCTAGCTGCTGAACCCTGTCCAAAGGAAGAAAGGCTCTCAACTGGATGGTGTCCAGGAGGGCCCCTATGAACTCCAGATGTTGCGTCAGCTGCAGATGTGACTTGGGGTAGTTGATGACGAAGCACAAGTGCTCGAGAATGAGAATGGTGTGACCTGCCGCCTAATGGACCTTGTCGGTGGAGCCACCCTTGATGAGCCAATTGTCCAGATAGGGGAAGACAAACACGCCCTGCAACTGGAGTTAGGCGTCAACCACGGCCAGACACTTTGTGAATACTCATGGGGCAGAAGCCAGTCCAAAGAGTAGGACCCTGTACTGGTAATGTCAGCCTCCGATGATGAAGTGGAGGTACTGCCAGTGGCGAGGATGGATCAGGATGTGGGTATAAATACCTTTTAGCTCCAAGGAGCATAGACAATCTCCCCACTAGAGGTAGGACAGCAACATTCCAAGGGAAAGCATCTTGAACTTCTCTTTCACCAGGAACCAGTTGAGATACCGCAGATCCAGGATGGACTGAAAGCCACCTATATTTTTGGGAACCAGGAATTAGCGGGAGTGGAACCCCTTGCCCCTTTGAGATGACATGAAAGGTTCAACTGCTTTAGCTGCAAGGAGGACATCGAGCTCCTGCTGTAGGAGGTCTTAGTGAAGAGGAGTCATGAGAAGTTCTCTGAGAAAGAACGGAGGGGGTATCTACGTGAAATGAAGGAGGTCAACATCTCTCACCACCTGGAGAGTCCAGGTGTCGGCGGTTATTGTAGTCCACTGGTCAGCGAAAAATGTCAGACATCCCCCCCACATACTTTATGCTGCAGCCCCACAGCCTGCAGAGGGAGAGAGCCTACAGTTGGAGAAAGGCCATGCTCAAGGAGTCAGCCCCCCCCAGGTGGCTGCAGCATGGGCTGGGATTTGAGGGCCTTAGGCTTATGAGGGCCGTGCCCTTGGCCTGCTGGCCCTGTTGGGGAGCCAGATAGGCCGGATACTGGGGTTAAGTTCCATAAGTCTTTCTCTTCTTCCGGTAAAGCATAGTTACTCACCTGTAAGAGGTGATCTCCGGGAACAGCAGGAATTTAGTCTTCACATATGGGTATCGTCGGTACCGACGGAGCCTGCGCGGGAACACTCCCCAGCGTCCAAGTAGAAACCTTTTGGGAGCATCCCACAGCGCCTGCGTGCTGCCTTCCCGCCTTTCGCAACTGCCTCTCTCCAGTTGAGTTTAAAGCTGAGACAAAGAGAGAGAGAGGGAAAGAGAAAGAGATAGAGAGAGAGATACAACTCCTAGGGGAGGTGGGTGGGTTGTGAAGACTAAATTCCTGCTGTTCCCGGAGATCACCTGTTACAGGTGAGTAACTATGCTATCTCCAGAAACAAGCAGGAACGTAGTCTTCACATATGGGGACTCCCTATCTTTAGATGCCAGGGAGAGACCCCAGAAGTTGTGTGTCCCTGTGACAGGGCTCCACTTCCCCCCATGGATCTCTGGCATCAAACCAGGGATGGTGGGCAGGAGTTGATTAGGTATGGAACAGGTGTTGAAGAACAGCCTGACCAAACAAGGCATCCGGGCGGGAGTCCTTGTCCAAGCAGTAATGGGCTGTGAAGGTATGAATCGAGGCCCAAGTGGCTGCTCGACAGATGTCATCAATAGACACAGAGTGCAGATGAGCCATTGAAGCTACCATGGCTCTCACATTGTGAGCTGTGACATGGCCCTCCAGAGGAAGATTCTTACTCTGATAGGCAAAGGAAATACACTGAGCAATCCAGCTGGACAGTGTTCTCTTGGAGACTGGAAGTCCCAAATGAGAAGGATCAAAAGCAACAAAGAGTTGAGAGGACTTCCTATGTTGTTGTGTTCTTTGCAAATAAAAGGCTAAAGCTCTCTTACAGTCCAAAGTATGAAGATTCCTTTCTGCATTAGATGCATTAGGCCTTGGAAAAAACACAGGCAAATAGACCGCTTGGTTAAGATGAAAAGGCGAGACCACCTTTGGCATAAAGTGTGGATGAGTCCTAAGGACTACCTTGTCATGATGGAACCTTGTATAAGGTGGATCAGCCACTAGTGCCTGCAACTCAGATGCGACGTGCTGATGTGATTGCAATGAGAAAGATCACCTTCCAAGAAAGGAATTTCAACGAGGTAGTAGCTAAAGGTTCGAAAGGCGGCTTCATGAGCTGGCCAAGAACCATATTTAAGTCCCATGCCACGGGTGGTGGCTTAATCGTAGGCTTAGTTTGAAGAAGGCCTCTCATAAATCTTGCTATGAGAGGATGGGAGGAAATAAATTGTCCATTTAAAGGCTTGATAGAAGCCGCAATAGCACTTAAATGGACTCTTAATGAGTTAGTTTTAATTCCTGCATTGGATAAATGAAGGAGACACTCTAATAATGATTTCAGAGGTATCGCAAGGGGGTTAAGACCCCTCTGCGAGCACCATATGGTAAACCTTTTCCACTTGAAAGCATAAGAGCGTCTTGTGGAAGGTTTTCTAGAAGCATAAAGGATATCCTTTACTTGCTGAGGAAGGTTAAGATCTTGAAGATCTAGGCCATTAGCAACCAAGCCCTGAGATGCAGAGACTGAGGATTGGGATGCCATAACATCCCGCCCTCCTGAGACAGGAGATCTGGAGCAGAGCCTAACTCCAGAGAGGGAGCTTGAGAGAGATGTAGAAGCAGAGGGTACCACACTTGCCGTGGCCAATGTGGAGCTATGAGAATCATACGGCCTCTGTCTCTGTGAAGCTTGAACAGGGTTTTGGGGATCAGGGGAATAGGTGGAAAGGCATACAGGAAGTCTTGCCCCCAGTGAAAGAGGAAAGCATCCCTGGCCTGAGAGCCCTGAGCCGGAATTCTGGAACAGAACCAGGGAAGTTTGCAATTCAACGGACTTGCAAAGATGTCTATGTCCGGGGTTCCCCAAATTTGAAAAATCTTGGCCACCTGGTATGCATGTAGAGACCATTCGTGTGGAAGCAGAACTCGACTGAGTCTGTCTGCCCAAGAGTTTTGGATACCTGGAAGATACACTGCCAGGAGATGAATCTGATGCTCTCTGGCGAGGGCCCCATAGTCGCAAAGCTTCGTTGCAAAGCGACAGAGAGCCTGTTCCTCCCTGCTTGTTCACGTAGAACATGGCTACTTGATTGTCCGTATGGATGAGGACTGTCTTGTAGCTGAGCAGGGTGTGGAACACTCGCAGAGCAAGGAAGATTGCTCAGAGCTCCAAGAGATTGATGTGTAGATGAATCTCCTGTGGAGTCCAAGTGCCTTGGGTGGAGAGGTCTTGCAGATTTATTTATTTATTTATTTGTGTGTTTTTCAATACCGCCCCTTCCAGAGATCAGGGGTGGTTTACAAGGAATGGGTAACATCAATTAAAACATTGAACATTGAATTACATAGAACATTGTAGCACAAAAATAACTATGATACATGGAACATGTTTAACTATTTACAGAGAACTATTTACAGCAGTGGTTTACAAATTACTAAATATCATATAGGAGAACAATGTACTACTGGAGTGGTGAGTGATACTTTGAGTTAGGTAGGAGAGGTGAGAGATACTTTGAGTTAGGTAGGATAAACGTGCGTCAGTTGCGTCGTGTATTCTTGTGTTGTGTGTTCAAGAGTGGGCTGTAAGTTGTAGTAGTATTGGGCGAAGAGATATGTTTTAAGCTCCTTCCTAAAGGAAATAAGATCTTTAATTTCTCTCAGGTCTTGCAGATGAGCTCCCCAACCTACTGGAGAAGCATCTGTTGTGAGAGTTGCCTGGGGTAAAGGCTGTTGAAATGGGGACCACCGCAACAGGTTTTGAGTGGACTGCTACCATTGGAGGGACAAAAAAGGCGATTTGTGTTTGCTATTTTGTCTGACAGGCACCCTGATGCCTGGGTCCATTGAGTGGATAAAGTCCACTGGGCTGCTCTCATGTGGAGGCGAGCATAAGGAACCACATGCACGGTAGATGCCATGTGGCCTAGTAGTTGTAACATTTCTCGAGCAGTGAGGTGAGGCTTCAGCACTGCTTGAGAAGCTAACTGCACCATGCGAAGGCAACAGGCCTGGGGGAGACAGGCCCTTGCTTTTCTGGTATCCAGCAAAGCTCCTATGAACTGTAGAGATTGAGTGGGAGTTAGACTGGATTTTGTGATGTTTATGACCAGACCCAAATATTGAAGGATACGCATTGTGCAAGATAGAGAAGTCCTGGCCTCTGACTCTGATGGTGCTCGAATGAGCCAGTCATCTAAATAGGGGAAGACGAATATTACTAGAGTGCGAATAAATGCTGCTACCACAGCCATGCATTTCGTGAAGACCCTTGGTGCTGAGGCCAGGCTAAAAGGAAGCACCCTGTATTGGTAGTGCTTTCCTTGAAAAAGGAACCGAAGGAACTTTCTGTGAGTTGGATGGATGAGAACATGAGTGTATGCATCCTTGAGATCTAGAGAACATAGCCAATCCTGACTCTGAAGGTATGGCAGCAGAGATCCCAGAGAAATCATCTTGAATTTCTCTTTGAACAGGAATTTGTTCAATTCTCTGAGGTCCAGAATAGGTCTGTGTCCCCCTGTTTTCTTTGGGATAAGGAAATAGGGGGAGTAAAACCCTGTACCCTGTTGATGAATGGGTACTTCTTCTATTGCCCCTTGGGCAAGAAGCATAGTGACCTCTTGATCTAACAGGTTGATGAGAGGTCCGAGAATTGAACTGTCTTACCATTGTGGGAGGGGGCATGCACAGAAAGTGAAGCTTGTACCCCTCTTTTATAATGGAGAGTGTCCAATGTTCTGCTGTTATCTGCCCCCATCTGGGGGCAAAGTGACATAACCTTCCTGGAATGGTGGAAGGCTCTGGTCCATTGAGGGCCAGGAAGGCTAGGTTCTCTAGATGAAAGTCAAAGGCCTTGTGGAGGCTGAGACTGCTGAGACGGTTGAGGCTTAGCAGTCTTTGCTTTCCTTTGTTTAGGTGGTTGCTGACTCTTCCGGGCAGGCTGACCTGCAGAACGTCCCTGCTGGGAATAAGAGGGATAAAACCTCTTCTTTTTTTAGAAGAATGATTTCTTGAAAGATTTCTTTCTTGCAGGATCAGCTGTGGCTTTGGACAACCTATCCAAAGTGGAGTTGTCAGCATCCAACTCATTGGCTTTCTCTTGCCAATTTTTGCCAAATAGATTCTCACCTGTACAAGGGATATTGCCCAGTTTGTCCTGCACCCAGAGCTCCAAATCGGATGCCTGGAGCCAGGCAATTCTACGTGCACCTATGGCAATGGCAGAGGTTCTGCTTATGCACTCAAAACAGTCAAAAGCTGCATGATTGACAAACTTAGAAACATCCTGGGCATGTTTAACCAGTGTGAGAAAATCCTGCCTCTTGTCATCAGGAAGGAGAGGACTTAGAATCTCCAAGTTTCCTGTGACTTCTTTAAGGAACATTCCCATATATAAAATATAGGAACTGATCCTGGCAGAAAGCATGGAAGCCTGGAAAGTACGACGTCCAAAGACATCCAAAGTTCTACACTCACGTCATGGAGGATTAGAGGCATGCCTCTTTGCACTCCTGATCCTTCTCATAGCTGATTCCACTACAATAGAGTGGTGAGGAAGCTGAGTCTTCTGGAAACCAGGACAAGGAGGAACTCGATACATGGTATCCAGTCTGCAAGAGTGAGAAGAGGTGGTAAGAGGTGTCTCTCACATTCTCAACATGAGATCATGTAAGATCTCATGGATAGGCAAGGTAGCTGCCTCCTTAGGAGCTTTGCGATATTGTAAAATCTCCAACTTCTTAGCCCTGGGCTCTGTTTCAGGAGACACAGTAATGGACAGACCTCGAGCCACCTCCCTGATGAAATCCTGAAAGGAGATATCTTCTGGAGGAGACATCCTACGTTTAGGAGAGGAAGGCTCCTCCGGGAGAAGTATTCCAGTACCGACAGAGCTGTCAGAGTCCTCGGACTCCTCCGAGGATTCGAAGTACCTTCTGTCCGGATGCTCTTGAAGAGCCCGATACCCGTACCAACCGAAGTCAGTACCGGTGTATCGCTACCGGAAGGCATCGCATGACTGGGTGCCAGCAAAGCAGACACCGATGTCGATGCTGTCGGTACAGATACCGGTGCCGGCATCAGTGCCGGTACCTGTTGAACTGTCTGACGCGGTTCTGAGGGTGTCGATGCCGCAAGGAGAGCTGCCAGACTGCGTTCAATAGCCAGGAACCTCTGGTCTATCGACGCTGCCGATGCCTGGGTATCGGTACCAGAGGAAGCAGCCGGTACCCCAGAGCATAGCACCAGTAGTTCTGCCGAGGTCGAGGCCTCGAGAACATCCTGCCCCGAAAATGCTTTGGAAGCCGAAGCCTCCCACTGGGGCAATTTTGCCGGTACAGAACCCTCAAGGGCAATGCCAGAGGCATCTCGATGCTTGGAAGGAGATCTACCCTTTGAGGACCGGCCAGACTTATGTTTAGTTACCTGAGATCTATGGGAGGAAGACGAAGCCCTGGAAGACGTCGATGCCACAGAAGCTGCATCGGAGTGAAAAAGGGCGCTGAGCTTAGCAGCTCGGTTTTGTCGACCCCTCTTGGACATCATGGCACAAGCCATACACTCGGAGATGGAGTGGTCAGGACCTAAACATTTAAGACACCACTCATGGGTGTCGGTGACGGAGATGGTAGCACCACACTTGGTGCACTTTTTGAAACCCGAAGCGGGTTTTTCCATAGTGGAGGAAATTTTGGGCCTAAAGCCCAAAATGGCGCGTGCACCTGGAAAAGAAAAGTTTGGGAAAAAAATAGTATATATATATATTTTTTTTTTTAAAAAGAAAGAAAGAAGAACCGGCAGTACCGGTATAGCGTCGAGGAAGGCAGACGCGACCACAAAAAAGAAGGAATAAGGAAAATATTTTCTGCGGTGACAGGAACGACGACCTGCTGGCTCCGCGGAAAACAAAGAACTGGAGAGAGGCAGTTGGGAAAGGCGGGAAGCAGCATGCAGGTGCTGTGGGATGCTCCCAAAAGTTTTCTACTTGGACGCTGGGGAGTGTTCCCGCGCAGGCTCCGTCGGTACCGACGATACCCATATGTGAAGACTACATTCCTGCTTGTTCCTGGAGATAAGGGCTTTTCTCTGAAGCCTTCCAGCGAGAAGGGTCTGCTGTTTTCTGGGAGAGATTGGTTCTGGTCACAAAATGCACGAAAAACTTCAAAGTATCCATCTAAACAATGGTACTCACAAGAGAGAAGACTAATTAAAAGAGAACTCTGAAAACTTGAACAGACCTGGTGTGCTAAGAAAACTATGGAAAATAGAAATAAATACCTGCCTATGCTTACAAAATACCATCAACATATTAACATTGCTAAGAAAGATTATCACACGAAACTCCTCATGAAATCAATTAATAAACCAAAAAAATCTATTTACTATTGCAAAATCCCTCATTACCCATACAAACGCTTCCACAGAATTGCCTCCACAAACTCTAGGGGACTTTTATATGTCCAAAATTAACTCTGTTACAAATCCCACCTTCATGAAGATCGATAAAATACCAACGCAAGCAGAAAACTGGGAGGAGTTTCATCTTATCTACTTAGATTCTCTCAAAAGGGCAATAGCAAATATGAATACAAGCACATCCAAAGCAGACCCATGCCCAGTTAACTGGAGTAAGGTGGCAAGCGCCTATCATACTATCAATAGTCAACCTGTCTCTTTCACAAGGATATATGCCTAGAGAACTTAAAAACACAATCATACACCCAATCTTAAAAAGTAAATTGCTTGACAAACTGTAACCATCCTCCTACAGACCCATATCCAATTTACTTTTCCTGGCTAAAATAATAGAAAAAAAATGTCCACGTGCAACTAGAAGACCACATTGACATACATGCCCCCCTAGATGATAACCAATTTGGATTCAGACCTTTCCACAGCATAGAAACCTTGATGTTAGTCGTCTACAACAAAGTCATAAAAGGAATTGACAACAATAACCAGGCCTTCATATTAATTTTCCTTGATATTGCTGCTGCGTTTGACTCTGTTATCCATGCTCTACTATTACAGAGACTGCAAGAAATAGGACTAAGCGGTACTACCCTGAAATGGTTTACATCCTATCTGTCAGATAGAACACAACAGGTCAACATAGATCATGAATTCTCTAATACATATCAATAAACTACAGGCCTACCACAAGGCTCCACACTCTCAGCCCTTCTTTTTAATATCTATATACAGCCAATATGTCATATAATAAAAATTTTCAAGATAGATTATGCCATCTACGCAGATGACATAATGCTGTATATGCTCTTCAATGTCAACATACCTAACTTTGAACCTATAACTTCATGCTTCAAAGAATTAGCAATTTGGCTCAACAACTATGATCTGAACATCAACTATAAAAAAACCTTAAGTATTGATAATCACCAAAAAACAAAAAATACACCCCACCTCACACCATACTTATCAAAGAAGAGGTAAAATACCTAGGTGTAACATTTGATAAACATCTCTCCCTCAAAACTCATATTAAAAACATAATAAGGATAATATTTAATAAAATCAGACTCCTACAACACATGAAACCCCTACACTGATTTCAGAACTCTGATGCAAGAAATGATAATCCCACATATTGACTATTGTAATAGTCTACTACATGGCCTACCAAAACAATCTCTTCACCCACTTTTAAAGGCACAACATACTGTAGCAAGAATTATCTACAACTCATGCCAAATCAATCACATAACACCCATACTTCATGATCTCCATTGGTTACCTATCCAGAGCCGAATAAAATACAAGTTAATCATTAGAAATATAGCACCTACGGGGACGGGCAGAGAGTAACGCCGGAGGATTGGGAGCAGCCCAGCAGCTCCTGGATTGCCGTGGCTGGAGGGAGCCGGAGGATCGGGCAGGCGGCCCCGGGACACCTTGCATCCGGCGGGGACTTGTTTTCCCCTTTAAAAGATCCTTCTCTGCAGTCCTGGTTCGGGACGGGCAGAGAGTAACGCCGGAGGATTGGGAGCAGCCCAGCAGCTCCTGGATTGCCGTGGCTGGAGGGAGCCGGAGGATCGGGCAGGCGGCCCCGGGACACCTTGCATCCGGCGGGGACTTGTTTTCCCCTTTAAAAGATCCTTCTCTGCAGTCCTGGTTCGGGACGGGCAGAGAGTAACGCCGGAGGATTGGGAGCAGCCCAGCAGCTCCTGGATTGCCGTGGCTGGAGGGAGCCGGAGGATCGGGCAGACGGCCCCGGGACACCTTGCATCCGGCGGGGACTTGTTTTCCCCTTTAAAAGATCCTTCTCTGCAGTCCTGGTTCGGGACGGGCAGAGAGTAACGCCGGAGGATTGGGAGCAGCCCAGCAGCTCCTGGATTGCCGTGGCTGGAGGGAGCCGGAGGATCGGGCAGGCGGCCCCGGGACACCTTGCATCCGGCGGGGACTTGTTTTCCCCTTTAAA
This sequence comes from Ichthyophis bannanicus, assembly GCA_033557465.1. NCBI lineage: Eukaryota > Metazoa > Chordata > Amphibia > Gymnophiona > Ichthyophiidae > Ichthyophis > Ichthyophis bannanicus. The sequence goes on from CM066035.1 coordinate 430,851,071, forward strand.
AGATCCTTCTCTGCAGTCCTGGTTCAGGACGGGCAGAGAGTAACGCCGGAGGATTGGGAGCAGCCCAGCAGCTCCTGGATTGCCGTGGCTGGAGGGAGCCGGAGGATCGGGCAGGCGGCCCCGGGACACCTTGCATCCGGCGGGGACTTGTTTTCCCCTTTAAAAGATCCTTCTCTGCAGTCCTGGTTCGGGACGGGCAGAGAGTAACGCCGGAGGATTGGGAGCAGCCCAGCAGCTCCTGGATTGCCGTGGCTGGAGGGAGCCGGAGGATCGGGCAGGCGGCCCCGGGACACCTTGCATCCGGCGGGGACTTGTTTTCCCCTTTAAAAGATCCTTCTCTGCAGTCCTGGTTCGGGACGGGCAGAGAGTAACGCCGGAGGATTGGGAGCAGCCCAGCAGCTCCTGGATTGCCGTGGCTGGAGGGAGCCGGAGGATCGGGCAGGCGGCCCCGGGACACCTTGCATCCGGCGGGGACTTGTTTTCCCCTTTAAAAGATCCTTCTCTGCAGTCCTGGTTCGGGACGGGCAGAGAGTAACGCCGGAGGATTGGGAGCAGCCCAGCAGCTCCTGGATTGCCGTGGCTGGAGGGAGCCGGAGGATCGGGCAGGCGGCCCCGGGACACCTTGCATCCGGCGGGGACTTGTTTTCCCCTTTAAAAGATCCTTCTCTGCAGTCCTGGTTCGGGACGGGCAGAGAGTAACGCCGGAGGATTGGGAGCAGCCCAGCAGCTCCTGGATTGCCGTGGCTGGAGGGAGCCGGAGGATCGGACAGGCGGCCCCGGGACACCCTTGCCTTTTCCTTTGGGTCCTTGGCTTACCTATATAACAGACTGCATTTTGGACCGCGGAGCGTGTCCGCGGAGCGTGGCTCGAAGGGGCGTGGTCAAAGGGGCAGACACGCCCCTTTGGCGCCCCTTCGGCGACACAGCGGCGCTTTTCTGCCTTTCTTAGTTTGTCTTTTGTTTGAATACTGTTAATTTCCTAATTCAGGTATTATGGGCAAACGGAAGGGGAAGGGCGCTTCTAAGGTGTCTGAGACCGCAGCCGCGGATAAGCCGAGTGGTCCTTTAGATAGGCACTTCCTACCAGTTCCAGTTGCGCAGTCCTCCCCAGATGGGGTCTCCCTAAATTCTAGTGGAAGATCCCCTCCCCCAATACCTGTGCCTCTGCAATTGTCTGGATTTTCCGTGGAGTCTCCTGGAAAAGCAAGTATGATGGTTCCTATTTTATTACCTAAGCCAGTTCAAGCTGTTCCCTTAGGGTTTTCTGAAATTTCGCCAGAATCCCCCGGTGGTGAGATTACTTTAAAAGATATCTGGTCTGCCTTATTGGTTATTGATAAAAAAATGTCTTCTACCTTAAATGCTTTATGTCTATTCTCTCAGGAGGCTGTTGGTTCCCTTCAACAGCTAGATGAGAGGGTTAACACATTGGATAAGGCAGTTACTAAAATTGGTTCTCAGGTTCCACCGCTTGTGGCGGCTCATACAGCCAGGGTTAAGGATTCCTTGATTGTATACTCTCGTTTAGAGTCTCTGGAAAATGTGTCACGTTCTTGTAATCTTCGATTTTTGAATTTCCCCCAGACTTCCTTGCTTTCTCCCAGAATCCTACTTGAGAAATATTTTAAAGAAATATTGAAGTTACCTGATCCTATTGTAATATCACAAACTTATTACCTTTTTTCAAGTGTTAAAAAGGTTAACCCCACTGAGGGTGCTCTGGATGAAATTGTTCCTACTATAGATAATTTAACAGCTTTTCTCGAAGACTCTACGGATAATATCCCTTCTCGTTCCACTCTATTGGTTACCCTTGCCTCTCTCGAAGCTAAGCAGCGTATCTTGCGCGCTTTTTTTAAAGTGAAGTCTGCCATGTTCTGTGGTCAGACTATTAATATATTCCCTGATGTTTCCCGTGAGACGCAGCTTCGGCGGAGGCAATTCTTAATATTAAAACCTAAAGTTTTGGCACTTGGTGCTACCTTTTTCTTACGCTTTCCATGTAAGTGTATTATTAATTACAAGGAAGCTACATATGTTTTTCTGGATGTAACTCAATTAGAGAAATTTGTCCTTGATCATTCTAGCACAAATGTTGGGGATAATTCTGGTTCATAGATAGGTATTCTCCGATATTGTAGGCCTTCGGGCTTTGTTTTCTAAATGTTTATGTTCTTATTTCCCTTTGTAATTCAGTCCGTTCTCCATAACGTGGACTTTATCATGTTATATTCCATGGATGTTATTTTCTCTTTGTAATATTGTATTCTGATTTTCCTTGCTTAATTTGGTGTAAGTTTTCATCAAAAATCAATAAAAAAAAAAAGAAAAGAAAGATAGCACCTACAATTCTATCCCACTTGATTAAGGTTGCACCTAACATCCACCAAAGAAGAAGTCAAATGATATAACACTATCAACCCCGTATGATTACCGAAGGACTAAACAATATACAAGCAACAGAGCATTCGAGTATTTATCCCCAAAGCTCTGGAACTCTCTGCCAAAAAGACTCAAACATTACAGATCTATCCACGTTCCATACCCAACTAAAAACTTTTCTATACATCGAACACTTCGGTCAAAATGAACTAACCTCAGAGGTTGACACAAAATAGCACACTTCACTTGCCACATCATATTTTACATTCTGATCAATAATCACACTTCCACCCTCTATCAAATCAGCTTCTCCCATCACTGTAGATAATACATTTCCTCTCATCCACTCTAGAACTTTCTCTATTATGATGAATATGACTTTCTTAATCATCTGAATTGTAAATAAGTTCAATTATTCAGAATCTTGTAAATTCATTGATTGTATTTCTGCACCTGTTCTATTGTTAAAATGTTCAATGTAAGTCCCTGTAAATATTAGCGTATGTGTGTCATATCCCCTCGTGTTAAATGTATCTCCCAATTGACCGCTTTGACCCGGTGAAAAGCGGGATATAAATATAGCTAAATAAATATATCAGTTGCTCTATATGTAAACCGTTATAATTACCCGAAATAACAGTATAAAAAAATCTCACAAATAAATAAATACATAACAAAATAGATATACTCAGATTCCAGCTCTGCAGCTTTGTCCATCATGGGTTTGCCAAAGAGGCGCCAGCACGGGACATCAAGCAACTTGTCTTGAACCCACTGCTCCAGGTCCGAGGACTGTAGCCATGCCAGGCGGTGGGCACTAATGCCCACTGCAGCCACTCTAACCATGGACTCAAATCCACCATAGGCCACTCGAGTAACATATTTGGAGCACTCCTTGATCGTGGAAACCAGGGTCCAAAACCGCTGAAGAGGTTACTCAGACAGACCAACTGAGAACCCAGCCAATTCCTTGTACAACTGGTAAGCCTGGATACGGGCTACGAGCATCGAACCCTGGTAACACCTTTTACCAAAACCATCCATGGTGTGAGCCTCCCTACCAGGAGGAACAGAGGAGAGTGTTTTTTGGCTCTGAATCGTATGCATGGCCGACTCCAACACCATGGAATTGTATGGTAACTGTCTTTTGAAACCTAGGACCCTTACGGACTCGATACATGGAAATCGATCTGCTTGCTCACAGTGGGCACCGTAACAGGTTACTCCCACATCCTGAACAATAAGTATTCCAAGATAGAAGGAACAGGCACTGTGAGAGCCTCCTTGGGAAGGCATCATATTGCAGGATCTCAAGATTCCCCAACCGAGGCTCCTCCTTGGACCGTGGTGAAGGCCAGAGACTTTGCCATATTCCGGCTGAAGTCCAGGAAGGAGAGGTCCTTTGGTGGGGACCTCTGGTGCTCCTGAGGCAGAGATGGGTCTGAAGGGATGTCCCGGTTTTGCTGGGTGTACAGGGACTTGTCATCGATCTCCTAGTCCAAGTCGGAATTGGTGGAGATTTCAAGAACCTGAAGAGTCTCATGCGCACACCTGGCTGAGGGCATCAACGGGGTCATGGGCCCTCGCAGCTCTGAATTGGAGGCACATGGGCGAGACCCGAGGCCTCGAGCGGGACCAAGACTGATGCCGGGAATCAGCCTGAAGGCAATGCCACTCGAGCACCAGCTAGTTCCTCCTCAGGCGATGCCTCGCAGTGGAGGCCCAATGACCCGGAGGAAGCGGGTCCTGGGTCCTGGGCCCTGCGGCTGGGCCAAGAAGGCAGCAAGGTTGCATTCCAAGACTGCCATCCTGACCTCCAGGCCAGAAGGCTCTGCAGGCACCAGCATGTATAACATTTGCTTCCCCTTTTTGTTTGTCGCTCTGTCCACCCCCCTCGTTGATGTACAACCTTTTGTTACTCTTTTATCTGTCTACCCTTCCTCCCTCCCTCAGTTCCTATCCTTTCTGTCCTGCTCAAATTTTTAATGGCGTTCCTTTTCCTTTCTTTCGCAGCTTTTCATTTTGTTTGTAAACTGCCCAGATGCTTCTGTTATGGGCGGTATATTAAGCTTTTAATAAACATAAACAAACAAACATACAGAGGGAATCGGTCCTGATGCTGGCTCTGTGAGAAGGATTCCTTGATGACAATGGCCTCGGAGGACTGGTGTTGATCCCCAAATCGCAGATGGAGTCTCTTCCCGCTGGGGCAGCTTTGAGGGTCACTCCCTGCCATCACCTTCAACATCGCACTGATGGCTCCGATGCTGGTGGTCAAGGGTCTTACCCCCAAAGTCCAATCCTTCTGGGGATGGCGCTCTGAGGATAATCCCCGATCTGATCCCCTGGGCTCCGAGTGGGTGTGGCAGCCAGGAGAGTCCGAGGCCTCTGCAGTGGCTCTCGAAGCCAGAGCCGAAGAAAAGGTCTTGTGCCCAAACAGTGTCTCCAGCTGCCTTTCACAGTTCCGACGGCCCTTGCTCGTTATCTAGTGACACAGCAAGCAGGTAGAAGTATCGTGGTCGGCCCCTGAGGCACAACAGGCAACAGGTCATGTGGATCCATGAGGGACATGGTGTGCCCGCAGCGGTCACACTGCTTAAATCCACTAACCGAGGACATAGGGAGGAAAACAATACCTGTGAGATCAAACTCCAAGGTCCTGGTTAGGGAGGACATGAGAAACTCCTGCACACCCAAGAACAAGAAAAAGGGAACTAGAGAAAAACGCAACGCCGAGGTGGCATCGGTTCCGTGAACCGAGAAGGTGACGGTACGCGACCGGATTATAAAATAAAGGAAAAACCAAGACAAAAAAAGACCAACTTTTTCCAGGGTGCAGACAAAGATGGCCAATGGGCTCCACGGAAAAAAGAAGACTGAGGTAAGATGGCACCCTTGGGTAGGAAGGTGACCAAGCATGCGTGGTTTAACTCCTAAAGGTTTTCTTTGAAAGCTGGGGAGTGATTACCATGTGAGCTCCATCGGTGTCGACGTCACCCATGTGTGAGGACTGACTTCTTGCTTGTTCCCGGAAAAAAGGCTGAAACTTAAAACACCCACTAGTATCAAAACTTTACTTATAAGTTCAAAATAAACATATTTATTTAATAAAAAAAAGGAATGGTATACCTGAGCTTTAGTTTTCATGCTTTTAGGAAGGACACCTCCTGAAGATACTGCTTTCAATTCATCCTTTAACTTTGTAATGCTGTTGGTCAGAGTTTCCAAAGTCTTCATGATTTCGGCTTTGTCTTCAGACTTAATTGATTTATTTTTCTCCAGCTTTGATATAAGGATCTAATATGATAAAATTTGATATAAGAAAAAGTATACAAAAATATATACATGCTAAAAACAAAGTTTAAAAATGAAATATTAAAAACCATACAAAAAATGTTACAGCTGTGTGTTAAAATTCAGGCACCCCTGGTCAAATTGTATATTTCATGCAAACAAAACGCTGACAAAGGGGGTAATTTTTAAAGTCAGCCGTGATTTTGGATGTCCAGAGACGTGCACGTGGGCATCAAAATCACGAAGACATTTCTGCAGCCATTTTACAAATGATGTCAAATTAGGCGAGGGGCGTGTCTGGGGGAGGTGGAATGAATTTAGATGTCCCCGTTCAATTTCAGAAATGCAGGGGATATCTGCGGGCATCTCCATGTTTAGACCTGCTTCAGGCACGAACAGGCACCAGGAAAGTGCTTGTTGTGGCCTTACAACATCCAAAGGGTGTAGAGAAGATGGAGAATTAAGTGACTAGCCTAATATCACAAAGGGATACCACAAATATCACCCAGGGATTTGAACTCTTCCCACTCTGCGCCTAATCCACTACATTAACCATTATGTTATTAGACATCCATGTTCTGAGATGTTATTCTGGGAATATCTATGTAGACGCCTCTATAGATGTCCATATCGGGCACGTTCATGTTTCTGAAATCGTGACTGAACTTGCACGTGCCTGCATTTTTTTTCAGATGTTCTGGCTTTGAATTCCCCGATTGCACTTAGACATGGCCCTGTAAAATGTGCCTTCATACCTTTAGATGGTACAAAGTTAACTACAACCAGTTCAATATTCAACAGCTGCAGCAATCACATTATTCTGAATGCCGGCTGCAGGGTTTTAACAAATACATATATTCAGCATTGTTATTCAAACATATGCTGGCATCTATATATATATAAAGCAGACAACACCATTGGCTACAGACGTAATAGTGATAATTCAACTGCTATACATATAGCTATGCAGTTTTATTAAATAAATATTTTTTGGCCTAAATTAAATAACTTAGCTATATGGATAGCAGCTGAAGATCGTCACAGTCCAAGTAGTTGGGTGTTCCACCCTGGCTCCATCCTAGCACTGTCTGTATAGTGCAGCGGTAGTTACATTTTTCTTTAAGTGTGTTATTTGGACAGTGCCACTGAAACTCCATGAATAGTAGACTTATATGATGTTTAGCAGTGGCCACTAAATATTTAAATCCCTTTAAATACTGACCAAAACACATTTCTGCAATTTTTAATACAAATTTATTATTTGCTAATTTGACTAGACTGAAAATAAAAAAGTGACTATATGCCAGATCCAAAGTCTGGATATCCAGTTGATTCATTACTACAGTACTTGCAAAATTTTATTGGAATCTAGGAGCCTGCTTAAATATTTAGGAGCCGGCTGCTGAGACTTAGGTCGCAGTATGCCCTCCCTCCCCTTCCACCAATGGTGTATCACAACTCCTCTTTTAGGACTTGATTAAATGTTTTACAATTTTCTATGGAAAAAGAAAAAACATAATCAGGCATTTAATCATTAAGGCTTACCAATAAACTGCTGACAGACTACTCGGAGTGGTAGTGGGGGGAGAGGAGGAGAGGAGTTCTGTTGGGACTGTGCAAAGGTTTACGGAGGCATTGTACAATGCCAACAAATGCTTCTCATGTTCTTCCCATACCCCACTCAATGAGAATGTTGTCAGCAGCTTATTGGTGACCCTTTATAGCTGCACCTGATGAAACGTGTTTTGCTTTATGGATCACCATGGCCTGATAATACCTGAAGCAAAAGAAATCTCTTTATAACCTCACACACTGCCTTCACCCTGTCTCCTTCGCATAACCCCCCCCCCCAGCCTTCATCCAATCTGTCTCTCATGCTCTCCTTGCCTTCAACTACAGTCTCTCTTTCTTTTATGCCCTCACTACCTCATATCTTCACTCAAACTTCATCAAGCCTTTCTATCTCTCTCTCTCTCATAGTCCCCCAGGCTTCATCCAGGGTATCTCTCTCTCTCCCAGACTTCATTCATTCTCTTTCATTCACTCACCATTTCTATCAGCATGACTTTTTGAGTCACAGCGAAAAAAGCGCACTGCAAACTCCACTTTAACAATCAGCTCTCTCTTCAAAATGCTTGAGTCATGCAGTGCAAGAAATCCCGCGAGACTTGAAACCGCAAGATCTAAACTGCATGGCACAAGCTACTTGAAAAGAGAACCAATCGCAGAAATGAAGTTTGCAAAATGTTGTTTTTGCTGCTGCATCGGCAGTGCACCATTTCGGGGCATGAAATCCCAGGTGACAGAGTGCAAATTCTAGGCATCATGGCGACCTGGTGCCCGGGATTTGTCGAGCCCTGCATTACTAAGTATTTTTAAGCCCTTAAGGTTGATTAACATGAAAGATCTTCAATTAGTCACATACAGTCGTTGTCAACATTATTGGCACCCTTGCATTTTAGATATGTTGTGTACAATATCTTGAGAAATAATTCGAAATATTCCAACTGTATGTCACCATAATATTTTAATAGAATGTTCAAAGGTATACAACAAAAAAAAAGATGCCTGTGCTATTTAGATGTAGAAATTTCTGAGAACCTCCCCGCCCAAAATATGACCTGGATAGGATTAATGGCACCCTCCACTAATATTTGGTTGAACAACCCTTGGCAGTGATAACAGCTTTCAAATGTTTCTTGTACCATCTATAAGTTTTGTACATCTGTCTGTTGGTAGTTTCTTATTTTCTTTTCCATTTCAATTTTAATATACCTATAACAGGTAATACGATCCATAATCAATAACGAATTTAACACCATAAATCGGGCTTACCCCAGAAAGAAAATAAAACATATCAATTAGCCCACACCTTGGGAGATATACATCAAAAAAACTTATAAGAGAACATTGGAGAGCTCCAAATCAGCTACAACTATCTAATGTCCAATCTATACTCTCATCCCACACCTGCCTGCTTCTCTCTTTCACTAGAAATGCCTCCAACTGCAGAGAGTCATGAACGATAAATTTAGATCCCTGCAATGTGACTAAGCACTTGCAGGGATACCTAAGGAATGATGATGCCCCAAGGGCCAAACCTCTTGGCCTAAGGGCCAAAAAAGTCCTTAAATGCAACTGTGTGGCCCTAGAGATATCAGGAAAAGCATATTTGAGTGGAGGAGTGGCCTAGTGGTTGGGGCAAGGTACTTCAGGCCGGAAGGTCGGGGGTTCAAATCCCACTAGAGGACAGCAACCTTGGGCCGGAAGGACTGGGGTTTCTAGTCCCACAGGTGCTCCTTGTGGTCTTGGGCAAGCCACTTAACCCTCCATAGCCCATGTTCCCTGTAAAATAGTTATCTCCAAGTTATAATGCCTGTTCAATGTAATTTCAGTTTGTTCGATGTAAACCGCACTGATGCAGAATAGCGCGGTATATAAGAGAATGTAATAAATAAATAAATAAATAAATAATATTTACTCACCTGTAACAAGTGTTCTCCAGAGACAGCAGGAATCAGTCCTCACATATGGGTGACACTGACGCAGACGGAGCCCCGCAGAAGTATCGCCCCAGCTTCAAAGAAAGCCTTTGGGAGATGCCACCACGCATGCATGTCCCCTTTCCGCCAAAGGGTGTCATCTCACTCAGTCAGATGACATAGCTAGAGCCGACAAAAGAACATGGCAAAAATTGTACAGCAAACTCCAAGGGGAGAAGGGAGGATTGTGAGAACTGATTCCTACTGTCCTCGGAGAACACCTGTTACAGGTGAGTAAACTATGCTTTCTCCAGGAACAAGCAAGAAGTCAGTCCTCACATATGGGATTCCCTAGCTACAGGCTATAAAGAACTTGTAGAAAAAACATTGCCCAGCCCTCAGCAGACACAATCAAATCTAAGGAAAGACTCTGAGGACCCCAGTGTCCAGGGAGAACCATCGCTCAGGTAACCTGAACATGAAAGGTTGGAGAGCTGGAGTTGCCTAAACCTTGAACAGATTACGGAGTACAGCCTGACCGAAGGTGCTATCACATTGGGATTCCCTCTCCAGGCCGTAGTGAGCTGCAAAGATGTGAAATGAGGACCAGGTGGCGGTCCAGCAGATGTCTGCCCTAGGGATAGAGAATAGGCTTGCAACAGAAGTCGCCATAGCTCTGACATTGTGCGCCATAACCCGACGCTAAAAGAGCCCAGCCCGATCGTGGGCGAAGGCAATGCAGTCCGGCACTGAAATGGACAGGGTCCGCATGGTAACAGCCTAGCTCAGTTGACTGGGGTCGTATGAAACGAAAAGCTGCGAGGCTTTGCAGTAGCCCTGATTATGTTGCAGGTAGAAGGACAGAATCCTTTTAAGAGTCAAGAATATGGAGAATGGCCATCACCTTGTTGGCATGAGGCCATGGAAAGAAGGTAGGGGGCATCACATCCTGGTTGAGGTGGAAGGTGGTTACCACCTTCAGGAGGAGGATGGGTGTGAAGCACGACTCTATTCTTGTAGAAACTGGTATAAGGTGCCTCAGCTACCAAGGCCTGAAGATCACTGACTCTGTGGGCAGAAGTGAGCACCACCAGGAAGATCACCTTCCAGGATAGATAACGCAAATGGCAGGTAGCAAAGGGTTCGAAAGGTGGCTTGAGGAGCTGCGTCAGAACCACGGTGAGATCCCATTCTGCCGGAGGCGGGCGGATGGGAGTCTTAGAGAGCAGCAATCCCTGCATATATTGGGTAATGAGGGGCTGTACATAAAGAGGTTTTCCCTCTACGGAGTGATGGTGCACCGAGAGCACTCTCAAATGCATCCTGACAGAGTAGGACTTGAGTCCGGTCTGCGAAAGGTGGAGCAAATACTGCAGCACTGTGTGCACCTGAGAAGTTAAACGGGTCTACCCGTTGCTCCACACACCATACTGAGAATCTGCGCCACGAAGGCATAGGCCCGTCTTGTGGAGTCCTTACGAGAGGCCAGGAGGACTTCCTCCACCTCCGTTGGGAGGGTCAAGTGTGCTAAGGCGACCCGCTCAGCAGCTATGCTGTTAATGACAGGGACCCCAGATTGGGGTGAAGAAGCGAGCCCTCTCCTGGGTCAGCAGTCCCGGGCGTTTCCCAGAGGGACCAGATATTCCATTGAGAGGCGGAGCAAGAGGGGGAACCAAGGCTGCCTGGGCCACTGTGGGGCCACCAGGATCATAGAGGTCTTGTCCTGCATGACCTTGAAGAGGGTCCGGGCAATTAATGGCATGGGAGGGAAAACATACAGAAGGCCCTCCAACCACGATATGAGGAAGGCATCCACCACTATCCGGGACGGGTGCTGTTAGGGACAGCAGAAACGAGGCAGCTGAACGTTGGCTGGCCTGGCAAAGAGGTCCAGACTTGGAGTTCCCCAGAGTTGGAACAGCTGCTGCGACACTCTGGGGTCTAGATGCCATTTATGCGGCTGGAGGACCTTGCTTAGCCTGTCCGCTAGGGCATTATCTTAGCCCGGAAGGTATACTGCCTTGAGGAGCATTCCCTGACCGAACGCGTATGAGCAGAGGGCTACTGCCTCCCAGTAAAGGTGCTGAGACCCTGTGCCCCCCTGCTTGTTCAGGTAGAACATTGCGACCTGGTTGTCCGTTTGGACTAGTACCAACTGGTTCCACAGGCAGTGCTGGAAGGCCTTGATAGCCAGAAAAATGGCCTTGAATTCCAGCAGGTCGATCTGCTGCTGACTCTGCTAGGGACCAGTTGCCCTGCGTTCCTTGAAGTGAGAACCCTAGTCAAGTAAGGATGCGTCTGTGGTGAGGACGTTCTGGGGGTTTGGGGGCTGGAAGACCATACCCTTCTGCAAGTGCTGTGTGCCCTGCACCAGTCGAGCAACTAATTGACGGAACACTGAGACTCTGACCCGATGACTGCCTGTGGCTTGTGTCCACTGTGAGTGGAGGTATCACCAAGCTGACCGCATGTGGAGGCGGGTATCGGGAACCACATGGACCGTGGAGGCCATGTGGCCCAGAAGGCAGAGCATGGGCTGCGCCGAAAATACGTGATGGTGCTGCACCTCGGTGGCCAGGGCCTTGAGGCAATCCGCCCTGTCCAGATCCTGTGTTGGAGTGAGGTGAGATTTTGGGTGGTTTATCATGAATCACAAATGCTGCAGGACGTTGATGGTGCGGGCCATGTCCCCTTTCACGAACCAGTTGTCAGGAAGGCCCCTTGAAGACTGAGGCAGGCGGCCACCCTGCCAGGCATTTGGTGAAGAGTCTTGATGCGGAGACTAGGCTGAAGGGTAGTACCCTGTACTAGTAGTGGTCACCCCCAACCTTGAACCTTAATTACTGCCTGTGACTGGAATGAATAAGGATGTGGGTATAAGCATCCTTTAGGTCCTTTTGGTCCAAGGAGTATAGCCAATTTCCCTGCTGGAGGTAGGGCAGCAATGTTCCAAGTGGAAGCATTTTGAACTTCTCCCGCACCAGGAACTTGTTCAGGTTTCACAAGTCCAGAATGGGCCTTAGGCTTCCTGATCTTTTTGGGACCAGAAAGTACCTGGAGTAGAATCCTTTCCCTCTTAGGTGGTGGGGTACTGGCTCCACGGCCCTGTCTCTGAGAAGGCCTGCGAGTTCCTGCAGTAGCAGGGCCTGGTGCAGGGGGAGTCTGAGGGAGAGGTGTCTGATCCAGGTGAAGGAGGTAGCCTTCTCTGATCACTTGAAGTGCCCAGATGTCAGTGGTGATGGTAGGCCACTGATGGGTAAAATGAATCAGATGCCCCCTGTTCGCAGCTCTCCCCTTCCTGCCCAACGATGCTCCTGGCTCTTTCTCAAACTGTGTTGCTCCCCAGTTTGAGAAAGAGCCAGGAGCATCGTTGGCTTGAAACATACACAACGTTGGGTCACTGTATCGAGAGAAGGGTCTCGTGTGGTTGCTACTGGAATAGATTCTTACTGGTCACTATGGATGGGTTTTGGTCTGCACCAGTCTAGATCGTCTATGGGAGTACCATGTTCTGAACAGAGTGGCGTCTTGTTTGGTTCAGAAGGGGGCCTAATAATCTAGCCCAGGACGATGCCGAGTGTGTGGACGTTGAGCTAATGGTGGGCTTTATCCAGTGTAATAACAAGAGGAATGAGCCGAAGAAGGAATGCCTCCAGATAAGTGACATTTATTAAATTTGTAATTTATTACAAGAATGTGAACCGGTTGGTATCGAAGGGCTTAAACTCCCTTTTCGAACCTATGATAGGGTTGCGTCCCTAATTAAAAGAATAAAACAGAACATTGCACTATGAGAAGGTTTTTCCTTCGGGGTGTATGTTCCAACAAAAATTTGTATGTTTGTGTGTTTCTCTTGTTTTGAGGAATATATTTGTGGGAGACACAATAGGTTTTGAGTTTATAATCGACTAACTATTGGCACTGATGCCGGTGTCTCCCACATCCGAAGGAGTCGTCGTCCAAGGATGGCGGGGACAGGGACCATCAGGGCCTCCTTGGGTGGAGCCTCATACTGGAAGATTTTGAGCTCCTCCATGCAAGGGTCCTCCTCAGACTCCGTGGTCTGAGACAAGGCCGTCGCCATGTCCTGGACAAACTCAAAGAATTAAATGTCCTTGGGAAGGACTGATCTGAGGGGAAATTGCGGTGTTTATGCGTCTCTGGGGAAGCCTCGTCCTCGGACTCCCAGTCCGAGTAGTCCGTTGAGGACTCAAGGCCTGACAGCTCCTGAGGCGTCAGGCTCAGATTGAGTCTTTGGTGACCCACAGCTGTTACTTGGCTGGAGCCACAAGCCCTTGCCAGGGAGGATTTCACTCCCGAGGACCGAGAGTGGGATCGAGACCCTCGCCGAGGATCAGCTCGAGGCTCTCGAGGATCGTATTGGCGGCCCGAAGAATCCTCAACATCGAGATCCCTGGGGTCTCTGTGCGAGCACCGGCGGAGCCGGGCATCGATGCTTGCTGCGAGGCAAGAAAGGCAGTGACACTGCATTCCAATGCAATCATCCTGGCTTCCCATTCAGGAACTGCAGCCTTTCATGCAGACACCGGTGTGACCGGGTCCGGCGTCGGTGAGGAAAGAGAGCCTTCAACGGGACAGGTCTCAGGGGTCTGTGATCTATCGCCAGAGACCCCGATGTCTGTTCTGGCACCTTTGCCGGTTGCTCCCGCTCCGACTCCTCAAATACCCTCCAGGGACTGTGGGACCTTGCTTGGGACTTGCCGTGTGTGTCCGATTCCCAGGATGAGGTCCTCGAGGAGTTCTTCCTCTTCTTCTGCTCCTGTTCCAGAGCACCCTTGTCGGAGTGTTTGCGGACCCAATCAGATGCCGCAAGGGCTTTACGTGACTCCAGGAATCCATGCGGGCCCTTAGAGCATGAGGTTACTGGGACACCGGGGCTGAATATGATCTGTGGAAGATGTCGTCCTGCTTCTGCTGATAACTTTGGATGGCCTTAGTGGACATCTTTTTGCACCAGGCACAAATCTCTGGGTCATGGATGGCACCTAGACACCGGAGGCAGCAATGGTGTGTATCGGTTAGGGGCATGTTCTTTGCACACCGACCACACTTTTTGAACCCACTGGCCATTGGGGCAAAGAGGACCCCTGTGAGGCTGAAGACCCTCAACGCGGCCAGCGGTTAGAAAAAGTATGAAACCGCACTGGAGAAAAAAAGCTAAAAACGGTTCCGAGACGCGAAGCTGAGGCGATGGGGTTCGGAGACGGGAAACGGACCGGTGCTAACTGGAGAAGGAAATGCACTTTAATGCACGAGAAAATCAACTTTTTTCCGGGGGAAGAAGATGCATGTCTGTAGAGTTCCACAGAAAAAGGGAGACTAAGATGGCACCCTTGGGCAGGAAGGGGACCGTGCATGCATGGTGCCATCTCCCAAAGGCTTTCTTTGAAAGCAGAGGAGATGCTTTCATGGGGCTCCATCGGCGTCGATGTCACTCATATGTGAGGACTGACATCCTGCTTGTTCCTGGAGAACAGCTGAATACAAACACCACAAAATACAAAAGCCTTATTCTTAAAGTAATTTTTAAATACCAAAGTCTGTTCTACTAGAAATGTTACTAACAAAGTAGCCCTGGTAAAGATCACATTCTGCGAGTTCTCTAAGAACTATGTAAGATCAAACTCTAATTGGGCCTGGAGTAATCCAGTCCTCTCCAAGGACTCATCAGATATTTTCTCCACAGGTAGGTAATAAATCTTAGAGAATATCATTGAGTCAGCTCTGGGTAAACCCAGAGCTTCCTTAAGGTACCTCTTGAACAAGACTTCAGGAGAAAGTAAATGATAATACAGAAAATTCAAACATCAAGTATTTTCAACCCTTAATCCGTTCTCAAACATTTCCAGCCTACGATGAATTATAAAACTATCCTTAATACGTGAGGCACTAATAGCCTGTAGAGAGAAGCAGTGATTGTGAACCTGAACAGCTAACAAGCCCACCTGCTCCTCAACTTTAGTATTCAGCTGTGTGACCGTTCCTTCTGAGAATACACAGAGATGAGAAACTGTATTCACCAAGATCTGCTCAGTCCTCGTCACCACCTGCCAGATATCCCCCAGAGAAACCTGCGAATCAGGCACACCAGGACTCTCTACTGAGGGGGGGGGGGGGGAGGGTGATCGGACAACAGCCTTGAATTGATCCAAGGAAATCATAGGTGTACTCTGACAAATAGGCTGAGTACTGTCCATCAGGTCAGTTGCCTGTATCCGAGAGGGGGTAACCGGTGGAGAACATTCCGGAGTGTTCAAACTCGCTCCTGAAATCTGTAAGGAAGCAAGACAGTACTTGAAGATGGTAAGAGGTCCACTTTAGGCTGCAGATGTTTGTCCATAGGGCGACTAACAACCCTCTCCGCTGTTACCAGTTTCTTCTATCGCTTTCCCATCTCTAACACGAACTGCTCATACACCTGTACTCCTGCGGTACTCCTAAGGGGCTTACAAGGGGCCTAAAAACCCCCTTGTGACAAGACTCTTAAGACATGCCACGACTGCGTGCTAATGGACACGCACCTAGTACCTTAGGATTATGCAGGTCCCAGATGACATCGGGGCAGCCAGGGGATCCGCCTGCTTCCTCCTCCCAACGCGGCTGCCACAAAAGTATCTCCTGGTAGATCAGGGCACACTGAAGATTTTTATACAGGTCCCAGATGACGTCGGGGCAGCCCGAGGATCCACCTGTTTCCTCCTCACAATGCAGCTACCACAAAAGTATCTCCCGGTAGAGCAGGGCACACTGAAGATCTTTATACAGGTCCCAGATGACGTCGGGACTGCCCGGGGATCCGACTGCTTCCTCTTCCCAACGCGGCTACCACAAAATCTCCCTGCTAGTAGTTTCTCCCACTGTTCAACTGCAATTTGTTCCAGCTCATGAACGTTTCCAGGATTCCTTTTAACAATGGAAGATGTCAGCTCTTTCCAAAGCTTCTCGATTGGATTGAGATCAGGACTCATTGTTGGCCAGTTTAAAACAGTCCATTTGTGGTAGTGAAGTTACCTGCAATTTTCTGTCTAGAGGAGCTTGACGCTACTGATCCAGTTGCAGGTAGAAGGACGGAGCCCTGTCTGATGTCGCTGCCGGTTCCCACCAATAGTGTGCTGCTGAGGACCTTTAAAATCTGGTGTGCTCCACTTTCTCTCTGGTGGCGAAGCTACCTACAATTTTCTGCTTAGAAGGTTCAGCTGCAGGCGGGAGGGAGCCCTGCCTGAGCTGCTACCAGATCCCACCAATAGCATGCCGCTGAGGATCTTTAAAATCTGGTGTGTTCCACTTTCTCTCTGGTGGCAAATTTTCTGCTTAGAGGAGCTCCACGCTACCAGTCCAGCTGCAGGCGGAAGCCCTGTCTGAGCCACTGCTGGATCCCACCAATAGCATGCCGCTGTAACATCTGGGGGTCTATAAGAAGTGGGCCCATTCTGCAGGACACACGGACACTTCCGAAGGGGCATGTCCAAAGGGGCAGATTCTGCCCCTTTGGAGCTCGAAGGAGCTTGGTGAGCCGGGAAATACATCATGAGCAAACAGAAGAAAAAGGTATTCTCTATGAGTACTGTTAATCCAACAAAGGTAGTTAAAACTGTCGGGCCTATGGATTGGCATGTTGTAATGACAGTAAAATCATTAGATGATCTTTCCATGCCTCTTTCAGACAGCCTGGACTCTCCAATTGACTCATCTTGGTTGGGGGTTGATGTCTCTGCCCTACAGGCCGGCAATGTAGCAGTGAATATCATAGTATCTCTCCTGGGAAAGGGTGACTTGGCTGCATCATGGTTCATCCCTGGCTGATTTGCCTGAGGTCATGGCTGCACAGGACTTTGGGGGGGGGGGCTCCTCTCCCGCAGACTGTCCAGATATTGATGGGGGGCAGTTTGTCAGAAGGGTTTCCTGATTTGGCTATGAGTGATCAGATAAGTGGTGTTACCTTGAAGGATTTATGGGTATTGATGTCTCGCATGGAGGTTTCTTTAAGAGATACACATTGTCACAATTTGCTGATTTTATCACTGAGTCTGTCGCTAAACTATCACAACATGATAATCAGATCAGTCATTTCGAGTCTAGATTACAGAAAGTAGAGGCACAGGGAAAATTAAGACTGGAGAAGATGTTGCTCCATGCATGCCTGCCTTCCCGCCTTCCCTCCTGGTCTCCTCAGTCAGGTGAATAGCAGAGAAAATTGAAAAAAAGTAAAAAGGGGCAACTTGAAGGGGAGGTGGGCGGGTTATGAAGACTGATTCCTGCTGGTCCCAGAGATCACCTGTTAAAGGTGAGTAACTACGATATCTCCAGGAACAAGCAGGGCGTCTTTGTCCAAGCAACAGTGAGCTGCAACAGTGAGCAGTGATATGCTGCAAAGGTATGCAGCGAAGACCATGTGGCTGCTTGGCAGATATCTGCAGTGGAGACAGAACAGAGATTGGCCACAGTAACAGTCATGGCTCAGACATTGTGGGCTGTGATGTGTTCTTGTAAGGACAGTCCAGCCTGCGAATAAGCAAATGATATGCAGTCTGCAATCCAATTAGAGAGTCTTCTTGGTAACTGGTAAGCCTAAATGACTTTGGTCAAAGGAGAGAAAAAGCTGAGAGGATATATGATGACGTTCTGTATGATCGAGGCAGTAAGCTAGTGCTCTCTTGCAATCAAGAGTATGGAGCTGCGCCTCAGCCCTTGAGCTGTGAGGCCTAGAAAAGGAAGCTGGCAGCAAGATTGACTGGTTGAGATGGAAGGAAGTGACAACCTTCGGTAAGAACTTGGGATAGTGTCCGGAGGACAACTTTATCATGGTGAAATCTGGTAAATGGAGCATAATCCACCAACATCTGAAGCTCACTAACTGTGAGCTGAAGTCAAAGCTACTAGAAAAAGGACTTTCCATGTGAGCAATTTTAAAGGAGCCGAGGCCAAAGGCTCAAAGGGGCTTTGCATGAGCTGTACAAGAACTACATTTAAGTCCCATGACCTAGCCAGTGGGCATAGTGGTGGCTTGGACAAGAGCAGACCTCTCATGAATCTTGATACCAGTGGGTGTGCCGAGACAGGGCAATTGTCTAAGGCCTGATGAGACGTGGCTATGGTGCATAAATGAACTCGTACAGAGTTGGTTTTAAGTCCCGATGAGCACAGGTGGAGCAGGTATTGAAGGAAATCTGGAACTGGATATGTGAAGGAGTCTAAAGTTCTCTGTGTGCACCATAGTGAGAACCTGTGCCACTTGAAAGCATAAAATCAATCTGATCGAATCTTTCCTGGAAGAGAGAAGAACATGCAAAACATCTTTTTGAAGTCCTAAATGTGAGAGGACGAAGCATTTAGCAGCCAAGCCGTGAAGTGGAGAGTGTTGAGGCTGGGGTGCATGAGGGTCCCCTGCACCTGGGAAAGGAGATCTGGTGCAGAACCCAGGCAGAGGTGAGGAGCCTGGGCTAGTTGAAGAAGAGGAGGAAACCATGGTTACCTGGGCCAGTAAGGTGCAATGAGAATCACTGACCCCTGGTCGGCCCGGAGTTTGAACAATGTCTTTGCAACAAAGGGAAATGGGAGAAAGGCATAGGGTAGACTCCCTCCTCAGTACAGAGAAAGGCATCTGAGGTCACTCTGAGTGGGGACAGAATTCTCGAGCAAAACTGAGGCAGCTGAGCATTGCAAGGAGAAGCAAAGAGATCGAGTAGTGGTGTACCCCTTAGATGGAACAAGTGATGCACTACTTGAGGTTTCAACCGCCACTTGTGCGGTTGTAGAATGCGACTTAGCCTGTCAGCTAACTGATTTTCCACTCCTGGGAGTGCATAAAGAATGAGAGCCTGTACCTCTCTGTTTGTTGATATAGAACATGGCCACCTGATTGATTGTCTGGATGAGGACTGATTGGCCTGTCAGGTGGTGAGAGAACACGCAGATGGCGTTGAAGATTGCTCTGAGTTCCAGGAGACTGATGTGAAGGGAGTTCTCCTGAGGAGGCCACTGAACCTGGGTGGTGAGACCATTGAGGTGAGCCTCCCAACCTTGCTTTGATGCAAGGTAGAATGTGGTGCAGACTTTTGAAAAGGCAACCTTATGACTAGGTTCTGTGGGTTGGTCCACCATTGAAGAGATGCTCTCATCTGAAGAGAAATTGTGATGAGGTTGGACAGTCGACCTGCGGATTGTGTCCACTGCCGCTACAGGTTCTACTACCCAAACCGCATGTTGAGTCAGGCATGTAGTACCACATGTACTATGGATGCCATGTGGTCTAGTAAGCAAAGTAAGGCCCTGGCCTCTACTGCTGATTGGTGTTGAAACTGAGTGGTCAGGAAAACTAACCAGACTCGTCTGTCATCCGGGAGGAAAGCTCGGGCTTGAATGGTGTCCAGTCAAGCTCCTATGAACTCCAGGTTCTTTTTTCAATTTAAAAGTTTTATTAATTTTTCCCAGGTATACAACCTTATGGCATATTATACCTTATATCCTATGCCTCTTCCCCCCATACCCTCGCCCCCTCCCCTGACTTCACTACTGAATAATAAAACATGCAACAAAAGAAGAAAACATTTGCACCTTTTACATCCAACACTAGGTGTCAAGTCTTTAAATGCAATAATCATTTCTTATAATATACGAGTCTCCCCATGTGGTCCCAGCTCTGCGCAGGCCACAAAGGGTGGCCACACAATGTCAAAGTCTTTCAGCTTGTCCCTTCTCAAAGCTGTCAACTTCTCCATGCAGTATATCCCATGCATACAAGCTATCCAGGCCTCTACTGCCAAGGGCCCAACCGCTTTCCATTGTTTAACAGTTATACACCGAACTGCAATCACACACATCCTAACTAATGCTCCCCTAGCCCCTTCCCACCCCTTCCCTCTCATACCCAACAGTACATTCTCTTTGCCCCAGGCTACTTCCGCACCAATTAGCTGGGCCACTGCTCCTTTCACTGCTTCCCAAAAGGAGTGCAGCTGCTAACAATACCACCACATATGACAGAGGTTGCCCTCATCTGTGCAACTTTAGCATAGCTTCTTTTCGCTGCTGCTACCACCAATATATAAGTTTATAATTATTTTCTACATGTCGAGATGCCACTTGCCCTTCTGTCATCCCCTTGTATATTTCCTGCCAATTTTTAAGGTCCATTGCTACTCCCAGATCTCTCTGAAAGGACAACTGTACCGCCTCATTAGCAACACTCAGCAATCGGTGAATCTTCAACAGCCTTTTTTTCTCCCATAGCAGAATCAACACATTTTCTCAAACACTGTTAAGTCTTTAGTTATTACCTGCCCCCATCCTCTCCCCATCAGCCAATGTCACACTTGTAAGTATCCAAAGAAATCCTGCCTGGGAAGCCCATATTTCTCCTGAAGTTCCTCGAACAAGCTTAATATTTATTTATTTAACCAGTTTTATATACCACCTTATCCTTCAATCAAAGTGATTTACAGTGAATTAGGTTGGGTACATTTATAAAGGACAGGGGGAAGGGGATGGAGGGGACAAACATCTAAGAGTATTTACAATTAAATTAGTCAGTTGCAGATCGCGTGGTCATGCCTAAAGCCAGGCTATCTGCCCTGGGAGAGTTTGTAGCATTCTGTGAACAGAGTGGTCTTGAGCACCCTTCGGAAGTCTTTAATGTCTCTTGTGGCTCGCATAACATCGGGTAGGGAATTCCATAGCTTTGGTTCATAGAGGGATGATGCTCTTCTTGATGTGGCATGATTGGTTCTCTGGAATTCTACAGGAGTAACAATCCTATTGCTCATGTTGCTTCTCCTAAGTCTCATGCTGATGTCCCTTATTACAAGATTTTGAAGGGCACTGGCTGAAATGTTGTTAATGATTTTAAATATGTTCAAAATTGCTTTGTATCATGCGCACGCAAGTATGGGCAAGCAGTGGAGGTGCTGGAGTACAGGTGCGATGTGCTTGTTTCTAGCAGTGTTTGTAATGATCCTAGCTGCTGTATTCTGACCAGCTGGAGAGGGTGGGTGGACTGTTTAGAAAGGCCCTGATATAGTGAGTTACCATAATCCAGTATGGGCATGATGAAAAGTTTAGCAGCTCGGTTCTGCCGGCCCCTTTTCAACATCATCCCACAGGCAACACACTCCAAAATAGAGTGGTCAGGACCTAAACATTTGAGGCACCACTCATGGTGTCGGTGACGGAGATGGTACCGCCACACTTGGAACACTTTTTAAAACCCGAAGCGGGTTTTTCCATTTTAAAGGAAAAAGTTGGGCCTAGTGCCCAAAATGGCGCGTGGCACCTGAGGAGAAAATAACTGGAAAAGACTCCAGAAGAAAGGGGGTTTTTTTTTTGGGGGGGGGGGGGGGGTTGGAAAAAAAGAAAGAAGAACCTGCGGTACCGGTGTAGCGTCGAAGGAAGGCAGATGCGACCACAAAAAAGAAGAATAGAAGGGAATTATTTTCTGCGGTGACAGGATGTGCGACCTGTCGGCTCCACGGAAAACGAAAAACTGGAGAGGGACAGTTGGGAAAGGCGGGAAGGCAGCACGCAGGCACTGTGGGATGCTCCCAAAAGCTTTCCTATTGGACGCTGGGGAGCGTTCCCAAGCAGGCTCCGTCGGTACCGACGATACCCATATGTGAAGACTACATTCCTGCTTGTTCTTGGAGATAAAGAGAAATAGCCTGTTAAGGCGAGGAAAACAAAAACTTTTTCTGAGGGACAAGGACATTCGTCCGAAGGGCTCCGCGGAAAAAGGGAGACTGAGCAAGATGGCACCCTTGGGCGGGAAGAGGACCACGCATGCGTGGCAGCAATCCCAAAGGCTTTCTTTGAAAGCTGGGGAATTGCTCCGCGCGGGCTCCGTCGGTGCCGTCACCCATAAGTGAGGACTGACTTCCTGCTTGTTCCTGGAGAATTGCTTTATTAACGGAGAGGAAAAACCCTTCCTCTCGCTCTTTTTTTTTAAAATATGGAACTGCTTTATTAAGCAGTCTTAAGAGAACCAGATATAGCTTAAAGAAAGAAAAAGCTTTGCAACAAAACATCAGAAAAAAATACAGCAAAGCTAAGAAAGCAGTATGATTTATAGTTTATGGTTTAGGCACTTGATATACCACCCTTTACCCTGTGTATCAGAGCAGTTTATAGCCAAAGGGAAGCGGACCCAGGGCCCACCAGCCCCCCCTCAAAGCCCTATAGGGTCCTCCTGTTCACGCTACAGTTCATCAAATGCTAGGAACCTGCAGGTGACAGCGCTGCACTCGGGGCCACGAAGTGCTAGGAACCTGTAGGTAGCAGCGCTGGACTCAAGGCAAGTTATTGGCTTAAGGAGACAGGAGCATATCCAAGTTCCGAACAATGTTGGACCTAATGATCTCTACCACACTGGACAATGGACCATAGTCTGGGCCAAGGGAGACAAGCCTATCTACACTGATGCACACTGCCACCTGCTGGACGCAGACAAATAATGTTGTACCAGTACTTATGCAAAGTGGTGACATCACTGAAAGTTGTTCAAGTCTGCCTCCACCTACTGGCAAGGGATCATAACCCATTCATCTGAATAGGTCTAGCAGAAAGATAAAGAACTTCAGTATCTTAAACATCAACTGTTCATCCTTCCCTCTTCCTAACCACACTGTCACACTCATGCATGCATCTCAACATCCCAAATCCTATGACTTCAAACCACTGCCTTTTCTACCTCACAAACTCCTCCCTCCACCTGATACTAGTCACAAGAATTGATAACATCCAAATACTCACACCACTTCCAGATCTACGAATGAGCTCACTCTCCTACCTTTCCCACATTCCACCATTTTCTGTGCGAGATTCAGTGAGAACTGTTGCAGGCTGTTTTCCCCACTGGGGATTCTGTACCACTTTTAAGTCTCTTTGTATTCATGTGGACTTTCCACCTGCATATTAACCTCCTATGATAGATTGCTCAGTCCCTCACAATGTAATATCCACTATGCCTCCTCCACTGTCTTTGCCCTCCTGGATGCTCCATTAATCGTGAATAAGACAAATGGAAATTACCAGCAGTACTTCATCCCTTCCTTATTCAAATACTGAGTAATCTTCAAAAATTCTCATTGTTGTTGCAAGGTGAGAGATAAAAGGTCATTGAAAAGTTCAACTTTGAAAACATTCCATTCTAGTGTGTCCAAATTCCTGGACTTGACCAAAAACTTTTTTTTTTTTTTTTACTGTGAAACCATGTATGCAAGCAATGATGTCCTGGGGCAGATCACCTCTTCATGGGCTCAGGTTTCAGTCCGCACAATTAATTTTAATGCTGCTGTGCATCTTCTCATCAGCCAGATCTAGGAACCAAAAGGTCCTGAGATATACTATCAGACAAGTCCAGAGCAGCTATGGTTATCCACAAAACTAAGATTGTGAGGTCTAGAGACCTGATAATGGGATGCTGTAAAGTCCCCTGTGCCTGCCTGATTAACAATAGAGAATTCTTCAGCTTGACCAGCCTCCTTATGGCGAGCTTCTGAAGGAAAGAAAAGCTAATTTGTCTTGTTCAAAATGGAGCTATAACCATAATAGTTATGCAGTTGTCTCTGAGGTTCTAGAGCAGGCATCTCCAATTCCAGTCCTGGAGGGCCAAAGCCCAGTCAGATTTTCAGGATATAACTAATGAATATGCATGAGATAAATCTGAATACAAAGGGGGAAGTGTATGCAAATATATCTTATACATATTCATTAGGAACATCCTGAAAACCTAACTAGTTAGCAGCCCTCCAGGACTGGGAGAATACTGTTCTAGGGAGTCTTTGCCAAGAGTTGAACTAGAAAATATGTATACAAAAGACCCACCTTCAATCAAGGAAGAAAGCATACAAGGCCTTGCGTCCCCAGCCTGCAGTAGAACTGAGGACATTCCTGATCTGAGGTGATGCAAGACATGTAAAACACAGTTACTTACCT
This sequence comes from Ichthyophis bannanicus, assembly GCA_033557465.1. NCBI lineage: Eukaryota > Metazoa > Chordata > Amphibia > Gymnophiona > Ichthyophiidae > Ichthyophis > Ichthyophis bannanicus. The sequence goes on from CM066035.1 coordinate 430,875,175, forward strand.
GTAACAGGTGATCTCTGGGAACAGCAGGAATTAGTCCTCACATATGGGTACGTCGGTACCGACGGAGCCTGCGCGGGAAAGCTCCCCAGCTTCCTAGAATGGAAGCTTTTGGGACCTCCCACTGCACATGCGCACTGCCTTCCCGCCTTCCTGAACAGCTCTCCTCAGTTTCGAGTTTATAGCTGAGTCAATAGAGAGAGGACAGGAAGATAGATAGATAAAAGATACAACTCCTAGGGGAGGTGGGTGGGTTGTGAGGACTAATTCCTGCTGTTCCCAGAGATCACCTGTTACAGGTAAGTAACTGTGCTATCTCCAGGAACAAGCAGGAATAAGTCCTCACATATGGGGACTCCCTAGCTTAGATGCGTGGGATCCCCTGTCAAGGTTCGCCATCTTCGTATGGATCTCAGGCATCCATCCTGGGAAGGTGGGCAGGAGTTGTCTAAGAATGGAACAGGTGTTTGAGGACAGCCTGGCCAAACAAGGCATCCCGGCGGGAGTCCTTGTCCAAACAGTAATGGGCTGTGAAGGTATGAACCGAGGCCCAGGTAGCGGCTCGACAGATCTGATCAATGGAAACAGAGTGCAGATGAGCCATAGAAGTTGCCATGGCTCTCACATTGTGAGCTGTGACATGGCCTTCCAGAGAAATGTTTTTACTCTGGTAAGCAAAGGAAATACACTGAGCAATCCAATTGGAAAGTGTACGCTTGGAGACTGGAAGTCCCAAATGTGAAGGATCAAAAGCCACGAAAAGTTGAGAAGACTTTCGATGTGGCTGAGTCCTATTAAGGTAAAAGGCTAGAGCTCTTTTACAATCCAGAGTATGAAGGTTCCTCTCTGCACTGGAGGCATGAGGAGCCGGAAAAAATACAGGTAGATATACCTCTTGATTAAGATGAAAAGGCGAGACCACTTTAGGCATAAAGTGGGGATTCGTCCTAAGGACCACCTTGTCATGATGAAATCTTGTATAAGGTGGATTAGCCACTAGAGCCTGCAGTTCGCTGATGCGACGAGCGGAAGTGACTGCAATTAGGAATAGTACCTTCCAGGAAAGAAATTTCAAGGAGGTAGAAAATAACGGCTCAAAAGGTGGCTTCATAAGCTGACCAAGCACTAGATTCAAATCCCATGCGACCGGGGGGGGTCTGATGGGAGGTTTAGTGAGGGTCAGGCCTCTCATGAATCTTGCAACAAGAGGATGAGAGGAGATAGGTTGTCCATTTACAGGTTTCAGGGATGCTGAAATAGCACTTAAATGGACTCTTACAGAATTCGTCTTAAGGCCTGCATTGGAAAGATGCAGGAGATAGTCTAAGAGGGAATTCAAAGGAAGTGCCAGAGGGTCAAGGCCCTGCTGAGCACACCAAATGGAAAAACGTTTCCATTTGAAAGCATAAGACCGCCTCGTGGAAGGTTTCCTAGAGGCATGAAGGATATCTTTCACAGGTTGAGAAAGATTAAAGTCTTGAAGACTTAAGCCTTCAGTAACCAAGCTCGGAGATGTAGGGATTTGGGGTTTGGGTGCCACAAAGTCCCGTCCTCCTGAGACAGAAGGTCTGGTGCAGCTCCTAAGTCCAGGGAGGATCCCTGGGAGAGCTGTAGAAGCAGAGGGAACCACACTTGGCGTGGCCAGCGTGGAGCTATGAGGATCATAGAGCCGTGATCTCTCTGGAGTTTGAACAGAGTCTTGGGAATCAGCGGAATGGGTAGAAAGGCATATAGGAACGCCTGACCCCAATGGAGGAGAAAGGCGTCCGTGGCCTGAGCTTCCTGACACGGAGTCCTGGAACAGAACCGGGGAAGTTTGGCATTCCACGGACTTGCAAAGAGGTCTATGTCCGGGGTCCCCCATTCCTGAAAGATTCTGGTTATCTGGTCCACGTGTAGGGACCACTCGTGTGGCAGCAGAACTCGACTGAGCCTGTCTGCTCGAGAGTTTTGAACTCCTGGAAGGTACACTGCTAGCAGATGAATTTGGTGCTCTCTGGCGAAGGCCCATAATCTGAGAGCTTCGTTGCAAAGCGACAGAGAGCCCGGTCCTCCTTGTTTGTTTATGTAAAACATGGCCACCTGATTGTCTGTCTGAACCAGGACAGTCAGGTTGGCAAGGAGGGTATGGAAGACCTTGAGGGCAAGGTAAATTGCTCGCAGTTCCAGGAGGTTGATATGAAGGGTGGCCTCCTGTGGAGACCAAGTGCCCTGAGTGGAGAGAGTTAGCAGATGGGCTCCCCACCCCAATTGGGAGGCATCTGTTGTGAGGGTTGCTTGGGGTAGCAAGGGCTGAAAGGGAGCCCCCAACAACAGATTCTTGGTGGATATCCACCAATGGAGGGACCAAGACAGACGGTTTGAGGTTTGTATTTGGTCTGAGAGTGCTCCCGACGCCTGAGTCCACTGGGTGGCTAGGGTCCATTGAGCTGCTCTCATATGAAGACGAGCATAGGGCACCACATGTACTGTGGAGGCCATATGGCCCAGGAGGCGTAGCATTTCCCTGGCTGTCAAGTGAGTACTGGACTGGGCTTGGGAGGCCAAGCTCAGCAGACGCTGACCTCGAACCAGTGGAAGGTAGGCTCTTGCAGTGGTGGTGTCCAACTGGGCCCCTATGAATTCTAGAGATTGAGTAGGGCTGAGTTGAGACTTGGGAAGGTTTACTACCAGTCCCAGATACTGCAGAAGGCTCCTTGTGCGGTCTAGGGAAATCTGCGCCTGCGACTGAGTTGGAGCTCGAATGAGCCAGTCGTCCAGATATGGGAATACGAAAATCCCCATGCTTCTGAGAAATGCGGCTACGACTGCCATGCATTTGGTAAAGACTCTTGGGGCAGAGGCGAGACCGAAGGGAAGTACTCTGTATTGGTAATGACTTCCCCTGAACAGAAAGCGAAGATATTTTCTGTGGGATGGATGGATGAGTAGATGTGTATACGCATCCTGCAGGTCTAGAGAACAAAGCCAGTCCTGACTCTGAAGGTATGGAAGGAGAATGCCCAAAGAGAGCATTTTGAATTTCTCCTTGTACAGAAATTTGTTCAATTCTCTCAGATCTAGGATTGGTCTGAATCCCCCTGTCTTCTTTGGAATGAGAAAATAGGGGGAGTAGAAACCTGACCCTTGTTGATGAAGAGGAACCTCTTCTATGGCCCCTTGGGCAAGCAGAGAAGAGATCTCCTGATCCAACAGGGCTAGGAGAGGAGATGGAGAATTGAAGGGTCTCACCATGTGATGAGGAGGAAGGCTGGAGAAATGAAGTTTGTAACCCTCTCGGATGATAGAGAGGGTCCATTGCTCTGTTGTGATCTGTTCCCATCTGGGAGCAAAGTGAGCTAACCTTCCAGGTATGGTGAGAGGTTCTGGTTGGTCCAGAACCAGGAATGGCAAGTTCTCTAGGGGCAAGTCAAAACCCCTGAGGGGGTGGAGCCTGTTGAGCTGCAGTAGCTGCTGCAGGCTTTGCTCTTGCTTGTTTCGTTTGCTGACGTTTAGCCGCAAAACGAGGTTGAGAAGATTGCTGGCCAGTATTGGAAGCATATCTGGCCTTCTTATAATAAGGCCTCTTGAAAGACTTCTTCTTAGTGGGAGTAGAAGTGGACTTAGAAAGTCTCTCTAAGGTGGCATTTTCAGCGTCCATTTGAGTGGCCTTAACTTGCCACTCTGCACCGAATAAGTTCTCACCTGTACAGGGCAGATTCCGTAAGCCATCTAGAACCCAGGGTTCCAGATCAGAAGCCTGGAGCCAAGCTAGACGTCTGGCTGCAATAGCAATGCCAGAAGCTCTGCTGGCTCCCTCGAAGGAATCAAAGGCAGCTCTGTTGGAGAACTTAGAAACATCTGAAAGTTGTTTAACAATAGAAAGGAAGTCCTCCTGTTTATCCTCAGGGATAAAGGGGGCAAAATGCCGTACTTTCTTGGCAAGTTCCCCTAGGAACATGCCCATATAGAGGCTGTAGGAATTAATCCTGGCTATAAGCATACTAGCCTGGAAGATTTTCCTACCAAAAGAGTCCAGTGTCTTACATTCCCTTCCTGGAGGTGTAGAAGAGTGCCTTTTAGTACTCTTGATCTTTTTCATTGCAGATTTTACCACAATAGAGTGGTGAGGCAATTGAGTTTTCTGAAAACCAGGAGAAGGAGGGACCCGATACATGGTGTCCAACCTACGGGAATAAGGAGACAGAGTTAAAGGGTTCTCCCAGAAATCCATCAATTGTTCCTGAAGGATTTCATGGATAGGCAGGGTAACTGCTTCTTTAGGAGACTTAGAGTATCCTAAAATATCCAATCTTTTTGACCTTGGTTCCTTTTCAGAGGAGGTAGTGATAGAAAGGCCTTTAGCCATTTCTAAAATAAAGTCCTGAAAGGACAAATCCTCTGGAGGAGACATTCTCCTTTTTGGAGAAGAAGGTTCCTCAGGAAGGTCAAGGGAGAGCTCTGCAGACTCATCAGAGGAGCCAAAATCCTCAGAGGAATCGGTGTATTCTCTAGCTTCCTCCAACGCACGATACGCATACCGATCGGTATCGACATCGGGCGTACCAGGTATGGAAGCGGTATGGAGCGAAAGCCCATACGGTACCGATTTGCGTTTAGAAGAGGAAGGCCTGGGTTCCGGCATGGCGGACGATACCGGAACCGGGCCCGGAACCGCTGGAAGCGGTACCGATGGCGTTGCAGCTTTAATGAAAGCCATGACGGCCTGCTGCATGGATTGGACAGTATTGCCCATGGACGCCACGGCTGCCTGGATGTCGGTACCGGTATGGGCCGGTACCCCAGAGCAGTCCAACAGGTGATCTGTCGAGGCCGTGCCATCGATGTCAACCTGTAGCCCCTGTATTGGCGTTTTGGAAGGTAGGGCTTCCCGCCGGGGCTGTTTGGCTGGGGCAGGGTCCTCAAAACTAAGAGCCTCTCGATGCTTTGAAGGAGATTTGCTCTTTGAGGACTTGCCCACAGAAGGTTTGGTTACCTGAGATCCATCCGGAGATGATGACCTGGATGACTGTGATGTTGGATTCTCTGAAGCAAACAGCACATGGAATTTGTTGGCCCGGTTCTGCAGCCCACGCTTAGACATTTGGGAGCAGGAAGGGCAGTCCGGAATGGAGTGGTCAGGCCCCAAACATTTAAGACACCATTCATGGGTGTCTGTGACTGATATTACAGCAGTACACTTGGTACACTTCTTAAATCCAGGGGCTGGCTTCTCCATGTGGAGAATTAAAGTAGGCCTGAAGGCCTAACTGAAGTGACCAAGTGCTGAAAAAATAATAAAAGAAAAGAAAATAATTTTTTAAGAAAGAAAAAGGAAGACCGGCGATACCGGTATCGGTATGGGAAGGCAGGTACGCGGTCTAAAGAAACAAAACAAAAAACTACAATTTCTTCAGCGGTGACAGGATACACGACCTGCTGGCTCCGCGGAAAAAGAGAAACTGAGGAGAGCTGTTCAGGAAGGCGGGAAGGCAGTGCGCATGTGCAGTGGGAGGTCCCAAAAGCTTCCATTCTAGGAAGCTGGGGAGCTTTCCCGCGCAGGCTCCGTCGGTACCGACGTACCCATATGTGAGGACTTATTCCTGCTTGTTCCTGGAGATTACATTTGCCCCACCTGCAAAATATTTTTCACTATGCCTAAGTCCAGAGAACATCTGTAGGATATGAAGGACTACAAAAGGGGACTGCTACTTCTGGAGAGATCTACAATTGTAAGTATTTACTTATGGGAATTTTTCTAAATCTTGGGGAAAAAGGAATTCTTTAGATTAAAGCTGATTAATCTGTGAACCCAAAGTATTTGTTAAATCAGTCAAGGCCTAGAAGCAGCAAACAGCTTTCAGTTTAAATTTAAACCACAAGAGAGAGCTTTCTGGTTAAATTTAGAACCCAAGACTCCCTATATCCAAGCAAGGGCTGTGGGACTCTCCCTGGAAATTGGTCACAGGACAGGGTACTGTGTACAGCCAGCTTTTAATAAGTCTTTTACCCTCCCTCCCTCCCCAACACCCACCCACCCCTTGGATAATTGTAGCTTTTATAGGTGCATAAACCTCTCAAAGGAAAGGAGGTGCCATATTCACTCTTAGGTGCAGCTGTTTGTCCTCATCCGGCATACATTAAGGACCTGAGATTAATTAAGCTTCAGGTGAACAAAGTCCATTAAACATATTAGGTGTAGTTTTATTAGTATAAGTATCCCTACCAACCCTTAGTAGATAAAGAACTTAAATATCTAAACACAACCTTAAAAAGAAGATGCAGACAGAAGCAAGATGGGGGTTTTCCAGTCTTTTGCAATGAGTGTCACATGTATGATTTTTTCCCAGTTGGTGAGGGGTCTTATGTGTGCACAAGGTGCAAGGAGCTCTTTACTCTCAGGGAACAAGTCCAATCTCTGCAGGCTAGAGTAGCAGACTTGGAAGACATAAGGAAGACAGAAAGGTACATAGACGAGACCTACAGGGATATAGTTCTGAATTCCCACCTCCAGTCTGGCAGCATCCCTGTTGCCATGGAGGAGAGAGGTCATGTGACAGGAAAGCATCACCCTGGTGTGGCAGGAAGTGATCCTGTAGCTAGGACCTGTCCTTCAGGTGATGCAAAACCCTCTCGCACCAAGGACGTTTCTCCAGGGCCATGTGCCCATGAGGGAAGGGTTAAGACAGCAGTTATAGTTGGTGATTCTATCATTAGGCATGTAGAGACCTGGGTGGCTGGTGGATGTGAGGATTGCCTGGTAACATGCCTGTCTGATGCAAAGGTAGCGGATCTCACGCGCCACATAGACAAGGTCTTAGAAAGTGCTGGGGAGGAGTCTGCTGTCTTGGTACATGTCGGTATCAATGACATAGGAAAATGTGGTAGGGAGGTTCTGGAGGCTAAATTTAGGCTTTTAGGTAGGAAGTTGAAATCCAGAACTCCCAGGGTAGCATTCTCCGAAATGCTTCCCCTTCCATGCGCACGTCCTAAAAGGCAGGCAGAGCTCCGGAAAAGAGACGGCTGAGAGAAGATATGATAGAGGTCTATAAATTAATGAATGGAGTGGAACGGGTAAACGTAGACTGATTGTTTACGTCATCAGAATATAGAAAGACTAGGGGACATGCAATGAAGCTTCAGGGTAACCTATTTAAGACTAATAAGAGAAAATAATTTTTCACTCAACGTGTAATCAAACTCTGGAATTTGTTACCAAAGGATGTAGTAAAAGCTGTTAGTGTAGCTGGGTTTAAAAAAGGTTTGGACAAGTTCCCGGACGAAAGGTTCATAAACCATTATTAAAAGGGACCCAGGATATTTATTTTATTTATTTAACATCTCTTATATACCGCGCTATTAAAATCAGCGCGGTGTACATCGAACAAAATATACTGCAATGTGTACAGGTAACATCGAGTTTACAGAGAACAAGGGAATATAAAACATGGAATAACAGGGATAACTATGTACAATCAACATTATACTCTATATGCTTTAATTATGTACCATATTTAAACTCAAGTGAATATTGAACATGTATTCATGGGTAGCATGAGTCTATAGTAGTAAGGTGGATTTTCGTGGGGACTAACCGTTTTCTGGTTGGATTAAAGTGCTAGGGTGTTTGGTGTGAGTGGGAGGCCTGTTGGCTGTGTGTGTGTCCATGGACACTTCTGGGTAGTATTTTGTGAATAAGTGATGCTTTACGGCTTTGCGGAATTGTAATAGACTTTTGATGCCGCGGATTTCATGGGGAAGTTTATTCCAATTCCTGGGTGCGAACAGTGAAAAAGCTCTGTTTGATGTAGCTTTAGTACATGATGTCATCATCTTGGGAACTATTAAGGTGTTCATAGTTGTAGTCCTTCTGTTTCTATTTTCAGGGGTGTTATGGATTAGTTTTCTGATTGGTGTTGGTGGGTAGATATTCATGGCTTTGAAGGTCAAAACTAGTGACTTGTATGAGAGTCTGGCTTGTAGTGGTAGCCAGTGTAGGTCTTTCATGATAGGCGTTATATGAGCAGACCTTGGTGACCCAGAGAGGACTCTAGCAGCTGTATTCATAGCCAGACGTAGTGGATTTAAGGTTGATTGAGGGAGCCCGTGGAGGATGATGTTTGCAAAATCTAGATGAGGAAGGACTAGTGCCTGGAAGGTTGACCGGTAATCAGTATAGTCCAGTAGTGGACGGAGGTGGCGTAGTGTTCTGATCTTATGGTATATATTCTTTGTCACATTCTTCACGTGCATTGTCATGTCCAGGTGTTGATCTAATGTTATGTCGAGGTATCGGATCGTGGGTTTGGACGTCAGTTCTATGTTGTTGACCAGCAGTGACGGCGGAGGTACAAACTTAAGATTCCTTGTAACAAATAGGACATCAGTTTTGCTATGATTTATTCTTAGGTTTTGAGTCAGCAACCATTCAGCTACTGCTCCGAAACAGTTGGTTATTGGAATAAACACTGGTTGGTCAGTTTTGAACGGCATGTATATGAGGATGTCATCAGCGTATGCCAAGCATTGCACGTTGAAGGATCTGATCAATTCACAAATCGGCTGCATATAAATATTGAACATTAACGCCGATAGTGAAGATCCTTGTGGTACGCCTTGAGACTGTAGGAACGGCTCTGAGGATTTCTGGCCTGTTTTAACTTGTTGCCACCTGTTGGAAAGGTAGGATCTACACCATTCCAGTGCTGTGCTTCGAATCCCCTTCTCTCTCAGACGTTGAATTAGTATATCGTGGTTTACAGAATCGAAGGCAGCAGAAATGTCTAAAAAGATGAGAACAAATCCTTGTTTGATGTTGTTTATTCCTGTGATCAGATCGTTGAATAGGGTTGTAAGGATTGTGTCGACTCCATGTGCTTCTCTGAATCCATGTTGTGATTTGTCTAGAGGTGCTTCTGTGTCAATGTGATGCTGGAGTTGTTGTTGGGCAGCTTTCTCAATGATTTTTGCAAGCTGGGGGATGCTTGAGATTGGCCTAAATGATTCAACTTTGGATGGATCAAGCTTACTGTTTTTTAGTAGGGGCTTGACAGAGGTGTGTTTAAGACTCTGGGGGAATGAGCCTGTTAGGAAGGATTGGTTCAGAATTTTGCATAGGATTTGGCTTAGATCATGTCGCAGATCTTTGATCCAGTTAGCTGGGCATGGGTCGTTAGGTGCCGTGCTAGGATTGATGGAGGCGATAATTCTCTCAATTTCACTAGATGATATAGTATTGAAGTTGCAAAATGGAGTTATATGAGATTCCTTAGGTGATATAATGGGGTTGATGGTATTTATGCATGTGCTGGACTTAATCATTTTTGATTGCAGGTAGTTTGCGTAGTCCTGTGGCCGAGGCGTTGCAGGTTGGTCTGAAACTGGCTCTCTTGTTATGGATCTTACTAAGTTGAATAGAGTATGAGGTTTATTGATGGAGCGCTTCAGTAGGTTTGTGTGGTATAGCTTCCTACTCAATGTTACCTTTTCACGGTGGGTAGCTAGGTGTGAGTTATATGTTTCAAGGGCTTCTGGTGAGTGGGTTTGGCGCCACTGTCTTTCAGGTTTGCGTAGATGAATGAGGGATGTACGAAGGTCAGCAGAGAACCATGGTGCGTGTTCTCGTTTTCTTATTTTCTTATCCATGTGCACTGGACATGAGGCGGCTCTGAGGTTCTCGTCCCATTTGGATACCAGGTCATCTAAGTTGAGGGTAGTGTTGGTCAAGAGTGGATGGAGGTTATCTAGGACTTTGTCACGGTTGAGAGGTTGAAAACGGACTGCATGGGTTCCGGGTGAGTTAGATGGTATTTGACTCACATGTGTGGTATAGGTGGGTATATTGAATTGAATAAGATTGTGATCAGACCAAGGTACTGGTATAACCGATAGTTGAAGGGCTTGGTGTGTTAAGGTGTTGGAATGAGGTGCAAAGATGAGGTCTAGTTTGCCTCCTTTAGTGTGGGTGGGAGAGTCGACATATTGTTTGTAACCTAGATCCTCTAGTGCGTCTAGAAATGCTTCTGAATGGCTGTCATGAAGAGATGGGAGGTTGAAATCACCAACTACCCAATTTGGAGAGCGTGATGTGGATGTTGCACATGCAAGCTCAATTATTGTTGGAAGGTCATCCGGTAATGGGGATGGTGCTCGATAAAGCAGGTTGATTGAGCAGAGATCATTGGATATAGTGAGGGAGTCAAGGTGGGTTGAGCTGGAGGAGTTGCATAGCTTGAAGTTAAGATCTGTTTTAGCAAGGATGAGCGTTCCGCCTCCTTTTTGAGTGGATCTGTGGCATGTGTAGAGGTCAAATCCAGGAGGCAGCATCTGGTTCAGAAGGATGTTGTCACTCCTTGACCCAATATAAGCATTGTGGAACCTGTGTCTTTTGGGGAAACTGCTAGGTACTTATGACCTAGATTGGCCACTGTTAGAAACAGGATACTGGGCTTGATGGACCTTGGTCTGACCCTGTATGGCATATCTTATGTTCTTATGACTGTAATACCCAGCTCAGTTTGTCTGCCAGGATATTGTCTTTTCCTGCCAGATTTGTACCTTGAGAGATGGCCCAGTTTCACATTCTGTCAAACACCCCAACACAGGAGGTAGAATACTGTACCTTTCTGCTTGTTGATATAATAATACATAGTTACTTGAGTGGCCATTTGAGAAAATATAATTTTGTTGATCAACCAATTTCTGAAAGCTTTTAGAGCGTTCCTAATTGCCCTTAGTTCTAGGATATTTATATGTAGATTTTCTCCAAACGATCCAGTTTGGAGCCCCTTTACATGAACCCCACAACCCAGTCTGCAAATGCAATGTGTGCATTCAAGTCAGTGCTGACTCCTGGCGACACAGCAGCTGCTGGGTTTTCTCTTTGTAGTGTGACTAGAAGTAGATTGCCAGGCCTTTCTTCAGAGGCAATGGAGGATTAAGTGGCTTGCTCAAGGCCACAAGGAATGCTAGTGGGAACTGAACCCTGGTCTTTTGGTTACTAAGTCAATGATCTAACCATTATGCTACTCCTCCACACAAACCAATCTAAATTATTGTTATTTAACACATTTTTATTCCATTTACCTTTACAATTCTAGACAGATCACAAACTAACATTCATAGTGTAATGAACCAATACGATGACAAATAGAAATATGCAAATAATAACATTCTCGATAGTAAAGATAATATGGAAAGGAGGAAACTGAATGGGAATTCCTTTTGACAGATTGAACAGGGAGTCCTTGACAAGTTGGGCGACTAGGATACAATACATTAAACTGAGTGGCTTGAATGCACTGTGGGTCTAGGCTCCACTGATCCTGTCTCATGCTGATAAATCACAACTGAGTTACATGACTTGTTGAGGCGATATGGTCCAAAAACCTCAACAAGAGCCCATGCTGATGCCTGCTGACTCACTGAATCTTCTTGAACCACAGACAGCAGGAAGAAATGATTTTGCCCAAGTTGTGTCTAGCAGAGCTACTGTGAATTCCAGCATCCATATCACTGAGTCCATTCTTGAGAAAGACTCTCAGCATGGAGCCCTGGAAACACTTCCTGCCAAATGCATCCGTGGTGCGGGCCTCCCTGCCAGGGGGCATGGAGTAGTGCATCTTCTGGCTCTTTATGCGATGCACAGATGACTTCACCATCATGGAGTTGTAAGACAGCTGTGCGTTTTGGAAGCCCAGGCTCCAGCCCGCTCGATACTAAGAATCGAGTCGATGATTCACAATCAGCACAGTCACCAAGGTGTCCCACATCCAGAACAGCAGCCATTCCAGGATGAGGGGTATGGGCACTGTCAGTGCCTCCCTCGGGGGAGCCTCGTACAGGAGAATCTGAAGATCCTTGGTTTCGAGACTCACTCTCAGGAACAGGCAAGGACCTGGGATGTCTCCCTCATGAACTCCAGGAAGGCAAGATCCTCTGGAGGGGACCGCAGACGATGGTATGGCAAGGACAGGTCAGAGGGGATGTCCCAGTGAAGGATGGTGTCGGGGGACTCATCATCTGTCTCCCAACACAGAGTCAGAGGAATCTTCGGGAACCGGGCAATCTCTGGATGACTCGACAATGGTGATTTGCAGCGGCGCCCGAAGAGGAGTCATGCCTCGATGCCGACGGATGCAGCACTGATCAAGCCAACTTCTCGAGGATAGGTTGAGTATCCTCCGGGGTCATCCTTGCTGAGGATGGACCAGGGGCCAGCACCGATTATCTGGAGGTACCAGTCATCAGGCCCCGCTGCGCCTCGAGGAACACAGAGAAGGTATGTTCCAGGGCCGCCATCCTAGCCTCAATGCCAGTTGGCTACGCAGCAGCTGACTTGGGTCTCGAGGTTATCGAGCCCGGAGTCACATCCCTCATAGAGGAATCACTAATGGTGACAACATCAGGGGACCTGAACTGATCCCCCGAGGCCGTGGGAGTCTCCTCCCGCCGGGGCTACTTGGAGGGAGGCTCCTGGCCATCATCATCGGCTTGAGGACTCCATGCCCTGGAGCTGGAGATCTTACCTGCTGGTCCGGGATCAGACCTTGCCTTCGGCTTCGATGTTGTCCTGGAACCACAGGGAAGGGTCCTCAGAGGACAATCTCTGATCCAAGGCTCCATGACCCCAGGGATCCCAATGAGCCCAGGCGCATGATGACGAGTCGCCAGTAGCCGGTGTCAAGGGCAGGGATTACACTCCCGATGCTGATCCTGAGTCAGACTTGCAAAACTGCTCCCCTTGCTCCTTGCGGGTCTTCGCTGACATTTGTTGACAGAGCAGGCAGGTAGACATGTCATGGTCAGCCCCGAGACATTTAATGCAGGTACTGTGGCGGTCCGTGAGGGACATAGTGCAGTTGCTCTTGCCACACTGCTTGAAACCGCTGACCGAGGCCATAGTGGGAAAAATGACCCATGCGACATCGAACTCGGAGTCTCTGTCAGCCAGGCCATGAGCAAAGACCCAAGCGCTGAAAAAAAGGGAAGTAAAAAAGAATACCCAAGGAAAAAACATGATGCAGAGGCAGTGGACTCAGGCGGCGAGAAGGTAATTGGAACCGATCCAGGCAAAAACACAAAGTCAAATGAAGAACTAGGTGAAAAAATAGATTTTAACCACAGGGGAGCACAGACAGAATGTCTGCAGGGCTGCACAGCAAAAAGACGACTGAGGTAAGATGGCACACTTGGGCAGTAAGATGACCATGTATACGCGGTATAGCTCCCAAAGGCTTTCTGTGAAAGCTGAGGAGTGGATCCATGCGGGCTCCGTCGGTGCAGACATCACCCATATGTGAGGACTAATTTCCTGCTTATTCCTGAAGCATTGAGGACAGACCTCTGCCAGTTCTTTCCTTGCACCACCGAGGAGGAAAGGAGGAGATCTGGCCAGTGGAAGGAACTTGTATATAATATGCAGCTGTGCAACATCCTCCGAACATGCAGCAGACAAAGTGAGAGGTACTTCTGAAAATCTTTCTCTGAGAAAGAAGGCACAACAGTCTGGTCAGATGAGAAAAAAGGCAGCACCCTTGAGAGAAGGACAGTCTATACCCCGAAGCACAAGACGCTGTCAAAAGACCAGAACGGTTCTCTGCAAGACAAGGGCTGCAGAATGGATATCTCCTGGTAGACAATGGGTCCCCAGGAAGCCACCAAAAGGGGTCAACCCTCTAGAGCAGTGGTTCCCAATCCAGTCCTTGGGTACCCTCAGGCTAGTCAGGTTTTCAGGATATCCACAATGTATATGCATGAGATAAATCTGCATGCACTGCTTCCATTGTATGCACATCTATCTCATGCATATTCATTGTGGATACCCTGAAATCCTGACTCGCCTGGGGGTACTCAAGGACTAGGTTGGGAACCACTGTTCTAGGGAGACCTCACTCATGGGCCAAAGTTAGGGCCTCCTCAACGCTCTTTACCTCAGAGACCCACTGAGGCTCACCGGACGCAAAAGCAGACAGAACTGCTCCACTTCCAAGGAAATGAGAAATGCCGAGATGCACTTCCAAGGATTCCATGGATGCAACTCTAGGGCCACACTCTGAACCTTGAAAGCTAAGTCCTAGTCCAGACCACACTTCTAATAGGATCCTGAGAACCTGCGGACATTGAGGCCCATTGGGCTATAAGCAGAGGGACTACTACTGCTCCAGAGCAGCCCTTCTTGGAAGTCTATACCCCATAAGGACCAGGTCATAATCAAGAAGGAACTGGTAACCTACATTATCAAACGTCCCCGCCAAGGTAGGCCCACCTCATGAGGTAGCCAGAGATAGAGGGCCCTGCCCTCTGGATAAACAATCTGAGTACCTTGGTCTGTGAGGCCTATTCAGCATCACTAGGATCTCAAGGCCAGGATGTGTTCAACAGCTGTGTAAAGGATGGTGAGACAGACATACTGCATTTCTTTCTAAGCTACACCTGAAGCAGGGCAGTCAAGTCCACCATCTGCAGATCCTTCCCACGGTTGAAATAGCTCCACCTATTAGCAATCACCCAAATGACCATCAAGTGGAGCCCTAGAATGCACTGTCCTTGTACTATGAGGTTGCAAGTGGGAGAACAGGGCTCTCACTTCACTTGGACCCATGGAGTTCTGATAATAAAAGACAGCCTCCAGATCGTCGAAGTTTGTGACATGAGCTGTAGGCAGGGCCAGTACATGCTTCTCTGACAACAATGCCACTCTGTGACCCACTCCAGTCCCACAATTTGTGTCTTGCTGGCGGACACATTTATTTATTTAACAGATTGACACCGTCCGAGCATCCACTGAACACACAGCCTGCTCTATCCACCAGAAGAGGCGTGAACCTCTCCAGGGCCGAACCTTTCGCTCTATTCTTCTGGCGGATAAATACACTAGAGGCCTCCTGACTGGACATTGCAATCCCAGCATACAGGCTGGGATCCAAGATGAGAGGCACTCCATCAGGGGCTTCCAATAATACCTCAGCGATCAGATGGCAGAACCATCACCAACACTTCCACTGCACCTTTATCTCCCAGGGAGGAGAAAGCAACAGGTCGAACAATGTGAAACATGGAACCCAGGTTAACAGGTACCTCAACTATGTGTGCTCATATACCCTGGAACCATCTCCAAGGTTGATATCAAGACCTAAGGGTTTGAGAAGTCAATGGAATTAACTGAGAACTACATACTCTGAGTTGGCTAAAGCATGAGTGAGTGCTCCACTATGAGGATCTTTATTTAGGATAATATGAAACCAACCTCCAGGTACATAAACAGCTGGGAGAGAACCAGGCTAAGGAAAGGCAATCACCGACCCCACACGTCTCTGTCAGAGTTCACCTGGTCTGTGTTGTAATTGGCCTTCCCCAAGGAGACTAAGTGGATCAGTCCAAAGTCCGTGTGGGCTATTCAGGCCTTCAGCATGAAGAACAATCCTGCTCCCACTATTATTACCTTGGAAAGTTATAGGGAAAGTATCTAAGGCAAAGGTAAGGCCCGGGATTAAAGAAATAGCCCAGAACACAGAAGTGGAGAAACTACTAATGCTGTGTACACTGGGAAAGTGGCCCAATGATAGTGGAATGATGAAAGTGCTACACATATGCAGAAGAACCTAACAAAGTTTCTAGAAATCTTCTGAGCTAGAGAAGCTTTTTCCACCAGGTGGGCTCCTTTGGATAACATCGTCCAGAGGCGAGGACATCACATCCTGCTTGTCCTCAGAGAAAAATGGTTAATTAATGCCAACTCTTAAAAATTAGCCCTTTTTTCAGCCCATTTTAGCAGGTCTGAAACATGTTCTGATGTTATACTAAGCATATATTACCCCACTTATTTACAGTTGTAGTCATTATTGGTCCCCTGCAAAAGCTGTTAGTATAGCTGGGTTTAAAAAAGGGAAGAACTAGCTGGAATGAAACGCACCTCTTCTAGGATACAAACCGAGAAAAGCCCACCACCACTCCCACAAAGAATCAAACATCTCAGGAGCAAATGGATCACAGTGGGCTCGAATAGAATGCGACCTGTAACGCAGAGACACCCTATACATCAAGAGATATCCCTGCATAATGCCTTCTCTGCTTTGGTTAATGATGATGCCCAATCCATGGAAACTGAAGGGCCCTTAAATGAGACAGTCAATGGCCAATCTCCTGCTAAAGCACCAAATACGAAGAAAAACTCACCAAACAGAAAACTACTACTACTTGGAGATTCCATCATCAGAGGCACCAACTTGGGAACACAGTTCAAAGTAGAGAAGATAGTCAAATGCCTCCCAGGCTCTTCAGCCAGCAGGAATACAAACCAAATTGTTGATGTACTTAGCGCAGAAAATGAGCACTCCAAAACTGATGTTGTCATTCACCTGGGTACAAATGACCTGGCTAGGAACAGTGCCTCTGCAGTTCAAAGGGACTTCCAGACTCTGGGAGAGAAACTCAAGCCCATTGTTAACACTAGCATTCTCAGAAGTTTTACCTGTTCATGGTAAGGGAGCATAAAGGCTGCATCACATAAACAGCTTTAATACATGGCTCCAGACCTGGTGCAAATGAGAAGGATTCAGATTTATTGGCGACTGGGAAAACAAATGGACCAACAAGAGACAATACTGTGCTGATGGACTACATCTCTCTGTCACAGGGAAAAGAATCCTAAGTGAAAAATTCAGGCAGTATGTGGATACGCATTTAAACTAGAAAAAGAGAGTGACGGATGGGGAAGGACAAGTTCAGGACGTCATGCCAGGCAAAAGCAGAACATCATCAGAAACAGCCACACTTTTAAACCACACATCAACGACAAGTGGAAAGAAGTGGGCAGAACAAAATCAATGTAAAATATATGCAAGCCAGTTAAATGCTGGAAAGCAATGAGCACAAATGCTCGAAGCTCAGCCAACAAAGTTCCGGACCTGGAAGCTCTAATGGTGGAAATGGACTTGGACACTGTGGCCATTACAGAAACATGGTTTAATGAATCGCATGAATGGGATATTTATTTATTTATTTATTTATTTAACAGTTCTTCTATACCGCGCTTTTCAGATCAGTGCGGTTTACATTCAACGTCAACTATACAACACAGGCATTCTGAGTTGTAAACTTTACAATAAACAGGGAAATCAACATGGAAACAACTGGGGAAACTATCTACATTGTATTTACACTATTACCTTTTTCAAGCAGGGTCTATCTACATCTTATTACTTTTGAAGGATCAGGTGGGTTAGCCTTTTTCATACTGAGTCTGATTGTTTAGGTGTGGTGCGTGATTATCTGAGGGGCAACATGTATGAATACTGAGGCTGGATTCAGGGTAGTATGTGGTGAACAGGTGGTGCTTTAATGCTTTCCTGAATTGGGTTAGGTGGGTGATGTTTCGTATATAGGTGGGGAGGGCATTCCATGCTCTAGGTGCATAAATTGTAAAGGCTCTGTTTGTTGTTACTTTCGTGCATTTCGTTGTTGCCTTTGGGACCTCGAGGGTGTTTTGCGTCGTGGGTCTTCTGTTTCTGTTATGTGGTACTTTGTGTATCATCTCGCTGATAGCTGTGGGAGTCAGAGTGTTTAACGCTTTGAAGGTCAAGGTTAGGACTTTGTGGAGGATTCTTGCTTGAACAGGTAACCAATGGAGGTTCATCAGTACTGGCGTTATGTGCTCTCTCCGTGAGGCCCCTGTTAGTACTCTCGCAGCAGTGTTCATTGCGAGCTGGAGTGGTGCTAGTGTTGATTGGGGGAGACCGTGTAGGATTACGTTGGCGTAGTCAAAATGTGGTAATATTAATGCTTGATAGATTGATCGGTAGTCGCTGAAATCTAGTAGTGGTCGGAGATGCTTTAAAGTCCTTATTTTCATGTATACTGTTTTTACTGTGTTTTTTATGTGGGTTTTCAGATCCAGGTGTTGGTCCAGAGTAATGCCAAGGTAACGGATTGTTGATTTGGTTTTCAGTTCTGTGTCGCCGATTTTTAAGGAGGGTGGAGGGGTGAAGTCCTGGTTCCTTGAGATGAAAAGGACATCTGTTTTGCTGTAGTTGATTCTTAAATTTTGTGTGTTGAGCCATTCTGCTACTGCCTCAAAACAGCTTGTTAGAGGGAAGAGGTCTGGTTGGTTGGTCCTGAAAGGGATGTATAGCAGGATATCGTCTGCGTAGGCTAAACAGTTGACCTTGAATGAACGTGCTAGGGCACATATGGGCTGCATGTAGATGTTAAACATCAATGCAGATAGAGAAGAACCCTGTGGCACGCCCTGGTTTTGCAAAAATGGTTCAGAGGTTGTGGAGCCAGACCTTACATGTTGCCATCTATTGGTCAAGTATGACTTGCACCACTCTAGGGCTGTCCCTTGAATTCCTTTTTCGCTGAGGCGTTGTATGAGGATCTCGTGGTTCACAGAATCGAAGGCCGCTGCAATGTCGAGGAAGATGAGAGCATATCCCTGGTGAATTTTGTCTGTTCCGGAGACTAGGTTGTCAAGTAGGGTGGTGAGGAGGGTTTCCACCCCGTGTGCTTCTCTGAACCCATGCTGGGAGGGGTCCAGTGGGGCTTCAGTATCAATATGCTGTTGAATTTGGCGCTGTACTAACTTTTCAATTACTTTGGCAAGCATGGGGATACTTGAAATTGGCCTGTATGATTCCACCTTCGTTGGGTCCATCTTGTTATTCTTCAGCAGTGGTCTGATTGATGTTTGTTTCAGGCTCTGTGGGAATGATCCGGTTGTGAGGGATTGGTTTATTAATTCGCTCAGATATTGGCTTAAGTCACATCGCAACTCCTTTATCCATAGAGCTGGGCATGGGTCGTTGGGTGCAGTAGTAGGGTTGATTGCAGCGATGGTGTCTTCAATCTCTCTGCGTGATATTTTGTCAAAATTGGCTAGTGGTGATGGTTGGGGTAAGTTATGCTGAAGGGTGTTGTTTGCGGAGCTCGAAGTTGCACCAGCGTGGGTCACTCCTGGTTGTAGATAGTTGGTTGAGGTTGCGCCAGTCTGGATTATTTTTGTTTGTAGGTAGTTAGAGTATGCTTGGGGTTGTGGCATATGTGATTGGTCTGTGGGAGGTTCTTTTATGAGGGATTTTACTATATTGAAGAGGTCGTGGGGCTTGTTTAACGATCGCTTCAGTATGTCGGAATGATATTGTTTCCGCTTCTTTGTTAATTCATCACGGTATGCTTTTAGGTGAGTGATGTAAGTACTTTGTGCTTCGGTAGAGCGAGTCCGACGCCATCTTCTCTCGAGCTTGCGCAGGCACTGGAGTGAAGTTCGGAGGTCCTTGGTATACCATGGTGCGTGTTCTCTTTTCTTTTTTGTTTTATGTGTGGGTGGTATGCATGCGATGGTCTTGAGGCTCTCGTCCCATGTGGACACCATCGTATCTAGGTCGTGCGGTATATTGTTGAGAAGTGGGAGGATCTTCCCTCGAATCTCTTCTTTCTCAAAGGGGCGGAAGTGCTTCAGCGAGGTTTCGTGGACAGCGTTGGTTTTGTGGGAGTCTTGGTTGTAGGTGTTAATAGGTATCTGGAACTTGAGTAGGCTATGGTCAAAACATGGCACAGGAGATATGGTTGGTAGCATTGGTTCGGTGGTATCCATATCTTTCTGTGGAGCAAAGATCAGGTCAAGTTTGTTTCCCTTGATGTGAGTTGGACTATTGACTAGCTGATCGTACCCTAGTTCTTGTAGTGCTTCTAGGAAGGCAGTGGCTTGCGATTCCTGTAGCGTAGGAAGGTTAAAGTCGCCTAGAATCCAGTTTTGGGATCGTGGTCTTTTTGAGTTGCAGGCAAGGCCAATTATTGTTGCGAGATCCTCTGAAGATGGTGTTGGTGCTCGGTATAGTAGGTTGATTGTGCATGTGTCATTTGTTATAGTAAGGGAGTCCAGGTGAGCTGTGCTGGTTGCATTACACATCTGGAAGCATAGGGCAGTTTTGGCCAGGATGAGTGTTCCGCCTCCTTTCTGGTTGGTTCTATGGCATGCATAGACTGAGAATCCTGTGGGTAACATCTGATTGATGATTGCATTGTCACATTCCGATAGCCAAGTCTCTGTGATCATGAGGATGTCAAGATCAAGGGATGTGACCAGATCGGTGATTATCGGCCATTTAGTACGTATTGATCTGGCATTGATGAGTGCACACTTCAGGTCATGTTGCTGTTGCTGACGGTCTAATTGTGACTTCTTAATGTGTTGAAGTGGGATGTGTAGCAGATGTGAGTAAGGCGTTTCTTTGGGTTCTCTAGGGGAGTGTTGATGATTCTCCGTCCATCTCCTCCCATCACTGCGGAGTATTGGGATGTGGTTGGTGCTTGTGTGAAAGGCGTGGGATGTGTGGGGGAGCCAGGTGGCTAGGTGTAGAAATGCCAGGGCTAGTAGTGGATGCATCTTGTGGTTGGCCTCGTGGAGAGATGGATAGTATGTGAGCTGTTCTTTGCTTGGTAGATAGATAGATAGATAGTAGGGTCTGGTGCTGACTACTGTGGAGGCTACCAATGGGGTCTAAACTTACTGCCTAACAATGAGTAGTTATTTGGAACAATGTGGCAGCAAGCAAAACATGAAACAGTACAGCAGCAAGCAAACACTGAAGTAATGTGGCAGCCAGCAGATAATGAGATAATGTAACAAACAGTAGAGACTGAGACAGTAACTGTGAGATAATGTAACAATCAGTAGGCCATGATACAATGTTGCAGTATCCTGCCTGCAGCTGCTACAATCAGTGTATAGGACTGCCGTTGATAACCTATATATAGTACGGTTAGGCTCAGTGTACATATAAGGTACAGTTAAGATGATAGTAAGGCAGATGCAAAGTTGTACGTTTTTTATATTAAGGGAAATGGGAATTGGTTACTGGCAGCAATATAGGATATGCTACTGACAACAGTATAGGATATGTGTGTTAAGTAGAATCATGATAGTCAGATCGTTTTGCAATGTTATACTTGCTATGATCGATGTGAGAAGTCTGCTGAGGGTGGAAGCGAGCTCGACCCGAGGGGAGCTCCAGCTACTTGTATCGTGCTTGCTTGAGCTCTCGGCGTGTTTCTGGGTTTCGTTGGAGGTTTTGTTTGGGACGGCAGGTCCTGCAGCTTCTTATTTAGCCCCAAGCCGTTGTAGAGTAGCAGTGGATGCAAGGACGTTGGTTGAAAAACGGTGGAGGTGAAGCAGATGATCGCCGGTGCTCAGTCCCTCCTGGGAGAGCTCAGCTGCTGAATTGAGGGGGTTTTGGTGTCTTCACAGCTTCAGCGACTGGTAGAAGAAGGTGTTGTGTAAGGGGGGGCCTTCAGAGGCTGCCGCCTAAGGGCCACGCCAAAGGGCCCTCTGGCGAGGCCCTCAGGCGCTGGCCCGACAGGCGCGGGTCCGCCTGGCGGCGGGTTTCTTTAAAGGAGCTGGTGCTCCTCCTCCCACAACCCCGATTGGGTTGGAGGTGTGCTGCCGGGATCGCCTCTCACCGGGGGCAGAGGAAGATGGCTGTTCTTCCCGCCGGCCGCGGGTTTCTTTAAAGGAGCTGGTGCTCCTCCTCCCACAACCCCGATTGGGTTGGAGGTGTGCTGCCGGGATCGCCTCTCACCGGGGGCAGAGGAAGATGGCTGTTCTTCCCGCCAGCCGCGGGTTTCTTTAAAGGAGCTGGTGCTCCTCCTCCCACAACCCCGATTGGGTTGGAGGTGTGCTGCCGGGATCGCCTCTCACCGGGGGCAGAGGAAGATAGCTGTTCTTCCCGCCGGCCGCGGGTTTCTCTAAAGGAGATGGTGCTCCTCCTCCCACAACCCCGATTGGGTTGGAGGTGTGCTGCCGGGATCGCCTCTCACCGGGGGCAGAGGAAGATGGCTGTTCTTCCTGCCGGCCGCGGGTTTCTTTAAAGGAGTTGGTGCTCCTCCTCCCACAACCCCGATTGGGTTGGAGGTGTGCTGCCGGGATCGCCTCTCACCGGGGGCAGAGGAAGATGGCTGTTCTTCCCGCCGGCCGCGGGTTTCTTTAAAGGAGCTGGTGCTCCTCCTCCCACAACCCCGATTGGGTTGGAGGTGTGCTGCCGGGATCGCCTCTCACCGGGGGCAGAGGAAGATGGCTGTTCTTCCCGCCGGCCGCGGGTTTCTTTAAAGGAGCTGGTGCTCCTCCTCCCACAACCCCGATTGGGTTGGAGGTGTGCTGCCGGGATCGCCTCTCACCGGGGGCAGAGGAAGATGGCTGTTCTTCCCGCCGGCCGCGGGTTTCTTTAAAGGAGCTGGTGCTCCTCCTCCCACAACCCCGATTGGGTTGGAGGTGTGCTGCCGGGATCGCCTCTCACCGGAGGCAGAGGAAGATGGCTGTAATCTATTTAGAAGAGACAGAGAAAGTAGAAAAGGAGGAGTAGCCTTGTATGTCAAAAGCAATATTAAAGCTACTGAAATGCAGGGGGCATGGGGAAAAGAAGAAGCGCTCTGGATTGTGTTGGAAAGAGGAGATGGCACTGTCATCCATACTGCTGTAGTCTACAGATCTCAGACTCAAATCGAAGAAATAGATAAAGCGTAGTTACTCACCTGTAACAGGTGTTCTCCAGGAGCAGCAGGAATCAGTCCTCACTTATGGGTGACGTCGGCGCCGACGGAGCCCTCGTGGAGCAATTTTCCCCAGCTTTCAAAGAAAGCCTTTGGGAATTGCAGCGCGCATGCGCGGTCGTCTTCCCGCCCGAGGGTGCCATCTTAGCCAGTCAGATGACATAGCTAAAAAAGACAGCATAAAAATTTGCAAAAAGAACATAAGCAGACGATTGCAACTCCAAGGGGAGGAGGGAGGGTAGTGAGGACTGATTCCTGCTGCTCCTGGAGAACACCTGTTACAGGTGAGTAACTACGCTTTCTCCAGGACCAAGCAGGAAGTCAGTCCTCACTTATAGGACTCCCAAGCTCAAGGCTACCGGAGACCCTAAGCACAAAAATGAGCTCCCTCTAGCTCAGCAGCACAGAAGGAAAGAATCTTCGCTGAATTATCACCCACCGGTAGCCCACATCCGGGATGGAGGGTAGGAGTTGCTCAGACCTCAAAGAGATTACGGAGGACTGCCTGTCCGAAAGCACTGTCCCTGCGGGACTCCCTCTCGAGACAGTAATGGACCGCAAAAGTCTGGCTCGAAGACCAAGTAGCGGCCCGGCAGATGTCTGCCAGCGGAACAGAGCGGAGGTAAGCCACTGACGTAGCCTTTGCCCGAACGCAATGAGCCGTGACTCGACTTTCCAAGGAGAGTCCGGCTGCCCCATAAGCCCAAGAGATACAGTCCGCAACCCAGATGGACAGAGTACGCTTGGAGACCGGGAGCCCCAATTTATTGGGGTCAAAAGACACAAAAAGCTGAGCAGCTTTACGGTGCTCCCGCGTACGGTCAAGGTAGAAGTTCAAAGCCCTTCTACAGTCCAGGGTATGGAGGACCGTTTCAGCTCGGCTGGAGTGTGGTCTGGGAAAGAAGGTTGGAAGTACCACCTCCTGATTGATGTGGAAAGGGGAGACCACTTTTGGAAGAAATTTTGGGTGAGTCCGTAGGGCTACCCTATTTTTGTAGAACCGAGTGTAAGGGGGATCAGACACGAGGGCCTGCAATTCACTTACGCGTCTAGCGGAAGTGAGGGCTATCAAGAACAGTGTTTTCCAAGACAGAAAACGGAGAGAACAGGTAGCCATAGGTTCAAAAGGCGGACAGGTGATCCGCTGCAAAACCACATTCAGGTCCCAGTCAGGCGCTGGCGGGCGCAGAGGTGGTTTAAGTAGAAGGAGACCTCGGAGAAACCTCGCTACGAGAGGGTCGCTGGAGAGAGGTCTACCGTCCACCGGCACATGATGTGCTGAAAGAGCACTGAGGTGAACTTTGACGGAGTTGGACTTAAGTCCCAGATTAGAGAGGTGTAGCAAGTATTGCAAGATCACCGACACCGGGCAGGAGAAGGGATCCTGAGACTGTTGGGTACACCAGACGGCAAAGCGACGCCATTTAAGGGCGTAGCATTTGCGGGTAGAAGGCCGTCGCGAAGCCAAGACGACCTCTTCCTACTCTGCCGGCAGGAGAAGGGGAGCAAGGACTACCCTCTCAGCAGCCAGGCCATGAGGTTGAGAGACCTGAGGTTGGGGTGTAGTAGAGACCCCTGATCCTGAGTGAGGAGATCCGGTTGTACCCCCAGAGGGAATGGATCCTCCACCGCTAATTGCAGTAGAAGCGGAAACCACGGCTGTCTGGGCCAGCGAGGGGCCACCAGGATCATGAAGGCTTTGTCTCGGCGAACCTTGAAAAGAGTTCGAGAGACTAGCGGGATGGGAGGGAAAGCGTACAGAAGGCTCCCCGACCATGAAATTAGAAAAGCGTCCGCCGCAACCCGAAGGGGGTGTGGCTGACGAGAGCAGAAGCGAGGAAGCTGCCGGTTGTGATGACTGGCAAAGAGATCCACCGTGGGGAGGCCCCACTTTAGGAAGAGCTTCTGGACTACCAAGGGATCCAGACGCCACTCGTGCGGCTGGAGGATCCTGCTGAGTTTGTCCGCCAGGCAATTCTCCTGGCCCGGGAGATAAACCGCCTTGAGGAGGATGCCGTGACTGACGGCCCAAGAGCAGATCTTCTGTGCCTCCCTGCAAAGGAGGAAGGAGCCCGTGCCCCCCTGCTTGTTCACGTAGAACATGGCAACTTGATTTTCCGTCTGGACAAGGACGGACTGGTGGGAAGTCAGGAGGGAGAACGCCTTGAGAGCCAGGCGGATCGCCCTGAGCTCCAGGAAGTTGATCTGCTGAGCAGACTCCCACGTGGTCCAGAGGCCCTGAGTACGTGCCCCTTGGCAATGTGCTCCCCAGCCCAGGAGGGACGCATCCGTGGTCAGCACCCGGGTCGGCTGAGGTGGCTGGAAAGGCATTCCGAATATCAGGTTCGGCTGCCGAAGCCACCACCGGAGAGACGAGATCAGCGGTTCGGAGACGCGCACTAGGTCCGCTAGGCCGCCTGTGGCTTGCCGCCACTGCTGGCGGAGACACCATTGAGCAGGCCGCATATTCAGGCGGGCATTGGGGGTCACATGGACGGTGGAAGCCATATGGCCGAGCAGTCTCAGGAAGCGCCTGGCGGAAACCAGGGGCTGGCTGCGAAAGCGGTCGGCTAGGTCCATGAGCCGTCGAGCCCTGTCGAGCGGTAGGTATGCTCGCGCCTGAGGAGTGTGCAGCCTTGCGCCGATGAACTCGAGATCCTGTGAGGGGAGCAAAGTGGACTTTGCGAAGTTTATAACAAAGCCCAAGTGTTGCAGAAGAGTCACCGTGCGGCGCGTGGCGTTGGTGACCTCTCGAGCGGACGCTGCTCTGATGAGCCAGTCGTCGAGGTACGGAAAGACATAGAGGCCGTGAAGCCGGAGATGGGCCGCCACCACCGCGAGACATTTTGTGAAGACTCGCGGCGCGGAGGACAGGCCAAAGGGCAGTACTCTGTACTGGTAATGATTTCCTGCCACCACAAACCTTAGGTATTGGCGGTGGCTTGGGTGGATGAGGATGTGCGTGTAGGCATCCTTTAGATCCAAGGAGCATAGCCAATCTCCCTGCTGGAGGTAGGGCAGAAGGATTCCAAGGGTAAGCATTTTGAACTTCTCCCGCACAAGGAACTTGTTGAGGTTGCGCAAGTCCAGGATGGGTCTGAGGCCCCCTGTTCTCTTTGGTATTAGAAAATACCTGGAATAAAAGCCTTGACCTCTCAGGTGGTGTGGCACCGGTTCCACCGCCTGTTCCTGTAGAAGACCTGCTAACTCCTGAAGGAGTAATTCCCTGTGCAGAGGGGGTCGTGGAGGTTCTCCCGGAAAATAGGAGGGAGGGACCTGGTGGAAGTGGAGAAGATAGCCTTCCCGCACGACTTGAAGCACCCAGGCATCTGTGGTGATGCTGGACCACCTGTGGGCGAAGTGAACCAGCCGGCCTCCGGTGCTGGGAGGAACCAGCGGGGGGGGAGAGGCTATGCATTGTGAGTCAAAAGCCCCCACCCTGCTGAGCAGGGGCTGGTGGTGCAGGCTTGGGGGCTTGCTGCCTACGGGACCCGTTACCCCGTCCCTTGGCCTGCTGGCCCTGTTGGGGAGCTGCAGGGGCCTGATAATGGGGGTATTGTTTGTAGGCAGCCGCCTTCCTCGGGTAAAAGGACTTTTTCCCCGAGCCCTTCTTTTTCTGGGAAGGGGCGGAGGTCTTCCTAGAAAGCCTGGTCCTGGTGAGTCTCAGTCTCAATTTGCGCAGCCTTTTCCGCCATGGGCTTGCCAAAGAGGTTTTCGCCTCGGCAGGGGACATCGACCAACTTGTCCTGCACCCAGGGCTCAAGGTCTGACGACTGAAGCCAAGCCTGTCGGCGGGCACCGATGCCGGCTGCGGCCACTCGAGCCGATGCTTCAAAGCCATCATAGGCTGCCCGGGACATGAACTTTGAGCATTCCCGAATGCCAGTGGACAAGGCCAGGAACCTCCGCAAGGGTTCCTCGGACAAACCAGCGGAGAATCCGGCTAGCTCTTTAGCCAGATCCCGGAGATACATG
Source organism: Ichthyophis bannanicus (assembly GCA_033557465.1). Taxonomy (NCBI): domain Eukaryota; kingdom Metazoa; phylum Chordata; class Amphibia; order Gymnophiona; family Ichthyophiidae; genus Ichthyophis; species Ichthyophis bannanicus. Next base: position 430,901,671 of record CM066035.1, read on the forward strand.
CCCATGTATAGCTGGTAAGTCTGGACACGACATGCGAGCATAGAGCCCTGGAAATACTTCTTACCAAGGCCATCCAGGTTACGGGCCTCCCTGCCAGGAGGCACCGAGGAGTGCATCTTCTGGCTCTTAAGACGATGCATGGCCGATTCCACTACCATGGAATGGTGTGGTAGCTGTGCCTTTTGAAAGCCAGGACTCTTGCGGACTCGATAGATAGAATCGACCCGCTTGCTCAGGACCGGCGAGGAGGCTGGACTCTCCCACATGCGGAAGAGTAGTCATTCCAGCATAGGAGGAACCGGTACAGTAAAGTGTTCCCTCGCGGGAGAGTCATACTGGAGGGCGTCGAGCTCTTCGGCTCGAGGCTCCTCCTCGGGATCCGTAGGGAAGGCCAAAGCCTTGGCCATATCCCTAACGAAGTCCGAGAACCGGGCCTCCTCCAGGGGGGACTGCTTCCGAGGCTCGGACTCCGGTGAGTCCGAGGGGACACACCGAGTCCAGAAAGAATCAGGCGACTCTTCCTCCTCAGACTCCCAGACTGACTCCGACGAGGACTCGGTGGGGTCGGCCCGGGCAGGGCGCGGCGCCTGCCGCCCCGACGCCGAGGGAGTCGGCGTCGGCGACCTCGGTCCCGAACGGGAGGCCGAGGGTGACCTCGACCGAGGATCGACTCGAGTTCTCATCGACTCGAGGATCGGCTCGGTCTCCGGGGTCGACTTGGACGTCGACGTCCCGGCGGTCGGGGCAGCGGCGCCAGCGAGGCCAGCGAGCAGTGCCCTCTGCTGGTCCATGAAGGCAGACAGTCTGCTCTCCAAGGCCGTCAACCTGAGTCCGAGCTCAGGTGACCCAGCAGTCCCCGACTCGGGCCCCGACGGCGTCGGGCCCGACGTCGGCTGTCGCGGAGGCGAGTCCAGAAGGACCACAGGACTTACCCGAGCAGGCATCTCCGACTCCAGGCGAGGTCGCTTCGTGAGGTGTTCCTTCTCCAAGGACCCGGGGCGGCTGTCGGGGCTATGCGACCTGGCCCTCGCGGAACCAGGAGCGTCCACCGACGCCGCCCTCTCGCGGGTTTCACCTTCCGACGATGGTCCCCGGAGGGAGAACCCCGGTCGGAGGAACTCCGGCGACGGTCCGAGCTGGAGCCTTTTGACGCGGAGGCCTCCGACGAGGTCCGGGTACGGCTGGGGTCAGCAAAGATTCGATCACGCTGATGCCGCCGACTTCTCAACGCTTTTGAGGACATTTTGCCGCAGGGCCCACAGATCAGTTCCTCATGATCCGGGCCCAGGCAGCGGAGGCAAAAGTCGTGTGTGTCAGTTAGTGACATATTTCGGTCACACTGACCACACCGCTTAAACCCACTGGCAGCCATCGGGGGAAAAAGGGCCCCTGCGAGGTCAAAGGACCGGGCTGCCAGGGAAAAATCGAAAACGAAAGCTGACAAAGTCAGAAAAACCGAAAAAAGTAAGAGGACTCGTGACCGGCGTCGCGAGTCCGGGCGGGAAAAAGATCGGCGTCGAACCGAAGGAAATAAGAATAAAATAATGAAGAAAATCGACTTTTTCGCGGGGACAAGACGGGGACGTCTGTAGGGCTCCGCGGAAAAAAGAAGACTGGCTAAGATGGCACCCTCGGGCGGGAAGACGACCGCGCATGCGCGCTGCAATTCCCAAAGGCTTTCTTTGAAAGCTGGGGAAAATTGCTCCGCGAGGGCTCCGTCGGCGCCGACGTCACCCATAAGTGAGGACTGACTTCCTGCTTGGTCCTGGAGAACAAATTGATTATAGATATTGCCAAGATAGCCACAAAGGGGGAAGTGATCATATTGGGTGACTTTAATCTACCCGATGTGGATTGGATTACTCCTTCTGTGAATCTGGAAAGAAGCAAAAAAATTGTGGATGCTTTCCAAGATGCATTACTTAGACAAATGGTGATGGAACCAACCAGGGAAAGCTCAATGCTGGATTTAGTGCTTACCAACGGTGATAGCGTGTCGAATGTCCGGGTAGGTGCCCCTGTGAGCAGCAGCGATCATCACACGATGTGGTTTGAGATAAAAGCCAAGGTACAGTCCAATCATAGCAAGCTCAAAGTCCTAAACTTCAAAAACATTGACTTCACTAAAATGGCAAAGTACCTGAAGGAGGAGTTGGCAGGATGGGAGGAGATAAGGGAAGTGGAATTGCAATGGGCTAAACTAAAGGTGGCAATAAAAGAAGCAACAGATAAATATGTAAGGAAAGTAAATAAAAACAAGAGGAGAAGGAAACCTATTTGGTTCTCCAAAGAAGTGGCTGCTCAAATAAGGGCAAAAAACACAGCTTTCACAAAATTCAAAAGCTTGCAAACAGAGGAACACAGAAAGGAATACAGGATCAAACTAAAAGAGACAAAAAGAGAAATAAGGAAAGCAAAATCAAAGGCAGAGGAAAAGCTGGCTAAAGATGTGAAGTGTGGCAACAAAACTTTCTTCAGGTATATTCGGGAGAGGAGGAAAATCAGAGATGGAATTGCAGGAGTCAGAAGTGCTGGGAACGGATTCGTGGCAAGTGACATTGAAAAAGCAAAATTTCTAAACGAATACTTCTGCTCTGTTTTTACTAAAGAAAATCCTGGAGAAAGACCATCTGTGACTCCCAAATATAAAAATGAGAATGAAGTAGATACCACACCATTCACAGAAGATGATGTGTTAGAACAACTTGCAAAACTGAAAGTGGACAAGGCCATGGGACCGGATAGGATACTGAAAGAGGTCAGCGAGGTTCTTGCAGGGCCGTTAAAGGATGTTTTCAACAGATCCCTGAAACAGGAGAAGTTCCTCAGGACTGGTGAAGGGCGGATGTGGCACCTCTTCACAAAAGTGGTGACAGGGAAGAAGTGACAAACTACAGGCCCGTGAGCCTTACCGCGGTGGTGGGAAAAGTAATGGAGGCGCTTCTGAAAGAGCGAATAGTGGACTTTCTCAAAACCAACAGGTTGCATGATCTGAAGCAACATGGTTTTACCAAAGGACGATCTTGCCAAACAAATCTGATTGAGTTCTTTGACTGGGTGACCAGAGAACTAGATCAGGGGAATGCAATGGATGTCATCTACCTGGATTTCAGCAAAGCCTTCGATATTGTTCCTCATAGGAGGCTTATCAATAAACTCAGTATTTTGAGGATGGGACCCAAGAAGGTGAACTGGATCAGAAATTGGTTGACTGACAGGCGACAGAAGATGATAGTAAATGGAGCTCACTCGGATGAAAGGAGGGTGATTAGCGAGGTGCCCCAGGGTTCGGTTCTGGGCCCGGCACTGTTCAATGCATTTGTGAGTGATATTGCTGAAGGACTGCATGGAAAAGTCTGTATCTGCAGATGACACAAAAATTTGCAACAGAGTGGACTCCCCTGAGGGAGTGGATAACATGAGGAAAGATCTACAAAAGCTGGAAGAATGGTCTAATGCTTGGCAGTTAAGATTTAATGCGAAGAAGTGCAGTGTCATGCACTTGGGAAGCTCAAATCCAGGGAAACTGTATACGATAGGAGGCGAGAGGTTGGTGTGCACGGACCAGGAGAAGGACCTTGGTGTGATTATTTCTGAGGATCTCAAGGTGGCAAAACAGTGCGACAAGGCAGTGGCAAAAGCCAGGAGGATGTTGGGTTGCATACAAAGAGGAATTACCAGCAGAACGCAAGAAGTACTAATGCCACTGTATAAGTCACTGGTGAGGCCTCACTTAGAATACTGTGTTCTGTTTTGGAGGCCATATCTTGCAAAGGATACAAAAATACTGGAAACGGTTCAGAGGAAGGCGACCAAAATGATTTGGAGCCTGCGTCAGAAGCATTATGAGAAGGGACTTGAAGACCTAAATATGTACACTCTGGAGGAGAGGAGGGATAGGGGATATATGATTCAGACCTTTAAATACTTAAAGAGAAATAATGAACAAACAAACCTCGTCCAAAAAGACGGGGAAGCTGTAAAACTAGAGGGCATAACATGAAGCTGCAAGGGGGTAAATTAAAAAGCAATGTCAGGAAATACTTTTTTACTGATAGGGTGGTGGATGCTTGGAATGCCCTCCCGATGGAAGTGGTGGGGGCAAATACAGTGACGGAATTCAAAATGGCATGGGACAGACACAGTGGATCCCTTTACAGCAACAGGATAAAATCAAAATAAACGTACTATCTAATTTCTCAACATACAGGGGTGTCTTACACAGAGCGGTGGGTTCACCCCTAAAACAAAGACATGGGGAGGGGTGGCCTGCACGGAGCAGCAGGTGGACTACTCTTGCCATCTTACTGGGCAGACTAGATGGACCATACTGGTCTTTATCTGCCGTCATTTACTATGTTACTATGACAAGTTCCTGGAGGAAAGGTCCATAAACCACTATTAAAGAGGACCCGAAAAATCCACTGCTTGCCCCAGTACAAGCATTGTAGAACCTAAGTGTCTTTTTGGGAACCTGCTAGGTACCTGTGACCTGGATTGGCCACTGTTGGAAACAGAATACTGGGCTTGATGGACCTTGGTCTGAGCCATATGATATATCTTATGTTCTTATGTTCATTTTAGGTATGTTGTGCACAATATCTTGAGATATTGGAAATATTCCAACTGTATATAATCATAACAGTTTAATAGTATGTTGAAAGGTATACAACAAAAAAAGAGATGTCCATGCAACTTAGACAGTAATTTCTGAGAAAAATAACTAAATATGTCCTGGACAGGATTAATGGCACCCTTCAATAGTATTTGGTTCTCGATTAGATTGAGATCAGGACTCATTGCTGGCCAGTTTAAAACAGTTAATTCTTTCCTTTTTAGCATTCTTTGTACTTTTGGATGTATGTTTTGGGTCACTGTCCTGCTGGAGGACCCATGATCTTCGACCCAGACCTAGTTTCTGACACTAGGTAGCACATTTTGCTCAGAAATACCTTTGTTCTTCTCTGACTTTATTATTTATTTAATATATTCCAGGCCTCCAATTCCTGAGGCAGCAAAACAGCCCCATAACATTATGGAACTTCCATCATATTCAATTGTAGGAAGGATATGTTTTACCTTATAAGCTTCATTTCTCTGCCTGTAAACGTATCGCTGGTCTGCACTGCCAAAGAACTCAAGTTTGCTTTCATCTGTCCACAGAACATTTTCCCAGAAGAATTGTGGTTTCTCAAGGTGGGTTTGGGCAAAGATCAGGAGTGCCTTTTTATGTCTGTCTTTGAGCAGTGGGGTCCTCTCCTTGACCTTCGCCCAAGTCAGCCTTAAGATCTTTGGATGTTATTTGTGGTGTTTTTCCAACAGTTCGCACTAACCTTTGAAGACTTCTTGGATTCATTTTCCTCTTCACACCACATCCTGAGGGGTTCTTGACAGTTCAATGAACAAAAAACTTCTTAATAACACTGCAAACTGTAAACACAGGAATCCCAAGGTCTTTGGGGATGGCCTTGAACACCTCTGAAGTTTGATGTTTGGTGATAGTGGCTTTTTTGATTGTTTCAGGCAGCTTTTTTGTCTTCACCATTGTGAAAATGGAACAGGGAGTGAATGTGGCCATTTTAAAGATTAAAGCCATCATTCATTGGTTGATTCAAGTCATGTGAGTACTGACAATTGATCATAGGTGCGTCTAATTTTACTGCAATGGGAATGTGGTTCCTTCTGTTCAAACTGATTTGAATGGTTTATAAGGGTGTCAATAATCATGTCTGTCACACAATAAAGCTAAACAAAAAACGCCGTATATATATTCCAAAATTTAGGTGATAACCCTATAAACCCAGACAAACACTCTGCCTATCTAAATAAGACTATTCTGTCAATTACTATGTTTTTTTGTCGGATCACCTGCCCTGAGAGGTCACCCTCTCTCGTAGCAGGCCCTCCTTTTAATCAAATTCTTAAAAAAAAGACTCAATAGCCTAAAAAGTACTCCAAGGAAAGACACCCATAAGTGCATCCCCTCAGTAAAGCACAGTTACTTACCTGTAACAGGTGATCTCTGGGAACAGCAGGAATAAGTCTTCACATATGGGTATGTCGGTACTGACGGAGTCTGCGCGGGAACGCTTCCCAGCGTCCAATCAGAAAGCTTTTGGAAGCATCCCAACACGCCTGTGTGCTGCCTTCCCGCCTTCCCAACTGTCTCTCCTCAGTTAAGTTTGAAAGCTGAGACAAAGAGAGAGAGAGAGCAAGGAAGGGAAAGATAGAGATAGAGAAAAAGCAACTCCTAGGGGAGGTGGGTGGGTTGTGAAGACTTATTCCTGCTGTTCCCAGAGATCACCTGTTACAGGTAAGTAACTGGGCTATCTCCAGGAACAAGCAGGAATGAGTCTTCACATATGGGGACTCCCAAGCTCAGATGCCCAGAGGGAGTCCTAGCATGTTGCAAGTCTAGAACAAGCCATGCTATTGCTTAAGACCTCAGGCATCCTGGGGATGGAGGGTAGGAGTTGAATACAGAAGAGGAGCTGTGGAACAGCTGGTTAGAACAGGGTTTCTAAAGGGGAAGACCCTGTATAGAGGGTATTTTGTAGTAAAATATTGTAATCTGGGCCTCCCTTGTAGACCTTGCACAATTCCACTGAGGTACATATGGATCGATTAGAAGAGCCAGTGAATGTGCTCAAGGGGAACCTCACTGGAAAGTAGAGGTAATAAAAGCAGAGAAAAACAAGTGGAGGTCAGAACCCTGCAGGGTGAGAAATGGCCCCAGGGGGAAAGACTGGGGTAGTATAAGAGGTAGAGCTTCAGCGGAGACGCAGAAGGCAGTATTAAAGAAAGCTTAAGCAGTTTAGGTCCAAAAACAGTATAAATTTAGGACCCAAAGAAAAAATGAGTCTGACCTAACGGGACTGGGGATGGAATCAGTCCATGTAGGGGAGAAAGGGTATGGAGACCCTTGTATCTGATAAGAAAGTAAGGACAGACTCAGGAGCGTTAAGCGTTAGGTTAACTGAAGCTCCGTAATGTCTTTCCTAAATGGGGTCAATTAGGAAAAAAGAAAGGTACATGGAGAGCTTCAGGAGTATCCAAACTATATGGTAAGGAAAATTTTGTTAATTACCACAGGAAGTGGTTATAAGTGTCGCCCCCTAAGTATGCTGGCATAGCAATGATAGGGGTAGTGCCCATCTGTCAGGATCATATAGGAATATAAGGGTATCTGAACCTAACAGAACAGATAGATATGTATCCATATACTCATCTATCTAAAAATATATCTCAGTAGATCTATAAATATATCTATGTATATATACATATATATATTGAATATATACATATTTATTTATTTTTTATTTATTTACATTTCTTCTATACCGCACTATTTGCGATCAGCGCGGTTTACATAGAACTAACAGTTTCCGACAAAAAACAAGAGTCAGGTCATTACAAAGAACAGGAGCATCAACTTGGCTAACCAGGGAAAACTATCTACATGTGTGGAACATTGAAATAAGTAATTGTATGCATGTGGGATGGAGTTATTGTGTGTTAGTCATACATGGTGGCTGTGGGTATATATAGGGTATATATCAATATATCCATAGGAGATATGTAGGGGCCAAAGACACACAGATAGATATGGATGAATATATATATATATATATATATATACATATATATATATATATATATATATATATATATATATATGAATATGAATATGTAGACATATAGACACATATCTCCAGGTATTTGAAAGGAAAGAGGTCTATAGAAGCTGATCCCCCCTAGGGATATAGGGAGAGAGGAAGATTCATCTAAGAGCAGGAAAGTTAATACCTGCTTGAATAGACATACAGAGAAAAATTCTTTTCCTGGTTATGACTGGCAGAGTCAGAGGAGGTCTCCCTGACAAGAAGAAGTCTGGATTCTTTTCAGAATTTGAGCTCTTGAATAACGAGGATGGCCTACGTGAAAAAGGCAGAGGATAACTTCAGACTGTAGGCAGGAAGTACAGATTTCTCCAGAATTGCCATATGGAGAATGGATAGAGGACGCCACTGGAGGAAGATACCCTAGTGACTTGCCTATGAGGGCAAGAGGGGTATTGGGCGTCCTCTAGCTGCCACTGAAGAAAATTATCTCTGACAAGAAGACCAAAGGAGATATAGGCCAAGCCAGGGAATTGGCCCTTCTTTAGGTTTTCACGTAATGAAAGGCCTGAGACTGATGTCTCAAAAGAGATTTAAGATGAGATGGTAAGGGTAGGAAATACCTACCAGTCATGGAAACATGACTGGGGTAACCCCCTTTTAACCATCTGGGGTTATCTGCTAGGCAAGATACTAATGCTCTCTAGCAAGGGCCCATAGTGCAAAGCTACTCTGTAGAGTTGCAGAGAGCATGCTGCAGGTTGGTTAGAAGAAAAACTGGCTGTGGAAAGCCAGCAGGTAACCAAGTATTCTGCCTTGGACAAGGGGGCAAAGAATAGAAGTTAACCAACCAGGCTGTGATAAGAGGGTTTCCCAAACGAGGTTGATAACCTGTTTGAGACTTAGCACTGAGGCTAGAAGGATTGCTAGTGGAGGAAAATCCCTGGTTGTGTGGTGGACAGAACCAGTGACTTAACCACTAGGAATTGCTGTATCTGCAGCAACGTACAAGGGCAGCGGAGAAAATTTCTTTTCCCTCTCCCTCTTTTAGATTGGGAAAAAGAAACAACAGACCTGGTAGGATTTCCTATTGTCTGATGGGCTGCCCTAAGGTAACAAGGGGGGAGACAACTCCGGAAGGGAGAATCCCCCGATAGAACAGGTAGAGGACCATAGGGGCTTACCAGTGTAAAAGGGGTCCCTCTTATAAACTAAATGTTATAGTAAGAGGGAGGTAAGACAGAGTTAAAAGAGACTGACTATGGAGGAAGTCTCTGACAGGTGAGATGATACATGCCAGTACAGGGAAAACAACTGTCTATTAATAGTTGTTAGTTCTCTTTCCTCAAAGAGGAAGAGGAAAAACCCTGTTAAATATGGGCATGATCATCATAAAGACTTAAAGTTAAAGAAAAGATGTCTCATGAAGAGATATCTAGGAAGGTTAGAATAAATTTAGTGCAGATACTGCAAATGAAAAGAAGCAGACTGCTACTCTAACCACCAACCAAGAGGGGCAATGATGATCTATTTGAAACCCTGCGACTGCTGGGTTTGTTGACCCTGCTGAGGTTGTGGATTCTTCAGACCAGGGTGATGTTTCCCCTGTTTGGGAACATCTGTATGATGGGCAGAAGATGGATAAAATCTTCTTCCCGTAGGGGAAGAAATTTTGACAGGACATTTCCTACCAACTGGGAAAGAAGAAGGCGTAGAACAGCCTCTGGAAACAGGACAGTCAGTTGTTAACTGAGCAACCTGGAGTAAAGACTCCTTGTTAAAGAGATTTTCTCCAGTGCAAGGAGTATTTCCCAGCCTAGCTTGTGCCCATTTGTCCAAGTCTGAAGCTTGGAGCCAGGCTTTACGTCGTGCTCCTATAGCTATAGCAGAAGTCCTGCTAACAGACTCAAAAGAGTCTAGGGAAGCACGAGTAAGAAATCTAGAGATATTTTGAGCATGACTAACCAGTGAGGAATAGTCTGCACTCTTGGGCTCTTGAAGAAAAGGAGTCAAAAGATGTAATTTCTTTGTGACCTCCTCAAGAGATAAGCCCATATAAAAAATATATGAGAGAATTCTTGCTGAAAGCATGGATGCCTGGAAAGTTTGGCATCCAAAGGCATCTAAAGTCTTAAGATTCACGACCTGGCGGATAAGAAGAGTGCTTTTTAGTACTCTTCACCCGCCTCATTGCTGATTCTACAACAATGGAATGATGAGGAAGTTGAGTCTTTTGAAATCCTGGAGAAGGGGGCACCTGATACAGAAGATCAGTTGCTCTTGAAAGTGGGGGTACCTTTAAAGGAGCTTCCCACATTCGTAGAAGGAGATCCTGCAAGGAATGATGCAAAGGAAGCATGATGTTCTCCTTTGCTCCTCCAGGAATATACAGGGATTCTGTATTCCCTTGTGTAGGATCTTGTCCAGGTATAGAAATGGCAAATGATTTTGCCATATCCTGGAGAAAAGCTTGAAAAGAAAAATCCCCAGAGGGAAATTCTTTTGGACAGGCTAGATCTGCTGAAGAACTAGCATTGGCACCGAGGGATCTATCCAACTTTATAGGAATAGAAGATCCTGAATGGTGGTCCTTAGAGGATGGTCGCCGGTACCACAGGAGGTCGGGACCAGCAACAGTCGGTAGCGCATCGTCCATGCTAGGGATCGATTCCAAACTCGGTATCGAGGGAAGCGAGCCTGAAGAGAGAAGCATGGAAGGCACCAACAGCAATGGTAATGTGGATAGCGGTACCGACTTCAGTACCGTATCAGATACCGGTGGATGAAGGCCAGCCGGTGGCAACTCTAACGGTATCGAAGAAACCGAGAGTTGCGGATCCGAATTATCGGAACCGAGCCTTCGGTACCATCTGGTGTCGGTACCAAGGCGAGTCGGTACCCAGTCCTCCAGACTAGAGATCGATTCCAGACTCGGCATCGAAGGAAGCGAGTCTATCGATGCACGTCTGGAGGGTACCGACGTCGGTACTAGTATCGGTACCGGTACCGATACTGGAAGGTCGGTCTGGAGCGTATCCAACGGCCCCGTAGGTACCGAGGATGCCAGACGACGATCCTTGGTGAGGAATGTTTCATCCAACACCATTGCCGATGCCGGGGTATTGGTACCGCTCGAAGTGGATGCCACCACCGGGCATGGCTCAGGTATGTTCTGTGAGGGGTGAACCTCAGGAACAACCTGAAACCCCACACAGGTTTTGGAGGCCGAAGACCCCCACCGGGGTTTTGAAGCCAGTGGTTTTTCGAGGGCAAGGCCGTAGGCATCTCTATGCTGTGCATGAGAACTGCTGCTCGAGGACTGGCTAGTCTTAACAGACTGTTTTTGGGTTACCTGATCCTGTGTAGAAGAAGATATGGTCGGTTCCCTGAAGTTGGATGGGGACCGCATGTTGAGGGGAAGTCGATGTTGAAAACTTCTTCTCACAATACTATTGCAAGAGGGCTCCGGAGGAAAATGGTCAGGACCCAAGCAGGTTAGGCACCAATTGTGAGTGTCTAAAAATAAGTTTGTACCGCCACAGTTTGTACATTTCTTGGGGATAGTGGCTGGCAGTGCATCGGGGAAGGCAGTCGCGACCACAAGAAAACTAAAAAATAAAAGAAGAATTTTCTGCGGTGACAGGAGGACGTCCTGCCGGCTCCGCGGAAAAACGAAAACTGAGGAGAGACAGTTGGGAAGGCGGGAAGGCAGCACGCAGGCGTGTTGGGATGCTTCCAAAGGCTTTCTGATTGGACGCTGGGAAGCGTTCCCGCGCAGACTCCGTCAGTACCGACATACCCATATGTGAAGACTCATTCCTGCTTGTTCCTGGAGATTACTTATTTGGAATAATGTATATCCACCTTCCCGCTACTCCAAACTTGTTTCAGGCTGCCGCATAGACAAACAAATCTAGAGTAAAGCGACGCTTATTGTATGGCAAAGTTGCCGCTTCTGACGAAGGATTTTATACTATCAAGATTTGTTTGTCTATGCGGCAGCTTGAAACAAGTTTGGAGTAGCGGGAAGGTGGATATGCATTATTCCAAATAAGTATTACTGAGGGGATGCACTTATGGATGTCTTTCCTTGGAGTACCTTTTAGGCTATTGAGTCTTTTTTTTAAGAATTTGATTAAAAGGAGGGCCTGCTACGAGAAAGGGCGACCTCTCAGGGCAGGTGATCTGACAAAAAAACATAGTAATTGACAGAATAGTCTTATTTAGATAGGCAGAGTGTTTGTCTGGGTTTATAGGGTTATCTCCTAAATTTTGAAATAATCTTGTCTTGGCAATGTTCCAGTTTTTAAACTATTTCCTTTTTTAATTGGTCTTGTTTTATTTGATTCTTTTGTGTGTCAAATATGTGTGCATATATAGTCCAAAATCATTTCACTGGCCACTGTTTTTTTTTAGGAGATATTGGACATTAAGGGGTTGAACTGCAAGGGTGCCAATAATGTTGACCACAATTGATTAACTATTTTTTTGTTTTACTTTATATTTGTGCTTTTCTCAATTTTAACACCCATATGAAGACAGAATAATAAACACATTGTCAACCTATTGCTATTCATGAATTGCTTTCAATGTTTACCAAGACAAAAACTTTTAAGACAGCGATGTAATACTATAAAATGTTGAAACTTTTCATTATTAGTCTATTTCACCTTTTGTGTTTCAATGTGCTTTTCTAGAATTTCCTGTTTCTTTTTTCTCACATCTTGTTGTAGCCTTAGAGCTTCCTGTAGAAAAATATACAGATTTATGATAATCATACTAAACTATAATGGTGGTTTGACACAACAGGCTAGAACCGCTAATGTAATAATCAACTTATTAGTGGTAAATTTAGAAGTGAAAATGATGTTAAGGAGCTGAGCAATGACAGCACATGAATTAGTAGTCACCTTGGTAATTATCTGACCAATGTGAAATCTGCAAAAGAGACTGTGTTAACTGCCTTTGTAATGTCATATCACATGTTGATTTCATGTCAGTTTTCTGTTGCTACATTTGCTTTATTTCACATATTACTATATTTTGTTATTTTTGACTCACTGGGGGCTAGTTTTATGAATCAGATGGCCACAAAGATGAAATTAGACTTACCTGCTAATTGTTGTTCCTTGAGGAACTCCAGTCTAGTCCTGAACCTCTGGGGTTTAGCATCTCCTCCCGCAGCTTTGGAGACTGAGCACATCACTCTTTTGGTGACTCCTAGTATAAATAAGCTGGGATCCGCCTTCCTACTCCAGTAACCTATTGACAAAGCAGACTCACAAGAGCAATAATTAAGTAGTTAGGTAGATAAACAAAAAATTTCAACTATTAACCTTTGTTGCAACTAACTTATCAGAAGCTCTGCAACCGAGCATCTGGAAACACCCTTATGTTGCTACAGAAATTTATTTCTGAGAAGTTGCTGGGGCCGCACCACAGTATATCCCGAAGACCCCTAGCTAGCCCTTACTTTCCCCCAAAAGGTACCTGTTACCTACCTACCCCCCCCCCCCCCCGGTAACGAACCGACATCATCTCCTGCAGGCAACAGTCCGAATCAATACCAGGGAGGGATACAGGACTAGACTGGAGTTCCTCAAGGAACAACAATTAGCAGGTAAGTCTAATTTCATCTTAATTATCGTCCCTCCAGTCTAGTCCTGAACCTCTGGAGTTGTAACAGAGCAGTGAATAAATTACCAGGAGGGACCTGCCAGACCAGCCTGCAGCACTGCTGATCCAAAACAAGAATCACTTTCTGCCTGAACATCCAATCTGTAATGCTTCACAAAGGCATGAAGCAACGACCACGTTGCCACCCTACAAATCTCCACCGCCGACACTAGGCTGCACTCCGCCCATGAAGCTGCTTGTGCTCTCGTCGAATGGGCCCTGAGTCCCAACGGAACTGTCTTGCACCGTAACAGATAAGCCGACTGAATAGCCTCCTTCAACCACCTAGCAATAGAAGACTTGGACGCTGCTTCTCCTTGTCTGGGACCGCCAAACAACACAATCTTTTTCATTTGCGGAACGGTGCTGTCCTCAGCAAATATTTCTGCAACATTTGCCCTACATCCAGTCGATGTAGCCGTTCTTCGGCCCCCTTCTTGCCATCCAACTTGAAAATTGGCAGTATTATACCCTGATTCAAGTGAAACGGTGACACGACCTTAGGCAGGAAGGAAGGAACTGTCCTCAAAACTACCTTCGTGCCCTGAAAAGACAAGAAAGGCTCCCTACAAGACAACGCTTGCAATTCTGAAATTCGCCTGGCCAAACAAATAGCCACCAAAAAGATCACCTAAGCGTGAGATCCTTTAACGTCGACCTTCCTAAAGGCTCGAATGGCTCCCTGACCAGAGCCTCCAACACTAAGTTGAGATCCCACGCCGGCACTGCCAATCTGCATTGGGGCCGCAAGAGAGACACAGTCCGTAAGAAACGCTTTATATCTGGATGTGTGCCGAGACCGACACCCTGCACCTTTCCCCGATAACAGGACAGCACTGCCAACTGCACTCGTAGAGAAGCAGCCGCTAGGCCCTTATCGAAACCATCCTGAAGAAAAAAGAACCTGTAGAACTGACGCCTTTAAGGCCAATACCCCCTTATCTTCACACCAGGACTCGAACAGTCGCCACATTCTAACATATGCTATTGAGGTAGAATGCCTCCTGGACCTCAACAAGGTAGAGATGACTTGTGGCGCATACCCCTTCGTTGTCAACCTCGCCCTTTCAAGAGCCAAGCCGTAAGCAAGAATCGATCCACCTGCGGCATCTTCAATGGCCCCTGCACTAGCAGATCCTCTCTCACCGGCAGTCACCATGGTCGTCCCACCAGGAGTCAGATGAGGTCCGCAAACCATGGTCTCCGCAGCCAATCCAGAGCAATCAGGATGACTTGACCCTTGTGACGCTCTATGTGCTGCAGAACCCACCCTATTAACACCCAGGGCGGAAACACGTAGAGAAGCTGCTCCTCCGGCCAGCTCTGTATCAGAGCGACTAGTCCTTCTGACATTCTTTCTCGCCTTCTGCTGTAAAATCGTGCGGCCTTTGCCGACTCGAAGGACGCCATGAGGTCCATCACTGGCGTTCCCCAGCACTGCGCCAGCAAGTCGAACACCTCCTGCTGGAGAATCCACTCTCCTGGATCCACCTTGACCCAACTCAAGAAATCAGCTGTCACATTGTCCACTCCCGCTACATGTGCCGCTGATAAGGCCTCCAGGTGTTCTTTGGCCCAGCCTAACAGCTCCTCTTTCTCTTTCTCTAGAGACACGCTGCTGGTGCCGCCTTGGCGATTGACATACGCCACCGCCGTGGCATTCTCTGACAGCACCCGGATCGCTTTCCTCTGCAGATTGTGCTGAAAGGCCCAAAGTGCTAACTTTACCGCTCTTAATTTCAACCCGTTGATGGACCACTGCTTTTCCCTTTCTGTACACTGTCCTTGGGCAAACCGCCCTTTGAAATGTGCCCCCCACCCGAACAGACTGGCATCTGTCGTGAGAGGCAGCAACCCCGGCGACTCCAAGGGCATCCCCTTTCTCTAGACTGCCGGGCACCAACCACCACTGAAAGGCTTCCCTTGTTTCCTGCGGACAGGGCAACCTCTGGGTCAACTGATCCGACTGATTTGACCATCTCCTGAGTAAGGGTCTCTGTAACGGCCTCATGTGGGCTCAGGCCCATGGCACCACCTCGAGGGTTTCTGCCATTTTTCCTAACAGTTGTAGATAATGCCATGCCGAGGGAGCCCTCTTCTTCAGAAAGGCGCGAACGAGTTCTCTTAGATCTTGTGCTCTGCTGCTCAGTAGAAAGATTCTTCCTGCCCTTGTATCGAAACGCGCCCCCAAATACTCCAACACCTGCGAGGGCTCGAGCCTGCTCTTTTCCACATTGACTACCCAGCCCAGACTTTGCAGGAACTCCACCACCCGGTGGGTAGCTTCCTCACTCTCTCTTCTCGACTTCGCTCGGATCAACCAATCATCCAGGTAAGGATGAAACAAAACTCCTTCCTTTCTCAACGCCACCGCTACCACCACCATCACCTTGGTGAAAGTACGTGGAGTCGTCGCCAACCCAAATGGCAATGCCTGGAACTGAAAATGATCCATCGGGACTGCGAAACGCAGAAACCGCTGATGCTCTTTGCGAATTGGTATGTGTAGGTAGGCTTCTGTCAGATCTAATGACGTGAGAAACTCCCCTTGTCTTACTGCTACTATGACCGACCGCAGGGTCTCCATCCGAAAGTGCGATACCCTGAGGCACCGATTCACCCTTTTTAGATCCAGAATCGGTCGAAAGGTGCCCTCCTTCTTTGGGACTACAAAATATATGGAGTATCGACCGCAGCCACACTCCTTCTCTGGCATCTTTACCACTGCTCTGAGAGCCAGAAGCCTTTTCAATGTCTCCTGCAACACCACCCGCTTTGATCGGACCCTGAAAGGAGATAGAACGAAGGCGTTAACCACTTGGCGCTGGAACTGTAGCGCATACCCTTTCTGAATGACGTCCAACACCCACTGATCTGACATAACCTGGACCCAGGCGGGAATAGAACTCCCTCAATCGATCCCCCATGGGTATCAATCCCACCTGAATCCCCCTCACCTCATTGAGACTTCTTGAAGGTCGAGGACGAAGAGGCTCCAAAACCTCGTCCCACTCCTCTGAAACCTGAAAAATTCTGGGACCGGAAAACAGCATGTCCCCGTTGAAACTGACCAAACCTCTGTGGGCGAAAACACCAAAACTCCCTCTGCTGATTTTCGCCGCCCCCAGAGCCAGTCCCAGCTTCTGTTTATCTTCCGGCAACCTTCCGCCCTTAGACTCTCCAAGATCCTTAACTATCTTATCCAAATCTTCTCCAAACAGAAGCTTACCGCAGAAGGGAAGCTTACTCAACCTAGTCTTAGAGGAACCATCATCCGCCCAATTATGAAGCCACAAACACCTCCTAGCCGCTACCACCGAAGCCATACTTCTGGACAGACTTCGGATAAAATCATACTGGACGTCCGCCAAATAAGCCGCTCCCGTTTCCAACCGGGCAGCTTCCTCAGCCGTGTCATCCACCTGAGTTCCCCTAATCCTCTGTGACCATCGCATACAGGGCCTGGCCACCCATGCCCCACAAATAGAAGCCTGCATGGCAAGGGCATTAACATCAAACACCTGCTTCAACAGGGTGTCCAGGCGCCTATCCTGTGCATCCTTAAGGGCCGCACTACCCTCCACAGGTATGGCCATCTTCTTTGTTACAGCTGCTACCGCCGCATCCACTTTAGGGGACTTGAAAAGATCCTTATCCTGGTCCACCAAAGGATAAAGGCGAGCCATCGCTCTCGACCCCTTCATCCCAGACTCCAGCATGTCCCATTCTTCTTGAATCATCTCCCTAAACACTCTATGTAGGGGAAAAACCCTCTGGGACTTGCGCACCGCCTGCAATAATGAGTCTTCCAGGGTAGCATCCTCCCCTGGAACCGTAGCCGGCATGTTGAAGGCCTTCAGTGTTTCCGTGATAAGGACCAGCAACTCCTCTCGCTGAACACCCTAACTACTCTTGCTTGGTCCTCCTGCTCCGGGAGCTCACCATCCTCTAAACCTTCTTCTACTTCTAACTCCTCCAGAGCTTCCGACTGCTCCTCTGGCTCCATCAATAGCTCCTTCTCATTCCGGAGGCTTTTTAACTGGGACGCTATCCGCCCCCTCGCCCAGCTGAGGACCTGGACGCTTCTCCTGCTCCTTCGTTCCTGCCCCTGCCGCTACCTTCCCCCCCACCTAGGGCTTGCTGTAGCACGGCCACAAATTCCTGGGAGAATATTTCCGTTAATCCCCCCTGCACCAAGGTCGAAGTCGCAGGGCTATCTGCAGCCGTAGACAGTCCTGCCACCGGCTCCATAGAAGGAACAAAAGGAGAGAGTGGATCAGGCAAGTCCGAAGGAAGCCCCCCTGGGCACTCTGCAACCTCCACCTTGTCTAACTTCGCGGAGGCCGCCTCCAGTAAAGCACAGTTACTTACCTGTAACAGGTGATCTCTGGGAACAGCAGGAATAAGTCTTCACATATGGGTACGTTGGTACCGACGGAGTCCGCGCGGGAACGCTTCCCAGCGTCCAATCAGAAAGCTTTTGGAAGCATCCCAACACACCTGCGTGCTGCCTTCCCGCCTTCCCAACTGCCTCTCCTCAGTTAAGTTTTAAAGCTGAGACAAAGAGAGAGAGAGAGCAAGGAAGAGAAAGATAGAGATAGAGAAATGCAACTCCTAGGGGAGGTGGGTGGGTTGTGAAGACTTATTCCTGCTGTTCCCAGAGATCACCTGTTACAGGTAAGTAACTGTGCTATCTCCAGGAACAAGCAGGAATGAGTCTTCACATATGGGGACTCCCAAGCTCAGATGCCCGGAGGGAGTCTTAGCATGTTGCAAGTGAAGAATGAGCCATGCTATTCCTCAGGACCTCAGGCATCCTGGGGATGGAGGGTAGGAGTTGAATATAGAAAAGGAGCTGTGGAACAGCTGGTTAGAAAAGGGCTTCAAAAGGGGAAGACCCTGTATCGAGGGCATTTAGTAATGAAAAAATTGTAATCTGGGCCTCCCTTGTTGGCATTGCACGAGTACACTGAGCTACATCTGGATCTGATAGGAGAGCCAGTGAATGTGCTCAAGGGGTACCTCACTGAGAAGTAGAGGTAATAAGCAGAAGACAAACAAGTGGAGGTCAGAACCCGTCAGGGTGAGAAATAGCCCCAGGGGAAAACTGGGGTAGCATAAGAGGTAGAGCTTCAGCGGAGACGCAGAAGGTACTATTAAGAAAGCTTAAGCTTAGAACAACTGAAGCTCCGCAAAGTCTTTCCTAAATGGGGTCAATTAGGAAAGAAAAAGGTACATGGAGAGCTTCAAGAGTACCTAACCTGAAAAGGTTATGGTAAGGAAAAAACTTGTTAATTACCACAGGAAGTGGTTATAGCTGTAGCCCCCTAAGTATGCTGGAACAGCATTGATAGGGGTAGTGCCCATCTGTCAGGCTCATATAGGAATTTAGGAATACCTGAACCTGACAGACAGATAGATAAGTAGAGGATACAGATCTATCTAAAAATATATCTCATTATACCTATAAAAATATATATGTATATATAATATATATATATATACATATATATCTATTTAAATATATACACCTATAGGGTATATAGGCATATAAGTATAAGAGATATGTATGGGCAGAAGACACACCGATAGATATGGATAAATAGATATATATATATTTATATATATCTTATCTATATATATCTATATGAATAGGCAGGCATATAGACACATGTCTCCAGGTATAAGGATGGAGAGATGTGCATAAAACCTCATCCCCCCTAGGGATATAGGGAGAGAGAAAGGTTTACCTGACAACAAGAAGGTTGATACCTGCTTGAATAGAGACACAGAGAATCCTCTTTTCCTGGTTATGACTGGCAGAGTCACAGGAGGGGTCTCCCTGACAAGAAGTCGTCTGAATTCCTTGCAGAATTTGAGCTCTTGAATAACCAGGATGGCCTATGTGGAAATTGCAGAGGATAACTTCAGCCTGCAGACAGAAGTCCAGATATCTGCAGAATTGCAGTATGGAGAATGGATAGAGGACGCCTCTGGAGGAAGATACCCTAGTGACCCGCCTATGAGGGCAAGATGGGTATTAGGCGTCCTCTAGCTGCTACTGAAGAAATTTACTTCTGACGAGAAGACCCAAGGAGATATGGGCCAAGCCAGGGAATTGGCCCTCCTTTAGGTTTTCACGTAATGAAAGGCCGGAGGCTTATGCCTCAAAAGAGATTTAAGATGAGATGGTAAGGGTAGGAAATACCTGCCACACATGGACATGACTGGGGGAACCCCCCCCCCCCCCACCTAACCATCTGGGGTTATCTGCTAGGCAAGATACTAATGCTCTCTAGCAAGGGCCCATAGTGCAAATCTACTCTGTAGAGATGCAGAGAGCATGCTGCAGGTTGGTTAGAAGAAAAAAACTGGCTGTGAAAAGCCAACAGGTAACCAGCTATTCTACCAACGACAAGAATAGAAGTTAGCCAACCAGACTGTGATAATAGGGTTTCCCAAACGAGGTTGATAACCTGTTTGGAACTTAGCACTGAGGCGAGGAGGATTGCTAGTGGAGGGGAAACCCTGGTTGTGTAGTGAACAAAACCAGTGGCCTAGCCCCTAGGAATTTCTGTATCTGCAGCAACTACCAGGGCAGCATGGAAAATTTATTTTCCCTCTGTTCTTTTTTTTTTTTCTGGGAAAAAGAAACAGACATGGTAGGACTTCCTATTGTCTGATGAGCTGCTGTAAGGTAACAAGGGGGGGAGACAACTCCAGAATGGAGAATCCCCTGGTAGAACAGGTAGAGGACCATAGGGGCTTACCCGTTTAAAGAGCCACTCTTACAAAGCAAATGTTGTAGTAAGAGGGAGGTAGGACAGAGCTGCAAGAGACCGATTATGAAGGAGGTCTCGGACAGATGACATGATACATGCCAGTACAGGGAAACAACTGTCTATTGATAGTTGCTACCTCTCTTTCCTCCAAGAGGAAGAGGAAAATCTATTGATTATGGGCATGATCATCATAAAGACTCTTAGAGTTAGAGAAAGATGTCTCATGAAGAGATATCTAGGTAGGTTAGGATAAAATTAGTGCAGATACTTCAAGTGAAAAGAAGCAGACTGCCATCCTAACCCCCAACCAAAAGGGACAATGATCTATTTGAAACCCTGCGACTGCTGGGTTTGTTGACCCTGTTGAGGTTGTGGATTCCTCCCTGTTTGGGAACATCTGAATGATGGGCAGATGATGGGTAAAACCTTCTCCCCCTAGGGGAAGAAAATTTGGTAGGACATTTCCTACCTACTGGGAAAGAAGAAGGCATAGAACAGCCTCTGAAAAAAGGAAAGTCAGTGGAAAACTGAGTAACCTGAAGTAAAGACTCCTTGTTGAAGAGATTTTCTCCAGTGCAAGGAGTATTTCCCAGTCTTTCCTGTGCCCATTTGTCCAAGTCTGAGGCTTGAAGCCAGGCTCTACGTCGTGCCCCTATAGCTATAGCAGAAGTCCTGCTAACAGACTCAAAGGAGTCTAGGGTAGCACGAGTAAGAAACTTAGAGATATTTTGAGTATGACTAACCAGAGAGGAATAGTCTGTACACCTGGGCTCTTGAAGAAAAGGAGTCAAAAGATGTAATTGCTTTGTGACCTCCTCAAGAGATAGACCCATATAAAAAATATATGAGAGAATTCTTGCTGAAAGCATGGATGTCTGGAAGGTTTGATGTCCAAAGGCATCTAGTGTCTTAGACTCACAACCTGGCGGACAAGAAGAGTGCTTTTTATTACTCTTCACTCACCTCATTGCTGATTATACCACAATGGAATGATGAGGAAATTGAGTCTTCTGAAACCCTGGAGAGGGGGGCACCTGATATAGACGATCAGTTGCTCTAGAAGGTGAGGTACCTTTAAAAGAGCTTCCCACATTCATAGAAGGAGATCCTGCAAAGAATGATGCAAAGGAAGCATTATGTTCTCCTTTACTTTGCTAGGAACAGAGAGGTATTCTGTATTCCCATGTATAGGATCTTGTCCATGGATAGGAATGGCAAGTGATTTTGCCATATCCAGGAGGAAATTCTGGAAAGAAGGATCCCTAGAGGGAACTTCCCTTGGATAGGATAGATCTGATGAAGAACTAGCATTGGCACCGAGGGATCTATCTAAGTATATAGGAATAGAAGATCCTGAATGGTGCAGTATGGGATCCTTAGATGGTTAACATAAGACATAAGATATGCCATACTGGGTCAGACCAAGGTCCATCAAGCCCAGTATTCTGTTTCCAACAGTGGCCAATCTAGGTCATACGTACCTAGCAGTTTCCCCAAGGGACACAGGTTCCACAATGCTTGTATTGGTTCAAGCATTGATATCCTGGGTCCCTTCTTAATAATGGTTTATGGACCTTTCTTCCAGGAACTTGTCCAAACCTTTTTTAAACCCAGCTATACTAACAGCCTTTACTACATCCTCCGGTAACAAATTCCAGAGTTTGATTACACGTTGAGTGAAAAAATATTTTCTTTTATTAGTCTTAAATAGTTTACCCTGTAGCTTCATTGCATGTCCCCTAGTCTTTCTATATTCTGATAAGGTAAACAATCTATCTACGTTTACCCGTTACACTCCGTTCATTAATTTATAGACTTTTATCATATCTCCCCTCAGCCGTCTCTTTTCCAGGTTAAAGAGCCCCAACCTTTTTAGCCTTTCTTCATAGGAGTATCCTTCCATCCCCTTTACCATTTTGGTGTCTCTTCTCTGAACCTTTTCTAAAATCGCTATATCCTTTTTAAGATATGGCGACCAGAATTGCACACAATATTCAAGGTGCGGTCTCACCATGGAACGATATAGAGGCATTATAATATCTTTTGTTTTATTTTCCATTCCTTTCCTTATCATACCTAGCATTCTATTTGCTCTCTTGGCCGCTGCTGCACACTGGACCGAGGGTTTTAACATGGTATCCACAATGACGCCTAAATCTTTTTCCTGGGTGGTGGTTCCTAATGTGGAACCTTGCATCGTGTAACCATAGTTTGGGTTGTTCTTCCCTAGGTGCATAACCTTGCACTTGTCCACATTAAATTTCATCTGCCATTTTGATGCCCAGTCTTCCAATTTATCAATTTATTTACTGCAAGTCAGGACCAGCGACAGTTGGTAACAGATCGTCCATGCTAGGGATCGATTCAAAACTCGGCATCGAGGGAAGCGAGCCTGACGAGAGAAGCATGGAAGGTACCAACAACAAAGGTAATGTGGATATCGGTACCGACTTCGGTACCGTATCAGATACCGATGGATGAAGGCCAGCCGGTGGCAACTCTAACGGTATCGGAGGAACCGAGAGTTGCGGATCCGAAGTATCAGAACCGAGCCTTCGGTACCGACGGGAGTCGGTACCAAGGAGAGTTGGTACCCAGTCCTCCAGACTGGAGATAGACTCCAGACTCGGCATCTAAGGAGCGAGTCTATCGATGCACGTCTAGAGGGTACCGACGTCGGTACTAGTATCGGTGTCGGTACCGATACTGGAAAGTCGGTCTGAAGCGTATCCCCCGGGCCCGTAGGTACCGAGGACGCCAGACGACGATCCTTGGTGAGGAATGTTGCATCCAACACCAGTGCCGATGCCGGGGTATCGGTACCGCTCGAAGCGGATGCCACCACCGGGCATGGCTCAGGTATGTTCTGTGAGGGGTGAACCTCAGGAACAACCTGAAACCCCACACAGGCTTTGGAGGCCGAAGACTCCCACAGGGGTTTTGAAGCCAGTGAAATCTCGAGGACAAGGCCTGAGGCATCTCGATGCTGTGCATGAGAACTGCCGCTCGAGGACTGGCTAGTCTTAACAGACTGTTTTTGCGTCACCTGATCCTGTGGAAAAGAAGATATGGTCGGTGCCCTGAAGTTGGAGGGGGACCGCGTGTCGAGGGGAACTCGATGTTGAAAACTTCTTCTCACAAAATTATTGCCCGAGGGCTCCGAAGGAAAATGGTCAGGACCCAAGCAGGTTAGACACCAATTGTGAGTGTCTAAAAATAAAGTTGTACCGCCACAGTTTGTACATTTCTTGGGGAAAGTGGGTGGCGGTTCCATGAAGGAAATGGAGAGGCCTGGAAGGCCTGAGAAACCGTGAGACACTAAGGAAGAAAAAAATATTCCTTAAAAAGGAAAATTTTACAAGAAAAGAAAAAAGAAACACCGGCGGTACCGGTGGCGTCGGGGAAGGCAGCCACGACCACAAGAAAACTAAAAAATAAAAGAAGAATTTTCTGCGGTGACAGGAGGACGTCCTGCCGGCTCCGCGGAAAATCGAAAACTAAGGAGAGGCAGTTGGGAAGGCGAGAAGGCAGCACGCAGGCATGTTGGGATGCTTCCAAAAGTTTTCTGATTGGACGCTGGGAAGCGTTCCCGCGCAGACTCCGTCGGTACCGACGTACCCATATGTGAAGACTCATTCTTGCTTGATCCTAGGTGATCTCCGGGAACAGCAGGAATTTAGTCCTCACATATGGGTATCATCGGTATCGACGGAGCCTGCGCGGGAATGCTCCCCAGCATCCAATTAGAAAGCTTTTGGGAGCATCCCACAGCGCCTGCCTGCTGCCTTCCCACCTTTCCCAACTGCCTCTCTCCAGTTGAGTTCTAAAGCTGAGACAAAGAGAGAGAGAGGGAAAGGGAAAAAGATAGATAGAGAGATACAACTCCTAGGGGAGGTGGGTGGGTTGTGAGGACTAAATTCCTGCTGTTCGCGGAGATCACCTTTTACAGGTGAGTAACTATGCTATCTCCAGGAACAAGCAGGAATGTAGTCATCACATATGGGGACTCCCTACCTTTAGGTGCCAGGGAGAGACCCCAGAAGTTGTGTGCCCCTGAACAGGGCTCCACTTCCCCCCATGGATATCTGCCATCCTACAAGGGACGGTGGGGGTAGGAGTTGATTAGGTATGGAACAGGTGTTGGAGAACAGCCTGACCAAACAAGGCATCCCGGCGGGAGTCCTTGTCCAAGCAGTAATGGGCTGTGAAGGTATGAACCGAGGCCCAGGTGGCTGCTCGACAGATGTCGTCGATAGACACAGAGTGCAGATGAGCCATTGAGGCTGCCATGGCTCTCACATTGTGAGCTGTGACATGGCCCTCCAGAGAAAGGTTCTTACTCTGATAGGCGAAGGAAATACACTGAGCAATCCAGTTAGACATGCTCTCTTGGAGACTGGAAGTCCCAAATGAGAAGGATCAAAAGCAACAAAGAGTTTAGAGGTCTTCCTATGTTGCTGTGTCCTTTGCAAGTACAGTCAAACCTCGGTTTTAATGATTAATCCGTTCTAAGCAGTCTGACTAAAACCGAAACGTACGAAAACCGAAGCAATATTTCCCATAGGAAATAATGTAAATTCAATGTAATCCGTTCCAGACACCCAGCTCCTGTCACTTCTCTCACCTGCCCGATTGTCCACAGGACAGCAAACACACAGATATTGTACTGTACGGTACTGTAATCTGATCGCTGCCTCCCACATCCATGCAACATCTCCTGCTTACATTGACAGCTACCCTGCTACCTCCGAGCCTGAGGGGGCGCTCCAGAGAACAGGCAGGCGGTGGAGAGATCGGGGCCTTCCTCTCTGTGCAATCCTTGCATCTCTGGCTCGAGGATGTTGCTCAGCTGACAATGGCTTCTCAACACGCGATCGGGTGAGTCCGGGGAGGGGGGGGGGTAGTGCTGCCGGGACTGGGCGGGCAGACCAGCGCGAGGGTGTAGATTTTCAGATCTGGCAGCACTGGTTCCTGACGAAAACCGACATCGAAAACCGAAACCAACGAAAACCGGGGCACACGAAAACCGAGGTTTGACTGTAAAAGGCTAAAGCTCTTTTACAGTCCAAGGTATGAAGCTTCCTCTCTGTATTTGATGCATGAGGCCTTGGAAAAAACACAGGTAGGTAAACCGCTTGGTTCAGATGAAAAGGCGAGACTACTTTTGGCATAAGGTGTGGATGAGTCTTAAGGACTACCTTGTCATGATGGAACCTTGTATAAGCACTA
The DNA here is from genome assembly GCA_033557465.1 of Ichthyophis bannanicus. Taxonomy (NCBI): domain Eukaryota; kingdom Metazoa; phylum Chordata; class Amphibia; order Gymnophiona; family Ichthyophiidae; genus Ichthyophis; species Ichthyophis bannanicus. Next base: position 430,926,977 of record CM066035.1, read on the forward strand.
ATGTGATGTGCTGACGTGATTGCAATGAGAAAGATAAGCTTCCAAGAAAGGAATTTCAAGGAGGTAGTAGCTAAAGGTTCAAAGGTGGCTTCATGAGCTGCCCAAGAACCAGGTTTAAGTCTCATTTTTATTTATTTATTTATTTAACAGTATTTCTAAACCGCCTTATCTTATTAATCAAGGTGGTATCACAGCAAACAATCGGGTAAAGTGAGTGTGTTAAACATGCAGTGAGGGTGAAATTTAGTTGAGTGTGTGTTGTATTGTGTGCTAGATTGGTTTGAGCTATGTACAATGTGTGTTGTATTGTGTGCTAGAATGGTTTGAGCTATGTACAATGTGGGCTATATACAGTGGTGCTAAAAATATTTTCTATACATACAGTGTTTAGGCGGAATCATGAGTTGTTATACATTCTCTGAGGTTTTGTGATGTGTCCATAGTGTTCTATGAACAGCATGGTTTTCAGCTGTTTTCTAAAGTCTTTGAGGTCTGTAGTTGCCCTTAAATCGTCCGGTAGTTTGTTCCATATTGTTGGAGCAGCCATTGAGAGTGCTCTGTCTGTTGTGTCCTTGCGTGTGTGTTTGAATTCACTTGGGGTGCTGACTCGGTTGTTTGTTTGTTTTCTTCTAGGACGTGTGCTGGTGTCTGGTTGTATGAGGGTGTGCAGGCTGTTGGCCGATGTGTGCTGATTTATCTTAAATAGGTTTATGATAGTTTTGTATCTGATGCGTGCACCGATTGGGAGCCAGTGTAAGTCCTTTAAGGTAGGTGTGATGTGCTCCTGTCTTGCAGTACCGGATATTATTCGTGCTGCAGTGTTTTGTGCTAGCTGGAGTGGTTTGAGGGCTTGTTTCGTTAGTCCAAGGTATATCGGATTGCAGAAGTCCAGTAGTGGGGTTATCAGTGCTTGACAGACGGTACGAAAGTGTTCTGGGGCGAGGAGTGGTTTCAGTCTCCTGATGATTCGCATCTTGTAGTAGACTTTTTGGATTGTTTTGTCTATGTGTGGCTTGAGGTTTAGTTTATTGTCCAGAGTAACTCCGAGGTATCTCACTTCTGATCTTATTGGTATAGTAGTGTTTTGTATCTTGATATTTGGCGGGTGTATGAAGCTTTGGTTCCGAGTGATGATTAAAGCTTCGGTCTTGTTGTAGTTTATTGCGAGGTTGTTGTTTTGACACCAACTCGTCATTTGGGTAAGGCAGTCTGTTATCTTAGAGAAGTCCGGGTTGTCGATTGATATCGGGGTGTATATCATGATGTCGTCTGCATATATTGTGTATTGAATGTTGTTCTCTTTCATGATGTTGCATATTGGTTGGATGTAGATGCTAAATAGGAGTGCTGAGAGTGCGGATCCTTGAGGTACTCCTTGACGGACATTTATGGGTCGGGAGGTGTTGTGTCCCACCTTGACCTGTAGCTGTCTTTCGGTTAGGTATGAGTGGAACCATTTCAATGTGATACCGTGTATACCAGTGTTCTTTAGTCTTTCCAGGAGCGTGTTGTGGTCCACTGTGTCGAAGGCTGAGGAGATGTCGATGAAGATCATTATGATTCCATTCCTGGTGTTGTCAATTATTCTTAGGATGCTGTCGAAGAGGTAGATCAGTAGTGTTTCGACTCCATGGTTGGGACGAAAGCCGTGTTGGTTGTCGTCGAGTGTTTCATGTTTGTCGATGTGATCCTGGAGTTGTAGTTGAACCGTTTTTTCAATGATTTTTGCCAGGAATGGTATGCTGGAGATTGGTCGGTATGCTGCTGGATCTTTTTTGTCGAGATTTGTTTTCTTTGTGATTGGTCTTACTGAGGCAAGCTTTAGTTGCTTTGGCATGAGTCCTTGAGTGAGTGAGTTGTGTACCATTTTATGTATGGTGTGGATGAAGTTTGATTTGGTGGCTTTGACCCATGACACTGGGCATGGGTCTGTAGGAGCAGTGCTTGTGTTGATTGTAGAGATGATGTGGGATATCTGCTCTGTTGAGGGTGAGTAGAATGTGCCCCACGTTTTGGTGTGTGCATCTGTCCTGGTGGTCCCACTGGGTGTTGTACGCTCTGTGGAGTGAAATTTGTCTTTGATGTGGTCGGCGAATTCCTGTGGATCAACTTGTACTTCCCCTTCTGTTGTTTGCTCTTTTGTGAGGATCTTGACTATTTCGAAAAGCTCTCTGGGTTTGTTGATGGAAGTATTTATCATGTTTGTGTGGAATTCCCTCTTTGATTGGTTGATGTGTTCATTGTATTGTTTTTGTTTTGTTAGGTAAAGATGCTGGTCGGCTGTTGTTTTGTTTTTTCTCCATCTCCGTTCAATCTTCCTGAGCTCCCTCTTTTCCCGTCGTATTATTGCTGAGTACCATGGTTTGTTTTGTCTCCTGTTGTGGTGGTGTTTCTCGTGCCCGCCACCAGATGGTTTGGGGGCGTTAGCTAAAATTCTGTTCCAGCTGGAAACTTGTTCCTCCAGGTCATCTGTAGTAATGTTCAAGTGTTGTATTGTGTCCTGTATGAATTCGTCCCTGTCGAAATGCTTGAATCGTCTTTGTGTGTGTGAGATGTTTGCTCTTTCGTTTGTCTGGTCCTCTTGTGATCGCAGCTTTGTCTCGATTAAGTAATGGTCAGACCATGGCACTGGGGTAATGGTGGGTGGAGAAATTAGGTCTCTTGATGTTAGGTAATTGGATGCGAAGATGAGGTCTGGGGATGATCCATGTCTGTGCACTGGTGCATTGATTATCTGTGTGAATTGAAGTGAGGTCATTGCTTGGAGGAAGGCCTCTGCGTCTTTGGCATTGGTGGACGTGAGGTTGAAGTCTCCAATCAGTAGCGCTGGTTTGTTGTTTGTTGCTATAGCACAGGCTTCTTCGAGTGTGGAGGCTACTTCGTCGGGTGAAGCTCTGGGTGCTCTGTAGGTTAGGCAGATTGCAATGTGGTGGCCTAATGGGAGGCTTAGTTAGAAGAAGGCCTCATAAATCTTGCTATAAGAGGATGAGAGGAAATAGGCTGTCCATTTAGAGGCTTAAAGGAAGCTGCAATAGCACTCAAATGGACTCTTACTGAGTTAGTCTTAAGTCCTACATTGGATAAATGAAGGAGATATTCCAGCAATGATTCCAGAGGTATCGCAAGGGGGTTAAGACCCTTTTGTGAACACCATATGGTAAACCTTTTCCACTTGAAAGCATAAGAGTGTCTTGTGGAAGGTTTCCTGGAAGCAAAAAGAATATCTTTTACTAGCTGAGGGAGATTAAGATCATGGAGATCTAGGCCTTCAGCAACCAAGCCCTGAGATGCAGAGACTGGGGAATGGGATGCCATAACATTCCATCCTCCTGAGATAGGAGATCTGGAGCAGACCCTAACTCCAGGGAGGGAGCTTGAGAGAGATGTAGAAGCAGAGGGTACCACACCTGCTGTGGCCAATGTGGAGCTATGAGAATCATATGGCCTCTGTCTCTATGAAGCTTGAACAGGGTTTTGGGAATTAGGGGAATGGGTGGAAAGGCATACAGGAAGTCTTGACCCCAATGAAGGAGGAAAGCATCCCTAGCCTGAGAGCCCTGAGCCGGAGTTCTGGAACAGAACCGGGGAAGTTTGGCATTCAACGGACTTGCAAAGAGGTCTATGTCCGGGGTTCTCCAAATTTGGAATATCTTGGCCACCTGGTCTGCATGTTGAGACCACTCGTGTGGAAGAAGAACTCGACTGAGTCTGTCTGCCCAAGAGTTTTGTATGCCTGGAAGATACACTGCCAGGAGATGAATCTGATGCTCTCTGGCGAGGGGCCATAGTCGCAAAGCTTCATTGCAAAGTGACAGAGAGCTTGTTCCCCACTGTTTGTTCACGTAGAACATGGCTACTTGATTGTCCGTTTGAATAAGGACTGTCTTGTAGCTAAGCAGGGTGTGGAACACTCGAAGAGCAAGGAAGATTGCTCTGAGCTCCAAGAGATTGATATGTAGATGAGTCTCCTGCGGAGACCAGGTGCCTTGGGTAGAGAGGTCTTGCAGATGAGCTCCCCAACTCATTGGAGAAGCATCTGTTAGAGTTGCTTCGGGTAAGGGTTGTTGAAAAGGAGACCCCAGCAACAGGTTTTGAGTGGACCTCCACCACTGGAGGGACAAAATAAGGCGACTTGTGTTTGCTATTTTGTCTGACAGGCATCCTGATGCCTGGGTCCAGTGAGTAGATAAAGTCCACTGGGCTGCCCTCATATGGAGGTGAGCATAGGGAACCAAATGCACAGTAGATGCCATGTGGCCTAGTAGTTGTAGCATTTCTCGGGCAGTGAGATGAGACTTTAGCACTGCTTGAGAAGCTAACTGCACCATGCGAAGGCAGCGGGCCTGGGGAAGATAGGCCCTTGCCTTTCTGGTATCCAGCAAAGCCCCTATGAACTCTAAAGACTGAGTGGGAGTCAGACTGGATTTTGGGATGTTTATTACCAGACCCAAATACTGAAGGATACGCATTGTGCAGGATAGAGAAGTCCTGGCCTCTGACTCTGTTGGGGTTTGAATGAACCAGTCATCTAAGTAGGGGAAGACGAATATCCCTAGAGTGCGGAGAAATGCTGCTACTACAGCCATCCATTTCATGAACACCCTTGGTGCTGAGGCCAGGCCAAAAGGAAGCACCCTGTATTGGTAGTGCTTTCCTTGAAAAAGGAACCAAAGGAACCTTCTGTGAGTTGGATGGATGAGAACATGGGTGTATGCATCCTTGAGATCTAAAGAACAAAGCCAATCCTGACTCTGAAGGTATGGCAGCAGAGTTCCGAGAGAAATCATCTTGAATTTCTCTTTGACAAGGAATTTGTTCAATTCTCTGAGGTCCAAGATAGGCCTGTATCCCCCTGTTTTTTTTTGAATAAGGAAAAAGGGGGAGCAAAACCCTGTACCCTGCTGATGGATGGGTACTTCTTCTATTGCCCCTTGGGCAAGAAGCATAGTGACCTCCTGACCTAACAGGTTGATGAAAGAAGTCAGAGAATTGAACTGCCTTATTATTGTGGGCTGGGGCATGCTTGAAAAATGAAGCTTGTACCCCTCCTTTATTATGGAGAGTGTCCAATGCTCTGCTGTTATCTGCCCCCATCTGAGGGCAAAGTGACATAACCTTCCTGGAATGGTGGAAGGCTCTGGTTCCACGAGAGCCAGGAAGGCTAAGTTCTCTAGCTGAAAGTCAAAGGCCTTGTGGAGGCTGAGACTGCTGGGACGGCTGAGGCTTAGCAGTCTTTGCTTTCTTCTGTTTGGGTGGTTGCTGACCTTTTCTGACAAGCTGACCTGCAGAACGTCCCTGCTGAGCATAAGCACGGTAATATCTTTTCTTTTTAAAAAAGAATGGTTTCTTGAAAGATTTCTTTCTAGCAGGATCAGCTGTGGACTTGGATAATCTATCCAAGGTAGAGTTGTCAGCATCCAACTCATTGGCCTTTTCCTGCCAATCTCTACCAAACAGGTTCTCACCAGTACAAGGGATATTTCCCAATTTGTCTTTTACCAGAGTTCCAGATCAGATGCCTGGAGCCAAGCAATTCTACGTGCACCTATGGCAATGGCAGAGGTTCTGCTTATGCACTCAAAGCAGTCAAAAGCTGCACGGTTGACAAATTTAGAAACATCTTGGGCATGTTTGACCAATGTGAGAAAATCCTGTCTTCTAACATCAGGAAGAATAGGACTCAAAGCCTCTAAATCACCTGTGACCTCCTTCAGGAACATTCCCATGTATAGGCTATAGGAACTGATCCTGGCAGAAAGCATGGAAGCTTGGAAGACACGACGTCCAAAAGCATCCAGGGTTCTGCACTCACGTCCTGGAGGATTAGAGGCATGCTTCTTTGCACTCTTGATCCTTCTCATAGCTGACTCCACTACAGTGGAATGGTGAGGGAGCTGAGTTTTCTGGAAACCAGGACAAAGGAGGGACTCGATACATAGTGTCAAGTCTACGAGAATGAGGAGAGGTGGTAAGAGGAGTCTCCCACATTCTGAGCATGAGATCATGCAAGATCTCATGGATGGGCAAAGTAGCCGCCTCCTTAGTAGCTTTGGGATATTGCAAAATTTCCAGCTCCTTTGCTCTGGGCTCTGTTTCAGGAGCCACAGTAATGGAGAGACCCCGAGCCACCTCCCTGATGAAATCCTGGAAGGAGATATCCTCTGAAGGAGACATCCTACGCTTAGGGGAGGAGGGCTCCTCTGGAAGAAGTGCTCCGGGATCGACAGAACTATCGGAATCCTCAGATTCCTCTGAGGACTCGAAATACTGACTGTCCGGATGCTCCTGTAGAGCCCAATACCCGTATCGACCGAAGTCGGTACCGGGGGGTATTGGTACCGGAGGGCATCGGGTGACTGGGTGCCGGCAATGCGGACACCGATGTCGATGTCAATGCTATCGGTACCGGTACCGATATCGGTGCCGGAGTCGGTGCCGGTACCGGCTGAACTGTCTGACGCAGTTCCGAGGGTGTCGATGCCGCAAGGAGAGCCGCCAAACTGGGTTCAATAGCCAGGAACCTCTGGTCTGTCGACGCTGCCGATGCCTGGATGTAGGTACTGGAGAAGACAGCCGGTACCCCAGAGCATGGCACCAGTAGTTCTGCCGAGGTTGAGGCTTGAGAACGTCCTGGAACCCCGATAATGCTTTGGAAGCCGAAGCTTCCCGCCGGAGCAATTTTGCCTGTGCAGAATCCTCAATGGCAACGCCAGAGGCATCTCGGTGCTTAGAAGGAGATCTACCCTTTGAGGACTGGCTGGACTTATGTTTAGTTACCTGAGATCCACGGGAGGAAGAGGAAGTCCTGGAAGACGTCGATGCCACTGAAGCTGCATCAGAGGGAAACAGGGTACTGAGCTTAGCAGCTCGGTTCTGCCGACCTCTTTTAGACATCATGGCACAGGACATACAATCCGTGATGGAGAGGTCAGGACCTAAACATTTTAGACACCATTCATGGGTGTCGGTGACGGAGATGGTTCCGCCACACTTGGTGCACTTTTTGAAACTTGAAGCAGGTTTCTCCATTGTAGGAAAAAGTTTTGGGCCTAAGGCCCAAAATGGCACGTGCACCTGGGAAAAACGGGAAAAATACTAAATATATATATTTTTTTAAAACAGAAATAAAGAAAGAAAAACCGGCGGTACCAGTAAAGCGTCAAGGAAGGCAGACGCGACCACAAAAAAAGAAAGTAAAAAGGAAGGATTTTCTGCAGTGACAGGAACGACGATCTGCTGGCTCCGCAGAAAACAAAGAACTGGAGAGAGGCAGTTGGGAAAGGCGGGAAGGCAGCACGCAGGCGCTGTGGGATGCTCCCAAAAGCTTTCTAATTGGACGCTGGGGAGCGTTCCCGCGCAGGCTCTGTCGGTACCGACGATACCCATATGTGAAGACTACATTCCTGCTTGTTCCTGGAGATACATCCCTTACACAGGCCAGCCTCAGACAGTGATCCCTTCTTAGCCCCAAAGAGCAAACACACAGGTTTAGAAGGCATACCTCTCACTGCCTACAGAAACCAATTTCACCTCTAAATCTCTTTTTATCTGCTTTTATTTATTTATTTATAATTTTTCCCCCAACTCAACACAGGGAGAACCTCCATAAAAAAACTCTCTCTCCCCCCTCACTGAGCCTCCACTTGGCTTGTATCTCTGCTGACAGCCGTGAGGCTGCTGACTGTATTCCCGCGCTTTTTCTCTCTCCACTGGTTCAGGCCTAAGCGGCCCCGAAACAGCCACGCGCACTCCTGCCCGCTTCCTGGCAGCCCCCCAGCTGCCTGCGCGGCTTTAGTTCCCACAGCTTGCCAGCTCTTACCTCACCAGCTGCAGATGTCCATCAACGGATCTGCTTGCTTCCACCGTGCTCAGCCTGATAGCGGCTTCCGCGTCGGCAGAGCAGAAGAGCACAATGAAGCCCTGAACTCCGTCGGAGTGCGTGCCGCTGCGATCCCTGGCTACAGACCAGTGATCACACACTACCGGCGCGCTCTTCCACCCGACTCCTCACCCATGCGGTAGATTCGGGGGTCAGGAGCTGATTTTTACCGGCCCGCTCTGCTCCTCTAATCTTCGGGACCTGTTACCCCTGGGGATGGAGGAAGAGTGAGGAGACCGCCCCTGCAGCTCCACAGACTCCAGGGCCAGTTCTATCCTGCCCTTAGTTTGTTTTTTTACCAATTAAAGCCACTCCAGAAAGAAAACCTAAATTCAATTAAGCTCTACAGCTCCTTAGTTACTTCTCAAGTGAGTCCTGAACCCCCCTAGGGTTAATGCTCCTCTAGCTGCTTTGGAGACTGAGCTTACTGGTGTAGGAAGGCGGATCCCAGCCTATTTATACCAGGAGTCACCAAAAGAGTGACGTGCTCAGTCTCCAAAGATGCGGGAGGAGGTGCTAAACCCCAGAAGTTCAGGACTAGACTGGAGGGACGATAAGGAATGCTGTTTAGTACTTAAATATAGAATGGTCATACTGTGTGACCATTAATTAATTTACGTATAGTGGTATTTGATATGCTCTCATTCACAATAAGATTCTACATTAATGGCATAAAATGAGAGACTACACCATCTGACCTCCACAACACATTTTAGTATGACATGAGACCACAGACTGAGTATTTTAATATCCCTAGAAAGCAAATATGAAAAGTCTTTAGTCTTAGTAGTATTGTTGTATATTTCAATAATTTTTTAGTTAAACATTTATATCACACTAGTGCTTGGATACTGTAGCATGAGTAAGAAATCACAGAGTAGCCTACTTGGTTCAAACTGTACTGTCATTTGGTTCCAAGACCATATTTACTTATTATCAAGCCATACAGCAATACAGTGCACTGTAGGGACAAAGTAATTATTAAATAATATGATGTATCAACAAAAGGCTTTTCACAGGCTAAGCAAAACAGTATGATGCATTAGAGATACTCCTTAATGCAACCAAACTTAGTTAACTCAGAGTTAGACAACAGCGATATTAAAAATATACTGTCACATTTATGGATTTTATCTTTGTATTTTTATGCTTTTCAATTCGATGTTTTATTGCTTTGTATTGCAATCAGCTGAACTATTTGTTGGTAAATATGCTCATCATTGATTTATCATTATTTTTATGCTGTGGTTTTCATTATATATTGTCTTTTATGTCTTTTATATATCATGTATATTTTTATAGACAATATGCTATATACATACAATTTTTATTATTTTATTGTACTCACTTATAAGCTCATGCTTATATTATATTACTGCATGTTTTTAAATATTATGAATGTTTTTCCATTTTTTTGTATTTAGGTTTTGTGTCTGTTTCTTTTAACGTTTATATTATTTTAGACCCTGATGCAGGAAGTTTGCCAAAACATGGTCAAATTGGGTCTTCCATAAAGTGTTTTAATAGAAGTCCATCTCGTGTGACTGTGGTCTTTCTCCGCACCTTCCTTTGGCGTTCTCGTTTGCAAAGGTCACTTTTCACTTTTATTTTCCTAATCTTATGGGCGGCAATTTCTCCAAATGGGATAGTTTTGCATATACCATGACAGTCATGAACCTCACTCTTAACACTAAAAGCCCCAAAGTGTGTCAATTGATGCAAATGCATCTTCGAAGTTGTATACCAGCGCCACTGCTAGAACCATGTCAGTCAAGTTCCATGACTTTGTTGTTAGCAAGGTCAAGATGTTCAAATATGTGCATCGAAAATTATGACAGATGCACCACCTAGCGGGAAAGCACAGTTACTTACCTGTAACAGGTGATCTACGGAACAGAAGGAATTAGTCTTCACATGTGGGTACGTCGGCGCCGACGGAGCCCGCACAGGAATGCTCCCCAGCATTCAATCAGAAGGCCTTTGGGAGCATCCCTCGCGCCTGCGCGGTGACTTCCCGCCTTTCCCCCTGCCTCTCCCCAGTTGGGTTTCATAGCTGAGACAGAAGGAGAGGAGAGGAAAGGAGATAGGTAGATTCAACTCCTAGGGGAGGTGGGAGGGTTGTGAAGACTAATTCCTGCTGTTCCGGAGATCACCTGTTACAGGTAAGTAACTGTGCTATCTCCAGGAACAAGCAGGAATGAGTCTTCACATGTGGGGACTCCCTAGCTGAGGGTGCCAGGGGAGATCCCCTGAAAAGCGCGCCCCTGGGAAGATGCATTTCCCCAACCTGGATCCCCGGCATCCCATGAGGGACGGGGGGTAGGAGTTGAGAAGAGAAGAGGAACAGCAAGAACTAAAGACTACAGGGGAGGTGAGTCTTTAGAATGCTTGCCAGTTATCATTAAGTACTTAATGCACTAGTACAATAGAGAGCTTACCTACTGAATTGTAGGAGTAGAGCTGTGACGGAGGTAACTGTAGACGCAGTAGCGGGACCTCCAAGGGAACTTCACAACAGTGAGGATGAAGCCCCAAAGCCGGGATGGGCAGGTGACCCAGGTGACACCTGGTGCAGGAGAAGAACGGCAGGTCTTCAATGGAAAGCTTTATGTGGAAAAGCTGAGAACTCTTTCAGGTACAGCGCTAGTAACACTGAAGACTAAAAGAGGAAGACTGACCGAACCGGAGTTTAGCCCAGTCCTGAAGGGAAGAGAGGGTGTAGAAGGAAACCCCTTCCCCAGGGAGAACAGAAGTGTGCTCCGGCATACTGAAGAAGTACACTGTCATTCCTAGCCGGTAAGAGATAGGGAGACATGGAAGTAGATACCTCATAGGTAGGGAGGTGTATACTCCAAAAATAGAAGCGGTAGGGAGTATAACCCGACCCAGTTACCGAGCCGTATAAAATTAGGTAAGCGGACTGTCTGGACCTCTTAAGATAGTAAAAACTTTAATGCCGACAGTCAGGGAGATAGCGGCAAAACACAGTGTGCTTTGACTTCTTCCAATATGCGCATACCATACGGCATACATATAACCATATTGACATGGAACTGCAGACATATCTATACAGGCCTGAATAGACAAGTCCAGTCAAGTTCGGCATAGATATATATATATATGTAGATATATATGTATACGGAGATGTATACATATACAGAGATAGTATAGATGGGCAGGGCTTATGCCCACCCAGGGTACAAAAATATGTATGCATCGGTGCATGAAAAATAATACTGAGAATCCAGGCCTGCCACTGGGCCACAGAAGAAACACCCTCACGGGGGATGTGACGGAGAACGATTCGTCTAATACGGGGGGGGGGGGGGTAAAACCCACCAGAAGAATTATCGCGAATCTATTTCTGCGGTGCAGGAGGCAGAGCAGTGGAAAGAGCAGCATGTTTGCGTGAAGAACAGATGATGACATCAATCTGGTAAGAGCACGTCAGGAATACTTTAGGCTTCTGATGTGTCCAAGGACAAGAAAGCACACCGACCAAGATACCGGGAAGACCCAGCCAAGGGGCTCAGGGGTATCATGCCCAGTAGAAGAGCATGCGCTGTCCAAGTGGGGTAGAAACAGAATGCCAAGCTGCAAGGAAAAAGGGGGTAGATTCCTGCCAGATTGGGAGCTCCTTGGACATTCATGCAGAAAAACTTGACCTCGGTATCCCAAGGAGAGACCAGAGGGCATAATTAGCTATATAGCCCTGGAAGGGCTATACAAGCCGCTTCTATGAAGAGGACCCTCAGAGACGAAGTCCCCCCATAGTGGGAAGCTTCTCTGACGGTTGCAGAGATCATAGAGGAGAATCATGGGATAAAACTGTCAGAAGTCAGGCATGACGCCACATCCTAAAAAGGATATGGCCCGAAGAAGACAGCCTGCAGTGAGTGCTTGCAGAGCAGAAAGTACTCACCGGACTCCTGCACGCCCAGCCACTGAACCAATGGCCGAGGGGATTCCCCCGTATTAAAACAGGGAGAACACCGACAAAGGGAGAGGGGATACTCCAGCCCTGTCAGATGTCCAGAACATGCGTTAAAGGATAACAGGAAATCTACCCTGGAAGAGAGAGAGATGTTCCAGTATTGTACCAGCTCCAGCAGGGGAACCCTGAGAGATAGGGGTTGTGGGTGACGTACCACTAGGTAAGTCAGCTGAAGGAAGAATGTCCACAGTGGCGATCTCCCTTCGAGTAATAAGAAAGGGAGGGTACTGTAGCCCATGGGCAAAGTATCCTGGGCATACTGAAGAAACACCACAGCGTAGAGTTGGAAGAACAAACTTCCGGTAATAAGAAGTTAAACTGTAGCCTGCAGCATACAGGAGCCTATGGTTGCTGGTTTTGAGTAGCCTGGTGGGAGCCTGGGAACTTCAGACCAGGACAGAATGCCCCAGGCTGGGGCACAGCTGGAGGATGGGCCGAAGGAGGATGACACTTTCTTTTCTTAGGGAAAGAAGGTTTGGTAGGACATTTCCTCCATCCTGGGGAAGAAGAAGGCTTAGGACGGTTTCCAGACTTAGGAGAGTCAGTGGAGCACTGAGCAACCTGACGTAAAGCCTCTCTATTGAAAAGATTTTCCCCAGTACACGGAGAGCTACCCAGTGTATGTTGTGCCCATCTGTTCAAGTCTGAAGCCTGCAGCCAGGCTGTACGACGTGCTCCAATGGCAATAGCCAAGGACCTGCTAACAGACTCGAAAGAGTCTAGAGCAGCACGGGAGAGAAACCAAGCGATATTCCTGCTATGATTAAGAAGCAAGGAATAGTCAGAGGCCTTAGGTTCTGACAAAAAGGGAGACATAAGAGATAACTTCTCTGTGACCTCCCGAAGCGTTAGACTCATATAAAAAATATATGAGATAATCCTTGAAGCCAGCATCGAAGTCTGGAAGGTTTGACGTCCAAAGGCATCCAGTGTCTTGGATGCACGACCTGGAGGGTAGGAAGAATGCTTCTTCTTACTCCTGACTTTCCTCATCGCTGACTCCACTACAATAGAATGATGTGGGAGTTGGTTTTTCTGAAACCCCGGAGAGGGGGGCACCTGATACAGAGCATGCATGGCTGCAGAAGGTGCTGGAACCCTCAGGGGTGACTGCCAAATCCCTAGAAGAAGATCCTGCAAGGAAGGATGCAAAGGAAGCATAATGCTTTCTTTTTCTGCAGGACCCTGGGTAAGAGTAGGACCAGGGATAGGAATGGCAAGAAAGGCTGCCATGGCAAGGAGAAATTCCTGAAAGGAAGGATCTCCCAGCTGAACCATTCCTGGGCATGCTGATGTGGCTTCAGCAGCTTGAGCGCCAGAAGGAAGCCCGCTAGAGGGAGAGAGATACCGACCACTCCGGTTCGAGGCAGTGAGTACTGCATCGTCGATTCCCGGTATCGATTCCAAGCTAGGCATAGAACGGATCGACGACACCGATGGAACAGCGGGATTCGACCTCGATACCGGCGCCGGGTACGGTAAGGCCCTCGTAGTAGGCAGCGGGGATTGCCGAGGCGGTACCGAGGCCACCAGGGAGCTTCGGTGATTATCCTTGGCACTGTGTAGCCGGAAGGGACATGGATCGGATCCGAAGCGTGTCGGAACCCAGTCATCCAGACTGGACAACGATTCTAGACTGGGCATCGAACCGAGCGAGGTTACCGATGCCCGCCTGGAGTTCACTGGCGCCGGAGGAGGTGCCGGCGATGCCGGCCCCTGAAGGTCAAGCAGAATCGCATCGATCGGCGCCAAAGGTGCCGAGGATGTCCGCAGATGACGCCCGGCGAAGAGAGGAATACTCAACACCGACGCCGAGGTATCGGTACCGCCCGAGGCCGGTACCCCCTCCGAGCATGGGGGGAAACCCATCCGAGGCGTATCGATCGGCCCCGAGGCCCAGGACACCCGACAACGAGCCCCGGTGGAGAATGGGACACTCGACACCGACGCCGATGCCAGGGCATCGGCGCCGCTCGAAGCCGGAACCCACCCTGCGGCTGGTCCGGACAGCGGGAACCCAGCCTGGGTCATATCGACCGAGGGCCCCGAGGACCCTGGATGACGGCCCCTAGTGACGAGCGGAGCGCTCGACACTGGCCTCGACGCCGGGGAATCGGCAACGCCCGAAGCAGGCACCAACCCCGCGCCTGGGTGGGTTGCAGGAGAGGCCGTTCGAGTCGGATCGATCGGCCCCGAAGGAACCGAGGACACCCGACGCGATCCCCGGTGACGAGCAAGTCACTCGACACCGACGCCGATGCCGGGGAATCGGCACCGCTCGAAGCAGGTACCAACCCCGTGCATGGCCGGGATGCAGGAAAGCCAGTCTGGGTAGAGTCGATCGGCCCCGAAGGCACCGAGGACACCAGTTGACGATCCTCGGCGAAGAGTGGAGCACTCGACGCTGATGCCGATGCCAGGGAATCGGTACCGCTCGAAGCGGATACCACCCCCGAGCATGGCTCAGGTATGTTCTGTGAGGAGTGAACCCCAGGAACAACCTGAAACCCCGTGAATTCTTTGGAGCCCGAAGACTCCTGCTGGGGTTTTCTTGCCAATGGGGTCTTGAGGGGAAGGCCGGAGCAGTCGTCATGCCGGGCATGAGACTTACCCCTCAAGGATTGGCTAGTCTTAACAGACTGTTTGTGGGTTACCTGATCCCGGAGAGAAGAACACTAAAGCCCAATGAATTGGGGGAACAAGGGTCAGGCCCCAAACAGGTTAGACACCAGGCGTTGGAGTCTAAAACGAAAACTAAGTTTCCACAGTGAAGGCACTTCTTAGGGGAAGAAGGCTCCATGTTGGAAGGACCCGTAGGCCTCTAAAGAGAAACCGAAACTAGTTCTTTGTTGGAAAGAAAAAGGAAGGATAAAGAAAATTAGAGCACCGGCGATGCCGGTATCAGCGGGAAAAAGCCGCGACCACAAGAAAACAAAAACAAAAGGATATTTGAGAAAAAAAGTTTCTGCGGTGACAGGAGGTACGTCCTGCCGGCTCCGCGGAAAAACGAAAACTGGGGAGAGGCAGGGGGAAAGGCGGGAAGTCACCGCGCAGGCGCGAGGGATGCTCCCAAAGGCCTTCTGATTGGATGCTGGGGAGCATTCCCGTGCGGGCTCCGTCGGCGCCGACATACCCACATGTGAAGACTCATTCCTGCTTGTTCCTGGAGATAATGAATTTATACCTAGAAGCCCCAAAGTACGTCAATTGACGCATCCAAGACAATTGAGTGCGTCAATTGATGTACTTTGGGGCTTCTAGGTATAAATTCATGTTCTCACTAGGTGGCACATCTCAATCACTGTTTACAGTTTTACTCCAACATTACAAACAATAAACACATGATGATGTCATGTAATGACATCACATACTGCACGTATTTAACAAATAAGTAACTTCACATTAATTCACATCTGCATTTCATGCTAAACGCAGTCGTCATAATAATGTGTCAATTGACGCACTTTGGGGTTTCTAGGTAAAATTCCTTTTGGGGCTTCTAGTGTTAAGCCAGGGTATGTGAAGTATGATCTCAGTCTCTCAGATTTACTGCTAAAGCTCACCGTAGTACTTGCATTGTACCAAAAAGAGCTTCCTTCTGGAGTTCATAAGACATAACATGTATGGGTAATTTGTCAAATTCTTGGTCTTTGACTGCATTTCTTGGTATTTCAGGATCTTCTCCCTTTCCTCTATTATCAATGCCATTCTGGGTGTTTTTCTGTTTTACCACTATGCCAGGTTTCCTCACATCCAGTTTCTTATCCATCTCAATATAAATGTCCTAAGTTATCATAACTTCTTCATTTTCCATAATTCTCTTAGGGTCATCCTGATGTCACTGGATACGCTTTTTACTAGATGGAGTTGTTCTGCTAGATGTTTATCAATGGAACTTATAAAGCTTCAAATCATCTACCAACAGTAGGTATGATGTCACAATGCCAATCACAGAATGAAGGTAGATATCACAATGAAAATTAAAGAGACTTCATTTTATAAGCACCCAAAAGGAACAAGGGAAAGCTTATATTAAAAAGTTCAATGTAAGGAGAAAAGGATCTCAGTAGTATTTGAGCTGACCGCCACAGGTATTGCATAGCTGGCCCTTGCTATATGTAAAAGATAATATTAAAGCTACAGAATTGCAGGGCTTATGAGAGAAGGGGGCATTGTGAGTTAAACTGAAAAGAGGGAATGGAGTATCCTTTTGCACTGGTGTTATATACAGACCTCTTCTACCATACATAATAAACATTGTAAATAGGTTATTATCATGCTGTAATAGGCTACATTTGTAGCCAAATGTATATCCTAAACTGTTTTGTTACTCCCAAAAAGTTACTATGTAAAAAGTCAAACCATTGTTCTATGTAATATGTTCTGTTATCTGTAAACTGCCCCTGATCTTTGGAAGGGGCTGTGTAAAAAAAAAATCAAATAAATAAATATACAGCGTAGGTATGCGTAGTAGAGGGCTTTCTTCCTAAAACAAAGATATTCTGAATTGGCATTCGTAGATCCACGGTAAAAAAATAAACACTGTTCAAATTCCACACTAACAGGGCTATTGACTTGAGATCTGAATGTAAAAGGAAGTCCTCATTCTGGGTTATCAGCAATGGAAATATCTTAAACTTGTACACTAGCGGAAAAAATTGTGGATACACCTGTAAAATTTAAGCTCTCCGCGATAATATCTGTCTTACTTACGTTAATTAAGTATTCGATATATTAGATACTCTATGCAGATTGTTGCCATAACATTTGGGAACATATTACAAACGAATATCTTCAACATTTATCTGAAAAAAACTTTGATTTGGAGTCGGACAAGGTAATTGATGTCTTTTTCTCAGGAAAATGATATTTTTCATGAAACTGTCGATCCGCTTTAAGCAAGTTTTATGCAGAATCTCATGTATAAGCTGACGCTTCAGATAATGTGTGCTATACTGACAGGTGTATACAAGCTGTATTAAAGTCATATTTGTGCTTTTGTTATTTTTACAAATTTATTTTATTTATTAGCGAAAATATTTTTTAAAAAATGACAAATGCTTAATAAAAAGTTTCCAATTTGGAATATGTTGTTGCATTTTGTAGATTAATGATGGCAGCAACAAAGAGGGTTGACTGGTCTCCTAAAAAGAGAGCAACAGCCATTACGTTTGAGAAATGAGGGGTACAGCTTTCGTGAAATCACTCAGAAGATGGGCCATGGAGTGACAGCATCTGGTGTGCAAAAGTTGTGTGCTCGCAACAAAGTCACTGAAAGTGTTGCAACTCAGAAGGGAAGAGGAAGGAAAAAGTCTACAACTCCAAAAACTGACAGAATGATTGTTAGGCTGGCTTTAAAAAATCGTAAATCATCTGCCAAGGACATCAGTCAGGAACTTATGGATCTTGGTGTGTCTGTTACTGATCGAACTGTTCAAAACAGGCTACTCAACGCCGGTCTGAGGGCTAGAATTCCAAGAAAGAAACAATTCTTGCCCTCAGACCGGCATTGAGTAGCCTGTTTCGAACAGTTCGATCAGTAACGGACACACCAAGATCCATAAGTTCCTGATTGATGTCCTTGGCAGACGATTTACGATTTTTTAAAGCCAGCCTAACAATCATTCTGTCAGTTTTTGGAGTTGTAGACTTTTTCCTTCCTCTTCTCTTCTGAGTTGCAACACTTTCACTGACTTTAAAGCGAGCACTCAACTTTTGTGCACCAGATGCTGTCACTCCATGGCGCATCTTCTGAGCGATTTCACAAAAGCTGTACTCCTCATTTCTCAAAGTAATGGCTGTTGCTCTCTTTTCAGAAGACCAGTCAACCCTCTTTGTTGCTGCCATCATTAATCTACAAAATACAACTGTAGCAGCTGATAAGCATGCAATAAACAAAACCAGGAGTCAGTTCAAAAGATCCAAGCCAATTTATTGTGCACAGGCCAGTCAGTCAAAGCTTCAAAAGGAACTGAGCAAAGTTTTTACAGAGACATACTCATTTATACCTCTTTTTCTGTTTGATACATGAGAACTTTCTATTGGTTCCAGCTTGATACATGCAAACTTCCTATTGGTTGCAATGACCCCTGCATCTGTCCAATCAGAAATCCCTCTGGGGCCTAGCAACCAGCCCCCTCCCTTAGGACTGTCCTAACAATGGTTCAGTTTCTAGGTTTGATACTTCTCTACTGCAAGGTTATCCCTAGTCCCAAGAATGCATGAATTGAAACATTTCTTTCTTTTGCACACAAGAGAATAATGAAAGACTTATGAATTCACGTAAAACTTCTTATTAAGCGGTTTAAAACAGTTTTCTCATTTTCCACAGATTTTTGGTTCTTTTCTAGCTTTAATGGGGGTTGGGATCCAGGCCTAACTTACAGGCCTTTCATATTTGCAGACTACTCTGGGCCATAGCCTGCCACATTCCCCCCTTTGATTATTCTCACCTGCAAGTGAGAAAGGGTGAGAATTAAATCACTCATTAATTAGATCATGTATTACACTGGTGTAACAGCATCACCTTGGGGTATAGGGTAATATTGCCACATAGCTAATATCTTTGTAGCTGCCTTCCTTTCTACATTGCTATCAATGGCTGCTGACTTTATTCAACTGTGATGAATCCAGGGTTCGAGTTCTGCAACTTTAACTGCTGTTGGGGTTAACAAGATGACAACATAAGATCCCTTCCAATGCGGTGTCAACGGTGTCTTTCTCCACTCTTTCATCCACACCGAGACTCCAGGCTTGAGAGGATACAGGGGTTCTGTTAGATGGATGGGCAGCTGGTCTTGTACCCACGTATGAAGACTCTGCAAAACAGAACTTAAAACCAATAGTTCTTGCCTAGTAATTTCAGATCTAATCTGTTCCATATCTCCCTTTATTTCCTATACAATAGGCAGGGGTTGCCCATACAGAATCTCAAAAGGGGAAACTCCTAAAGACTTAGCAGGGGCTAAGTATATCCTAAGAAGGGCTATAGGAAGAACCTGGGGTCACTTCAGGTGAACGTCTTGGCAAAGTTTGGACAACTGAGATTTCAGGGTTCTATTCATACATTCTATTTTTCCTAAATTCTGAGATCTGTAGGCAGTATGCATCTGATAATGTCAATATCTTGGGGCCATACTTAATGGACTTGCTTCCTGAGGTTATCCACCCTCATTCTTTGTACAGGGCCCCATGTGCATGCAAGGTTGTAAGGGCATACTTGGAATCTGGGTACACATTTAGACAGAGCCCCTTTTCCTATTGTTAGTGCTCTAGCAAGAGCTATCAGTTCATCTTTCTGTGCTGAAGTTCCTGGGGCCAGGGCTGAGGACTCAACTACCAGATCAAGGGTCACTACTGCATATCTGGCACAACAATGTCCATTAATGATGAAAAGACTGCTTCCATCTACAAAGAAAGTCCATTCAGGGTTCTCCAAAGGAATATCAGTCAAATCCGGGCGGCTTGAGAATATAGTGTCCATAGTTTCTAGACAGTCATGATCAGGGGGATCAAGACCAACTGGTAACAACGTAGCAGGATTCAGAGCTTGACTGACCATCAATTGTACAACATACTTTGATACTTCAACATTTGTGAATTTGTGAGCCAGAAACTTCCTTTGTGTTTCATATTGGTCAGAACAGAGTGTGGTACAGTAACTTGAAGATTCTGTCTCAAAGTGAGCTTGTCTGCTTTGCTCACTAGGAAGGCTGTAGCTGCAACAGCTCTCAAACAAGGGGCCAGCCTTTTGCAATTACATCCGATTGTTTTGACAAATAGGCTACTGGTCGTTGCCAAGATCCAATGAGATTGAGTCAACACTCCTAGAACATTTCCTTGTGACTTATGAACATAGAGACTGAAAGGTTTTCTGGACATCTGGTAGACCCAGAGCTGGTGATAACATTAGAGCGGTTTTCAAAGATCAAAAGGCTGCATCCTGTTCAAGTCCCCATTCCAATGGAGACTTTTCCATTCCTTTGGTAGCTTGATACAATGGTTTTGCTAGCAGTGCAAAATTGGGGATCCATATACGACAGTACTCTGCGGCACCCAAGAAGGCTCTCACTTGCCTCCTGGTGGTTGGAGTAGGAATACTGCATACAGCTTCTTTGCATTCTGGTCCCAGGGGTCGAATTCCGCTGGACAACTGGAATCCTAGGTATTTAACTTGTTTGACATAATTGCGCCTTGGCTCTTGAGACTTTGTATCCAGCCTCATTAAAAAGGTGCAAGAGTTCACTGGTGGCTTGTAGACATTCACTTTCTGAGTTGGTGGCTATGAGCAAGTTGTCCACATACTGAAGAATTCTTTCTCCTGGGTTCACATAGTAGCTTGAAAGATCCTGATTTAAAACAGCACTGGAGAGAGTAGGTGAATTCTTGAATCCTTGAGGTAATCGAGTCCAGGTGAGTTGGCCCCGCCTTCCTTTTGTGGGGTCTTGCCATTCAAAAGCGAACAAAAGTTGACTGGTGGGGGCTAAGCGTATGCAGAAAAAGGCATCTTTCAGGTCCAGGACAGTGAAATGAGTAGCCTCAGCGGGGATCAGTCCCAGGAGAGTATAAGGATTTGGTACCACTGGGTGTATAGTTTCAGCTGCATCATTCACTCGCCTCAGATCTTGTACTGGGCGGTAATCCACTGTCCCAGGTTTCTTAACTGGGAGAAGGGGGGTATTCCAAGGTGACTGGCACTCCTTGAGAAGTCCATACTTCAATAGTTTCATTAGCTGGTCGGGGAAAAGGATACTGCTTCACATGCACTGGTTCCGCTCCTGGCTTGAGGGTGACAATGACAGGGGCTATGTTCTTCGCTAGGCCAGGTGGATTATCTTCTGCCCATACTCCAGGTGGGGCTATAAGGTTAGTGGGTATACAGGAACTAGCTGGCTTGATTGGAGATGCACTATAGAACCGCTACTCTTCTTCTCGGTGAACAGTCAGCACCATCAATCCAGCAGGCTTTGGGTTCACAGTCATTTTCATTTCTCCCCCTTCAGCAAAGGATATCTGTGCCTGGAGCTTAGCAAGCAGATCTCGGCCCAGAAGTGGAATAGGGCATTCAGGCATATACAAGAACTGGTGCGTTATTTTCTGTCCCCCTAGTTCACACATGCGGTTCTGCAGGAAAGGCTTTGTGGCCTTAGCCCCAGTAGCTCTGACAATGGTGATGCATCGAGAAAACAAAGGGGCTACTGGCTTTAGTATTCTGCTCCTGTATCCCCCATAAAGTCCATATATTGGGCCCCTATTTTCAGACTGACCATAGGCTCCTGGGGACCCAGGGAAACTTGGAGTCCGGTCTGGCCTAGTCTTCATCCCTCTTCGGCTGCCACTCACTCTATAGCTGCTTCCCTCTCTTGCTGGAACACTGTGCTCGGTTTATTCTTTCTAAAATCAAGTACTCCCTCCTCCCCTCCTGGGGGTGGAGTAAAGATACGGGCATTCACTTCTCTAGTGTCCTTCTTCTCTGCAATGGGCGCACTGATTCGCACCCAGTGGGGGCCGATCATTTTCACGACCCCTTCCACTTCCTCTGCTCCTTCGATTAGGAAAACCTCCTCCACATCGTTCAACTAAAGCGGCTGCAAGAAGATCTGCTTTCTTTTTTACTTTCTCTGTCACATTCATTTTCACAATTTACAAACTTTCTGAACAACTTCCATTAACTGTGCTGTATTCATGCCCGCAAATCCATCCAGTTTCTGCAATTTCTGTTTTATATCTCTCTGGGACTGACTGACAAAAATGCAAATTCTCCTGGGCTGCTGGATCGCATGGGGTATATAGTGAGGGATGCCTGCGCTATTTGGATCCCACTTGGGGCCATCAAGGCTGATGGGTCTGCATAATACTGTTCATTAGTTCAATCAAATCCTAAGGTTCCTCAGTGTAGGAGGCATAATGCAGCTTTCAGTTCAGTAAATCAGTGGCAGAAACAAAGCTCGTCAGCTGGCTAGTGCAAAGCTGGCCCTGGACCTAGTGCAATGGGATAACGTGACCCTCCCTTTTACTGGTAGTTGTACTTCTGAAGGCATACAGCAATTGGGACTGTCTGGGTTCCACTTCATGTTCTCGGGCGCTGGCTGTGAGCGACCCTGAACTGGCAAATGAATCCCTGCCTGTAGTGTCATCGGTGGACTGTGGCCCACTCGGAGTACTTTAAACTGTGCCGGGGCTTTCGGTCAAGAGGGGGTGTATGTCCTTCTGCTGCGGAGGTGGCTGGTGAACTACTTGGGGTACATTTGCAGGGAGGTGTCCCCCCCCCTGCCCTAGGCTCTGCCCGGGGTGGTGCAGAGCTGAGGGAACTGGCCTATAAAGATAATAAACGGGCAGGTTATTTTTTTCCTCCAGACTTCCGGGCCCCCCTCCCTTGTGTTTGCTAATAATCTCCTACACTGTTTCTCATAGCAACGCTCTATCCAGGAGGGCTTTTTTTTTTTCCCCCTTTCTCAAACATTTAACCAGAAGTCTATGTAGGGGAACTGATCAGGGAACATTTTCTGTACAATCTGATGAACACAGGAAACTACGGGGCCATGAAGTAACTAACACTGGCCACTCCCCTTTCACAGAGCATTTCTAATAGGGACGGAGACATTTTAAGTCTGTAGTCTCCAGCAAAGCCCTTGCTAAAATTCCTAGTCATACATTTCAACAAAATCTGCGTGGACTCTGACACCCCCCCCCCCCCCAGTCAGGCTGCATTTTCCTGTGGACTAAGCATAATGGATGTGTGTGCTCATTCTAAATAAGAACAATTTAGATAAAGTCCTTAAAATATAAAACTATTATTTTGCAACATGTTATAACAACAAATCCAATAGAAAGAACAATGGTTCCTAACATGACGGCCACATATCTGTTACGTATGACTGGAATAGAATTACTTAGCATGGAAACTGCCAGCCGTAATCAGCATGTCTCTGCAAAAGAAATTACTTTAAATCTTACAATTTAGGAAGCAGATATTCAAAAGACATTCCGAATACTTTTTTCATAAAGTGGGTGAATATCTGGAATACATATACACCCCTTTTTCTTCCTATTTTATTTTTATTAACAATAAGTATGTCTTCTATGAGGTGCTTGCCGCAGTATATCAGGAACTAGAATTCAAGCACGATGAGCTCCTTATTCACTCATGATTTAAATCACTTTCAAGTTGCGATCTGGTACTACTGGCTCGGGATGCTTCATAGTCCTGTCAGGGTTCTTAACCTCTACTTCGTAGGACAAAGGGAAAACAAAAGCAGTTTCCTGAATTTTTCTATCATTTCCTATTTAAACCATTACAGTGCTTACTGTAGATTTGAACATAAATAACACAAAAGAAGGCTAAGCCCACAAATGCATTATACCTATAGCCCTACAGAAATTCTTCTCACTTGGTCCGTACAAATACAGGAACTCGAAAGGGGTTAATAAGAACTTAACCCTTTCCAGGCTAAGCCCAAAACTGTCGGGATCCACAATCCTGACTAAACATTCTTATTAAATGATATATAATACATGACCATAGCAGAAGGAACATCACTATTAAAACATATTGAATAAAACAGGTACAATTTTCCTGAAATAAGCACAAATTAACCCAGCTGCAGAGTGTTGAGATTAAGCCTTCACAGGGTTAAGAGATACTGAACATTTCTTTCTCCAGACACGCCCCTTCTCTCTCTGCTAGCCAGTTTCATGCTGAGCTGAAGGAAAAAACTGGAATGAATGAGACAGCTTCTTTACTGAAAAAGTGACTTCTGAGTTTGTTTCCTTCTGTCTTCTTTTCTGCTTAATACTATTTCTTAATCGGTAAACTGTTCCACAAATTACCCAACAGAATAATCTCACATTTATACCAGAAGGGAAACTCGAGGTTTCAACAGATAACAGAAATCAGATACAGAAAACACATAGTAAGGACAGACAAACACCAAACGCTTCCTCCTTTTCGCGACCTGGGCGCAGTCGCCTGGCCAGGAACTGCGCTACTCAGGAGTCCACTCTCGCTCGGTCTGTATTTCAAGACCTCTCAATCACACAGGCAATCATATTATCACAAAAATCATTTTTCAAGTGCCCATTTTTCTGACTAACTGACTATTTCAAACAAGAAGGGTCGATGGCTTCGGCTTTCTCTTATGCGGAGTGTACTAGGACCACCCTTATGAGAGGTGATCGGGCTCTCTTGTCTCACGCATACCCATGCGAGATTTCTCAGTTAGTCTATACCAAATCAGTCTTGCGCATACTCATGCAAGACTTTTTCCCCAGGCTGCACTGACTTTTAGACAAGAAAATATCTACTCACCGGATCCAGTTCCTGATACCAAACCAGTTCTTGGGTTGGATCCTGGACTCCCCTCAGGTTCTGAGGTGTTGGCCAGCTGGACCCAGTGGCCCGCCGAGGCAAGGCGGAACCCTCTCCAATACAAAGGGATCGGCGGCGCCTGAGAATTCCCCTGCGGTCGGACAGACATGGTTCCAACCGGACCAAACCTTTGAGGCAAAAAGTCGTGGTATATTTACTTGCATACCATCCCCTGCTCGCACATTCCTGACCAACGCACCAAGAATATGTAGCAGCTGATAAGCATGCAATAAATAAAACCAGGAGTCAGTTCAAAAGATCCAAGCCAATTTATTGTGCACAGGCACAGTCAGTCAAAGCTTCAAAAGGAACTGAGCAAAGTTTTTACAGAGACATACTCATTTATACCTCTTTTTCTGTTTGATACATGAGAACTTTCTATTGGTTATAGCTTGATACATGCAAACTTCCTATTGGTTCCAACGCCCCCTGCACCTGTCCAATCAGAAATCCCTCCGGGGCCTAACAACCAGCCCCCTCCCTTAGGACTGTCCTAACAATGGTTCAGTTTCTAGGTTTGATACTTCTCTACTGCAAGGTTATCCCTAGCTCCAAGAATGCATGTATTGAAACATTTCTTTCTTTTGCACATAAGAGAATAATGAAAGACTTATGAATTCATGTAAAACCTCTTATTAAGCGGTTTAAAACAGTTTTCTCATTTTCCACAGATTTTTGGTTCTTTTCTAGCTATAATGGGGGTTGGGATCCAGGCCTAACTTACAGGCCTTTCATATTTGCAGACTACTCTAGGCCATAGTCTGCCACACAACAACATATTCCAACCTGTAAACATTTTATTAAGCATTGGTCATTTTTTAAAAATATTTTCGCTAATAAATAAAATAAATTTGTAAAAATAACAAAAGCACAAATATGACTTTGATACAGCTTGTATGCACCTGGCAGTATAGCACACATTATCTGAAGCGTCAGCTTATACATGAGATTCTGCATAAAACCTGCTTAAAGTGGATCGACAGTTTCATGAAAAATATTTTCCTGAGAAAAAGACATCAATTACCTTGGTCTGACTCCAAATCAAAGTTTTTTCTGATAAATGTTGATGATATTTTTTTGTTGCCATAACATTTGGGAACATATTACAATCTGCATAGAGTATCTAATATATAGAATACTTAATTAATGTAAGTAAGACAGATATTATCGCGGAGAGCTCAAATTTTACAGGTGTATCCACAATTTTTTCCGCTAGTGTACAGAGGAAGAACTGCTAGTATTTTGATGAGAGGGGACCAGTTATGTCGAGGCCAGTACAGTGCTATGATAATCATTCTGATGGGTCTCTTTCAAAATTTGTTTAGGATCTTCACTATGAGAAGAATGGGAGGATAAGTGTAGAAAAATGACCAGATCCGGTTCATGGCCAGTGCATTCTCACCAGTCAATCTAGGTATGGTAGAACAGAATAACAGCATTGCAGGTTTGCATTTTAGAGGTCTGAGGTGTTCCCCTGGCTAGAAAATGCCCTGTAGAGTGTGGAAGCCCAGAGACCACACTAGAGTTGCAGATTTCAATCCCTGAAAATGTAAATGGCCTGAATTTATATGTGATTGAAAATACTAAAGTCCCATATTCTTGCTATTTCCTGGCATTGGCAAAGAGAACCTGCTCCTCTTTACTTGTTAACATAAAAAATGGCAACTTGATTGTCTATTTGAATTAGCAGTACACTTTTTTTTAATAAGAAGGGCACAAACACATGGAAAGAACTGAAGATTTCCTCGAAGTTCCAAATGACTGCTGTGGAGTTTGTGACCAGGTTCTTGAAGTAAGCCAAGAGCTGCAATGGGCTCCTCAACTGATGATGGAGGCATTCTTTGTGAATTCAGGGTGATATTCTAAAGGTACAAATAGAACACCTCTGGTCATGATGGATTTTAAGATCTGCCATTGCAGCACCATCTGAAGTGATACAGAATGATAGAGTTTGATAGGAAGAGATTGGGCTATGCGGATTCCACTGGAATTTGAGATCCCATTGTAGCTCCTCATCTTTAGGCAAGTATATGGTTTATCATATGCAACTAGATCCTCACTGTAACCGATAAAGAACACTGAATGTTTCAGACATGAAAAACAAGTCTTTGCAATCTGTCTTGTGTGGAAAAGCTTTTACTTGATCCATTTTGAGTATGACTCCGATGAAGAAACTTTTCTTTGTAGGCAGAAATATTGATTTATTGAAGTTGAAGATAAAGCTGAGATCCTACAGAGGCCTACTGTCTTATTTCTGAGGATCAGGGCTACATCTTACAAGAAAGCTGCCACAGACCATATGTCAAGGTATAGAAAGATCAAGTGAACTCATTGCACAAATGAATCGCCAATAAAGCACAGTTACTTACCTGTAACAGGTGATCTCTGGGAACAGCAGGAATAAGTCTTCACATATGGGTACGTCGGTACCGACGGAGCCTGCGCGGGAACGCTCCCCAGCGTCCAAAAAGAAAGCTTTTGGGAGCATCCCACACGTATGCGCGCTGCCTTCCCATCCATTCACTTCCCTCTCATCAGTTGGGTTTGTAGCTGAGTCCGAAGGAGGGAAGTAGACAAATTAGAAAGAGAGAGAGAGAACAACTCCTAGGGGAGGTGGGTGGGTTGTGAAGACTTATTCCTGCTGTTCCCAGAGATCACCTGTTACAGGAAAGTAACTATGCTATCTCCAGGAACAAGCAGGAATGAGTCTTCACAAATAGGGACTCCCAAGCTAAAGATGCCTAGAGGAGATCCCAGCATGTTGCAAATCTAATGGATGGACCATGCTATTTCCCAGAACCTCAGGCATCCAAGGGATGGAGGGTAGGAGTTGAATAAAAAAGGGTGTGCTGTGGAACAGCTTGACTAAACAAGGCGTCTAGAGGGGAGTCCTTGTGTAGACCATAATTGTTAGCAAATATTGAATTTCAATTTTCTAATGTGGACCTTACTCAAAAGTATTGCGAAAGTGTCTATTGAGGCTAATATTGGTCTGCTGCTAAGAGACAGTAGATTATCCTCAAAGAAATTACTTCACTGTGAAGTAGAGGAAAATAAATTTTGCAATACAGGCAGAGGTCAGAAGCCTTAATGGCTAGAACTAATCCCAGAAGAAAAACTAGGGGAGTTTAAAGAGGTTGGACTTTGGAGGAAAAGCTGAAGCTTCTGCAGACCAAAGTTTAAAGCTCTTTGTCCTTGGAGCAGAATAAGGCTCTAGGAAAGAGAGGAGATAAATCTGACTGGTTTGGACGAAAAGGTAGAAATACCCCTTGCAGAAAAAGAATGGGTCTTTAAGACCCCTTTATCCAAACGAAAGAAAAAAAAAACACTTGTAGTAGGCGGTGTAGCCTCCAATTTCTTGAAGATCAGTAATGTCTTCCCTAAGTGATGTCACTTAGGATAATGACTTTACATGGAGCTTCAGATGTAACGTAACCGGAAAGGTTACGGTAAAAGAAGGTATTTTCTAATTACCATAGAATTTGGTTGTCCATTTAAACTCGTATGGTATGCTGGAACAGCATCAATATGGACAGTCACAAATCTTTCAAAGTCATATATATATATATATATATATATATATATGATAGATAGATAGATAGATATAGATATATAGATTCACTTAATAACAAGAAGAGGTAAGACCTGCTTGAGAATATGGATCGAGAATCTCTTTCTCGTTATAAGTGGAGAGCCATTGAGAAGGTTTCATGGAAACCAGTGGAATGCTCTTACTTATAAGGAGAGGTCTAGATTTTTTTTTTTAAACTCTAGCCTTTGAATAACCAGGAATGGAGACCTACGTGAAGGGGTGCAGAGGAGATCCTTAGTCTTAAGACAGCAAGTCTGGATCCTTCTATAACTTCAGTGTAGTAGCTGGAGAAGAAGACGCAATATAAGGGGATACCATGTTTGCCGCTCTATGAGGGCAATATGAGTATCATGTGTTCTTTGTTCAGCATAAGCTTCAATGAAGTTTTGGGAATTAAAAGGAAAAAAGTAGACAAGGACCGACTGCAGTGAAAAAGAATGCATCCCTGTTGTAAGAGTTCCACTGGAGATGTGGAGCAACCCAGGGAATTGAACAATTCTTTATGTTTTCACGTGGTCTAAGCCCTGGTTCCTTTACCTTAAAAGGAAATTTTAAGGAAGATGGTAAGAGTAGGAAAAAAAACAGTCATGTAGGAGCATGACTGGGCAAAGCCTTTTTAACCATCTAGAAGCTACCTACTAGAAATGGCTCTGATGCTCTCTAGCAAAGGCCCATAGTTGCAGAGCTTTTTTGTATAATTGCAGAGAGCATGTTGTAGGTTGCTTAGGTGAGATCTGGCTGTTTAATTGCCAGTGTGCAACCTAATCTATTCTGTTGGAGCCAAAAAGAATTGAAGATGGCTAAGAATAGTAGACAGGCCGGTTGCCTGCAATGATAAATTGTCCAAGTGGGTTGTGGAACCTCTCTTGGAATTATTTGTTATTAAGGCAGCAGAAAAAGTTAGGTCCTATAGATTGGAAAAGGACCGATAGACATAATTAGGAGTGGTAAAACTCAATTACTGTCTGATAAGCTGTCTTAAAAGAATATTTGAGAAGATTGCAAAGGAGAAGAAAACTCTGTATGGAAACCAGTTACTGGAGTAGGTATTGAAGAAAACCTATGGGCTCAAAAGTAAGCCCTCCAGTTGAATAGTATCACTCTTAGAGACTAAATGTCCCGACTAAGAGGGATAGAAGTAATACAGAGTTGAGAAGACTTACAATTTGGTAAGTCCCTGAAAAGGTGAAGCCCCCTTGCAGTCCAAAACTAAGAGATATCCTCATACAGGAAAACTGTCAAGGTGAAGGACATAGCCTACCTTGTTGTTAGTTGTTACTCCTCTTTTTTCTTCAAAAGGGAGAGGAGAACCCTGTTACCTGTTGGGCATGATTGTCCTCAATAGCTCTTGGAGATAAAAGAATGGATTTCTCTTGTGGCAAGAGATTCATGCCTAGCGTCGAGGATTGAGTCAGTATATCACTGATATCTCAGTAAGGATGAGATGAACTGTAGATGCTTCTTTTGATAAGAAGTAGGTTACTGGTTCTAAACCTCAACAGGAAAAAGAGATTTAATGAATAAAATATCAGAAACCCTGCGACTGCTGGGTTTGCTGAGCCTATTGAGGTTTTGATTTTCTTAGCCTGGTTTGATGTTGCCCTTCTTTGGAAACATCTGCATGATGGGTAGGAGATGGATAAAACTTTTTCCCCTTAGGGGGATAAAGTTTGTTAGGAGATTTTTTAGTAGCTGGGATAGAGGAAAGTTTTGACAATCCTCTGAATGCAACAATATCAGTGTTTAACTGATTAGCTTGGAATAAAGCATCCTAGTTAAAGAGATTTTCACCAGTACAAGGAGTATTTCCCAGCCTTTCTTGTACCCATTTGTCCAAGTCTGAAGCTTGGAGCCAGGCCATGCGTCGTGCCCCTATGGCTATAGCAGAGGTTCTGCTAATAGACTCAAAACAGTCCAGAGAAGCACGATTAAGGAACTTAGAGACATTTTGAGCATGACTGACTAATAAGAAATAGTCTGCTCTTTTATGTTCTTGAAGAAAAGGGTTCAAAAGCTTTAAGTTCTTTGTGACCTCTTCAAGAGATAATCCCATATAGAAAATATGAGATAATTCTTGCTGAAAGCATGGATGCCTGGAAGCATCGACGTCCAAAGGCATCTAAAGTCCTAGACTCACGACCTGGCGGATAAGAGGAGTGCTTCTTTGCACTCTTAACACGCCTCATTGCTGATTCTACAACAATAGAATGATAAGGAAGTTGAGTCCTTTGAAAACCTGGAGAAGGTGGCACCTTGTACATAGTGTCAAGTGTCTTAGAATGTGGGGATACCGTTAAAGGAGTTTCCCACATTCTTAATAGTAGATCCTGTAAGATATGATGCAAAGGAAGCATGATTCCCTCCTTTGGAATCCAGGGGGATTGCAGAGTCTCTGAATCTCCTGGTATGGATTCTTCACCAGGTATAGAAATGGCAAGTAACTTTGCCATATCAAGCAGAAAAGCTTGAAAAGAAATCTCCCCTGAGGAGGACCCCCTAAAATGAGGGGTAAAGGCTAGAATTGTTGAGAATTCAGCCTTGGTACCGATGGATTCATCCCAGTCATCGAGATCAGAAGATTTGAAAGGATGAAGCATCAGATTTTCTTTAAAGCAATGTCTTCGGTACCGGCCGAGGTCGGTACCGAGACAAGTCGGTACAGAATCCTCCATGCTAGAGAGCGATTCCAGGCTCGGCATCGAAGGAAGCGAGTCTGTCGAAGCAAGCATGGACGGTACCGACACTGGTGCCGATACCGATACTCGAGGAACGGTCTGCAGCAACTCTAGCGGTACCGAAGTAGCTGAGAGCGCTAGATTACTTTCATTGGTAAGGAGTGTTTCATCCATCACCATAGCCGATGCCGGGGTGTCGGTACCGCTCGAAGCGGCCACAACCACCGAGCATGGCCCAAGAATGTTCATCGAGGTAAGAACCCTGGGAACAACCTGAAGCCCCGTTAATGCTTTGGAGCACGAAGACTCCCGCCGGGGCTTTATTGCCAAAATGTCCTCGAGGGCAACGCCAGAGGCATCTCGATGCTTAGAAAGAGATCTACCACTCGAGGACTGGCTAGTCTTTACAGACTTTTGATTGGTTACCTGATCCTGTGAAAAAGAAGATATTCTGGCTGGTGACATCGAGTCCGATGTGAACCGGGTATCAAGTTGTGCTCGATTCTGAAGACTTCTTCTGTTTGAGCTCCAGCAGGAGAGACACTCCAGTGGGCAATGGTCAGGACCTAAACATTTTAGACACCAAGTATGAGTGTCTAAAAATATATCTGTACCGCCACACTTTGAGCATTTCTTAAGGGTAGTGGCTGGCTTTTCCATAATGGAAGGATAGAGGCCTAGTGGCCTAGAAACCATCAGGCACTAAACAGGAAAAAATTTCGTAGAGAAAAGAAGAAATTTTTTAGTTAAAGAAAGAAAAGCACCGGCGGTGTCGAGGGAAGGCAGACGCGACCACAAGAAAGTAAGAATAAAAAGAAGAATTTTCTGAGGTGACAGGAATATGTCCTGCCGGCTTCGCGGAAAACGGAAAACTGATGAGAGGGAAGTGAATGGGCGGGAAGGCAGCGCGCATGTGTGTGGGATGCTCCCAAAAGCTTTCTTTTTGGACGCTGGGGAGCGTTCCCGCGCAGGCTCCGTCAGTACCGACGTATCCATATGTGAAGACTCATTCCTGCTTGTTCTTGGAGATCACAAAACACTTTGTGAAACCTCTTGCAGCCAGTAACAGACTAAAAACTTGTAGTGGTCATTGTGCAAGAGGAACCAAAGCTATTTCCTCCACTATCTGATTCACAGCTGGTAGTCCCTTTCCCTCCCTTGCCCCAGAGTCCTGCAGGATGCCACTGCCCCTTTGGTTCCCTCTCTCCATTACCTGGGTATCATCCTCGATTCTTCCCTTGACCTTTCATGATCACCTTTCAGCCATTATATCCGTCGCTTATTCTACTTCCTCAGTCAGATCCGTGCTGTTCGGTCTTTTCTCAACCCCTCCTCCTGTTTCTTATGTCATGACTCGATTACTGCAACGTCATTCTCGCAGGTCTCCTGCATTCTCAACTCCATCGCCTACAGCTCAATCAAAACACAGCCGTTCGGATTCTCACTCATGCATTAGACTTCGACCACATCACTCCACTCCTCACTCATGGTGGTAAATACCATGTACAATTTAAACTCCTCACTCTGGTGCACAAAGTCATGCATTCTTGCATCCTCCTCTACCTCTCCGATATCCTTCATCTACACTCTCTGTACCAGTACTTCTCTCCATTCACGCCGTCTTTATCTTTCCTCCGCTTCCAAAGCCAGACTAGAATCCACCACTACTCTGTTTTCTATTTCCTTGGCCCATCATTATGGAATGCACTACTCTCTGATCTCTGATCTCTGCCTCGAACCCTCCCACAATAAGTTCAAATCATTAATCAAGACCCACCTCTTTTAGTTAGCCTTTGAGTTGCCCCCTCACCTCCTTAGCCCTCCTAACCTCTCTCTTCTCTGACCCTCTCCCTCCCTTGGTATGACTGCAATCTCTTTCGCATCATACTATGGCATTCCTTTCTGCTTTCCTTTTTTTTCACTTTTGTGTTAATTGTACACTGCCCTGGTGCAACTAGTAAAGGGTGATATATCAAATGTAATAAACCATAAACCACTTTGGATGAACTAGAATGTTCATATAAGCATCTTTGTGATCCAGAAAGCACCGCCAGTTTCCCTTCAACAACTGAGGAAGAATGTAAGTAAGAATGTTCATCTTTAAAGCGTAGTTACTCATCTGTAACAGGTGATCTCCAGGAACAGCCGGAATTGAGTCTTCACATGTGGGTATCATCAACAGCGATGGAGCCCTTGCGGGAACACTCCCCAGCATTCTATAGGAAAGATTTTGGAGCATCCCACTGTGCCTGCACTGCTACCGTCCCGCCTTTCCAACTCTCCCTCATCAGTTGGGTTTGTAGCTGAGACAAAAGGAGAAAAGGAAAGAAAGAGAGAGATAGAGATACAACTCCTAGGAGAGGTGAGTGGGTTGTGAAGACTCAATTCCTGCTGTTTCCGGAGATCACCTGTTACAGGTGAGTAACTACGTTATCTCCAGGAACAAGCAGGAATGTAGTCTTCACATATGGTGACTCCCAAGATTAGAGATGCCAGGGAGATAACCCCAGAGAGCAGCGAAACCCAGGCTGAGGTGGGTCATGCTTCCTCCCAAGCATCTTTGGTATCGAAACCCAGGACGGGGGCTAGTTGTTGTTCTAAGTCTGAAAGAGATGCTGGAGAACAGCCTGGCCAAACGAGGCATCCCGATGGGAGTCCTTGTCCAAGTAGTAATGGGCTGCAAAGGTGTGGACTGAGGAACAAGTGGCTGCTTTGCAGATGTTGTCAATAGACACCAAGCGAAAGTTGGCCAAAGAGGCAGCCATTGCTCTAACATTGTGAGCTGTGATATGACCTTCGAGAGAAAGCACAGTTACTTACCTGTAACAGGTGATCTCTGGGAACAGCGGGAATAAGTCTTCACATATGGGTACGTCGGTACCGACGGAGCCTGCGCGGGAACGCTCCCCAGCTTCCCAAAAAGGAAAGCTTTTGGGAGCATCCCACAGCGCCTGCGCGCTGCCTTCCCGCCTTTCCTAACCAACTCTCCTCAGTTCGAGTTTAAAGCTGAGACAATAGAGAGAGAGAGGAAAGGAAAGATAGAAAAGAGATACAACTCCTAGGGGAGGTGGGAGGGTTGTGAAGACTTATTCCTGCTGTTCCCAGAGATCACCTGTTACAGGTAAGTAACTGTGCTATCTCCAGGAACAAGCAGGAATGAGTCTTCACATATGGGAACTCCCTAGCTGAGATGCCTGGGAGATCCCCAAGGATATGAGACCCTGAAAGGGGTCTGCATCCTCCTATGGATCTCAGGCATCCATCCAGGGAAGGAGGGCAGGAGTTGTTTAAGAATGTAACAGGTGTCTGAAGACAGCCTGACCAAACAAGGCATCCCGGCGGGAGTCCTTGTCCAAGCAGTAATGGGTTGTGAAGGTATGAACCGAGGCCCAGCTGGCTGCTCGACAGATCTGGTCGATGGACACAGAATTAAGATGAACCACAGAGGTGGCCATGGCCCTCACATTATGAGCTGTGACATGGCTCTCCAGAGAAAGGTTCTTACTCTGGTAGGCGAAAGAAATACACTGAGCAATCCAATTGGACAGTGTTCTCTTAGAGACTGGAAGTCCCAAATGAGAAGGATCAAAAGCAACAAAAAGCTGGGAAGACTTTCTATGTTGCTGTGTCCTTTGTAAGTAAAAAGCAAGAGCTCTTTTACAATCTAGAGTATGAAGACTCCTCTCTGCACTGGATGCATGAGGAGCTGGAAAAAAGACAGGTAAATATACCTCTTGATTAAGATGAAAAGGTGAGACCACTTTAGGCATAAAGTGTGGATTTGTCCTAAGGACAACCTTATCATGATGGAACCTTGTATAAGGTCGATTAGCCACTAAGGCCTGCAGTTCACTGATGCGGCGAGCAGAAGTGACTGCAATGAGGAAAATAACCTTCCAGGAAAGGAATTTCAAGGAGGTAGTGGCTAAGGGTTCAAAAGGTGGCTTCATAAACTGACCAAGAACCAAATTTAAGTCCCATGCCACCGGAGGAGGCCTAATGGGAGGTTTAGTTAAAGTTAGGCCTCTCATGAATCTTGCAATGAGGGGATGAGAGGAGATAGGTTGTCCATTGATGGGCTTAAGGGATGCTGCAATAGCACTTAAATGGACTCTTACTGAATTTGTCTTAAGTCCTGCATTGGAAAGATGCAGGAGATAATCTAACAGAGAAGTTAAAGGTAGTGCTAGAGGGTCAAGATCCTTTTCAGCACACCAAATGGAAAATCTTTTCCATTTAAAAGCATAGGAATGCCTAGTGGAAGGTTTTCTGGAAGCATGGAGGATATCCTTCACTTGCTGAGAAAGATTGTAGTCTTGAAGGTCTAGGCCTTCAGCAACCAAGCTCTGAGGTGAAGGGACTTGGGGTTTGGGTGCCACAAAGTCCCTTCCTCCTGGGACAGGAGGTCTGGAGCAGCTCCCAAGTCCAGGGAGGGGGCTTGGGAGAGATGCAGAAGAAGAGGATACCACACTTGGCGTGGCCAGCGTGGAGCTATGAGGATCATAGATCCTTGATCCCTCTGGAATTTGAATAGAGTCTTGGGAATCAAGGAAATGGGTGGAAAGGCATACAGGAAGTCTTGACCCCAATGAAGGAGGAAGGCATCCTCGGCCTGACCTCCCTGACACGGAATTCTGGAACAGAACCGGCGAAGTTTGGCATTCCACGGACTTGCAAAGAGGTCTATGTCCGGGGTTCCCCATTCTTGGAAGATTCTGAGTACCTGATCCATGTGCAGGGACCATTCGTGTGGAAGCAGAACTCGACTCAGTCTGTCTGCCCAAGAGTTTTGGACTCCTGGGAGGTATACTGCCAGGAGATGGATTTGATGCTCTCTGGCGAAGGCCCATAATCTTAGAGCTTCGTTGCAAAGCGACAGAGAGCCAGTTCCTCCTTGCTTGTTTATGTAAAACATGGCTACTTGATTGTCCGTATGAATGAGGACTGTCTTGTAGCTGAGGAGGGTATGAAAGACCTTGAGAGCTAGAAATACTGCTCGAAGTTCCAAGTGGTTGATATGAAGAGAGGTCTCCTGTGGGGACCAAGTGCCTTGGGTGGAGAGGTCTTGTAGATGAGCTCCCCAACCTGTTTGGGAGGCATCTGTTGTGAGGGTTACTTGGGGTAACAACTGTTGGAAGGGGGACCCCAGCAACAGATTTTGAGTGGACATCCACCATTGGAGAGACCAAAAGAGACGTTTGGAGGTTGCTATTTGGTCTGAGAGAGCTCCTGAAGCTTGAGTCCACTGTGTGGACAAAGTCCATTGAGCTGCTCTCATGTGTAGGCGAGCATAGGGTACCACATGTACTGTGGAAGCCATGTGGCTTAGCAGTTGTAGCATCTCCTTGGCAGTTAAGTGGTTCTTTGACTGAATCTGGTAGGCTAACTGCACTAGACGTTGGCAACGGGCCTGAGGAAGGTAGGCCCTTGCAGTGGTAGTATCCAACCAGGCCCCTATGAATTTCAGGGACTGAGTAGGGGTAAGCTGGGACTTTGGGAGATTTACCACAAGTCCCAGATACTGCAGAATGCGCCTTGTGCGGTCCAGAGAAATCTGGGCCTCTGACTGAGATGGAGCTCAGATGAGCCAGTCGTCCAGGTATGGGAAGACAAATATTCCCAGAGTGCGTAGAAATGCAGCAACTATTGCCATGCATTTGGTGAAAACTCTCGGAGCAGAGGCCAGACCAAAAGGAAGCACTCTGTATTGGTAATGTTTTTTCTGGAAAAGAAAACGTAGGAATCTTCTGTGAGATGGATGGATGAGGACATGTGTGTACGCATCCTTGAGATCTAGAGAACAAAGCCAATCCTGACTTTGAAGGTATGGAAGGAGAGTGCCTAGAGAAAGCATCTTGAACTTCTCCTTGCATAGAAATTTGTTCAATTCTCTGAGATCTAAGATGGGTCTGTATCCCCCTGTCTTCTTTGGAATGAGAAAATAGGGGGAGTAGAACCCTGACCCCTGTTGAAGAAGAGGAACGTCTTCTATTGCCCCTTGGGCTAGAAGGGTAGTCACTTCCTGACCCGGAAGGTCGAGAAGAGATGTGGGAGAATTGAAGTGTCTCACCATGGTGTGGGGAGGAAGGTCTGAGAAATGAAGCTTGTAGCCCTATCTTATGATGGAGAGGGTCCACTGCTCTGATGTTATTTGCTCCCATCTGGGAGCAAAATGAGCTAACCTTCCTGGAATGGTGAGAGGTTCTGGCTGTTTTAGAGCCAGAAAGGCTAAGTTCTCTAGCATCAAGTCAAAAACCCTGAGGGGGTTGAGACTGCTGAGTTGCAGCAGCCACTGTAGACTTAGGCCTGGCCTGCTTAGGTTGCTGACGCTTAGTGGCAAAGCGACCTGTGGAAGATTGTTGGCCAGAAGTAGAAGGAAATCTGCCCTTTTTGTAAAAAGACTTCTTAAAAATCTTTTTCTTGGCAGGAATGGAGGTTGACTTTGAAAGTCTATCCAGAGCAGAGTTCTCTGCATCCATTTGAGTGGCTTTTATTTGCCACTCTTTGCCAAATAGATTTTCACCTGTACAGGGCAGATTTGCTAAGCCATCTTGAACCCAGGGTTCTAAATCAGAAGCCTGGAGCCAAGCAATTCTGCGAGCAGCTATGGCAATGCCAGATGCTCTGCTGGCACCTTCAAAGGAGTCAAAAGCTGCCCTGTTGGAAAACTTTGAAATGTCTTGAGTATGCTGAAGGCAAAGGAGGAATTCATCCCTTTTATCCTCTGGAAGAAAAGGGAGGAAGTTGTGCAGCTTTTGTGCAACCTCCTTTAGAAACATACCCATGTAAAGGCTATATGAGTTGATTCTGGCAATAAGCAGACTGGCTTGGAAGATTTTCCTACCAAAAGCATCGAAGGTCCTGCATTCTCTTCCTGGAGGAGCAGAAGAGTGTCTCTTTGTACTCTTTATTCTCTTCATAGCTGACTGCACCACAATGGAATGGTGAGGAAGCTGAGTTTTCTGAAATCCAGGACAAGGAGGGACACGATACATAGTGTCCAATCTGCGAGAATGAGGAGAAAGAGTGAGAGGAGTCTCCCATAAATCAATCATGTGTTCATGAAGAATCTCATGAAGTGGTAAGGTGACAGCCTCTCTAGGAGCCTTAGAGTACCCTAAAATATCTGATTTTTTTGCTCGAGGCTCTGATTCAGAGGTTACTGAAATAGAAAGTCCTTTAGCTACTTCTCTTATGAAGTCTTGAAAGGACAAGTCCTCTGGAGGAGACATTCTTCTTTTTGGAGAAGAAGGTTCTTCAGGGAGGGCTATGGATACTTCAGGAGACTCATCTGATGAATCAGAATCATCAGAGGAATCGAAGTATCGCCTGTCAGGGTGCTCTTCCAACGCTCGATACACGTATCGAGCGGTATCGACATCGGGCGTCCCCGGTACCGGATTGGTACTGAGAAATAGCCCTGGACAAGGAACCGCCGCAGTCGGTATCTTGGTCGATGTCGATGCAGTCGGTACCGGCATCGGCGCTGGTGCCGGTACCGGAGCCGATACCGACAACGGAGCTCGTTGCGGTATCATCGGCATTGCAGCTTGAATAAAGGACTTGATAGCCTGCTGCATGGACAGAACATTCTGATCCATCGACACCATGAAAGCCTGGATGTCGGTACCGGGAGAAAGTGCCGGTACCCCAGAGCAATCTAACAGGTGATCGGTCGAGGCCGTGCCATCGATGTCAACCTGTAACCCCATAGGAGGAGCTTTGGAAGCCGGAGCTTCCCGCCGGGGTTGTTTGGCTGGTGCAGGATCCTCGAGGGCAAGCCCGGAGGCATCTCGATGCTTAGAGGGAGATCTACCCTTCGAAGACCTGCTAGGTTTATGTTTGGTTACCTGAGATCCATCAGGAGAAGAAGACCTGGAAGATGTCGATGCTACCGCCGGTGCATCAGTGGGAAACAGCACATGGAGCTTAGCTGCTCGGTTCTGTAACCCCCGTTTAGACATTAGAGAGCAGGACGGACAATCCGGAATGTAGTGTTCAGGACCCAAACATTTAAGACACCATTCATGGGTATCTGTAACAGAAATAGTACCGCTACACTTAGTGCATTTTTTGAACCCGGAGGCTGGTTGTTCCATGAGGGAAATTTTCTTGTGGGCCCTGAGGCCTAAGAAGAAAAATATACCAAGTGAGGAAAAATATCGATATTTTTTTTTTTTAAAGAAAGAAAGAAAAGACCGGCGGTACCGGTCCGGAGTCGGGGAAGGCAGACACGCGACCAAAGAAATAAAATAAAATAAAGAACTTCTTCAGCGGTGACAGGGCTCGACCTGCTGGCTCCGCGGCAAAGAAGAACTGAGGAGAGTTGGTTAGGAAAGGCGGGAAGGCAGCGCGCAGGCACTGTGGGATTCTCCCAAAAGCTTTCCTTTTTGGGATGCTGGGGAGCGTTCCCGCGCAGGCTCTGTCGGTACCGACGTACCCATATGTGAAGACTCATTCCTGCTTGTTCCTGGAGATAGTCCCTTATTCTCACAGGTAAAGGATATGCAGTCTGCAATCCACCCAGAGAGTGTTCTCTTGGAAACTGGAAACCCCAGGTGACTGGAATCAAAGGCAACAAAAAGCTGTGAAGCCTTTGTATGCTGCCTAGTCCTCTGAAGGTAAAAGGCTAAAGCTCTTTTACAATCTAGAGTGTGAAGATTCCTTTCTGCACTAGAGGCATGAGGCCTAGGGAAGAAGACAGGAAGATAAAACGACTGGTTCAAACGAAAAGGCAAAATCACCTTTGGCATAAAGTGAGGATGAGTCCTGAGGACTACTTTATCATGGTGGAACCTTGCGTAAGGAGGACCAGCAACTAAAGCTTGTAGCTCACTGATGCGTCTTGCAGAAGTGAGGGCAATTAGGAAGATTACCTTCCAAGAAAGAAACTTCAGGGATGTAGTGGCTAAGGGCTCGAAGGGTGGTTTCATGAGCTTCCAGTACCATCTCTATGGCGATGATTCCCAAATCTACCTCTCCACACTGAATATCTCCCCCGCAATTCAGACCAGGATCTCGGCCTGCCTTTCTGACATCGCTGCCTGAATGTCTCATCGTCGCTTGAAGCTGAACATGCCTAAAACTGAACTCCTTGTCTTTCCCCCCAACTCCTCCCCTCCTCTTCCCTCTTTCTCAGTCTCTGTGGATGGACCTACGATCCTTCCCGTTCCCTCGGCCTGCAATCTGGGGAGTTATCCTCTCTCTCCTTCTCACAGCTCACAGCTAAAACCTGCCGCTTCTTTCTCTACAATATTAGCAAAATCCACCCTTCCTCTCTGAACACACGACCAAGACGCTCATCTACTCCTTAATCTCCTCTCACCTCGACTACTGCAACCTACTCCTTACCGGTCTCCCCACGTGCCATCTCCTTCCCCTTCAATCTATACAAAACTATGCTGCTCGTCTAATCTTCCACCAGTCTCGCCATGCCCCCATTACTCCTCTTCTCAAGTCGCTTCACTGGCTCCCTGTCCAATTCCGCATCCAGTTCAAACCTCTCCTGCTGACCTATAAATGCATTCACTCTACGGCCCCTCAATACCTCTCACCCTTTATCTCTCCCTACATCCCCTCTTGAGAACTTCACTCCGCTAACAGACTACTTCTGTCTAGGCCTTTTACTCGCACCGCTAACTCCCGACTTCGCTCCTTTCACCTTGCTGCGCCACATGCCTGGAACAGCCTACCTGTGTCTATACGCCAAGTATCCTCCCTGGCCCTCTTCAAATCCAGGTTGAAGACCCACCTCTTCACTGTCGCCTTCAGATCCTGACTTCTATCCTTATCTCAACCTGACTCCCGCCAATTTTCATGACCAAATTGTTAAGACCATATTGTTCTTTGCACCGAAATGACTATGCTCTGTATTGTCTCAACTAGATTGTATTGTCTCAACTAGATTGAAAGCTCGGACGAGCATGACTCTGATGAGTAGGGATTGTATCTTTTATGTATGCCTGTACAACGCTGCGTGCGTGGTGATATATAAATGCTTAATAGTAGTAGTAGTAGTAGTAATGAGCTGTCCGAGGACAAGATTTAAATCCCATGCCACGGGTGGTGGGCTTAATGGGAGGCTTAGTTAAGAGTAGACCTCTCATAAACCGCTCTACAAGCGGCTGAGAGGAGACAGGTTGTCCATCAAAGGGCTTGTGGAAAGCCGTAATGGCACTAAGGTAGACTCTTATTGAATTAGTCTTAAGTCCAGAAGATGAAAGGTGGAGGAGATGCTCCAGTAATGCCTCTACGGGAACTGAAAAAGGATTAAGTTCCTTCTTTGAACACCAGATAGAGAACCTTTTCCATTTAAAGGCATAAACTCACCTTGTGGAAGGTTTCCTTGAGGCTAAAAGAATATCCTTAACCTGTTGAGAGAGGTTGACATCCTGGAATTCTAAGTTCTCAGCAACCAGGCCATCAGGTGTAAAGACAGGAATTGGGTGCAAAAGCATCCCGTTCTCCTGGGATAGAAGATCTGGAGCACATCCCAAATTCCAGAGGCCTGGCTTGAGAGAGAAATAGAAGCAGTGGATACCACATCTGTTGTGGCCAGCGTGGGGCTATGAGGATCATATGGCCCTTGTCCTCTCTGAAGTTTGAACAGAGTCTTGGGAATGAGGGGAATGGGTGGGTAGGCATATAGGAAGTCCTGACCCCAGTGGAGGTGGAATGCATCAATTGCCTGACTGTTCCAAGCTGGAATTCTGGAACAGAATCAGGGAAGTTTGGCATTCTGAGGACTTGCAAATAGGTCTATATCTAGGGTTCGCCAGATTCGAAAGATTCGAGCAAGCTGCTCTGAATGAAGAGACCACTCGTGTGGCAGCAGCACTCGACTGAGTTTGTCTGCCAGGAGTTTCTGTGTGCCTGGGAGATACACCACTAGTAGGTGAATCTGAAGGCCTCTTGCGAAGGACAGAGGCATAGAGCTTTGTTGCACAATGCCTGAGAGCCTATTCCACCCTGCTTGTTCAAACAGAACATGGCTACCTGATTATCCATCTGGACAAGAACTGTCTTGTAGCACAGATGGTCCTGAAATACTCGAAAAGCGTAGTTCCAGTACATTTATGTGAAGACAAATCTCATGCTGGGTCTAGAGACCTTGAGTGGAGAAACTGTCTGTATGAGCCCCCAACCCGACTTGGATGCATACGTCATCAAGGTAGCATGGTGCAGTAGCTGCTGAAAAGGTGACCCTACGAGAAGGTTTTCTAGTGATTGCCACCACTGAAGGGACGGAATGAGGTGTGCAGAGTTTCTGATTTTGTCCCCCAGATGACCTGATGCCTGTGTCCACTGAGAGGCTAGGGTCCAAGGGGCTGCTCGCATGTGTAGGCGAGCATAGGGGACCAAATGTACAGTGGACACCATATGCCCCAGCAACTGAAGCATTTCTCGAGCAGTCAGGAAAGGTTTCATAGCTGCTTGAGAAGCCAGTTGAACTATTCGAACACAGCAGAATTGTGGCAAGAAAGCACTTGACTGCCGTGTGTCTAGAACAGCACCTATGAACTTTAGAGACTGAAAAGGGGTGAGATGGGATTTTGGGAGATTTATGACCAATCCCAAATATTGCAGGATTTGTATCATGCAGGAAAGAGTGGATTAGCCAGTCATCTAAGTAGGGGAAGACGAATATCCCTAGAGACCTTAGAAATGCTGCTACTACTGCCATGCATTTTGTGAAGACTCTTGGGGTGGAAGCCAGGCCAAAGGGTAGAACTCTGTACTGGTAATGTCTTCCCTGAAAGAGGAATCGAAGAAACCTCCAGTAATCTGCAGGAATAAGGATATGTGTATAGGCGTCTTTTAGGTCTAGAGAACATAGCCAATCCTGACTCTGAATGTAAGGGAGAAGTGTTCCGAGAGATCATTTTGAATTTTTCTCGGAACAGATACTTGTTTAACTCCCTGAGGTTCAGTATGGGCCTGTATCCTCCTGTTTTCTTTGGTGTAAAGTAGGAGGAGTAAAAGCCCAGGCCTTGTTGAGAAAAAGATACCTCCTCTATTGCTCCCTGAGCAAGGAGTGAGGTGACCTCTTGACACAAGAGAGTGGTGAGAGGGGGCTGAGAACTGAACTCTCTTGGAGTAGAAAGAGGGGGCAAATTGTGGAAGTGGAGTTTGTAACCCCTCTTTCACTATGGAGAGAGTCCAATGCTCTGATGTTATCTGCTGCCACCTCTTGGCAAAGTAACACAGTCTGCCTGGAATGTTGAAAGGCTCTGGTATTTTTATTGGAAGGATAGGTTCTCTAGGAAGGAGTCAAAGACCTTGTGGAGGCTGTGTTTGCTGAGCTGGTTGAGCTCTGGGGACGTGAGCCTTTCTTTTTTGTTTCGGGTGCTGCTGCCCCTTCTGGGGAGCATGGACTGGGCAGTGGACAGTTTGGGTATAAGAAGGATATAATTTCTTTTTCTTGTTGAAAAAGGGTTTCTTAACTGTCTTTTTCTTAGCTGGGTTGGCAGTGGTCTTGGATAGTCTATTCAAGGTAGTGTTCCGGACTCAAGCTGAGAAGCTTTATCCTGCCAGTCCTTGCCAAAGAGGTTTTCTCCCGTGCAAGAAATATTCCCCAGCTTGTCTTGCACTGCTCTAAATCAGATGCTTGTAACCAAGCAATCCGACGTGTACCGATAGAAACAGAGGTCCTGCTAATGCATTCAAAACAATCAAAGGGTGCCCTGTTCATGAATTTAGAAATATTTTGGGCATGTTTAACAAGAGTAAGAAAATCGGCCCTCTTGTCATCAGGGAGAAGAGGAGCCATGAGTTCCAAATCTTTAGTAACCTCTCGAAGAAACATACCCATGTAGAGTATGTAAGAACTTATTCTAGCCGATAGCATAGAGGCCTGAAAACCTAGACGACCAAAGGCATCAAGAGTCCTCGCCTCACAGCACGGAGGATTAGAGGAATGTGTCTTGGCACTTTTGATTTCGCGCATCACTGATTCCACAACCGTGGAATGGTGTGGTAACTGCGTTTTTTGGAATCAAGGGAAACTGCGGTACCTGGTACATTGTATCGAGCCTTCGATACAATCCTAAGCATGAGATCATGCAAAATCCGGTGTATGGGAAGGGTTGGGGCCTCTTTAGGGGCTGCTGGATACTGAAGAATTTCATGTTTTCAGCTCTTGGTTCCTTCTCGGGGGTCACGGTGATTGAGAGGCCCCGAGTCACATTCCGTATAAAGTCTTGAAAAGACATGTCCTCTGGAGGAGACATCCGACGTTGCGGCAAAGGAGAGGGATCCTCCAGAAGAACCGCTCCGGTACCAATGGAGTCATCAGAATCGGAAGACTAAAGTATCGACGGGCCGGGTGCTCTCATACTGCCTGTCGACGGTACCGATCGAAGTCGGCATCGGAATGCCTCGATACCGGACCCTCTATGCCAGACACCGATTCTAGGGTCGGCATGGGTGGTAACATGGAGAGTGGCACAACAGTAGATGCAGATACATCCGGTACCGGTATCAGTACCGATGGCTGTGGAACTGATTGTAGCAGCTTTAGTGGAACGAAGGCTGCTAACAAGGCTGCAAGACTGCACTCAGTGGCTAGGATAAGTTGATCCATGGAGCCTGCTGATGTCTGGGTGTCGGTACCAGCAGAGCGGGCCACGACCCCTGAACATGGCACCAAGAGCTCTCCAGAGGTGGACGCCTTGGGAACATCTTGGGACCCCGCTAATGCTTTGGAGGCAAGGACCTCCCGCCGGGGTTGTTTGGCCGGTGTATTGTCCTCGAGGGCAATGCTAGAAGCATCTCGATGCTTAGAAGGAGATCTACCCTTTGAGGACCGACCGGTCTTCGAGGAAGACCTGGGTTTGATTACCTGAGATCAATGGGAGGAAGATGAAGCCCTGGACGATGCTGCTGCAACAGACATTGCATCCGAGGCAAAAAGGGTGCCGAGTTTCGCAACTCTATTCTGCAGGCCCCTCTTAGTCATCTTTCTGCAGAGGAGACACTCTGATGGTGAATGTTCTGGGCCCAAACATTTAAGACATCAGTCAGGGGTGTCGGTAGCAGAAATGGTACTGCCACATTTTGGAAATCATTAGTTGGTTTCTCCGTTTTGAAAGAAAACAGGGCCTAGTGACCAAAATGGCATCGACGCACCAAGAGGGGACAGACCCTCAAGAAAAAGCTTTTTTTTAATTTTTAGATGAAAGAAGAAGAA
Organism: Ichthyophis bannanicus; assembly: GCA_033557465.1. Taxonomy (NCBI): domain Eukaryota; kingdom Metazoa; phylum Chordata; class Amphibia; order Gymnophiona; family Ichthyophiidae; genus Ichthyophis; species Ichthyophis bannanicus. The sequence goes on from CM066035.1 coordinate 430,971,672, forward strand.
AATAAAGACGACACCAGTGGTACCGATGTAGGCGTTGATGGGAAGGCAGGCGCGACCACAAATAGAAAGTTTTCTGCGGTGACAGGAGTTGCTGCCTGTCAGTTCTGCAGAAAACAAAAAACTGAAGAGGGAGAATTGGAAAGGCGGGAAGGCAGCAGCGCAGACGTAGTGGGATGCTCCCAAAAGCTTTCCTATAGGACATTGGGAAGCGTTCCCGCACGGGCTCCATCGGTGCCGACGATACCCATATGTGAAGACTACATTCCTGCTTCTTCCTGGAGATCTTCTTACAAGAGAATAGGTTGAAGTCTCCAAGTTCTACAATGGCCCCGATTCAGCAAGGCGACTTGCAGGGCTGCACATCCCAGCAGGACATGCAGTCCCACAAGTCGTCCTGCTTGAATTTCCCCACAGGCTCTCCCCGCACGGCCAGAGCAGCAGTACGGGAAGAGCCGGTGGGGGGCAGGAGAGATGGAGTGTGGGCGGATCCAAGGAAGGCTGAGGCAACAGGATGCACAGGGCCGATTCAGGTCACGGCCCTGTATGTCCTGTGTCTGGGGATGAGTTGCACTGCTTATTCCATCTCAGAATTGTAATAAGCAGCTGCAGAGACTCCATTTGGGCCTGGGAACACCCCTGACGGCCGGGAGCAGCTCAAGGTGGGTCCCCGCCACCTGATCAGGCCCGGCCAGCCCCGTCGATGGTCAGCTATTCTGCGGGGGGACCAGCATGCGGGGTGGACATCCCCGCATGCATGCAGGGGCATGCCAGGCCATCTCAGGGCCAGATCCTGCACCCGTGAGAAAGAGTAGTTACTCACCTGTAAAAGGTGTTCTCCAGGAGCAGCAGGAATCAGTCCTCACATATGGGTGTCATCGGCGCCGATGAAGCACCAGTGGACCATTTCCCCAGCTTTCTATGAAAGCCCTTGGGAATGCAGGCATGCATGCGCGGTTCCTTTCCCGACTAAAGGTGCCATCTTACCTCAGTCAAATGACATAGCTAAGAACAGCACACAAAAATGAAAAAATAAACTATGTACAACTGCAACTCCACGGGGAGGAGGGAGGGTTGTGAGGACTGATTCCTGGTGCTCCTGGAGAACACCTGTTACAGGTGAGTAACTACTCTTTCTCCAGGACCAAGCAGGAAGTCAGTCCTCACATATGGGTGACTCCCCAGCTCTGGGCTACCGAGGAACCCAGGCTGAACAAGAGAACTCCCTCTAGTCTCAGCAGCAAAGAAAGGCTTTTCAAGGACACAACCCCCACCGGTAGCCTCACAGAGGACAGGAGGGCAGGAGTTGCCTAAATCTCAAAAAGATTCCGGAGTACTGCCTGGCCAAAAGCACTGTCCCTACGGGACTCCCTCTCCAGGCAGTAATAGGCTGCAAAAGTCTGGCTTGAAGACCAAGTTGCAGCCTTGCAGATGTCTACCAAGGGCACAGAGCGGAGATGAGCCACTGAGGCAGCCATGGCCCTGACACGATGGGCCGTGACCCTACCCTGCAAAGAAAGGTCAGCCACCTTACAAGCCCAGGTGATACAGTCAGCCACCCAGATGGACAAGGTACGCTTGGACACAGCCAACCCTAACTTATTGGGGTCAAAAGTTACGAAGAGCTGAGTAGCCCTTCTATGCCCCTGCGTACGGTCAAGGTAGAAGGATAAGGCCCTCCTACAGTCCAGGGTATGCAGGACTGCTTCAGCCTGGCTAGCATGAGGCCTAGGGAAGAATGTTGGAAGAACCACCTCCTGATTGAGGTGGAAAGAGGAGACAACCTTAGGGAGGAACTTTGGATGAGTCCTGAGGACTAGCCTGTTCCTGTAAATCCTGAGTGTAAGGCCTGTCACAGACCTGGGCCTGAAGCTCACTTACTCGCCTAGCCGAGGTAAGGGCTATCAGGAAGAGTGTCTTCAAGGAGAGGAAGCGAAGTGGACAAGTAGCCATCGGATCAAAAGGTGGGCGAGTCAGTTGCTGCAAGACCACATTCAGCTCCCACTCAGGGGCAGGAGGACGGATGGGAAGCTTGAGCAAAAGCAAGCCCCTGAGAAAACGGGACACCAAGGGGTGACCAGATAGAGATTGTCCCTCTACCAATGAGTGGTGAGCTGCTAGAGCTGAGAGGTGGACCCGAACAGAATTGGACTTAAGTCCCTGATTGGATAAGTGCAGTAAGTACTGAAGAACTACTGGCACAGTACAGGAGAAAGGATCCTCTGTACGTAGGTGACACCACACAGAAAACCTTTTCCACTTGAGAGCATAGGTCTTCCTAGTGGATTGTTTCCTGGAGGCTAGTACAACCTCTTCAACTTCCTGAGGTAGGACCCAGGGAGCCAAAACTACCCTTGCAGCCTCCAGGCCATCAAATTGAGAGGCTTGAGATTGGGGTGCAGAAGGGAACCCTGGTCCTGTGTGAGAAGGTTGGGTTGCAACCCCAGAGGCAGTGGAGGATCCACCGCCAGTTGAAGCAGAAGAGGAAACCAAGGCTGTCTCGGCCACCTGGGAGCTACCAGCAGGACCGAGGCCTTGTCCTGGAGAATCTTGAATAGGGTTCGGGCCACCAAGGGCGTGGGAGGAAAAGCATAGAGGAGGCCCTGAGACCACGATATCAGAAAAGCATCCGCTGCTGTCCGCAGAGGATGTGGTTGCCTGGAGCAGAACTGTGGCAGTTGCTTGTTGATGGGGCTGGCAAAGAGATCCATCAAAGGGAGACCCCATCTCAGGAAGATCTTCTGAACTACTGAAGGATGAAGCTGCCACTCGTGGGGCTGCAGTATCCTGCTCAATCTGTCTGCCAGGCAGCTGTCCTGGCCAGGAAGGTACACAGCCCTGAGGAGCATGTTGTGCTTGAGGGCAAAAGAACAAAGGTCCTGAGCTTCCCGACAAAGGATCCTGGACCCAGTTCCGCCCTGTTTGTTCACATAAAACATGGCAACTTGGTTGTCTGTCTGAATCAGGACAGACTGTTGAGTCAGGGTAGGAGTGAAAGCTTTGAGTGCTAATCGAATAGCTCTGAGTTTGAGGAGATTGATCTGCTGTGCAGCTTCCCAGGGAGACCAGAGGCCCTGGGTGCACTTGCCCAGACAATGCGCTCCCCAACTGTTGTTAGCATCACAGTGTAATCTGAAAACTGAAAGGGCACCCCTTTCAGCAGATTGGGTGGGTGTAGTCACCAGTTGAGGGAGTGCAGAAATTGTCTGGACACCCTTATCCTGTCTCTGATGCTGCCTGTGGCCTGTGACCACTGAGACCGAAGACACCACTGTGCAGGCCTCATATGGAGCCGGGCATTGGGGGTCACATGTACTGTTGAAGCCATGTGGCCTAGAAGCCGCAGGCAGAGTCTGGCGGAGACCAGGGACCTGCTGAGAAACTGAATGGCCAAGGCCATTAACCTTCGGGCTCTGTTTTCTGGCAAGAATGCCTTTGCCAGGAGAGAGTCCAACCTTGCCCCTATGAACTCCGAGTTCTGGGAAGGGAGCAAAGTGGACTTTGCGAAGTTTATGACAAACCCCAGGCGTTGTAGAAGAGCAAGAGTCCTGAGGGTGGCTTGATTGGCCTCCTGACATGTCTGACTCCTGATGAGGCGGTCGTCCAGATAGGGGAAGACAAAGATGCCCTGATTTCTCAGGTAGGCCGCCACCACTGCTAAGCACTTTGTAAAGACTCTGGGGGCGGAGGTGAGGCCGAAAGGCAGCACTCTGTACTAATAATGGTTTCCTCCCACGATAAACCTTAGGTACTTTCTGTGGTCTGGATGAATGAGGATGTGAGTGTACGCATCCTTTAGATCTAAGGAGCATAGCCAATCTCCCTGCTGGAGGTAGGGCAGAAGGGTTCCAAGAGTAAGCATCTTGAACTTTTCTTTCACTAGGAACTTGTTGAGGTTCCTGAGGTCCAGAATGGGACGAAGGCCACCGGTCCTTTTGGGCACCAGAAAATACCTGGAGTAGAATCCGTGACCTTGCAAGTGGGGACGCACAGGCTCCACCGCCCTGTCCATCAACAGACCCTGAAGCTCCTGACGGAGAAGGGCTGTGTGCAGAGGAGGCCTTGGAGGCTCCCCTGGAAAATATGGGGGTGGCAGTTGGTGGAAATGGAGGGCATATCCCTTGTAGATTATCTCCAGCACCCAACTGTCCCCGGTGATAAGGGGCCACTGGTGGGCAAAGAGGGCGAGACAACCTCCTGTGCAGGGTTGGGAGAGCAGTGGAAGAGAGGCTATGCTCAAGGAGTCAAAAACCCCCACGCTGCTGAGTGGTAGCAGGGGCCTGAGGGTCCTCTGCCTATGGGACCCATTACCCTGGCACTTGGCTTGCTGACCCTGGGGGGCAGCCTGATATTGTGGGTACTGATTGTAGGCAGTGCCCTTCCTCGGGTAAAAGGGCTTTTTACCCGAGCCCTTCTTTTTATGAGAAGGGGCAGAGGTCTTCCTCGACAGTCTTGTCCTGGTGAGGTGCTCGGTCTCGAGCTGAGCGGCCTTCTCGGTCATGGGCTTGCCAAAAAGGTTTTCACCTCGGCAAGGGACATCGACCAACTTGTCCTGAACCGATGGCTCGAGGTCCGATGACTGCAACCATGCCTGGCGTCGAGCGGCGATGCCGGCTGCCGCAACTCGGGCCGAAGCCTCGAAGCCATCGTAGGCGGCGCGGGAAATGAACTTCGAGCAGTCCCGAATCCCCGAGGACAAGGTCTTAAATCTCTGCAAGGGTTCCCCAGAGAGACCAGCAGAGAATCCGGCCAACTCCTTGGCCAGATCCCGCAAGTACATGCCCATGTACAGCTGGTAAGATTGGACACGGCAAGCAAGCATCGAGCCCTGAAAACACTTTCTACCGACGCCATCTAGGTTTCGGGCCTCCCTGCCAGGAGGAACCGCGGAGTGCATCTTCTGACTCTTCAGACGATGCATGGCCGATTCCACAACCATGGAATGGTGTGGTAGCTGTGTCTTTTGAAACCCAGGGCTCTTCCGAAGTCGATAGATGGAATAGACCCGCTTGCTAAGAACTGGCGCCGAGGCCGGTGCCTCCCACATACGGAAGAGGAGCCGTTCCAGCATCAGAGGAGCCGGGACAGTAAAGGCCTCCTTCGGAGGAGAGTCATACTGTAGGGCCTCGAGCTCTTCAGCTCGAGGCTCCTCCTCGGGATCCGCTGGAATAGCCAAGGCAGTGGCCATATCCCGGACGAACTCCGAAAACCGGGTGTCCTCCGGAGGGGACCTACTCCGGGGTTCAGACTGCGGTGAGTCCGAAGGGATGCACCGAGTCTTAAAGGTATCGGGAGACTCCTCGTCCTCCGTCTCCAAAGCTGACTCGTCCGAGGAAGAGTCGGGGTCCGACCCGCGAGGCCCTGGAGCAACTGCCCCGACGCCCTCGGTCCCGAACGGGAGGTCGAGGGAGACCGCGACCGAGGTCGACTCCGAGCCACGAGGGACTCGAGTATCGGCTCGGCCTCCGGGGTCGACTTTGACGTCGATGTCCCGGTGGTCGGGGCAGATGCGCCAGACAGGCTGGCCATCAGTGCCTGCTGCTGCTCCATGAAGGCAGACATTCTGCTCTCCAAGGCTGTCATCCTGAGACTCAGCTCGGGAGACGCAGCAGCTACCGACTCGGGCCCCGGCGGCGCCGGGCCCGACGTCGGCTCCCTGGGAGGAGAGTCCATGAGGACTACGGGGCTTACGTGTCCAGCAGACTTCGGCTCCACACGAGGAACTTTGGCAGGCTTCTCCGGTTCCACAGGCCCGGGGCGACGGTCGGGGGTCTTAGACCTGGCCCTCGAGGAGCCAGAGACCTCTTCCGATGATGCCCTCGCGAGCCGCTTCTTCCTCTTGCGTTCCCGGTCGGGGAACCCCCCTGTCCGAGGAGCTTCGACGGCGCTCGAGATCGGAATTCCGAGATGTCGAGGCCTCAGACGAGGTCCGGGCCCGGCCGAAGGCTGAGTCCGAGAAAAGCCTTTCCTTTTGCTGCTGTCGATTTCGTAGTGCCTTGGAAGACATTTTTCCACAGGCCCCGCACGAATTAGGATAGTGGTCGGGGCCGAGGCACCAAAGGCAGCAGTCGTGTGTGTCGGTGAGAGACATTAGTTTCTTACACCGATCACACTTCTTAAAGCCACTGGAAGCCATCGGGGAAAAAAGAGTCCCCACGAGGTCAAAGGACCGGCCTTCCAGGGAAAAAGAGAAAAAAGGGCTCGAACGCCAGCCACGAAGGGCAAAAACCGAAAAAGAAGAATCGGGCTCGATACCGGTGTACCGAACCCGGCGGGAGAGGAACCGGCGTCGAACCGGTAGAAAAAAAGAGCAAAAATTGCTAAAAATCTGATTTTAACCGGGAAAACGGGACATACGTCCAACGGGCTTCACGGAAAAAAAGAGACTGAGGTAAGATGGCTCCTTTAGGCGGGAAGGGAACCGCGCATGCGTGCCTGCATTCCCAAAGGCTTTCATAGAAAGCTGGGGAAATGCTCCGCTGGGGCTTCATCGGCGCCGATGACACCCATATGTGAGGACTGACTTCCTGCTTGGTCCTGGAGAAAGTCTGGTTCCCACGGTGCTGAATTGGGTCCATCCAGATCGGGACCATCCAGACAGCCCAGACGTGCCCCTAGTGGAATCATGCTCCATGTGATTCAAACCCCTCCCCTCATCATCTGTTTGGGGATCAGGAAGTAGTTGAATAGTAAACCGGATTCCTTTCATTACATGGAAAGAATTCTGCTGCATTGGACTAGGAGAGACATGATTTCTTCCTGAAATATCTGGGTATGGACTTGAAACATATGGAAGTAAGCCAAAGGCCAGGCCTATAGTAGAGATTGAAATAAGAAGTGGTAGCTTGCTTTTATGGTGCTGAGAACGTAGGAATTTGAGGTAATCTGTTTCTATTGCTGAAAAAAAAGAATGAACATGACCCCCCACAGGTTAGATAGGAAATATATTCCAGAGAAGTACTTGCTGTAACTTTCCAGTAAAATAAAAAAGTAGACCATTGCTTTGATCGAGCAGTTGTGGCCTGCTTTGTTTGCCCTTTTTCTCACTGACAAGGTTTAGCAAAAGCAGAATGCTGAGCTTCTTACAGTTACCTGGTGAAGGGAAAGCACAGTTACTTACCTGTAACAGGTGATCTCTGGGAACAGCAGGAATAAGTCTTCACATATGGGTATCGTCTGTACCGACGGAGCCTGCGCGGGAACGCTCCCCAGCGTCCAGTAAGAGAGCTTTTGGGAGCATCCCACAGCGCCTGTGTGCTGCCTTCCCACCTTTCCCAATCGCCTCTCTCCAGTTCGAGTTTTAAAGCTGAGACAAAGAGAGAGAGAGGAAAGGAAAGATAGATAGAGAGATACAACTCCTAGGGGAGGTGGGTGGGTTGTGAAGACTTATTCCTGCTGTTCCCAGAGATCACCTGTTACAGGTAAGTAACTGTGCTATCTCCAGGAACAAGCAGGAATGAGTCTTCACATATGGGGACTCCCTAGCTGCAGATGCCAGGGAGAGACCCCATGGTTGTGTGCCCTTGCAGAGGGCTCCACTTCCCCCCATGGATCTCTGGCATCCGACCAGGGTAGGTGGTGAGGAGTTGATTAGGAATGGAACAGGTGTTTGAGGACAGCCTGACCAAACGAGGCATCCCGGCGGGAGTCCTTGTCCAAACAGTAATGGGCTGTGAAGGTATGAACCGAGGCCCAGGTGGCCGCTCGACAGATTTGGTCGATGGACACAGAGTTTAGATGAGCCACTGAGGCTGCCATGGCTCTTACATTGTGAGCTGTGACATGGCCCCTCAAGAGAAATGTTCCTACTCTGGTAGGCGAAAGAAATACACTGAGCAATCCAGTTGGACAGTGTTCTCTTAGAAACTGGAAGTCCTAAATGAGAAGGATCAAAAGCAACAAAGAGTTGAGAAGACTTTCTATGTTGCTGTGTTCTTTGTAAGTAGAAAGCGAGAGCTCTCTTACAATCCAAGGTATGAAGATTCCTCTCTGCATTTGATGCATGAGGTCCTGGAAAAAAGACAGGTAAATATACCTCCTGGTTCAGATGAAATGGCGAGACCACTTTAGGCATAAAGTGTGGATTGGTCCTGAGGACTACCTTATCATGATGGAACCTAGTATAAGGTGGATTAGCCACCAAAGCTTGCAACTCACTGATGCGGCGTGCTGAGGTGACTGCAATGAGAAAAACAACTTTCCAAGAAAGAAATTTCAAGGAGGTGGTGGCTAAAGGTTCAAAGGGTGGCTTCATAAGCTGGCCAAGAACCAGGTTTAAGTCCCATGCCACTGGAGGTGGTCTAATGGGAGGTTTAGTTAAAAGAAGGCCTCTCATGAATCTTGCTATAAGAGGGTGAGAGGAAATAGGTTGTCCATTAAGACTCTTGAGGGACGCTGCAATAGCACTCAAATGGACTCTTACTGAATTCGTTTTCAGGCCTGCATGGGATAGTTGCAGGAGATACTCTAGTAGAGAATTCAGAGGTATTGCAAGAGGATTTAGACCCTTCTCTGAACACCAAATGGTAAATCTTTTCCATTTGAAAGCATTGGAACGCCCAGTAGAAGGCTTTCTAGAGGCATGAATAACATCTCTGACTTGCTGAGAGAGATGAAAATCTTGAAGGTCTAGGCCCTCAGCAACCAAGCCCTGAGATGGAGCGACTGGGGGTTTGGGTGCCACAATGTTCCCCCTTCCTGGGACAGAAGGTCTGGTGCAGAGCCCAAGTCCAGGGAAGGAGCTTGAGAGAGATGAAGAAGTAGAGGGTACCACACTTGGCGTGGCCAATGTGGAGTTATGAGGATCATGGTCCCTCGATCTCTCTGAAGCTTGAATAGTGTTTTGGGAATTAGGGGAATTGGTGGAAAGGCATAAAGGAAGTCTGGACCCCAGTGAAGGAGGAAGGCATCCTTGGCCTGAACTCCCTGACACAGAATTCTGGAACAGAACCGGGGAAGTTTGGCATTCCACGGACTTGCAAAGAGGTCTATGTCCGTGGTTCCCCAAATTCAAAAAATCCTGGCTACCTGGTCCATGTGGAGGGACCACTCGTGTGGGAGCAGAACTCGACTGAGTCTGTCCGCCCAAGAGTTTTGAATGCCTGGAAGATATACTGCCAGAAGATGGATGTGATGCTCTCTGGCGAAAGCCCACAGTCGCAAAGCTTCGTTGCAAAGCGACAGAGAGCCAGTCCCGCCCTACTTGTTTACATAGAACATGGCTACTTGGTTGTCCGTATGGATGAGGATTGTCCTGTAGCTGAGCAGGGAATGGAACACTCTGAGAGCTAAGAATATTGCTCTGAGTTCCAAGAGATTGATATGCAGAGAAGTCTCCTGTGAAGACCAGATGCCCTGGGTGGAGAGATCCTGCAGATGAGCTCCCCAACCCATTGGAGAAGCATCTGTCGTCAGAGTTGCTTGGGGTAGCGACTGCTGAAAAGGGGATCCCAGCAACAGATTTGGAGGGGACTTCCACCACTGGAGAGACCAAAATAGGCGACTGGAGTTTGCTCTTTTGTCTGACAGGCAACCTGATGCCTGAGTCCATTGGGTGGACAAAGTCCATTGAGCTGCTCTCATGTGAAGGCGAGCATATGGAACTACATGCACGGTGGATGCCATGTGGCCTAATAGTTGTAACATTTCTCGAGCAGTTAAATGGGACTTTAACTGTATCTGGGAGGCTAACTGCACCAAGCGTAGGCAACGGGCCTGAGGAAGATAGGCCCTTGCAGTTGTGGTATCCAGCAAGGCCCCTATAAACTCCAGAGACTGAGTAGGGGTGAGATGGGATTTTGGGATATTTATTACCAGTCCCAAATACTGAAGGATACGCATTGTGCAGGTTAGACAAATCTGGGCCTCTGACTGGGATGGAGCTCGAATGAGCCAGTCGTCCAGATATGGGAAAACAAATATTCCTAGGGTGCGTAGAAATGCAGCTACTACTGCCATGCATTTTGTGAACACCCTTGGTACAGAGGCCAGACCGAAAGGAAGCACCCTGTATTGGTAGTGCTTTCCTTGAAAAAGGAACCGAAGGAACCTTCTGTGTGTTGGATGGATGAGGACATGGGTGTACGCATCCTTGAGATCTAGAGAACAAAGCCAATCCTGACTCTGAAGTTATGGCAGCAGAGTACCGAGAGAAATCATCTTGAATTTCTCTTTGAATAGAAACTTGTTCAATTCTCTGAGATCTAAAATGGGTCTGTAGCCCCCTGTTTTCTTTGGAATAAGAAAATAAGGGGAGTAGAACCCTGACCCTGTTGAAGAAGGGGTACTTCTTCTATTGCCCCTTGGGCAAGAAGGGTAGCAATCTCCTGACCCAGAAGGTTGAGGAGAGATGTTGGAGACTTGAACTGTTTCACCATGGTGTGGGGAGGAAGGTTTAAGAAATGAAGCTTGTACCATTCCTCTATAATGGAGAGGGTCCATTGCTCTGCTGTGATTTGCTCCCATCTGGGAGCAAAGTAAGCTAACCTTCCTGGAATGGTGAGGGGCTCTGGTTCTTCCAGAGCCAGAAAGGCTAAGTTCTCTAGTTTCAAGTCAAAGGCCCTGAGGAGGCTGAGGCTGCTGGGCCGTGGGAGGCCTGGCAGCCTTTGACTTGGCCTGTTTAGGTGGTTGCTGACGCTTTGCAGCAAAACGACCTGCAGAAGAGGCCTGCTGACCATAAGCAGGATAGTATCTTCCCTTTTTAGAAAAAGGTGTCTTTTTGAACAATCTTTTCTTAGCAGGAGCAGAGGTAGACTTTGAAAGTCGATGCAAAGCAGAGTTCTCAGCATCCATCTGAGTGGCCTTTGCTTTCCAATCCCTGCCAAAAAGGTTTTCACCTGTACAAGGAAGATTTCCCAGTTCATCTTGGACCCAGAGTTCCAAATCAGATGCTTGTAACCAAGCAATTCTGCGTGAACCTATGGCAATAGCCGAGGCTCTGCTTACACAATCAAAAGAGTCAAAGGCTGCACGGTTGGAAAATTTGGAAACATCTTGGGCATGTTTAAGCCAAGTGAGAAATTCCTGTCTTTTATCTTCTGAAATAAAAGGGGCTAAAGTCTGCAGATGATCTGTGACTTCCTTTAGAAACATCCCCATATAGAGACTATAGGAGTTGATTCTGGCAGCAAGCATATTAGCTTGGAAAACCCTTCTGCCAAAAGCATCAAGGGTTCTGCATTCACGTCCTGGAGGATTAGAGGAGTGTCTCTTTGCACTCTTCATTTTCCTCATGGCAGACTCTACCACAATAGAGTGGTGAGGAAGCTGAGACTTATGAAAGCCAGGACAAGGAGGGACACGGTACATGGTGTCTAACCTACGAGAATGAGGAGAGGTAGTAAGAGGAGTCTCCCACATGATCAACATGAGATCATAGAGAATCTCATGAATAGGTAAGGTGGCTGCTTCTTTAGGAGCCTTAGAGTATTGCAAAATATCTAATTGCTTGGCTCTAGGCTCTGACTCAGGGGCCACTGCAATGGAGAGGCCCCTAGCCACTTCCCTAATGAAGTCTTGAAAAGACAAGTCTTCTGGAGGAGACATTCTTCGTTTTGGAGAATCAGACTCCTTAGGAAGAAGTACCAGTGCCTCGACAGAAGCCTCCGACTCATCAGAGTCTTCGGAGGACTCGAAGTATCGCCTGTCTGGATGCTCCTGTAAAGCCCAATATGTGTACCGAGTGGGATCGACGTCGGGAGTAAGCGGTACCGGTTCGGTACCGATGGGCATCATAGGTCAGGGTACCGCTGCAGTCGACACCGAAGCCGATGTCGATGCAATCGGTACCGGCACGGGAAACGATGCCGGTGCCGGAGTCGGTACTGGCAACAGAGATTGTTGCGGTACCGAAGGCGTCGAAGCCTGTATAAACGCCGTTAGGGTGCGCTGCATGGACAGAATCTTCTGATCCATCGACGCCACCAGAGTCGGGATGTCGGTACCGGATGGAGGCCACCGGTACCCCAGAACACGGCAACAGGTGATCGGTCGAGGCCGAGCCATCGATGTCAACCTGTGACCCCATAGATAAAGCTTTGGAAGCCCGCCGGGGTAATTTTGCCGGTGCGGATTCCTCGAGGACAAGCCCGGAGGAATCTCAATGCTTAGAGGGAGATTTGCCCTTCGAGGACCGGCTAGATTTATGTTTGGTTACCTGAGATCCATGGGAGGAAGAAGAAGCCCTGGAAGACGTCGATGCCACCGAGGCTGCATCAGAGGGAAACAGGGTACTGAGCTTGGCTGCTCGGTTCTGCCGACCTCTTTTAGACATCATGGTACAGGACACACAATCCGTGATGGAATGGTCAGGACCCAAATATTTTAGACACCAATCATGGGTGTCGGTGACAGAAATAGTATCGCCACACTTCGTGCACTTTTTAAACCCGGAAGCGGGCTTCTCCATGAGGAGAAAAATGTTCAGGCCTAAGGCCCAAACCGGAAATGCACAGTTGAAGAAAGAAAAGTTTTGGGGGGTTTTTTGTAAGAAAGAAAAGAAAAGACCGGCGGTACCGGTCTGACGCGCACAGAAAAATAAAGAAAAAAATAAAGAATTCTTCTGCGGTGACAGGAACACGACCTGCTGGCTCCGCGTAAAAGAAGAACTGGAGAGAGGCGGTTGGGAATGGCGGGAAGGCAGCGCGCAGGCGCTGTGGGATGCTCCCAAAAGCTTTCTTACTGGACGCTGGGGAGTGTTCCCGCGCAGCCTCCGTCGGTACCGATGATACCCATATGTGAAGACTCATTCCTGCTTGTTCCTGGAGATCAAATGTTCTTCTGTGGTAATAAAAACTTCTTCAATACTTTGATGAGGCAAACACATGAGACTAGCAGATGCTCAGTGTACTGAAGCCTCCTTTTTGACAATAAAATAAGAGAGACCGTGAACACCATACAGGACCTACTATTCTTTGTTTAAAGAATCTCTCGATTGTGTCTCTGTATCAGCTAAGTCACAAGTCTCAGACTGCAATCTTAGAGGGCTACAAACCTGTCAGGCTTTCAGATTATACCAAACGAATATGCAAGAAAAATATTTGCATGCATTGCCTCCATTCTACACAAATATATCTCATGACCATTTGATTGGTTTTTGGCTCTCCAGGATTGCAATTTGACACTATGGTCTAGATATAGAGGCACAGTTAGGAGACGCTTTAACAAAAAGCAGTGTTTCTTTATGATGTCCACATTCTCTTACTTTATTGACAAAGAGGCAGCTACAGTACATGGACCATCTGCTAGTCTCGTGAATGTGTTCACAGAGGCTGGACACAAAAAGCCAGGAAATGCAGACATATCAAAGATGTCATACTGATCATATAAAATGAGTCCCACACACATCTGCTTAAGCCACAATTAAATGTGAAAACAAAGAACCCGATTGGATAAAATTCAGAACCTAAACCACAAACGATCCAATACATACAGGGAATCCCCTAAATGGCTCAACAAATATTTTTGTCGGAGCTTGTCAGCCCAGTGTCCAAGGAACATTCCAAAGACACCACTGTGACCACTCCTTTTTATTTTTTTTAATTTTATAATATTAAAAAGGAAGTCCGTAAACTTAGCTATTTATGCAGAGCACCGCCAAAGCGCCAGTATCAGGTAGACAGACGACATGGCCCACGTTTCGGGTTTTACTGGAGAAAAAACCCTGCTTCAGGTCCCACACCTCGGCAAGTGGCGAATCTTCAGCTTACACAGCCTGGGAAACCCTTCCGTTTAATCTTCGGCGGCGTCTGACGTCAAAATAATGAGCAGAACACTGAGACCAATCACATTCGACCTACATCGAAGCCCCAGCAGAGGGAAATCCCACAGCACAGGGAATGCCCAAGCAGGCTACCCGAGTAGGAACAAAAGCAAAAATCAGAGGAACGTGTACCAGTCCAACTGGAGGTTGAGCCCCTCAGGAACTACTGAATTGAGAAGATAAATCCACCGTTGTTCACGTAGTTGAAGTTTTTGTTCTCGATCCCCCCCACGGGGATCAGGAGGAACATGATCAAGTACTCGCCAACGCAGCGAAGTAAAATCATGACCCCGCTCCAAATCATGCTCAACCATCGGAGCCGAAAGGGTCTTTGTGCGAAGGCGAGAGGCATGTTCTGCAAGTCGGATTTTGACAGCCCGTTTGGTCCGACCTACATAATAAAGAGAGCAGGGGCAAACAATCAAATAGACCACAAAGTCCGTAGAGCAATCCGTGCGCCACCTGGTAGTATAGCTCCGGGACGTATGACTGTCCATCCAATCAGGACCCTCCATAGTTAAAGAACATTATGTACAGCTGCCACAGGCAAAGTGGCCACTGTCCACATGAAACCTCGGGGGGCGGTCGATTTCCGAAACCGTAGACATCACTCTGTCCCGTAAATTGGCGGACCGGGAATAAGCAACCCGTAATGTACAATCCCGAAAACAAGTATGTACCCCTACTAGGGGCCAGAATTGATGCAGCAGCTTTGTGACAGAAGTAATCTGACGAGTATATGGCAGAACCCCCGTAATCGCGGAATCATTGAATCAGTTTTGCAATGTCTTCGGAAATGTTTGCGTTCACTGAGGAACAGATCACTCAACTTAAGAAGCATAAGTCACTTTTTGATGAGGATTCTCTTTCTTCCACGGGACAGCTGCCTTCCACGGAATTTGAATTGAAGGATCTCCACAAAAAAATTGATTCGGGCTCAATTACATGGATCTGCGATGACGCAATACTTAAAGTCCCTGATTCTACCTAGGGGATTACGTGTCATAAAGCCCCCTAAACAATTTACTGATGATGTTGGCTTTTTGAATAAGTGGAATTCCATTTTAAACAAGTGTGGATTCGATTTGGTGGCCCTTCTGGTTGAGCGATCCATTCAGGAACAGGACTTCCGGTCTTTACAAACAGAAGAGCTTAAGAAACAGGTGTTGGAATCCATGTCGCCAGCAAGTTTTCAGACCCAATGGTTGGATATCCAAAAACAATTGGATTCTTTCCGGGAGCATGTTCGCAGTTTGAAGATTCGTAAGTTTAAACGGGACAAAATGGATTACGATAATGATTGTGTTTATAATTGGCCCTCTATGAGGAAGACTGCTCAACGGAGACGGGTGGCTTTCACCGGTGACACGGATTCCACGGAGTCTGGCAGCAGTGATCCGGGTGTTTCGGAACCCTCAGCAGGCAGGTCAGATGTTAGTGAACGTGGACGGGGCAATGCCTTCAGGGGTCGGAGATCCTGTAGGAACTATCAACAGGATTTTTGGCAGGGGCCGGACACCAGGTCCCGGACGAAGAATCGTCCGTCATAAATCTTTCGGGGGTGCCCTTGACAGCCGAACAACGCCGGGTTTTGGAGTTGGGACTTTCATTTGTCCCTACCTCTCAGTATGATGGGTTTTTAACTAGGCTGGCTCTGCATAAATTTTTTCGGAAGTTAAGGGTTTTGCAGCATCTTTCCCTTACTTCTTGGGTGCCGGACACTTCCCTCATTAGGAATCCCTCCCGTTGGCTGCCCCCGGGAGCTCCTGATCACGCTATTTCGACCTATCAGACTCTGGTTTTCCAACAGTTGGCTGTATTGGAAGGGAAGAGGTCTCCACGTTATTCGAATTTTCCAAGGGATCATGCCAAAGCGTTGGAGGAACTCCAGAATTTGGATGTGGTGGTGCGGCGGGCGGATAAGGGGGCGCTATTCTGTTGCTCTCCAACGCTCAATACCAGTGTCAAGTTGAAGTTCATTTACAGGACCGCACCAACTATATAATTCTTCCGTCTGACCCTACAGTTGCTTTACAAGCTCAGATTTCTGCACTAGTTTCGGCGGCTTTTTTGAGGAATTGGATTACTCGGAATGAGAAGAGTTTTCTGCTCAAGCAGCATCCTAAAACGCCTGTCTTCTATCTAGTCCCCAAGGTACATAAGTCACTCATTGATCCGCCGGGTCGCCCGATCGTTTCATGCCGGGATTCCATGCTTGAACCTCTGTCTCAGTTTTGCGATCTTTTTTTACAACCGGCGGCTGTGCAGGTTCGGTCATACCTTCGGGACACGGGTGATTTCTTGAATCAACTGCAATCCTGTCGGGCGATGGACACTTATCACTTTCTTGTGTCCTAAGATGTGCAATCCCTCTACACTAATATCGATCAGCGGGATATGTTGAATTGTTTACAGGACTACCCCTTGGTTCTTCCTGATCGGATACCTCGCTCGTTTTTGCTGGATTTATTGGAGCTTGTTTTGGATCAGAATTTTTTCTTATTTCAGGGTATCTATTACCGGCAAATACATGGCATTCCCATGGGGGCTACTGTGGCCCTGTCTTTGGCTATGCTATATATGGCAGTTTTTGAACAGCTGTATGTGTATTCGGATCCGGCTTTTGGTTTGGTGCCCTTTTGGAGGCGCTTTCTAGATGATATCTTTTTTCTTTGGGGTGGTACCCGAATGGAACTTGACCAGTTCCTGGGTCGCCTCAATTCTCATATATCTAGAATACAATTTACAGCGCAGATCTCATCCACTACTCTGCAATTTTTAGATGTACATGTACAGGTCATCTCTACAGCGACGGGGTTTCAGACTACGCTCTTTCGAAAAGCTGTGCAACGGAATACCCTCCTGAGTTACCAGAGTTTTCATCCTAAGGCTTTGAAGCAAGGACTACCTTTTGGGCAATTCTTACGGCTTCGTCGTAATTGCTCGACTTTATCTGATTTTAAGAAACATGCTCGAGAACTTGAGCAACGATTGCTTCAGCGTGGTTACCCCCCTACGGTGGTCTCTAGGGCATATAAGAGGGCGCATTACCTACACCGTGAGTGGCTTTCTTTCCCTCCGGTTCCAAAATCTGATGATTCCGCGATTACGGGGGTTCTGCTATATACTCGTCAGATTACTTCTGTCACAAAGCTGCTGCATCAATTCTGGCCCCTAGTAGGGGTACATACTTGTTTTCGGGATTGTACATTACGGGTTGCTTATTCCCGGTCCGCCAATTTACGGGACAGAGTGATGTCTACGGTTTCGGAAATCGACCGCCCCCCGAGGTTTCATGTGGACAGTGGCCACTTTGCCTGTGGCAGCTGTACATATTGTTCTTTAACTATGGAGGGTCCTGATTGGATGGACAGTCATACGTCCCGGAGCTATACTACCAGGTGGCGCACGGATTGCTCTACGGACTTTGTGGTCTATTTGATTGTTTGCCCCTGCTCTCTTTTTTATGTAGGTCGGACCAAACGGGCTGTCAAAATCCGACTTGCAGAACATGCCTCTCGCCTTCGCACAAAGACCCTTTCGGCTCCGATGGTTGAGCATGATTTGGAGCAGGGTCATGATTTTACTTCGCTGCGTTGGCGGGTACTTGATCATGTTCCTCCTGATCCCCGTGGGGGGGATCGAGAACAAAAACTTCAACTACGTGAACAACGGTGGATTTATCTTCTCAATTCAGTAGTTCCTGAGGGGCTCAACCTCCAGTTGGACTGGTACACGATCCTCTGATTTTTGCTTTTGTTCCTACTCGGGCAGCCTGCTTGGGCATTCCCTGTGCTGTGGGATTTCCCTCTGCTGGGGCTCCGATGTAGGTCGAATGTGATTGGTCTCAGTGTTCTGCTCATTATTTTGACGTCAGACGCCGCCGAAGATTAAACGGAAGGGTTTCCCAGGCTGTGTAAGCTGAAGATTCGCCACTTGCCGAGGTGTGGGACCTGAAGCAGGGTTTTTTCTCCAGTTAAACCCGAAACGTGGGCCATGTCGTCTGTCTACCTGATACTGGCGCTTTGGCGGTGCTCTGCATAAATAGCTAAGTTTACGGACTTCCTTTTTAATATTATAAAATTTTAAAAAATAAAAAGGAGTGGTCACAGTGGTGTCATTGGAATGTTCCTTGGACACTGGGCTGACAAGCTCCGACAAAAATATTTGTTGAGCCATTTAGGGGATTCCCTGTATGTATCGGATCGTTTGTGGTTTAGGTTAAGCCACAATTAAAGCTATTCCAGACTGTGAATAGGGAAAAAGGCTGGATGAGAAACCCTACACCCTTAGGAAAATGGTTGCATATAATAATGCATATATGGTTGCATATAATAAGCCCCCGCTACCACCAGAAGCTCTCCCCTTCCCTGGGGATTGAGCCGCCAGTGGCAGGAGGGGCCAGCGAGCACCGGAGCCCAATCCGGGCGAAGCAGACGCTTTTAAATCTTCGCGCCATCAGGCGCCGGCACCAGCAAGCCCCCGCTACCACCAGAAGCTCTCCCCTTCCCTGGGGATTGAGCCGCCAGCGGCAGGAGGGGCCAGCGAGCACCGGAGCCCAATCCGGGCGAAGCAGACGCTTTTAAATCTTCGCGCCATCAGGCGCCGGCACCAGCAAGCCCCCGCTACCACCAGAAGCTCTCCCCTTCCCTGGGGATTGAGCCGCCAGCGGCAGGAGGGGCCAGCGAGCACCGGAGCCCAATCCGGGCGAAGCAGACGCTTTTAAATCTTCGCGCCATCAGGCGCCGGCACCAGCAAGCCCCCGCTACCACCAGAAGCTCTCCCCTTCCCTGGGGATTGAGCCGCCAGCGGCAGGAGGGGCCAGCGAGCACCGGAGCCCAATCCGGGCGAAGCAGACGCTTTTAAATCTTCGCGCCATCAGGCGCCGGCACCAGCAAGCCCCCGCTACCACCAGAAGCTCTCCCCTTCCCTGGGGATTGAGCCGCCAGCGGCAGGAGGGGCCAGCGAGCACCGGAGCCCAATCCGGGCGAAGCAGACGCTTTTAAATCTTCGCGCCATCAGGCGCCGGCACCAGCAAGCCCCCGCTACCACCAGAAGCTCTCCCCTTCCCTGGGGATTGAGCCGCCAGCGGCAGGAGGGGCCAGCGAGCACCGGAGCCCAATCCGGGCGAAGCAGACGCTTTTAAATCTTCGCGCCATCAGGCGCCGGCACCAGCAAGCCCCCGCTACCACCAGAAGCTCTCCCCTTCCCTGGGGATTGAGCCGCCAGCGGCAGGAGGGGCCAGCGAGCACCGGAGCCCAATCCGGGCGAAGCAGACGCTTTTAAATCTTCGCGCCATCAGGCGCCGGCACCAGCAAGCCCCCGCTACCACCAGAAGCTCTCCCCTTCCCTGGGGATTGAGCCGCCAGCGGCAGGAGGGGCCAGCGAGCACCGGAGCCCAATCCGGGCGAAGCAGACGCTTTTAAATCTTCGCGCCATCAGGCGCCGGCACCAGCAAGCCCCCGCTACCACCAGAAGCTCTCCCCTTCCCTGGGGATTGAGCCGCCAGCGGCAGGAGGGGCCAGCGAGCACCGGAGCCCAATCCGGGCGAAGCAGACGCTTTTAAATCTTCGCGCCATCAGGCGCCGGCACCAGCAAGCCCCCGCTACCACCAGAAGCTCTCCCCTTCCCTGGGGATTGAGCCGTCAGCGGCAGGAGGGGCCAGCGAGCACCGGAGCCCAATCCGGGCGAAGCAGACGCTTTTAAATCTTCGCGCCATCTTAGGCGGAGCACGATAGGCGGCACAACAGAGCCCTCATCTACTACCCAACTGCCCGAGGCCTGTATATCGATCCAGCGACTACCAACGTCTGAATCTTTCGGTATCGGCATACTATAAGGCGCGGCGTGAAGGGCCACTATCCAGGGCGTTCTCTCGACCAGTCCGCTGTGCCCTGCTACCTGCACAAACTCTACATAACTCTCTGCTTAAGGTACCCTCAGTAACTCTGTGTTTTGCACTGTCTGTCTTGTATATTTAACTGCTACATGAGGTTATAGAATAATCTGTTCCATACGCTACATTGTTACCCCTCCTTATGTTAAACCCCACAAGTGTGTAATTAGCTGATCTTGCTTCTTGTTATCCTAAGCTCTTCCTAAACAACATTGTCATATGATAATTACCACTGTATGATACTATGTAATCACCTCCTTGTACTGCAGAGCTTTTCCTACAAACTGTCGGTAAGGTCCCATTGTACCTCTCTCAACACTGTCTCAACTGTAACTTGTCCCAAGCAACAGCCACCATGGCCATCCCACTATTTACCCTCTCTACCATATTCCTCCTAGCAAACACCTTTCAACACTCAATAGCCCTCTCGGCTGGGCAATATCACATCTCTGCCATACCCTACTTGGGCAAGAGGAATCATTCTAACCCCTTCCACCCTGATACCAGCCCCTCACACCACTCTAGACACTCTCATCTACTGTACGTAGCCCTCAATCATCCCGACAATCCCAAACAGAAACCAGAGTCACAACACTTTCTGAAATGTGCCCTTGTAAACTCACGCTCAGTACGCAAAAAATGGCCAGTCATCACTGACTTGATAGCTGTCCATGGCCTGGATCTCCTCATGGTGACAGAATCGTGGCTTAAAGACACCGATACAGCCCTCATAAACCAACTAATCCCTCCCAACTTCTCCATTCATACCTGCCACAGGGTCAACCGGAAAGGTGGCGGAGTCTTTATACTTGCAAAAACTGAACTCGGATTTCAACTACTCACAGCCAAGAGCACCATAGACACGGACATAATCACCATTGCCAACAAAGAAATTACCATAAACCTAATTTACAGATCCCCCTCCTCTCCACCGGAGGTCATCTCTACCTTTATTGACCTTGCCTGCAACCCAACTAACCCTCGCAACCCCAACTGGCTACTTGGAGACTTTAACCTGCCCTCCCTGCAATCCATCCAAGCAGATGCCTTCCTAGAAGCTATGCAAACACTTGGGTTCGAGCAAATAGTGAACACCTCCACTCATCTTAAAGGAAATCCACTGGATCTAATTTTTGCTCCCCAATCCGCTATCAACCAGAAGGCCAACCTAAACATGGAGATCACCCCCATTCCTTGGTCAGACCACAAGCTAATCACGTTCCAGATACCCACCCATCTTACTCATTTCTCATCCAAAGACTCCAGTACAGAATCCAGACCTACTTCTCACTTCAGAACACTTGATAAAGATGAGTTCGTTAAACTTGCCTTACCTAAGCTTAATCCAATGCCTCTGAACCTTGAAGAAGCAATCACCAATTGGAACATCACGCTGAAAACATTTGCTCAACTACCAGCCATAGACAAATCATTAGCTCCTAAGAGACCTAAAGGAAGGAGACATCCAGCCCCGTGGTTTACAACAGATCTTCGGTCATCCCTCCTCTCCCTTAGGAAGCTTGAAAGAAAATGGAGAAGATCCCGATCCGAAATCGACAAAGAAACATACCTATCCAGCCTTAAACTCCACCGTGAAACCATATACCTCAGAATGAGTGAATACCATGCCAAACTCCTTCTCCGCTCTCTAAACAAACCTAGAGACCTCTTCAGCCTGGTAAAATCCCTAACCAAGGAACCTTCACCTACCCAACTTGACTCTATCTCCCCCCAATCATATGCGGACTACCTCCAATCTAAAACTTCCATAACCAACACAGTTTCAGCAACCAATCCTAGCTATGCACCCACCTCAATTCCACCTATCACAATGTTCACAACTCCAACAGAGAAAAACATCCAAGACCTCATCGCCA
Organism: Ichthyophis bannanicus; assembly: GCA_033557465.1. Taxonomy (NCBI): domain Eukaryota; kingdom Metazoa; phylum Chordata; class Amphibia; order Gymnophiona; family Ichthyophiidae; genus Ichthyophis; species Ichthyophis bannanicus. The sequence goes on from CM066035.1 coordinate 430,993,201, forward strand.
TCATCAACGCATCTACAGCTCCAAGTGATCCCTGTCCAGCATACTGGATCAGAGCTCTGCGAGTTGAACTTAGCCCAACTCTAATCAACATCATTAAACTCTCATTTAAAACAGGCTGTTTCCCCACATTCCTCAAACAAACATCAATAAGACCACTTCTGAAGAATAACAGACTTGACCCACTAAAAACTGACTCCTACCGACCAATCTCCAGTATACCTATAATGTCCAAGATAATAGAGAAGGTTGTTCAGCGGCAGATTCAACACCACATTGATGAGGTGGCACCTCTCGACCCCTGTCAACACGGATTCAGGGAGTCTCACGGTGTAGAAACTCTCCTCACCACCCAACCAACGCTTTGAACAGAGGATTGGACAAGGTTGAAAACGGCTTCGCTCTCATTTTCCTAGACATCTCTGCCGCATTTGACTCCGTTAATCACATTCAACTTCTCACTCGTCTCCAGGAGAAGGGCATCTGTGGCCTCGCCTGGGAATGGTGTAGGTCTTATCTATCAGATCGTTGGCAGCATGTCAGAGTTGGTTCCACCACATCCACGCCTTTCCGCCAACACCAAGGTGTTCCGCAGGGCTCCTCCTTGTCTGCGCTGCTGTTCAATGTATACATGCAGCCGATATGCGACATCATTCGCTCCTTCAATATCTCCACTCTAATCTATGCAGACGACGTTCTGCTGTTTACACCATTCAAAATCAAACAACCAGACTTCTCCACCCTTATCAATTGTTTCAACGCCATCACTGACTGGTTACTATCTCAAAATCTCCGCATAAACTTCAAGAAGACGGAAGTTCTCTTCATTTCAAGGAACAAAGATTTCTCACCTCCATCCTCCCTAAAAGTAAGAGATGCGGAACTCCCTAGCAAACCTTCCATTCGCTACTTAGGGATTACTCTTGACCAGCATTTCAACTTTAAGGAGCACATACGAAACACCACCAGAGCTGTTTACAATAAAATTAGAACGCTAAGACACCTCAGGCCCATGTTACCTCATAATGACTTCAGGACCATCTTCCAGGCCCTCATTCTCCCACATTTTGATTACGCAAATGTGGCTCTTTATGGACTCCCCAAGAACACCCTTAATCCGCTACAACTCGCCATGAATGCGGCCGCGCGTGTTCTCTGTGGTTTAACAAGATCAGACCATATTACCCCGATACTCAAGGAACTCCACTGGCTTCCTATTCACTGCAGGTTAACATACAAGATCCTTCTCATCATCTTCAAGATCATCAACAACCTAGCCCCCACAACACTCAGTGACCTTATCACCCTCACCCCGAAAAACAGACTCAGAAGATCAGTAACTGACAATACCTTGATCATCCCCAAAGAATCCATCAAGTGCACACAGACGACCAAGAAAAGAACATTCGCCTTCTATGCCCCAAAATGTTGGAACGAACTTCCACCTGAAATTAGATCCATCAAAGGCCTTATGCAGTTCCGTAAGGCAATTAAACACCACATTTTCCTACTTCACTTTGCTCAAGCATCCACCCCACCTCTACTCGCCCACCTGCCAATGTCTACAAACCGCACCCTGTCACAAGTATCTTGAACCCGCCTTAGACCTCCTGTATATACAATCCAAATCTAATTATATTTTGTACATATGTTTTTAGTTCCCCTGTTGCTCCAAGTTTATGCTCCTGTTACAATGTATGTTCCAAGTTTAAACTCCTGTTACAATGTAAGCACAGAACAGACTTCTGACTGTGCACCCTTGTTGTATGTAAACCGCACTGATAACAAATAGCGCGGTATATAAAAGTTATAAAATAAATAAATAAATAAATATTGATGGACTGCAACTTGGGAAGATAACAGCATGCATTAGAATGCTTAATTGTCTAGGTAGGATCTTTTCTAGGCAGCGTATTAAAAAGTTCTTTGCATGTTATACATTTCTTCATCGCCAACTCAACTGCTATCAACGAATAGGAAAGTTAGACCTTATTGAGACTAGCTACTGGATAAAACTTTACACTTTAACTCCATCTTTTTAGATGCAGACTGAATTATTAGTGGGGTTTGCCACATACAAAGCTTCCTTTCAATCGAAAAAGACTCTCCTCCTGTGCATTTATGCCATGGAGATATTTAAACATCTCAATCATATCGCCTCTTTGCTGCCTTTCCTCTACAGTATACATTTGAAGATCCTTAAGTCTGACCGCATATACTTTATAATGAAGACCACTAACCATTTTAGTAGCCACCCTCTACACCAACTCCAACCTGTTTATATCCTTTTGAAGGTGTGGTCTCCAGAACTGCACACAATACTCCAAATGAGGTCACACCAAAGACTTATATAGAGGCACTATCACCTCCTTTTTTCTGCTGACCATTAACATAAGAACATAAGATATGCCATACTGGGTCAGACCAAGGTCCATCAAGCCCAGTATTCTGTTTCCAACAGTGGCCAATCTAGGTCATATGTACCTAGCAGTTTCCCCAAAAGAGACACAAGTTCCACAATGCTTGTACTGGATCAAGCATTGATATCTTCGGTCACTTCTTAATAATGGTTTATGGACCTTTCCTCCAGGAACTTGTCCAAACCTTTTTTAAACCCAGCTACACTAATAGCCTTTACTACATCCTCCGGTAACAAATTCCAGAGTTTGATTACACGTTGAGTGAAAAAATATTTTCTTTTATTAGTCTTAAATAGTTTACCCTGTAGCTTCATTGCATGTCCCCTAGTCTTTCTATATTCTGATAAGGTAAACAATCGATCTACGTTTACACATTCCACTCCGTTCATTAATTTATAGACTTCTATCATATCTCCCCTCAGCCGTCTCTTTTCCAGGTTAAAGAGCCCTAACCTTTTTAGCCTCTCTTCACAGGAGTATCCTTCCATCCCCTTTACCATTTTGGTGGCTCTTCTCTGTACCTTTTCTAAAATCGCTATATCCTTTTTAAGATACGGCGACCAGAATTGCACACAATATTCAAGGTGCGGTCTCACCATGGAACGATATAGAGGCATTATAATATCTTTTGTTTTATTTTCCATTCCTTTCCTTATCATACCTAGCATTCTATTTGCTCTCTTGGCCGCCGCTGCACACTGGGCCGAGGGTTTTAACATGGTATCCACAATGACGCCTAAATCTTTTTCCTTGGTGGTGGTTCCTAATGTGGAACCTTGCATCGTGTAACCATAGATCTCCAGGAACAAGCAGGAATAAGTCCTCACATATAGGTACGTCGGTACCGACGGAGCCTGCGCGGGAAAGCTCCCCAGCTTCCCAGAAGGAAGCTTTTGGGGCCTCCCACTGCACATGCGCGCTGCCTTCCCGCCTTCCTGACCAGCTCTCTTCAGTTTCTCTTTTTCCGCGGAGCCAGCAGGTCGTGTTCCTGTCACCGCTGAAGAAATTATTGTTTTAGTTTGTTTCTTTAGACCGCGTACCTGCCTTCCCCATACCGAAACCGGTACCGCCGGTCTCTCTTTTCTTTTCTTTAAAAAAAAAAAAAAAAAAGTCTATTATTCTGCACAACTTGGTGACTTCGGTTATGCCTCAGGCCTACACAAATTCTCCTCATGGAGAAACCAGCCCCTGGTTTTAAGAAGTGTACCAAGTGTAGTGCTGTTATTTCTGTCACAGACACCCATGAATGGTGTCTTAAGTGTTTGGGACCTGACCACTCCATTCCGGACTGCCCATCCTGCTCCCAGATGTCTAAACGTGGGTTGCAGAACCGGGCCAACAAATTCCATGTGCTGTTTGCTTCAGATAATCCAGCATCACAGTCATCCAGTCTTCCTCTCCGGATGGATCTCAGGTAACCAAACCCTCTGCGGGCAGGTCCTCAAAGAGCAAATCTCCTTCAAAGCATCGAGAGGCTCTCACTTTTGAGTCTGAGGATCCTGCCCCAGCCAAACAACCCCGGCGGGAAGCTCTGGCTTCCAAAGCACCATCTATGGGGTTACAGGTTGACATCGATGGCACGGCCTCAACTGATCACCTGTTAGACTGCTCTGGGGTACCGGCCCATACCGGTACCGACATCCAGGCAGCAGTGGCGTCTATGAGCAATACTGTTCAGACCATGCAGCAGGCCATGCTGGCTTTTATTAATGCTGCGACGCCCTCGGTACCGCGTTCAGCGGTACCGGGTCAGGTATCGTCTCCCATACCGGAACCGAGACCATCGACTTCCAAACGCAGATCGGTTCCGCATGCCGGATCCGGGTTTTCACCCGATACCGATCCATACCCAGTATGCCCGATGTCGATACCGATCGGTATGCGTATCGTGCGTTGGAAGCAAATAGAGAATACTCTGATTCTTCTGAGGATTTTGACTCCTCTGAGGACTCTGATGAGCTGTCTCTAGTTCTTCATGAAGACCCCTCTTCCCCAAAGAGGAGAATGTCTCCACCAGAGGATTTGTCCTTTCAAGACTTCATTATTGAACTAGCTAAAGGACTTTCTATTACCACATCCTCTGAAAAAGAACCTAGGTCAAAGAAATTGGATATTTTAGGATACCCTAAGGTTCCTAAAGAGGCAGTTACCCTGCCTATCCATGAAATCCTTCAAGAACACTTGATGGACTTATGGGAGGCTCCTCTAACGTCGTCTCCTTATTCTCGTAGGTTGGACACCATGTACAGGGTCCCTCCTTCTCCTGGTTTTCAAAAGACTCAGTTGCCTCACCATTCCATTGTGGTGAAGTCTGCACTGAAAAAGATTAAGAGTACCAAAAGGCACTCTTCTACCCCTCCAGGACGAGAATGTAAGACCCTAGACTCTTTGGCAAGAAAATTTTCCAGGCTACTATGCTTATAGCCAGGATTAATTCTTACAGTCTGTATATGGGCATGTTTCTCAGGGAACTTGCCCTAAAGATACGACATTTTGCCTCCTTTATCCCTGAGGATAGAAAAGAGGAGTTCATTTCTCTGGTGAAACAGCTTCTAGATGTTTCTAAGTTCTCCAACAGAGCAGCCTTTGATTCCTTTGAAGGTGCTGGTAGAGCTTCGGGCATTGCCATTGCAGCCCGACGACTTGTTTGGCTCCAGGCCTCTGACCTAGAACCCTGGGTCCTGGATGGCTTACGGAATCTGCCCTGTACAGGTGAGAACTTATTTGGTAAGGACTGGCAAATTAAAGCCACTCAAATGGACGCAGAAAATGCTACCTTGGATAGACTTTCTAAGTCTACCTCTACTCCTGCCAAGAAAAAGTCTTTCAAGAGGCCTTACTACAAGAAGGCCAGATTTTCCACAAATACTGGCCAACAATCTTCTCAGCCTCGCTTTGCTGCTAAACGTCAGCAACCTAAACAGGCAAAGTCAAAGCCTGCAGCGTCTACCACTCTTCAGCAGGCTCAACCCCCTCAGGGGTTTTGACTTGCCCCTAGAGAACTTAACATTTCTGGCTCTAGAACAACCAGAGCCTCTCACCATTCCCGGAAGGTTAGCTCACTTTGCTCCCAGATGGGAGCAAATCACATCAGAGCAATGGACCCTCTCTATCATCAGAGAGGGCTACAAACTTCATTTTTCCAACCTTCCTCCATATACCATGGTGAGGCACTTCAATTCTCCCCCATTTCTCCTGGACCTGTTGGAGCAGGAAGTCTCTTCTCTCCTTGCCCAAGGGGCAATAGAAGAGGTTCCTCTTCTTCAACAAGGGACAGGATTCTACTCCCCTTATTTTCTCATAACAAAGAAGACAGGGGGATTCAGACCTATCCTAGATCTGAGAGAATTGAACAAATTTCTGTACAAGGAGAAATTCAAAATGCTTTCTCTAGGCATTCTCCTTCCATACCTTCAGAGTCAGGATTGGCTTTGTTCTCTAGATCTCAAGGATGCGTACACACATATACTCATCCACCCATCCCACAGAAAATATCTAAGATTTCTGTTTCAGGGAAAACATTTCCAGTACAGAGTACTTCCCTTCGGTCTAGCCTCTGCTCCAAGAGTGTTCACCAAATGCATGGCAGTTGTTGCCGCATTTCTAAGAGGTCTGGGAATTTTTGTATTCCCATATCTGGACGACTGGCTCATCCGAGCTCCATCTCAGTCAGAGGCCCAGATTTCCCTGGACCGCACAAGGCACCTTCTGCAGTATCTGGGACTGGTGGTAAACCTTCCCAAGTCTCAACTTACCCCTACTCAGTCTCTAGAATTCATAGGGGCCCAGTTGGACACCACCACTGCAAGGGCCTACCTACCTCAAATCCGGGGCCAACGTCTGCTGTGCTTGGCCTCCCAAGCTCAGTCCAGCAGTCATTTGACAGGCAGAGAAATGCTGCGACTTCTGGGCCACATGGCCTCCACGGTACACGTGATGCCCTACGCTCGTCTTCATATGAGAGCAGCTCAATGGACCTTGGCCACCCAGTGGACTCAAGCATCAGGAGCGCTCTCCAACCAAATACTCACCTCAAAGCGTCTGTTTTGGTTCCTCCAATGGTGGATGTCCACCAAGAATCTGTTGTTGGGGGCCCCCTTCCAACCTTTGTTGCCCCAAGCAACCCTCACAACAGATGCCTCCCAAACAGGGTGGGGAGCCCATCTACAATCCCTCTCCACTCAGGGTACTTGGTCTCCGCAGGAGACCACCCTTCACATCAACCTCCTGGAACTGCGAGCAATCTTCTTTGCCCTCAAAGTCTTCCATACCCTCCTTGTCAACCTGACCGCCCTAGTTCAGACAGACAATCAGGTGGCCATGTTCTACGTAAACAAACAAGGAGGGACAGGCTCTCTGTCGCTTTGCAACGAAGCTCTCAGATTATGGGCCTTCGCCAGAGAGCATCAAATTCATCTTCTGGCAGTATATCTTCCAGGGGTTCAAAACTCTCGGGCAGACAGACTCACTCGAGTTCTGCTTCCACACGAATGGTCCCTACATATGGACCAGTTGGCAGAATCTTTCAGGAATGGGGAACCCCGGACATAGACCTCTTTGCAAGTCCGTGGAATGCCAAACTTCCCCGGTTCTGTTCCAGGACTCCGTGTCAGGGAGCTGAGGCCAACGACGCCTTTCTCCTGCATTGGGGTCAGGAATTCCTATATGCCTTTCCACCCATTCCTTTGATTCCCAAGACTCTGTTCAAACTCCAGAGGGATCACGGATCGATGATCCTCATAGCTCCACGCTGGCCACGCCAAGTGTGGTTCCCTCTACTTCTGCATCTCTCCCAGGGACCCTCCCTGGACCTGGGAGCTGCGCCAGACCTTATCTCTCAAGAGAACGGGACTTTGTGGCACCCAAACCCCAAGTCCCTACACCTCAGAGCTTGGTTACTGAAGGCCTAAGCCTTCATGACTTCAATCTTTCTCAACCAGTGAAAGATATCCTTCTTGCCTCTAGGAAACCCTCCACGAGGCGTTCCTATGCTTTCAAATGGAAACGCTTTTCCATTTGGTGTGCTCAATAGGGTCTTGACCCTCTAGCACTTCCTTTGAATTCTCTACTAGACTATCTCCTGCATCTTTCTAATGCAGGCCTTAAGACGAATTCAGTAAGAGTCGATTTGAGTGCTATTGCAGCATCCTTAAAACCTATAAATGGACAACCTGTCTCCTTTCATCCGCTTGTTGCAAGGTTCATGAGAGGCCTGACTCTAACTAAGCCTCCCATCCGACCTCCTCCGGTAGCATGGGACTTGAACCTAGTTCTAGGTCAGCTTATGAAGCCACCTTTTGAACCGTTGGTTTCTACCTCCTTGAAATTTCTTTCCTGGAAGGTCCTTTTCCTTATTGCAGTCACTTCGGCTCGCCGCATCAGTGAACTACAGGCTTTAGTGGCTCATCCACCTTATACCAGGTTTCATCATGATAAGGTGGTCCTCAGGACGAATCCCCACTTTATGCCCAATGTGGTCTCGCCTTTTCATCTTAATCAAGAGGTATATCTACCTGTCTTTTTTCCGGCTCCTCATGCATCCAGTGCAGAGAGGAACCTTCATACTTTAGATTGTAAAGGAGCTCTTGTCTTTTACCTCAACAGGACTCAGCCACATCGAAAGTCTTCCCAGCTTTTCGTGGCTTTTGATCCTTCTCATTTGGGACTTCCAGTCTCCAAACGTACACTTTCCAATTGGATTGCTCAGTGTATTTCCTTTGCTTACCAGAGCAAAAATATTTCTCTGGAAGGCCATGAAACAGCTCACAATGTGAGAGCCATGGCCACTTCTATGGCTCATCTTCACTCTGTCTCCATAGATCAGATCTGTCGAGCCGCCACATGGGCCTCGGTTCATACCTTCACAGCCCATTACTGCTTGGACAAGGACTCCCGCCGGGATGCCTTGTTTGGTCAGGCTGTCCTCAAACACCTGTTCCATACTTGAACAACTCCTGCCCACCTTCCCAGGATGGATGCCTGAGATCCATACGAAGATGGCGAACCCTGGGAAGGGGATCTCCCAGGCATCTTAGCTAGGGAGTCCCCATATGTGAGGACTTATTCCTGCTTGTTCCTGGAGATAGCACAGTTACTTACCTGTAACAGGTGATCTCTGGGAACAGCAGGAATTAGTCTTCACAACCCACCCACCTCCCCTAGGAGTTGTATCTTCTATCTATCTTCCTTTCCTCTCTCTATTGTCTCAGCTATAAACTCGAACTGAAGAGAGCTGGTCAGGAAGGCGGGAAGGCAGCGCGCATGTGCAGTGGGAGGCCCCAAAAGCTTCCTTCTGGGAAGCTGGGGAGCTTTCCCGCGCAGGCTCTGTCGGTACCGACGTACCCATATGTGAGGACTAATTCCTGCTGTTCCCAGAGATCACCTGTTACAGGTAAGTAACTGTGCTTTTGGGTTGTTCTTCCCTAGGTGCATAACCTTGCACTTGTCCACATTAAATTTCATCTGCCATTTTGATGCCCAGTCTTCCAATTTATCAAGATCCTCTTGCAATTTTTCACAATCCTCTTGGGTTTTAACAACTTTAAATAGTTTTGTGTCATCTGCAAATCTGATAACCTCACTCGTTATTCCACTTTCCAGGTCATTTATGAATATATCAAAAAGCAGCGGACCCAACACAGATCCCTGGGGTACACCACTATTCACCTTTCTCCATTGGGAAAATTGGCCATTTAGCCCTACCCTCTGCTTTCTATCTTTTAACCAGTTCCTGATCCACAATAGTACACTGCCTGCTATCCCATGACTCTTTAGTTTTGCCAAAAGTCTCTGATGAGGGACCTTGTCAAAGGCTTTCTGAAAGTCCAGATACACAATATCAACCGACTCACCTTTGTCCAGCTGTTTATTCACTCCTTCAAAAAAACATAACAGATTAGTAAGACAAGATCTTCCTTGTCTAAAGCCATGTTTGGCTGTCTCCCATTAGGTTGTGACTATCTACATGCTGAGTAATTTTATTCTTTATGATGGTTTCTACCATTTTTCCTGGTACTGACGTCAGGATCACCGGTCTGTAGTTTCCCGGATCACCCCTGGAACCCTTTTTAAAAATTGGTGTTACATTGGCGATCCTCCAATCTTCAGGTATTAGAGATGATTTTAATGATAGTTCACAGATTACTGATAGCAGGTCTGCAATCTCATATTTCAGTTCTTTCAACACCCTTGGATGTATACCATCTGGCCCAGGTGATTTGCTACTCCTCAGTTTATCTAATAGTTGTAAGACATCTTCCCGATGTATCGATATTTCCTTCAATTCTTCCGCACCTTTAAATACCACTTCAGTCATGGGTAACATCCCTACATCTTCCTCAGTAAAGACCGAAGCAAAGAATTCATTCAGTCTCTCCGCTATCGCCTTGTCGCCTCTTAGTGCTCCTTTAACCCCTTTATCATCTAATGGACCAACTGACTCTCTCACAGGTTTTTTACTACGAATGTACTTGAAAAGGTCTTTATTTCGCGTTTTTGCTTCCGCAGCAAGCTTCTTCTCAAATTCTCTCTTTGCCTGCCTTATCAATGCCTTGCATTTGACTTGCCAGTGCTTGTGCTGTTTCCAGGTTTCGTCGTTTGGCTCTTTTTTCCATTTCCTGAAAGATGCTTTTTTGGCAACAACAGCCTCTCTGACCTCACCTTTAAACCATGCTGGCAGTTTTTTGGACTTCCATCCACTTTTCTTAAAGCATGGAATACAGCTGGTCTGGGCTTCCAAGATAGTATTTTTCAACAACACCCAAGCTTGATGTACGTCTTTAACCTTCACAACTGCTCCTTTTAGTTTTTTCTTAACTGTTTTCCTCATTTTATCATAGTCTCCCTTTCGAAAGTTAAAAGGTAGTACTGTGGATTTCCTTACTATCCCTCCTCCACTAATTAAATCAAAGGCGATCATGCTATGATCACTATTGCCAAGTGGCCCCAACACCCTTATCTCTTGCACTAAATCTGGTGTTCCACTAAGGACTAGGTCTAATATGGCTTCCCCTCTGGTCGGTTCATGAACCAGCTCCTCCAAGAAGCAATCATTTATTTCATCTAGGAACTTTATCTCCCTAGCATGTCCTGACGTGACACTGACCCAGTCAATACCGGGGTAATTGAAATCACCCATTATTATTACTGCGCTGTAACGTTTGTTAGCTTCCTTGATTTCTTTGAGCATTTCATCATCCATTTGGTCATTCTGGCCAGGTGCTCGATAGTACACCCCCCACTGCCATCGCCTTCCCCCTTTTATATGGAATTTCAATCCATATAGATTCTACAGCAGATTTTGTTTCCTGCAAAACTTTAATCCTTTCTGAGTCAATGCCCTCTCTAACAAAGAGCGCAAGCCCTCCACCAATTTGATCAGCTCTGTCATTACGATATAGTTTGTACCCAGGTATCACAGTGTCCCACTGGTTGTCCTCCTTCCACCATGTCTCTGATATTCCAATCATATCTAACCTTTCATTTAGTGCTATATATTCTAACTCTCCCATCTTATTCTTTAGACTTCTAGCATTTGCATACAAGCATTTTAGAGAATGTATTTTATTCATATTAATTTGGCTATTGTTAGACATGGGTAATTTGGGATCTTTAAGCTCTGTCTGCTCCATACTTGAGGGCATTTGGGCTACTTTACTCTTTTGTGGAACCTCTCTGCTTTTGGTAGTATCCTTCAAGGATACATTCTTCCGAACCATCCGCTCTTGGGCGACTGTCGGTTTTCCCCTAATACCTAGTTTAAAAGCTGCTCTATCTCCTTTTTAAAGGTTAATGCCAGCAGCCTGGTTCCATCCCGGTTAAGGTGAAGCCCATCCCTTCGGAAGAGCCCCTCCTTTCCCCAGAATGTTCCCCAGTTCCTAACAAATCCAAAACCCTCATCTCTGCACCATTGTCTCATCCACGCATTGAGACTCTGGAGCTCTGCCTGCCTTTTGGGTCCTGCGCGTGGAACAGGAAGCATTTTGGAGAATGCTACCCTGGAAGTTCTGGATTTCAACTTCCTACCTAAAAGCCTAAATTTTGCCTCCAGAACCTCCCTACCACATTTTCCTATGTCATTGGTACCGACATGTACCAAGACAGCAGACTCCTCCCCAGCACTATCTAAGACCTTATCTAGGTGGCGCGTGAGGTCCGCTACCTTCGCACCAGGCAGGCATGTTACCAGGTGATCCTCACGTCCACCAGCCACCCAGCTATCTACATGCCTAATGATCGAATCACCAACTATAACGGCTGTCCTAACCCTTCCCTCATGGGCACATGGCCCTGGAGAAACTTCCTCGGTGCGAGAGGGTTTTACATCACCTGGAGGACAGGTCCTAGTTACAGGATCACCTCCTGCCACACCAGGGTGATGCTCTCCTGTCACGTGACCTCTCTCCTTCATGGCAACAGGGGTGCTGCCAGACTGGAGGTGGGACTTCAGGACTATATCCCTGTAGGTCTCGTCTATGTACCTCTCTGTCTGTCTTATGTTTTCCAAGTCTGCTACTTTAGCCTCTAGAGAACGGACTTGTTCCCTAAGAGAAAAGAGCTCCTTGCACCTAGTGCACACGTAAGACCTCTCACCAACTGGGAGAAAATCATACATGTGACACTCAATGCAAAAGACTGGAAAGCCCCCATCCCGCTGCTGGACTGCTGTCTGCATCTTAGTTTTAAGTTTGTGTCTAGATCTTTAAGTTCTTACTTACTAGGGGTTGCTATGGGTATTTATACCAATAAAACTGTACCTAATACGTTTAATATACTTGTTCACCTGAAGCTTAATTAATCTCAGGTCCTTAGTGTATGACTGATATGGGCAATAAGCTTCACCTGAAAGCACCTCCTGTCTTTTAAGATGTGTAAGTACCTATAAAGCTATGATTATCCCAGGGGAGGGTGGGTGTGGGGAGGGAGGGAGGGAAATAACACTTATTAAAAGAGGGCTGCTACACAGTACCCTGTCTTGTGCTGCTGAGGTAAGCTAAATTCTGATTTGATTTAAATTATAGCTCTTAGCTGCTGCTAGGCTCTAACTTCTTATGAAATTTAAACTACAAGCTCTCTGCTGGGTACTAAATTTAACCAGAAAGCTCTCTTCTGTGTGTTAAATTTAAACTAAAAGTACTTTGCTGTTACTTGGCCCTGAGTGACTATTAAATTTAAACTACAAGCTCTCTGCTGGGTATGAAATGTAACCAGAAAGCTCTCCTCTGTGTTTTAAATTCAAACTTTAATTGCTGTTACTAGGCCCTAACTGATCCAACAAAAAACAGTGGGTTCACAGATTAAGTAGCTTTAATACAAAGAATTCTTTTTAGAAAATTACCAGAAGTATATACTCACAGTTGCAGATTTCTCTCCAGAATTAACAGTACCCCTTTCTAGTCCTTCACTTCCCAAGCATCCTTCTAGCTTTAGCAGTCACCATTTCTACCCACTTTAAGATCGTCAGACACAATCACGGACAAAGATGCCAAGAATTCCCCTTGGCATACTGCTTGAGTTACGGAGCACAAGGCTTCCATCTGAGAGTGTAGGATGCACAAGTGCTCATTGACTCTCTTGAGGTACAGAACGGGCTGGAAGGAACCACCCTCCTTTGACACCACAAAATAGATAGACTATCTGCCCTTGCGCCACTCATCCAGGGAGATGGGCACCGATGCCTTCAGGCATAGCAACTTGTCTAAGGTGGTCCACACAGCGGCACCTTTGATCATACACCCACATGTGTAATTAATGAAGTCATCGAGAATCGGCTCTCTGCATTCCAGGATATAGCCAAACTGAATGATGTCTGGCAACCAGGTGGTGACCCTGGCCCATTCTTTAAAGAGGCAAAGCCTGCCACCCACCAGAGGTCGGTGGCAGGGCCCTGAAAATTGAACTGTTTTATTATTGTAGGTGGGGGAAAGTTGAGAAAATGAAGCTTGTACCCCAGTTGTACAATGGACAGAGTCCAATTTTCTGATGTTATTTGTTGCCATCTTTTGGCAAAAAAACAGTCTTCCTGGAATGGTCAAGGGTTCTGGACCTTTTAGGGGCAGAATGACTAAGTTCTCTAGATAGAAGTTAAAGACCCTGAGGGGGCTGGGTCTGTTGAGCCAGTTGAGCTTTTTGAGCTTGCAGCTTTCTTTGCTGTCTGTTTTGTTGTTGCCCCTTCTGGGGAACATGGAGCGAACAGTGAGTTTGATGGGCGTAAGATTGGTAAGGCTTCTTTTTCTTACTGAAAAAGGGATTTTTGAATATTTTCTTCTTTGCTGGGTTGGCTGTAGACTTTGACAATCTGTTTAAAGTAGTAGAGGGAGGAGTGGCTCAGTGGTTGGGACAGGTTACCTCAAGCCGGAGGGCTGGGAGTTCAATTCCCGCATGGGGACAAGCAACCTCAGGCCGGAGGGACTGGGGTCTCAAGTCCCATGGCCACTCCTTGTGGCCTTGGGCAAGCCACTTAATCCTCCATTGCCTCAGGTATATTTAGATTGTGAGCCCTTCGGGGACAAGGGAATAAAAAGTACCTGTTAGTATACATGTAAACTGCACTGATTCTAAAGAGCGCAGTATAAAAAAAATATATTGTCAGATTCAAGCTGATTAGCCTTGTCCTGCCAGTCCTTGCCAAAGAGATTTTCTTCTGTGCAAGGAATGTTTCCCAGCTTTTCTTGCACACACTGTTCTAAGTCTGATGCTTGAAGCCAAGCAATACGACGTGTTTCTATGGATATAGCAGAGGTTCTGCTAATACATTCAAAGCAATCAAAGGTAGCACAGCACGGTTCATGAATTCTGAGACATTCTGGGCATGCTTGACCAGAATAAGGTAGTCTGCTCTTTTTTCCTCTGAAACACAAGGACTGTTGTGTATATACATGTAAATACTCATGTAAATAGTTGCAGTAATGACTTCCCTATGTTTTATCCAAGTTCTCTAACCTGTTCTCTGTAAAACCAAACAGTTGTCGTTCTGGTCTGTTGTTATATTGTGAACCGCGCTGATACTGAATAGAGCGGTATATAAGAGCCTGTAATAAATAAATAAATAAAATAAATAAATAAATAAGGACTAAGGAGCTCTAAGTCTTTTCTGACTTCTTCCAGGAACATTCCCATATAAAGAATGTAGGAACTGATCCTAGCTCCCAGCATGGAGGATTGAAAGCATCGACGGCCAAAGGCATTGAGCATCCTGGATTCACGCCCTGGAGGATTAGAAGAATGTGTTTTAGCACTCTTGATCCTTCGCTTGGATGATTCCACTACCATTGAATGGTGTGGTAACTGAGTTTTTGAAACCCAGGACAACTTGGCACTCGGTACATAGTGTCAAGGCGTCAGGAATGTGAAGATATTGTTAAAGGAGTCTCCCACATTCTCAACATTAGATCATGTATGCCTTTTTTTGGTTTTGGCGGTCTATCAAGTTTTAAATAAAGATAAAGATAAAGATGTAAGATCTTGTGAATGGGAAACATAGCTGCTTCCTTGGGAGCCATAGGGTACTGTAGAATTCTTAATTTTTCTGCCCTAGGTTCCTTTTCTGGAATCACAGTGATAGCAAGACCCTTTGCTAAATCACATATGAAATCCTGGAAGGACATATCCTCTGGAGGAGACATTCTGTGTTGAGGAGAAGGAAATGAATCTCTGGTACCAGTAGAATCGATTTGCTCCCGTACCGGTAGAATCGTCAGAGTCATCGGAATCGGAAGACTCAAGCACCAGGTGCTGCTATAACGCATGGTATCGGTACCGCTCAAAGTCGGTACCAAAATGTCTCTGTTCCTGATCCCCGATAGCGGAGATCGGCATGGGGGGAAGCAGTCCTGTCAAAGCAGGTACTGTTTGTACCGGTACCGATGTCGGTACCGATACATGTTGAACCGTCTGTTGCGGTCTTAGCGGTACTGAAGCCGCTAAGAGGGCCACTAGACTGCGTTTGATAGCGAGGATTCTGTGATCCATCGCTTCTGCCGATGCTTGGGTGCCGGTATCGGTGGAAGCAGCTACGACCCCAGAACATGGCACCAGAGGTTACGCAGAGGTGGAGGCCTCTCGAACATCCTGGAGCCCGGTTAGTGCTCTGGAGCACAAAGACTCCCGCCGGGGCTGTTTTGCCTGTGAAGTATCCTCGAGGGAAACGCCAGTGGCATCTCGATACTTTGAAGGAGATTTACCCTTAGAGGACCGGCTAGTCTTAGAAGACTTCAATTTGGTTACCTGAGATCCATGGGAGGAAAATGAAGCCCTGGAAGACGTCAATGCAACTGACATCGTGTCGGCGGCAAAAAGGGTACAGACTTTTGCAGCTCTATTCTGCAGGCCCCTTATGGTCATCCTCGTGCAGGAGAGATACTCTGTTGGACAATGTTCAGGACATTTTAGACACCAATCATGGGTGTCGGTGACGGAAATGGTACCGCAACATTTTGAGCATTTTTTGAAACCACTAGCTGGTATCCCCATGCTTGAAGAAAAATGGGCCTCGTGCCCAAAATGGTGCCTAGCACCAGAAGCAGGGAAATATCCCTGAAGAAATACAAGTTGGGTTCGTTTGTTTTTTTTTTTTTAAGGAAAGAAGAAGAGGAGAACCAGCGGTACCGGTAGGCATCGAATGAAAGCAGACGCGACCAAGAAAAACAAGAAATAAAGATAAATTTTATGCAGTGATAGGGTACCACGTCCTGTCGGCTCCGCAGAAAACAAAGAACTGAAGTGAGAGAGGTACAGAGGTGGGAAAGCTGCACGCATGCGCTGTGGGATGCTCCCAAAAGCTTTCCTATTTGACGCTGGGGAGTGTTCCTGCGCGGGCTCTGTCGGTACCGACGATACCCATATGTAAAGACTACATTCCTGCTTATTCCTGGAGATAATAAATATTATGCTCTGTTGATAAGGAAATCCCAAATTGAAAAAGTTTACTGGAGTAGCAGCCTGTGCTGAAGGGATTATAAAATGAAGCATGGAATGCACAAGTATTGCTAAGATTTGTATAAAGCCTGCAAAGTACCTGAACTTGTACCTGAACACAGCAGAACTCTGTTCATAAAGGGGCTGAAACCACTAAAGGACGTTAGAGCTCTGTGTCAAAAAATTATTTTCTATTGAATGCTTTTGGGAGCCAGCTGGTACTGTGGAGATGGACACTGTTTATTAACTGTGGTGTTTTAAGTTTCTTCTGCAGGATTGGAAATAGCTCAATTGGTTTTATATTACAAAGCAAATTACATTAAACTGAGGACTTAAAAAGTATCTGCAGACGTCCAACCTATTGAGAAGCCTGTTTGGACCCTGCATGTGACAATACTCAATGAGAACTTTTCTAGGAAGATGCAAAAATAATTCCAGGACTGGGTAATTTTCCAAGGCACCAAACGGGGTGAGGAGGGAGGAAATAAATTGCCTTGACCCAGTGAAATGCAGTATATAAATACAGCTAAATAAATAAATAAGGAATTGGCACACTGAGGACTGAAGTCTGAGGTAGAAGACTAGGAAACCATGAGATCTTGCGATAAGCAAGTGTCTCTCTGTGCAGTAATAACACCAGTGGACAGATTGTTGATATTCCACTGACTGTAGTTAATTACAGTAGCATTTGACAAATTCATTAAACACATTCTGAAAAGAAAGCATAGTTACTCACCTGTAACAGGTGATATCCGGGAACAGCAGGAATTTAGTCTTCACATAAGGGTGTTGTCGGTACAGACGCAGCCTGAGCGGGAACGCTCCCCAGCGTCCAATAGGAAAGCTTTTGGGAGCATCCCACAGCATCTGCGTGCTGCCTTCCCGCCTTTCCCAACTGTCCCTCTCCAGTTGAGTCTAAAGCTGAGACAAAAGAGAGAGGGAAAGAGAGAAAGAGAGAGAGAGATACAAAGATAAAACTCCTAGGGGAGGTGGGTGAGTAGTGAAGACTAAATTCCTGCTATTCCCGGAGATCACCTGTTACAGGTGAGTAACTATGCTATCTCCAAGAACAAGCAGGAATGTAGTTTTCACATATGGGGACTCCCTAGCTGCAGATGCCAGGGAGATGGCCCCAGAAAGTTCTGTGCCCTTCTGAAAGGCCTCCACTTCCCCCCATGGATCTCTGGCATCCTACCAGGGATGGTGGGTAGGAGTTGAATAAGTCTGTAACAGGTGTTGAAGAACAGCCTGATCAAACAAGGCATCCCGGCGGGAGTCCTTGTCTAAGCAATAATGGGCTGTGAAGGTATGTACCGAAGCCAAAGTAGCTGCTCGACAGATGTCGTCGATAGACACAGAGTGAAGATGAGCCATTGAGGCTGCCATGGCTCTCACATTGTGAGCTGTGACATGGCCTTCAAGAGGAAGGTTCCTACACTCATAGGCAAAAGATGTACACTGTGCAATCCAGCTGGACAGTGTCCTTTTGGAGACTGGAAGTCCCAAATGACTAGGATCAAAAGCAACAAAGAGTTGAGAGGATTTTCTATGTTGCTGTGTCCTTTGCAGGTAAAAGGCCAAAGCTCTTTTACAGTCCAAAGTATGAAGGTTCCTTTCTGCATTTGAGGCGTGAGGCCTTGGAAAGAATACAGGAAGGTAAACCGCTTGGTTTAAATGAAAGGGCGAAACCACCTTTGGTATAAAGTGTGGATGAGTCCTAAGGACTACCTTATCATGAAGGAACCTTGTATAAGGACGATCAGCCACCAACGCTTGCAATTCACTGATGCGACGTGCTGATGTGATTGCAATGAGAAAGATAACCTTCCAAGAAAGGAATTTCAAAGAGGTAGTGGCTAATGGTTCAAAGAGCGGTTTCATGAGCTGCCCAAGAACCAGATTCAAGTCCCATGCCACCGGTGGTGGCTTAATGGGAGGCTTCGTTAAAAGAAGGCCTCTCATAAATCTCGCTATGAGAGGATGAGAGGAAATAGGTTGTCCATTTAGAGGCTTGAAAGAAGCTGCAATAGCACTCAGATAGACTCTCACCGAATTGGTCTTAAGCCCTGCATTTGATAAATGAAGGAGGTACTCCAGGTATGATTCCAGAGGTATCGCAAGAGGGCAAAGACCCTTCAGCGAGCACCATATGGTAAACATTTTCCACTTGAATGCATAAGAGCGTCTTGTGCAAGGTTTCCTGGAAGCATGAAGGATATCCTTTACCTGCTGGGAAAGGTTAAGACGTGAAGTTCTAGGCTTTCAGCAACCAGCTACTGAGACACTGGGGAATGGGATGCCACAGCATTCCGTCCTCTTGAGAAAGAAGATCTGGAGCAGACCCTAACTCCAGAGGTGGAGCTTGAGAGAGATATAGGAGCAGAGGGTACCACGGTTTCCGTGGCCAACGTGGAGCTATGAGGATCATATAACCTCTGTCTCTCTGAAGCTTGAACAGGGTTTTGAGAATTAGGGGAATGGGTGGAAAGCCGTACAGGAAGTCCTGACCCCAATGAAGCAGGAAAGCATCCCTGGCCAGACAACCTCAAGCCGGAATTCTGGAACAGAACCGGGGAAGTTTAGCATTCAGCGGACTTGCAAAGAGGTCTATGTCCGGGGTTCCCTAAATTTGAAAAATTTTGGCCACCTGGTCTGCATGGAGAGACCATTCGTGTGGAAGCAGAACTCGAGTGAGTCTGTCTGCCCAAAGGTTTTGAATGCCTGGAAGATACACCACAAGGAGATGAATCTGATGCTCTCTGGCGAGGGCCCATAGTCACAAAGCTTTGTTGAAGAGCGACAGAGAGACTGTTCTGCCCTGCTTGTTCACATAGAACATGGCTACCTGATTGTCCGTTTGAACTAGGACTGTCTTGTAGCTGAGCTGGGTGTGAAATATTCAAAGAGCAAGGAAGATTGCTCTGAGCTCCAGGAGGTTGATATGGAGATAGGCCTCCTTTTGGAGTCCAGGTACCCTGGGTAGAGAGGCCATGCAGGTGGGCTCCCCAACCCACCTGTGAAGCATCTGTTGTTAGAGTGGCTTGGGGTGGGGGATGCTGAAAAGGAGATCCCACCAGAAGGTTTTTGAGGGAGGGTAGTGAGGACTGATTCCTGCTGCTCCTGGAGAACACCTGTTACAGGTGAGTAACTACTCTTTCTCCAGGACCAAGCAGGAAGTCAGTCCTCACTTATGGGTGACTCCCCAGCTCTGGGCTACCAGGAACCCAAGCTGAACAAGAGAACTCCCTCTAGTCTCAGCAACACAGGAAAGGCTTTGCAAGGACACACCCTCCACAGGTAGCCCAACCAGAGGGCAGGAGGGCAGGAGCTGCCTAGACCTCAAAGAGATTCCGGAGTACTGCTTGGCCAAAAGCACTGTCCCTACGGGACTCCCTCTCCAGACAGTAGTGGGCTGCAAAAGTCTGGCTTGAAGACCAAGTAGCAGCCCTGCAGATGTCTTGCAATGGAACAGAGCGGAGGTGAGCCACTGATGCAGCCACTGCCCTCACACGGTGGGCCGTGACCCTACCCTGCAAAGGAAGGTCAGCTGCCTTGTAAGCACAGGTGATACAGTCAGCCACCCAGATGGACAAGGTACACTTGGACACAGGCCTCCCCAAATTATTGGGGTCAAAAGAAAGGAAGAGCTGAGAAGCCTTCCTGTGACCTTGCGTACGTTCAAGGTAGAAGGATAAGGCCCTCCTACAGTCCAAGGTATGGAGAACTGTTTCAGCCTGACTTGCATGAGGCCTAGGGAAGAAAGTAGGAAGAACCACCTCCTGGTTGAGGTGGAAAGAGGAGACAACCTTAGGAAGGAACTTAGGGTGAGTCCTGAGGACCACCCTGTTTTTATAGAACCTGGTGTAAGGTCTATCACAGACCAAGACCTGAAGCTCACTCACTCTCCTAGCCGAAGTAAGGGCTATCAGAAAGAGAGTCTTCCAGGAAAGGAAGCGTAGAGGGCAAGTAGCCATAGGCTCAAAAGGTGGGCGAGTCAGCTGCTGCAAGACCACATTAAGCTCCCACTCAGGAGCACGAGGACGTATGGGAGGTTTGAGCAGAAGCAAGCCTCTTAGAAACCTAGACACCAAAGGGTGCACAGACAGGGAATGGCCCTCAACTAGGGAGTGGTGAGCCGCTAAAGCAGAGAGGTGGACCCGAACAGAGTTGGACTTGAGACCCTGATTGGACAAGTGCAGCAGGTACTGAAGCACTACAGACACAGTACAAGAGAAAGGATCCTCAGCACGTAGCTGACACCACACAGAGAACCTTTTCCACTTGAGAGCATAGGTTTTCCTAGTGCATTGTTTCCTGGAGGCTAGGAGAACTTCCTCAACCTCGGGAGGCAGGCCCCAGGGAGCCAACACTACCCTTGCAGCCTCCATGCCATCAGATTGAGAGCTTTGAGATTGGGATGCAGCAAGGAGCCCTGATCCTGAGAGAGAAGGTCGGATTGCAACCCCAGAGGCAGAGGCAGATCCACCGCCAGTTGAAGCAGGAGGGGGAACCAAGGCTGCCTTGGCCACCTGGGAGCTACTAGGAGGACTGAGGCCCTGTCTCGGAGAATCTTGAAGAGTGTTCGGGCCACCAGAGGGGTGGGAGGAAACGCATAGAGTAGGCCCTGAGTCCAGGGAATCAGAAAAGCATCTGCTGCTACTCTCAGAGGATGCGGTTGCCTGGAGCAGAACCTTGGCAGCTGATTGTTCAGTGGACTGGCAAACAGGTCTATGGAGGGAAGCCCCCATTTCAAGAAAATCTTTTGAACCACTAAAGGATGTAGCTGCCACTCGTGTGGCTGCAGAATCCTGCTCAATCTGTCGGCCAGGCAATTCTCCTGGCCTGGAAGATAGACTGCTTTGAGGAGCATGTTGTGCTTCAGGGCAAAGGAACAGAGGTCCTGGGCCTCCTGGCAAAGGGGCTGGGAACCAGTTCCGCCCTGTTTGTTTACATAGAACATGGCAACCTGGTGGTCTGTCTGGATCAAGACAGACTGTGGTACCAGGGAAGCAGTAAAGGCCTTGAGGGCCAAGCGGATAGCTCTGACTTCCAGTAGATTGATCTGCTGGGATGCCTCCCAAGGAGACCACAGGCCCTGGGTGCACTTGTCTAGGCAGTGTGCTCCCCAACCCTGCAGAGAGGCATCGGTGGTCAGTATCACCGTATGAGGTGGGATCTGAAAGGGCACCCCCACCAGCAGATTGGGGGGGGGGGGGGGAACCACCAGTTGAGGGATGCCAGGAAACGGTGGGACACTCTGATCCTGTCTCTGAGACTGCCTGAGGCTTGTGACCACTGAGTCCGAAGGCACCACTGGGCAGGTCTCATATTGAGCCTGGCATTGAGGGTCACCTGTACTGTCGACGCCATGTGGCCCAGAAGCCTGAGACAGAGTCTGGCGGAGACCAGGGGCCTGTGCAGAAACTTGCTGGCGAGGTCCATGAGCCTTTGCGCTCGGTCCAGCGGTAAGAATGCTCTTGCCAGCTGAGAATCCAACCTTGCTCCTATGAACTCTAGGTTCTGGGAGGGGAGCAAATTGGACTTTGCGAAGTTGATGACAAATCCCACCTTTTGGAGCAGTTCTATGGTCCTGTTGGTGGCCTGTTGAACTTCTAGGGAAGTCTGGCATCTGATGAGCCAGTCGTCTAGGTAAGGAAACACAAAGATGCCCTGATTTCTCAGGTAGGCTGCCACCACTGCCAGGCACTTGGTAAATACCCTGGGAGCGGAGGTCAGTCCAAAAAGCAGTACTCTGTACTGATAATGGTTTCTTCCCACAATGAACCTGAGGTACTTTCTGTGGTCTGGATGAATAAGGATGTGAGTGTAAGCATCCTTTAGATCTAAAGAGCAAAGCCAATCTCCCTGCTGGAGGTAGGGCAGAAGTGTTCCAAGAGTAAGCATCTTGAACTTCTCTTTCACTAGAAACTTGTTCAGGTTTCTGAGATCCAAAATGGGTCGAAGACCACCGGTTCTTTTTGGCACCAGAAATACCTGGAGTAAAACCCGTGACCTTGGAAGTGGGGAGGCACAGGCTCCACCGCCTTGTCCAGCAACAGACCTTGTAGCTCCTGGAGGAGAAGGGCTGTATGCAGGGGAGGCCGGAAAGGTTCCCCTGGGAAGTGTGGCGGAGGCAGTTGGTGAAAGTGCAGAGCATAGCCTCGATGGACTATGTCCAGCACCCAACTGTCCTGGGTTATCAAGGGCCACTTGTGGGCGAACAAGGCTAGGTGGCCTCCTGTGCAGGGCTGGGTCTGCAAGGAAGGTATGGCTATACTCAAGGAGTCAAAAACCCCACCCTGCTGAGTGGGAGCAGGGGCTGCAGGCTTGGGGGTCCTCTGCCTACGGGGCCCATTACCCTGGCCCTTGGCTTGCTGACCCTGGGGGGCAGCTTGGGCAGCCTGATACCGAGGGTACTGTTTGTAGGCAGTGCCCTTCCTCGGGTAAAAGGGCTTTTTACCAGAGCCCTTCTTCTTATGAGAAGGGGCAGAGGTCTCCTCGACAGCCTTGTCCTCGTGAGGTGCTCGGTCTCGAGCTGAGCGGCCTTCTCGGCCACAGGCTTGCCAAAATGTTTTCACCCCCGCGAGGGACATCGACCAACTTGTCCTGAACCCATGGCTTGAGGTCCGATGACTGTAGCCATGCCTGACGTCGGGCAGCGATGCCGGCAGCCGCTACTCGGGCCGAAGCCTCGAAGCCATCGTAGGCGGCGCGGGACATGAACTTAGAGCATTCCCGGATCCTCGAAGACAAGGACTTAAAACTCTGCAAGGGTTCCCCAGAGAGACCAGCAGAGTTTCCGGCCAACTCCTTGGCCAGGTCTCGTAAATACATGCCCATGTACAGCTGGTAAGTCTGGACACGGCAAGCAAGCATAGAGCCCTGAAAGCACTTTCTACCGACGCCATCAAGGCTTCGGGCCTCCCTTCCAGGAGGCACTGCGGAGTGCATCTTCTGACTCTTCAGACAATGCATGGCCGATTCCACAACCATGGAATGGTGTGGTAGCTGTGCTTTCTGGAAGCCAGGATTCTTTCGGAGCCGATAGATGGAATCGACTCGCTTGCTCAAAACCGGCGCCGAGGCCGGTGCCTCCCACATCCGGAAGAGGAGCCGCTCCAGCATCGAAGGAACCGGGACAGTAAAGGCCTCCTTCGGAGGAGAGTCATACTGCAGAGCATCGAGCTCTTCGGCTCAAGGCTCTTCCTTGGGGTCTGCCGAGATAGCCAGGGCAGCGGCCATATCGCGGACAAACTCCGAGAACCTAGTATCCTCCGGAGGGGATCTACTCCGGGGCTCAGACTCTGGTGAGTCCGAAGGGACACACCGAGTCTTGAAGGTGTCAGGAGACTCCTCCTCTTCAGTCTCCCAAGCAGACTCGTCCAATGTCGAGTCGAGTTCCAACCCCACGGGGCCTCTAGGCACCCTCCCCGACGCCGGTGCCACCGGCGTCGAGACCCTCGGTCCCGAACGGGAGCTCGAGGGAGCCCTCGACCGAGGACGACCTCGAGCCGCAAGGGACTCGAGTATCGGCTCGGTTTCCGGGGTCGACTTTGAAGTCGATGTCCCTGTGGTCGGGGCAGATGCGCCAGACAGGCTGGCCATCAGTGCCCGCTGCTGATCCATGAAGGCACACATTCTGCTCTCCAAGGCTGTCAACCTGAGACTCAGCTCGGGTGACGCAGCAGCCCCCGACTCGGGCCCTGGTGGTGCCGGGCCCGACGTCAGTACTCGGGGAGGCGAGTCCACGAGGACAACAGGACTTACGTGTCCAGCAGACTCCGGCTCCATGCGAGGAACTTTAGTTGGTTTCTCCAGGTGAACGGGCCCGGGACGACGGTCTTGGGTCTTAGACCTGGCCCTCGAGGGCTCAGGGACCTCCTCCGACGCCGCCCTCGCGAACCGCTTCTTCCTCTTACGTTCCAGGTCGGGGGACCCCCATGTCTGAGGAGCTCCGACGCCTCTCAGGATCGGAATCCCGAGATGTCGAGGCCTCAGATGAGGTCCGGGCCAGGGCAGAGGCCGAGTCCGAGAAAAGCCTTTCACTTTGTTGCTGATGACTTCGGAGGTCCTTGGAAGACATTTTTCCACATGGCCCGCACGTTTCAGAATCGTGGTCCGGGCCAAGGCATCGAAGGCAGCAGTCATGTGTGTCGGTGAGAGACATTATTTTTTTACACCGATCACACTTTTTAAAGCCACTGGAAGCCATCGGGGAGAAAAGGGTCCCCGCGAGGTCAAAGGACCAGCCTTCCAGGGAAAAAGAAAAAGATTTGGCGCGAGCTCCTAGCCACGAAGGGCAAAAACCGAAAAAGGAAAAAAGAGATGCGATACCGGTGTACCGAACCCGGCAGGAGGGGAACCGACGTTGAATCCGAGGAAAAAAGCGAAATAACGCCAAGAAAAAACTTCTCTTTTCCGGGAAAAAAAAAAGGACACACGTCTGATGGGCTTCACGGAAAAAAAGAGACTGAGGTAAGATGGCACCTTTAGGCGGGAAGGGAACCGCGCATGCGTGCCAGCATTCCCAAAGGCTTTCATGGAAAGCTGGGGAAATGCTCCGCTGGGACTTCATCGGCGTCGATGACACCCATAAGTGAGGACTGACTTCCTGCTTGGTCCTGGAGAATAAGGTGATCTGAGTTTGCTATTTTGTCAGACAGGCAACCTGACGCCTGAGTCCACTGAGTGGATAAGGTTTACTGGGCTGCCCTCATATGGAGGCGAGCATAAGGAACCACATGCACGGTGGATGCCATGTGGCCTAGCAACTGTAACATTTCCCGAGCAGTGAGGTGAGGTTTTAGCACTGCTTGGGAAGCTAACTGCACAATGCGAAGGCAGCGGGGCTGTGGAAGGAAGGCCCTTGTCTGTCTGGTATCCAGAAGAGCTCCAATAAACTCTAGGGATTGAGTGGGAGCAAGGTTGGACTTTGGGACGTTTATGACAAGTCCCAAATACTGAAGGATGCGCATTGTGCGAGACAGAGCAACCCTGGCCTCTGGCTCTGAAGGGGCTCGAATGAGCCAGTCATCTAAGTAAGGGAAGACGAATATTCCCAGGGTGCGGAGAAATGCTGCTACCACAGCCATGCATTTTGTGAACACTCTTAGTGCAGAAGCCAGGCCAAAAGGAAGAACCCTGTATTGGTAGTGCTTCCCTTGAAACAGGAATCAAAGGAACTTTCGGTGAGTTGGATGGATGAGAACATGAGTGTACGCATCCTTGAGATCTAGAGAACAAAGCCAATCCTGACTCCGAAGGTATGGCAGCAGAGTTTGTAGAGAAATCATTTTGAACTTCTCTCTGAACAGGAATTTGTTCAATTCTCTGAGGTCTGGAATGGGTCTGTGTCCTCCTATTTCTTTGGAATAAGGAAATGGGGGGGGGGGGGTAAAACCCTGTACCCCATTGGGGAATAGGCACCTCTTCTATTGCTCCTTGAGCAAGGAGCATTGCGACTTCTTGACCTAACCGGTCGTTGGGAGAGGTCTGAGAATTGAACTGTCTTACTATTGTAGGAGAGGGCATGCTGAGGAAATGAAGCTTGTACCCCTCTCGTACAATAGACAGAGTCCAATTTTCTGCTGTTATCTGACACCATCTGGGGGCAAAATGACATAACCTTCCTGGGATGGTGGAGGGTTCTGGGCCAGGAAGGCAAAGCTCTCTAGATAGGAGTCAAAACCCCTGTGGAGGCTGAGTCTGCTGAGCCGGTTGAAGCTTAGCTGCTTTTGGCTTCCTTTGTTGCCTAGGTTGTTGCTGCTGTCTCTTTTGGGCAGACTGACATGAACGATGTCCCTGCTGGGTATAGGAGGGATAAAACTTCTTCTTACTGAAGAATGGTTTCTTAGAGGATCTTTTCATCGCAGGATCAGCTGTAGATTTGGACAACCTATCCAAAGTGATATTGTCAGCATCTATCTCATTAGCTTTTTCCTGCCAATTCTTGCCAAAGAGATTCTCTCCTGTGCAAGGTATATTCCCCAGTTTGTCCTGTACCCAGATTTCTAAGTCAGATGCCTGGGGAGCCAAGCAATTCTACGTGCACCTATGGCAATAGCAGAGGTTCTGCTTATGTATTCAAAACAGTCAAAGGCTGCACAATTCACAAACTTGGAAACATCCTGAGCATGTTTAACAAGAGTAAGATAATCTTGCCTTTTATCATCAGGAAGGAGAGGGCACATAAGCTCTAAGTCTCCTGTGACTTCCTTAAAGAACATTCCCATATACAAGATATAGGAACTGATCCTAGCAGAAAGCATGGAAGCCTGGCAGGATCGACATCCAAAGGCGTCAAGAGTCCTACACTCATGTCCTGGAGGATTAGATGCATGCCTTTTTGCACTCTTCATCCGTCTCATGGCTGATTCCACCACCATGGAATGGTGTGGTAATTTAGTCTTCTGAAACCCAGGATAAGGAGGAACTTGATACATGGTGTCGAGTCTTCGAGAATGAGGAGATGTGGTTAGAGGTGTTTCCCACATCCTTAACATAAGATCATGCAAGATCTCATGAACAGGTAAGGTAGCTGCCTCCTTGGGAGCTTTAGGGTATTGTAGGATTTCTAATTCCTTTACCCTAGGCTCTTTTTCAGGAGCCACTGTGATGGAAAAACCTCGGGCCACATCTCGGATAAAATCCTGAAAGGACATATCCTCTGGTGGAGACATCCTACGCTGAGCAGAAGAGGAATCCTCGGGAAGAAGTACTCTGGTATCCGCAGAGCCTTCGGAGTCTTCAGACTCATCCGAGGATTCAAAGTATCTCCGATCCGGGTGATCGTGCAAGGCACGGTACCTGTACCGATCGAAGTCGGCATCGGAGTGGTCCGGTACCGACTTGTCGATGCAGGATAGAGATGCATGACTCGGTCCCGGTAGAATACCTGCCGATGTTGATGCAGTCGGTGCCAGTACCGGAGTTGGTGCCGGTACCGGTTGAATTGTCTGAAGTGGTTTCAGGGGCATCGAGGCCACGAGAAGAGCCACCAGACTGCGCTCAATAGCCAAGAATCTCTGGTCTATCGACGCTGCCGATGCTTGGGTATCGGTGCCGGTTAAAGCGACCGGAACCCCAGAGCATGGCACCAGTAGTTCTGCCAAGGTGGAAGCCTTGAGAACATCCTGGAGCCCTGTTAGTGCTTTGGAAGCCGAAGCCTCTCACCGGGGCAATTTTGCCGGTGAAAGTCTCTCAAGGGCAACGCCAGAGGCATCTCGATGTTTAGAAGGAGATCTACCGTTTGAGGACCGGCTAGATTTATGTTTAGTTACCTGAGATCCATGGGTGGAGGATGAAGCCCTGGAGGACGTCGATGCCACGGAGACTGCATCAGAGGGAAAAAGGGTGCTGAGTTTAGCATCTCGATTTTGCCGGCCCCTTTTTGACATCATTCCACAGGCAACACACTCTGAAATAGAGTGGTCAGGACTTAAACATTTGAGGCACCACTCATGGGTGTCGGTGACCGAGATGGTACCGCCACACTTAGAACACTTTTTAAAACCCGAAGCGGGTTTTTCCATTTTGAGGGAAAAAGTTGGGCCTAGTGCCCAAAATGGCACGTGGCACCCGAGAAGAAAATCACTGGAGAAAGACTCCAGAACAAAGGTTTTGTTTTGGTTTTTTTTAGAAAAAAGAAAAGAAGAACCGGCGGTACTGGTATAGCGTCGAGGGAAGGCAGACGCGACCACAAAAAAGAAGTATAAGAAGGGAATTTTTTACAGTGACAGGATGTGCGACCTGTCGGCTCCGCGGAAAACGAAGAACTGGAGAGGGACAGTTGGGAATGGTGGGAAGGCAGCACGCAGGCGCTGTGGGATGCCCCCAAAAGCTTTCCTATTGGACGCTGGGGAGCGTTCCTGCGCAGGCTCCGTCGGTACCGACGATACCCATATGTGAAGACTACATTCCTGCTTGTTTCTGGAGATAGACAGACATCCTTTTTAAAAATTATATGTTTATGTATATATTGTTTTTTTGTTTTTTATTATGTCTGTGTTTTTAAATGTCTGCTATTACCTTGTAAACTACTATGATGTTAATATTTACATTCCCAAATGGTGGTATATCACATAAAAAATAATCTATCTATGGTTCATTCTTTACCAGTTAAAGAGAAAGAGTAGTTACTCACTTGTAACAGGTGTTCTCCAGGGACAGCAGGAATCAGTCCTCACATATGGGTGACGTCGACACCGACAGAGCCCACACAGAGCATTTCTCCAGCTTTCAAAGAAAACCTTTGGGACATGCAACCATGCATGCATGGTTCTCTTCCTGCCCAAGGGTCCATCTTTCTCAGTCAGATGACATAGCTAGGACGGCAGTAAAAACTAAAACAAGGAAGGGACGCAACTCCCAGGGGAGGAGGGAGGGTTGTGAGGACTTATTCCTACTGTCCCTGGAGAACACCTGTTACAAGTGAGTAACTACGCTTTCTCCAGGAACAAGCAGGAAGTCAATCCTCACATATAGTAACATAGTAAATGACGGCAGATAAAGACCAGTATGGTCCATCTAGTCTGCCCAGCAATATGGCAGGAGTAGGTGCACCCCTTGCCATGTCTTTTAGAGAGTAGGTGCACCCCTACCCATGTCTTTGCTTAGTGGTGCACCCACCAGGAGCAGGTGCACCACTCCCCATGTCTTTACCCCCCTCATATCTTTTTTTCTTTATTTGTTTAGGGATGAACCCACCACTCCTCCCCCCCATCGCATCATGTAGGACACCCCTATTTGTTGAGAAATTAGATGGTTCAGTTTATTTTGATTTAATCTTGTTGCTGTAAAGTGATTCACTGTGTCTGTCCCAGGCCACTTTGAATTCCATCACTGTGTTTGCCCCCACCACCTCCATCGGGAGGGCATTCCAAGCATCCACCACCCTTTCAGTGAAAAAGTATTTCCTGACATTGCCTTTTATGTTTCTGTAATGGCCACAATGTCCAAGTCCTTTTCCACCATTAGGGCTTCCAGGTCCGGAAGTTTGCTGGCTAAGCTTCGAGCATTTGTGCTCATTGCTTTCCAGCATTTAACTGGCTTGTGTGTATTTTGCATTGATTTTATTCTACCCACTTCTTCCCAGTTGCTTTTGAAGTGTTGTTTAAAAGTATGGTTGTTTCTGTTATTCTACTTTTGCATAGAGTGACGTCCAGAACTTGACCTTCCCCGTCCGTCACCCCTTTTTCTAGTTTAAATGCAAATCGACATACTGCCTGAATTTTTCAAGTAGGATTCTATTCCCTGTGACAGAGAGGTGTAGTCCATCAGCACAGTATAGATTCTTGGTGTTTTCCCAGTGTTTTCCCAGTCACCAGTAAATGTGTTTTCCCAGTCGCCAATAAATCTGAATCCTTCTCGTTTGCACCAGGTCTGGAGCCATGTATTAAAGCTGTTAATGTGATTTAGCCTTTTTGCCCTTTACCTAGAACAGGTAGAACTTCTGAGAATGCTACAGTGTTAACAATGGGCTTCAGTTTTTCTCCCAGAGATTGGAAGTCCTTCTGGACTGTAGAGGCACTATTTCTAGCCAGGTTATTTGTACCCAAGTGGATTACAACATCAAGTTTGGAGTGTTTGCTTTCCGCGCTAAGTACATCAATAATTTGGTTTGTATTCCTACCGGCTAAGAAGCCTGGGAGGCATTTGACTATCTTCTCTCCTTTGAACTGTGTTCCCAAGTTGGTGTCTCTGATGATGGAATCTCCAAGTAGCAGTAGTTTTCCGTTTGTTTTATTTATTTATTTAACAGTTTTTCTATACTGCGCTCTTTCAATATCAGTGCGGTTTACAAATAACAAATTCTGCAAAGACAAAGGGAACAGCCTTGCACATACAGTGAACAGGATCTTATAACTTGGAGCTGTAACTAGTGAGTGAGTTTTTCTTCATAATTGGTGCTTTAGTAGGAGATTGGGCATTGACTGACTCCTCTAAGGACCGTTCAGTTTCTTTGCATAGGGCATCCTCATTAACCAAGGCAGAGAATGCATTATGCAGGGATGTCTCTGTGTCGCAGATCGCAATCTACCCGAACCCACTGTGATCCATTTGTTCCTGGTGTGTTTGACTCTTTGTGGGAGCAGTGGTGGACTTTTTTCAGTCTGTATCCTAGAAGAGGGATGGATCAGGATGTGGGTGTACACATTCTTCAGACCCAAGGAGCACAGCCAATCTCCCAGGTGAAGGTAAGGCAGCAGTGTTCCAAGGGAGGGCATCTTGAACTTCTCCCTCACCAGAAACCTGCTTAAGTTTCTCAGTATGGGCCTGAGGCTCCCAGTTCTCTTTGGGACACGGAAGTATCTTGAGTAGAAGCCTTTTCCCCATAGATGTTCGGGTACAGGCTCTACTGTGTTGTCCTTGAGCAGACCTGCAAGCTCTGAGAGCAGAAGGGTCTGGTGAAGGAGAGGTCGCACGGGCTCTCCTGGAAAGAACCTGGGTGGTATCTGCTGTAGGTGTAAGAGGTTTCCCTCCCTTACCACCTGCAGTACCCAATGGTCCGAGGTGACACTGGCCCACCTGTGAATGAAGAGTGGTAGGCAGCCCCGTGTGGGCTGGTGAAGGTCTCCCGGGGGAGGGGAGGCCCTGCCCCGGGAGTCAAAAGCTTCCCCCAAGGCTGGGTAGGAGGCAGGGCCTGGGGCTTCTTTGGCTTCTGGGCCCCATGGTTTTGTTTTCTAGGGTAAGAACCCTACTGCTGGCCCGCGAAGGGCTGATAGTGGTGACTCTGATGAAAGGGCTCCTGTTTCCTCAGGAACAGGGGTCTTTTCCCTGATGGTTTCTTACTGGGGAAGGATGAGGTCTTTTTGGAGAGCCTCTGTCGAGTCATCACATCGGCCTCTATCTCGGCTGCCTTGTCAGCCACAGGCTTGCCAAACAGTTTCTCCCCAGTACAGGAGACATCAAGCAGCTTGTCTTGACCCTACTGCTTGAGGTCCGAAGACCGCAACCAGGTTTTGCACCGGGCGCCAATGCCAGATGCTGCTACCCGAGCCACTGACTCAAAGTCATCAGAGGCCACCCAGGAAAAGAACTTAGAGCACCCTTATTCTCGGAAGTCAGGGATTAGAACTGTTGGAAGGGTTCCCCAGTAAGCCCTGCAGAAAATCCAGACAACTCCTGGGATATGGCCTTGAGGTACATGCCTATGTATAACTCATAGGCCTGGATCAGATACCCCAACATCGAGCCCTGGTAGCACTTACGCCTAAGGGCATTAAAGGTTCTAGCATCCCTATCAGGGGGAACAGAAAAATAAGTCTTCTGGATCTTAAGTTTTTGCATGGCTGACATGACAACCATGGAGTTATGTCGGAGTTGGGGGTTTGTGGAACCCTGGCCCTTTTTTGACGCGGTACATGGAGTCGAGGCGCCGGCTGACCACCGGTACCGGCGCAGGGATCTCTCACATTCTCAGCAGAAGCCACTCGAGGATTGGCTGCACCAGCACTGTAAGAGTTTCCTTGGGTGGAGACTCATACTGGAGGATCTCCAGCTCTTCAGTGTGAGGGTCCTCTTCTGTCTACGTTTGCACCGAGAGGGCTCTGGCCATTTCCATGACAAAGTCGTGGAAGGCCAAGTCCTCCAGAGGAGAATGGCGGTAGGGCAACGGGGGACACAGGTCCAAGAGGATGTCTCTGTGCCATCTGGTTTCCTAAACAGGGGCTCTACAGATCAACCAACAGACAGCTGGGAAACTGGCTGGTACTTGGTAGATCTCTCTCTTTTGCTTTAACAGATACCTAAGCTCCACAAACAGAACAATGGCTGGGAAAAATCATATCGCTAAAGCTGTTGACCCCGTTACAGCTTCTGCCTCGGTCCAGACAGAGGTCCTAATGCCAATTGAAGGACCGGTTCCATGTGCAGGGTGCCTGCATGCTGAAGCTGTGAGGAAACAAGTGGAGGAACTCAGAGAGGAGGTGGCGAGGCTGAGGAGCATTCAAGACAGTGAGAAGTACATTGATGAGATGCTTCTTGCAGCAACCAAGCTCTCCAGCACAGGAGAAGATGGATGCCAACAGAATGTCGATGATTGGACACAAGTCACCAGGGCCTGCAAAATCACCAATCCAACTTCTCCAGCCCTTGAATTGAAGAACCATTATGCAGCCCTGGAAGTGGAGGAGGTGAAAACATCCCTGGAAAGGGGAGAAAAAGAGCTCAAGTACCCCAAAGTTGCAGAATCAGTGACCAGAAGGAAACGAAGGGTAGTGGTGGTTGGAGACTCTCTTCTGAGGGGTACTGAGGCGTCCATCTGCCGACCAGACTTGATGTCCAGAGAGGTATGCTGTCTGCCTGGTGCCAAAATCCAAGATGTTACGGAGAGTTTGCTGAGACTCATCAAGCCCACTGACTATTACCCAATGTTGCTAATCCATGTTGGAACAAATAATACTGCCAGGTATACCTCGGAACGTATCAAAAGTGACTTCATGACTCTGGGACAGAGGGTGAAGCAGTTAGGTGCACAGGTGGTGTTCTCTTCAATCCTCCCTGTTGAGGGTAAAGGCCAAGGCAGAGAGGCACGCATCCTGGAGATGAATGCATGGCTGCGTGGATGGTGTCATCAAGAGCGTTTTGGTTTCCTAGAACATGGGATGCTGTTCCAAGGGTTGCAGAGCAGAGATGGCATCCATCTGTCCAAGAAAGGTCAACGCGTCTTCGGTAGTAGACTGGCTAATCTACTGAAGAGGGCTTTAAACTAGATTCGTTGGGGATGGGTGAAGAAAGCCCCCAGGTAGGTGAAAGCCCGCAGGTAGGTGATACATTAAATACCTTTATGGAAATGGGTAACAGGGGTAATATATGGAAAGCAATGTGTATAAATGCCCGCAGCATGGGAAATAAGATCCCTGATGTTGAAGCTTTGGTAGGAGTGGCTGACTTGGATTTAGTGGCAGTTACAGAAACATGGTTCACAGAAAATCATGATTGGGATGTAAACATACCTGGCTATACTTTATTCAGAAAGGACAGGGTAGGAAGAAGGAGAGGAGGAGTGGCACTATATGTAAAAACTACTATTAAAGCTTTGGAATTACAGAGCTTAAAAGGGAGAGAGGAGGCTTTGTTGGTTAAACTAGAAAGAGGGAAAGAGAAATCTATTTGCATTGGTTTGATATACAGACCTCCCTCAAAAGAGGAAGAGGTGGACAGAGAGTTAATTGAAGACATACGTAGCATTGCTAGGAAAGGGGAAGTGCTACTGATAGGAGATTTCAATATGTCAGATGTTGATTGGCACATTCCTGCTGCAGTATCATCTAGAAGTAAGGAGATCCTGGATTCTCTACAGGGAGAACTATTCAGGCAATTGGTAACAGACCCCACACGTGAAGGGGCCATACTGGACTTGGCGCTTATCAATGATGAAAGTATTTCTGATGTTGTAGTGGGAGATCATTTTGCATCCAGTGATCACCAGATGGTGTGGTTCAGTATTAGGACTAGGCTGTTAGAATTCATTCAAAGGTGAGGATCTTAGACTTTAGGAAAACTAACTTTGCCAAGATGGGCCAATACATCAGGGAGTCGTTAGCGGGATGGGAACAGCTGGGGGATGTAGAAAAACAGTGGGCAAAACTGAAAGGGGATATTTTAAGGGCAACCAACCTTTTTGTTAAAATGGTAAATAAAGGTAAAAGGAAATGGAGACCGCTATGGTTTTCAAAAGAAGTAGCTGAAAAAGTGAAGAAAAAGAGGGAAGCCTTTATGAAATACAAGAGATCACAGAGAGAGAAAGACAGGCATCTGTATTTGGAAAAACTTAGAGAAGCTAGCAAAGTAGTCAAGAAGGCAAAGATTCAAAAGGAGGAGGAAATAGCCAATGTAATAAAATGGGGGGATAAGACATTTTTCAGATATACTAGTGAGAAGAGGAAGGGCAAAAGTGGCATTGTCAGACTCAAGGGTGCAGGGGAGGAATATGTAGAAGCTGATAAGGATAAAGCGGAGTTGCTTAACAAATATTTTTGTTCTGTGTGCACAGATGAAGAACCAGGAGCAGGACCTCATAAAACACCCACAAAAAGGAACAGAAGCGAGGGACATCTTGAACAATTTTCAGAAGACTGTGTTCGTGAGAAACTAGCTCAACTTAAAGTAGACAAAGCGATGGGACCGGATGGGATACACCCTAGAATACTCAGGGAACTTGGGGACATTTTAGCAGCTCCACTGACTGACCTTTTAAATGCCTCGTTGGAGTCGGGAGTGGTGCCAAAGGACTGTAGAAAGGCTCATGTGGTGCTTTTACACAAAAGTGGGAGTAAGGATGTGGTTGAAAACTACAGGCCGGTTAGTTTAACTTCAGTGGTGAGTAAATTATTGGAAACGCTGCTGAAAGAGAAAATAGTGAGGTTTCTGGAGTCCAGCGGATTACAGGATCCGAGGCAGCATGGATTCACCAGAGGGAGGTCTTGTCAGACAAATCTGATTGATTCTTTGACTGGGTGACCAGGGAGTTGGACCGAGGGAGAGCCCTAGATGTGGTGCATTTAGATTTCAGTAAAGCCTTTGACACTGTTCCTCACAGGCGACTTATAAACAAACTGAGCACCCTAGGGATGGACCCTAAAGTTACTGCTTGGGTTAGAAATTGGTTGGGTGGGAGGCAGCAAAGAGTACAGGTAAATGGAGCTCACTCTGAGGAGAGGGATGTTACCAGTGGTGTGCCCCAGGGATCTGTCCTTGGTCCGATTCTTTTTAACATCTTTGTTAGTGATATAGCGGAAGGGCTGTCGGGTAAGGTTTGCCTCTTTGCGGATGATATCAAAATCTGCAATACAGTAGACACCCAGGAAGGTGTGGATAACATGAGGAGGGATCTAGCTAAGCTTGAAGAATGGTCTAGAATTTGGCAGCTGGGATTTAATGTTAAAAAATGTAAGGTCATGCATTTCGGCTGCAGCAATCCAAGGGAGCAATATAGTATAGGGGGTGAAGTACTTTTGTCCACTAGAGAAGAGCGGGACGTAGGCGTGGTTGTGTCTGATGATCTTAAAGTAGCTTAAACAGGTAGAAAAGGCGACGGCAAAAACTAAAAGGATGCTTGGGTGCATACGGAGAGGAATGGCTAGCAGAAAAAAGGAGGTGATAATGCCTCTCTCTAAGTCTTTGGTGCGACCACATTTGGAGTATAGTGTGCAATTCTGGAGACCGCACCTTCAAAAGGATGTGAACAGGATGGAGTCAGAGCAGAGGGTTGCTACTAAAATGATTAGTGGTCTTCATTATAAAGCATATGAGGACAGACTGAAGGATCTTAATATGTACACCTTAGAGGAAAGGCGGGATAGAGGTGATATGATTGAGATGTTTAAATACCTCCATGGCATAAATGTTCATGGAGAGAGCTTCTTTCAATTGAACGCAACTTCTGTTACGAGGGGACATGGGATGAGGGTGAAGGGAGATAGATTCAGGAGTGATATGCAGAAATATTTCTTTACGGAAAGAGTAGTGGATCCGTGGAATAGTCTCCCAGTTGAGGTGGTAGAGATAAGGACAGTAACTGAATTCAAAAAAGCATGGGACAAACACAGAGGATCTCTAAAGGTAAAAAGGGGACTATTGTAGTTGTTGATATGGAAGGACAGACTAGATAGGCCATGTGGTCTTTTTCTGTCATCATATTTCTATGTTTCTATGTCTTGTCGTTGGTCTCCCACTCGGAGTCGAGGGGTGATGACGAATCCGAGGCCCTGCGACTCCTTGCCTCGAGGCCAGCACAGAGGGGCCTGAGGCCTCTGGAGGATGTGGGTTCCGAGTTGTGGAAACTGGCCAGGGAGGATCAAATTCCTGAGGAATGGGACCGGGACCTCGACCGGTGTCGAGGGCTTACCTGAGGCCGGTGGAGCTCGGAGCTCAGTTCGACGACCGGAGACTCTCCAGCTGTCGGGGGGCCAGTTGTCAGGGCAGATGATACAGACGAACCAGCCATCATTGCCTGCTGTAGGGTCAAGATAGCAGTGATAGCTCCATGGCCACCATTCTGGTTTCTAAGCCAGAAGGCTCCGTAGCTTTCGGCACAGGCACTGAGGATCTAGGGCCCGGCAACAGTACTCTCGCGAGTGTGCATCCTTGATGAGGACTACGGTCTTGAGGAACCTCGCACGGTCTCCGCCAGCCGAGGAATGATTTTTCAGGACCTTGGTAAGGAGCTTCTCGGTGGTGCCCGTCCCTCCGAGGAGTTTTACTGGGTTTCTCCAGTGGAAACTCGATGGACTTTGAGGATTTTGTTTTCTTTCTCTCGGGTCCAAGGTCTTTCGGAGGAGCCGTCGCTGCAGGACTCCGAGGATGCTTGGGCCTCCTGGGAAGTGCTGGGCTTGGAGCTCAGTGTCGGGGAAGTCGGTGCCGAGTCAGACCTTGGGAACAGTTTCTCCTGCAACTCCGACCTCTTTTTATTGGTCTTAGGCATTATGGCCTGGCACAGGTTTCAGGAGGTGCTGTCATGGTCCGGTCTCAGGCAGCATAGGCAGCAGTCATAGGTGTCAGTTACTGACATGGTTTGACTGCAGCGGTCACATTTATTGAACCCACCAGGAGACATGGTGGGAAACATCCAGCCAGGGACAATGACACCCGAGTGAAAAAAGGCATGAATGCTGGTCGAGGCAAGCCTCGATTGAAAAAGGGGAAAAAAGCCGAGAACAGCACCATCCGGTGACGGCTCGAGGAAGGAAGAGAAACCGGTATGCAAACCGTGAAAAGCTAATTTTAAAGGATAAAGCAAGGATTTTTTCAGGGGAAATGGGACAGACATCTGTTGGGCTCCACGGAAGAAAGGAGACAGAGCAAGATGGCACGTTGGGCAGGAAGGGGACCATTCATGCGTGATAGCATGTCCCAAAGGCTTTCTTTGAAAGCCGAGGAAATGCTCTGCGCGGGCTCCATCAGCACCAATGTCACCCATATGTGAGGACTGGCTTCCTGCTTGTTCTTGGAGAACATCTACTTTGATGATGTTGAAGGAAACCCATAATCTTAATGGTTTTGAGGAACAGCTATTAAAAGTTTAACAGTTACCTGTTTTTTTTTCTGAGTCTCACTGTTATCTACCAGAGAGGCTGACACTGTAGGTAAAGATTT
Source organism: Ichthyophis bannanicus (assembly GCA_033557465.1). Taxonomy (NCBI): domain Eukaryota; kingdom Metazoa; phylum Chordata; class Amphibia; order Gymnophiona; family Ichthyophiidae; genus Ichthyophis; species Ichthyophis bannanicus. The sequence continues at coordinate 431,030,628 of CM066035.1, forward strand.
CTGTAATGCCCTCAAAGCAGCAGGGTTGTACACAGTTTTCGTCAGTCCAGTAGATGTTGATAACACCTATGAAAATGAAACCAGAAAGAAATTAATGTTTTTCCAGAGATTTTATAGAGCTATTCCTGCTGATAACAAAAAACACTATATATGTCTATTCATGCACAGGTCCAAGAATTATGTCATCTAATGAAAAAAAAAACAAATTCAGTGCAGTTGAAATACTGTCTGGTTGTGTGTACAGTAACAACTCTATGCCGCACAAACCAGAGAAACAAAATAATTGATTGTGAAAAACAACTAATGCTAGGTTCCACATTAGGAGTTGTCATACAAGAAAAGGATCTGGGTGTGAATGCAGACAATACACTGAAATCTTCTATTCAGTGTGCAGCAGCAGAAAAAGCAGACAATATTAAGAAGTATTAGGAAAGGAATAGAAAATAAAACAAAGGATATCATAATGTCTCAGTATCACTCCATGGTGCAATTATACCTTGAGCATTGCGTGCAATTCTGATCTCCTCATTTTAAAAACAATTAGAGAAGGGCGACCAAAATGATAAAGAGGATGAACAACTGTCCTATGAGGAAAAGCTAAAAAAGGTTAGGGTTCTTCAGCCTGAAGAAAAGATGACTGAGGTGCAATATGATAGAGGTCTATAAAAAACTGAATGGAGTGGAATGGGTAGATGTGAATCAGTTATTTATTCTTTCAAAAAATACAAGGACTAGGGGACATGCCATGAAGTGACGAAGTAGTATATTTAAAGCAGATAGGAGAAAATATTAGCATATGTCTATTATTTATGTTTTTTGGCATTTGATACACCTTTGTTACATCAAGGAAGTTAACAAAAAATAAAAATAAAAGAACACAAGACTGGCCAAGGCCAGAAAGGAAAGAGAACTACAATAAATGACAAGACAGAGACAGAGCATTCACACAGCTAGTTAGGGGAGGTGACAGAAGAGAGTCAGAAGGGGCTGGGAGGGATGCCTCACTCCTTTATGGATTCCTGTTTCTATCTGTTTTATCTAAGATATGGTTTTTATATGGTTTTTAAATACTTTATTTTTTATATTATTAATTTTGTCACAGTATTTATTCATTTAATTATTTATTCATGTCATATTGCCTATAACTGCTGTTATTTTTTCCAGCCTTTGTAGTGTTTTATGATTTGATTAGGCTTTTAGCATATGTTTTTAAATCAATTTTAGTATTTATTTGATGTACCTCTTTGGTTTTTTTGATTACTCTTTTTAATTTTTATCATTAAGATTGATTAATTTTATGTTTTATTTCTATCAATGATCAATGAGGTTTTAACCCCCTGAGGAAGGCGCTTGCCGAAACGCGTTGTGGTAGTTCTACAATAAAGAATTTTACCTACTGCTATATACTCTTCGCTCCTTTGAATCTTTGCGAGAGTGACTGCTCTTTTTCTGGTATATGTATCTGAGACAGCCCCTACTCCGCAGACTTTACAATCCACTAAGACAGATAAACAGAACACACAGGAGATAAAGAAATTCTTAAGGGAAAGAGTAGTTACTCACCTGTAACAGGTGTTCTCCAGGAGCAGCAGGAATCAGTCCTCACATATGGGTGACGTTGGCGCCGACAGAGCCCCCGTGCGGAACATTTCCCCAGCTTTCAAAGAAAGCCTTTGGGAATGCAGTGCGCATGCGCAGTCCCCTTCCCACCCAAGGGTGCCATCTTGCTCAGTCTGATGACATAGCTAAAAGACAGCAAAAATAGCAAAAATAAAGCATATGACTGCAACTCCAAGGGGAGGAGGGAGGGCTGTGAGGACTGATTCCTGCTGCTCCTGGAGAACACCTGTTACAGGTGAGTAAAGCACAGTTACTTACCTGTAACAGATGATATCTGGGAACAGCAGGAATAAGTCTTCACATATGAGTCTTCACATATGGGTACGTCGGTACCGACGGAGTCTGTGTGGGAACGCTCCCCAGCGTCCAATTAGAACGCTTTTGGGAGCATCCAACCACGCCTGCGTGCTGCCTTCCCGCCTTTCCCAACTGCCTCTCCTCAGTTAAGTTTTAAAGCTGAGACAAAGAGAGAGAGAGGGGAAAGATAGAGATAGAGAGATACAACTTCTAGAGGAGGTGGGTGGGTTGTGAAGACTTATTCCTGCTGTTCCCAGAGATCACCTGTTACAGGTAAGTAACTGTGCTATCTCCAGGAACAAGCAGGAATGAGTCTTCACATATGGGGACTCCCAAGCTAAGATGCCTGGAGGAGTCCCAGCATGTTGCGAATCTGAGAAGGCCATGTTATTCGACAGAACCTCAGGCATCCTGGGGATGGAGCTTAGGAGTTGAACTAAAAAGATGTGCTATGGAACAGCTGGACCAAACAGGACGCCTAGATAGGAGACCCTGTGTAGATAAAGCACAGTTACTTACCTGTAACAGGTGATCTCTGGGAACAGCAGGAATAAGTCTTCACATATGGGTACGTCGGTACCAACGGAGCCTGCACGGGAATGCTCCCCAGCATCCAATCAGAAAGCTTTTGGGAGCATCCCTCGCGCCTGCGCACTGACTTCCCGCCTTTTCCACTGCCTCTCCTCAGTTGAGATTCATAGCTGAGACAAAAGGAGAGAAAGAGGAAAGGAAGATAGATAGATAGATACAACTCCTAGGGGAGGTGGGTGGGTTGTGAAGACTTATTCCTGCTGTTCCCAGAGATCACCTGTTACAGGTAAGTAACTGTGCTATCTCCAGGAACAAGCAGGAATGAGTCTTCACATATGGGGACTCCCTAGCTGTAGATGCCAGGGGGAGATCCCATAAAATGCGTGTCCCTGGATCAGGACTGCATTTTCCACACAGGAATCTCCGGCATCCCATAAGGGATGGAGGGTAGGAGTTGAAAAGAGAGGAGCTGTAAGAAAATACAGCGAACCTAAGGACTACAGAAGAGGAGTCCTTGGTATGTATGATAAGTATCATTAAAATTACTTAACAAACAATCATAATATGGAGCTTACCTACTGGATTGTAGGAAGTAGAGAGTGTGATGGAGTCTACTGGAGATTCAGTAGCGGAATCCTCAAGGAGACCTCACAGCAGTGATGATGAAGGTCCAAACCTGGAATTGGCAGGTGATCCAGGTGTCAACTGGGGTAGGATAAGAACGGCAGGTCTTCAACGGAAAGCTTTATGGGAAAAAGCTGAAAACTCTTTTAGCTACAGAGTTATTAACAGTGAGGACTAAAAGAAGAAGACTGACCGATTTGGACAACTAGCCCAGTCCTGGAGGGAAGAATGGGTATGGAAAAAAGCCCGTATTCCCAAGGAGAACAGATATGTACTCAGAACTACTGAATATTTACAATGTCTTTCCTAGCTGGAGAGAGATAGGAAAGATATCGAAGTCTGATGCTTCAAGGATAGGGAGACCTAGAACAAAGTGGAAGCTGTTAGTACCACAGCAGTGGTTGTGTGCCTAACAGCCCCCACATACTGAGGAACAGTATGAAAATATGCAAGCCCACTGTCTGGAACCTTTAAGAAGGCAAAAATATTTATAGCATAGACAATTAGGGAGATAGTATGTAATACATATCGACCTATAAAGCGCCTCCCAACAGATACCTATATATAGAGGGATATACATACCTATATATATGTATATATAGATATGTGCAAATATATATATATATATATATATATATGGGGGCATAACTTATGCACACACAGCTTACAGACAGATGTATGTATAGGCATATATAGAAATATATACATACATGAATATAAGTCTGAAGATACATGCCTGCAACTAAACCCCATAAGAACATTCACCTGGGGAATGTGAAGGGGAAAAATTCATGCAATAACATGAGGGTGAAACCCACTTGAAAGATATATAGAGAATCTATTTCCGTGGGCTAAGAGGATGCAGGAATGCAATCCAGTGAAATAACCAGGATGGTTGCGTGAAAAAACAGAGGATAATATCAATCTGTAAAGGGCAAGTCGGGAGTCCTTTAGAACTCTGACATGGTAGATGGACAGAAACGCATAGAAGAAGATACCAGGATGACCCACTGGAGGGACACAGGGGTATCATGCGTTATTAGTAGAATATGTGCTGTCCATAAGGAGTAGGATAGCATGATGCCAAGCTGCAAGGGAAAAAGCCTTGGACATTCACGCAGATAAAGCTTATATTCTGTATTATAACAGGAGACAAGAGGGTGTGGAAAACCCTCACAGTCATGGGAATGATTTATAAGCTCTTTTCTACTATATAGAATAGCCCTCAGAGACAAAGTTCAATGCTCTGCAGCAAGGGCCCATAGTAGAAAGCTTCTCTGAAGATTGCAGAGAGCATTGTGCAGGAGAATTATGAGATAAAACTGACTGAAGTCAGGTGTGTTGCCACATCCTAGGAAAAGGAGATGGCTAGAATAAGATAATGTGAGAAGCCCAAAGTGAGTAGGATTATCCAAGATAGATGAGGACTAGCTTGGAATCACTACTAAGGCTAGACAAAAATTGTGGAAGATAGACTGGAACTTGTGGAAAAGTACCAGTAGTTCAATCACTGGAACTCCTGCATGCACAGCAGCTGAACGAGACAGCAGAGAGAATCTCCCTGTGCAAAACAGAGAGAAACAGACAAAGGGAGAGGAGATATTCCTGTCCCTGTCTGATTAGTCGTCCAGAGAATCTATTCAAGGAAACAAAAAGTCTACACTGGAATGAAAGGCTAGAGAAGCTTTTCAGTATGGCACCACTCAGTCAGGGGAAACCCTGGATGAGAGGGTAGAGAAAACAGGTAATTGGAGGGTGACTTACCATATGGTGAGTCAGCTGAAGGAAAAAATGTTCATGTTGGGACAGAAACTATCATGGGATAGTTGTAACTTCCCTTCTTGATAGTAAGAAGAGGAGAATTCTGTAACCCATGGACAAGAATATCCTGACAGCTTAGTATACTGAAAAAGGAAACCCCAGTGTAGAGCTTTAAGAAAAAACAGTGAACAAACTTCTGCTAAGAAGAAGTTAACTGTAGATTGCAACCTTCAGAAACCTATGGTTGCTGGTTATGCTCAGACTGGCTAGAGTTTAGAAACTTCAGACTAGGACGAGGTGTCCCTTGCTTGGGTACATCTGGATGATGGGCAGGAGAAGAGTGAAACCTTCTTTTCTTAGGGAAAGAAGGTTTGGTAGGACATTTCCTACCTCCTGGGGAAGAAGAAGGCTTAGAATGGTCTCCAGAACCAGGGAAGTCAGTGGAGCAATGAGCAACCTGACGTAAAGCCTCCTTATTGAAGAGGTTCTCTCCAGTACAAGGAGAATTACCCAGTGTGTGTTGTGCTCATCTGCTCAAGTCTGAAGCTTGGAGCCAGGCTCTACGACGTGCTCCAATGGCAATAGCAGAGGATCTGCTAACAGACTCGAAAGAGTCTAGAGAAGCACGAGAAAGAAACCAAGAGATATTCCGGCTATGACTAAGAAGCAAGGAATAGTCAGTAGCCTTAGGCTCTGACAAAAAAGGAGTCAAAAGAGATAATTTCTTTGTGACCTCCTGGAGTGTTAGACTCATATAAAATATATAAGAAATAATTCTTGATGCCAGCATAGATGTTTGGAAGGTTTGACGTCCAAAGGCATCAAGTGCTCTAGATGCACGACCTGGCGGATAAGAAGAATGCTTCTTCTTGCTTTTTACCTTCCTCATTGCTGATTCCACTACAATGGAATGATGGGGAAGTTGAGTCTTTTGAAACCCTGGAGAGGGGGGCACCTGATACAGAACATTAGTTGCTGTAGAAGGTGAGGGAACCCTTAAAGGTGATTCCCATATTCTCAGAAGAAGATCCTGCAAAGAATGATGTAAAGGAAGCATTATATTTTCCTTTTCTGCAGGAGAGCCTCGGTTAAGATCACAGCCAGGGATAGGAATAGCAAGAAAGGTTGCCATGTCGAGGAGAAATTTCTGAAAAGAAGGATCTCCAATGGGAACCATTCCTGGGTAGGCTAAGGATGAAGAAGCAGCCTGAGCACCAGAGGATGTACTGGTCTGGTGAAGAAAAAGAACCCTGCTAGATGGATAGTGATACTGGCAGTCACGATTTGAGGCAGTTAGTACTGCATCGTCTGTGCCAGATATCGATTCCAAACTAGGCATAGAAAGGATCGATGGTACCGATGGAACTGCAGGAATCGACATCGATACCGATACCGGTAGCTGAGGCGGAATCGGAGACGGTAATGTCATCGAGGCAGTCATCGGAGGCTGCTCAAGCGGTACCGAGGCAACCAGAGAGGCTTGGTGAATATCTTCGGTACTGCGTATCCGGAAACGATAATGGTCGGTTCCGAGACGCGTCGGTACCCAGTCCTCTAGACTAGATATCGATTCCAGACTCGGCATCGAAGGGAGCGAGTCTATCGATGCATGTCTAGAGGGTACCGACGTCGGTGGTGGTACCGGCGATGCCAATACAGGAAAGTCACTCTGGGTCGTATCGATCGGTTCCGAAGGTACCGAGGACGCCAGATGACGATCCCTGGCGAAGAGTGGAACACTCCACACCGGTACCGATGCCGGGGTATCGGTACCGCTCGAAGCAGGTGCCATCCCCGAGCATGGCTCGGATACAGGAAAGTCAATCTGGAACGCATCGATCGGTCCCAAAGGTACCGAGGATGCCAGATGACGATCCCTGGTGAAGAGTGGAACACTCGACACCGGTGCCGATGCCGGTGTATCGGTACCGCTCGAAGCGGATACCACCACCGAGCATGGCTCAGGTATGTTCTGTGAGGGGTGAGCCCCAGGAACAACCTGAAACCCCTGAAATGCTTTGGAGCCCGAAGACTCCCGCCGGGGTTTTAATGCCAATGGGGTCTTGAGGGTAAGGCCGGAGCCGTCATCATGCTTGGCATGAGACTTACCACTCAAGGATTGGCAAGTCTTAACAGACTGTTTGTGGGTTACCTGATCCTGTCGAGAAGAAAAAGCCGGTGCCCTCACTCCAGGAGGGAAAACGGTATCGAGGGAAACTCGAAAGAGGGAAGGTCTTCTCACAGTATTGCAGCCTGATTGTTCAGGGGAAAAAGGGTCAGGACCCAAACAGGTTAGACACCAGGCATTGGAGTCTAAAAAGAAAACTGTGTTTCCACAGTGAAGACACTTCTTAGGAGAAGAAGGCTCCATGATGGAGAGGCCTTGTAGGCCCAAGAAGTTAAGACAGAAGCAGAGGCAAAAATCTCTCTGAGTTAAGAAAAAGAAAAGAAAAAAAACCACCGGCGGTACCGGTGGCGGCGGGAAAAACAGCCGCGACCACAAGAAAACAAGAAATGAAGAATTTAAAGAAAAAAGTTTCTGCGGTGACAGGAGGACGTCCTGCCGGCTCCGCGGAAAAACGAAAACAGGAGAGGCAGTGGAAAAGGCGGGAAGTCAGTGCGCAGGCGCGAGGGATGCTCCCAAAAGCTTTCTGATTGGATGCTGGGGAGCATTCCCGTGCAGGCTCCGCCGGTACCGACGTACCCATATGTGAAGACTCATTCCTGCTTGTTCCTGGAGATTATCTAGTAGTAAATATTGAACTGCAATACACCAATATGGACCTCACCTGGAGGTATTGTAAAAACATTTATGGAGGTTCATATGGATCTGCTAATATGAACCAGTAGAATATCATCAAGGAGTACCTCAATGTAGAGCAGAGGTAATAAACTGTGCAAAATACAGGTTGAGGTCAGAACCTTTAGGGCGAGAAAAAGTCCCAGCGGAGACTGGGGTAGTTCAATGAGGCAGGACTTTTGCGGGAAACGCGGAAGTCCCTATTAGATAAGTCTGAAGCTCTTTTGACCTTAAAGAGACATAGTTCTTATAGGAGAAGAGGGGTATTGAAGACCCCTATATCCAATGACAAAGAAGGACAGATGTATGAGGCATTGTAGCCTCCTATTTTCTGAAGATTCAGAATGTCCTTCCTAATTGAAGTCACTTAGGAAAAAAGATGGTACATGGAGGACTTCACATGTACTTAACCTGAAGGTTATGGTGAAAAACCTTTTAACTACCACAGAGAAGTGGTTGTTTATGTAGAACCCTAAGCATGCTAGAGCAGCATTGATAGGGATAGTGACTATCTGTCGGAGCCCTATAGGAAAGATATACATATATGAACCTAGGCAGACAGATAGAAAAAATATATAGATACATATCCATCTACTATTATATATTCAAATATATATATAGGTAGATACAGATATATCTATTTAAATAAATATATATATATATATGGGCACAGATATGCATATATCTATATACATGTATATATACATATATATATATATATATATACCCATGTCCCCACATAGGGATATGTGGAGAGAGAAAGATTCATCTAATAACAAGAAGGGAAATACCTGCTTGAGGAGATGTTTAGAGAATCCATTCTCCCTGGTTATGAGTGGGAGAGCTAAGGGAGTGCTCTCACTGACAAGGAGTAGTCTAGAGTCCTCTAAGAATTCTAGCCCTTGAATAACCAGGAATGGAGGCCTACGTGAAAAAAAGCAGAGGATGTTTTTAATCCACAGGCAGTAAGTCTGGATCCTTCCATAACTCCAGTATGGCAGCTGGAGAGAAGAAGACGCAATGAAATGAGATACCATATTTACCCTTCTATGAGGGCAAAATGAGTATCATGCATTCTTGCGCTTAATATGAATTTTCGTATTAAGAATTGAGGGTGGAAGGAAAATACAAGACAAGGACTGGCTGTTACGAAAAGAAAACCATCCCTGGTGAAGGGGTCCACTGGAGATGTGAACCAACCCAGGGAATTGAGCAATTTTTTAGGTCTTCACGTAATTAAAGGCCTGTGTCCTTTATTGTAGAAGGAGACTTTAATGGAAATGGTAAGGGTAGGGAAGAACCCAGTAGTCATGACTAGGTAAAGCCCTTCCCAACCATCTGGAATTATTTGCTCTCTAGCAAGGGCCCATAGTGCAGAGCTGCTGTGTAGAGATGCAGAGAGTACGTTGCAGGTTGGTTAGAAGAAAAAACTGGCTGTTTAAGAGCCAGTATGTAACCTGAACTACTCTGCCAAAGCCCAAGGATTGGAGAAGGCTAAGGATAGAAGGTATGCTGATGTGTCTGCAACAATAAAGCCAGAAAAGGTTCTTAGCCTGTCTGGGACTTAGTAGTAAGGCCAGAAAGGATTGATATTGGAGATCAACCTCTGGTTGCTTGGTCAGCAAGTCAGTGGTCTAACCACTAAGAGCCCCTGCACTTTTAACTATTGTTAGGGCAGCAGAACAAATTTTAGGTCCCAAGATTGGAAAAAGGACCTACAGACATAAGTAGGAGTGGAAAGACTCCGTCATTGTCTGAGAAGCTGCCAAAAAACAAGATTGCAAGGGGGAGACAACTCTGAAATGAAAACCCTTTACTGGAATAGGTAGAAAACTCAGGGGCTTAGGGATAAGCCCTCCAGTTAAGTGGTATCACTCTTACAGACCAAAACGTCTTAGTAAGAGGGACAGAGTTGAAAAAAAACTTATGATGGAGTAAATCTTTGAAAAAGTAATATGAGATATGCTGATACAGGAGAAAATGTCAAAGGTAAAGGCTTAGCAACCTTATTGACAGCTGTTACTCCTCTGTCTACTTAGGAGGAAGAGGAGTAACTTTACTACCTGTAAAGCATAATCATCTTAAGAAGCTCTATGAGCTAAAAGTAAGGATGTCTCTTTAAAGAGAGACATGTGTAAAATTTAGGATGGGACCGATGTAGATGCTTGTAATGAGAAGAAGCAAACTACAAGTTCTAAACCTCAAAACAGGAAAGAAGGATTCAGTGAGAGTCTATCAGCAACCCTGCGGCTGCTGGGTTTGCTGAAGCGGTTGAGGTTGTGGTTTCTTTAGCCTGGTTTGATGTTTCCCTTGTTTGGAAACAGCTGTATGATGGGTAGAGAATGAACAAAACTTTTTCCCCTTGGGGGAATAAAGTTTGGTAGAAGATTTCCTACCACCTGGGATAGAGGAAGGTGTTGACAATCCTTTGAAAGCAATAGTGTCAGTGGTTAACTGAGCAGCTTGGCGTAAAGTCTCTTTGTTAAAGAGATTCTCCTCAGTACAAGGAGTATTTCCCAGCCTTTCTTGTACCCATTTATCCAAGTTGGAAGCTTGGAGCCAGGCCATGCGTCGTGCCCCTATGGCTATAGCAGAGGTTTTGCTAACAGATTCAAAACAGTCCAGGGTAGCACAAGTAAGAAACCTAGAGATATTTTGAACATGACTAACCAGTAAAGAGTAGTCTGCTCTTTTGTGATCTTGAAGAAAAGGAGTCAAAAACAACAAACTGTTGGTGACCTCTTCAAGAGATAGTCCTATATAGAAAATATATGAGAGAATTCTTGTTGAAAACATGGATGCCTGGAAGCTTTTACGTCCAAAGGCATCTAAAGTTCTAGACTCACGGCAGATAAGAAGTGTGCCTTTTAGCACTTTTAACACGCCTCATTGCTGATTCCACAACAATAGAATGATGTGGAAGTTGAGTCTTTTGAAAACCTGGAGAAGAGGGCACCTTGTACAGAGAGTCAGTGGCCCTTGAAGGTGGGGATACCTTTAAGGGAGTTTCCCACATTCTAAGTAAAAGGTCCTGTAAGGTTTGATGCAAAGGAAGCATAATGACCTCCTTTGGATTCTCAGGGATATGCAGAAGCTCTGAATCCCCTGGTGCAGGATCTTAATCAGGTATAGAAATGGCAAGTAACCTAGCCATATCAAGCAGGAATGCTTGAAAAGAAATTTCCCCAGAAGGGGATCCTCTATCATGAGGAGTAAAGGTTAGATCTGTTGAAGATCTAGTCTTGGCACTAATGGATTGATCCATTGGAGTACAAGACCCAAAAGGGTGGAGCATCGGATTGTCCTGAAAGGATAGTCGTTGGTACCGCTCGAGGCCGGTGCCGCGACAAATCGGTGGAAAACTATCCATGCCAGGGATGGATTCCAAACTCGGTACCGAAGGAAGCGAGCTTGTGGAAGTAAGCATGGAAGGCACCGGTACCGATGCGAACGTAGAAAGCGGTACCGGCAGTGGTATCACAGCCGGTACCGATATCGGAAGATCAGTCTGAGGTGACTCTAACAGTACCAAAGGTACCGAGAGCGGCAGACTTCGATCTCCGGGACAATGTCTTCGGCACCGTCCGAGGTCTGTACCGAGACGAGTCGGTACCCAATCGTCCAGGCTAGAGATCGATTCTAGACTTGGCATCGAAAGCAGCGAGTTTATCGAAGCAGACCTGGAGGGTACCAACGTGGATACCAGAATCGGTACCGGGATCGATACCGATGCTGGAAGATCATTCTGTAGTGACTCTAACGGCACCGAAGATACCGAGAGCGCTAGACTCCGATCATCGGTGTGGAATGTTTCAACCAACACCATTGCCGATGCGGTACCGGCACCGCTCAAAGCGGATACCACCACCGAGCATGGCTCAGGTATGTTCGCAGAGGAAAAAACCCCGGGAACATCCTGAAACCCCGCTAATGCTTTGGAGGCCGAAGACTCCCGCCAGGGTTTTAAAGCCAATTTGTCCTCGGGGGCAAGGCCAGAGGCATCTCGATGGTGAACATGAGATCTACCACCCGAGGACTGGCTAGTCTTTACAGACTTTTGTTTGGTTACCTGATCCTGTGAAAAAGAAGTTGTAGCTGGGGGGAGCTGTGTGTCCTGGGGAGTTGGAGCCTTGCCCTGCCGTATGCCCGTGACTGCTGTCTGAATAGGCAGAAGGTGGATTCCACCGGACCAGTTGAGGGGTGTCAGGCCCCGACGTCATTTGGGGGCCTTTAAAAGTGCGGAGGAGTGCAGCGGTTCCTGGGAGCTGTGTGTCCTGGGGAGTTGGAGCCTTGCCCTGCCGTATGCCCGTGACTGCTGTCTGAATAGGCAGCAGGTGGATTCCACCGGACCAGCTGAGCGGTGTCAGGCCCCGACGTCATTTGGGGGCCTTTAAAAGTGCGGAGGAGTGCAGCGGTTCCTGGGAGCTGTGTGTCCTGGGGAGTTGGAGCCTTGCCCTGCCGTATGCCCGTGACTGCTGTCTGAATAGGCAGCAGGTGGATTCCACCGGACCAGCTGAGCAGTGTCAGGCCCCGACGTCATTTGGGGGCCTTTAAAAGTGCGGAGGAGTGCAGCGGTTCCTGGGAGCTGTGTGTCCTGGGGAGTTGGAGCCTTGCCCTGCCGTATGCCCGTGACTGCTGTCTGAATAGGCAGCAGGTGGATTCCACCGGACCAGCTGAGCGGTGTCAGGCCCCGACGTCATTTGGGGGCCTTTAAAAGTGTGGCTTTACCGCGGTCGCGCTTTGAACGGGTGCGTTTAAAGGGGCTTGTTTAGCCCCTTTAGCGCCCCTTCAGCGCATGAGGAGCTGTGGAGCTGAGAATCTGGAATGGGCAAGCGAAAAAAGAAGCATTTGAATGTGAGTACAGTTAATCCTTCCAAATCTGTAAAAGTGGTTGGTCCAATGGATAAGCATTTAATTCCATTGGAAGGGCTTGATGTGCTGTCTCACTCTGCCGCCAGATCCCCGCCCCTTCTTAACGGCTCCTCTTCTCTTTCGGGGGTTACTAACTCAGCCCCGCCTGCTGGTATGGATAATGTTGACCCAGTGACTTCCTCTCCTGTCATGGAGGAGCAGTTAAGTTTGCCGGACTTGTCACCTGTTTCGGCGTCATCGTTAGAAGTTTCAGCTATAGTGGCGGTTCCTATGCCACGTATTTTTCATGCTCCTGGGGATGCTAAGAAGGTTCAACAGGCTTCTACGTCTACGTCTGCTTTAGCCGGGGACAAACAGATTTCTCTAATTGATCTTTGGCAGGTCCTCTCACGGATTGAATCCTCACTAATGACTGTAGTTTCTCAATTTTCAGAGTTTTCTAAAGAATCTGTGGCAAAATTGTCTCAACATGAGTCTCAGATTTCTGCGTTAGATGTTAAATGTCAGAAATTGGAGACACAGATTGTTACTTTACAGAATGTTAATGTATCCTTTTTACTAAAGATAGTACTACTTTGCATGCCCAACAGGAGTTATTGGAGAATAGTTTTAGGGCTAAAAATATTAGATGTTTAAACTTTCCTTTCACGCGTTTGTTGTCACCTGAAATCTTATTTGATAAGTATTTAATAGAAGTTTTGGGGTACCAAGAGGACACTAAACCTGTGATTAATAAGTTGTACTATTTACCTCAATTGGCTGTAGATCCTAGTGGTGTTCTACAAGGTCCTAATTTATTTATTTATTTATTTATTTTATTTAACATTTTCTTCTATACCGCGCTATTAAAATCAGCGCGGTGTACATCGAACAAGAATACTGCAATGTATACAAATAACATTGAGTTTACAAATAACAGGGAATTGAACATGGGGGAGAAAACGGGGAAACTAAATACATATTAACTCAAACTATGTACAATGCTCTAATGTAACTGGGTGTTGCATTAGTTTTGTGAAGGTTGGTAGGGTTTGCCATGCCTATACTTGACTCTGTGGATATATCTGAATTTATAGAATCTTCACAGGATCTGATTTCTACTAGGTCTACCCTTCTTGTTTCTTTTAACTCTGAGAAGGATAAGAACACAGTTATGCATTTGTATTTTCAGAATAAGAATGCTAGTTTCTGTGGGGGGACAATACATTTGTTCCCCGATGTATCTGGGCAGACGCAACTTCGACGCAGGGCTTTTATTTCGTTAAAGCCTCGTGTCTTAGCAATGGGTGCTATATTTTTCCTAAAGTTTCCTTGCAAATGCCTAGTTACATTGGCGGGAACTAAATATGTCTTTTTAGAGATATCATCTTTGGAAACTTTTCTTAATAGCCATTCTTCCCAGGGATAATGCGCTTTGCTTTGATGTATTTTTATTTACCAGCATGCTAGAAATAATTTGAGTTTATTTGTATGGTTATAGGCACCTCTCTCTGCACACTGTTTGAATTTTCTTATTTATTTTACTGCTTGTGTGTGGTAATTCCTATATATACTCCCCGTGATGTGGACTGTAAATTTTCTCTGTTTTGTTATTACTTGTTGATATCTTTTGGAAATGATTAATAAACATATTTACATCAAGAAGTTGTAGCTGGTACCCTCAGGACTGATGGGAACCACGTATCGAGTTGAGCTCGATGCTGAAGACTTCTTCTTGAAATACTACTGCAGGAGAGACACTCCAGTGGATAGTGGTCAGGACCCAAACATGGAAGGCACCAGTTATGGGTGTCTAAAACTAATTTGGTACCGCCACAGTTGAAACATGTTTTAGGGATAGTGGCTGGCGTTTCCATGAAGGAAAGTGGAGAGGCCTAGCAGGCCGAAAAAACCGTCAGGCACTAAACAGGGAAAAAATTCCCTACAAAAGAAAAAAATTTGTAGGAGGAAGAAAGAAGAAAACACCGGCGGTACCGGTGCGTCGAGGGAAGGCAGACGCGACCACAAGAAAAAACAAAAATAAAGGAAGAATTTTCTGCGGTGATAGGAGTACGTCCTGCCGGCTCCATGGAAAAACGAATACTGAGGAGAGGCAGTTGGGAAAGGCAGGAAGGCAGCACGCAGGCGTGGTGGGATGCTCCCAAAAGCGTTCTAATTGGACACTGGGGAGCGTTCCCGCGCAGACTCTGTCGGTACCGACGTACCCATATGTGAAGACTCATTCCTGCTTGTTCCTGGAGATCTACTCTTTCTCCAGGACCAAGCAGGAAGTCAGTCCTCACATATGGGACTCCCCAGCTGAGGGCTACCAGAGGTCCCAACTGAAACAATGAGCTCCCTCTAGAGCCTCAGCATGCAAGAACAGAATCTTCTCTGATAACGCCCCCGAACGGTAGCCCAACACCAGGGCCGGAGGGTAGGAGTTGCCTAAACCCCAAAGAGATTATGGAGTACCACCTGCCCGAAAGCACTGTCCCTGCGGGACTCTCTCTCAAGGCAGTAGTGGGCCGCAAAAGTCTGGCTTGAAGACCAAGTAGTGGCCCGGCAGATGTCTGCCAACGGAACAGAGTGGAGATGAGCCACTGACGCAGCCTTCGCCCTGACACGATGAGCCATAACTCGACCCTGCAACGAGAGGCCGGCTGCCCTGTAAGCCCAGGCGATACAGTCAGCTCCCATATGGACAAAGTACACTTGGAGACAGCCAACCCCAACTTATTGGGGTCAAAAGAGACTAAGAGCTGAACAGCTCTCCGGTGCTCCCGTGTACGGTCAAAGTAGAAGGACAACGCCCTCCTACAGTCCAGGGTATGCAAGACCATCTCAGCCCGGCTGGCATGCGGCCTGGGAAAGAAAGTCGGAAGAACTACCTCCTGATTGAGGTGGAAAGAGGAGACAATCTTAGGAAGGAACTTAGGGCGAGTCCATAAGACTACTCTGTTCCTATAGAACCTAGTATAAGGAGCATCTGATACTAGGGCCTGATGCTCACTCACTCGCCTCGCTGAGGTAAGGGCTACCAGGAAAGCACAGTTACTCACCTTTAACAGGAGATCTCTGGGAACAGCAGGAATAAGTCTTCACATATGGGTACGTCGGTACCGACGGAGCCTGCGCGGGAACGCTCCCCAGCGTCAAAAAAGGAAGCTTTTGGGAGCAACCCACGCGCATGCGCGCTGCCTTCACGCTCATTTACTTCCCTCTCATCAGTTGGGTTTGTAGCTGAGACTGAAGTAGGGAAGTAGACAAATTAGAGAGAAAAAAGAGAGAGAGAGAACAACTCCTAGGGGAGGTGGGTGGGTTGTGAAGACTTATTCCTGCTGTTCCCAGAGATCACCTGTTACAGGTAAGTAACTGTGCTATCTCCAGGAACGAGTCTTCACATATGGGGACTCCCAAGCTAAGATGCCTGGAGGAGGCCCCAGCATGTTGCAAATCTAAAGATGGGCCATGTTTATCCCTCAAAACCTCCAGCATCCAAGGGATGGAGGGTAGGAGTTGAACTAGAAAAGAAAAAAAGTGGTGCTGTGGAACAGCTTGACTAAACAAGGTATCCAGAGGGGAGTCCTTGTGTAAATCATAAATATTAGAAAAATATTGAGTCACAATTTTCTAATGTGGATCTCACTCAAAAATATTGCAAAAATACTTGTTGAGGGTAATATGGGTCTGTGGTTGAGAGCCAGTACATTATCCTCAAAGAAATTCCCTCAATGTGAAGTAGAGGGAAAAAAAAATTTTGCAATACAGGAAGAGATGAGAAGCCCTCATGGCCAGAACTAACCCCAGAAGAAAGTACTGGGGGAGTTCAATGAGGTTGGACTTTTGAGAAATAGCTAAAGCTTCTGTAAAGTCCAAAAAATTGAACTTCTTGTCCTTGGAGCAGAATAAGGTCCTAGGAAAGAGTGGAGATAATCTGACTGGTTTGGATGAAAAGGCAGAAATACCCTTTGCAGAAAAAAAGGGGATAGGTCTTTAAGAACCCCTTTATTCCAATGAAAGACAAAGACATTTGTACTAGGCGTTGAGCCTCCATTTCTTGAAGATCAGTAAAAGTCTTTCGTAAGTGATGTCACTTATGATGATGACCTTACATGTAGAGCTTCAGATGTGACGTAACCTAAAAGGTAACAGTAAAAGAAGATATTTCCTAATTTACCATAGAAATTGGTTGTCCATTGAGTTTTATGGTATGCTGGGGCAGCATTAATATGGACAGTAAACAAATCTTTCAAAGTCAGATGTTGTATAGAGATTGACGCAATAACAAGAAGGATTAAGACCTACTTGAGAATATTGATGGAGAATCTCTGTCTGGTTAAATATGGAAGAAACTGGTATTATGTTCTTCACTTTCAGGGACAGGACTAGACTTCTTGAAAAGATCTAGCCCCTGAATAACCAGGTCTCAAGACGTACGTGAATGAGTGCAGAGGAGATCCTTAGTCTTAAGACAGCAAGTCTGGATCCTTCTATAATTTCAAATAGTAGCTGGAGAAAAAGACGCAATATAAGGGGATACCATGTTTGCCTCTTTATGAGGGCAATATGAGTATCATGCGTTCTCTTGCGTTCTCTTGTTCAACATAAGCTACCATGAAGTATAGGAATTAGAAGGAAAGTAGTGAATAAGGACCAACTGCAGTGAAAAAAATGCATCCCTGTTGTGGAAGTTCCAGTGAGATGTGGAACAAACCAGGGAATTGTGCAATTTTCTACGCTTTCACGTGGTCTAAAGCTGGTTACCTTTTCTTAAAAGGAAATTTTAAGGAATATGGTAAGAGTAGGAAAAAAACAGTCATGTAGGAGCATGACTGGCAGAGTCTACCAGCTGAAGCCCTTCTTAACTATCTGGCAGCTACCTATTAGGAGTAGCTCTGAGGCTCTCCGGCAAAGGCCCACAGTTGCAGAGCTTTGTTGTAGAATTGCAGAGAGCATGTTGTAGGTTGCTTAGATCTGGATGTTGAATTGCCAGTGTGCAACCTAATCTATTCTGTTGGAGCCAAAGAGAATTGAAGGTGGCTAAGAACAGTAGACAGGCCTGATGCCTGCAACAATAAATAGTCAAAATGAGTTCTGGACCTGAGAAGACTTACAATTTGCTAAGTCTTTGAAGAGATAGGATCCCCTTGCAGTTAAAAGTATGAGATATCCTCGTACAGGAAACTGTCAAGGTGAAGGGTATATCTCACCCTGTTGTTAGTTGTTAGTCCTCCTTTTGTTTTAAAAGGAGAAACCTGTTATCTCTGGAGTATGATAGTCCATAATAGCTCTTAGATCTAAAAGGATAGATTTCTCTTGTAGCAAGAGATACATGCCCAGAGTCGAGGATTGAGTCAATGTATGACTGATATCTCAGCATGGATGAGATGAATTTTAGATGCTTCTGTTGAAAAGAAGTAGGCTCAAAAGTCCTAAACCTCACACAGAAAAAGTGAATAAAATATCAGAAACCCTGTGACTGCTGGGTTTGCTGAGCCTGTTGAGGTTTTGATTTTCTTAGCCTGGTGTGATGTTGCCCATCTTTGGAAACATCTGCATAATGGGTAGAAGATGGATACAACTTTTTTCCCCTAGGGGGATAAAGCTTTTTAGGAGATTTTTTATTAGCTGGGATAGAAAGGTTTGACAAACCTCTGAAAGCAACAGCATCAGTGCTTAACTGATTAGCTTGAAATAAAACCTCCTTGTTGAAGAGATTTTCACCAGTACAAGGAGTATTTCCCAGCCTTTCCTGTACCCATCTGTCCAAGTCTGAAGCTTGGAGCCAGGCTATGCATCGTGCTCCTATGGCTATAACAGAAGTTCTGCTAATAGACTCAAAACAGTCCAGGGGAGCACGATTAAGGAACCTAGAGATATTTTGAGCATGATTGACTAATAAGAAATAGTCTACTCTTTTATGCTCTGGAAGAAAAGGGTTCAAAAACTTTAAGTTCTTTGTGACCTCTTCAAGAGATAATCCCATATAGAAAATATATGAGATAATTCTTGCTGAAAGCATGGATGCCTGGAAGCATCGACGTCCAAAGGCATCTAAAGTCCTAGACTCACGACCTGGCGGATAAGAAGAGTGCTTCTTTGCACTCTTAATACGCCTCATTGCTGACTCTACAACAATAGAATGATGAGGAAGTTGAGTTTTTTGAAAACCTGGAGAAGGTGGCACCTTGTACATAGTGTCAAGTGTCTTAGAATGTGAGGATACCGGTTAAAGGAGTTTCCCCACATTCTTAATAGTAGATCTCGTAAGATCTGATGCAAAGGAAGCATGATCACCTCCTTTGGAATCCAGGGGAATTGCAGGGTCTCTGAATTCCCCGGTAGGGATTCTTTACCAGGTATAGAAATGGCAAGTAACTTTGCCATATCAAGCAGAAAAGCTTGAAAAGAAATCTCCCCCGAGGAGGACCCTCTAAAATGAGTGGTAAAGGCTAGACTTGTTGAAAAATCATCCTTCGTACCGATGGATTCATCCCAGTCATTGGGATCGGAAGACTTGAAAGGATGAAGCATCGGATTTTCTTTAAAGCGATGTCTTCGGTACCGCCCGAGGTCGGTACCGAGATGAGTCGGTACCAAATCCCCCATGCTAGAGATCGATTCCAGGCTCGGCATCGAAGGAAGTGAGTCTGTCGAAGCAAGCATGGACGGTACCGACACTGGTGCCGATGTAGAAACCAGTACTGGTACCGAAGCCGATACCAATATTCGAGGAACGGTGTGCAGCAACTCTAGCGGTACCGAAGTAGCCGAGAGCGCTAGACTACGTTCATCGGTGAGGAGTGTTTCATCCATCACCATAGCCGATGCCGGGGTGTCGGTACCGCTCGAAGCGGCCACAACCACCGAGCATGGCCCAGGTATGTTCATCGAGGTAAGAACCCCGGGAACAACCTGAAGCCCGTTAATGCTTTGGAGCCCGAAGACTCCCGCCGGGGCTTTATTGCCAAAATGTCCTTGAGGGCAAGGCCGGAGCCATCTCGATGCTGAGAAGGAGATCTACCACTCGAGGACTGGCTAGTCTTTACAGACTTTTGTTTGGTTACCTGATCCTGTGAAGAAGAGGATATTCTAGCTGGTGACATCGAGTGCGATGTGAACCGGGTATCGAGTTGTGCTCGATTCTGAAGACTTCTTCTGTTTGAGCTCCAGCAGGAGAGACAATCCAGAGAGCAATGGTCAGGACCTAAACATTTTAGACACCAAGTATGAGTGTCTGAAAATATATCTGTACCGCCACACTTTGAGCATTTCTTAAGGATAGTGGCTGGCTTTTCTATAATGGAAGGATAGAGGCCTAGTGGCCTAGAAACCGTCAGGCACTGAACAGGAAAAAATTTCTAAGAAAAGAAGAAATTCTTTAGTAAAAAGAAAGAAAAGCACGGCGGTACTGGTGGTGTCGAGGGAAGGCAGACGCGACCACAAAAAACTAAGAATAAAAAGAAGAATTTTCTGTGGTGACAGGAATACGTCCTGCCGGCTCAGCGGAAAACGGAAAACTGATGAGAGGGAAGTAAATGGGCGGGAAGGCAGTGCGCATGCGTGTGGGATGCTCCAAAAGCTTTCTTTTTGGACGCTGGGGAGCGTTCCCACGCAGGCTCCGTCGGTACCGATGTACCCATATGGGAAGACTCATTCCTGCTTGTTCCTGGAGATCAACGCTTTCCAGGAGAGAAAATGTAGAGGGCAGGTAGCCGTAGGTTCAAAAGGTGGACAAGTAAGCCGTTGCAAGACCACATTCAAGTCCCAGTCAGGGGCAGAAGGACGCAGTGGAGGTTTAAGCAAAAGCAGGCCTCTGAGGAAGCGAGCCACCAAAGGATGGCTGGAAAGAGACTGACCTTCCACTGGGGAGTGGTGTGCTGAAAGAGCACTAAGGTGCACTCTCACAGAATTAAGGCCTAGGTTGGACAGGTGAAGCAAATATTGCAGCATCACTGGTACCAGGCATAAGAAAGGATCTTCGTTGTGCTGAGTACAGCAGACAGAGAACCTACGCCACTTAAGGGCATAAGACGTTCGGGTGGATTGCCTCCTAGAGGCCAAGACCACATCCTCCACTTCCCTAGGCAGCAGTAAGGGTGCTAGAACTACCCTTTCAGCAGCCAGGCCATCAACTGTAGGGACTGGAGATTGGGGTGTAAGAGAGATCCGTGCTCCTGAGACAGGAGATCGGGTTGCATCCCCAGAGGAAGAGGAGCGTCCACCGCTAGTTGCAAAAGAAGTGGGAACCACGGTTGCCTCGGCCATCTGGGGGCCACCAGGATCATCGAGGCCCTGTCTCTGAGCACTTTGAACAGTGTCTTGGGCACTAGAGGCGTGGGAGGAAACGCATATAGGAGGCCTGTGGACCAAGGAATGAGAAACACATCCGCTGCTACTCGGAGAGGATGCGGTTGTCTGGAACAGAACCTTGGAAGTTGACGGTTCAGAGGACTGGCAAGGAGATCTATGGTTGGAAGTCCCCATTTCAGGAAGATCTGTTGAACCACTAAGGGATTCAATTGCCATTCGTGTGGCTGCAAGATCCATCTCAGTCTGTCCGCCAGGTAATTTTCCTGACCTGGGAGGTAGACTGCTTTGAGAAGGATGCCGTGATCGACTGCCCAGGAGCATAGTCTCTGCGCCTCCTGACATAGAAGAAGGGACCTTGTGCCCCCTTGTTTGTTCACGTAGAACATAGCAACCTGATTGTCCGTTTGGACCAAGACAGACTGGTGAGAGACTAGATGGGAGAAGGTTCTCAGGGTGTGATACAGTGGAGCCAATGGAGGTTAGTGAAAATACAGAACTCACCTCAAAATGGGCTAGGCAGAGAGATCCAGCATGGCTAAAAAGGGCTGAGCACCCGGTGCCATCAGCACAGGTAGGAAAGAAAGGGTTAGAACGGAACTTTCCTGTCTGCAACAGTGACGCAGTTAGAATCCAGGATTCTAATTACCAGCACCTGCCCCCAGGAGCAGACGTTACGTGCAGAGAGGGGAGGTACAAAGGGACCTGGTTAGAACCAGGAAGTCAGAACAGACCTGAGAACAGACCTGAGTACAGCCCTGAGAACAGCGCTGAGAACAACTTCAGGAATAAGGCTGAGAGCAACTACGAGAGAAAGTCTGGGAGACAGAACAAATACCTGAGAGCAAGTAAGCAGGACTCTGCAGGGGAAGGTGACACTCCGATGCAGCTAGAGTTTCAGCAGCAATCAGGCAAGTCACAGAAGCAGAGAGGGTTCCAAAGCTCCAGGAGAAGTTTTAATCCCAGGGAAAGCAGTGAAGGTCTGGGAGGTCCAAAAGCTCTCAGAGAAAGCTCCAGGCAATTACCAAGGAGCGTTAGAGAAGCGTACCACTGGCAAGACAGCCCCCAGGAGGATTTCCTGGAAGGCAGGAAGTGGAACACTAGCCCCGAGAGTTTTTACAAACCTCGGAGGAACTTGCTACACGAGGCTAGAACTTTGCCACGAGAGAAAAACCCCACAGCTGATGCCTGCAACCTAGATAAGGTAAAGAAGATAAAACCTTACATTGGGGAAGGAAGTGAAACTGGGTGTTTTTATAGTCCTTATTGGCAGCAAGGTTTTAACCTGGGAAAGGGTTCCAACTTCCAAGTGAGAGAGCCAAGAGAGACTGGCTATAAGAGAACTGATTACAGAAGAGGTTTTTACAACCCCGAGTTAGAGCAGTGCCTGGGAGAGGGGAAAGTTTATCCTCCCCCGACCAGTGAAGCTACCACTTGTTATATGAGCGAGCCTGGCTGCATCAGCTACCAGCCAAGTATAAACCAAGATACAAGCAGTAATAATTACATTGACCAGGAGCCAATGGATTGTACAATTTGTCTGAATGATGAAATAACCTCTTTGCGTTAGACCTCTCTGTGCAAGGAACAAGAGAGAAGAATTATGCTCAAGCTGTGTTTTGTTTAAGTTCTGCATTTTTATTCCAAGCATTGATATTCGCCGGGGAACGGGAATAAACCCCACTTTACTTTATCACCTTGACTGTCTGACTCTCTATCTTAAAAAGAAGTAGCAACAAGGTGACTCAAAACACCCTAGGCGACTGCCTAGGGCACTCACTGAGTCTCTCCCTACGAGGCTTGGTGACAAGGGCTAAGCGGATAGCTCTCAGTTCTAAGAGATTGATCTGCTGAGCAGCCTCCCAAGGGGTGCACAGGCCTTGGGTACATGCTCCCTGAAGAGAAGCATCAGTGGCCAGCACTTGAGAGTGTGAAGGTGTCTGAGAAAACACCCCTTGCAGTTGATTCAGAAAATGAAGCCACCACTTCAGAGAAGAGGCTAGTAGCGTGGACACCCTCACTTTGTCCGTAAGGCATCCTGTGGCTTGGTGCCATTGAGTTCTGAGGCCCCACTGAGCTGGCCTCATGTGCAGCTGGGCATTTGGGGTTACATGGACTGTAGAAGCCATGTGACCTAAAAGCCTCAGGAATTGCATGGCGGAGACTAGAGAATTGCTGTGGAACTGCCTGGCCAGGTCCATTAATCTGTGGGCCCTGTCCAAGGGTAAAAAGGCCTTGACCTGAAGGGTGTCCAGCCTTGCTCCTATGAACTGAACTCCATGTTCTTTGAAGGGTGCAAAGCGGACTTTGCAAAGTTTATAACAAACCCCAAGTGCTGAAGGAGAGCAACAGTGTGAAGGGTGGCTTGATTGGCCTCCTGTGGAGACTGGCCCCTGATGAGCCAGTCGTCCAGGTATGGAAACACAAAGAGGCCTTGAAGCCTTAGGTAGGCCGCCACCACCGCCAGGCACTTAGTGAACACCCTGGGGGCGGAGGTTAGGCCAAAGGGCAGTACTCTGTACTGATAGTGGTTTCCTCCCACTACAAACCTGAGATATTGTCTGTGGTCTGGATGAATGAGGATGTGAGTATACGCATCCTTTAGCTCTAAGGAGCATAGCCAGTCTCCCTGCTGGTGATAGGGCAGCAGGATTCCAAGGGTGAGCATCTTGAACTTTTCCCTCTCCAGGAACTTGTTGAGATTTCGCAAGTCTAGGATGGGTCTGAGGCCTCCTGTTCTTTTTGGTACTAGAAAGTACCTGGAATAGAAGCCTTGACCCCTCAGGGGGTGGGGCACCGGTTCCACGGCCTGTTCCTTTAGAAGACTTGCCTAGTAGCCTAGTGGTTGGGGCAAGGTACTTCAGGCCGGAAGGTCGGGGGTTCAAATCCCACTAGAGGACAGCAACCTTGGGCCGGAAGGACCGGGGTTTCTAGTCCCACAGATGCTCCTTGTGGTCTTGGGCAAGCCACTTAACCCTCCATAGCCCATGTTCCCTGTAAGTATTAGTGTATGTGTCTCATATCCCTGCGTGTTAAATGTATCCCCCAATTGTGTCGTGACCGCTTTGATTGAAGGATAAAGCGGTATACAAAAAAACTGTCTAAAAACTCCTGCAGGAGTAAGTCCCTGTGCAGAGGGAGTCTTGGAGGCTCCCCTGGAAAATAGGAGGGGGGTACCTGGTGAAAGTGGAGAAGATAGCCCCTGTGAACTATACTGAGCACCCAGGTATCCCTTGTGATGGCTGACCACCTGTGGGCAAACAGGGCCAGCCGGCCCCCTGTGCTGATGGCCAGCTGAGGAGGAGAGGCTATGCCACTGGAGTCAAAACCCCGCTCCTTGCTGTGCAGGAGCCAGTGTTGGGGGCTTGGGGGCTTTCTGCCTATGGGGCCCAAATCCCTGCCCCTTGGCCTGCTGACCCTGTTGGGGAGCTACAGAGGCCTGATAATGAGGGTACTGTTTATAGGCAGATTTTTATTTTATTTATTTAGAGAGTATTTGTATCCCGCTCCTTCCAGCGATCAGAAGCGGTAAGATTATTATTATGAAACTGCCAGATCAAAGCAGGTACAAATTTTGTTTACATACAGATTATCAGAAAAGCATGTCACACAGAGTTTCAGATTATCAGAACAACACGTCACACAGAGCTAACAAATCGTAGCTATGGGGAGGAAATATTTACATATATACATAGATACATATGACTTCCTCGGGTAAAAGGTCTTTTTCCCCGAGCCCTTCTTCTTCTGAGAAGGGGCAGAGGTTTTTCTGGACAGCCTTGTCCAGGTAAGAGTCTCGGTCTCGGGTTCGGCAGCCTTGTCAGCCATGGACTTGCCAAAGAGGTTCTCGCCTCAGCAGGGGACATCGACCAACTTGTCCTGCACCCATGGCTCGAGGTCCAATGACTGTAGCCAGGTCTGACGGCGTGCACCAATGCCAGCCGTGGCTACTCAGGTCGAAGCCTTGAAGACATCATAGACTGCTGGAGAAATAAACTTGGAGCACTCACGAATACCCGACGACAGAGCATTGAACCTCTGCAAAGGTTCCTCGGAGAGACCAGCAGAGAACCCGACAATCTCCTTTGCCAGGTCTCGAAGGTACATGCCCATGTACAGCTGGTAGGTCTGGACACGGCAAGCGAGCATAGAGCCCTGGAAGCACTTTTTACCGAGGGCATCCAGGTTCCGGGCCTCTGGGCCGGGAGGCACCGAGTAATGCATCTTCTGACTCTTCAGACGATGCATGGCCGATTCCACAACCATGGAGTGGTGCAGTAATTGTGCCTTTTGAAACCCGGGGCTCTTGCGGACTCGAAAGATGGAATCGACCCGCTTGCTTAAAACTGGCGTCAACGTTGGCGCCTCCCACATGCGGAAGAGCAACCGTTCCAGCATCGGAGGAACCGGAACAGTAAAGGCCTCCTTCGGAGGAGAGTCATACTGTAGGGCCTCGAGCTCCTCGGCTCAAGGCTCCTCCATGGGATCCGCGGGGAATGCCAAGGCCTTGGCCATATCCCACATGAAGTCCGAGAACTGGGTATCCTCCGGTGGGGACCTTCTCCGAGGCTTGGACTCGGGTGAGTCCGAAGGGACGCACCGGGTCCGAAAGGTGTCGGGTGACTCCTCATCCTCCGTCTCCCAGCTGGACTCCTCGGAGGAGGAATCAAGCGGCTCCGGTCGGGCAGGCACTGATGCCATCCGCCCCGATGCCGAGGGTACCGGCGTCGACGACCTCGGTCCCGAATGGGAGGCCGAGGGAGACCTTGGCTGAGGATCGACAGGAGCGCGCATGGACTCGAGGATCGGCTCGGCCTCTGGGGTCGACTTGGACGTCAATGTCCCGGTGGTCGGGGCAGATGCACCGGTGAGACCGGCGATCAGTGCCCGCTGCTGTTCCGTGAAGGCAGCCAAGCTGCTCTCCAAGGCCGTCAACCTGAGTCCGAGCTCAGGAGACTCAGCAGCCCCCGACTCGAGCACCGACGGCACTGGGCCCGACATCGGCTCCCCTGGAGGAGAGTCCATGAGGACTACAGTACTCACCTGACCCGGGGACCATCTCCACACAAGGTTGTTTTGCAGGCCTCTCTGACTCTGAAGACCCGGGACGGCGCTCGGGGCTATGCGACATGGCCCTCGAGGAGCCAAGTGCATCCACCGACGATGCCCTCGCGGGTTTTTTCTTCTTGCGATACTCCCGCGAGGGAGATCCCCTCTCAGAGGAGCCTCGACGCTGCTCGGGGCCGGAGTCCCGAGATGTCGAGGCCTCTGACGAGGTCCAGGCCCAACCGGACGCAGAGTCAGAGAAGATTCTTTCCTTTTGGTGCTGCCAACTCCTCAACGCCTTAGAGGACATTTTCCCAAACGGACCACAGATCATCAGGTCATGATCAGGTCTGAGGCACCGGAGGCAGCAGTCATGTGTGTCGGTGAGAGATATGAGTTTCTTACACCGATCACACTTTTTAAACCCGCTGGCAGCCATTGGGGGAAAAAGGGCCCCTGCGAGGTCAAAAGACAGGGCTGCCAGTGAAAACAGAAAAATTGACATGTACGCTAGTCACTAAGGACAAAAACCGAAAAAAGAGGTCAGGGCTTGATACCGATGTATCGGGCCCAGGCGGGAAAGGGAAACCAGCATCGAACCGAAGAAAACGGATTCACGCAGAATAAAATCAACTTTTTCCTCAGGTGAAACGAAAACACATCCGTCGGGCTCTGCGGAAAAAAGAAGACTGAGCAAGATGGCACCCTTGGGCGGGAAGGGGACCGCGCATGCGCGCTGCATTCCCAAAGGCTTTCTTTGAAAGCTGGGAAAATGCTCCGCACGGGGGCTCCGTCGGCGCCGACGTCACCCATATGTGAGGATTGACTTCCTGCTTGGTCCTTGAGAAAAGATCAAAACACACCTGGATGTAGATAGGAGAATAAGGGGCTCAGGAGCCAAAAGAAGCCTCAAAGATGGGTTTATAGCCTGGATTTGAATAGAACCAGAGATAGATTCTGATGCATTGACTCAGATAGTCTATTCCAGACATATGGTACAGAAAGATGGAAAGAAGAGAGTCTGGAGATGGCTGTAGAAGAGAAGAACATCAAAAAAGCTTAGTTACTCACCTGTAGCAGTTGTTCTCCGTGAACAGCAGGAAGAAGTCCTCACGCATGGGTGACATCACCAGCGGAGCCCCGCATGGAATGCTCCCCAGCTTCCAAAGGAAGCCTTTGGGAGGTACACTGTGCATACATGCCAACCTCCCTGCCTGCCACAGCACCATCTTCTCCAGTCTAATAAAATAGCAGAAGCCAAAAGGCAACTCCCAGGAAGGTGGGAGAGTTGTGAAGACTTACTCCTGCTGTTCACAGAGAACACTTGCTACAGGTCAGTAGCTACACTTTCTCCGTGAAAAAGCAAGAAGTAAGTCCTCACGTATGGGACTCCCAAGCTACAGATTACTGGAACCCGAGGAGATGAACAACCCAACAGGAACAACTAAACTGGAGAAGCCGGAAAGAACAGCAAGGCAGTCCGACCAAGGGTCTCATCTTGTGGGGGATCGCCGCTTGGAACGTAAGGCCTTTCAGCAGATTCTCCAGCTCTAGCCACCAGTCGAGGAACCAACCCAGGAACATGGTGACGACGACCCTGTCCTGAATGCGGCATGTCGCTTGCTTCCATTGCGTGCTCAGGTCCACTAGGCCTGTGCATGAAGAGACACGCCTGAGAGATGACATACACTGTGGCAGCCATGTGACCAAGGACTCGCAATATCCCGCGGGCCGTTGTGTGGCAGTGGTGCGGCACATTGCCCTACCACTTCGATAAACCACTGCATGCGGTCTGCTGGTAGAAAGGCCCGAGCCCGAGAGGTGTCGAGGAGGGCTCCGATGAACTCCAGCTGTAGTGTGGGCAGAAAATGAGACTTCAGTTAGTTGATCACAAAGCCCAGTAGCTCGAGCACCTAAATAGTGAGCTCGGCAGACTGCCAGACACCAGCCGGCATGGGACTTTTGATAGGCCAGTCGTCCAAGCACAGGAAGACAAAGACCACCATGGTCTGGAGATAGGCGGCCATGACCACCAGGCACTTTCTTTACACCTATGGATCTGAGGCCAGCCTGAAGGGAAGCACTTGGTATTGAAAATGCTGACTGCCCAGCACAAACCATGGATACTGTCTGTGACTTGGGTGGATTGGGATGTGTGTGTACACATCCTTTAGATTCAAGGAGCATAAACAATCACATTTTAGAAGGCACGGTAACAGCGTTCCTAGCAAGTCCATCTTAGAACACACACACACGAGGAACCGGTTCAGGTTTTGCAAGTCCAGAAAGGGCAGGAACCCACTGGTCAGTCTTTTTGGGAACCAGAATATATCTAGAGAACCAGCTCAATGGCAATGTCATCTAGCAGAGATTTCATCCTGCAGCAGGCTCTGGTGCATGGGGTCCATCTCAGGGATGTACGGAAGCAGCATATCGGTGAGGTGCAGCCGATATCCACTTTGGATGATCTGCAGCGCCCAGGTGTCCAAGGTGACGAGGGGCCACAGGTGGGCGATGGGTGGGCGAAGTGGATGAGTCCCCTCCTCTACCTGCAGGGGCACCCCGGCAGTCAATGGCTGGCTGTCTATGTTCGTGAGGAACCCATCAAAAACCTGGCCCCAGATTGGGCAGGAGAGCAGACTGTGCCTTAGGGGTCTTTTCCCACCGCTGCTAGTGGGGGGTATGCACCTTGGGCTCTGCCTGTGGCTAGGTCAAGTAATATCATCAAGGATGCAGGAAAAAGGTCTTCTTAGCCTGATGCTTCTTCCATATGGGATCTACGGTTTTCCAGGAGAACTTTGAGAGGGTCACAAATGCCTTCTCAAACTCCTCTGCCTTCTCCTCTATTGGCGTCCCAAAAAGGTTTTCCCCTTGGCAGGGAACATTGGCGATCTTATCCTGGACACACTGTTGTAAGTCAGAGGACTGCAGCCATGCTAGCCGGTGGGCAGCTATGACTACTGCCGCTACCCTGACTGCGGACTCAACGGCATCGTAGGCACCATGCACTATAAATTTGGAGCAGTCTTTGATGTGAGCCACCGGGGCCCAAAAAGACTTGTGATGGTGGCAAATTGTACTAGGTCCAGTATGATATATTGGAGGAAGATGATCATATAAGTCTGGTAGGTCCAGCATGGAAACCTGATAGCATTTTCTCCCAAAGGAGTCCAGGGTTTGAGCCTCATGGCAAGGGGGCATTCAAGAGTGAATGAGGTAGATACCACACCATTCACAGAAGATGATGTGTTAGAACTACTTGCAAAACTGAAAGTGGACAAGGCCATGGGACCGGATGGGATACATCCCAGGATACTGAAAGAGCTCAGAGAGGTTCTTGCAGGGCCGTTAAAGGATGTTTTCAACAGATCCTTGGAAACAGGAGAAGTTCCTCAGGACTGGAGAAGGGCCAACGTGGTACCTCTTCACAAAAGTGGTGATAGGGAAGAAGTGACAAACTACAGGCCTGTGAGCCTTACCACGGTGGCGGGGAAAGTAATGGAGGCACTTCTGAAAGAGTGAATAGTGGACTTTCTCAAAACCAACAGGTTGCATGATCCGAGGCAACATGGTTTTACCAAAGGACAATCTTGCCAAACAAATCTGATTGAGTTCTTTGACTGGGTGACCAGAGAACTAGATCAGGGGCATGCAATGGATGTCATCTACCTGGATTTCAGCAAAGCCTTTGATACTGTTCCTCATAGGAGGCTTATCAATAAACTCAGTAGTTTGGGGATGGGTCCCAAGGTGGTAAACTGGATCAGAAATTGGTTGACTGATAGACAACAGAAGGTGATGGTAAATGGATGAAAGGAAGGTGATTAGCGGGGTGCCCCAGGGTCCGGTCCTGGGCCCGGCACTGTTCAATGTATTTGTGAGTGATATCACTGAAAGACTGAATGGAAAAGTCTGTCTTTTTGCAGATGACACGAAAATTTGGAACAGAGTGGACTCTTCCAAGGGACTGCTTAACATGAGAAAAGATCTACAAAAGCTGGAAGAATGGTCTAATGCTTGGCAATTAAGATTTAATGCAAAGAAATGCAGTGTCATGCACTTGGGTAGCAGAAATCCAAGGGAAATGTATGCAACAGGGGGCGAGAGGTTGGTGTGCACGGATCAGGAAAAAGACTTTCGTGTGATTATTTCTGTAGATCTCAAGGTAGCCAAACAGTGCGACAAGGCAGTGGCAAAAGCCAGGAGGATGTTGGGCTGCATACAAAGAGGAATTACCAGCAGAAAGGAAGAGGTACTAATGCCACTGTATAAGTCACTGGTGAGACCTCACTTGGAATACTGTGTTCAGTTTTGGAGACTATATCTTGCAAAGGATGTAAAAAGAATGGAAACAGTTCAGAGGAAGGCAACCAAAATGATTTGGAGCCTGCATCAGAAGCCTTATGAGAAGAGATTTGAAGACCTAAATATGTACACTTTGGAGGAGAGGAGGGGGCAAAAGACCTTTGAAACTTTTTCAATAGGTGTTAACACCATGGGGCAGTTCAAAAGGCCATTTTGAAAGACTCTTTCTATCCAAGCAAGGACTGTTAATCATCCAGGAAGTTGGTCACAGCTTACCTCAGCAGCACAGGCATAAATAGCTCAACCAGAGCTCTGTGATCCTCAGTCTTGAAGGACTAGAAAAGTGGACTGTTACTTCTGGAGAGAGATCTGCAATTGTGAGTATATACCTCTGGGGGTTTTCTGAAAGGAATTCTTTCTATTAAAGCTATTTAATCTGTGAACCCACTATTTTTTGTTAAATCAGTCAGGGCCTAGTAGCAGCAGTTTAAGTTTAAATTTAAAACACAGAAGAGAACTTTCTGGTTACATTTCATACCCAGCAGAGAGTTTGTAGTTTTAATTTAATAGTCACTCAGGGCCAAGTATCAGCAAAGTACTTTTAGTTTAAATTTAAAACACAGAAGAGAGCTTTCTGGTTAAATTTAGAACCCAGCAGAGAGCTTGTAGTTTAAATTTCATAATAAGTTAGAGCCTAGCAGCAGCAAAGAGCTATAATTTAAATCAAATAAGAATATAGCTTAACTCAGCATCACAGGACAGGGTACTGTGTAGCAGCCCTCTTACGAAGGGATGGGCTTCACCTTAACCGGGATGGAACCAGGCTGCTGGCATTAGCCTTTAAAAAGGAGATAGAACAGTTTTTAAACTAGATAATAGGGGAAAGCCGACAGTCGCCCAAGAGCGGATGGTTCAGAAGAATGTATCCTTGAAGGATACTACCAAAAGCAGAGACGTTCCAAAAAAGAGTAAAGTAGCCCAAATGCCCTCGAGTATGGAGCAGACAGAGCATAAAGATCCCAAATTACCCATGTCTACCAATAGCTAAATTAATATGAATAAAATACAGTCTCTAAAATGCTTGTATGCAAATGCTAGAAGTCTAAAGAATAAGATGGGAGAGTTAGAATATATAGCACTAAATGAGAGGATAGATATGATTGGAATATCAGAGACATGGTGGAAGGAGGACAACCAGTGGGACACTGTGATATCTGGGTAAAAACTATATCGTAATGATAGAGCTGATCAAATTGGTGGAGGGGTTGCGCTCTATGTTAGAGAGGGCATTGAGTCAGAAAGGACTAAAGATTTGCAGGAAACAAAAGTTGCTGTAGAATCTCTATGGATTGAAATTCCTTGTAAAAAGGGGAAGGCGATAGCAGTGGGGGTGTACTATCGACCGCCTGGCCAGAATGAACAAATGGATGATGAAATGCTCAAAGAAATCAAGGAAGCTAACAAACGTTACAGCACGGTAATAATAATGGGTGATTTCAATTACTCCGGTATCGACTGGGTCAGTGTCACGTCAGGATATGCTAGGGAGATAAAGTTCCTAGATGAAATAAATGACTGCTTCTTGGAGCAGCTGGTTCATGAACCAACCAGAGGGGAAGCCATATTAGACCAAGTCCTTAGTGGAACACCAGATCTAGTGCAAGAGATAAGGGTGTTGGGGCCACTTGGCAATAGTGATCATAGCATGATCTCCTTTGATTTAATTAGTGGAGGAGGGATAGTAAGGAAATCCACAGTACTACCTTTTAACTTTCGAAAGGGAGACTATGATAAAATGAGGAAAACAGTTAAGAAAAAACTAAAAGGAGCAGTTGCAAAGGTTAAAGACGTATATCAAGCTTGGGTGTTGTTGAAAAATACTATCTTGGAAGCCCAGACCAGCTGTATTCCACGCTTTAAGAAAAGTGGAAGGAAGTCCAAAAAACTGCCAGCATGGTTTAAAGGTGAGGTCAGAGAGGCTGTTGTTGCCAAAAAAGCATCTTTCAGGAAATGGAAAAAAGAGCCAAAAGATGAAACCTGGAAACAGCACAAGCACTGGCAAGTCAAATGCAAGGCATTGATAAGGCAGGCAAAGAGAGAATTTGAGAAGAAGCTTGCTGCGGAAGCAAAAACGTGAAATAAAGACCTTTTCAAGTACATTCGTAGCAAAAAACCTGTGAGAGAGTCAGATGGTCCATTAGATGATAAAGGGGTTAAAGGAGCACTAAGAGGCAACAAGGCGATAGCGGAGAGACTGAATGAATTCTTTGCTTCGGTCTTTACTGAGGAAGATGTAGGGATGTTACCCATGACTGAAGTGGTATTTAAAGGTGTGGAAGAATTGAAGGAAATATCGATACATCGGGAAAGCACAGTTACTTACCTGTAACAGGTGATCTCTGGGAACAGCAAGAATTAGTCCTCACATATGGGTACGTCGGAACCGACGGAGCCTGCGCGGGAAAGCTCCCCAGCTTCCCAGAAAGGAAGCTTTTGGGGCCTCCCACAGCGCATGCGCGCTGCCTTCCCGCCTTCCTGACCAACTCTCCTCAGTTCGAGTTTAAAGCTGAGACAATAGAGAGAGGAAAGGAAAGAGAGAGAGAGAGATACAACTCCTAGGGGAGGTGGGTGGGTTGTGAGGACTAATTCCTGCTGTTCCCAGACATCACCTGTTACAGGTAAGTAACTGTGCTATCTCCAGGAACAAGCAGGAATGAGTCCTCACATATGGGGACTCCCTAGCTAAGATGCCGGGGAGATCCCCCTGCAAGAATTCCTTATCTTCCTATGGATCTCAGGCATCCATTCAGGGAAGGTGGGCAGGAGTTCTTTAAGAATGGAACAGGTGTCTGAGGACAGCCTGACCAAACAAGGCATCCCGGCGGGAGTCCTTGTCCAAGCAGTAATGGGCTGTGAAGGTATGAACCGAGGCCCAAGTGGCTGCTCGACAGATCTGATCGATGGATACAGAATGAAGATGAGCCATAGATGTGGCCATGGCTCTCACATTGTGAGCTGTGACATGGCCTTCCAGAGAAAGGTTCTTACTCTGGTAAGCAAAAGAAATACACTGAGCAATCCAATTGGACAGTGTTCTTTTTGAGACTGGAAGTCCTAAATGAGAAGGATCAAAAGCAACAAAAAGTTGAGAAGACTTTCTATGTTGCTGTGTCCTGTGGATGTAAAAGGCAAGAGCTCTTTTACAATCTAAGGTATGTAGGTTCCTCTCTGCACTAGATGCATGAGGAGCTGGAAAAAAGACAGGTAGATATACCTCTTGATTAAGATGAAAAGGTGAGACCACTTTAGGCATAAAGTGGGGATTTGTCCTAAGGACTACCTTATCATGATGGAACCTTGTGTAAGGTGGATTAGCCACTAAAGCCTGCAGTTCACTGATGCGGCGAGCAGAAGTGATTGCAATAAGGAAAATGACTTTCCAGGAAATAAATTTCAAGGAGGTAGTGGCTAAGGGTTCAAAGGGTGGCTTCATAAGCTGACCAAGAACCACGTTTAAGTCCCATGCCACCGGAGGAGGTCGAATGGGAGGTTTAGTTAAGGTTAGGCCTCTCATGAATCTCGCAATAAGAGGATGAGAGGAAACAGGTTGTCCATTGATAGGCTGAAGCGATGCTGAAATAGCACTCAAATGGACCCTTACAAAATTGGAAAGATGCAGGAGATATTCAAGAATTCAAAGGTAGTGCTAGAGGGTTAAGACCTTTTTCAGCACACCAAATGGAAAATCATTTCCATTTAAAAGCATAAGAACGCCTGGTGGAAGGTTTCCTAGATGCATGGAGGACATCCTTCACCTGTTGAGAAAGATTGAAGTCTTGAAGGTCTAGGCCTTCAGTAACCAAGCTCTGAGGTGAATGGACTTGGGGTTTGGGTGCCACAAAGTCCCCTCCTCTTGAGACAGAAGGTCTGGAGCAGCTCCTAGATCCAGGGAGGGTGCCTGGGAGAGATGCAGAAGTAGAGGGTACCACACTTGGCGTGGCAGCGTGGAGCTATGAGGATCATAGATCCTTGATCCCTCTGAAGTTTGAATCGAGTCTTGGGAATCAAAGGAATGGGTGGAAAGGCATACAGGAAGGCCTGACCCCAATGAAGGAGGAAGGCATCCTTGGCCTGAGCTCCCTGACACGGGATTCTGGAACAGAACCGGGGAAGTTTGGCATTGCACAGACTTGCAAATAGGTCTATGTCCGGGGTTCCCCATTTCTGAAAGATTCTGAGTACCTGATCCATGTGCAGGGACCATTCGTGTGGAAGCAGAACTCGACTGAGTCTGTCTGCCCAAGAGTTTTGGATTCCTGGGAGGTACACTGCCAGGAGATGGATCCCATGCTCTCTGGCGAAGGCCCACAATTTTAGAGCTTCGTTGCAAAGCGACAGAGAGCCAGTCCCTCCTTGTTTGTTTATGTAGAACATGGCTACTTGATTGTCGGTATGAACAAGGACTGTCATGTTGATGAGGAGGGTATGAAAGACCTTGAGAGCAATGAAAATTGCTCGTAGCTCCAAAAGGTTGATATGAAGGGTGGTCTCCTGTGGAGACCAAGTGCCCTGGGTGGAGAGGTCTTGGAGATCAGCTCCCCAACCTGTTTGGGAGGCATCTGTAGTGAGAGTTGCTTGGGGTAACAAGGGTTGGAAGGGGGCCCCCAACAACAGATTTTGAGTGGATATCCACCATTGGAGAGACCAAAAAAGACGTTTTGAGGTTGCTATTTGGTCTGAGAGAGCTCCTGATGCTTGGGTCCACTGGGTGGACAAAGTCCATTGAGCTGCTCTCATATGTAGGCGAGCATAAGGCACCACATGAACTGTGGATGCCATGTGGCCTAGCAGTTGTAGCATCTCCCAGGCAGTCAAGTGGCTGCTGGACTGAATTTGAGAGGCCAAGTGCACTAGACGGTGGCAACGGGCCTGAGGAAGATAGGCCCTTGCAGTGGTGGTATCTAGCCAGGCCCCTATGAATTCTAGGGACTGAGTAGGGGTGAGTTGAGACTTTGGCAGATTGATGACAAGTCCCAGATACTGCAGTATGCGTCTGGTGTGGTCCAGGGAAGTCTGAGCCTCGGACTGAGATGGAGCTCGGATGAGCCAGTCGTCCAGGTATGGGAAGACAAAGATTCCCAGAGTGCGCAGAAATGCAGCTACTATTGCCATGCATTTGGTAAATACCCTTGGAGCAGAGGCTAGACCGAAGGGAAGTACTCTGTATTAGAAATGTTTTCCCTGGAACAGAAACCGTAGGAATTTTCTGTGGGATGGATGGATGAGTATATGTGTGTACGCATCCTTGAGATCTAGAGAACAAAGCCAGTCCTGACTCTGTAGGTATGGAAGGAGAGTGCCTAGAGAAAGCATCTTGAATTTCTCCTTGTATAGGAATTTGTTCAATTCTCTGAGATCCAGAATGGGTCTGTACCCCCCTGTTTTCTTGGGAATGAGAAAATAAGGGGAGTAAAAACCTGACCCTTGTTGAGGAAGAGGAACCTCTTCTATTGCCTTTTGGGCGAGAAGAGTGGTCACCTCCTGGCCCAACAGGTACAGGAGAGATGGGGGAGAATTGAATTGTCTTACCATGGTATGGGGAGGAAGGCTGGAGAAATGTAGTTTGTAGCCCTCTCTGATGATAGAGAGGGTCCACTGTTCTGATGTGATTTGTTCCCATCTGGGAGCAAAATAAGTTAACCTTCCTGGAATGGTGAGAGGCTCTGGTTGTTGCAGAGCCAGAAAGGTTAAGTTCTCTAGAATCAAGTCAAAAACTCTGAGGGGGTTGGGACTGCTGGATTGTAGCAGCCCCTGTAGACTTTGTTCTGGCCTGTTTAGCTTGCTGACGCTTAGGAGCAAAGCGAACTTGGGAAGATTGCTGGCCAGTATTTGTGGAAAATCTGGTCTTTTTATAGAAAGGCTTCTTAAAAGGTTTTTTTCTTGGCAGGGGTAGAGGTAGACTTAGAAAGTCTATCTAAAGCAGCATTCTCTGCATCCATTTGAGTGGCTTTGATTTGCCACTCCTTGCCAAACAGACTTTCACCTGTACAGGGCAGATTGCCCAAGCCTTCTTGTATCCAGGGTTCCAAATCAGAGGCCTGGAGCCAAGCAAGTCTGCGAGCAGCTATGGCAATGCCAGAGGCTCTGCTAGCCCCCTCAAAAGAGTCAAAGGCTGCTCTGTTGGAGAACTTTGAAACATCTTGAGTTTGCTTTAGCAAAAGAAGGAACTCCTTCTTATCCTCTGGGATAAAGGGGAGAAAATGACGTATCTTCAGTGCAATCTCTTTCAAAAACATGCCCATATAGAGGCTGTATGAATTGATTCTGGCAATAAGCATGCTAGCTTGGAAGATTTTTCTACCAAAAGCATCCAGAGTCCTACATTCTCTTCCTGGAGGGGTAGAAGAGTGCCTTTTGGTACTCTTTATCTTTTTCATAGCAGACTTCACCACAATAGAGTGGTGAGGAAGCTGAGTTTTTTGAAAACCAGGAGAAGGAGGAACCCGATACATGGTGTCCAAACGTCGAGAATGTGGAGATAGGGTGAGAGGAGCCTCCCACAAGTCCATCATGTGTTCTTGAAGAATTTCATGTATGGGTAAGGTGGCTGTCTCTTTGGGAACCTTAGAGTATCCTAAAATATCCAATTTTTTTGCTCTAGGTTCCTTTTCAGAGGTTACAGATATGGAAAGTCCTTTAGCTACTTCAATAATGAAGTCTTGAAAGGACAAATCCTCTGGAGGAGACATTCTCCTTTTTGGAGAAGAGGGCTCCTCAGGAAGAGTAAAAGAGACATCAGCAGAATCATCTGAGGTATCAGAATCTTCAGAAGATTCAAAGTACCGCCTATTTGCTTCCAGAGATCGATACGCGTACCGATCGGTATCGACATCAGGCGTACCGGGAATCGGAGCGGTATCGAGAAAATCTCCGGAACCGGCATACTACTGGTAGATGCTCTGGGTACCGGTATCGGTTGCGGTACCGGAATCGGAACCGATTGTCGCGGTACCGAGGGCGTTGCAGCGTTAATGAAAGCCAGTAAGGCCTGCTGCATGGATTGTACCGTAGTACCCATAGTCGCCACAACTGCTTGGATGTCGGTACCGGTGTTAGCCGGTACCCCAGAGCAGTCTAACAGGAGATCGGTCGAGGCCGTGCCATCGATGTCTACCTGTAACCCCATAGGAGGAGCTTTGGAAGCCGGAGCTTCCCGCCGGGGTTGTTTGGCTGGGGCAGGGTCCTCAGGGTCAAACCCAAGGGCCTCTCGCTGCTTAGAGGGAGATTTGCCCTTTGAGGACCTGCCTGAAGAATGTTTGGTTACCTGAGATCCATCAGGAGAGGAAGACCTGGAGGATGTTGATGCTGGAGTATACGCAGAAAACAGCATATGAAACTTAGCTGCTCTGTTCTGTAAGCCCCGTTTGGACATCAGAGAGCAGGATGGACAACCTGGAATGGAATGGTCAGGCCCCAAACATTTAAGACACCACTCATGGGTATCTGTGACTGAAATAGTACTAGTACACTTGGTGCATTTTTTAAAACCAGAGGCTGGTTTCTCCATGAGGGAGAATCTGAGAAGGCCTAGAGGCCTCACAGAAAAAACACACCAAGTGAGGAAAAAGTAATTATTATTTTTTTTTTTTTAAAGAAATAAATGAAAAAAGACCGGCGGTACCGGTCCGGAATCGGGGAAGGCAGACACGCGGTCAAATAAACAAATTAAAATAACAATTTCTTCAGCGGTGACAGGAACACGACCTGCTGGCTCCGCGGAAAAAGAAGAACTGAGGAGAGTTGGTCAGGAAGGCGGGAAGGCAGCGCGCATGCGCTGTGGGAGGCCCCAAAAGCTTCCTTTCTGGGAAGCTGGGAAGCTGGGGAGCTTTCCCGCGCAGGCTCCGTTGGTTCCGACGTACCCATATGTGAGGACTCATTCCTGCTTGTTCCTGGAGATGATGTCTTACAACTATTAGATAAACTGAAGAGTAGCAAATCACCTGGGCCGGATGGTATACATCCAAGGGTGTTGAAAGAACTGAAATATGAGATTGCAGACCTGCTATCAGTAATCTGTGAACTATCATTAAAATCATCTCTAATACCTGAAGATTGGAGGATCGCCAATGTAACACCAATTTTTAAAAAGGGTTCCAGGGGTGATCCGGGAAACTACAGACCGGTGAGCCTGACGTCAGTACCAGGAAAAATGGTAGAAACCATCATAAAGAATAAAATTACTCAGCATGTAGATAGTCACAACCTAATGGGAGACAGCCAACATGGCTTTAGACAAGGAAGATCTTGTCTTACTAATCTGTTATGTTTTTTTGAAGGAGTGAATAAACAGGTGGACAAAGGTGAGTCGGTTGATATTGTGTATCTGGACTTTCAGAAAGCCTTTGACAAGGTCCCTCATCAGAGACTTTTGGCAAAACTAAAGAGTCATGGGATAGGAGGCAGTGTACTATTGTGGATAAGGAACTGGTTAAAAGATAGAAAGCAGAGGGTAGGGCTAAATGGCCAATTTTCCCAATGGAGAAAGGTGAATAGTGGTATACCCCAGGGATCTGTGCTGGGTCTGCTGCTTTTTGACATATTCATAAATGACCTGGAAAGTGGAATAACGAGTGAGGTTATCAAATTTGCAGATGACACAAAACTATTTAAAGTTGTTAAAACCCAAGAGGATTGTGAAAAATTGCAAGAGGATCTTGATAAATTGGAAGACTGGGCATCAAAATGGCAGATGAAATTTAATGTGGACAAGTGCAAGGTTATGCACCTAGGGAAGAACAACCCAAACTATGGTTACACGATGCAAGGTTCCACATTAGGAACCACCACCCAGGAAAAAGATTTAGGCGTCATTGTAGATACCATGTTAAAACCCTCGGCCCAGTGTGCAGCGGCGGCCAAGAGAGCAAATAGAATGCTAGGTATGATAAGGAAAGGAATGGAAAATAAAACAAAAGATATTATAATGCCTCTATATCGTTCCATGGTGAGACCGCACCTTTAATATTGTGTGCAATTCTGGTCGCTGTATCTTAAAAAGGATATAGCGATTTTAGAAAACGTTCAGAGAAGAGCCACCAAAATGGTAAAGGGGATGGAAGGATACTCCTATGAAGGAAGGCTAAAAAGGTTAGGGCTCTTTAACCTGGAAAAGAGACGGCTGAGGGGAGATATGATAGAAGTCTATAAATTAATGAACGGAGTGGAACGGGTAAACGTAGATCGATTGTTTACCTTATCAGAATATAGAAAGACTAGGGGACATGCAATGAAGCTACAGGGTAAACTATTTAAGACTAATAAAATAAAATATTTTTTCACTCAACGTGTAATCAAACTCTGGAATTTGTTACCGGAGGATGTAGTAAAGGCTCTTAGTGTAGCTGGGTTTAAAAAAGGTTTGGACAAGTTCCTGGAGGAAAGGTCCATAAACCATTATTAAGAAGTGACCGAAGATATCAATGCTTGACCCAGTACAAGCATTGTGGAACTTGTGTCTCTTGGGGAAAGTGCTAGGTACATATGACCTAGATTGGCCATTGTTGGAAACAGAATACTGGGCTTGATGGACCTTGGTCTGACCCAGTATGGCATATCTTATGTTCTTATGTGGTAATTGAAGCTTTTCAAAGCCCAGGGCTTCTGGATTCGGTACTTTGAGAAGAATGTCCGACTGATGATGGGAACCATGAGAGGACCTTCCCACAGCCACAGCAGTAACCTTTGCAAGACATGGTGAACAGAAACAGTCACCGCTTCCCTGGGGTCAAGAGGTACTGGAAAAGCTCCAGTTCCTCCTCCGAATCCAGAGAGAAGGGGATGGCCTTGGCCATGTCCCTGACAAAGTCCTGGAAGGACATGTCCTCCGGGGTTGACTTGCATCACTTGGGGAGAGACAACGGGTCAGACGGGAAATCTAAAGCTGTCAATTCCTGCTCAGTTTCCCAGTCCTATTCAGACTCAGAGAGGAAGTCTATGTAGCATCAGGTCTCCTCCTCCCGCCTGCTCTGCAGCATGGGAAAAGGTGGATGCCGGTGGCCCCTGTGTCGTCCAGTGCATTGGTGCCGGTGCCCCATGACATTGGATTCTGACACGCTGGATAGGGAGTTTGCCCTGGGAACCAGTGTCTATTCCAACTTCCCATCTGATGTCCTTACCTCAGTGGGTAGGGCATGGGTCTCCAGAAAAGGCTAGACAAAGTGCCGTGATGATGCTCTCAGCACTGCAAAGCTTGCATTTTGCAACATTACAATTGCTGCCGCAAGCTTCAAGGGCTTGAAGGCCAAACCACCACCTGTGAGGGTGCCGATACCGCAGCCACAGATACTGGCATTGACACCTTGGGCAGGGGACTCCATGATGATTAGTGCATTGAGAGACATCCGACTGCCCTCCTGGGTAATGGGGGTCAACTCCTCCCACCAGGTAAGCTTTGCTGGTTGATCCCAGACATCGCTTTCCGCATCGCATCGAGAAGGGCTGCAGTGACGATGCACCCGGACTTTTTCCTGGTGTTCGCCCTTCGACGTTGACAGGATCTCATCAGAGTCTCCTCTCACTGCTTGGGCACCTCGGCTCCAACTGAGCATAGAGCTCCTTCCCCTTGAACGCCTCAGCAGGAATCTTGGAAGGCACTGATGATGGGGTCGGGGCTGAGAATGCTTAATCTGATGAGCCGAAGAGGGACTTCCTGTTTTTCCTGATACTTCAGTCCTTGGTACATCATCTGCAAACAAAACATTGTAGCTTTCATAAGAAAATACGTTCAAGTATAACTGGATGCTTGTTTCAACTTTAAAGATTATACCAAAAATATATATATACTTGTATTAACTACTGAGGTCTCAGACTTATTGTGGCTCTGGCATAGGGACTAAGCGTCCGTTCATAAGAAAATACGTTCAAGTATAACTGGATGCCACAATAAGTCTGAGACCTCAGTAGTTAATACAAGTATATATATATTTTTGGTATAATCTTTAAAGTTGAAACAAGCATCCAGTTATACTTGAACGTATTTTCTTATGAAAGCTGTGATTGAGACGTTCAGTAATTTGACCATAGAGGAAGTGTGATTACAACAAAACATTGTAAGCATCAGGTGTGGAGGTTGATGGCCGAGATGATCTTGCCACACTTGGTGCATTATTTGAAGCCACTAGGTGGCTTAAACATGCCAAAAAATACCACCGCAGCCAAGTTAAATGGAAGAATTATCTGTAGGCAGGGAAACAACCCCAAAGGGGTAAAAGACGCTAAAAGCAAGAAAGGCAAAAAAAAATGAAACCTAAGTCAGTAAGACTGACTGAACCGATGACAGACGGCAAGGAAAACACAAAAAAAACGGCCCACGAGGGCCAGAAAAACAATTTTTTTTCTGGACCTGTAGGAACACATCCTATGGACTCCGCAAAAAAAGGAAGACTGGAGAAGATGGTGCTACGGCAGGCACGCATTCACGGTGTACCTTCCAAAGGGAGCGTTCCATGCGAGGCTCCATTGTGACATCACCCATACGTGAGGACTTAC
The DNA here is from genome assembly GCA_033557465.1 of Ichthyophis bannanicus. NCBI lineage: Eukaryota > Metazoa > Chordata > Amphibia > Gymnophiona > Ichthyophiidae > Ichthyophis > Ichthyophis bannanicus. The sequence continues at coordinate 431,072,323 of CM066035.1, forward strand.
TTCCTACTTGTTCACGGAGAAATGTGATTTGCTTAAAGAGCAGAGTTGCCAAAGTGGTGTGTACGGAGAGAAGAGAGAAGAGGTAGTGAGAAGTCAAAGAATTAATACATCTGCAGATCAGTAGGAGAAGTTTCAACTGTATATGGAAACAGATAGGGAGTCCATGAAGTGACTTGAGAAGAGGGGCTACATAAGCATATTGACATTTCACATTTCGTGAACAGACTCCTCCTCCTCTGCTCCCCCATCCAACCAAGCCTTAGCCCACATCTGGCCCTCTTTCCGACAAAATCTCTACTTTAGAGCTCCATCAAGTTCTATCCTCATCCTGGAAAACGACTTGTTTGCCGGATCCAGTCCCTTCGCATTAGTTATCTGACCTGTTCCTCACCCTTTCACCAATCATCTTAACCATGTTTAATTCCAGTCTGTCTTCTGGCATTTTCCCAACCCCCTGGAAATCAGCTGTTGTTCGACCAATTCTTAAAAAAAACAACACTGGACCCCATAATACCTGCAACATCGGCACCCCAATTTGAATCTTTCCTTTTTTGGCTAAAGTTCTCGAAAAGTTGGTCTTCACTCAACTGTCATCACATGCTGAATCTGCCAATGTCCTCCACCCTCGCCAATCTGGATTTTCTGTAGGCCACAACACTGAAACTGCTCTCCTTTCACTTCTAAATGAATTGCACATCACGCATGATTGGGCTGACGTCTCACTGGCCGTCTCTCTGGATCTATCTTCCGCCTTTGGCTTAGTCAATCACACTACCCTCCTTTCTTATCTTTACGACTCTGAAATTCGAGGCACTGTGTTACATTGGTTCTACTCCTTCCTCAATGCCCATTCCTTCTCTGTGCACCTAAACTCTGCCTCCTTGGCCGCAGAACCCCTTGTGTGTAGTGTTCCACAGGGCTCCGTTTTGTCACCTCTGTTTATAATATCTTCCAAGCACCCCTGCCACTCATAGTACAACAAAACCCGGTGTCAGCATACTATTATGCTGATGACATAATCCTCCTCTATCACACCAGTCTTGTTGCAATTGATCTATCTCCATTTAACGACTGCCTTGCACACATCTCCATGTGGATTTCAACTAACATTCTGCATCTTAACCCCTGTAAGTCAGCAGCAATGTGGTTTTTAGTTAGTACCCCCTGCCTTTCTGTAGTTCCTCTTCTCGATTTTGCTTCTATCCCTCTGGTGTCCTCTTTCCACTACCTAGGCGTCACTCTGGATTCCACACTTTCATTTCAAGGACATTTATCCGACCTCATTCGCCATTCCTTCTTTTCATTACGCCAAATCAGAGTGATCCATCCATTTCTGTCTCCCTCCGCAATCACTACTCTTCTATTATCACTAGTAATGAATAAACTGGATTACTGTAAGGTTGCATTGGCAAGTCTGCCTCAATATCAGCTGCAGCGTCTCTAGCTGCTGCAGAACACTGCAGCACGCATTGTCACACATGACAAGTGCTCAGACCACGTCACTCCCTTTCCCGTTTACCTCCATTGGCTCCCCCTCCATTTCAGAATTCAATACAAATTCCTAATCATGACACACAAGGCAATTAATACCTCCACGCCCCAGTATATGGCTAATCTAATACACTTATATACCCCCTATCGCCAGCTCTGGTCCCATACATGCCAACTGGTTATCCCTTCCCTCACTTTCTCAGGCTCATCTAAAACTTACTTGTCACGCTGTCGTCTTCTTTGTTGGTCCTCCACTCTGGAACTCTCTGCCGTTCACACTCCGTCTTGAACCTTCCTATCAGAAATTCAAGGCACAACTGAAAACCCACTTATTTCAACAAGCCTTTGACATCCCACTTGCTAACCCACGGTAGTCCCCTGTATGTCTACCTTTTCCTGCTGTTCTTTTCTGACTATTATCTTGACTATTGTCTCTCTTTCCTGTCAATCTTTAGCATTCTTTTTCCAGTTTCTTAGCTTCGCAGTATTATTGTTGATATTGTAAAATGCCCTGATGCCATGGCCTGGGCGGTATATCAAGTGTGAAATAAAGATAAAGATGACAGAAGATTAGCTATGCAGCTAAGTTTTGAACAGACTGAAAGGGAGAGATTATTCAGTGGGAGACTAGTGAGGAGTAAGTTGCAAAAGTCTAGACGGGAGGTGATGAAAGATTGGATAAGGGTCTTGGAAGTGTGTTCTGAAAGGAAGGAATGAATTTTGCTGGTATTATAGAGAAAGAAACAACACATGTTAGCTATTTATTGGATACATCCATAGAAAGAGATGGCTCCAAGGTTGTGAGGAAGAAAAACTCAAAAGACTAAGGGACACCCCTGCAATAAATTCCACAAAAGGGGCAAAAAAGTAGAGAATAAATCTTTAATAATGACCAGGAGATAGGGAGGATGACAGTGTTATCTACAGAAAACGAGAAGGGAGGAAGGCACGAGCTGGGTTTAGGGGGAAAGATAAGAAGCTCCGTTTTGGCCATGTTCAGTTACACATGGCACTGGGACATCCAGGCAGCACCATTAGACAAGCAGGCTGAGATCTGGGCCTTGATTCTCAGAGAGATTTCAGCGGTAGAGAGAGGTAAAATGAGACTCATCAGTGTAAAAGTGGTACTGACAACCATGGGAGGAGATCAGGGCACCAAGAGAATGAGTATACAGAAAGAAGAAGTCCCAAAATAGAACCCTGAGGTACATCAAATGAAAGCGGTATAGCAGTAGATGAGGATACACCAGAGCAAATACTGAAAGTGTGATGGGAGAAAAGAAGAGAGCCCTGAAATCCAAGTGAGAACAGGGTATCAAGAAGAAGGTGGTGATCAACAGTGTCAAAAGCAGTGGCCAGAAAGAAAAAAGGTGGAGGGGTTAATGAAACTGTCACAGAGTAAATTTATTCAGCCCAGTCAGGGACAATTATTGCAATTCATGAGAAATATGCATAAAACCAAACTGGCAAAGAACATTTCTGTTGGCACGATTTAGTTTTATACATAGTTCTCTTGGATTGCAATTGCTCCTGATGCAGGCATATCATGCTGAAACACAGCAGTGTCAAGCTAAATAAATTTGCTCTGTTGCAATTCATTTACTCTATGACAGTTTCATTAATCCCTTTCCCTTTTTTCTTTTTGTCATGGACCTATATTGGTAGGGGTTGTCCCCTTCCTCCATTTTTCTTGTGTAGCTTTGAAAAAAGCAGCAGATAGGCCAAGAAGGATGGAAATAAAAACCATTGGATTTGGCCAGGAACAGCTCACTGGAGACTTTGGCAAGGGCAGTTTCTGTAGCATGAAGAGGATGAAAGCCATATTACAAAACGATCCAGAATGACTTGAGAGGAAAGAAGGTCAAGACACATGTTCGAGTAGTATGGATGAAAAAGGAAGGAGGGAATTAGGAAAATAATTGGAAGGGCAGGTAGGATTTTAATGAAGAGTTTTGAGGAGCAGGGTAACCAAAGAATGTCTGAAGGCAACAGGAACAGTTGCAGTGGAAAGCGAGAGGATGAGGATATTTATTTATTTATTTATTTAAAAGGATTTAATATACCACTTTATCTCTAAATCAAAGCGGTTAGCACATCAAAACAATCAAGAGGTAGTGTGGGAGGGTGAATACATGCAGTGAATAAATCGATATGTGTGGTGTGGGAAAGTAGTGTGAATGATTAACTGGTGAGCTATATACATTGTGAGCTATGAACAGGGGCTTTATACAGGTAGCAGGGGTCATGCATAGGTGGGAGAAAGCTGGTAGCTGTTCATGTGAAATCCTTATAGTGTTCTGTGAAGAGTGTTGTTTTGAGCAGCTTTCTGAAGTCCTTGAAGTCTACGGTTGATCTCAGATCATCAGGGAGAGAGTTCCATAGAGCGGGTGCCGCTAGGGATAGTGCTCTTCTTAAGGTGTCTTGTTTTGTTCTGGCAAATTCTTTGGGGGTGGTGATGGTGTCTGAGGTTTCCTTTCTTCTGGGTCTGGCGCCTTCGTCAGCTTTGATGAGGGGTTGCAGGCAGTTTGCTGAGAAGTTCTGTTTTATTTTGAATATGTTTAGGAGTACCTTGTATCAAATTCGGGAGCTGATTGGGAGCCAGTGGAGGTGGTATAGGACGGGGGTAATGTGGTCATGCCCCGAGGCGCCTGTTATTATGTGGGCAGCAGTGTTCTGTGCTATCTGTAAAGGCCGGAGTGTTTGTTTTGAGAGCCCAAGGTAAATGGGGTTGCAATAGACTAATGTGGGAATGATGAGAGCTTGACAGACTGTACAGAAGTGATCCTGTGAGAGAATGGGTTTGAGGCGTCTGATGGTTCTCATTTTGAGGTATGCATTCCTTGTGGTTCTGGCGATGTGAGACTGTGGATTCAGGTCCTTGTCGAGGATCACTCCGAGGTATTTCACTTCGGGCTTTACTGGTATTGTGATGTCGTTCAGCTTGAAGGTGGGTGTGGGGGAGAAGGTGGGGTTTCTGGAGAGGAGTAGTGCTTCTGTTTTATTATAGTTTATGGACAAGTTGTTTTCCAGGAGCCAGCTTGTCATTTGCTGAAGACAGTTTGCTAGGTTGGAGTAGTCTGGGCTGTCCAAGTTTATGGGGGTGAATATCATATCATCATCTGCGTAGATGGTATATTGTATCTTGTGGTTCTTGATGATAGAGCAGATGGGTTGTATGTACAGGTTAAATAGCAGGGTAGAGAGGGATGAGCCTTGCGGGCCACCCTGGGTGGCTCTCAGAGACTGGGAGGTATCTGAGCCGCATTTGACTTGGAGCTGTCTGTCAGTGAGATAGGATGTGAACCAGTTCAACCGTGTAGGCCAACTTCCTGTAGTCTTGCTAGCAGGGTTGTGTGGTTGACGGTGTCAAATGCTGAGGAGATGTCTATGAAGATCATGAGGACGCCCTCCTTGATGTTGTCAATAATCTGGATCAGCTTGTCGAAGAGCTGTATCAGTAGCGTTTCGACACCATGGTTTGGTCAGAAGCCATGTTGATTAGGGTCCAGGGGGGCGTGGATGTCGATGTGATGCTGAAGTTGATGTTGGACCACCTTTTTGATGATCTTCGCTATGAGAGGGAGGCTTGAGATATGGCAGATGGAAGGGATGACAGCAGGGGAAATAGAGCTTAGTTGACAGGTCAGAAGGGATCAGAAGGGCAGGTAGTGAATAATGAGGAGAGATGATATACAATTTCCTCTTTCGTGATTTCAGTAAAGGATGTCAGGGTTGAAAGAAGGATTTGAGAGTGAAAAAGAGGAAGGGGAAGGGGGTGAATTTGACAAACGTTTGATAGTAGAGCCCCATATAATGTTACATTTGGTGCATTCAAGACCCGATGGGAAAGAGAAAATGAGAGGATACGCTAATTTACCACTTTCTTCTTCAGTTAGATTATAATACAATTCTGTAGTTGATCGTTAGCATATTTAGATAGTATGTTTGAAAGATACACCTGTGCCGTTCAGGAAGTATGTAGTAATGATGCAGTATATCTATGTTAGGCAATACGATAACGTTGCCATTTGATATTTGGATACAATCCCTATGAAACGGAGAAGCACTTAAAGTAGCACACAAACTAATAGAATCTGCAAGTATAAATCAATGTCATATGTCTGATATATTTTAGTAACAGATTCAACGTAGCACACAAACCAATAGAATCTGCAGGTATAAACCAATGTCATATGTCTGATATATTTTAGTAACAGATTCAACGTTTCACATCTTCCATAGAGATAAAGTACAGATTCACCCTTGAAGAAGAGTACAAGTGCCAATGGCATATGTCAGAACATAGACAAGGGTATGGTACTCTTCCAATACGATCTCTTAACATTTTATTGATCCATAGATTTACATGGGCTCTAAACAACTGTTATCTTAATAGTTGTGATATAGTTTAGTTTTAATCATATTATTAATATAGATATTAAGTAAGCAGTGGTTTACAAAAATGTTTTAATTTTACTTTTTTGTGTTATGTTATTTATTAAATCACAATGTGAACCCCAGACGGTAATCAAAAGATAATGTCCCAAGAAAAAGATACCGTATGTGATCCCTCAACAAATTCTTATTTTTATTTCATTTTTGTTGGGCATAAATCACCAGGAAGAGGCATTCACAAGCCCACCCCCAAGATGTAATACATGCCCCTTTTATTCAACCACATGGGTTTAAAACACAAAACTTTAAATATAATGCTTTTCCAGCATGGAGAAGAAAAGTTGTACTTATCTTGTGTATGTGCGCGACGTGCACGTTTCGGGGGATAAGACCCCTGTATCAAGCGCCACCAAACGTAATTCAATAGAAATTCTTGGTGGATTGAATTTCTATTGAATTACGTTTGGTGGCGCTTGATACAGGGGTCTTATCCCCCGAAACGTGCACGTCGCGCACATACACAAGATAAGTACAACTTTTCTTCTCCATGCTGGAAAAGCATTATATTTAACGTTTTGTGTTTTAAACCCATGTGGTTGAATAAAAGGGGCATGTATTACATCTTGGGGGTGGGCTTGTGAATGCCTCTTCCTGGTGATTTATGCCTAACAAAAATGAAATAAAAATAAGAATTTGTTGAGGGATCACATACGGTATCTTTTTCTTGGGATGTTATTTATTAAGACACCTTTATGGGTATCATTATCTTTTACTTTTGACATATACATGTCGTGTACATTGTGTTTAATAATTCCCACAATTTGGCCCACGCGCTCATCTCCTGCTCCGTTTTTCGATTATAAGTAGCAACAGTGGTCACACATAGCCAGCTACTGTACATGTTTTATACATTTTTCTGTATGTGATTTTATACATGTGTATTTATAGATGTATTTTTTATGCATGTGTTTTTATGTACAATTGGTATTGTACGGGCACAAGAAGAGCAAACGCTCTTGCTGATAAAGTAGGTGTACAAAAGAGGCAAGAGAGATGGATGATCACATGTGCCTTTATTGTGTCCCCTACGCGTTTCGGCGTATGCCTTCCTCGGGGGGATATAAAGGCACAATTGGTTAATGGCCAATAGGCAGAATGGTAAAGAGATTCCTTGTGTTAAAAATTAAAAGGCACAATTGGTTAATGGCCAATAGGCAGAATGGTAAAGAGATTCCTTGTGTTAAAAATTAAATGAAATGAGCAATTCAATCCCAAGCAAAAGCAAAAGGGTTGTCAATGAACAGGAAGCACGTTCTGTTAGCGTACATGTTTTATACATTTTTCTGTATGTGATTTTATACATGTGTATTTATAGATGTATTTTTTATGCATGTGTTTTTATGTACAATTGGTATTGTACACCACCCTCATGTTTTGATATTTATATTTAGTTTTTTTAATCAAATTGATGGTCTTATTGGTTTTATAATGGTTTTAACAGTATTTATGTTTTTAAGTTTTTTTTAGATATGTTTATAGGTTCTATGTTTTGTATTTGCAGCAAACCTGTATCCCCTGATGAAGTGATAATACGAAACACGGCCTGTGTCGGGCTCTCAGGTTTTAAATACAACAAATAAAGTATCCTTGTTTTATCACCACGTATCACAGACTGGGTATCGTATATTACGTGGTGAAGTGCTCCTTTGTTGGACCTGAACTGTATTTGGTCATCAGTCAGGCGGCTCATTGATGACAGTATGACACCCATAGCTGCTATTTTTGTATCAGTCCATCTCATTGCCAGCTGCCTTCTTTTGCATTGACCTTCTACCTTGCCAAGCATGATGTCTCTTGTTAATGATTTCTCTCTTCGCATAATGTGTCCAAAGTATGAAAGTCAAAGTCTTGTCATCTGAGCTTCTAAAGAAAGTTTAGGTTTGATCTCCTCTAGTACTAACTGGTTTGTTCTTCAGGCAGTCCATGGTAACAGTAGTTACTCACCTGTAACAGGTGTTCTCCAGGAGCAGCAGGAATCAGTCCTCACATATGGGTGATGTCGGAGCCGACGGAGCCCCAGTGCGGAGCATTTCCCCAGCTTTCAAAGAAAGTCTTTGGGAATGCAGCGCGCATGCGCGGTCCCCTTCCTGCCCAAGGGTGCCATCTTGCTCAGTCTGATGACATGGCTAAAAGACAGCAAAAAAATCAAAATAAAGTATATAACTGCAACTCCAGGGGAGGAGGGAGGGTTGTGAGGACTGATTCCTGCTGCTCCTGGAGAACACCTGTTACAGGTGAGTAAAGCACAGTTACTTACCTGTAACAGGTGATCTCTGGGAACAGCAGGAATTAGTCTTCACATATCGGGTACGTCGGTACCGACGGAGCCTGCACGGGAATGCTGCCCAGCTTCCAATCAGAAAGCTTTTGGCAGCATCCCTCGCGCCTGCGCAGTGACTTCCCGCCTTCTCCACAGCCTCTCTTCAGTTGAGTTTTAGAGCTGAGACAAAGGCGAGGAGAGAAAAGGAAGAAGATAAAAGAGATGGAACTCCTAGGGGAGGTGGGAGGGTTGTGAAGACTAATTCCTGCTGTTCCCAGAGATCACCTGTTACAGGTAAGTAACTGTGCTATCTCCAGGAACAAGCAGGAATGAGTCTTCACATATGGGGACTCCCGAGCTGGAGATGCCAGGGGGAGATCCCATAAAAATGCAAGTGCCTGGATCAGGGGTGCATTTTGTCTCCAGGAATCCCCGGCATCCAATGTGGGATGGAGGGCAGGAGTTGACAATAAAGGAGCTGTGAGGAAAGAAACAGCATAGCCAAGGACTAGAGGGTTTTACAAAGTACAGGAGTCCTTGGTAGATATGATGAGTAGCATTAAAAGACATTTAATGTACACTTAAAATATGCAGCTTACCTACTGTATTGTAGGAAGTAGAAAGCATGATGGAGTCTACTGGGTAAGCAGTGGCGGAATCTTCAAGGTGACCTCTCATTAGTGAGGATGAAGGTCCAGCCCTGGAGGTAGTAGATGATCCAGGTGTCAACTGGGTAGGATGTGACGTCAGGTCTTTAATGGAAAGCTTTATGGGAAAAGCTGAAGACTCCTTTAGGCATAAGGTCATTAACATTGAGGACTAAAGGAAGAAGACTGACGGAGTTGGACAACTAGTCCAGTCCTGGCGGGAAGAGGGGGACTGGAAAAAGCCCCTATTCCCACTGAAAACAGTTGTGTACTCAAGAAAAAGAGGTACATTGTTTTTCCTAGCTGGGAGAGATAGGAAAAAATATTGAAGCTTGATGCTTCATGGACTTAAAGAAAAAATGGAAGATGTTAGCAACAAGTGGTTAGTGGTGCCTAACAGTTTCTGCATCGAAATATGGCATGGGACGTAGGGCGACAGACTGTCTAAAACCTCTAGGAGGTAAAACATGTAGTCTAGACAGTAAGGGTGATAGTGTGTAAGACAGACCAACCCTTAAAGAGGCCCCCCATGAAACACATATAGATATAGGGATATATACATGTGGCTGGAAGATATATGTATATATATACATATGTACAGATGTATATTAGGATATGGGTTGTGAAATATATCAAATATATATATATATATGATATACCTGAATATATGTAAATTGGTGGGGGATGGTCTAGCACCACCAGGTTAATGATATAGGCATGTAGACATATATGGAGATGCTACATACCAGACAATAGGTTGACGATACATGTCTACCACCCATCCCCATAATTGTACATGGGGAATATAAGAGAAAAAGATTCTGTGCTCTACAAGAGGGTGAACCCACTTGAGATATGTAGAGAGAATCTAATATCAAGGATTGAGGGATGCAGAAAAGCAATCTAACCAGATAACCGTGATGTTCACGTGAGAACAGATGAATATATGAATCTGTGAAGAACAAGGCGGGAGCTCCACAGAACACTGATATGGTAGGTGTGGAGAAACGCAGGGGAGATACCAGAGGGACCTATGGAAGGACCCAGAGGTAGCATGCGTAAACAGAAGCCTTGGAGTCCCACGCAGAAGAACTGATATCTCGTGTTAACACCCCAGGCTAGAGGGGGTGTGGAGAACCTTCATAAGTATAGGAAGGGTTGAGAAGTTTTTCATCACTAATAGAGAACTTCAGAGACAAGGTTAATGCTCTATAGCAAGGCCCTCATAGTAGAAAGCTTCTCTGAAGACTACAGAGAGCATTGTGCAGGAGAGCTATGAGATAAACTGACTAAGTCAGGCGTGTTGCCATATCCTAGGAGAGGAGATGGTAGAATAATGTGAGAAAGCCTAAACGAGTAGGAGGATCCAGATAGTTTGGAATCACTACTGAGGCTAGACAAAAAGTTGAATAAGGGACTGGAACATGGGAAAAGTCCCAGTAATATCATCACTGGAACTCCTGCAGGCAGAGCTGTTGACGGAAACAGCAGAGATGTTGTCCATTGCTGAATAAGAAAAACAGAGAAGAAAAGAGAGGAGATATCTTTTCTCTCTGTCTGGGGAACGAGCTTGCTAAAGAAGCTGTTCAGTATGGTATCCCTCAAGTAATGAGAGGGTAACGTACCCATAGGGTAAGTCAACTGAAGGAAAAAATGTTCAGTTGGGATAAAAACTATCAGGGTATGGTTGCAACTGCTCTTCTAGGGAATAAGAAGAGGAGAAGGGTGTAGACCCTGAACAAAAACAAATTTTCCCTCCGACAGGTTAATACACTGAAAAGAAAAGCACAGTGAATAAACTTCTAATATGTAGAAGTGAAGTAAGTTACAATTCCCGGCATCTATGGTCGCTGGGAATGCTGAGACTGGCCAGAAGTGGAGGACTTCAGACTAGGCTGAGGTGTCCCTTGCTTAGGTACAGCCGAATGATGGGCAGGAGATGAATGAAACTTTCTTTTCTTAGGGAAAGAAGGTTTGGTAGGACATTTCCTACTCTTTGAAGAAGGAGGTGGCTTAGAATGGTTTCTAGTGGAAGAAGAGTCAGTGGAGCATTGAGCAACCTGACGTAAAGCCTCCTTATTGAAGAGAGCTTCTCCTGTACAAGGAGAATGAGCTAGTATAGTTTGTGCCCGTTTGCTCAAGTCTGAAGCCTCAAGCCAGGCTCTGCGACGTGCTGCAATGGCAATAGCAGAGGATCTGCTAACGGACTCAAAGAGTCTATAGAAGCACGAGACAGGAACCAGGATATATTCCGGCTGTGATTGATGAGCAAGGAATAATCAGTAGCCTTGGGCTCTGGTAAAAAAGGGGCCAAAAGAGACAATTTCTTTGTGACTTCCTGGAGTGTTAAACTCATGTGAAAAATATATGAGAGAACTCTGGAGGCCAGCATAGAGTTTTGGAAGGCCTGACGGCCAAAAGCATCGAGTGTTCGTGAAGAACGACCTGGCGGATAAGAAGAATGCTTCTTCTTGCTCTTAACTTTCCTCAGTGCCGATTCCACTACAAGGGAACGATGAGAAAGTTGAGGCTTTTGGAAACCTGGAGAGGGTGGCACTCGGTACCGAACCTCAATGTCTGTAGCAACTTGAGGAAGTCGCAAGGGCGATTTCCAAACCCTGAGAATGAGATCCTGCAGAGCAGGATGTAAAGGAAACTGTATATTTTGCATTTGTGCCGGTGAGCCATGGGTAGGATCACAACCAGGGATAGAAATATTAAGAAAGGTTGCCATATCCAGGAGAAAAGCCTGAAAAGACTGATCTCCTATGGGAACCATCCCTGGTAAGGCCAAAGAAAGAGACCTAGTAGATGGACAGGGATACTGGCATGTTAACTTAGAGGCAGTGGGTACTGCATCAATGCCAGGTATCGGTTCCAAACTAGGCATCGGTGCAAGAACAGGCATAGACATCGATACTGATAGAGGATTAGCAGTTGAAGTTGCCATCGGGGACTGCTGCAGTGGTACCGAGAGCATGAGAGAGTTATGGCTAGGATCTTCAGAACTGCCCATCTGGAAACAACAGAAGTCGGTTCCGGGACGCGTCGGTACCCAGTCCTCGAGACTAGATATCGATTCAAGACTCGGCATCGAAGAAAGCGAGACTATCGATGCATGTCGCGAGGGTTCCGACGCCGGTGGCGGCATCGGCGATGCCGATACCACTAAGGCAGCCTGGGTTACATCGATCGGTACCGACGGTACCGAGGATACCCGATAACCCCCCCTTGCCAAGGGTAAGGCGGTCCACCTCGATGCCGATGCCAGGGTATCGGAACCGATCGATGCCGGTACCGTCCCGGAGCATGGCTGAGATTGAGAGACGTCAATGCGGTGCGTATCGATCGGTCCCGAAGGTACCGAGGATGCCCTATGACGATCCCTGGTGAAGAGTGGGACACTCGACACCGGTGCCGATGCCGGAGGCTCGGTACCGCTCGAAGCGGATACCACCCCCGCGCATGGCTCAGGCATGTTCTGTGAGGGGTGAGCCCCAGGAACATCCTGAAACCCCTTTAACGCTTTGGAGCCCGAAGACTCCCGCAGGGGTAAAGCCAATGGATTCTTGAGGGTAAGGCCGGAGCCGTCACCATGCTGGGCATGGGACATACCACTCAAGCATTGACTAGTCTTAACAGACTGTTTTTGGGTTACCTGATCCTGTGAAGTAGAGAAACCGGGTACCCTCACTGCCGAGGAAAAAACGGTATCGAGGGAAACTCTAAATACTGAAGGTTTCTTCACAAAATTATCTCCTGAAAAGTCAGGGGAAAAAGGGTCAGGACCCACACAATTAAGACACCAACTATTGGTGTCTAAAAAGAAACAGGTGTTTCCACATCGAATGCACTTCTTAGGAAAAGAAGGCTCCATGATGAAAAGGCCTAGTAGGCCTAAGTAGTTAAGGCAAAAAAACTGAAGAAAAAGTTTCTCAGAATTTAGTCAAAAATCCACCGGCGATACCGGTGGCAGCGGGAAATACAGCCGCGACCACAAGAAAACAAAAAACTAAAGTAATTAAAGTAATGAAAAAGAAAAGTTTCTGCGGTGACAGGAGGACATCCTGCCGGCTCCGCGGAAAGCGTAGTTACTCACCTGTAACAGGTGTTCTCCAGGAACAGCAGGAATCAGTCCTCACATATGGGTGACATCGGCGCCGACGGAGCCCTCGCGGAGCAATTTTCCCCAGCTTTCAAAGAAAGCCTTTGGGAATTGCAGCGCGCATGCGCGGTCCTCTTCCCGCCCAAGGGTTCCATCTTGCTCAGTCAGATGACATAGCAAAAAGACAGCAAAAACTAGCAAAAACGAAAGCATAAAAACTGCAACTCCAAGGGGAGGAGGGAGGGTTGTGAGGACTGATTCCTGCTGCTCCTGGAGAACACCTGTTACAGGTGAGTAACTATGCTTTCTCCAGGACCAAGCAGGAAGTCAGTCCTCACATATGGGACTCCCCAGCTTAAGGCTACCGGAGACCCTAGGCACAAAAATGAGCTCCCTCTAGCTCAGCAGCACAGAAGGAAGGAATCTTCTCTGAATACGTCTCCAACCGGTAGCCCAACATCCGGGATGGAGGGTAGGAGTTGCCTATACCTCGAAGAGGTTACGGAGGACTGCCTGTCCGAAAGCACTGTCCCTGCGGGTCTCCCTCTCCAGGCAGTAATGGGCTGCAAAAGTCTGGCTTGAAGACCAAGTAGCGGCCCGGCAGATGTCTGCCAACGGAACAGAGCGGAGGTAAGCCACTGACGTAGCCTTTGCCCGAACACGATGAGCGGTGACTCTACCTTCCAGCACGAGGCCCGCAGCCTCGTAAGCCCAAGCGATGCAGTCCGCAATCCAGATGGACAGAGTACGCTTAGAGACAGGAAGCCCTAACTTGTTGGGGTCAGAAGACACGAAGAGCTGAACTGCCCTTCGGTGCCCCCGCGTACGGTCCAGGTAGAAGTTCAGCGCCCTTCTACAGTCCAGGGTATGCAGGACCATTTCAGCTCGGCTGGAGTGTGGCCTGGGAAAGTAGGTCGGAAGTACCACCTCCTGGTTGATGTGAAAAGGGGAAACCACTTTAGGAAGAAATTTAGGGTGAGTCCGTAGGACTACCCGGTTCTTGTAGAACCTAGTGTAAGGAGGATCAGATACCAGGGCCTGCAGCTCACTAACGCGTCTAGCAGAAGTGAGGGCCACCAAGAAGAAGGTTTTCCAGGAAAGAAAACGAAGAGAACAGGTAGCCATAGGCTCAAAAGGCGGACAGGTAAGCCGCTGTAAAACCACATTGAGATCCCAGTTCGGGGCTGGCGGGCGCAAAGGTGGTTTAAGGAGAAGGAGGCCTCTGAGAAAACGAGCCACCAGAGGGTGGCTGGAAAGAGGTCTACCATCCACCGGCATGTGATGCGCAGAAAGAGCACTGAGGTGGACCTTGACCGAGTTGGACTTAAGTCCAAGATTGGAAAGAGAAAGCAAGTACTGCAAGACCACTGATGCCGAACAGGAGAAGGGGTCTTGAGACTGCTGAGTACACCAGACGGAGAACCGACGCCACTTAAGAGCGTAGGACTTTCGGGTGGAAGGCCTCCTGGAGGCCAAGACGACCTCTTCCACATCTGGAGGTAGCTGGAGAGGAGCAAGGACTACCCTTTCAGCAGCCAGGCCATCAGATGAAGGGACCGGAGGTTGGGGTGCAGGAGCGTCCCCTGATCCTGCGAGAGGAGGTCGGGCTGAAAACCCCTGAGGAAGAGGGGTGTCCACCGCCAGCTGCATCAGAAGCGGGAACCAAGGTTGTCTCGGCCACCGGGGAGCCACTAGGATCATCGATGCCTTGTCTCTGAGAACTTTGAAGAGCGTCCGAGACACCAGAGGCATGGGTGGAAAGGCATACAAGAGGCCTGTGGACCATGGAATCAGAAAAGCATCCGCCGCTACCCGGAGAGGATGCGGCTGTCGAGAGCAGAATCTGGGAAGCTGCCGGTTCAGAGGACTGGCGAACAGATCCATGGTGGGGAGGCCCCACCGGAGAAAGATCCGCTGAACCACAAGCGGATCCAATCTCCACTCGTGCGGTTGGAGGATCCTGCTCAGTTTGTCTGCCAGGTAGTTTTCTTGACCTGGAAGATAGACAGCTTTGAGGACGATGTTGCGATGGACGGCCCAAGAGCAGAGCTTCTGTGCTTCCTGACAGAGAAGGAAGGAGCCGGTTCCGCCTTGCTTGTTCACGTAGAACATGGCAACCTGATTGTCTGTCTGGACAAGTACTGACTGGTGAGAAATCAGGTGAGAGAAGGCTTTGAGCGCTAGGCGGATGGCTCTGAGCTCCAGGAAGTTGATGTGCTGAGCGGACTCCCAAGGAGTCCAGAGGCCCTGAGTACAAGTCCCTTGGCAATGTGCTCCCCAGCCCTGGAGAGAAGCATCGGTCGTCAGGACCTGAGAATGTGCAGGGGGCTGAAAAGTCACCCCGAGCACTAGGTTTGGCAGGTGAAGCCACCATCGCAGAGAGGAGACCAGCTGGTCGGAGATCTGTACGGAGTCCGCTAGGCTCCCAGTGGCCTGATGCCATTGTTTGTGAAGGCACCATTGAGCAGGTCGCATGTTCAGGCGGGCATAGGGGGTTACATGGACCGTGGAAGCCATATGGCCGAGCAGTCCCAGAAATTGCCTGGCCGAGACCAGGGAATTGCTGTGAAAGCGGCTGGCGAGATCCATGAGCCTTTGGGCCCTGTCCAGAGGCAGGAAGGCCCGCGCCTGAAGAGTGTCCAACCTGGCGCCGATGAATTCTAGATCCTGAGAGGGGAGCAAAGTGGACTTTGCGAAGTTTATGACAAATCCCAAGTGCTGGAGCAGAGCCACCGTGCGATGAGTAGCCTGAGTGGCTTCTTGGGCAGACTGGGCTCTGATGAGCCAGTCGTCCAGGTATGGGAACACAAAGAGACCCTGAAGTCTCAGATAGGCCGCCACCACTTCTAGGCATTTGGTGAAAACTCTGGGGTCGGAGGATAGGCCGAAAGGCAGTACTCTGTACTGGTAATGGCGTCCGTCCACCACAAACCTGAGGTATTGTCTGTGGTCTGGATGAATAAGGATATGAGTATACGCATCCTTCAGATCTAAGGAGCATAGCCAGTCTCCCTGCTGGAGGTAGGGCAGCAGGATTCCAAGGGAAAGCATTTTGAACTTTTCCTTTGCAAGGAACTTGTTGAGGTTGCGCAAGTCTAGGATGGGTCTGAGGCCTCCTGTTCTTTTCGGAATCAGGAAGTATCGGGAATAAAACCCCTGACCCTTCAGGTGGTGGGGCACCGGTTCCACGGCTTGTTCCTGAACAAGACTTGCTAACTCCTGAAGGAGTAAGTCCCTGTGCAGAGGGAGTCTGGATGGTTCCCCTAGAAAGTAGGAGGGAGGTACCTGGTGAAAATGAAGAAGATAGCCCTTTTGAACTATCTGAAGCACCCAGGTATCTGTGGTGATGTTGGACCACCTGTGGGCAAAGTGGACCAGCCGGCCTCCTGTGCTGAGAGAAACCAGCTGAGGGGGAGAGGCTATGCTGAGAAAGTCAAAAACCCCCACCCTGCTGAGCAGGGGCCGGTGGTGCAGGCTTGGGGGCTTGCTGCCTACGGGACCCATTACCCCGTCCCTTGGCCTGCTTTCCCTGTGGGGGAGCTGGTGAGGCCTGATACTGAGGGTAGTATTTATAGGCAGCACCTTTCCTCGGGTAAAAGGGCCTTTTCCCCGAGGCCTTCTTTTTTTGAGAAGGGGCAGAGGTCTTCCTTGAGAGACGAGTCCTGGTGAGAGTCTCCGTCTCGATTTGTGCAGCCTTCTCATCCATGGGCTTGCCAAAGAGGTTATCACCTCGGCAGGGGACATCGACCAACTTGTCCTGTACCCAGGGCTCGAGGTCGGACGTCTGAAGTCAAGCCTGGCGGCGTCCACCGATGCCGGCCGCGGCTACTCGAGCCGAAGCCTCAAAACCATCATAGGCTGCTCGAGAGATAAACTTGGAGCACTCCCGAATACCAGTAGACAAGGATTGGAACCTCTGCAAAGGTTCGTCGGAGAGACCAGCAGAGAACCCGGCTATTTCCTTAGCCAGGTCTCGGAGATACATGCCCATGTAGAGCTGGTATGTCTGGACTCGACAAGCAAGCATAGAGCCCTGGAAGCACTTCCTACCGAGGGCATCCAGGCTTCGGGCTTCCCTACCAGGGGGCACCGAGGAGTGCATTTTTTGACTCTTCAGTCTATGCATGGCCGATTCCACCACCATGGAATGGTGCGGTAGTTGTGCCTTTTGGAAAGCGTAGTTACTCACCTGTAACAGGTGTTCTCCAGGAGCAGCAGGAATCAGTCCTCACTTATGGGTGACGTCGGCGCCGACGGAGCCCTCGCGGAGCAATTTTCCCCAGCTTTCAAAGAAAGCCTTTGGGAATTGCAGCGCGCATGCGCGGTCGCCTTCCCGCCCGAGGGTGCCATCTTAGCCAGTCAGATGACATAGCTAAAAAAGACAGCATAAAAATTTGCAAAAAGAACATAAGCAGACGATTGCAACTCCAAGGGGAGGAGGGAGGGTAGTGAGGACTGATTCCTGCTGCTCCTGGAGAACACCTGTTACAGGTGAGTAACTACGCTTTCTCCAGGACCAAGCAGGAAGTCAGTCCTCACTTATGGGACTCCCAAGCTCAAGGCTACCGGAGACCCTAAGCACAAAAATGAGCTCCCTCTAGCTCAGCAGCACAGAAGGATAGAATCTTCGCTGAAATATCACCCACCGGTAGCCCACATCCGGGATGGAGGGTAGGAGTTGCTCAGACCTCAAAGAGATTACGGAGGACTGCCTGTCCGAAAGCACTGTCCCTACGGGACTCCCTCTCGAGACAGTAATGGACCGCAAAAGTCTGGCTCGAAGACCAAGTAGCGGCCCGGCAGATGTCTGCCAGCGGAACAGAGCGGAGGTAAGCCACTGACGTGGCCTTTGCCCGAACGCAATGAGCCGTGACTCGACTTTCTAAGGAGAGTCCGGCTGCCCCATAAGCCCAAGAGATACAGTCCGCAACCCAGATGGACAGAGTACGCTTGGAGACCGGGAGCCCCAATCTATTGGGGTCAAAAGACACAAAAAGCTGAGCAGCTTTACGGTGCTCCCGCGTACGGTCAAGGTAGAAGTTCAGAGCCCTTCTACAGTCCAGGGTATGGAGGACCGTCTCAGCTCGGCTGGAGTGTGGTCTGGGAAAGAAGGTTGGAAGTACCACCTCCTGATTGATGTGAAAAGGGGAGACCACTTTAGGCAGAAATTTCGGATGAGTCCGTAGGACTACCCTATTCTTGTAGAACCTAGTGTAAGGGGGATCAGACACGAGGGCCTGCAATTCACTTACGCGTCTAGCGGAAGTGAGGGCTATCAAGAACAGTGTTTTCCAAGACAGAAAACGGAGAGAACAGGTAGCCATAGGTTCAAAAGGCGGACAGGTGATCCGCTGCAAAACCACATTCAGGTCCCAGTCAGGCGCTGGCGGGCGCAGAGGTGGTTTAAGTAGAAGGAGACCTCGGAGAAACCTCGCTACGAGAGGGTCGTTGGAGAGAGGTCTGCCGTCCACCGGCACATGATGTGCTGAAAGAGCACTGAGGTGAACTTTGACGGAGTTGGACTTAAGTCCCAGATTAGAGAGGTGCAGCAAGTACTGCAAGATCACCGACACCGGGCAGGAGAAGGGATCCTGAGACTGTTGGGTACACCAGACTGCAAAGCGACGCCATTTAAGGGCGTAGCATTTGCGGGTAGAAGGCCGTCGCGAAGCCAAGACGACCTCCTCCACCTCCGCCGGCAGGAGAAGGGGAGCAAGGACTACCCTCTCAGCAGCCAGGCCATGAGGTTGAGAGACCTGAGGTTGGGGTGCAGGAGGGACCCCTGATCCTGAGTGAGGAGATCCGGTTGTACCCCCAGAGGGATTGGATCCTCCACCGCCAGTTGCAGCAGGAGCGGAAACCACGGCTGCCTGGGCCAGCGAGGGGCCACCAGGATCATGAAGGCTTTTTCTCGGAGAACCTTGAAAAGAGTCCGAGAGACTAGCGGGATGGGAGGGAAAGCGTACAGAAGGCTCCCCGACCACGAGATCAGAAAGGCGTCCGCCGCAACCTGAAGGGGGTGTGGCAGACGAGAGCAGAAGCGAGGAAGCTGCCGGTTGTGAGGACTGGCAAAGAGATCCACCGTGGGGAGACCCCACTTGAGGAAGAGCTTCTGAACTACCAAGGGATCCAGACGCCACTCGTGCGGCTGGAGGACCCTGCTGAGTTTGTCTGCAAGGCAATTTTCTTGGCCCGGGAGATAAACTGCCTTGAGGAGAATGCCGTGACTGACGGCCCAAGAGCAGAGCTTCTGTGCCTCCCGGCAGAGGAGGAAGGAGCCCGTGCCCCCCTGCTTGTTCACGTAGAACATGGCAACTTGATTGTCCGTCTGGACAAGGACGGACTGTTGGGAAGTCAGGTGGGAGAAGGCCTTGAGAGCTAGGCGGATCGCCCTGAGCTCCAGGAAGTTGATCTGCTGAGCAGACTCCCACGTGGACCAGAGGCCCTGAGTACATGCCTCTTGGCAATGCGCTCCCCAGCCCAGGAGGGATGCATCGGTGGTTAGCACCCGGGTCGGCTGAGGTGACTGGAAAGGCATTCCGAATATCAGGTTCGGCTGCCGGAGCCACCACCGGAGAGACGAGACCAGCGGCTCGGAAACGCGGACTAGGTCTGCTAGGCCGCCCGTGGCTTGTCGCCACTGCTGGCGGAGACACCATTGAGCAGACCGCATATTCAGGCGGGCATTGGGGGTCACATGGACGGTGGAAGCCATATGGCCGAGCAGTCTCAGGAAGCGCCTGGCGGAGACCAGGGGCTGGCTGCGAAAGCGGTCGGCTAGGTCCATGAGCCGTTGAGCCCTGTCGAGCGGTAGGTACGCTCGCGCCTGAGGAGTGTGCAGCCTTGCGCCGATGAACTCGAGATCCTGTGAGGGGAGCAAAGTGGACTTTGCGAAGTTTATAACAAAGCCCAAGTGCTGCAGCAGAGTCACTGTGCGGCCCGTGGCGTTGGTGACCTCCTGAGCGGACGCTGCTCTGATGAGCCAGTCGTCGAGGTACGGAAAGACGTAGAGGCCGTGAAGCCGGAGATGGGCCGCCACGACCGCGAGACATTTTGTGAAGACTCGCGGTGCGGAGGACAGGCCAAAGGGCAGTACTCTGTACTGGTAATGATTTCCTGCCACCACAAACCTTAGGTATTGGCGGTGGCTTGGGTGGATGAGGATGTGCGTGTAGGCATCCTTTAGATCCAAGGAGCATAGCCAATCTCCCTGCTGGAGGTAGGGCAGAAGGATTCCAAGGGTAAGCATTTTGAACTTCTCCCGCACAAGGAACTTGTTGAGGTTGCGCAAGTCCAGGATGGGTCTGAGGCCCCCTGTTCTCTTTGGTATCAGAAAATACCTTGAATAAAAGCCTTGACCTCTCAGGTGGTGTGGCACCGGTTCCACCGCCTGTTCCTGCAGAAGACCTGCTAACTCCTGAAGGAGCAACTCCCTGTGCAGAGGGGGGCGCGGAGGTTCTCCCGGAAAATAGGAGGGAGGGACCTGATGGAAGTGGAGAAGGTAGCCTTCTCGCACGACCTGAAGCACCCAGGCATCTGCGGTGATGCTGGACCACCTGTGGGCGAAGTGAACCAGCCGGCCTCCGGTGCTGGGAGGAACCAGCGGGGGGGAGAGGCTATGCTGAGCGAGTCAAAAACCCCCACCCTGCTGAGCAGGGGCTGGTGGTGCAGGCTTGGGGGCTTGCTGCCTACGGGACCCGTTACCCCGTCCCTTGGCCTGCTGGCCCTGTTGGGGAGCTGCAGGGGCCTGATAATGGGGGTATTGTTTGTAGGCAGCCGCCTTCCTCGGGTAAAAGGACTTTTTTCCCCGAGCCTTTCTTTTTCTGGGAAGGGGCGGAGGTCTTCCTAGAAAGCCTGGTCCTGGTGAGAGTCTCAGTCTCAATTTGTGCAGCCTTTTCCGCCATGGGCTTGCCAAAGAGGTTTTCGCCTCGGCAGGGGACATCGACCAACTTGTCCTGTACCCAGGGCTCAAGGTCTGACGACTGAAGCCAAGCCTGTCGGCGGGCACCGATGCCGGCTGCGGCCACTCGAGCCGAGGCCTCAAAGCCATCATAGGCTGCTCGGGACATGAACTTTGAGCATTCCCGAATGCCCGTGGACAAGGCTAGGAACCTCCGCAAGGGCTCCTCGGAGAGACCAGCGGAGAATCCGGCTAGCTCTTTAGCCAGATCCCGGAGATACATGCCCATGTAGAGCTGGTAAGTCTGGACACGACATGCGAGCATAGAGCCCTGGAAGCACTTCTTGCCAAGGCCATCCAGGTTACGGGCCTCCCTTCCAGGAGGCACCGAGGAGTGCATCTTCTGGCTCTTAAGACGATGCATGGCCGATTCCACTACCATGGAATGGTGTGGCAGCTGTGCCTTCTGAAAGCCAGGGCTCTTGCGGACCCGATAGATAGAATCGACCCGCTTGCTCAGGACCGGCGAGGAGGCCGGACTCTCCCACATGCGGAAGAGTAGTCGTTCCAGCATAGGAGGAACCGGCACAGTAAAGTGTTCCCTCGCGGGAGAGTCATACTGGAGGGCGTCGAGCTCTTCGGCTCGAGGCTCCTCCTCGGGATCCGCAGGGAAGGCCAAAGCCTTGGCCATATCCCTAACGAAGTCCGAGAACCGGGCATCCTCCGGGGGGGACTGCTTCCGAGGCTCGGACCCCGGTGAGTCCGATGGGACACACTGAGTCCGGAAAGAATCAGGTGACTCTTCCTCCTCAGACTCCCAGACCGACTCCGACGAGGACTCGGTGGGGTCGGCCCGGGCAGGGTGCGGCGCCAGCCGCCCCGACGTCGAGGGAGTCGGCGTCGGCGACCTCGGTCCCGAACGGGAGGCCGAGGGTGACCTCGACCGAGGATCGACTCGAGTTCTCATCGACTCGAGGATCGGCTCGGTCTCCGGGGTCGACTTGGACGTTGACGTCCCGGCGGTCGGGGCAGCGGCGCCAGCGAGGCCAGCGAGCAGTGCCCGCTGCTGGTCCATGAAGGCAGACAGTCTGCTCTCCAAGGCCGTCAACCTGAGTCCGAGCTCAGGTGACCCAGCAGCCCCCGACTCGGGCCCCGACGGCGTCGGGCCCGACGTCGGCTGTCGCGGAGGCGAGTCCAGAAGGACCACAGGACTTACCCTGGCAGGCATCTCCTACTCCAGGCGAGGTCGCTTCGGGATGTGTTCCTTCTCCAAGGACCCGGGGCGGCTGTCGGGGCTATGCGACCTGGCCCTCGCGGAACCAGGAGCGTCCACCGACGCCGCCCTCGCGGGTTTTTCCTTCCGACGATGGTCCCCGGAGGGAGAACCCCGGTCGGAGGAGCTCCGGCGACGGTCCGAGCTGGAGCCTTTCGACACGGAGGCCTCCGACGAGGTCCGGGTACGGCTGGGGTCAGCGAAGATTCTCTCACGCTGATGCCGCCGACTCCTCAACGCCTTTGAGGACAGTTTGCTGCAGGGCCCACAGATCAGTTCCTCATGATCCGGGCCCAGGCAGCGGAGGCAAAAGTCGTGTGTGTCGGTTAGTGACATATTTCGGTCACACCGACCACACCGCTTAAACCCACTGGCAGCCATCGGGGGAAAAAGGGCCCCTGCGAGGTCAAAGGACCGGGCTGCCAGGGAAACCGAAAACGAAAGCTGACTAAGTCAGAAAAACGAAAAAAGTAAGAGGACTCGAGACCGGCGTCGCGAGTCCGGGCGGGAAAACGATCGGCGTCGAACCGAAAGAAAAAAGGATAAAATAAAGAAGAAAATCAACTTTTTCGCGGGGACAAGACGGGGACGTCTGTAGGGCTCCGCGGAAAAAAGAAGACTGGCTAAGATGGCACCCTCGGGTGGGAAGGCGACCGCGCATGCGCGCTGCAATTCCCAAAGGCTTTCTTTGAAAGCTGGGGAAAATTGCTCCGCGAGGGCTCCGTCGGCGCCGACGTCACCCATAAGTGAGGACTGACTTCCTGCTTGGTCCTGGAGAACCCGGGGCTCTTGCGGACTCGATAAATGGAATCGACCCGCTTGCTTAACACCGGCGATGACGCCGGGCTCTCCCACATGCGGAAGAGAAGCCGTTCCAGCATTGGAGGAACCGGTACAATAAAGGCCTCCTTCGGGGGAGAGTCATATTGGAGGGCATCGAGTTCTTCGACTCGAGGCTCCTCCTCGGGATCCGCAGGGAAGGCCAAGGCTTTGGCCATATCCCTCACGAAGTCCGAGAACCGGGTATCCTCCGGGGGGGACCGTCTCCGAGGTTCGGACTCGGGGGAGTCCGAAGGGACACACCGAGTCCGAAAGGAACCAGGTGACTCTTCGTCCTCAGATTCCCAGGCCGACTCCTCGGAGGAGGAGTTGACCGGCTCCGGTCGGGCGGGCACTGATGCCATCCGCCCCGACGCCGAGGGAGTCGGCGTCGACGACCTCGGTCCCAAATGGGAGGCCGAAGGAGACCTCGACCGAGGATCGACTCGAACCCTCATGGACTCGAGGATCGGCTCGGTCTCCGGGGTCGACTTGGAGGTCGACGTCCCGGCGGTCAGGGCAGAAGCGCCAGCGAGGCCAGTGATCAATGCCCGCTGCTGGTCCAAAAAGGCAGACAAACTGCACTCCAAGGCCGTCAACCTGAGTCAGAGCTCAGGAGACCCAGCAGCCCCCGACTTGGGCCCCGACGGTGTCGGGCCCGACGTCGGGTCCTTCGGAGGCGAGTCCACGACGACAACAGTACTTACGTGAGCGGGCAAGTCCCCCTCGAGTCGAGGATGTTTTGACAGCCTTTCCGACTCCAAGGACCCGGGACGGGAATCGGGGCTATGCGACCTGGCCCTCGAGGAACCAGGAGCGTCCACCGATCCCGCCCTCGCGGGTTTCTTCTTCCAATGATGCTCCCAGGTAGGAGACCCCCTTTCAGAGGAACTCCGACGATGCTCAGGACCAGAGTCCCGAGACGTCGAAGCCTCTGACGAGGTCCGAGCCCGGCCGGAGTCAGAGAAGATAAGCTCCCGCTGGTGCTGCCGACTCCTCAATGCTTTTGAGGACATTTTACCGCATGGCGTGCAGATCATGGGGTCATGATCTGGGCCGAGGCAGCGGAGGCAGAAGTCATGAGTGTCTGTAAGAGACATAAGTTTCTTACAGAGGTCACACTTTTTGAAACCACTGGCCGCCATCGGGGGAAAAAGGGCCCCTGCGAGGTCGAACGACCGGGCAGCCAGGGAAAAAGGAAAAAAGCGCGAAATCTGTCACGAAGGACAAAAAACCGAAAAATAAAGGACGGACTCGCAACCGGCGTCGCGAGTCCGGGCGGGAAAAGAACCGGCGTCGAACCGAAGAAAAAATAGAGAAAAATAGAGAAAAATCAACTTTTCTGCGGGGATTCACAGGCAACGTCTGTAGGGCTCCGCGGAAAAAAGAAAACTGAGCAAGATGGCACCCTTGGGCGGGAAGAGGACCGCGCATGCGCGCTGCAATTCCCAAAGGCTTTCTTTGAAAGCTGGGGAAAATTGCTCCGCGAGGGCTCCGTCGGCGCCGACGTCACCCATATGTGAGGACTGACTTCCTGCTTGGTCCTGGAGAAAAACAAAAACTGAAGAGAGGCTGTGGAGAAGGCGGGAAGTCACTGCGCAGGCGCGAGGGATGCTGCCAAAAGCTTTCTGATTGGAAGCTGGGCAGCATTCCCGTGCAGGCTCCGTCGGTACCGACGTACCCGATATGTGAAGACTCATTCCTGCTTGTTCCTGGAGATCTACGCTTTCTCCAGGACCAAGCAGGAAGTCAGTCCTCACATATGGGACTCCCCAGCTCTAGGCTACCGGGAACCCAAAGCGGAAAAAATGGCTCCCTCTCAAGAGGGATAAGAATATCCTCTGAGAAAGCCCCCGTACGGTAGCCCAACACAGGCTCGAGGCAGTAATGGGCTGCAAAAGTCTGGCTTAAAGACCAAGTAGCGGCCCGGCAGATGTCTGCTAACGGAACAGGGGGGAGATGAGCTACTGACGCGGCTTTCACCCTGACATGGTGGGCCGTGACTCGACCCTGCAAGGGGAGGTCGGCTGCCTTGTATGCCCCAGGCGATACAATCTGCTACCCAAGTGGACAAGGTACGCTTGGAGACAGGTAACCCCAGTTTATTAGGGTCAAAGGAGACGAAGAGCTGAGTAGCCCTTCGGTGCCCCCGCTTACATTCTATGTAGAAGAGCAATGCCCTCTTACAGTCCAGGGTATGCAAGATTGTTTCAGCCTGGCTGGTATGCGGCCTGGGAAAGAATGTCGGAAGAACCACCTCCTGATTGAGGTGGAAGGAGGAGACAACTTTTGGAAGGAACTTCGGATCGGTCCGTAGGACCACCCTGTTCCTATAGAACCGTGTGTACAGTCTATCAGAAACCAGAGCTTGTAGTTCACTCACACGTCTAGCCGAAGTAAGAGCTACCAGGAAGAGAGCCTTCCAAGAAAGGTAGCGTAAACGACAAGTAGCCATCAGCTCAAACAGTGGGTGAGTAAGTTGTTGCAAAACCACGTTCAAATCCCACTCAGTGGCAAGTGGACAAATCGGAGGCTTGAGCAAAAGCAGGCCTCTGAGGAAGCGGGACACTAAGGGGTGAACCGACAGAGATTGTCCCTCCACCAGTGAGTGGTGTGCTGATAGAGCACTGAGATGGACCCGAACAGAGTTGGACTTAAGGCCCAGGTCTGACAGTTGAAGTAGGTATTGTAGTACTACTGGCACAAGGCAGGAGAAAGGATCTTCAATGTGCTGAACACACCATAATGAAAACCTATGCCACTTGAGGGCATAGGACTTTCTGGTGGATTGCCTCCTAGAGGCCAAGACCACTTCCTCAACTTCCCTAGGTAGAAGCAAGGGAGCTAGCACTATCCTTTCAGTAGCCAGACCATCAGATTGAGGGATATGAGATTGGGGTGTAGAAGGGAACCCTGATCCTGAGACAGGAAATCGGGTTGTAATCCCAGAGGGAATGGAGTTTCCACTGCCAACTGCAGAAGAAGTGGAAACCACGGCTGCCTCGGCCATCTGGGGGCTACCAGAATCCCCCAGGCCTTGTCCCGTAGAATCTTGAACAGAGTTCGGGCCACCAGGGGAGTGAGAGGAAACGCATACAGGAGGCCCGTAGACCAAGAGATCAGAAACGCATCTGCTGCCATTCTCAGTGGACTTGCAAAGAGATCGATGGATGGAAGTCCCCATCGTAAAAGATCTGCTGGACCACCAGTGGATACAACTGCCATTCGTGAGGCTGGAGAATCCTGCTTAGTTTGTCTGCAAAGAAGTTCTCCTGACCAGGTAGATACACTGCTTTGAGAAACATGCCTTGTTTGACTGCAAAGGAGCAAAGGGTCTGCGCCTCCTGACATAGAAGTCTGGACCCTGTGCCCCCTTGCTTGTTCACATAGAACATTGCCACCTGATTGTCTGTCTGAATTAAGACAGACTGGTAAGAGAGGGCATGAGAAAAGGTTTGTAGAGCTAAGCAGATTGCGCGCAGCTCCAAAAGATTGATCTGCTGTGTGGCCTCCCGAAGAGACCAGAGGCCTTGAGTGCACGTGCCCTGGCAATGTGCACCCAAGCCCCTTAAGGAAGCATTGGTCGTCAGCAACCTTGTGTATGCTGGGGCCTGAAAAGGTACCCCCCTGAGGAGGTTTGGGAGATGTAACCACCACTGCAGGGAGTCCAAAAGTGGTTTGGACACCTTTACTCTGTCTCGGAGGTCGCCTGAGGCCTGCACCCACTGAGCTCTGAGGCACCACTAAACAGCCCGCATGTGCAGACAGGCATTCAGAGTCACATGTACCGTGGATGACCTGTGGCCCAGGAGCCACAGGAATTGCCTGGCGGAAACCTGAGAATTGCTTTGGAACTGGTTGGCCAAGTCCATCAATCTGTGGGCCCTGTCCTCGGGCAAGTAAGCTCTTGCCTGCAGAGTGTCTAATCTTGTCCCTATAAACTCTAGGTTCTCTGAGGGGAGCAAAGTGGACTTTGCGTAGTTTATGACAAAGCCCAGATGCTGAAGAAGAGAGACAGTGCGAAGAGTGGCTTGTCTGGCCTCCTGGAGAGACTGGCCCCTGATGAGCCAGTCGTCCAGGTATGGTAAGACAAAAATTCCCTGATTTCTGAGATAGGCCGCCACCACCGCCAGGCATTTGGTGAAAACCCTGGGGGCGGAAGTAAGGCCAAAAGGGAAGTACTCTGTACTGGAAATGGTTTCCTCCCACCACAAATCTGAGATATTGTCTGTGGTCTGGATGGATGAGAATGTGAGTATAAGCATCCTTCTACGTCTAAGGAGCATAGCCAATCTCCCTGCTGGAGGAAGGGCAGCAGTATCTTGAACTTTTCCCTCTCCAGAAACTTGTTTAGGTTTTGCAAGTCTAAGATAGGCCGGAGGCCTCCTGAACTTTTTGGTACCAGAAAGTACCTGGAGTAGAAGCCTTGCCCTTTCAGGTGGTGAGGCACCGGTTCCACCGCCTGTTCCTTTAGAAGACTTGCGAACTCCTGAAGGAGGAGGTTTCTGTGCAGAGGGAGTCTTGGAGGCTCCCTTGGAAAGTAGGAGTGGGGTATCTGGTGGAAGTGGAGCAAATAGCCCTTTTGGACTATGCTGAGGACCCAGGTATCCCCTGTGATGGCTGGCCACCTGTAGGCGTGCAGGGTCAGCCGACCTCCTGTGCTGAGTGGAGCCAGCTGTGGAGAAGAGGCTATGCTGTGGGAGTCAAAACCCCACTCCCTGCTGTGCAGGAGCCGGAGCTGGCGGCTTGAGGGTCTTCTGCCTACGGGGCCCATGCCCCTGCCCCTGGGCCTGCTGGCCCTGTTGGGGAGCTGGAGAGGCCTGATATTGAGGGTAGGATTTGTAGGCAGCACCCTTCCTCGGGAAAAAGGGCTTCTTTCCCGAGCCCTTCTTTTTCTGAGAAGGGGCAGAAGTCTTCCTGGACAGCCTTGTCCTAGTGAGAGTCTCGGTCTTGATTTCTGCAGCCTTTTCCGTCATGGGCTTACCGAAAAGGTTTTCACCTCAGCAGGGGACATCGACCAACTTGCCCTGTACCCATGGCTCCAGGTCTGATGACTGTAGCCAGGCCTGACGGCGTGCACCGATGCCGGCCGCTGCTACCTGGGCCGAAGTCTCGAAGCCATCATAGACTGCTCGAGAGATAAACTTTGAACACTCTCAAATCCCTGTTGACAAAGCCTTGAACCTCTGCAAAGGTTCCTCGGAGAGGCCAGCTGAGAACCCAGCAATCTCCTTTGCCAGGTCTCGTAGGTACATGCCCATGTACAGCTGGTAGGTCTGGGCACGGCAAGATAGCATAGAGCCCTGGAAGCACTTTCTACCAAGGGCATCCAGGTTTCGGGCCTCCCGGCCGGGGGGCACCAAGGAGTGCATCTTCTGACTCTTCAGACGGTGCATGGCCGATTCCACAACCATGGAGTGGTGCGGTAGTTGCACCTTTCGGAACCCAGGGCTCTTACGGACTCGATAAATGGAATCGACCCGTTTGCTAAGAACCGGCATTGAGGCGGTGCCTCAAACATACGGAAGAGCAGCCGTTCCAGCATCAGAGGAACCGGTACAGTAAAGGCTTCCTTCGGAGGAAAATCATACTGGAGGGCATTGAGCTCCTCGGCTCGAGGCTCCTCCTCAGCGTCCGCAGGGAAGGCCAAGGCCTTGGCCAGGTCCCTCACGAAGTCTGAGAACCGGGTATCCTCTGGGGGGGACCCGTCTCTGAGGCTCAGACTCCAGTGAGTCCGAAGGGGCGCACTGGGTCTGGAAGGTGTCCGAGGACTCCTCGTCCTCAGTCTCCCACTCCGACTCCTCCGAGGAATCGAGCGGCTCCGGCCGTGCGGGTCTCGGTGCCACCCGCCCCAATGCCGAGGGTATCGGCGTTGACGACCTCGGTCCCGCACGGGAGGTCGAGGGTGACCTTGACCGAGGATTGACTCGAGACTTCATCGACTCGGTATCCGGGGTCGACTTAGACGTCGAGGTCCCGGTGGTCGGGGCAGATGCACCGGTCAGACTGGTGATCAGCACCCACTGCTGTTCCATGAAGGCAGTCAAGATGCTCTCCAAGGTCGTCAACCTGAGTCCAAGCTCAGGAGACTGAGCAGTCCCCGACACGGGCCCCAACGGCATCGGGCCCGACATCGGTTCCCCGGAGAGTCCACGAGGACAACTGCACTTACGTGACTCGGGGACTCCGGCTCCACACGAGGTAGCTTGGAAGGCCTCTCTGACTCCGAGAGCCTGGGGCAGCGGTTAGGGCTACGTGATCTGGCCCTCAAGGAACCAGGAGCTTACACTGATGCCACCCTCGCAAGCTTTTTCTTCTTTCTGTGCTCTCGGTAGGGAGACTCACTTTCACAGGAACCCTGACAGTGCTCGGGGTCAGACTCCCGAGATGTCGAGGCCTCTGATGAAATCTGGGCCCGGCCGGACACGGAGTCAGAGAAAATTCTCTCATGTTGATGCTGACAGCTCCGAAGCGCCTTCGACGACATTTTGTCGCACGAGCCACAGGCCAGCGGGTCATGGTCGGGCCAGCAGTCATGTGTGTCGGTGAGAGATATGTTTCTTACACCGATCAAATTTTTTGAACCTGCTGGCAGCCATCGGGGGGAAAAGGGCCCCTGCAAGGTCAAAAGACCGGGCTGCCAGTGAAAACACAAAAACAGCGCGAACGCTAGTCTCGAAGGACAAAAACCAAAAATCACAACTCCAGACTCAATACCGGTGTACCGAGTCCAGGCGGAAAGGGGAACCGGTGTTGAACCGGATAAGACAACGCGAAAAACCACAGAAAAAAATCAATTTTTTCCGGGTGACACGAACTCACATCCGTCAGGCTCCACCGAAAAAGAAAGACTGAGCAAGATGGCACCCTTGGACGGAAAGGGGACCGCGCATGCGCACTGCATTCCCAAAGGCTTTCTTTGAAAGCTGGGGAAATGCTCCGCACGGGAGCTCCGTCGGCGCCGACGTCACCCATATGTGAGGACTGACTTCCTGCTTGGTCCTGGAGAATATACAGTATTCATTGCCAGCACCATAATTCAAAGGCATTGATTTTTGTCCTGTCTTTTTTCACTATCCAACTTTTGCATCCATATGACGTTATTGAAATAACCATGGCTTGAACATGTCAAATCTTTGCATGGAGAGACATCTCTGCTCTTGAAAATCGTGTCTAGGTCCTTCACAGCCATTCTGCGAAGAGCAATGCATCAACTATTTCAATTTGCTTTCCATCAATGATGAATTTATTGATTTTGTCAGTTGTCAGGATCTTTGACTCTTTACAGTAAGGTGCAGGCCCATTTTAAGACTATGTTCCTTGATCTGGAGAAGCAAATGTTTCAGACTGTCTTCACTTTCAGCCACTAATGCAGTTATCATCAGAATAGCGAAGGTTGTTGATGAATCTTCCACCAATATTCGCACCTTGGTTGTCTTCATTCAGTCCTGCTCCTCTAATGATTTGTTCTACATATAAATTAAACAGGTTGGGGGAAACGTATGGAGCCTTGTTGTACAACTTTGCTGATTTTAAACCATTCTGTTTCTCCTTGTTCCTTTCGAACTGTTGCTTCTTGATCAATGTAAAGGCTGTGCAAGAGAACTATCAGATGTTCCGATATACCCATGCTTCTTAATATGGCCCAGAGTTTGTCATGGTTTACAGAAGCAAAAGCCATGCGGTAGTTGATAAAGAGTAGTTACTCACCTGTAATAGATGATCTCTGGGAACAGCAGGAATTTAGCCTTCACGTATGGGTGATGTCGGTATCAACGGAGCCTGCGTGGGAACGCTCCCCAGCATCCAATAGGAAAGCCTTTGAGAGCATGTCACTGCACCTGCGTTGCTGCCTTCCAATCTTTGTGACTCTCCCTCCTCAGTTGAGTTTGTAGCTGAGATAAAAGGAGAAAGAGAGAAAGAGAGAAACCCTACAACTCCTAAGGGAGGAAGGTGGGTTGTGAAGGTTAAATTCCTGTTGTTCCCGGAGATCACCTGTTACAAGTAACTGCACTATCTCCAGGAACAAGCAGGAATGTAGTCTTCACATATGGGACTACCTAGTTCCCAGATGCCAGAGAAATGACCCCCGAATCGGTAGATTTGCTTCAGTGCAGGCCTCAAGAGGGCATGGATCTTTCATGGATGTCTGGCATCGAAGTTACGAGAGGGAGGGTAGGAGCTGCCCTAAGTCTGAAAGAGGTGTTGGAGTACAGCCTGATTCAAACATGCCATCCCAACGTGAGTCTTGTCAAGACAATAATAAGCAGCAAAGGTATGAACCGAAGACCAAGTAGCTATTTTGCAGATTTCGTTAATGGCTACAGAGCGTAGGTTTGCAGTCGAGGCAGCCATGGCATGAACATTATGGGCAGTGACACAACCTTCAAGGGATAGTCCTGCTTTATCATAGCAAACGAGATGCAATCTGCTATCCATTTAGAAAGGGAACGTTTGGATACTGGCAACCCCAAGTGACTGGGATCAAAGGAGATGAATAACTGAGAGCCTTTATGGTGCTCAGCTGTCCTTTGAAGATAGAATGCCAAGGCCCATTTGAAGTCAAGGGTATGGAGAGTTGCCTCTGCCCTAGAAGAATGTGGCTAGGAAAAAAGACAGTGAGATAGACAGACTGATTTAAATGGAAAGGAGACACCATCTTCGGCATGAAATGGGGGTGAGTTCTACGGACCACCCTATCATGGTGGAACCTGGTATAAGGTGGGTCTGCCATCAACGCCTTAAGCTTACTGATGCATCTAGCTGAAATGAGTGCAACAAGGAAGATGACCTTCCTAGAGAGAAACTTTAGTGAGGTCGTGGATAAAAGTTCAAAGAGCAGCTATAGGAGCTGCCCTAAGATCCAATGCCACCAGTGGTGGCCTGATGGGAAGCTTGGTCAATAACAGCCCTCTCATCAAAAGAGTCACAAGCAGTTGTGAGGGGATAGGCTGCCCATCCAAGGGATGGTGAGAAGCAGCAATTGCACTGAGATGAATCCTCACTGAGTTTGTCTTGAGACCAGAGGACAAAAGATATGAAAGATGGAGGAGATACTGAAGGAGAGCCTCCACAGGAGCTGAGAAGGGATTAAGATCCTTTTGGGCACACCAAGTGGAGAACCTACGCCACTTGAAGTCATAGGAACGTCTGCTGGATGGTTTCTTGGAGTCTAACAGGATCTGCTTTACTTCCTGAGGAAGGTTAACATTTTGCAACACTACACTTTCAGCAGCCAAGCCATAAGATGGAGTGACTGCGGGTTGGGATGGAGTAGTGCCCTTCCTCCTGAGAGAGATCGGGAGCCAACACGAGACTCAGGGGGTGAGTTTGTGACAGACATAGCAGGAGAGGAAACCACGGTTGACATGGCCAGCGTGGAGCTATGAGGACCATGTGGCCCCTGTCTGCTTGAAGCTTGAAAAGTGTTTTGGGAATCAGAGGTATGGGAGGAAAGGCATACAGGAAATCTTGCCTCAAGTGAAGGTGGAAAGCATTGATTTGTTGGAGGCTGGACAGGAAATCTTGCCCCAAGTGAAGGTGGAAAGCATTGATTTGTTGGAGGCTGGACATCGGGGTTCTGGGGCAAAAACGACGTAGTTTGGCATTTTGTGCAGTGGCAAAAAGATCTTTCTCCGGAGTTCCCCAGGTCTGAAAGATGTAAGAGATTGTCTCCTGATGGAGGGACCATACGCGCGGAATGAGGATCTGACTCAATATTTTGCTGTCCTGACAGATACACTGCTTGGAGGTGTATTAGATGAGCAATGGCAAAGGACCAAAGATGGAGAGCCTCCTTGCAAATAGCCCAAGAGCCTGTTCCCCCTTGCTTGTTCACATAGAACATAGCTACCTCATTGTCCATCTGGACGAGAACTCTGCAGCCTTGTAGTTGTTAAAACACTGAGGGCATTGAAGATAGCACGAAGCTCCAGCAAATATATCTAGAGCTGTGACTCTTGCTCCGTCCAGAGGCCCTGATTGGAGAGAAAGTCCAAGCAGGCTCCCCAGCCCAGTTTGGAGGCATTCATTGTCAGGATGCATTGATGTGGAGGCATCTGAAAAAGGTGACCCTACGAGGAGATTTCCTGGGGTAGATCACCACAGAAGGGAGTCAATGAGAATGTCTGTGACCTGGATTGGGTCCCTGAGTGCCCCGGAGACCTGTTTCCATTGGGAAGCAAGAGTCCACTGAGCGCAAGTGCAGACGGGCATATGGAACTACATGCACTGTAGAGGCCATATGGCCTAGAAGTTGCAGCATCTCCCTGGCCAAGAGATTGTCTCTGAGCATTATTTGGGATGTTAGCTGTACTAGCCGATTACAATGGTCCTGGGGTAGAAATACCCTTGACAGTCAAGTGTCTAGAAGAGTTCCTATGAATTCTGGTGTTTGAGTGGGAACTAGATGGGATTTTGGAAGATTTATTAAAATCCAAGATCCTGCAGTATCTGTATTGTACGAAGGTGGGACAGATGAACCTCCTGAGAAGTAGCTGCACTTATTAACCAGTCGTCTAAGTAAGGTAAGAAGAATATTCCTAGAGTCCTCAGATATGCAACTACGACTGCCATGCACTTTGTGAAGACTCTTGGGGCAGAGGCAAGTCTGAAGGGAAGGACTCTGTATTAATAGTGATTTCCTTGGAAGATGAAGCGCAGATACCTCCTGTGTTCTAGATGAATGAGGACATGAGTATATGCTTCTTTTAGATCTAGAGAACAGAGCCAGTCCTGACTCTGGAGATAAGGAAGAAGGGTTTCTAATGAGATCATCTTAAATTTCTCTCAAACTAGAAACCTGTTTAGGTTTTTGAGATCTAAGATGCGTCTGTACTCTCCGTTTTTCTTTGGTAAGATAAAGTAAGGAGAATAGAACCCCTTCATCTGTCAGGATGTTGGAACCTCTTATATGGCACACTCTGACAGAAGAGAGGTGAACTCTTGCTGCAGTAAAGCAGTGAGTGGAGGTTGAGAATAATAGTCCCCCACTAGAGTGGAGGAGGGTATGCTATGTAGATGAAGCTTGTGCCCTTCTCGTACTATGGTTAGTGTCCACTGCTATGATGTGATAAGATGTCACCTATGAGCATAATAACAAAGTCTGCCTGCTATGTGGAGGGGGTGGGGGTTCTCCAGAGACAGGGTGGCTATGTTCTCTAGGAAGAAGTCAAATACCAGGTGCAGATTGGATCTGTGCAGCTGGTTGGGGTTTAGGAGCCTGTGGCTTCTTCTGTTGCTTGGGAGGCTGTTGCTTCCTCTGGGTACCCGGAGGCTGGTATTGAGAAACTGGAAGGGGTAAGAAGAGTAAAATTCTTCTTCTTACCATAGAAAGGCTTCTTTGCAGCTAAATTTTTTTAGCAGGGTTGGCAGTAGCTTTGGAAAGCCTATTGACGATGGTATTCTCAGACTCCAATTGAGAAGCCTTATCTTGCCATTGCTTTCCAAACAGGTTCTCATCAGTACAGGGAACGTTACCCAGCTTGTCTTGAACCCATTGTTCAAGATCGGATGCCTGAAGCCAGGCAATCCTATGCGCACTTATGTAGATAGATGTTGCTCTGCTAGTACATTCAAAACAGTCAAATGTTGCCCTATTAACAAACTTAGAAACATTTTGGGCATGTTTGACTAATGTAAGATAGTCTGCCTCTTATCATCCGGGAGAAGAAGAAACATTGACTCCAGATCCCTAGTTATTACCCTAAGGAACATACTCATGTAAAATATGTATGAACTTATGCGGGCTGAAAGCATGGAGGCTTGAAAGCACCGATGCACAAAATAATTGACGGTTCTCGATTCCCTGCCGGGGGGATTGGAGTAGTGCATCTTAAAACTCTTAATTCGACACACAGCCGATTCCACTACCAATGAGTGGTGTGGAAGCTGTGTTTTCTGGAACCAGGGGCTTTCCGGAACCCGATACATGGTATTGAATCTCTGAGTATGGGGAAAAATGGTGAGGGGCATTTCCCTCATCCGGAGCATAAGATCCTGGAGTATACGGTAAATAGGCAGAGTAGTCACCTCTTTAGGAGCTGTGGGGTATTGGAGAATCTCTAACTCCTCTGCTCTGGGTTCTTTCTCCAATGCAGGAGTAATGGATAAGCCCCTCACCATATCCTTGATAAACTCTTCGAAAGACAATATCTTCAGAAGGGGACATGCGCCTTTGCAGCAATAGTGAGCATTCCTCCGGAAGACTTCACATTTCTTGCATACCGATCGATTCATCAGTCGAAGAATTAGAATCAGTGGAATCAAAGTACAGCTGGGAGCGATGCTCTTGTTCCTGTAATGTCCGGTACCGATCGAGATCAGTATCGGCCCGAGAGATCTGACATACCGGTACCTTGGAACCGGGAACGGACTCAAGGGCCAGTATGGGTGGGAGTGTGGCGAGCGGCATGAAACCCGATGCCGACTCCATCAGATTTGTTGACGGTATTAGTAAGTACCGGTTCAGACAATACTGCTGGTAAAGTCTTGACTGGTACCGATACCGCTAATAGAGCTACTAGACTCCGCTCAATGACCAGCATACGCTAATCCATAGAGCTTGCCAATGTCTGGGTATAGGTCCTTGAAGCATGGAACTACTGTTCCAGAGCATGTAAAAGGAGCTCTCCTGAGATGGAGGCCTCAGGAGCATCCTGGACCACTTTTGTGGCTTGGAGGGGAGGTTCTCCCACCGGGGTAGTTTGGCAGGTCGATCCAACTCCAGGGCAACACTCGAGGCATCTCTATGTTTAGATAGAGATCTACCCTTGGGAGGTTGGCCTATCTTGGAAGAAGACTTGTGTTTCAATATCTGAATTCCATTTAGGAAGACGATACCCTCGATGACATTGAAGCAAGTAAAACTGCATCAGAAGCAAAAAAGGAGCCAAATTTTGCAGCCCGATTCTGTAGGCCTCTCTTTGTCATCTTCTTGCATAGGGGACATTCAGATGTCTGGTGATCTGGGCCGAGACATTTAAGATACCAGTAATGGGTACCAGTAGCAGACATAATGCCACTACACTTAGAACATTTCTTAAAACCACTGGTTGGTTTTTCCATCGTGTCAGTAGACTGGATGGAGGCCTAAGGCCCAAAATGGCATTGATGCGCCTGGAGAATTAAAGCTTTTTTTTTTTTCTTTTACAGAAAGAAAAGAATAACATCAAAGAGATTGGTTCCGGCATTGACAAGTAGACGCAACAACAAAAAATAACAAAGAAGAAGAACGAAGAAATTTTATGCAGTGACAGGATTTGTTTCCTGCTGACTCCATGGAAAATGAAGAACTGAGGAGGGAGAGTCACAAAGGTGGGAAGGCAGCAACGCAGGCACAGTGCCATGCTCCCAAAGGCTTTCCTATTGGATGCTGGGGAGAGTTCCCGTAAGGGCTCCATCGGTACCGATGTCACTCATATGTGAAGATTACATTCCTGCTTGCTCCTGGAGATAATGCATATAGATATCCTTTTGGTAATCTTTTGTCCTTTCAAAGATCCATCTCACAACTGCAATGATATCTCTCGTTCTTCGACCTTTCCTGATCCCTGTTTACATTTCAGGCAGTTCACGTTCCAAGAATGGTTGCAGTCTCAGCTGAATAATCTTGAGTAGAATCTAGCTGGTATGTGGGATCAGAGCGATGATGCGATAATTTCCAGTCAGTTGGATCACCTTTCTTTAATATTGGTATAAAGACAAATCTTTTC
This sequence comes from Ichthyophis bannanicus, assembly GCA_033557465.1. Classification (NCBI taxonomy): domain Eukaryota; kingdom Metazoa; phylum Chordata; class Amphibia; order Gymnophiona; family Ichthyophiidae; genus Ichthyophis; species Ichthyophis bannanicus. Next base: position 431,108,985 of record CM066035.1, read on the forward strand.
TAGTCAGTTGGCTATGATGTTGTCTTCTAAATTTCCTGGCAGAGCCTTGTAAATATGGTAACAGCTGCATCCGATTACTGTAATGCTTCAGTGGAAATGCTATCAATGTCCGGTGCTTTGAAGTTTGATAAGGCTTTCAATGCTGCTTGAACTTCTTCTTCATTACCTATGGTTCCTTATAGCATAGTTACTCACCTGTAACAGGTGATCTCTGGGAACAGCAGGAATTTAGTCTTCACATATGGGTATTGTCGGTACCGATGGAGCCTGCGCGGGAACGTTCCCCAGAGTCCAACAGGAAAGCTTTTGGGAGCATTCCACAGCGCCAGCATGCTGCCTTCCCGCCTTTCCCAACTGTCCCTCTCCAGTTGAGCTTAAAGCTGAGACAAAAGAGAGAGAGAAAGAGAGAAAGAAAGAGATAGAGAGATACAACTCCTAGGGGAGGTGGGTGGGTTGTGAAGACTAAATTCCTGCTATTCCCGGAAATTATCTGTTACAGGAGAGTAACTATGCTATCTCCAGGAACAAGCAGGAATGTAGTCTTCACATATGGGGACTCCCTAGCTGCAGATACCAAGGAGAAAACCCAAGAAGTTGTGTGCCCTTGTTAAAGGGCTCCACTTCCCCCCATGGATCTCTGGCATCCTATCAGGGATGGTGGGTAGGAATTGATTAAGTATGCAACAAGTGTTGAAGAACAGCCTGACCAAACAAGGCATCCCGGCGGGACTCCTTGTCTAAGCAGTAACGGGCTGTGAAGGTATGAACCGAAGCCCAAGTAGCTGCTCGGCAGATCTCGTCAATAGACACAGAGTGAAGATGAGCCATAGAGGCTGCCATGGCTCTCACATTGTGAGCTGTGACATGGCCTTCCAGAGGAAGGTTTTTACTCTCATAGACAAAAGATTTACACTGTGCAATCCAGTTGGACAGTATTCTTTTGGAGACTTGAAGTTCCAAATGACTATGATCAAAAGCAACAAAAAGTTGAGAGGACTTCCTATGTTGCTGTGTCCTTTGTAAGTAAAAGGTCAGAGCCCTTTTACAATCCAAAGTATGAAGATTCCTTTCTGCATTTGAAGCATAAGGCCTTGGGAAGAATAAAGGAAGGTAAACCGCTTGACACAACCTTTGGAATAAAATGTGGAAACCTTTGGGAAAGGTGACACAACCATTGGAATAAAATGTGGATGAGTCCTAACGACTACCTTATCATGATGGAACCTTGCATAAGGAGGATCAGCCACCAATGCTTGCAATTCACTGATGCGACGTGCTGATGTGATTGCAATAAGAAAGATGACCTTCCAGGAAAGGAATTTCAAGGAGATAGTGGCTGATGGTTCAAAAGGCGGTTTCATAAGCTGCCCAAGAAAAAAAATTTAAGTCCCATGCCACCGGTGGTGGCTTAATGGGAGGCTTAGTTAAAAGAAGGCCTCTCATAAATCTCGCTATGAGAGGATGAGAGGACATAGGTTGTCCATTTAGAGGCTTGAAGGAAGCTGCAATACCACTCAAATGAACTCTCACTGAATTGGACATAAGCCCTGCATTAGATAAATAAAGGAGATACTCCAGTAATGATTCCAGAGGTATCGCAAGAGGGTTAAGACCCTTCTGCGAACACCATATGGTAAACCTTTTCCACTTAAATGCATAAGAGCGTCTTGTGGAAGGCTTCCTGGAAGCATAAAGGATATCCTTTACCTGCTGGGAAAGGTTAAGACCGCAAAGTTCTAGGCTTTCAGCAACCAGGCCCTGAGATGTAGAGACTGGGGATTGGGATGCCACAGCATCACGCCCTCCTGAGAAAGGAGATCTGGAGCAGATCCTAACTCCAGAGGCGGAGCTTGAGAGAGATGTAAGAGCAGAGAGTACCACACTTCCCGTGGCCAATGTGGAGCTATGAGAATCATATGACCTCTGTCTCTCTGAAGCTTGAACAGGGTTTTGGGAATTACGGGAATGGGTGGAAAGGCATACAGGAAGTCCTGCCCCAATGGAGGAGGAAAGTATCCCTGGCCTGACAACCCTCAGACAGAATTCTGGAACAGAACAGGGGAAGTTTGGCATTCAGCGGACTTGCGAAGAGGTCTATGTCCGGAGTTCCCCAAATTTGGAAAGTTTGGCCACCTGGTCTGCATGGAGAGACCATTCGTGTGGGAGCAGAACTCGACTGAGTCTGTCTGCCTAAGAGTTTTGAATGCCTGGAAGATACACCACAAGGAGAAGAATCTGATGCTCTCTGGCGAGGGAACATAGTCGCAAAGCTTCGTTGCATATCGACAGAGAGCCTGTTCCGCCCTGCTTGTTCACATAGAACATAGCTACTTGATTGTCCGTTTGAACTAGGACTGTCTTGTAGCTGAGCTGGGTGTGGAATACTCAAAGAGCAAGGAAGATTCTCTGGGTTCCAGGAGATTGATATGTAGATAGGTCTCCTGTGGAGTCCAGGTACCCTGGGTAGAGAGGCCTTGCAGGTGGGCTCCCCAATCCACCTGTGAGGCATCTAGAACATAAGAACATAAGATATGCCATACTGGGTCAGACCAAGGTCCATCAAGCCCAGTATCCTGTTTCCAACAGTGGCCAATCTAGGTCATACGCACCTAGTTGTATCCCCAAAAGACACAGGTTCAACAATGCTTGTACTGGGTCAAGCACTGATAACCTGGGTCCCTTTTTAATAATGGTTTATGGACCTTTCCTCCAAGAACTTGTCCAAACCTTTTTTAAACCCAGCTACACTAACAGCTCTTACTACAACCTCCTGTAACAAATTCCAGAGTTTGATTACACATTGAGTGAAAAAATATTTTCACTTATTTGTCTTAAATAGCTTACCCTGTAGCTTCATTACATGTCCCCTAGTCTTTCTGTATTCTGATAGCGTAAACAATCGATCTACGTTTACCCGATCCACTCCATTCATTAATTTATAGACCTCTATCATATCTCCCCTCAGCCGTCTCTTTTCCAGGTTGAAGAGCCCTAACCTTTGTAGCCTCTCTTCATAGGAGTAGCCTTCCATCCCCTTTACCATTTTGGTGGCTCTTCTCTGTACCTTTTCTAATAACGCTATATCCTTTTTAAGATACGGCGACCAGAATTGCACACAATATTCAAGGTGCGGTCGTACCATGGAATGATACAGAGGCATTATAATATCCTTCGTTTTATTTTCCATTCCTTTCCTTATGATACCTAGCATTCTATTTGCTTTCTTGGCCGCCGCTGAATACTGGGCGAAGGGTTTTAACATGTTATCCACGATGACTCCTAAATCGTTTTCCTGGGTGCTGGTTCCCAATGTGGAACCTTGAATTGTGTAACCATAGTGTGGGTTGTTCTTTCCTAGGTGCATAACTTTGCACTTGTCCACATTAAATTTCATCTGCCATTTTGATGCCCAGTCTTCCAATTTATCCAGATCCTCCTGCAGTTTTCCACAATTCTCTTGGGTTTTAACAACTTTAAACAGTTTTGTGTCATCTGCAAATTTGATAAACTCACTAGTTATTCCCTTTTCCAGGTCATTTATGAATATGTCAAAAAGTAGCGGACCCAGTACAGATCCCTGGGGTAATCCACTATTCACCTTTTTCCATTGGGAAAATTGGCCATTTAACCCTACCCTCTGCTTTCTATCTTTTAACCAGTTCCTGATCCACAATAGTACACTGCCTCCTATCCCATGACTTTTTAGTTTTGCCAAAAGTCTCTGATGAGGGACCTTGTCAAAAGCTTTCTGAAAGTCTAGATACACTATATCAACCGACTCACCTTTGTCTACCTGTTTATTCACATCTTCAAAAAAACATATCAGATTAGTAAGACAAGATCTTCCTTGTCTAAAGCCATGTTGGCTGTCTCCCATTAGGCTATGACTATCTACATGTTGTGTAATTTTGTTCTTTATGATGGTTTCTACCATTTTCCCCGGTACTGACGTCAGGCTCACTGGTCTGTAATTTCCCGGATCACCCCTGGAACCCTTTTTAAAAATTGGCGTTACATTGGCGATCCTCCAATCTTCAGGTATTACAGATGATTTTAATGAAAGTTTACAGATTACTAATAGCAGGACTGCAATCTCATATTTCAGTTCTTTCAATACTCTTGGATGTATACCATCCGGTCCAGGTGATTTGCTACTATTCAGTTTATCAAATAGTTGTAATACATCTTCCCGGTGTAGCAATATTTCTCTCAAATCCTCTGCAGTATCACCTTTAAATACTACTTCAGTCTTGGGTAACATCCCTACAACTTCCTCAGTAAAGACCGAAACAAAGAATTCATTCAGTCTCTCCGCTATAGCCTTGCCTCCTCTTAGTGCCCCTTTTACCCCTCTATCATCTAATGGTCCAATTGACTCTCTAACAGGGCTTTTGCTATGAATATACTTGAAAAAGTCTTTATTTCATGTTTTTGCTTCCGTAGCAAGTCCCTTCTCATATTCTTGCTTTGCCTGCCTTATCAATGCTTTGCATTTAACTTGCCAGTGCTTGTGCTGTTTCCAGTTTTCGTCGTTTGGCTCTTTTTTCCATTTCCAGCAACAGTCTCTCTGACCTCACCTTTAAACCATGCTGGCAGTTTTTTGGACTTTCGTCCACTTTTCTTAATGCATTGAATACAGCTGGTCTGGGCTTCCAGGATAGTATTTTTAAACAACACCCAAGCTTGATGTAAGTCTTTAACCTTTGCAACCGCTCCTTTTAGTTTTTTCTTAACTATATTCCTCATTTTATCATAGTCTCCCTTTCGAAAGTTAAAAGGTAGTACTGTGTATTTCTTTACTATCCCTCCTCCACTAATTAAATCAAACACGATCATGCTATGATCACTATTGCCAAATGGTACCAACACCATTATTTCTTGCACCAGATCTCGTGTTCCACTAAGGACTAGGACCAGTATGGCTTCCCCTCTGGTCGTTTCATGAACCAGCTGCTCCAAGAAGCAGTCATTTATTTCATCTAAAAAATTTATCTCCCTAGCATGTCCTGCCGTGACACTGACCCAGTTGATACCCGGGTAATTGAAATCACCCATTATTACTACTCTGCTGTGCCATTTGTTAGCTTCCTTGATTTCTTTGAGCATTTCATCATCCATTTGTTCATTCCAGCCAGGCAGTCGATAGTGCACCCCCATTGCCATCTCCTTCCTCTTCATACATGGAATTTCAATGCATAGAGATTCTACAGCAAATGTTTTTTCCTGCAAAACTTTAATCCTTTCTGACTCAATGCCCTCTATAACAGAGCGCAACCCCTCCACCAATTTGATCAGTTCTATCATTACGATATAGTTTTTATCCAGGTATCACAGGGTCCCACTGGTTATCCTCCTTCCACCATGTCTCTGAGATTGCAATCATATCTAACCTCTCATTTAGTGCTATATATTCTAACTCTCCCATCTTATTGTTTAGACTTCTAGCATTTGCATACAAGTATTTTAGAGACTATATTTTATTAATATTAATCTGGCTATTGGTAGGCATGGGTAATTTGGAATTTTTACGCTCTGTCTGCACCATACTCAAGGGCATTTGGGCTACTTTACTCTTTTTTGGAACCTCACTGCTTTTCAAGGATACCTTCTTCCGAACTATGCACTCTTGGGCGACTGTCGGCTTTCTCCTATTTTCTAGTTTAAAAGCTTCTGTATCTCCTTTTTAAAGGTTAATGCCAGCAGTCTGGTTCCATCCTGGTTAAGGTGAAGCCCATCCCTTCGGAAGAGCCCCTCCTTTCCCCAGAATGTTCCCCAGTTCCTAACAAATCCAAAACCCTCATCCTTGCACCATCGTCTCATCTACGCATTGAGACTCCGGAGCTCTGCTTGCCTTTTGGGTCCTGCATGTGGAACAGGAAGCATTTCGGAGAACACTACCCTGGAAGTTCTGGATTTCAACTTCCTACCTAAAAGCTTAAATTTAGCCTCCAGAACTTCCCTACCACATTTTCCTATGTCATTGGTACCGACATGTACCAAGACAGCAGACTCCTCCCCAGCACTATCTAAGATCTTATCTAGACAGTGCGTGAGGTCCGCTACCTTCGCACCAGGCAGGCATGTTACCAGGCGATCCTCATGTCCACCAGCCACCCAGCTATCTACATACCTAATGATTGAAGCAACAACTATAACTGCTGTCCTAACCCTCTCCTCATGGGCACATGGCCCTGGAGAAACGTCCTCAGTGCGAGAGGGTTTTACTTCACCTGGAGGACAGGTCCTAGTTACAGGATCACGTCCTGCCACACCAGGGTGATGCTCTCCTGTCACGTGACCTCTCTCCTCCATGGCAACAGGGATACTGCCAGACTGGAGGTGGGACTTCAGGACTATATCCCTGTAGGTCTCGTCCATGTACTTCTCTGTCTTTCTTATGTCTTCCAGGTCTGCTACTCTAGCCTCTAGAGAACGGACTTGTTCCCTAAGAGCAAAAAGCTCCTTGCACTTAGTGCGTACGTAAGACCTCTCACCAACTGGGAGAAAATCATACATGTGACACTCAATGCAAAAGACTGGAAAGCCCCAATCTCGCTGCTGGACTGCTGTCTGCACCTTAGTTTATAGTTTGTATTTAGGTCTTTAAATTCCGTACTTACTAAGGGTTGGTGTAGATGCTTATACTAATAAAAGTGTATCTAATACCTCTAATATACCTTGTTCACCTGACGCTTAATTAATCTCAGGTCCTCAATGTATGACTTATTTGGATAAAGAGCTGCACCTGAGAGCAGCCCCTTTCCTCTAAGACGTGTAAGTACCTATAAAGCTACAATTACCCCAGGGGCGAGTGGGTGTTGGGGAGGGAGGCATGGAAATAAGACCTATTAAAAGAGGGCTGTTACAAGGCACCCTGTCCTGTACCCTCAGCAGGGGGGGAGGTTGTTTGTCCCTCAGGTAGGCTAGAGCAGGAAAAAAAAGTTTAAAACCCAGCACGTTCTGGGGACAGAGCAGGGAGAGATATTTAATTTAAAGTAACAGTTAACCTAGCTACCACACAAAGGCCAGTTAGTTGAGAGAGGCAAGGTAAGATATACAGCTGAGAAAGCTGAAGTGCAAAACTAAAGGGAACAGGGAAGTGAAGTAGCACACCAATAAAGACAATAAAAAAATAAATAGACAGCTAGAACTCACAGCAAAGTTGCCATAGGAGTTAAATATCCACCTCTCTAGCAGAGCACTGTGAGGGCACTGCTCTTCCCCACCCTTGTTAGAGTGGCTTGGGGTAGAGGTTGCTGAAAAGGGGACCCCACCAAAAGGTTTTGGGGTGATTGCCACCATTGGAGGGACAAAATAAGGCGATCTGAGTTTGCTATTTTGTCTGACAGGCAACCTGACGCCTGAGTCCAATGAGTGGATAAAGTCTACTGGGCTGCCCTCATATGGAGGCGAGCATAAGGAACCACATGCCCAGTGGATGCCATGTGGCCTAGCAATTGTAACATTTCCCGAGCAGTGAGGTGAGGTTTTAGCACTGCTTGGAAAGCTAACTGCACAATGCGAAGGCAGCGGGGCTGTGGAAGGTAGGCCCTTATCTGTCTGGTATCCAGCAGAGCTCCTATAAACAATAGGGACTGAGTGGGAGCAAGGTTGGATTTTGGGACGTTTATGACAAGTCCCAAATACTGAAGGATGCGCATTGTACGAGAGAGAGCAACCCTGGCCTCTGGCTCTGAAGGGGCTCAAATGAGCCAGTCATCTAAGTAAGGGAAGACGAATATTCCCAGGGTGCAAAGAAAAGCTGCCACCACAGCCATGCATTTTGTGAACACCCTTAGTGCCAAGGCCATCCCAAAAGGAAGAACCCTGTATTGGTAGTGCTTCCCTTGAAATAGAAAGCGAAGGAACTTTCGGTGAGTTGGATGGATGAGAACATGAGTGTATGCATCCTTGAGATCTAGAGAAAAAAGCCAATCCTGACTCTGAAGGTATGGCAGCAGAGTTCCTAGAGAAATCAATTTGAACTTCTCTTTGAACAGGAATTTGTTCAATTCTCTGAGGTCTAAAATGGGTCTGTGTCCTCTTGTTTTCTTTGGAATAAGGAAATAGGGGGAGTAGAACCCTGTACGCTGTTGGAGAATGGGTACCTCTTCTATTGCCCCTTGGGCAAGAAGCACAGTGACCTCTTGACCTAAACAGTCGTTGAGAGAGGTCTAAGAATTGAACAGTCTTACCATTGTAGGAGGGGGCATGCTGAGGAAATGAAGCTTGTACCCCCTCTCTTACAATAGAGAGTCCAATTTTCTGCTGTTATCTGACCCCATCTGGGGCAAAATGACATAACCTTCCTGGAATGGTGGAAGGCTCTGGGCCATTCAAGGCCAGGAAGGCAAAGTTCTCTAGATAGGAGTAAAAGTCCCTGTGGAGGCTGAGTCTGCTGAGCCGGTTGAGGCTTAGCAGGTTTTGTTTTTCTTTGCCTAGGTTGTTGCTGCTGTCCCTTTTGGGCAGACTGATCTAAACGATGCCCCTGCTGGGTATAGGAGGGATAAAACCTCTTCTTCTTACTGAAGAATGCTTTCTTGTAGGATTTCTTTCCTTGCAGGATCAGCTGTAGACTTAGACAATCTATCCAAAGTGATATTGTCAGCATCTATTTCATTAGCATTTTCCTGCCAATTCTTGCCAAAGAGATTCTCTCCTGTGCAAGGAATATTCCCTAGTTTATCCTGTACCCAAGTTCCAAGTCAGATGTCTGAAGCCAGGCAATCCTACGTGCACCTATGGCAATAGTAGAGGTTCTGCTTATGCACTCAAAGCAGTCAAAGGCTGCACAATTCACAAACTTGGAAACATCCTGAGCATGTCTGACAAGGGCGAGGTAGTCCTGCCTCTTATGATCAGGAAGGAGAGGGCTCATAAGCTCTAAATCTCCTGTGACCTCCTTAAGGAACATTCCCATATATAATATATAGGAACTGATCCTAGCAGAAAGCATGGAAGCCTGGAAGGTTCGACGTCCAAAGGCGTCAAGAGTCCTACACTCACGTCCTGGAGGATTAGATGCATGCCTTTTTGCACTCTTGATCCTTCTCATAGCTGATTCCACCACCATGGAATGGTGTGGTAGTTGAGTCTTCTGAAACGCAGGGCAAGGAGGAACTCGATACATGGTGTTGAGTCTTCGAGAGTGAGGAGATGTGGTTAGAGGTGTTTCCCACATCCTTAACATGAGATCATGCAAGATCTCATGAATAGGTAAGGTAGCTGCCTCCTTGGGAGCCTCAGGGTATTGTAGGATTTCTAATTCCTTTGCCCTAGGCTCTTTTTCAGGAGCCACTGTGATGGAAAGACCTCGAGCCACATCTCGGATAAAATCCTGAAAGGACATATCCTCTGGTGAAGACATCCTACGCTGAGGAGAAGAAGAATCCTCAGGAAGAAGTACTCTGGTATCGGCAGAGCTTTCAGAGTCTTCAGACTCATCCGAGGATTCAAAGTATCTCCGATCCGGGTGATCGTGCAAGGCACGGTACCAATACCGATCGAAGTCAGCATCGGAGGGGTCCAGTACCGACTTGTTGATACCGGATGGATAAGCATGACTCGGTCCCGGCAGAATACCTGCCGATGTAGATGCAGCCGGTACCAGTACCAGAGTTGGTGCCAGCCAGTACCGATTGAATTGTCTGAAGCGGTTTCAGGGGCATCGAGACCATGAGAAGAGCCGCCAGACTGCGTTCAATAGCTAAGAATCTCTGGTCTATCGACGCTGCCGATGCTTGGGTATCGGTACCGGATGAAGCGGCCGGTACCCCAGTGCATGGCACCAGTAGTTCTGCCGAGGTTGAGGCCTCAAGAACATCCTACAGCCCTGTTAGTGCTTTGGAAGCTGAAGCTTCCCGCCGGGGCAATTTTGCCGGTGAAAGTCCCTCAAGGGCAACGCCAGAGGCATCTCGATGCTTAGAGGGAGATCTACCCTTTGAGGACCGGCTAGATTTATGTTTAGTTACCCAAGATCCATGGGAGGAAGACGAAGCCCTGGAAGACGTCGATGCCACAGAGGCTGCATCAGAGGGAAAAAGGGTGCTAAGTTTAGCAGCTCGGTTCTGCTGGCCCCTTTTCGACATCATCCCACAGGCAACACACTACGAAATAGAGTGGTCAGGACCTAAACATTTAAGGCACCACTCATGGGTGTTGGTGACGGAGATGGTACCGCCACACTTGGAACACTTTTTAAAAACCAAAGCGGGTTTTTCCATTCTAAAGGAAAAACTTGGGCCGGAAGACTCCAGAAGAAAGGGGGTTTTGGGGGGGGTATTTGGAAAAAAAGAAAGAAGAACCGGCGGTACCGGTATAGTGTCGAAGGAAGGCAGACCCAACCATAAAAAAAATAGAAGGGAATTATTTTCTGCGGTGACAGGATGTGCGGCCTGTCGGCTCCGCAGAAAACGAAGAACTGGAGAGGGACAGCTGGGAAAGGCAGGAAGGCAGCACACAGGCGCTGTGGGATGCTCCAAAAAGCTTTCCTATTGGATGCTGAGGAGCGTTCCCGCGCAGGCTCCGTCGGTATCGACGATACCCATATGTGAAGACTACATTCCTGCTTGTTCCTGGAGATCATAAGATACAGATTGAAAACGCTGTTGGTCCACTTGATCTTTATGGTATAATGACTCTGTATATTATTTTCACCTTTTCTTGATCCTCTCAGCATCATTCAACACAGATCCCTGATCATCTTGTAGCATTCCAATTTGAGGCTGGAATTTCTTGTTTAACTCTCATAGCTTTAGGAAAGCCGATCTTGTTCTTCCTTTAATAGAAACTATATACATATAAGATTTATCTACAAATGATTAACAGGTTGAACTCATGTTTAACCTGTTAATCATTTGTAGATAAATCTCATATGTATATAGTTTCCCCAGTTAAATCCATGTTAAAACCCTGTTTTATGTAAACGTAGGACAAAATCTGTATGTCCAAGTGTTTATTGTTCGATGTAAACCGCACTGATAAGAAATAGCGCGGTATATAAAAATGTTAAATAAAATAAATAAATAAATAGTTTCTGATTCTATTTCCTTGCATGTGTTATTGTACAGTAGTACTTCTCCTTGTCCTGTCTTGCTGCACGTTGGAAATCTCTGTTGAATTCTGCAATTGCCTCTGGGTTTAGCTTCTCTGAGTTTCTGGGCAATTTTCAGAGTTTCTTTGGTCATCCATTTTGGCTGTTTTTACTTTTTCGACTTTTGTAGAGATTCCTTACTTTCTTCCAACAAACTTCTTGATGTCATCCCATAACTCTTCTGGAGTTCTGTCATTTGTATCTAAAGCAGCAAACCAATTTTGCAGGCAGTCTTTAAATTCTGGTGGTATATTCTCAAGGTCATATTTTGCTACACTCATGAGTGGCTTGCTCTTTTTCAACTTTAGCTTGAGTATGCATACTAGTAGTTGGTAATCTGTACTACAGTCAGCTCCAGGTTTTGTCTTTGTTGATGTTATAGAGCTTTTCCATCATTGACTTCCACAGATGTAGTCAATTTCATTTTTGTACAATCCATTGGGTGAAGTCTATGTATACAGTCGCTGCTTATGTTGCGGGAAGAAGGTGTTTGAGATGACTAGATCATTGGTCGTGCAGAATTCTAATAGTCTTTCTCCAGCTTCATTTCTGTTACCAAGTCCATTTTTTCCAACCACTTTGCCACCTTCTTTATTGCCAACTTTTGTGTTCCAGTCACCCATGACTATCAGGATATCCTGTTTGCCTGCTCTGTCCATTTCAGCTTGTACCTGTTCATAGAACTCATTAATTTCAGCTGTTGTTGGGGCATATAGCGTAGTTATGCTATATTCCAGTTTATCTTCTGTCATTTACTATGGGCCTGATTTTGAGCTGGGCGGTGCTATGCGCCGCATCAGCGCATAACCCACCCCCTCTAACCTAACACGGATTTTCAAGCCCGGCATCAAAAATCCAGGTGTCACCACACAGCCAGGAAGCCACAGGAGCTACCCATGTAGCACTTATTTTCGATGCTACACAGTTAACCCCAGTGCCTTAAAGATTGGTGAGGTTTTCCCACACCTATCTTTAAAGCGCAGAGCGCTAACCATGTAGCTTCGAAAATTGGTGCTATACGAGGAGCGCCATGGCCTGCCTTCGCTCTGCCTCAGAATGCCTCCAACACGCCCGATGCTAAGCGGATAGCATCTGGGCACATTAGGGACATATCCAAGATTTTCGAAGGGCACTACCTTTGTAAGCGCCTTTTGAAAATCCCGGATAAGGCATTTATCCGGATAACTAGGGAAGTTACCCGTGTAAATGCCTTAGTAACACAGGGCCCAATTTTCGAACAACAGTTAGCTGTCTGACTGAAGATCAAACAGTTTAGGATAACTATCCACAAGGCTATCACATGAGTCATTATCAGCAAAAAAAAAAAGGAACTTTGTTAGATGGGTGATATAATTTAATTCTTGGAGATTTTGTTATTCCATTCCCTTCTGACATGAAATATCCCAGGGTGACACTGGACTCACACCAAACAATGAGGTCACAAATTCAGAGCATGTAATGTAAGAATATAAGACCTGCAATACTGGGTTAGACCAAAGGTCCATCAAGCCCAGTATCCTGTTTCCAAGAGTGGTCAATCCAGATCATAAGTACCAAGCAGACAGGTATAACACTGGATTTTCCCAAGTCCACTTTAACAATGGTTTATGGAGCTTTCCTCCAGGAAACTGTCTAAACCTTTTTTAAACCACATCTTGTAGGCTATCTTTTTCCTGGTTTCTTGCCAATTCGCTGTTCACTGGATCCTCAGACCCGCGTTTGAAGCATGTCAGTGAATGACGTTGCTTCCAAGGGCTATTTTCATTCATCCCCACCATGGGATGCTAAGGCTGCCAGTTTCCTGGTTTCCTGCCAACTTGCTGTTCAATGGATCCTCAGACCTGCATTTGAAGCATGTCGGCAAGTGGCATTGCTTCCAAGGGCTATTTTCATCCAGTTCCACCGCAGGATGAGGCCGCGGGCATGTGATTGAATGGGCGTGTTCAAAGGGGCAGGTGCTATCCCTTTGGAGCCTGGAGCCCCTTTGGAGCACATAGGAGTACAAAGTCATCATTCCCTGAAATGGGGAAAAGAAAAATGAAAGCTCCTACCTCATCAGTCATGAAAGCAGCAAAGGTTGTTGGCCCGATGGATGCTCATATAAGAACTTTGGAAGTCTCTGTAGAGGTCTGTCTACCTTCGGTGGCTGAGGGGAAGTTGTCATCAGTGAGTACTTTGTCTCCCTCTCCTTCTCCTATTTCATAAGATTTTAATATCCTTCACAGTCAAGGAAGTAATTTCACTGGGGCTGTCTCTACCCCTGATAGAGCGGGTAAGGGCCTACCCAGATTAACTTCCCTACCGGAATCCTTTCTAAGATTGGACTCGTCATTGAGTTTGGCTTTAACTTGCTTAAACCTTTTGAATTTACATCATCTCAGGAACACCTTCAACCTCCTAAAGAAATTTCCCTTAAAGACATTTGGCTAGTTGTATTGAGGACTGAACTTTCTTTGCAAGTTCCTTGTCAAAAATGTCTATATTTTCTAAGGAAATGGTAGTTACACTTGCTGAACATGACTAATTTCATTTCTGTTGATAAGCGTTGGGGCAAATGTGAGCCTCAGGTCTCTGTTCTTCAGGCAGTTCTCACTTCCTCTGTATAAGATTCCTTGACTCTTCATCGCCATAATGAACATTTGGAAAATTCTTTGCATTCTAAGAATCTTCACTTTCTGAATTTCCCCTGCACCCATTTTCTTTCAACATCAATTCTTTTTTCCAAATATCTTAAAGATGTGTTGCATTTATCAGATGCAGACTCGGTTAAATTATCTAAAATTTATTATGTTCCTAAAGGGATTCAAGGAGGTGTTGAAAGATACAATGGGCGCAGAACAAGAATTTGATCAACTATATACCAAGCCTAGATTTATCTGCTTTTTTGGAGCTGTCCATTGAAGAGATTCCTACTTAGGCACTCTATTTCTTTCTTTTATTGCTGAAGCAGATAAAGATCAGATTCTCCAATTATATTTTTCCAAAAAACAAGAAAAGTCCTTTGGTTACACTATTCAGGTGTTCCCGGATGTGTCACGGGTAACTCAGAAACATCGGAAAGTCCTCTTAAAGCTCAAGCCTAGAGTATTGGCTCTGGGAGCCTCCTCCTTTCTCAAATATCTGTGCAAATGTATAATATTGTATCAAGGGAAGAAATATGTTTTCTTTGATGCTGCACAATTAGAAAGTTTCCTACAGGGGAAAGGTTGCAGGGTTTTTTCCTTGCTTATTCTATTTTTTATGTTTCCTTGATTTAAAAGGTTTGCTGTAATTTATGAGGATCATTCCCTTTATTTATATGGGTGCTCTCCTTGACGTGGACTTGATTAGTGTACTAATTGTATTAATTGTATACATTTCTTGTGCTTTATTGTAAAAGTGAAATTAAACCACATCTTACTTGGCGATTTTTAGACAATGATTCAAGCGATGATTCTTCTTTTATCTTTATTTCACACTTTATATACCGCCCTTGCCGAAGCCTGAGAGCGGTTTACAATAAACTAAAATATGCTGATGCTGAGGAAAAAGAAAAGGACTCCAATTTGTGACAGGAAAGAAAAGAATACCCAGAAGAACTTAAGAACAGTCTGAAAACAATCAATCAATCTGGCGGGGCTAAGGGAGGAATAAGTGTCTTTAACAATGCCTTGAAGTGATATGAGGATTCCAACTGGAGGGAAGAAGGTAAGGTGTTCCCCACAGTGATGGTCCCAGAAAAAAGAAGGCAGCATGACGTGTTTGTTCCAAATGAGTTTGCGATGGGGATGGTAGAGATAACCGGTTTGCATGTAACGAGCGCAATTGTCGGTAGGGAGTGTGAAGTGAAATAAGACTGGATAAATAAAGCGGGTTTGCTGTATAAATGACCTTGTGCGTTGTCATGGGGCAAGGCAAATAAGAACAGAAGAAATGCAGGAAAATGCTCGGGGTAGTTTTAAAAGGCACACTGAAAAGCATATGGCTAGTGGTTGCCATGAGCAACGAATGAAAACACAAGCTCAGGCTGCAGGAAAACACCTAGAGAAAGCATTACGTAATGGCTCATTAGGAAGACAGAGACAGCTGCAAAGAATTGAGCCAATGGAAGTCTCAAGCTATGACGCACTTAAATTAGAGCCAGCTTGGAGCATGAGAGAAAAAGGCGAGAAGGGCCAGGACAAAGGCGAGAAGGGCCAGGAGAAAGGCCAAAGGGAAGGCAAAAGAGAAAGGAATGGAGAAAGTTACCACAGAAGCCCAGAAGCAGCTTACAGAGAAATAGGACACAGAAACACGAAGCGGCAGCCAGTGAAGATGCAGGAGAAGAGGTGTTACATGGTTCGATTTCCGAGCATTGGTAACCAATCAAGCAGCAGTGTTCTGAATTAATTGGAGACGCTGGAGTTGATAAGATGGTAAATTAGCAAGAATAACATTAAAATAGTCTAATCTGGACATAACCAAAGCTAACAAGAGGGTAATGAGAGAGTCAGAAGACAGGACAGAACAGACCGCTCTAATTTGACGTAGAGCATGAAAAGAATGGCGAGAGAGGTTTGAGACATGGTCATGAAAAGAAAGTGAGGAATTCAAACTACGCCTAGATACCGGAAAGAAAAAGTGAGAGGAATAGAGGTAGTATTAATGTGAGGTGCAGTTGTTGGATGAGAATTGCTCAAAGAAACCCACATGGCTGTTGATTTTGCTGGATTCAAATGGAGAAAATTATCAGACAGCCAAGAGGCGATATGGGAGAGACAACTGTTTAACTGCGTTAAATCAATCTGAACTGGAGAGGTATGAAAGAGGAGCACAATGTCATCGGCATACATATAAACTGAGACGGGAAACTGTTGGATCACCAAGGGTAAGAGGGCGAGAAAAATATTGAAAAGCAACAGGGAAAGAACCGAGCCCTGGGGAACACCGCAGATTAAAGGAACAGGAGAGGAGGATTGATGATTGACACAGACAGTGAAGAAACGAGACGTGAGAAAAGAATGGAACCATTCAAATACCGTACCCCGCAGCCCGATGTCAAAGAGCCAAGAGAGAAGAGATTGGTGATCAATTAAATCAAATGCAGCTGATAAATCTAACAAGACCACGAGGGTAATATCTCCACGATCATGGGCCACGTGGATTTCATTCAATAGGGCTAAAAGGACTGTCTCCGTGCTATGTCCAGACCTGAATCCCGCTTGTCACGGGTGGAGAGTATTGGTAGCCTCTACATGAGAAGCCAGTTGCAGAAAAACAAATCGTTCCAGGACTTTGGCTAGAAAGGGAAGATTTGATACAGGGCGCCAATTAGATAGAACTGAAGGATCCAGTGAAGGTTGTTTCAACAGGGGGTGAACAATAGCCGATTTCCAAGATAAAGGGAAGCATCCTGAGGATAGACTAGAATTGAGGATAGTTATTATAATAGGTACTAACTGCAGTGAAGGCTCCAGCAGCCATCCAGAAGGAATAGGGTCAAGCTGTTAAGTGGTTTTCCTGGACTTAGTTAAGGCCAACAAAAATTTAGAGGAAGAGATGGGATGAAACGTGGAACAGGTATGGGCCAGAGCTCTATTTACCAAAAGGGGGGAGAAGGAGGAAGGCTCAGAAGAAATTGAGTTCCCCACTAAGGGTGGGGTAGCAGGAGCTGATGAGGGGGAACAAGAAGGGAGTGGAGGAGTGGCCTAGTGGTTGGGGCAAGGTACTTCAGGCCGGAAGGTTGGGAGTTCAAATCCCACTAGAGGACAGCAACCTTGGGCTGGAAGGACTGGGATTTCTAGTCCCACAGGTGCTCCTTGTGGTCTTGGGCAAGCCACTTAACCCTCCATAACCCATGTTCCCTGTAGGATAGTTGTCTCCAAGTTACAGTGCCCTGTTCAATGTAGTTTCAGTTTCTTCAATGTAAACCGCACTGATGCAGAATAGCGCGGTATATAAGAGAATGTAAATAAAATAAAAGGCGGCAGTACAGTAAAAGACGACCCTAATTTATGAATTTTCTCAGAAAAGAAAGTCGCTAAAGCAGAGGGAGTTGGGATTGCGTGTTGGGGGGTAGACTCAGGGGTGGTAGTGGAAAGTTGACGTAAAATAGAAAAGAGTTGTCTAGAAGAACTAGCGGCTCCAGAAATTTTTGCAGTAAAATAGGAGCGTTTAGCCAACTGAACGGAAGAACGATATTCAGAATACAGTTGCTTAAAACGTGACACAGCAACAGGTATAGGAGATTTCCGCCAGTGGCGATCAGCTTGGCGGAATTGAGTGTGTTGTAAGCACAAGCCAGGATGGAATCATGGGGCGGGATTGGAAAAGGAAGATCTGGTGGAGGACGAAGTTGAGCTAAGTTGTCTAAGGCATTAGTGAGAGCAGTATTCCAAAGGTGAACATGAGAATCAATAGGAAGAGAAGAAAAATCTGAGGGGAACAGAGAGTGAGCTGAAGGGAAAGCAGCTAAAGTAGAAGGGGTAATCTGACGACATAAACGGGGTAAAGGCTGAGTAGCGGAAAAGCTATTATTCTCTAAGATTGGGAGAGAGACTGAGAAGGAGACACAAAAGTGGTCCGACCATGGAATGCTACAGGACTTAGGGGGAGATAGTCTTGAGAGCATACTAGCAGAAGAGAGAACTAGATCTAAAGTATGGCCCATACAGTGAGTGGGTCCAGACATGTGTTGGTACAACGATAGGTCATGAATAAGATTCAAAAACGTCCTCTCTTTAAGCCTAGAGGGAGCATCTACATGAATATTGAAGTCACCCAGGACAATAGTATCAGGATACTGAAGCATTGTCTCTGAGAGGGTTAATAAAAGAACATCCCAGTGATAAGCAGGGATAGTTGGAGGAAGGTAGATTAAAAGAAAGTGGAGTGGTGGAGTAGAGCGTAAGTGAAGAAACAAAGAGTCTTGGAACATGAACAGTAGAGGATGTTACCTCAGCAATAGGGTAACAGGAATGAAAGAGAAGAGCCACCCCCCCCCCCCCCTGGATCTACCGTGGTGTTGAAACAGCCGAGTAGCCCGAGGGAAGTGAGCTAGATAATATAGGACAGTCACCTTCCTTCAGTCATGTTTCAGTAAGAAAAACAGAGGTCGTAGGAGTGTTGTTGAATAAGATTCTGTACCAATAAAGATTTTGACCGGAGTGAACGACAATTAAGTAGAGCTAAGCTTAGTGTCAAGGTGGGAGCGATGGAGAGCGCAGCAGAGCGAGTTGGCCATCGGCAAGAAGGGGCTGACGTACGTTTGCAAAACACCAGGTTGGACAAGTGACGGCCCAGGAAAGACAACTTGGTTTTCTGGAATGGTAGTGGGCGATGCCCCCAATGGACTGGAATAAGAGACATAAAGTTACGGCGCAGGATAAAAAAAACAAACAAAAAATTTTGATACTATTTATTTGGGATTACCAATGGCCTCCACAGAATGCAGCTGCTAGGTTGATCTCCAGTTATTCATGGTATGACAGGGCTAGACAAATCCAGCATGCCGGGTCGCCATGGCGCTTGAAAATTACCCCCTGGCACCTAGGATTTCATGCCTCCAAATCTTCTGCAGTGTTCTGAATAAAATGCTTGCAATATTATCTCACTGCAATCTGGCTTGGACTGCATCAAGTGCAGGAAGTTTGGGAAGTCTTGCGGTTTCAACTCTTGCAAGACTCCCTGAAGAGTCTCCGGGGAGGCATACAGTTGTGCTCAATATTATTGGCACCCTTGCATTTTAGGTATGTTGTGTACAATATCTTGAGAAATAATTGGAAAATTCCAACTGTATGCCATCATAATATTTTAATAGTATGTTCAAAGATATACAACAAAAAAGGACGCCTTTGTTTGGGTGAAGTGCAGAGGTTTGATGCATGGGTGTGTGTACGGCAGAGCTGGGGACTCGGTGTGTGTGATGCAGAGGTGGGGTACTTGTGTGTGTCTGTATGCATGTATGCACAGCAGAGGGAAGATGCCTATGTGTATGCGTGTGTATGTAGTGTGGAGCTAGGGTGCATATCTGTTGTGCGGAGATGGGGTGCCTGTGTGTGTGTTCCGGGAGGGAGGGGGAATGCACATTTTGGCAAATATACATTGTGCCCTTTTGTCCCCATGCATTCATCTCTTTAACCTCTGACACCTCACACTCTTTCTTCCCCCTCCTCCAACCCCTCTACATACTCTGTTTCCCTTCCAGACTCTCTCCTCTTCTCCCTCCCCCTAACACTCCCACCTCCCTGACCTCCATTCCCCCATCCTTCTTCCCTTTTTTTTTAAAGTTACTAGCCCTTTAACCTTTTTTCCTGCTTCACTCCTCCCCTCCTCACATCTAACTTTTCTTTTTATTTTTTTCAGGGCCCCATTCTGGCTGTCCTTTTCTGCCCATGGGAGATTCAATCCTCGTGGGCAGCTTGCAGCCTTCTGTTCTTCCCCTCCTGTTCTGCCCATGGGGATCCCATCTCCCGTGGGCTGACAGAAGGGGGCTTGTGGCTTTCTTGTGCCAGTGTGAGATCGGATCCCTGCAGGCAGACAACTTCCTTCTAGGCCACAATTGCGGCATTCCCCTTCTCTTCTGTCACTTCTTTTCTTTTTTAAGAGGAGGTGGGCAAGAAAATCCCAGATGCAAATTTCTGGTCACCATAGCGACCTGGGATTTGTTGAGCCCTATTCTATATCCTACAACTTTTTGATAACTGTCAGTGTTTTTGTTCTCCACAAAAGCAGTAAGAAGTTTACAACCAACAGTAAGAATAAGATGAATTCTGGGAATTTGAGTCTGAAAAAAAGAGATGTGTTTCAGATTATAAAAGATCTCCCTATCATCTTTACATCATAGAAACGATAATTGGGACATCAAACTGAACAAAGCTCACAGAATTGCCAGGGGTTCCAAATCCAAGGCTACTAGCAGCCACATTACTTCCACTGCTTTAAAGATAAACAAGCACTGATGAATACAGTCCATAAAGAAGAGCATCATAGATTTATCATAATATATAGTGCAAATAAGAAAAAGGTTTTCAACTTCTGACTCAAATTCTAAGAGACAAAAGGGGTTAAAATACAGATGAGGCTTTCTTCTCACAATGATATTTGATTATAACTGAGACCACTCTTACATAAAAACATACATAGAAAACAACGGCAGATGAAGACTATATGGCTTATACAGTCTGTCCATCCATAAGAACTATTAAGTTCTATAATCCCTTCCCTCTCCCACAGAGATTTTCTCCAATTGTCCCATGCATTTTCGAATTCAGATACAGTTCTCGCCTCCACCACCTCCACTGGGAGGCTGTTCCACTCATCCACCATCCTTTCCATAAAGAAACACTTCCTCAGATTACTCTCGTCTATCCCTTTCACCTAAATCTTATGATACCTCATTCCAGAGCTTCCTTTCAACTGAAGAGGGCCATTTCCTGTGCACTTATACCACGGAAGTATTTAAATGTTTATATCATTTATTTATTTATTTGGTAAACATTTATAAGCCGCCGCTTCCAGCGATCAGCAGCGGACCATGATGTAAATATCATCCCCTCCCGCTTTTTATCCAAAGTACACATATTGAGATCTTTAAGCTTATCTGTGCTAAAGGCTGTGTCCACCGTAGTGTGCATATTGCGGCCTGCAATCCAACCGAAACTGAGCAGTTCTGCAAAAAATACACCAAAGTCACTGCCTCCTTTATCGAGTAGCCCAAAGTAGCCTTAGAAGCTGCATCACCCTTGCATGGACCCACGAAGAGCACAAAAAGCCTGTGTGACCTATGGAAGGAATTAGTGACCTTCAGGTATCTGAGTAGCACTCTTCTTACATCAACCAAGCAAAGTTCTGTATTCTTCCATTGGCACTGCTGTATCAAAAAGGAAGAAAGACACTTCACATCACCCTGCCCTTCACCCATTATATCAATTTTTGGCTACATTTATCATATACCTGTCCTTTTACATTATTTCTTTGAGGTGCCTCAGTTCATCTTCTCTTAGGAATATATTGCAGAATAAGCACAGTTACTTACCTGTAACAGGTGATCTCCGGAACAGCAGGAATTAGTCTTCACACGTGGAAGACGTCGCCGACGGAGCCCGCACGGGAAAATGCTCCCCAGCATCCAATCAGCATCCCCGGCGGGAGTGACCGCGCCTTTGGGAGCATCCCCCGCGCCTGCGCGGTGGCTTCCCGCCCTTCCTACTGCCTCTCCCCAGTTGAGTTTCATAGCTGAGCCGGCAGGAGAGGAGAGGAAGGAATAGAGAAAAAGAGAGATACAACTCCCAGGGGAGGTGGGTGGGTTGTGAAGACTAATTCCTGCTGTTCCGGAGATCACCTGTTACAGGTAAGTAACTGTGCTATCTCCAGGAACAAGCAGGACTGAGTCTTCACACGTGGGGACTCCCTAGCTTAGGATGCCCGGGGAGATCCCATAAGCGCAGCCCAGACGGGATGGCATTTGCCCAGCCTGAATCTCCGGCATACCCTGAGGGATGGAGGGCAGGAGTTGAATAGAGGAACAGCGAATCCAAAGACTACGGAGGCAAGTCTTTAGAGTGCAGAACAGGTACCATTAGGATACAGCAAAAAAAACCCCAGGCTACGGGAGTAGGCAGAGGGGAGCATGAAGAGAATCATTAAGCATGTAATGAGTAAATGACCTAGTACCATACAGAGCTTACCGGCCATTAAGTTTCTAATGAATTAATGGTTTATAACCCTGTACTACTTACCCACCGGGTTGTCGGAAGTAGTCCTGTGATGAAGGCACTGTAGATGCAGTAGCGAGGTCATCAAGGAAACTTCACCGCAGCGAGGAGGAAGTTCCAAATCCGGAAGGCCATGGGATCCAGGCGTCAGCTGGGTCAGGAGAAGGACAGCAGGTCTTCCAGGGGGCTCACGGCAAGCTGAGCACTCCCTTAGGAGTAGAGTCCATAACTCAGAGGACCAACAGTGGAAGACAGGCCGAACTAGAGAGCCTATCCCGGAAAAGAGTAGAGGTGTACCCCGGAGCAGAAGGGGTACACAGTCTGCCCTAGCGAGAGATAGGGAGACAAGGGTCCGGACCTCCGGGAGGAGGACCTAACTGAAAGGGGACTGCTGACTTCACAGCAGTAGGGTGCCACCAGTCCGCGGCCCGACGGGGAATAGGCAGGCGGACTGGCCGGACCCCCTGGGGGGGGGGGGTGAGTACCGGCCATAGGGGGAAAAAAGGCGGTAAACACAGGTACTGTGGGGATCCCCCAAAGGCGCCTGCCAAGCAGGTGATATCCAGTATATCTAAGCTGGTGGACATGGGGACGCCCCCTCCGGTACTAACGCAGGCACGCCGGGGTGGCCTGCCTCCATGAGCAGCACTCAGTTAAGGCGGATCTGCCATCGATCCCCAGAACGTTCACCTGGAGAGGGGGCCGCAAGATCCGTCAGGGGAGGGATCTTTCCCGGAGGGCAAGGGCAGATCGGCGAGCTAAGAGCGCGGGGGACGGAGGATAGCATCAGTCCGGTAGAATGCCGCAGGGGTTGGAGGCCCTAATGTGTCCCCAGGACCTGCGTGTAGAAATTGTCCCCCGCACAATCGGAGGACATGAGGGTATAGTCCCTGGAGTATAGGGGGACTATAGCGGCTGGAGGGGAATTCCAGTACGGAAGCAATCAGCAAGAGGATACTGGCTGAGAGGGGTTCGGGGACGTACCGAAGAGTAAGTAGGGTGACCGTGGGCCAGAGCGATCACGGCGTAAGGTGGTCTCCCTTTCCCACAGAGGAGAAGACCTGTACCCCTAGATAAGTCCCCGAACCATTTTCCAACTGGACGAGCCCCAGAGTAGAGCTCTAGTCTAAACTTCTGGTAAGGTGGTTAAGAGCAGGCAGCCGCCCACCTGAGCCTAAAAATGCATAGTATGAGAGTCCTGGCGCGGGCCCGGGGACATCAACCCGTGGTGAGAGGTCCCTTGCTTGGGCGCGCCTGGAGGGTGGGCGGAGGGCTGACATTTCCTCTTCCTAGGAAGGGGGTCTGGAGGGGCATTTACCACCACCGGGGGGAAGCCGGGCCCTAGGCTGGCTGCTAACTCTGGGAAGGTTAGCGAAGCACTGTGCGACCTGACGTAAGGCTTCGCTATTGAAGAGGTGATCTCCGTCGCAGGGAGAATTACCCAGGATGTGCTGTGCCCGTCGACACAACTCGGACGCCTGCAACCATGCCGTGCGGCGTGCTCTAATGGCAACAGCAGAGGCTCTGCTGACTGACCAGAAGGAGTCCAGCGAAGCACGAGAAAGGAACCCGGAGATATTCCTGCAATGATAAAGAAGCAGGGAATATTCAAAGGCCTTGGTTGCAGATACGAAGGTGGATAACCGAGATAACCTCTCGGTGACCTCCCGAAGCGACAGACTCATATAAAATATATATGAAATAATTCTGGCCGCCAGCATAGACATTTGGAAGGCTTGACGTCCTAGAGTATCTAGCGTCTTCGAGGTGCGGCCTGGAGGGCGAGAAGCATGCCTCTCCTTGCTTCCGGCCTTCCTCAGCGCCGATTCCACCACAATGGACCGAAGTGGAAGCTGGTGCTGCCGAAACCCCGGGGACGGAGGCACCCGGTACAGAGCCTGCATCGCAGTCGGCGGCGCCGGAACCCTCAAAGGCGACCGCCAAGCCCCCAGCAGGAGATCCTGCAGGACGGGATGCAGAGGAAGCATCGCGGCTGCCTGTTCCGCAGGGCCTGGGCTCGGATCCGGGATAGGGATGGCCAGCAAGTCCGCTATGTCAAGGAGGAAATCCTGAAAAGACGGCTCTGCCGGAGCAGTTATGGCGGGAGAGGCCACCCGGGCACTAAGAGGCCGCTCGGGCCGAAGCCCGCTGGGCAGAGGAGGGGACCAACCGACCCGGATCGGGGCAGTCAACATGGCGTCGTCGGCTCCTGGAATCGATTCCAAGCTAGGCATCGAAGAAGTCGATGGCACCGACGGCGCCGCAGGAACCTACCTCGGCCCCGAACCCGGGGGCGGCGCTTCCCCCCGTGACTGGAGCGAATCCGCGGCCGCCGGAGGGCAGGGGCCAGCGGTCTCTGCTCTGCGCTGCGGGAGAGGACAGGGGCCGATCCCGAGACGTGCCGTGGCCAGGCTTTCAAGGCTGGACAACGACTCCAGGCTGGGCATTGAACCGAGCGAGGAGATCGACTCCATCCTCGAGGCCCCCGGCGGGAGTGACCGCGCCGGTGGTGGAGATCCCGGAGCGTGGATCGGAACCGCGCCGACCGGTGCCGCAAATATCAAGGGCCCCCGAGGATGGTGCTCGGAGGAGAGGGGGTCATCTGACGCCGGCGCCGATGTCGATCGGCGGGCACTGCCCAGTGCCGGGCTCCCTCTCGAACCCGTCCGACCCGGAGAGAAATCCTTCCGGGGCATACGGCCCGTCCCCGAGTGGACCCCGGTCACCCGACGACGAGTCCCTGCGGGGGGGGGAGGGAGTGCAAAGCCCCTGAGCCGACGTCGGGGTACCGTAGTGGGGCGGCGCAGACCCAGATTGGGTCGAAGCGGTCGAAGACCCCGAGCCCCTTCTCTAGGGAAGGGCGGGGCCCTCGATGGCCGCGTCGATGCCGGGGAGTCGCCCATGCGCTGGCCAACATACCCCGAGGTCCCCGGGGAAGGTCGATGGCGGTCCCTCGTGCTCGATGCCCCTGCCGTCGCCGGCGGAGCAGCGCCGCTCGAACCCGGTACCACCCTTGTGCAGGGCTGGGATACCGGCGACCCGGCGCGGGTCAAAGCGAGCGGTCCCGAGGGGAGGGAGGCAAGATGACCATCCCCGGCGCGGGGCGGAACCACCGACGCCCGCGCCCTCGAAGCGGGTACTACCCCCGCGCACGACCTAAACGTAGGGCCGTCAGACAGTGTCGAGTCGATCGGCCCCCGAGGTGCCGAGGGCAGCGGCTGGCGATCCCCGGAGGGGAGCGGGTCACTCGACATCGACGCCGATGGGTCGGCACCGTCCAAAGCGGATACCAGCCCCGTAGGAACGCCATACCGGCATGAGTCGGTCGGCCCCGGAGGCGCCGAGGACCACAGCCGCCAATCCCCGGTGAGGAGCAGAGCGCTAGACACCGACGCCGAGGGGCCGGAACCGCCCGAAGCGGGTACCGCCCACGCGCATGGCAGGGCTGAAGGAACGCCAGGCTGGACTGAGTCGATCGGCCCCAGAGGCGCCGAGGACAGCAGCCGACGATCCTCGGTGAGGAGCGGAGCGCTCGACACCAACGCCAATGCCCGGGGCTCAGTACCACCCGGAGCGGCTACCACGCCCGAGCATGGCTTGGGTGTAGGGAGGTCAGACCCGATCGAGTCGATCGGCCCCGAAGGAGGACACCGGCTGATGATCCCTGGCGAAGAGTGAAACACTCGACCCCGACGCCGATGAATCGGCACCGCTCGAAGCGGGTACCTCCCTCCGGCATGGCTCGGGCATGTTCTGTGAGGAGCGAACCTCAGGAACATCCCAAAACCCCGCAAATGCTTTGGAGCCCGAGGACTCCCGCCGGGGTATATCAGCCAAGGAGGACTTGAGGGGTTGGCCGGAGCCGTCGCCATGCCGCGCATGAGACTCGCCCCTCAAGACTCGGCTAGTCTTAACAGACTGTTGTGTGGTTAACTGATCCTGGAGAGAAGGACAACCCGACAACCGCGCCTTTGGCGCGAAGACGTCGTCGAGGGATACCCGAAAGAGGGAGGGTCTTCTCCCGACACTGTAGCCCGGGGAATCCGGGGAAAAAGGGTCAGGCCCCAAACAGGAGAGGCACCGGGCATTGGAGTCCACGTGGAAAATTAAGTCCCCGTCGTGAGGCTGGGGGGAAGAAGGCTCCATGCCCCGGTCCTCAGCGCCCGAAGGGGGCGACGAAAATTAATGAAAACAATTAAAAGAAAGAAAGAAAAAAAGGGGGGGGCACGGAGGTGCCACCGTCGGCGGGAAAGCCGCGACTACAGAAAAAAGGAAAACATTTTCTGCGGTGGCAGGAGGGACGTCCTGCCTGCTCCGCGGAAAACGAAAAACTGGGGAGAGGCAGTAGGAAGGGCGGGAAGCCACCGCGCAGGCAATGGGGATGCTCCCAAAGGCTTTCTGATTAGATGCTGGGGAGCATTTTCCCGTGCGGGCTCCGTCGGCGACGTCTCCCACGTGTGAAGACTCATTCCTGCTTGTTCCTGGAGATGAGAGGAATTTATATTTTCATAATTATCTGCATTCATTGTATATCTTCTAACCTATATTGTGGCTCCGTATATCTGTACAACATACCATAGGTCTGTATTGTACCTTCCCTTTTGGTTTTCTCAATCATTCATTACAGACTTCACAGACTATGAGCACGATTCTGAGTCATGGGTTGCGGGGCTACACGTCCCGGTGGGACATGCAGCCCCGCAAGCCGTCCGGACCCTATCCCCCTCCTGCTCTCCCTGCATGGCTAGAATTGCAGGACGGGGAGAGCTGGGAGGGCAGGAGGGGGTGGGGGCAGGGCGGAGAGGGGGCAGGGGTGGGCCGAGCCGAGCCCGCAGGACATACAGGGCCAATTCAGGTCACGGCCCTGTACATCCTGCTGGGTCAGAGGGGACATACTGGAATAAGCAGCGCTGACCCGGCGATCAGGGCAGGGTGCAGGGAGGTCCCTGCTGCCCGATCCAGGCCCCAGCTGGCCAGTCATGGGTCGGGCGGCAAGGAAGAGGGAGATCTAATAATTTGCAGGAATCGGGGGAGCCTGTGGGGAGGACGCCCCGCAGGCAGGCAGGGGAACGCCGGGCTGTCCTTAGGCCCTATTCTGTGTGCAGCGGGAACGTTTTGTTCTCGCCGTACAGAATCGGGTCCTAACAGGCCCAGACATGCCCCTTTCGGAATCAGGCTCCACATGTATTGTTATTTTTTTTAATATGGTTTTATAGGTTTGTTTTACATTTTTAACCACTCTTATATACAACTTTCTTTTTAATATCTTTTAAATGACTATCTACATTTTTAATGGTTAATGTTTTTGTTCTTAGTCTTCCTCTTATGCAATGCAATGTGTGCCTTCGAGTCAGTCCTGACTGCTGGAGACCCAGAAGCTCCTGGGTTTTCTTGGCAGTGTCACCGGAAGTAGATTGCCAGGCCTTTCTTCCGAGGCAATGGAGGGTTAAGTGACTTGCCCAAGGCCACAAGGAGTGCTAGTGGGACTCGAACCCTGGTTGTTGATTATAAATTATCATCATTTTAAGTGTTATAATTTATATTGTCATTAGAGCATATATTCACCCCTTATACATGATTTGAAAGTGCTCTGCTTGTTTTAGTAAATTTACACAGATTTTATATTCCATTATGGCTTAGTTTTACATTTTATTATTTTAACTTGTTGTATATGTGTTTTATTTAAAACTGTTTTAACCCATGACGAAGACTTTGCCGAAACACGGCCGTATTTGGTCTCTGGTATTCCTTTGCATTCTTCAATAAAATTTATTCTTTACCACCTCACCCTGGACTTGTTCATTAAGAGCAGGGTAGCCAGGCTTCAAATTCCATTGTGGGCACTGTTCCCTCTAAGCTGTGCGCGTGTGCGCGCGCACACACCTCGCCGAGTGAGCGCACATACTTTACAACAGAGCGCACAAAAATTACGATTCTGATTCTGATAGAAAACAACACAGACATCTTAAAATTTAAAAGTTGTGTATTTATGGTTTTCAAAAGTTCTACAATATTTTCTAGTGCAATCAATGTGGTGTACATACTTTATTCTGACATGTAGTCAAATTTTAAAGTATATAACTCAGAGTGTCGTTATGTGGCGCACAAAACTTTAACCTTCCTTCAAAAGCTGCACAGCTGATATTTTATGCGCACACAGCCTACAGAAAATTAGAGGGAACATTGATTGTGGGTCTTTGTGATCTAAAGCTAATCACCTAATTCTCCATCTTCTCTATACTCTGTTTTTTTTTAAAGGTGAAAGCAAGCACTGTCCTGATGTCTATTCCTGCCTGCAGCAGGTACAAACATAGACTTGCCTGCAGACGTCTCTGCCATTTCTGAGATCGAAGGGAGACATGTAAGTCCACTGCTCCTCCCTGGACACACCTTTGCCATACCCCCTTGCTACATGAACGCCCCTGCACTGGGGACGTTTGTGAACATCATTTGTGGAATGGCAACAGACATATGCCTATGATTTCAACATCCACCTGAACGTCTTCAGAAGTCCAAATCACAACTAAACCTTTTAAAATGACCCTCTTAGGGAACAACCACCCAAACTATGGTTACATGATGCAAGGTTCCACAACAGGTATCATCATCCAGGAAAAGGATCTAGGCGTCATTGTGGATAATACGCTGAAACCCTCTGCCCAGTGTCGAACAAAAACATAGACTGAGCCCTTCGAGGAACAAGGGAAATATATATATGTACAGTACCCAAATGTACACTGCTTTGACTCGTAGAAAAGCAGTATATAAGCCTAATTAAACAAAACAAGAATGCAAATAGAATGCTAAGAATCATAAGGAATGGAGAATAGAACCGGATATTATAATGCCTCTATATAGTTCCATGATGTGACTGCACTTTGAATATGGTGTGCAATTCTGGTCACCATATCTTAAAAAGGATACAATGCAATTAGAAAAGGTTCAGAGAAGAGCGACCAAAATGATAAAGGTGATAGAAGGATACTCCTACGGGGAAAGTGTAGTTACTCATCTGTAATAGGTGATCTCCGGGAACAGCAGGAATTAAGTCTTCACATATGGGTATCGTCAGCACCGACGGATGTTGCATGGGAAAGCTCCCCAGCGTCCAATAGGAAAGCTTTTGGCAGCATCCCACAGTGCCTGCGTGCTGCCTTCCTGCCTTTCCGACTCTCCTTCATAAGTTGAGTTTATAGCTGAGACAAAAGGAGAGAGAGAGAGAGAGACAACTCCTAGGGGAGGTGGGTGGGTTGTGAAGACTTAATTCCTGCTTTTCCCGGAGATCACCTGTTACAGGTGAGTAACTACGCTATCTCCAGGAACAAGCAGGAATGTAGTCTTCACATATGGGGACTCTCCAGCTGAGAGATGCCAGGGGGATGACCCTAGCAAGCTGCGAACCTCTGGTGAGATGGGTCATTCTTCCTCCCATGGATCTCTGGCATCAAAAACCCGGGACGGTGGGTAGTTGTTGTACTAAGTCTGAAAGAGATGCTGTAGAACTGCCTGTCCAAATAAGGCATCCCGACAGGAGTCCTTGTCTAAACAATAATGGGCTGTAAAGGTGTGTACTGAAGCCCAGGTGGCTGCTCTACAGATGTCGTCAATGGACACAGAATGAAGATTAGCCATAGAGGTTGCCATTGCTCTCACACTGTGAGCTGTGATGTGGCCTTCAAGAGAAAGTCCCTTACTCTCGTAAGCAAAGGATATGCAAATCGCAATCCATCTAGAAAGTTCTTTTGGAAAATGGAAGTCACAAATGACTAGAATCCAAAGCAACGAAAAGCTGAGAAGATTTTCTATGCTGCTTAGTTCTTTGAAGGTAAAAAGCCAAGGCTCTTTTACAATCCAAGGTAAGAAGGTTCCTTTCTGCATTAGAGGCATGAGGCCTAGGAAAGAATACAGGAAGGTAAACCGCTTGGTTTAAACGAAAAGGCAAAACCACCTTTGGCATGAAGTGAGGATGTCTCCTAAGAACTACCTTATCATGGTGAAATCTTGTATAAGGAGGATTAGCCACTAAGGCTTGCAACTCACTGATGTGTCTTGCAGAAGTGAGAGCAATTAGGAAGATGACTTTCCAGGAAAGAAACTTCAGGTCCGTAGTGGCTAAGGGCTCAAAGGGCGGTTTCATAAGCTGCCCGATAACAAGATTGAGATCCCATGCCACTGGCGGTAGCTTAATTAATTAATTAAATTTTTATTTATTTATTTATTTAAAGTCTTTTCTATACCGCGCTCTTTAAAATCAGCTCGGTTTACAGATAACAGCAACTTCGTCCATGAGTAAAGGTAGAACCTGTACTGGACTTACAGAAAACAGGGTAGAAAAACTTGGGTTAACTGGGGAATACTATATACAAGCACTAGGCTAAGGCAGTTTACCGTCTTAGCTTGCTATCTACATACTCCTGCTAGGAGTTGGTGGTGCTATTGTGTAGCGCTGGTGTCTTGTATGGTAGTGGGAGGTTTTGTTAAGAGTAGACCTCTCATAAATCTTGCTACGAGTGGATGAGAGAAGATAGGTTGTCCATCTAGTGGTCTGTGGAAAGCAGCAATGGCACTAAGATGAACCCTTACGGAATTGGTTTTAAGACCAGAATTTGATAAATGGAGGAGATACTCCAGTAGCGATTCCACAGGCACCGAAAAGGGGATAAGTCCCCTTTGAGAACACCATACAGAGAACCTTTTCCACTTGAAGGCGTAGGATCGCCTTGTGGAGGGCTTTCTGGAAGCCACAAGGATATCCTTTACCTGTTGAGAAAGGTTGATAGCTAGGAATCCTAGGCTTTCAGCAACCAGGCCCTGAGGTGCAAGGACTGGGGATTCGGGTTCAGTAGAGTCCCGTTCTCTTGGGAAAGAAGATATGGAGCATATCCCAACTCCAGAGGTGTGGCGTGAGAGAGACACAGAAGCAGAGGATATCACGTTTGTCGTGGCCAACGTGGAGCTATGAGTATCATACGACCTCTGTCTCTCTGAAGCTTGAACAACGTTTTGGGAATGAGGGGAATGGGTGGGAAGGTATAGAGGAAGTCCTGACCCCAGTGGAGGAGGAAAGCAGCTCTTGCCTGACAGTTTTGAGCTGGAATTCTAGAACAGAATCGGGGAAGTTTGGCATTCTGTGGACTTGCAAAAAGGTCTATATCTGGGGTTCTCCAAATTCGAAACACTCGAGCAAGTTGGTCTAAGTGCAGAGACCATTCGTGTGGCAGCAGTATTCGACTGAGTTTGTCTGCCCAAAGATTTTGAATGCCTGGAAGATATACAACTAGGAGGTGGATTTGAAGCTTTCTGGCGAGGGCCCACAGTCACAAATCTTTGTTGCATAATGACAGAGAGCCCATTCCGCCCTGCTTGTTCACATAGAACATGGCTACTTGATTGTCGGTTTGAACCAAGACTGTCTTGTAGCTGAGCTGGGCCTGGAATACTCAAAGAGCATGGAAAATGGCTCTGAGTTCTAGGAGGTTTATGTGACGACAAGCCTCCTGTGGGGTCCAGAGACCCTGAGTGGAGAGATCGTGCAAGTGAGCCCACCAACTTGGATGCATCTGTTAGGGTGGCCTGGCATAGGGGCTGCTGGAAAGGAGAACCTATGAGGAGGTTTTCCAGGGATTGCCACCATTGCAGGGACGAAATGAGATGTGTGGAGTTTCTGATTTTGTCCGAGAGGCGACCCGAGGCCTGTGTCCACTGAGAGGACAGGGTCCACTGGGCTGCTCGCATATGAAGGCGAGCATATTGAACCACATGGACAGTGGATTGCATATGCCCCAGGAGCTGAAGCATTTCCCAAGCAGTTAGAAGACCTTCAGAGCTGCTTGGGATGCCAGCTGTATTATACGAAGACAATGTGGCTGTGGCAAGAAAGCCCTTGACTGCCTTGTGTCTAGACGAGCCCTTAAGAATTTTAGAGACTGCGAAGGGGTGAGATGAGATTTTAATTAATTAATTAATTAATTATTTATTTACATTCTCTTATATACCGCGCTATTCTGCATCAGTGCGGTTTACATTGAACAAACTGAAATTACATTGAACAGGGCATTATAACTTGGAGATAACTTTTACAGGGAACATGGGCTATGGAGGGTTAAGTGGCTTGCCCAAGACCACAAGGAGCACCTGTGGATCTAGAAACCCCAGTCCTTCCGGCCCAAGGTTGCTGTCCTCTAGTGGGATTTGAACCCCCGACCTTCCGGCCTGAAGTACCTTGCCCCAACCACTAGACTACTCCTCCACTCCAGTTTATGACCAGTCCCAAATACCGAAGGATTTGCAGAGTGCGAGAAAGAGCGAAACTGGCTTCTGGAGCTGTTGGTGCTCGAATGAGCCAGTCGTCTAAGTAGGGGAAGACAAATATTCCCAGAGTTCTCAGGAATTCTGCTACTACTGCCATGCATTTTGTGAAGACTCTTGGGAAAGAAGCCAGACCGAAGGGAAGAACCCTCTATTGGAAGTGTCTTCCCTGGAAAAGGAATTGAAGGAATTTCCTGTGATCTGTATGGATGAGAATATGAGTATATGCATCCTTCAGATCTAGAGAACATAGCCAGTCCTGACTCTGAAGGTATGGCAGGAGTGTTCCGAGGGAGATCATTTTGAATATTTCTCGGAACAGATATTTGTTTAATTCTCTGAGGTCCAGAATAGGCCTGTGTCCACCTGTTTTCTTGGGTATGAGAAAATAGGAGGCGTAGAACCCCGCACCCTGTTGGGGTATGGGTACCTCTTCTATTGCTCCTTGAGTAAGAAGTGATGCGACCTCCTGACCCAGAAGATTGATGACAGGGACCCGAGAATTGAACTCCTTTATGACTGTAGGAGAGGACATGCTTTGGAAGTGAAGTCTGTACACCTCTCGTAAAATGGACAGAGTCCAGTTTTCTGATGTTATTTGTTGCCATCTGCTGGCAAAATGGCATAACCTTCCTGGAATGGTGAGGGGTTCTGGACCTTTCAGGGGCAGAAAAACTAAGTTCTCTAGGAAAGAGTCAAAGCCCCTGAGGAGGCTGAGCTTGTGGAGCCGATTGAGTTCTTGGAACTTGTGGTTTTCCTCTGCTGTCTGTTCTGTTGCTGCCTCTTTTGGGGAACATGAACTGGACAGTGAGCATGATGGGTTTAAGATGGGTAAAACCTCTTTTTCTTGTTGAAAAAAGGTTTCTTGGCTGACTTTTTCTTTGCTGGGTTGGCTGTAGAATTTGATAGTCTGTTCAAGGTAGTATTTTCAGATTCAATCTGATTGGCCTTGTCTTGCTAATCCTTGCCAAAGAGATTTTCTCCAGTGCAAGGGATGTTTCCCAGTTTATCTTGCACCCACTGTTCTAAGTCTGATGCCTGAAGTCAGGCAATACGATGTGCACCAATTGAAATAGTAGAAATTCTACTAATACATTCAAAGCAATCAAAGATTGCATGGTTCACAAACTTAGAGACATCCTGGGCATGTTTGACCAGAGTAAGAAATTCCTCTCTTTTGTCCTCAGGAAGAAGAGGGCTCATGAGATCCAAGTCTCCTGTAACCTCCTTGAGGAACATTCCCATATAGAGAATGTAAGAGCTGATAATATGGAGGATTGGAAGCAACGACGCCCAAAGGCATCGAGTGTCCTCGATTCACGGCCCAGAGGATTGGAGGAATGCTTCTTAGCACTCTTAATCCTACGCATTGCCGAGTCCACTACCATTGAATGGTGTGGTAACTGAGTCTTTTGAAAACCAGGACAGCTTGGAACTCGGTACATGGTATCGAGTCTTCGGGAGTGTGGAGACACCGTTAAAGGAGTTTCCCACATTCTTAGCATAAGATCCTGCAAGATCCTATGAATGGGCAGAGTAGCTGCCTCTTTAGGAGCCTTAGGGTATTGAAGAATTTCTAATTCTTCTACTCTTGGTTCCTTCTCTGGAGTCACCATGATTGCAAGACCTCGAGCTACATTACGTATGAAATCCTGGAAGGACATGTCTTCTGGAGGAGACATTCTGCGTTGAGGAGAAGGAGATGGATCCTACGGAAGGATTGCTCTAGTACTGGCAGAGTCAGAGTCATCGGAATCGGAGGATTCAAAGTATCTCTGTGCCGGGTGTTCCTGTAAAGCCTGGTACCGGTACCGATACCGCTCCCTCGATACCTGAGATAGACTCAAGGCTCGGCATGAGTGAAGCATACAGGCCGAGGCAGGTGCACTCGGTACCGGCATCGATGTCGGAACCGATACCTGTGGAACCGCCTGTAGCGGTCTTAGCTGTACCGAAGCTGCTAAGAGAGCCGCCAGACTGCGTTCAATAGTGAGGATTCTGTGATCCATCGCTCCTGCCGATGCCTGGGTGTCGGTACCAGTGGAAGCAGCTACGACCCAAGAACATGGCATCAGTAGTTCTGCAGAGGTTGAAGCCTCTGGTACATTCTGGAACCCCGTTAATGCTTTGGAGACTGAGGCCTCCCGCCGGGGCTGTTTTGCCGGTCAACTTTCTTTGAGGGCAATGCCAGTGGCATCGTGATACTTAGAAGGAGATCTACCCTTTGAGGACCGGCCAGTCTTAGAAGACTTAGGTTTAGTTACCTGAGATCCATGGGAGGAAGATGAAGCCCTGGAAGACGTCGATACAACGGACATCGTATCAGTGGCAAAAAGGGTACCGAGTTTTGCAGGTCTATTCTGCAGGCCCCTCTTGGTCATCTTTCTGCAGGAGAGATACTCCGATGGAGAATGGTCAGGACCTATACATTTAAGATACCATTCATGGGTGTCGGTGACAGATATGGTACCACCACATTTAGAACATTTCTTAAAACCACTAGCTGGTTTTTCCATGTTTGAAGAAAAATGGGCCTAGTGCCCAAAATGGCGCCTAACCCCGAGAGGGGAAAGGCTCCTAAAGAAAAGATTTTTAGAAGCTAGTTTTTTTTTTTTTTTGAAAAGAAGAAGAGAACCAGAGATACCGGTAAACAAAAGAAGAATCAGTTTTCTGCGGTGACAGGGTATACGTCCTGTCGGCTCCGCAGAAAACGAAGAACTGACGAAGGAGCGTTGGGAAGGCAGCATGCAGGTGCTGTGGGATGCTCCCAAAAGCTTTCCTATTGGACGCTGGGGAGCGTTCCCGTGCAGGCTCCGTCGGTGCCGATGATACCCATATGTGAAGACTACATTCCTGCTTGTTCCTGGAGATAGGTTTAAAAGGTTAGGGCTCTTCAACTTGGAAAAAAAGATGGCTGAGGGGAGATATGATAGAGGTCTATAAAATAATGGAGTGAAACGGATAAACGTAGATTGACTGTTTACTTCTTCAAAAAGTAGAAAATCTAGGAGACATCCAATGAAGCTACAATGTAGCAAATTTAAGACTAATTGGAGAAAACAAATTTCACTCAACATGTAATCAAACTCAAGAAATCATTACCAGAGGATATAGTAAAAGATGGGTTTAAAAAAGGTTTGGACAAGTTCCTGGAGGAAAATCCATAAACCATTATTAAAGAGGACCATAGAAATCCACTGTTATCTCCGAGAAAAGCTGCATGGAATCTGTGTATCTTTTTGGGAACCTGACAGGTACTTTGTGACCTGGATTGGCCACTGTTGGAAACAGGATACGTGTTTGATGGTCCCTTGTCTGGCCCAGAATGGCATACTTTACAGTATGTTCTTAGTAGAGCAACACTGATGTCTCAGTTTCGTTCTGCTTTGAAGCTAACAATACAGGTAACATAAAAATGTAGAGAGGAATACTAAAATGTTAATCTAAATTATTTTATTAACTAGAAGCTACTGCAAATGATCCTAGAACAGACATGGAGACCAACAGAGAAGAAATGCAATCATTAGGACACAAATCTCTGCCTGTTACTTTGAACTTGAAAGAAAACAATTCAGCAGCCTACATATACAAAACCCATTTGTAAGAAACATCAGAAGGCTGTGGTCTTTAGATGTATATAGGAAGAGGTCCCACATTAACAGATTAGTTTGTGTTTTATAATCTATGAACTGTAGTATGTGCATAAAATCAGTTTCTACCCATGGAAAAAGTTAGTTGCTGTCTCGTCTTTAAAACTCACAGGCCTACAGTACCATAGCTCACCATCTGAGCTTTTCAGAACAGCCACACAGAAGTTACATATATAATGAGATAACATATTTCTATGTTGAAACAGACAAAAAGAACCAGTCCTGTCCCACTGCATATATGAAGATATGTATATGCACCTTCCTTCTGTTTCAAGGAGACTTTGGATCATGTAGGGATATTTTTGCCTGATGTAGTATCTGAACAGGGTCGGCTATATGCTATGTTGATGAAAACAAGATCAGATTATATTTCTACATATTAAGGGCCAAGAGCAAGAATCAAGCTCGTTAAATAAGGGATCACAAAGTTTACAAAGCACAGTTACTTACCTGTAACAGGTGATCTCTGGGAACAGCAGGAATAAGTCTTCACAAATGGGTACGTCGGTACCGACGGAGCCTGCGCAGGAACGCTCCCCAGCGTCCAAAAAGAAAGCTTTTGGTAGCATCCCACACGCATGCGCGCTGCCTTCGCGCCCATTCACTTCCCTCTCATCAGTTGGATCTGTAGCTGAGACCGAAGGAGGGAAGTAGACAAATTAGAGAGAGAGAGAGAGACACACACACACAACTCCTAGGGGAGGTGGGTGGGTTGTGAAGACTTATTCCTGCTGTTCCCAGAGATCACCTGTTACAGGTAAGTAACTGTGCTATCTCCAGGAACAAGCAGGAATGAGTCTTCACATATGGGGACTCCCAAGCTAGAGATGCCTAGAGGAGGTCCCAGCATGTTGCAAATCTAATCGATGGGCCATGCTATTTCCCAGAACCTCAGGCATCCAAGGGATGGAGGGTAGGAGTTGAACTAAAAAGGTTATGCTGTGGAACAGCTTGACTAAAACAAGGCGTCTAGAGGGGAGTCCTTGTGTAGATCATAAATGTTAGTAAATATTGGATTCCAATTTCCTAATGTGGACCTCAGTCAAAAGTATTGTGAAAGTATCTGTTGAGGCTAATATGGGTCTGGTGCTAAGAGCCAGTACATTATCCTCAAAGAAAATACCTTACTGTGAAGTAGAGGAAATAAATTTTTCAATACAGGCAGAGGTCAGAAGCCTAAATGGCTAGAACTAATCCCAGAAGAAAAAAACTGGGGAAGTTTAATGGGGTTGGACTTTGGATGAGAAGCTAAAGCTTCTGTAGGCCAAAGACTGAAGCTCTTTGTCCTTGGAGCAGGAAAAGGCTCTAGGAAAGAGAGTAGATAAATCCGACTGGTTTGCAGAAGAGGATGGGTCTTTAAGACCCCTCTATCCAAATGAAAGAAAGAAACATTTGTAGTAGGCGGTGTAGCCTCCAATTTCTTGAAGATCAGTAATGTCTTCCCTAAGTGATATCACTTAGGATGATGACTTTACATGGAGAGCTTCAGATGTAACGTAACCGGAGAGGTTACAGTAAAAGAAGGTAGATTGTAATTACCATAGAAATTGGTTGTCCATTTAAAACCCTATGGCATGCTGGAACAGCATTAATATGGACAGTAACAAATCTTTCAGAGTGAGATATGTGTATTTATATAAACATATATATATATAAAGAGAGACTCACTTAATAACAAGAAGGGGTAAGACCTGCTTGAGAATATGGATAGAGAACCCCTTACTGGTTACACATGGAAGAACCATGAAGAAGGTCACCTGGAAACCAGTGAAATGTTCCTAGTCAGAAGGATGGGTCTAGATTTCTTTAAAAATTCTAGACTCTTTGAATAACCAGAAATGGAAATCTACGTGAAGGGGTGCAGAGAAATCCTTAGTCTTAAGACAACAGGTCTGGATCCTTCTATAACTTCAGTGTGGAGAAAAAGACGCAATAAAAGGGAATACCATATTTGCCCGTTTATGAGGGCAATATGAGTATAATGTGTTCTTTGTTCAGCATAAGCTCCAATGAAGTATTGGGGAGTAGAAGGAATGTACTAGACAAGGACCGACTGCAGTGAAAAGAAATGCATCCCTGTTGGAAGAGTTCTGCTGGAGATATGGAACAACTCAGGGAATTAAGCAATTCTTTATGCTTTCACGTGATCAAAGCCCTGGTTCATTTTCCCTAAAAGGAAATGTTTAGGAAGATGGTAAGAATAGGAAAAAAACGGTCATGTGGGAGCATGACTGGGCAAGCCTTTTAACCATCTGGAAGTTACCCACCAGGAATGGCTCTGACGCTCTCTGGCAGAGGCCCAGAGTTGCAGAGCTTTTTGTAGAATTGCAGAGAGCATGTTGTAGGTTGCCTAGGTGAGATCTGGTTGTTCAATTACCAGTGTGCAACCTAATCTATTCTGTGGGAGCCAAAGAATTGAAGATGGCTAAGAATAGCAGACAGGGACTTCCGGTGACGTCACCTACTGGAATGGCGGCGTAGCGGAGGAGCTCCGCCACCAACCCGCAATAATTCATGCTTTTTTAGCCCCCACGGGCAACGGAGCAGCGGTCCGAGGAGCGGCGGTGTAAGCGGAGTGTGCCGGCAAACCGCGGCGGCGGCGAAACAAGCGGGTGCAGCGAATCTGGCGGGAGCCGAACGGGTGAGATAGCCTGACCATCAGGGGGCTTCTTGGCCGGTGGCTGCGCCGAGTAGGCCCTGCTGGGAGAGTATCCACAGGGCCATAAGAGGCTGGCCGGTGAACAGAGGCAGTGAGGGCTCCAGCGGAAGGACACCGCGCCGCCGATCCTCACAGACCACGAGGCTGCAGAAGAGGGTCGCCAGCAGAAAGGTGCATCCGGAGGCAGAGGGGCCGGGAAGGCCTAGCACGTGGCCGGGAGAAGTTGGAGGCAGGGACCTGTGCCATGTTGCAGCCCACAAGGAGCAGAGTGCAGAAGTAGCCAGCAGTGGTGAGTCTCACACCCCCCCAGCTGCACTAAAAAGAGGAGCAGAGGCAGAGAACTGCCAGCCACGAGAATTGTACCCAGCAGAGGCTGTAGAGCAGTGAGTGGCC
Organism: Ichthyophis bannanicus; assembly: GCA_033557465.1. Taxonomy (NCBI): domain Eukaryota; kingdom Metazoa; phylum Chordata; class Amphibia; order Gymnophiona; family Ichthyophiidae; genus Ichthyophis; species Ichthyophis bannanicus. The sequence goes on from CM066035.1 coordinate 431,147,760, forward strand.
GCCCTACCTGATCCACTAGCCGGAGAGATCGGGGAGAAAGGGGCTAATCAGCCCAAAATGGAAAAAAATAATAAAAAAGAGACTCTGGCAAAAAAAAAGCTGGCCGAGTTCCGATCCCCATATGCAACTACCAAAGGAGGGAAGGAGGCAGAAAAAGCAGGGAAACCTGTGACAGAGACCCCACAGAGCCCGGAGGGGAGTGAAGGAGGAGAGGAGGGCTTGTCGACAGCGGAACAGATTAAACAATGGCTCCATGAGTTAAAGGAGGAATTGAAGATGGAGATGTGTGGGGTTAAAAATGAAATCAAAGAAGTAATGCAGACCATGCGCCAAGATCTGCTGGAGCTGGGGGGACGTATGGAGGAGGTGGAGACCAGGTTGGAGAGTCAAGAGGAGACCCTGACGCAGGTCCAGAGCAGCTGGGAAGAGCTCCAGAGGGCGCAGGAGACCCTGAAAGCTAAAACAGAAGACCTGGAGGACCGTTCGCGCGCAGATGTAACCTCCGGGTGAGAGGGGTGCCGGAGGAACCACAATATAAGAACTGTGAGGAAGTAGTCCAGCGGATCTTCCGAGACCTACTAGTAGCAGCTGGCCCAGGAAGACCTGCAGAGGAGACCCGCCTCGAAATAGAAAGGGCGCACAGGGGTCTGGGGCCCATCCGGGACAATAGGCCAAGAGACATTGTGGTATGCCTGCACTCCTTTAAGAGTAAGGAACTCTTGCTGGGTGCTAGCCGCAAACTGAAAAATTTCCGCTGGGAGGGGCATACGGTGGAGCTGTACCAAGATCTGTCCCAAGGTACGCTACAAAGACGGAGGGAGATAAGAGAAGTTACCGCATATCTCAGACATGCCGACCTGCGATACAAGTGGCTCTTCCCCTTCGGTCTCCTTATTACGGTGAAAGGACGTTCGAGGACGGTGAGATCCAGTGTGGAGGCGTGGAGAGCGTTGCGGGAGCTCGGTGCCGAGCATCTACCGGAGCAGGCCGGGGGCTCCTCCACTTCGCCAAGAACGGAATCCAGGACCGGAGGAGCAGCACAGTTGAAATGGCAGAGGGCAAGCGGACGGAGATTGGCAAGAACCACCAAGGACCCGCACCAGAGCCGGACCATAGAACAAGAGACTGGTTGAGCTGAAGCACCTCTCTAAAGGACTGGTATTTCTGAATAAGTTGGGCTGTGGGCGGGGGGGGGGGAAGGAGTGAGGGGTAGTGGGCCAAGGGGAGAGAGGGAGGGGGGAGGAGGTGGGGACCAGGCTGAGAGGGAGGATGGAGAGGGAAGGGGGTGTAGAGGGGGGAGAGTTGGAAGCGGGGGGGGGTTAGGCAGGGGAGTTGGGGGGGGCTAGGGGACGGTTGAGGTGGGTAGGTGGGGAGGGAGAGAAGGTCACCGAGTTGGAAGTCGCATCTCCGCAGAGGAGAGTTACGAGGGGGGGAGAGGGAGGAGGGGAGGGAGCAGCAAGGGGGGGAGAGGGAGGTAGGGTGGGAGCCGCGGGAGGGGGAGGGGGGGGGTGGGGGGAGGAGGGGGTGGGGAGGGGGGGGAAGAGGGGGGCAAAGTGGGAAGTGGGGGCGGAGGGACTTAGGGGGGCGAGGTAGGAACCTGGGGGAAGGAAAGGAGTTAAAAATTCTCACTTTAAATGTGAAAGGTCTAAATTCACCAATGAAAAGACAGAAATTATATAAGGAGTTAACAAGACATAAAGCGGATATAGTGCTGTTGCAGGAGACACATCTATTGAGACAACATGAGGCATTGGTGCAACCCCGGGGGTATAAGCACCGTATGTTCGCCTCTAATCTTAATGAGAAGAAGAAAGGCGGGGTGGGGGTGTTCATTAGAGAGACAGGCCCCATGGAGGTCCAAGTAGTGTCCCGGGACAGGGGGGGGAGGTATCTCCTGCTGAGGGTAAAGATAGGTGAGGAGTGGTTCTGCGTGGTAAATGTGTATGCCCCTACGGGTCCGCAAACTGAATTTTGGGACGCATTGAGTGAGCAAGTGGCGGCAATGGGGGATGGGGCCCTAATCTGTGGTGGGGATTTCAATGTGGCATGGGAGGTGGGGAGAGACACGACCGGGCGCAGGGAGGGGAGAGGTACGGATAGGAAACACTACCATAGTTTTGTGAGGGAGAACGGCCTGATAGATGTATGGCGGACCCTAAACCCGGGGCGGAGGCAATTTTCCTTTTATTCTGCAGCACATGGCACCTACTCCCGGTTGGATGCCATATGGGTAGGGAAGGAGATAACAGGACGGCTCCTAGGGGGTGAGATGGAACCCATTACCTGGTCCGACCATGCCCCGGTGGTGGTACGGGTGCGGGTGGAAGGGGAAGATAGGGGCCGTCAGTTCTGGAAGTTGAATGAGGGGCTCCTGGAGGACGAGAGGGTGGTGCGGGAGATCGAAAGGCTCATCCCGGAGTACTTTGACCAAAATGGAGGTGGGGAAGTGAGGGATGGCACAGTCTGGGATGCCTTCAAGGCTGTAATCAGGGGGGTTTTCATTAAGTGGGGAGCCCGTCTAAAGCGAGAGAGGGCGGAGAGGGAGGACCGGTTACGCCGGCAATTGCGGGAGATGGAGGAAAGAGATGGACAGGACAGAACTGGCCAGGTCCGGGGAGAGGTGCTGGCACTACGGGCCCAGGTGAATGCTCTTGAAGCGGAAAAGATACAATTCCGCCTACAGCTGTTAAAACAGAGGTTCTTTGAAGGGGGGAACAAAGCGGGGAAATTCCTCGCGAGACAACTGAAGAAGCGGAGGGAGTGGAATAGGATTACACAGATTAGGAGTACAGGGGGGGTAGTGCGGGAGGCCCCACGAATAAGGGAGGAATTTGTGGCCTTTTATAGTAACTTGTATGCAGCCCAAGCTGCGAGGTCGGGGGAGGACATTCGGGAATATGTGAGGGAAGCAGGGCTCCCGACTCTGACGGGAGATGAACAAGAGGGGCTCGACAGGGAAATACAAGCTGACGAAGTCAGCCAGGCCATCAGGGGATTGAAAAACGGCAAGGCCCCAGGGCTTGATGGTCTGACGGCAAAGTTTTATAAGCGCTTTGGGAGCCTTTTGCTGAACCCGTTGACCAGGGTATTTAATGGACCGGGGCGGGGGGAGGCCCTGCCTGAATCAATGGGTTGGGCAGGTATTACGCTTATCCACAAAGAGGGGAAAGACCCGCAGGAGTGTGCGTCCTACCGTCCGATCTCGCTGCTGAACTTAGATGCGAAACTGCTGGCGAAAGTACTAGCGGTGCGCCTCAATGGAGTGTTAGGCAAATTGGTGCATGAGGACCAGGCTGGATTTGTGCCAGGCCGGCAAGTGGCGGATCACATCCGCAAAGTGTTAAATGTGATGTGGTCGACACAGCGGCAGGGGGCGGGGCCTTGTTGGTATCACTGGATGCAGAGAAGGCCTTTGATCAGGTGTCTTGGGACTTTCTGTACACGGTGTTGGAGGCCCAGGGGTTTGGACCTGGGTTTACACAGTGGATAAGGGCTCTTTATGCTAGGCCGAAGGCATGTGTTCGCGTGAATGGGGGTACTCTGGGTTCTTCCCCTTAGAAAGGGGGACGCGGCAGGGATGCCCACTGTCCCCCCTACTTTTTGTGCTATCCTTAGAGCCGTTGGCAGCTAAGTTGCGCAGCAACCCCGATATCACGGGGGTTAGGGTGGGACGTCAGGAATGCAGAACGTCCCTCTTTGCAGACGATATACTCCTGACACTTACGAATCCCAGCGAATCACTGAGGGCTGTGATGAGAGAGATTCAAGACTATGGTGAAAGGGCGGGCTTCCGGATTAATTGGGGGAAATCGGAGATTTTGAGTGTAGGGGGGGAGGGGGAGGGACAGCGTGACTGGCAGCAGAATTTCCCATTCAAATGGGCAAAGACATCGATCCGGTACCTCGGGGTTCACCTCGGTAGAACCTTGGAGGAGTTGTATGATTTAAATTACAAAAAATTGGTGGGGCAGGTAGAGGCGCGGTTACAAGGCTGGAGCAGGGGGTATTACTCGTGGTTTGGACGAATAGCGACGGTTAAGATGATGCTTCTCCCCCAGTTCCTCTTTCTGTTTCAAGCTTTGCCGATCCCGATCCCCCCGAAAGTGCTGAGAAAGATCCAACAACAGGTCGAGCGGTTTATCTGGGGGTTGAGGCGTCCACGGGTGGCGGCAAGGACGCTGCAAGTCTCGGTACGGGAAGGAGGGATGGGGGTTCCCAACTTCCGACTATATTATGCGGCAGCACAATTGAGAGCAGTCTACGCGTGGTTGCGGGAACCCCAGAAGCAGTGGGTTCAGCTGGAGATGGCCGAATTCAGGCCGGGTGCACTTGAACGGATAGTATGGGAGGGGAAAGGAGAGAAGGGGAGGAATCCCATTGTGGGGCATACTTTGCAAGTGTGGCAGCAGTACAGGAAGCGGCTGGTGGGCGACAAACGATGGTCGGCCACCATGTCACTACAAGCATGCTGTGCGGAGAGCGGGGGACCGGGAGCCACAGTGCTCCGTAAATGGGCGGCGTTAGGATTGTCCCAGGTGTCCCAGATTGTGGTAGGGAGACACTGTAGAGGTTTTGAGGGGGTCCGGGACCTTTATCGTTTGGGGGAGGTAGATAGATTCGCGTATAGGCAGCTATGCTCGGTAGTGAGTACAAAGGGAAGGGAGCAAGGGGGATGGGGGGGAGGTGAATGGTTTGAGGGAGCCTGTCTGGGATCCCTGGGACGTCAGGGGATGCTCTCCAGGATTTATAGAGGGTTGACAGCGAGGGGAGAAGGCAAGTTGAAATACATGGAAGCATGGGAGAAGGATTTAGGGGTAAGCTGGGGGGTGGAGGAGTGGGAGACAGTGGCACTAGGAATAGCACGATTCTCCATTGCAACGACACTGCGAGAGAATGGGTTTAAGGTGCTGAGTCGCTGGTATCTCACACCGGAGCGGTTGTATAAAGCGGGGGGGTGTTGCAAACGGATGACTGCTGGCGAAAGTGTGGGGAGCGCGGCTCCTGGCTGCATATGTGGTGGACTTGCCCGGTAGTGAGAGAGTACTGGCACCGTATAGGGGAAAACATCAACAAAATGATGGGGGCGAACCTCGAGCTTGGCCCTGAGATGTGTCTCCTGCATAGACCAGATGGAAAATGGGAGGGGGATTGGAAAATTATTTGGTATTGTGTCACAGCGGCCCGCTGCGAAATTGCATGGTATTGGAATAGACCAGCTCTACCCTCCATGGCGAGCTATGCACGCAGGGTGTCGCATCTTTATGCCATGTATAAATTGACCGGGGAGCGGGGAGGGAGAGGGGAGCAAATGGAGAGAAGCGGTGGGCAGGGGTTTGGAGGTGGTTGAGGGAAGAGGGGTGGAAATAGAGAGGGGGTGGGGGGATGGCAGATAGGAGGAGATATGACTAGGGAAAGCTGACTATTGAGAGGGCCGCATAGGCGGTACGCTGTTGGGCCCTCTCAGTTGGTCGCTACATAGCCTGAGCTAGAGCATTGGGGGAGGGGAGGGGGGGGGGAGATTGGGTTGGGTGGGGGGGGGGTCAGGGATGGGATTCGGTATTAGGGACTGTGTGTTAGTTGAAGGGTTGTCTCTTATGTTGTTGTTTGCTGAATCCTTGATGCCTTGGAGCTGTTGAGCACATGCTAATGTAACTGTTACAAAAGTTAATAAAAATTAAAAAAAAAAAGAATAGCAGACAGACTGGTAGCCTGCAACAATAAATTGTCCAAGTAGGTTTTGGAACCTCTCTTGGAATTATGTGTTATTAAGGCAGCAGAAGAGGTTAGGTCTTATAGATTGGAAAAGGACCGGCAGACATAATTAGAAGTGATAAACTCTCAATTATGGTCTGATAAGCTGTCTTAAAAGAAATATTTGAAAAGACTGCAGAGGGGAGAAACTCTGTATGGAAATCACTTACTGGAGTAGGTATTGAGGACAATCCTATGGCTTAAAAGGTAAGACCTCCAGTCAAATAGTATCACTCTTAGAGTGAAAGTCTCAACTAAGAGGGATAGAAAGTAATACAGAGTTGGGAAGACTTACAATTTGCAGTCAAAAGTATGAGATATCCTCGTACAGGACAACTGCCAAGGTGAAGGGCATAGCATACCTTGTAAGTAGTTGTAACTCCTCTGTTTACTTTAAAAGGAGAGGAGAAACCTGTTACCTGTAGGGCATGATATATTTATTTATTTATTTTATTTATTTAACATCTTTTATATACCGCACTCTTCGTCATCAGCGCGGTTTACATTTTAACAAATTGTACTTAAGCATGAACATATGTTAAGTTTACAGATAACAGGGAATGAACTTGGATAACTGGGGTTAAATAGATAACAAGAATTCAAACTATTTACAGCAAGAAATCACATGTTTATAGTTCAAAGGCTTGGGCTCTAAGGGGATTTGAAATGGGGTGAGAAATGAATATGGGGGTGTACTTGACTAACCATGATCATTGGTTCGTGTTGGGAGGGAATGACTTAGGGAGTTCATACTCTGAGGGAAGTGTTGTAGGAAGAGGTGTGTTTTTAGATCTTTTCTAAATTGTGAGAGGTCCTTTTGTGATCTGATGTTGGGTGGTAGCATGTTCCAACATCTAGGGGCAAAGGATGAGAATGCTCTTGTGCTAGTTGTCTGGTTGAGTTTTGATTGGTATTTTGGGATCACTAGTGTGTTTTCTGTTGTGGAGCGTCGGGATCTGGAACTTTGTGGGTAATGCAGGTGGTCAGATAATGATGATGATGAGATTTGGTGAATTGCCTTGAAAGTGATGAGAAGGGCTTTGTATAAAATCCTATATGATATCGGGAGCCAGTGAAGTTCGAATAGGATAGGAGTGATATGATGACTCCTTGGGGCTCTGTGTAGAACTCTGGCAGCCATATTCATGGCCAATTGTAGAGGATTAAGCGTACTCTTGGGTAGGCCCTGTAACACAATATTAGCGTAGTCGAAGTGTGGGGTGACCAACGCTTGGAAGGTTGTTCGGAAGTCTTGTGGTTCAAGCATTGGTCTGAGGTGTCGTAGAATTCTGATCTTGTGATAGATGGCTTTAACTGTATTTTTTATATGATCTCTGAACTCAAGTCGCTGGTCGAGTATAACGACTAGGTAACGTATAGTTGATTTGAGTGGTAACTCGGCATCTCTTGTTCTTAGAGTTGGTGGGGGTGAGAAGTCTTTGTTCCTTGTTACAATCAGAACTTCCGTTTTTTTAAAGTTAATTCGGAGGTTTTGTGAGAGCAGCCAGTCTGAGATTGCATTGAAGCAGGTAGTTAGTGTGGTATAGTCGGGTTTCAATACGTTGACTGGTGTGAATAGTAGCACATCATCTGCATAGATGAGGCAAGATGTTCCAAATGACTGGGCGATGTTGCAGATGGACTGCATATAGATATTAAATAGCAGGGACGAGAGGGAGGAACCCTGTGGTACACCTTGCTTCTGTTGGAAAGGCATAGATGTATTGTCACCCGACCAGACCTGCTGCCAGCGGTCTTCCAGGTAAGATTTGCACCACTTCCAGGCCATTCCTTGAATCCCTTTTTCATGTAGTCGGTTAAGCAGCTTAACATGGTCAACAGAATCGAAGGCTGCTGCAATGTCTAGGAAGATCAATGCAACTCCATTCCTGATGTTGTCTGTTGTAATAATAAGCGTGTTCATTAGAGAAGTTAAAAGGGTTTCAACTCCGTGGGATTCTCTGAAACCATGCTGATTTGGGTCGAGTGGAGCTTCGGAGTCAATGTGTTGTTGGATTTGCCTTAGAGTGATTTTTTCTAGTATCTTGGCTAGAAAAGGGATACTTGAGATTGGGCGGTAGGAGTCTTCTTTTTTTGGATCGAGTTTATTGTTTTTGAGTAGTGGATGAATGGAGGTCTGTTTGAGGGCTGTTAGGAATATCCCTGTGCTAAGTGACTGGTCAGCTATGGCTGCTATACAAGGGCTGAGTTCTGTTCTTAGTGATTTGATCCAGTGGGCTGGACATGGATCATTGGGGGCAGTGGTGGCATTGATGGAGGTTATGAGTTCTTCGATTGCCTTAGGGGTTGGGGGTGAGAATTTATTAAGTATGATCTGGACGTTGGAGGTTTGCATGGGTTCGCTTGTGATTGTAGTTGAGATCTTGATCATCTTGGATTGGATATAGTCAGCATATAGTTGTGGTTGTATGTGTTCATGTTGTGGTGGAGAAGGCTCACTGGTTAGAGATGTTACTAGTTGGAAGAGGTCTCTAGGTTTGTTAAGGGAGCGACTGAGGAGCCTTGCATGGTATTCTCTCCTCTTATCCCAGGTTAGTTGACAATGAGAATTCAAGTGAGTTAAATAGGTGGATTGGTCACACAGGTTAAGAGTGTGTCTCCATTTCTTCTCAAGTTTCCTTAATTGCCGTAAAGAGGTTCGCAGTTCAGAGGAGAACCATGGCGCGTTCCGTTTCTTGGTGAAAGAGGAGGTAGAGATGGTTTGGTTAACTGTGGCAGTGGGCTGGGCTGATAGTCCAAGGACACTGTTCCAGTTTTCTACTGTTTCATCAATGTTGTTATGCATTGTAAAGAGTTTTGGAATGGTTTGAGAAGTAATAGTGTCAATGTTGAATGGTTTAAAACGTGCTGGTTTAGAGAGTGGATAAACATCCGGTGTTTTGCTTGGAAACTCCTCAGCTGGTATGGAGAATGTTATAAGATTATGGTCGGACCAGGGGACGGGGGTTGATGAGGGTTCAAGTTGATTTGGCGGTTCACAGTCTGATGATGGGGCGAAGATGAGATCAAGAAGATTTCCTGGTTTATGAGTTGGATCTTTTACAATTTGCTTGTAGTGTAAGTCGGTCATGGCGTCAAGGAAGGAGTTTGATACTGATGGCGGGGTGGATGCAAGGTTGAGATCTCCTAGGAGCCAATTAGATTTGTTGAGTTCAATGGGGTTGGTAACAAGATCAATTATGAATGACAGATCATCAGCTGGAGCATTTGGGGCTCTGTAGATGAGGTTTAAGGTGTTAGTACTATTGGAGATTGATAGTGCATTTATATGGTCCGTGGTCTTGGTAGAGACGATGCGGTACTTTAGATCTGATCTTGCAATTATGCAAACTCCTCCTCCTTTTCTGTTTTCCCTGTTGCAGGTGTAAATGGAGTAGTTGGGTGGAGTAAGTTGGTTCATTATGACATTGTCAGTGTTTGACAGCCATGTTTCTGTTATCAGGAGGATGTCTAGGTTAAGGTTTGATAATAAGTCAGTGATAGCAGGCCACTTGTTTCGGGCTGAACGTGCGTTAATGAGAGCACACTTGAGATCCTGTGAGGTGGCTCTTAGATTAGGTCTTCTGGTGTTTGTTGTATCAAGAGTTACATAGAGAAGGTAGGTGTGTCTATTGTGATATGTATATTGTGGGTATTGCTGTTGGTTTTGGTGGGGTTTCCTATTCTTGTATTGGTGTATAGGAATAGGATTAGAGTTGGATGTTAGGGCAAAAGATGTGTGTAGGATACTGGAGAGGGCAGAGAGGAGGAGGAGGGTGAGTGGGATGAGGGCCATGACTTGTAGTGTAAGGATTCACAATTATTGTGAATAGGAGGTTATGATAAAATTTGTAGTTATGACTGGGAGAGTATAGGGGTGAAGCTACAAATAATTGTCTAATTAAGGTACGTTGTAATATATTCAATTTACAGAATGGTTGCTGACATTAATCTTATACACCGTTCATTAAATTACAAAAAATTACAGAGTAATAGCTGACAGAAATCCTATTCATAGAAACTCCAATTAAAGGATGGTTGCTGACAATAATCCTGTTCTCTATGGGTTGCGCTCTATGTTAGAGAGGGCATTGAGTCAGAAAGGATTAAAGTTTTGCAGGGAACAAAATTTGCTGTAGAATCTCTATGGATTGAAATTCCATTTATGAAGGGGAAGGTGATGGCAGTTGGAGTATACTATCGACCGCCTGGCCAGAATGAACAAATGGATGATGAAATGCTCAAAGAAATCAAGGAAGCTAACAAAAGTCACAACAGAGTAGTAATAATGGGTGATTTCAATTACCCTGGTATCGACTGGGTCAGTGTCACAGCAGGACAAGCTAAAGAGATAATGTTTCTAGATGGAATAAATGACTGCTTCTTGGAGCAGCTGGTTCATGAACCGACCAGAGGGGAAGCCATACTGGACCTAGTCCTTAGTGGAACGCCAGATCTGGTGCAATAAATAAGGGTGTTGGGACCACTTGGCAATAGTGATCATAGTATGATCATGTTTGATTTAATTAGTGGAGGACAGATAGTAAAGGCATCCACAGTACTACTTTTTAACTTTCAAAAAGGAGACTATGATAGAATGAGGAATATAGTTAGGAAAAAACTAAAAGGAGCGGTTCCAAAGGTTAAAGACTTACAGCAAGCTTGGGTGTTATTTAAAAATACTATCCTCGAAGCCCAGACCAGCTGTATTCCACGCATTAGGAAAAGTGGAAGAAAGTCCAAAAAACTGCCAGCATGGTTTAAAGGTGAGGTCAGAGAGGCTGTTGCTGCCAAAAAAGCAACCTTCAAGAAATGGAAAAAAGAGCCAAATGATGAAAACTGGAAACAGCACAAGCACTGGCAAGTTAAATGCAAAGCATTGATAAGGCAGGCAAAGCGGGAATTTGAGAAGAAACTTGCTACGGAAGCAAAAACACGAAATAAAGACTTTTTCAAGTACATTCGTAGCAAAAGGCCTGTGAGAGAGTCAATTGGACCATTAGATGATAGAGGGGTAAAAGGGGCAGTAAGAGGAAACAAGGCTATAGCAGAGAGACTGAATGAATTCTTTGCTTCGGTCTTTACTGAGGAAGATGTAGGGATGTTACCCAAGACTGAAGTGGTATTTAAAGGTGATACTGCAGAGGAATTGAGAGAAATATAGCTACACCGGGAAGATATATTACAACTATTTGATAAACTGAATAGTAGCAAATCACCTGGACCAGATGGTATACATCCCAGAGTGTTGAAAGAACTGAAATATGAGATTGCAGACCTGCTATTGGTAATCTGTGAACTTTCATTAAAATCATCTGTAATACCTGAAGATTGGAGGGTCGCCAACGTAACACCAATTTTTAAAAAGGGTTCCAGGGGTGACCCAGGAAATTACAGACCGGTGAGCCTGACGTCAGTACCAGGGAAAATGGTAGAAACCATCATAAAGAACAAAATTACACAGCATGTAGATAGTCATGGCCTAATGGGAGACAGCCAACATGGCTTTAGACAAGGAAGATCTTGTCTTACTAATCTGATATGTTTTTTTGAAGGTGTGCATAAACAGGTAGACAAAGGTGAGACAGTTGATATAGTGTATCTGGACTTTCAGAAAGCTTTTGACAAAGTCCCCCATCAGAGACTTTTGGCGAAGCTAAAAAGTCATGGGATAGGAGGCAGTGTACTATTGTGGATCGGGAACTGGTTAAAAGATAGAAAGCAGAGGGTAGGGCTAAATGGCCAATATTCCCAATGGAAAAAGGTGAATAGTGGAGTACCCCAGGCATCTGTACTGGGTCCGCTGCTTTTTGACAAATTCATAAATGACCTGGAAAAGGGAATAACTAGTGAGGTTATCAAATTTGCAGATGACACAAAACTGTTTAAAGTTGTTAAAACCCAAGAAAACTGCAGGAGGATCTGGATAAATTGGAAGACTGGGCATCCAAATGGCAGATGAAATTTAATGTGGACAAGTGCAAAGTTATGCACCTAGGAAAGAACAACCCACACTATAGTTACACGATGCAAGGCTCCACATTAGAAACCACCACCCAGGAAAAAGATTTAGGAGTCATCGTGGATAACATGTTAAAACCCTCCGCCCAGTGTGCAGCGGCGGCCAAGAAAGCAAATAGAATGCTAGGTATCATAAGGAAAGGGATGGAGAATAAAACAAAGGATGTTATAATGCCTCTGTATCGCTCCATGGTACGACCGCACCTTGAATATTGTGTGCAATTCTGGTCACGTATCTTAAAAAGGACATAGCGTTATTAGAAAAAGTACAGAGAAGAGCCACCAAATTGGTGAAGGGGATGGAAGGCTACTCCTATGAAGAGAGGCTAAGAAGGTTAGGGCTCTTTAGCCTGGAGAAGAGACGGCTGAGGGGAGATATGATAGAGGTCTATAAATTAATGAATGTAGTGGCACGGATAAACGTGGATCAATTGTTTACGCTATCAGAGTATAGAAAGACTAGGGGACATGTAATGAAGCTACAGGGTAAACTATTTAAGACAAATAAGAGAAAATATTTTTTCACTCAACGTGTAATCAAACTCTGGAATCTGTTACCGGAGGATGTAGTAAGGGCTGTTAGTATAGCTGGGTTTAAAAAAGGTTTGGACAAGTTCCTGGAGGAAAGGTCCATAAACCACTATTAAAAAGGGACCCAGGATATCAATGCTTGACCCAGTACAAGCATTGTGGAACCTGTGTCTTTTGGGGATATTGCTAGGTACGTATGACCTAGATTGGCCACTGTTGGAAACAGGATACTGGGCTTGATGGACCTCGGTCTGACCCAGTATGGCATGTCTTATGTTCTTATGTTCTCAGAGACTTCAATTACAGGATGGATGCTGACAGTAAACAACGTTACATATGATGTTTAACAATGTGTAGGAAAAATACATTTAGGGACAAAAATTTGGCAAGTTAACAGATAATGAAATAGATGCTGTGGTGGTGTTGGAGCAAAGCAGTTAAGAGTTACGTGTGTGGTGGACTTCTAGTAATTTATTTTTTTATTTTATTTATTTATACATCTTTTCTATACCGCCACTTCCAGAGATCAGTGGCGGTTTACAGGTAACATAAACTTTAATAATAGAGTACTATTATTTTACATAGAACAGATTTAGAACAAAGAACATTCAACTATTAAATGTAACTCAAAAATACAATGAGATAACAGGAGAGGTAGGAACGTTTGAACTGGGTATGAATTAGATAATGTTTCAAAACATACTACCAACAGTATATCAACAGTAAAGGGAAATATTTACATTAAATTACAGTTATTCACATTAGAGACAAGCAATTGCTTTCAAAGAGTAAGCTTAATCTAGGTGAGCAATGTGAATGTGTGGGAAAGGTTTATGCCTTGTCTAGGTAGGGTCAGCGAGTGACTGATGATCGGTGTTGTTTTTCTCTGTGTTAGGATTATCTTCAATGTGGAGGTTATTGTAGTGCAGAGTAAATAGATGGGTTTTTAGATTTTTTCTAAATAATTGAAGATCTTTGATTTCTCTGATTTCAATCGGGAGGTTGTTCCATAACGTAGGGGCGAAGTATGAGAAAGCTGTGTTACTTGTCTTCTGACTTGTCTTTCGAATAGAATCAGGGACTTGTATCGTGTGAAGGTTTATTCTTCGTCTTGATCTATTTTCATGTGGGATGTTGATGAGCGTAGATAAGAAAGATGGTGCTATATTATTAAAGATCTTAAACGTATTGACTAAGGACTTGTAGATGATTCTGCATGAGACGGGTAACCAATGGAGAGCGTAGAGAATCGGAGATATATGATCTGAAAGTTTCGCTTTATAGATAATCCTTGCGGTGACATTTTGGGCTAATTGAAGTGTGTGAATATTTTTCTTAGAGGTCCCTTGAAGAATACCATTACAGTAGTCTAAATGTGGTGTAATAAGTGTTTGTACTATGGTTCTGAAATCAGTGTTATCTATCAATGGTCTAAGTTGTTGGATTGTCCTCAATTTGAAATATATTGTTTTTACAGATTGTTTTATATGTTTGGTGAGGCTAAGGGTCTTATCCAGAGTGACTCCCAAGTATTTGATCTCATCTTTGACTGGGAGAGAGTTTTTTCCAATGTTGATTTCAAGTGGGGGAGTGAAGCTTGTGTTTCTTGTTATGAATAGAACTTCTGTTTTTTTTTAAATTAATATTCATATTCCTTGATTTCAGCCACAGCTCAGCTTCAGAGAGGCAACGACATATGTTACTATAATCCAGGTTGGACACATCAAATGGCGAGTATAACATGATGTCGTCCGCGTAGATGTGGTAGTTGATTTTGAAGCGTTTAAATATGGAACAGATGGGTTGAAGATAGAGATTAAACAAAAGTGCCGAAAGGGCAGAGCCTTGAGGGATGCCCTGTTCTTGTGGAAATGGGGATGAGGCATTTCGATCTATTTGCACATATTGTGTCCGGTTAGTAAAATAGGATATGAACCATTCAAGGGTTTTATCTTTGATGCCTATTTGAGAGAGTCTTGAAATGAGCGTGATATGGTTTACAGTGTCAAAGGCCGAGGAAATATCAATGAATATGAGAATGAAGGCTCGCTTGGCATTATCGATACCTCTGATGATTGTATCAAATAGTGCTGTTAGGAGTGTTTCTACACCATGATATGGGCGAAATCCATATTGATGATGATCTAATGGAGCTGAGGAGTCTATATAATCTTGCAGCTGTGTTTGCACAATCTTTTCAATAATCTTGGCAAGGAATGGAATACTTGCAATGGGACGATATGAAGTTGGGTCATTGTCGTCTAGTGTTTTGTTTTTTAACAGCGGTCAAATTGCTGACCTTTTGAGGACATCTGCTATACGTCCTTGTTGAAGAGATTGGTTTACTATGTTCAGTAAGTCTGAGGCAAGTTCTGTTTTTGTTGATTTTATCCAAGTCACTGGACAAGGATCAAGAAGAGAGGTTGTTGTATTTAGGTTGGAGATTGTCTGAAGTAGGAGTTTGTTGGTAATAGGGTGGAAGGTTTTCCATTCCAGGTGGTTATTATCTGAAATAGTTAGGCTAGGTGGGGTGAAATGGCTGTTAAGTTTGAGTTTATTTGCAAAGTGATCAGCAAGTATTTGCGGGCTAATACAAATTTTGTGAGAATTGTTGGATGGGGATTTGGTTAACGATTTGACAATCTCAAATAGTTCTCTAGGACGATTAATAGCTTTAGATAAAGTTTTAGAGTGATATTGTTTTTTAGCCTTATTAATCGCATCCTTGTAATCTTTGAGTAGTGAGAAATATTGTATTCTGAGTTCGTGAGTTTTTTTCCTTCTCCAAGTAGATTCCATTTTTCTAAGACCTTTCTTCAGAATTGCAAGTTCAATAGTATACCATTTTTCATTTTTTCTCATTTTATGGCAAATCTTTGTTGAATATGGTTCTGATGCGGATCCAATAATGGTATTCCAGCTGGATATTGCGTCATCAAGGTTATAGATATAAGGATCCAATCTAGGGAGTACTGATTCAAGAAACTCTTCTCTATTGAATGGTCGAAATCTTTGACCTTGTTGTAGATTGACAAGGGGTACTTTGGTGTATTGTGGGAGGTGGAAAGAGAACCTAATCAGATAGTGGTCAGACCATGGGACTTGAGATGTGGAAGGTGAGACATAATGAGCTGTGGTTGTGTAATGGGTAGGAATGAATATTAGGTCGAGAGTGTTTCCTTTGGTGTGAGTTGGTTGGTTAACTGTTTGCTTGAAGCCCATTTCTTCCATCGCTTCTAAGAAAGATGTTTCTTGATTGTTAGAGAGAGATGGCAGATTGAAATCACCTAGCATGATGAGGGGTTTCCTTATTGTAGAGTTGCAAGCAGATTCTAGTATGGTGTCAACGTTTTGATTACTTGCAGTCGGAGGTCTGTATATCAAGCAGATTGCTATGTCCTTATTTTCAATTTTGAGTATATTTGTGTCATCAGGGTTTTCACATAAAGTAGAGGATAACCCGAGATTAGATTTAGCTAATATAAGAACACCTCCTCCTCTTGTATGTTTCCTATTGCAGGTGAAGATGGAGTATCCTTGCACTTTTAATTGATTTAACAGGACTGAGTCAGATTCTGTTAACCATGTCTCAGTAATGCATAGTAGGTCTGGGTTTTCTGTATTAATTAGATCTGTTATGATAGGTGTTTTATTTCTAACTGACCTAGCATTGATGAGGATTAGGGATATGTGTGTGAAAGCATTGCCTGCATTTATGTGGTCGGTTTTAGAAGATGTCTTTATCTGAATCAGTCTGTGGTGATTTATCTTAGAATTTCCTAAGAATAGTTGATGAGTGTTATGTCTCTGACGATGAGGGATAACATGAATGTGAGAGAACTCTGGGAGGTTCAATGGTGGGGTGACGGCGTTAGCAGGGAGGGGGTAGAGAGAGAATAGTAGGCTGACAATGTATAAGGTGAGATTCAAGGTAAATAGTAGCATTTTTTTATAGTTCATGTTGGAACTTCCGATGACTGTAAAAATGCAGGTTACTGACTGTAAAAATGCAGGTTACTGACAACAATATAAGAGTCAAGTAGTTAGCTACTGGCAGCAGTATATGGAATAAAGTAGTATTAATTAGCTACTGACAACAGTATATGGAATCAAGTAGTATTAATTAGCTACTGACAACAGTATATGGAATCAAATAGTATTAATTAGCTACTGACAACAGAATATGGAATCAAGTATATGGAATAAAGTAGTTAGCTACTGACAACAGTATTGTGAAATCAAGAAATGAAATTATTATTGTATACTGACAACAGTATACAAGAAAGAAAAGAATTAATGAATACTGACAACAGTATGTAATTAAGCATATATTAATGACAAATAGTATACGTATGTGAAAGTTACTGGCATCAGTGCATCAGAGAAGCATGTAGCAGATAAAGGGTTACAAATACTATTAATTGTAGCAAGGATGAATGGATACTTTAATTAGATCTTAACAGCTCAACTTTAGGGGAGCTCCAGAGTGCTAGTTTCTTCAAAAATGCTAAGGAATCGCTTAATAAGCCATAAGAGAAGAAACGGGATGACTAGGTGTGTTGGCAGATTCAAATAACAACTGTTCATTTAGCTGTGGTATACTTGCTGTATCAGCGGGTTGTCTGGAGGAAGATGGGAGCGAGCTCGACCTCGAGGGAGCTCAAGCTTTATGCTTATGTAGATCTTCCTTGAGCATTGGTGAGCGTCTCTAGTCCTTGTTCGCGGAGTCAGGATCGGGTAGTTTCCTGCTCAACCCCAACCGAATAAACGGAGCAGTGAGTATGGAGCAGTTGGTAGGAGCCAACAGACTGCCGGCGCGAACTTTTAAATGCTGTGTCACGTGCCCCGATTGGGCAGAGATGGCTCCTGTGCTGGTCCTGCTTCTGGAGGCTCAATCCCCCGACTGGGGAGAGCTGAGGAAGGTGGCGGGAGAAGAAAGGACCGCGCGCCTGCCGGCGCGAACTTTTAGATGCTGTGTCACGTGCCCCGATTGGGCAGAGATGGCTCCTGTGCTGGTCCTGCTTCTGGAGGCTCAATCCCCCGACTGGGGAGAGCTGAGGAAGGTGGCGGGAGCAGAAAGGACCATGCGCCTGCTGGCGCGAACTTTTAAATGCTGTGTCACGTGCCCTGATTGGGCAGAGATGGCTCCTGTGCTGGTCCTGCTTTTAGAGTCCAGGCTGACTTACAGTTGTAGTAGTCTGCTCAGAATTATCTTTGATGTTAATCTGTTACAGGGTGTGAATAATGCGTGCTGTTTCGGTGTTGGGTCTGGTCTCCTTTGCGTTTTCTTTGGGCATAGTCCGGTTTAGAAGGTTTAGAAGGTACACGCCTAAGGGCCACGCCAAAGGGCCCTCTGGCGAGGCCCTCTGGCGAGGCCCTCAGGTGCGGGCGCGCCCGATCGGCGCCGGTTTTAAATGTATCCGAGGGCCCCGATTGGGCACAGCAGCAGGAGGGCGGCGCCGAGGTGAAGAGATGGCTCCGGCCCGCTCAATCCCCTCGGGGAGAGCTCTTCAGGAGGGCCGGAGTGAAGAGTGAAGTGATTATCCTCAATAGCTCTAAGAGCTGAAAGAATGGATTGCTCTTGGCAAGAGATTCATGCCTAAAGTGGAGGATTGAGGCAGTGTATCACTGACCTCTCAATAAGGATGAGAAGAACTGTAAATGCTTCTGTAGTTAAGAAGTAGCGGTTCTGAAGCTCAACAGGAAAAAAGATTTAATGAAATAAAATATTAGAAACCCTGCGACTGCTGAGTTTGCTGAGCCTGTTGAGACTGGTTTTCTTAGCCTGGTATGATGTTGCCCTTCTTTGGAAACATCTGCATGATGGGTAGAAGATGAATAAAACTTTTTACCTTTAGGGGAATAAAGTTTCTTAGGAGATTTTATACTGGCTGGGGTAGAGGAAAGTTTTGACAATCCTCTGAAAGCAGCAATATCAGTGTTTAACTGATTAGCTTGAAATAAAGCATCCTTGTTAAAGAGATTTTCACCAGTACAAGGAGTATTTCCCAGCTTTTCTTGTACCTATTTGTCCAAGTCTGAAGCTTGGAGCCAGGCTATGCTTTGTGCTCCTATGACTATAGCAGAAGTTCTGCTAATAGACTCAAAACAGTCCAGGGAAGCACGATTAAGGAATTTGGAGACATTTTGAGCATGACTGACTAATATGAAAAAAGTCTGCTCTTTTATGTTCTTGAAGAAAAGGGTTCAAAAGCTTTAAGTTCTTTGTGACCTCTTCAAGAGATAATCCCATATAGAAAATATATATGAGATAATTCTTGCTGAAAGCATGGATGCCTGGAAACATCGACATCCAAAGGCATCTAAAGTTCTAGACTCACGACCTGGCGGATAAGAAGAGTGCTTCTTTGCACTCTTAATACGCCTCATTGCTGATTCTACAACAATAGAATGATGAGGAAGTTGAGTCTTTTGAAAACCTGGAGAAGGTGGCACCTTGTATATAGATTCAAGTGTCTTAGAATGTGGGGATACCGTTAAAGATGTTTCCCACATTCTTAATAGTAGATCTTGCAAGATCTGATGCAAAGGAAGCATGATCACCTCCTTTGGAATCCAGGGGGATTGCAGGGTCTCTGAATCCCCTGGAAGGGATTCTTTACCAGGTATAGAAATGGCAAGTAACTTTGCCATATCAAGCAGAAAAGCTTGAAAAGAAATCTCCCCTGAGGAGGACCCTCTAAAATGAGTGGTAAAGGCTATACTTGTTGAAAATTCAGCCTTGGTACCAATGGATTCATCCCAGTCATCGGGATCGGAAGACTTGAAAGGATGAAGCATCGGATTTTCCTTAAAGCGATGTCTTCGGTACCGCTTGAGGTCAGTACCGAGACGAGTCGGTACCGAATCATCCATGTTAGAGGTCAATTCCAGGCTCGGCATCAAAGGAAGCGAGTCTGTCGAAGCAAGAATGGATAGTACCGACATCGATGCCCATGTCGATACCGGTACCGGTACCAAAGCCGATACCGATACTTGAGGAACGGTCTGCAGCAACTCTAGCGGTACCGAAGTAGCCGAGAGCGCTAGACTGCGTTCATTGGTGAAGAGTGTTTCATCCATCACCATAGCCGATGCCGGGGTGTCGGTACCACTCGAAGCGGCCACAACCACCGAGAATGGCCCAGGTATGGTTCATCGAGGTAAGAACCCCGGGAACAACCTGAAGCCCCGTTAATGCTTTGGAGCCCGAAGACTCCCACCGGGGCTTTATTGCCAAAATGTCCTCGAGGGCAAGGCCGGAGCCATCTCGATACTGGGAAGGAGATCTACCACTCGAGGACTGGCTAGTCTTTACAGAATTTTGTTTGGTTACCTGATCCTGTGGAGATATTCTAGTTGGTGACATCGAGTGGGATGTGAACCGGGTATCGAGTTGTGCTCGATTCTGAAGACTTCTTCTGTTTGAACTCCAGCAGGAAAGACACTCCAGCGGGCAATGGTCAGGACCTAAACATTTTAGACACCAAGTATGGGTGTCTGAAAATATATCTGTACCACCACACTTTGAGCATTTCTTAAGGGTAGTGGCTGGCTTTTCCATAATGGAAGGATAGAGGCCTAGTGGCCTAGAAACCGTCAGACACTAAACAGGAAAAATTTCTGAAGAAAAGAAGAAATTCTTTAGAAAAAAGAAAGAAAAGCACCGGCAGTACCGGTGGCGTCGAGGGAAGGCAGACGCGACCACAAAAAACTAAGAATAAAAAGAAGAATTTTCTGCGGTGACAGGAATACATCCTGCCGGCTCCGCGGAAAGCGGAAAACGGTAAACTGATGAGAGGGAAGTGAATGGGCAGGAAGACAGTGCGCATGCATGTGGGATGCTCCCAAAAGCTTTCTTTTTGGACGCTGGGGAGCGTTCCCGCGCAGGCTCCGTCGGTACTGACGTACCCATATGTGAAGACTCATTCCTGCTTGTTCCTGGAGATTGCACTATTTGATTTATAGTATAAATGTGATAATACATTTATTTAGCAACTTTTTTATACTGCTGTATCTACCAGTCACAGCGGTTTAAATGGAATAAAAGAACAAATAACTTACATTGAACATAGGGAGCAATAAATAACTGAGTGTAACTATTTACATAGAGCTGAATTGGAGTGATTGGATTACTTTTAAAGGTTTCACTATTTAAAACAAAATTAAAAATGGGAGTTTTAATGAATAAATAGTAACATAGCATTTTTGACAGGAATTTAAGCCCGCGTGCTTATATTTGGGAATTAACTACTTCGACACGATTTTGTCATGTACTAAGTCTGAGCTAATATGGAAGGTACAAAAAAACAACTTAAGCAGCATATTCACTGGAAAGAGTCAGCAAAATTTGAAGATAAATTTAAATTATGCAAGTTTCTTACTTTTTCAGTTGTTGTAGTAGCTGGTTTAGACACAAAACCCAATCTTTCCTTCACAGATAGCTTAGTTACACTCTAAAAATAAGTCATATAAAAAATAAATGGTTCTCCAAGAATATGCAGCACTGTATGATGAACAAAACATTCAAGCTAATATTCATACATCTATGTTCTGTACATAATTCATGAATAAAGCACAATTATTTTGTATTCCATACATGTTCACTCTGCCTCATGTAATACTTAATTCACCAGATGGAGTTTAAATCATGACAGTGATTCAAAGGAGCTGCAACAAGGAAGATTAAATTAGACTTACCTGCTAATTGTAGTTCCTGGAGAACTCCAGTCTAGTCCCGGAATCCTTGGGTTCTCAACCTCTACCAGCAGCTTTGGAGACTGAGAAACTTTAGAGCTGTGATGTCACTGGCTTATAAGCGCTGGCACCACCTCCTCTCCTCAGTTAACCTATTGACAAAGCAGACTCACCAGAGCAACAAGTAAGTAGAAAAACCACAAAAGTCAACCAGGCTATCACCCCATATAACTATTTACATGAAAAATACCTTATATCAGCTATGCCATGAGGTCCTCCTTCCCCTTCACTAAAAGGACAGACACTCTACCCATTAGACAGAAAACCCTTACCGTTACTGAATCTAAACCACTGCAGCTGACATAGCTTACCTGTAAATGCACTCCTGCTTCAGGCCCCCTAGCACCAACAGTGAGGGTGGGAACCGGGACTAGACTGGAGTTCTCCAGGAACTACAATTAGCAGGTAAGTCTAATTTAATCTTCCTGATCGTACCTCCAGTCTAGTCCCGGAATCCTTGGGATGTAACAGAGCAGTGAAAACAATCAACGGGAGGGACTTGCTAGCCCGGCCTGAAGCACTGCCGATCCAAAACGGACATCTCTGTCAGCTTGCACATCCAGACAGTAATGCTTCACAAAAGAGTGCGCTGATGACCATGTCGCCGCCCTACAAATATCCTCCACCGGCACCAGGCTATACTCCGCCCAGGAAGTAGCTTGTGCTCTCGTGGAGTGAGCCCGCAAACCTGTAGGAACCGCGCGGCCTCGCAAAAGATACACTGACGCTATCGCCTCCTTTAACCAGCGAGCAATCGAACCCTTAGAGACCGCTTCTCCTCGCCGAGCCCCTGCAAAGAGAACAAACAACCTGTCCGATTTACGAAAACTAGCCGTTCTATCTAAATACTTCTGTAATGCCCGCTTAACATCCAAGTGATGCAGGTGCTCCGTAGCCGGAACTCTCTTCTTGGTCGTAAAAACTGGCAAAGACACCGCCTGGTTCATATGAAACCTGGAAACTACCTTAGGTAAGAACGAGGGCACCGTCCTCAACACCACTTTAGTATCTGAAAAGGACAGAAAAGGTTTCCTACAAGACAGCGCCTGCAATTCCGACACTCGTCTTGCAGACGCAATAGCCACCAGGAACACCACCTTAAGAGTCAGGTCTTTCAATGTTGCCTCCGCCAAAGGCTCAAATGGCGCCTTCCCCAACGCTTCCAAGACCAAAGGAAGATCCCAGGACGGAACTAACCTCCTACAGGGAGGCCGCAACAACACCACTCCTCTCAAAAAACGCTTCACATCCGCATGGCTACTCAAGGAACTGCCAAGCACCTTACCTCTGTAACAGGACAAAGCCGCCAACTGAACCTTCAATGACGCCGCCGCCAAACCCTTCTGAAAACCGTCCTGTAAGAAAGCCAACACCTGAGGCACTGACGCCCTAAAAGTAAGAAAATGCCTTTCCGCACACCACGCCTCAAAGATACGCCACACTCAAACATATGCCAGAGACGTCGACCTCCGCCTCGCCTTCAGCAGGGTCGCTACCACCGCCGCCAAATAACCCTTCGCTCTCAACCGAGCCCGTTCAATAGCCAGGCCGTAAGCGAGAACCGATCCACTTGAGGCATGCACAGGGGCCCCTGAGTTAAGAGATCCCTGCGAACTGGAAGCCTCCAGGGCCCCTCCACCACGAGCCGCACTAGATCCACGTACCACGGCCGTCATGGCCAATCAGGAGCAATGAGAATCACTCTCCCTCTGTGAAGCTCGATGCGCTGAAGCACTCGCTCGATGCGCTGAAGCACTCTCCCGATCAACACCCACGGGGGAAAAACATACAGAAGTTGGTCCTGCGGCCAAGCGTGAACAAGAGCGTCTACACTCTCGGACATTCTTTCTTTTCTCCTGCTGAAGAACCGACCGACCTGCGCCGACTGAAACGTCGCCATGAGATCCATGACCGGCGTTCCCCAACGCTGCACTACCAATTGGAAGACCTCTGGATGAAGGACCCACTCCCCCGGGTCTACCTTCACGCGACTCAAGAAGTCGGCCTGCACATTGTCCACTCCGACGACGTGCGCTGCCGACACGGCCACCAGATTCCGTTCGGCCCACTCGAACAAGCTGTCTGCCTCGGCCTCTAATGCAACACTGCTGGTGCCTCCCTGCCGATTTACATAAGCTACCGCAGTCGCGTTGTCCGAGAACACCCGAACTGCCTTCCTGAACAGATACGGTCGAAACTCCTGTAACGCCAATACCACCGCTCTCAACCCCAATCTGTTGATGGACCACATCCTTTCCTGAGCGGACCTCTCTCCTTGAGCTATCCGGCCTTGGCAATGGGCTCCCCAGCCCTGCAAGCTGGCATCTGTGGTAAGTGGAATCCACTCCGGCGCTTCCAACGACATGCCCTTCTCCAGGTTCCCTGGAGTCAACCACCACTGCAGGGCTTGCCGAGTCTGAGGAGGGCAAACCAATCTCCGGGACAAGGCATCCCTTTGATGGGACCTGCACTTCAACAATGCTCTCTGCAACGGACGCATGTGAGCCCGCGCCCACGGAACCAATTCCAGTGTCGCCGCCATGGTGCCCAACACCTGGCAGGTACTCCCAGGCGGTAGACCTCTGCACGCCGAGAAAGCAAACTATCAACCGCTGGAGTGCCACTCTCCGCTGCCGCGGGAGAAAAACCTCGGCCGACCTCCGTGTCGAAGCGAGCTCCCAGATACTCCAGCTGTTGAGTCGGCTGCAACTTGCTCTTTGCCTCATTGACCACCCAACCTAAGCGCTGCAGCATTTCCAACACTTTGGCCATGGCCGAGACACTCTCCACTCGGGACTTCGCCCTTATCAACCAATCGTCCAGATACGGGTGCACCATCACCCCGTCCTTTCGCAAGGCTGCTGCGACCACCACCATCACCTTGGTAAACGTGCGCGGTGCAGTTGCCAGACCAAAAGGTAGCGCCTGAAACTGAAAATGACCCATCGGAACCGCAAATCTGAGGAATTTCTGATGCTCCTGCCTTATGGGGATATGAAGGTACGCCTCCGACAGGTCCAAGGACGTCAAAAACTCCCCTTTTCTCACCGCTACAATCACTGACCGGAGGGTTTCCATATGAAAGTGGGGGACTCGGAGACAGCGATTCACCCTTTTCAAATCCAGAATGGGACGCCACGTGCCTTCTTGCTTTGGAACCACAAAGTAAATCGAGTATCGACCGCCTCCTAATTGGTCGTCCAGAACTGGAACAATCGCCTTGAGTGCCAGCAGGCGTCGAACCATGTCCCGCACCGCCCCGCGCTTCGCTAGAGTCTCGCATGGAGATTGAACGAATGCCTCGGATACCGGCCGCTGCAATTCTAACGCGTAACCGTCTCGAATCACCTCCAACACCCACTGATCGGACGTGAGCTGGACCCAGGCAGGGTAAAACTCCCGCAAACGGCCTCCCATGGGAACCAACCCCTCCTGGTCCCGCCTGACTTCATTGTGACTTTTTGAAGGAAGAGGACGAGGACGTTTGCGAAAAACCTCTGCTCGCCCCTCGAAACCCCCAGTTCCGAGAAGGGAAACGCCCTCGCTGACCCTGTCCAAACCTTGAGTTCCAAAAATGACGAAAATCACGTTGCTGTCCCCGAAAACCGAGGCCTGAACGAGCCGGCATCTGCTTATCCTCCGGCAGCCGACCCCCCTTGGACTCTCCTAAATCCTTTACCAACTTCTCCAAATCCTCTCCAAACAGAAGCTTGCCCCGGAAAGGAAGCTTACTCAATCTAGCCTTAGAAGAACCGTCAGCCGCCCAATTCCGGAGCCAGAGACATCTGCGGCCCGCTACTACCAAGGCCATACTCTTCGCCAAACCCCGGATGAGATCATAATGAAGATCGGCTAAATAGGCCGCTCCGGACTCCAACCTGGACGCCTCGTCGGTCTCCTCCACCAAGCTCTCACCTTGAATCCGCTGCGCCCATCGCAAACAGGCTCTGGCTACCCAAGCCCTGCAAATAGACGCCTGCAAAGATAATGCATTTGCGTCAAAAACTTGCTTCAGTAAAGTTTCCAGCTTACGGTCCTGCGCATCCTTAAGCGCCGCTGACCCCTTCCCTCAAGGTCTGATTCCTGTGTGTGCAAATCCTCTGACAGCACTGACTCATCCAATCTATCTCTGTCCAATCAGGCCTTCTTCGCCACATTGCAAGAGCCGTCCCCTGGAAACGGAGAACTTGACCTCTTTCCCCTGAAACTCTCCCCTGAAGGTCCTGCTACCGGTGCCTCCTGGGAAGAGCCCAAGGCCTTATGAATTAAAGTCAAGAAATCTGTGGAAAAAAATAGCCACCAAGCTTCCTGAAACCAGCAGCTTTGATTGCAGGGGATCTTGTCCAGACACCGTCGTGACCCACGATTCGGAGGGGGGGGGGGCAGAGGGACTAGAACCGGCTCTCCCTTTTCCATGGAGCCCTCCTTCCCCTCTGCTTCCACCTCAGCAGGTAGCTCTCCAGCACCAGATTCAAGACTACAGCCTTTACATACCCCTTCCGGAGTAACTGAACTCTTCCTAGCCCCACATAGCAAACAAAGCTGCTTGGCTGGCATGCTTCCCACTAAAAAGAAACAAAAGGGCTTTTCTCTCTGTATCTATTACTTTTTTTTTTTTTCAAGAAACCTAAAGAAACTGTCGGTACAGCAAAAAACTGAAGTAAACTGTTCAAACCGCTGCTTTCCGACCGCACTACGGGCCTCAGAAAACTAAACTGACCCCCGGCGCTTTTTTCCTGTGCTGAACCCACGCGGTGTGGCCTGTCTCTCTCAGTAATGCTGAATGCCGCTCAATAGGCTGCCTTACCTCTCAGGCTTCCACTCACCATCTGAACTGCTATACCCAGCGATCTGAGCACTCCTGCTGCTCCGGAGCTTCAGTACCGCTGAAAACCGTCGGTACTGTGATCTCTTCCGCGATCGCGCTCATAACAGAGAGGGTGGCTCAAGCGCTAGCAGGCAGATCTTCTGCACGCTGAGTCCAGCCCTATGGTGATGCTGGACAGCCGCTGACAGGGACCGCTACCGAGGTGCGGGTCTCCCTTGCCCAGCGCAGAAGCACCCCGCCGGCTCCCGACTCTCCCCCCCCAATAGGACCTCAAGTAGAAAAAGGGGGGGGGGGAAGGAGAAAGAGAAGCTCAAGGCAGCCTCCGACTCGACCAACAGCCCTGTCAGTAAGGAGCCAAAAATCAGCCAATTAACCCTAAATCATCACGGACTCTTGTCCCTCTTTTTTTTTTTTTTTTTTTTTGTTCTTTAAGAAATTCTGCCTAATTGTTCCTCAAGTGAGCCCTGTAATCCCTGGGCTCACCAACCCTCAAGCTGCTTTGGAGACTGATAACTGAGGAGAGGAGGTGGTGCCAGCGCTTATATGCCAGTGACATCACAGCTCTAAAGTTTCTGAGTCTCCAAAGCTGCTGGTAGAGGTTGAGAACCCAAGGATTCCGGGACTAGACTGGAGGTACGATCAGGAATGAAAGACTTCAAACTATAGGAAATGAAGTTTATATAGCAAGAAGATAAAATCAAAGCAAACTTAAATATCTTTTATATTTCAATAAACAGAGGGAGGCTGACCTGCATGGAGCGGCAGGTACAACCCTAAACATAGGCATGGGGGGGGGGGGGGGGTGACCTACACAGAACGACAGTTACAATCACTCTAGCCACCTTACTGGGCATACTAGATGGATCATACTGGTCTTTATCTGCCATCATATACTATGTTACATCCAAAAAAGAAGCAAAGGTTAGGCTCGAACAGATTGCTCTGGAGTGCTGATACAATTTCTCCAAAGCCCTAATGCGTTCATACTTCCTTACTACAAGAGCAGAACGTGGCGCCAGTCTATTTTTCATCTAATACAATAATTAAATCGTTGGTTTGAGAGACTCGACATTGTTAGATTTCAAGGGGTCAAATATAGAACAGCTGAAATATTTCATAAATAAGCGCTATCTAGTGCCTTTGATGTAGCCTATGATTTACTGAACAAAGATACTTCTTTGTATCTTAGTTTTACCAGTCTTCCCTATTGTTTTTCAGAATAAACACATCAAGGGTTCTGAAAGAGTAGTTACTCACCTGTAACAGGTGTTCTCCAGGAGCAGCAGGAATCAGTCCTCACATATGGGTGTCATCGGCGCCGATGAAGCCCCAGCAGAGCATTTCCCCAGCTTTCCATGAAAGCCTTTGGGAATGCTGGCACGCATGCGCGGTTCCCTTCCCGCCTAAAGGTGCCATCTTACCTCAGTCAAATGACATAGCTAAGAACAGCACACAAAAAATGAAAAATAAACTATGTACAACTGCAACTCCAAGGGGAGGAGGGAGGGTTGTGAGGACTGATTCCTGCTGCTCCTGGAGAACACCTGCTACAGGTGAGTAACTACTCTTTCTCCAGGACCAAGCAGGAAGTCAGTCCTCACAGATGGGTGACTCCCCAGCTCTGGGCTACCGAGGAACCCAGGCTGAACAAGAGGCCTCCCTCTATTCCCAGCAGCAAAGAAAGGCTTTTCAAGGACATAACCTCCACCGGTAGCCCAACAGAGGGCAGGAGGGCAGGAGTTGCCTAAACCTCAAAGAGATTCCGGAGTACTGCTTGGCCAAAAGCACTGTCCCTACGGGACTCCCTCTCCAGACAGTAATGGGCTGCAAAAGTCTGGCTTGAAGACCAAGTTGCAGCCCTGCAGATGTCTAACAAGGGCACAGAGCGGAGATGAGCCACTGAGGCAGCCATTGCCCTGACAAGATGGGCCGTGACACTACCCTGCAAAGGAAGGTCAGCCGCCTTGTAAGCTCAGGTGATACAGTCAGCCACCCAGAAGGACAAGGTACGCTTGGACACAGGCAACCCCAACTTATTGGGGTCAAAAGAGACGAAGAGCTGGGTAGCCCTTCTATGCCCCTGCGTACGGTCAAGGTAGAAGGATAATGCCCTCCTACAGTCCAGGGTATGCAGGACTGCTTCAGCCTGGCTTGCATGAGGCCTAGGGAAGAATGTTGGAAGAACCACCTCTTGATTGAGGTGGAAAGAGGAGACAACCTTTGGGAGGAACATGGGATGAGTACTGAGGACTACCCTGTTCCTATAAATCCTGGTGTAAGGCCTATCACAGACCAGGGCCTGAAGCTCACTCACTCGCCTAGCCGAGGTAAGGGCTATCAGGAAGAGTGTCTTCCAGGACAGGAAGCGTAGTGGACAAGTAGCCATCGGCTCAAAAGGTGGGCGAGTCAGTTGCTGCAAGACCACATTCAACTCCCACTCAGGGGCAGGAGGACGGATTGGAGGCTTGAGTAAAAGCAAGCCCCTGAGAAAGCAGGACACCAAGGGGTGACCTGACAGAGAATGTCCCTCCACCAGTGAGTGGTGAGCTGCTAGAGCTGAGAGGTGGGCCCGAACAGAATTGGACTTAAGTCCCTGATTTGATAAGTGCAGTAAGTACTGAAACACTACTGGCACAGTACGGGAGAAAGGATCCTCTGCACGTAGCTGACACCACACAGAAAACCTTTTCCATTTGAGAGCATAGGCTTTCCTAGTGGACTGTTTCCTAGAGGCTAGGACAACCTCCTCAACTTCCTGAGGCAGGCCCCAGGGAGCCAAGACTACCCTTGCAGCCTCCAGGCCATCAAATTGAGAGCTGTGAGATTGGGGTGCAGAAGGGAACCCTGCTCCTGAGAGAGAAGGTCGGGTTGCAACCCCAGTGGGGGATCCAACGCCAGTTGAAGCAGAAGAGGAAACCAAGGCTGTCTCGGCCACCTGGGAGCCACCAGCAGGACCGAGGCCTTGTCCTGAAGAATTTTGAAAAGAGTTCGGGCCACCAAGGGCGTTGGAGGAAACGCATACAGGAGGCCCTGAGACCAGGACATCAGAAAAGCATCTGGTGCTATCCTCAAAGGATGCGGTTGCCTGGAGCAGAACTTGGGCAGTTGCTTGTTCAGTGGACTGGCAAAGAGATCTATCCAAGGGAGACCCCACTTCAGGAAGATCTTTTGAACGACCAAGGGATGCAGCTGCCACTCGTGGGGCTGTAGAATTCTGCTCAACCGGTCGGCCAGGCAGTTCTCCTGGCCTGGGATGTACACCGCCTTGAGAAGCATGTTGTGCTTTAGGGCAAAGGAACAAAGGTCCTAAGTCTCTCGACAAAGGATCTGGGACCCAGTCCCGCCCTGTTTGTTCACATAAAACATGGCTACCTGGTTGTCTGTTTGAATCAAGAATGAGCGGTGAGCCAGGGCTGGAGAAAAAGCTTTGAGAGCCAAGCGGATAGCCCGAAGTTCCAGCAGATTGATCTGTTGGGCCGCCTCCCAGGGAGACCAGAGGCCTTGGGTGCACTTGTCCAGACAATGAGCACCCCAGCCCTTTAGAGAGGCGTCGGTGGTGAGGACCACCGAGGATTCTGGCATTGGGAAGGGCATCCCCTTGAGCAGACTGGGTGGATGTAGCCACCAGCTGAGGGAGGCTAAGAGGGGTTTGGACACCTTTATCCTGTCTCGTAAGTTGCCTGTGGCTTGAGACCACTGAGTCCGAAGGCACCACTGTGCAGGCCTCATAAGGAGCCTGGCATTGGGAGTCACATGTACTGTCGAAGCCATGTGTCCCAGAAGCCTGAGGCAGAGTCTGGCGGAGACCAGGGACTTGTTCAGAAACGGTTTTGCCACGTCCATCAGTCTTTGGGCCCTGTCTTCTGGCAAGAATGCCTTTGCCAGTTGAGAATCCAACCTTGCCCCTATGAACAAGTTCTGGGAGGGGAGCAAAGTGGACTTTGCAAAGTTTATGACAAAACCCACGTTTTGAAGCAGAGCAATGGTTCTGAGGGTGGCTTGTCTGGCCTCCAGGGACGTTTGACCCCTGATGAGCCAGTCGTCCAGATAGGGAAAGACAAAGATGCCTTGATTTCTCAGGTAGGCCGCCACAACTGCCAGGCACTTGGTAAAGACCCTGGGAGCGGAGGTCAGGCCAAAAGGTAGTACTCTGTACTGATAATGGTTTCCTCCCACAATGAACCTGAGGTACTTTCTGTGGTCTGGATGAATGAGGATGTGAGTGTACGCATCCTTTAGATCTAAGGAGCATAGCCAATCTCCCTGCTGGAGGTAGGGCAGAAGGGTTCCAAGAGTAAGCATCTTGAACTTTTCTTTCTCTAGGAACTTGTTGAGGTTTCTGAGGTCCAGAATGGGTCGAAGGCCACCGGTTCTTTTAGGTACCAGGAAATACCTGGAGTAGAATCCGTGACCTTGCAAGTGGGGAGGCACAGGCTCCACCGCCCTGTCCACCAACAGACCATGAAACTCTTGTAGAAGGTCTGTGTGCAGGGGAGGCCTTGGAGGCTCCCCTGGAAAATATGGCGGAGGCAGTTGGTGAAAATGGAGGGCATAGCCATTGTGGACTATGTCCAGCACCCAACTGTCCCCGGTGATAAGGGGCCACTGGTGGGCAAAGAGGGCGAGGCGACCTCCTGTGCAGGATGGGGAGAGCAGTGGAGGAGAGGCTACGCTCAAGGAGTCAAAAACCCCTACCCTGCTGAGTGGTAGCAGGGGCCTGAGGCTTGGGGGTCCTCTGCCTACGGAGCCCATTACCCTGGCCCTTGGCTTGCTGACCCTGGGGGGCAGCTTGGGCAGCTTGATACTGAAGGTACTGTTTGTAGGCAGTGCCCTTCCTCGGGTAAAAGGACTTTTTACCCGAGCCCTTCTTCTTATGTGAAGGGCCAGAGGTCTTCCTCGACAGCCTTGTCCGGGTAAGGTGCTCCGTCTCGAGCTGAGCGGCCTTCTCGGCCACGGGTTTGCCAAAAAGGTTCTCACCTCGGAAGGGGACATCGACCAAATTGTCCTGAACCCATGGCTCGAGGTCCGATGACTGCAGCCACACCTGGCGTCGAGCCGTGATGCCGGCAGCCGCTACTCGGGCCGAAGCCATCGTAGGTGGCGCAGGAAATGAACTTTGAGCATTCCCGAATCCCCGAGGACAAGGTCTGAAATCTCTGCAAGGGTTCCCCGGAGAGACCAGCAGAGAATCCGGACAATTCTTTGGCCAGGTCCTGCAAGCACATGCCCATGTACAGCTGGTAAGACTGGACACGGCAAGCAAGCATTGACCCCTGGAAGCACTTCCTACCGACGCCATCGAGGTTGCGGGCCTCCCTGCCGGGGGGCACCGCAGAGTGCATCTTCTGGCTCTTCAGACGATGCATGGCCGATTCCACAACCATGGAATGGTGTGGTAGCTGTGCTTTCTGGAAACCAGGGCTTTTGCGGAGTCGATAAATGGAATCGACTCGCTTACTTAGAACCGGCGCCGAGGCCGGGGCCTCCCACATTCGGAAGAGGAGCCGTTCCAGCATCGGAGGAACCGGGACAGTAAAGGCCTCCTTCGGAGGAGAGTCATACTGTAGAGCATCGAGCTCCTCAGCTCGAGGCTCTTCCTCGGGATCGGCAGGGATAGCCAAGGCAGCGGCCATATCCCGGATGAACTCCGAGAACCTAGTGTCTTCCGGAGGGGATCTACTCCGGGGATTAGACTACAGTGAGTCCGACAGGACGCACCGAGTCTTAAAAGTATCGGGAGACTCCTCGTTCTCCGTCTCCCAGGCGGACTCGTCCGAGGAGGAGTCAGGGTCCGACCCCGCGGGGCCCCCGCCCCAACGCTGGGGGCACCGGCGTCGACACCCTCAGTCCTGAAGGGAGGTCGAGGGAGACCTCGACCGAGGACGACTTCAAGCCACGAGGGTCTCGAGTATCGGCTCAGTCTCCATGGGTTGACTTCGAAGTCGACGTCCCGGTGGTCGGGGCAGATGCACCAGACAGGCTGGCCATCAGTGCCCGCTGCTGCTCCATGAAGGCAGACAGTCTGCACTCCAAGGCTGTCATTCTGAGACTCAGCTCGAGAGACGCAGCAGCCACCGACTCGGGCCCCGGCGGCGCCGGGCCCGACGTCGGCTCTCTGGGAGGAAAGTCCACGAGGACTATGGGGCTTACGTGTCCACGCGAGGAACTTTTGCAGGCTTCTCTTGGTCCACGGGCCCGGGACGGCGGTCGGGGGTCTTAGACCTGGCCCTCGAGGGACCAGGGACCTCCTCCGACGCCGCCCTCACGAGCCGCTTCTTCCTCTTACGTTCCCGGTCGGGGGACCCCCTGTCCAAGGAGCTTCGACGGCGCTCGGGATCAGAATCCCGAGATGTCGAGGCCTCAGACGAGGTCCAGGTCTGGGCCCAGCCGGAGGCAGAGTCCGAGAAAAACCTTTCCTTCTGATGCTGTCGACTCTTTAGTGCCTTGGAAGACATCTTCCCACATGGCCCACACGACTTGGGGTTGTGGTCAGGGCCGAGGCACCGAAGGCAGCAGTCATGTGTGTCAGTGAGAGACATAATTTTCTTACACCGATCACACTTTATGAAACCACTGGAAGCCATCGGGGAAAAAATAGCCCCAGCAAGGTCAAAAGACCAGCCTTCCAGTGAAAAAATGAAAACAAAAAAATGAAAAAAGGGCGCGAACGCCAGCCACGAAGGGCAAAAACCGAAAAATGAAGAAAATGGGCTCGATACCGGTGTACCGAACCCGGCGGGAGGGGAACCGGCGTCGAACCGGAGAAAAATAGCGAAAATTGCTGAAGAAAAAAATCACTTTTATCCGGGAGAACAGGACACACGTCCGATGGGCTTCTCGGAAAAAAAGAGACGGAGGTAAGATGGCACCTTTAGGCGGGAAGAGAACCGCGCATGCGTGCCAGCATTCCCAAAGGCTTTCATGGAAAGCTGGGGAAATGCTCCGCTGGGGTTTTATCGGCGCCGATGACACCCATATGTGAGGACTGACTTCCTGCTTGGTCATGGAGAAAGTTGGTCTACTAACTTTATCAAGATAATTCTACTTTAATGTTGTAAAGATCATACAACTTGAATGCGACACATAAAGCAGAATTGATTTGTTAATAAAACTTGTTTCAAACTTAATACCTTCTAATTTACTTCTGCATGTCAATGACAAAAAATACACAGATGGCTGTGGTTGTAAATGTAATATAGATACCTGAGCAACTTCTGTACTGGAATTCTGAGCCTCTGTAGGTTCAATATTACTTGAAGGCACTGGTCCTAATCGCTCCTTCACAGACTGCTTTACCACAGCTAATGTAGGTTGCTGAGTCGGTTGTACAACCTTAAAATAAAATAGACGACTGTTTTATTCCAGCTCAAATCATAATAAAAATAAAACCTTTAATTATTTTCAATACATCAAGAAGTAAGCTATCAGTAGATCTTACACTGGTGGACCTTTTTTATCCTGTAATTTATGAAGCATAGTTTTTTGTGTGTGCAAGCTATATTATCGTTTTATATTATAGTCTGAAGATCTCTATCCATAACAGCACTAAATTAAAAACAAATATTACAAAAATACAAAACAAAAATTGCTAATTTAGTGTTATCACCAACAGGGGAAAGCCAAGTATTATATGGGCAACAAACCATATTATGGACCAGATAAG
Source organism: Ichthyophis bannanicus (assembly GCA_033557465.1). Taxonomy (NCBI): domain Eukaryota; kingdom Metazoa; phylum Chordata; class Amphibia; order Gymnophiona; family Ichthyophiidae; genus Ichthyophis; species Ichthyophis bannanicus. The sequence continues at coordinate 431,181,311 of CM066035.1, forward strand.
CATTTTTCCCATATAGCAAGATCCTCTGGTACATTTGACCCATATAGTTTTGCATTATAATGTAACAGGTAAATATTTAGAAGCAATTAGCTGCATAGCAGCACCTGCTATCCAAATAAGTGCTGTTGACTGGGCTATTCAGCAGCAACATACAATGAGTGCTGCTGAATAAACTTACAGATCGCCTCAGCACTATCTGAATAGTGCTGAGGCAGTCCATGGATAAAGTAGCAAATTATCCAGATAGTAGCGATATTCAGCGCTGCCACTGGGCCAGTTATCTACATAATTTAAGACAACAAAAAGGTTGTCGCAAGCTATCCAGATAGAGGAATTGAATATTCCTGCTATTTGGATAGCACTGGTACTGACCATCCTATCCACATATTAAACATTGGCCACTATCCGGGTCGTGGCATTGAATATTCAGATTTCTTGCTTTAGTTGCTGCAACCAGTGCTTCCAAAAAAAAAAAAAAGTTGGCCAATGTAGCTCAATATTGACTTGTTAGTTTATCTTCGATATATATTTCCAAACTAGATCAGAAAAAATTCATATCAGCTTAAAGCAAATAAAGGAAATTAGGATTTGAACACAAAAATATTTAAACAGGCTTTAAGAGCTGTGGGGAGGTCTGATAACATGACAGTGACAGCAAATATGGTTTAAAATTGCTGGAGACGATAACAGGGAGTCACCATCATTCTCCCTGGATGTTGAAAAGGCATAAGAACATAAGAACATAAGATATGCCATACTGGGTCAGACCAAGGTCCATCAAGCCCAGTATTCTGTTTCCAACAGTGGCCAATCTAGGTCATACGTACCTAGCAGTTTCCCCAAGGGACACAGGTTCCACAATGCTTGTATTGGTTCAAGCATTGATATCCTGGGTCCCTTCTTAATAATGGCTTATGGACCTTTCCTCCAGGAACTTGTCCAAACCTTTTTAAACCCAGCTACACTAACAGCCTTTACTACATCCTCCGGTAACAAATTCCAGAGTTTGATTACACGTTGAGTGAAAAAATATTTTCTTTTATTAGTCTTAAATAGTTTACCCTGTAGCTTCATTGCATGTCCCCTAGTCTTTCTATATTCTGATAAGGTAAACAATAGATCTACGTTTACCCGTTCCACTCCGCTCATTAATTTATAGACTTCTATCATATCTCCCCTCAGCCGTCTCTTTTCCAGGTTAAAGAGCCATAACCTTTTTAGCCTTTCTTCATAGGAGTATCCTTCCATCCCCTTTACCATTTTGGTGGCTCTTCTCTGAACCTTTTCTAATAACTCTATATCCTTTTTAAGATACGGCGACCAGAATTGCACACAATATTCAAGGTGCGGTCTCACCATGGAACGATATAGAGGCATTATAATATCCTTTGTTTTATTTTCCATTCCTTTCCTTATCATACCTAGCATTCTATTTGCTCTCTAGGCCGCCGCTGCACACTGGGCCGAGGGTTTTAACATGGTATCCACAATGACGCCTAAATCTTTTTCCTGGGTGGTGGTTCCTAATGTGGAACCTTGCATCGTGTAACCATAGTTTGGGTTGTTCTTCCCTAGGTGCATAACCTTGCACTTGTCCACATTAAATTTCATCTGCCATTATGATGCCCAGTCTTCCAATTTATCAAGATCCTCTTGCAATTTTCCACAATCCTCTTGGGTTTTAACAACTTTAAATAGTTTTGTGTCATCTACAAATTTGATAACCTCACTCGTTATTCCACTTTCCAGGTCATTTATGAATATGTCAAAAAGCAGCGGACCCAGCACAGATCCCTGGGGTACACCACTATTCACCTTTCTCCATTGGGAAAATTGGCCATTTAGCCCTACCCTCTGCTTTCTATCTTTTAACCAGTTCCTGATCCACAATAGTACACTGCCTCCTATCCCATGACTCTTTAGTTTTGCCAAAAGTCTCTCATGAGGGACCTTGTCAAAGGCTTTCTGAAAGTCCAGATACACAATATCAACCGACTCACCTTTGTCCACCTGATTATTCACTCCTTCAAAAAAACATAACAGATTAGTAAGACAAGATCTTCCTTGTCTAAAGCCATGTTGGCTGTCTCTCATTAGTTCATGACTATCTATATGCTGAGTAATTTTATTCTTTATGATGGTTTCTATCATTTTTCCCGGTATTGACGTCAGGCTCACCGGTCTGTAGTTTCCCGGATCACCCCTGGAACCCTTTTTAAAAATTGGTGTTACATTGGCGATCCTCCAATCTTCAGGTATTAGAGATGATTTTAATGATAGTTCACAGATTACTAATAGCAGATCTGCAATCTCATATTTCAGTTCTTTCAATAGCCTTGGATGTATACCATCCGGCCCAGGTGATTTGCTACTCTTCAGCTTATCTAATAGTTGTAATACATCTTCTCGATGTATCGATATTTCCTTCAACTCTTCTGCACCTTTAAATACCACTTCAGTCATGGGTAACATCCCTACATCTTCCTCAGTAAAGACTGAAGCAAAGAATTCGTTCAGTCTCTCCGCTATCGCCTTGTCGCCTCTTAGTGCTCCTTTAACCCCTTTATCATCTAATGGACCAACTGACTCTCTCACAGGTTTTTTGCTACGAATGTACTTGAAAAGGTCTTTACTTCGCGTTTTTGCTTCTGCAGCAAGCTTCTTCTCAAATTCTCCCTTTGCCTGCCTTATCAATGCCTTGCATTTGACTTGCCAGTGCTTGTGCTGTTTCCAGGTTTCGTCGTTTGGCTCTTTTTTCCATTTCCTGAAAGATGCTTTTTTGGCAACAACAGCCTCTCTGACCTCAACTTTAAACCATGCTGGCAGTTTTTTGGACTTCTTTCCACTTTTCTTAAAGCGTGGAATACAGCTGGTCTGGGCTTCCAAGATAGTATTTTTCAACAACAGCCAAGCCTGATGTACGTCTTTAACCTTTGCAACTGCTCCTTTTAGTTTTTTCTTGACTGTTTTCCTCATTTTATCATAGTCTCCCTTTCGAAAGTTAAAAGGTAGTACTCTGGATTTCCTTACTATCCCTCCTCCACTAATTAAATCAAAGGCGATCATGCTATGATCACTATTGCCAAGTGGCCCCAACAACCTTATCTCTTGCACTAGATCTGGTGTTCCACTAAGGATTAGGTCTAATATGGCTTCCCCTCTGGTCGGTTCATGAACCAGCTGCTCCAAGAAGCAGTCATTTATTTCATCTAGGAACTTTATCTCCCTAGCATGTCCTGACGTGACACTGACCCAGTCGATACCGGGGTAGTTGAAATCACCCATTATTATTACTGCGCTGTAACTTTTGTTAGCTTCCTTGATTTCTTTGAGCATTTCATCATCCATTTGGTCATTCTGGCCAGGCACTCGATAGTACACCCCCACTGCCATTGCCTTCCCCCTTTTACATGAAATTTCAATCTATATAGATTCTACAGCAGATTTTGTTTCCTGCAAAACTTTAATCTTTTCTGACTCAATGCCCTCTCTAACATAGAGAGCAACCCCTCCACCAATTTGATCAGCTCTATCATTACGATATAGTTTGTACCCAGGTATCACAGTGTCCCACTGGTTGTCGTCCTTCCACCATGTCTCTGATATTCCAATCATATCTAACCTTTCATTTAGTGCTATATATTCTAACTCTCCCATCGTATTTTTTCGACTTCTAGCATTTGCATACAAGTATTTTAGAGAATGTATTTTATCCATATTAATTTGTCTGTTAGACATGAGTAATTTGGGATCTTTAAGCTCTGTCTGCTCCATACTTGAGGGCATTTGGGCTACTTTACTCTTTTGTGGAACCTCTCTGCTTTTGGTAGTATCCTTCAAAGATACATTCTTCCGAACCATCTGCTCTTGGGCGACTGTCGGCTTTCCCCTAATATCTAGTTTAAAAGCTGTTCTATCTCCTTTTTAAAGGTTAATGCCAGCAGCCTGGTTCCATCCCGGTTAAGGTGAAGCCCATCCCTTCGGAAGAGCCCCTCCTTTCCCCAGAATGTTCCCCAGTTCCTAACAAATCCAAACCCCTCATCTCTGCACCATTGTCTCATCCACGCATTGAGACTCCGGAGCTCTGTCTGCCTTTTGGGTCCTGCGCGTGGAACAGGAAGCATTTCGGAGAATGCTACCCTGGAAGTTCTGGATTTCAACTTCCTACCTAAAAGCCTAAATTTAGCCTCCAGAACCTCCCTACCACATTTTCCTATGTCATTGGTACCAACATGTACCAAGACAGCAGACTCCTCCCCAGCACTATCTAAGACCTTATCTAGGTGCCGCGTGAGGTCCGCTACCATCACACCAGGCAGGCATGTTACCAGGCGATCCTCACGTCCACCAGCCACCCAGCTATCTACATGCCTAATGATTGAATCACCAACTATAACGGCTGTCCTAACCCTTCCCTCATGGGCACATGGCCCTGGAGAAACTTCCTCGGTGCGAGAGGGTTTTACATCACCTGGAGGACATTTGATCCTGTCAAATAGCTCTTCTGTTTCTATTTCTGCTCAGTGCAGGCTTTCTAGTTTACAATTCCCTTGCTGCTCCTGCCCTCCCAACTTTGCCTTGATTGAACACAAAGGTGTGATGTCACTTCCGAGTCAGCTAGACTTTTATCAGGGGGCTCTCTGCGGTGGCATCTAATTGTTGTAATGCTATGCTTTTTCAATTTCTGATTTTTTGTGCAGGCTTTTCGGTTTACAATTACCTTGCTGTTCCTGTCCCAAATGAACATAAGCTTCGCTTCTGAGTCAGCTAGACTTAAACTGGGAAGCGCCCTGCAGTGGCAACATGGGCATGCAACCAAGAAGCGCAACCAAAGAGCAGGTCCTGCTCCTTGGGGCACCTCCGGGGGGCATCCTCCACCTGGGCTTTGGACTCCTTTTTCTTCTGTGGTTCACTTTTGGAATCCCTGCTTTCTGAGGCCGCCGGCCACAACCTATTATGGTTCGTCCAGTAAGTAGACCTCTTTTTCATTTTCTTACTCCTGTCGCTTGCTCTCAGCTCTTATCTTCCTCTTCCTCTACTATGCCTCTGTCCATTGGTCTCATTAACTCTCGATCTCTTTGCCACAAGTCCACCCTCTTTGCTGATCTCTCTCTATCATACAACTTGCCCTTTTTGACTATTACTGAAATTTGGCTCAGGCCTGGCGACCTTGCTCATCTGCTTGACTCATAACCCTCAGGCTTTTCTTTTGCTCACAAAGACCATCTTTCATGGTGTGGAAGAGGTTTCATCCTCTTTTTCCCCCTCCTCCCTGTCGGTCTCCACCATCACCTTCCCAGAATCCGCCTCCTGTTAAGCTTGTGTAATTCACATGTTGTATACTTCTCTGCCTTTCTACCATTCTCATATACCACACTCCTTCTGTAACCATCCTCACTGATTTCACCTCCTCTCCCTCCACTTTGTATCCTTACCTATCTTGCAGACTTAAACTGTCCCCTCTCGGTCAACCCTCATTCTGATCTGCTCAATACCATCTCTCCTTGGTTTCTTGAAAGTGGTTTCAACACCTACCCATACTCTGCCGGTCACACCCTGGACCTTATCTTTGTTCCTCCTCCTGTTTCCCACAGTCGTCCACCACTTCCTGCCACTGCAGTTCTTTGGTCTTACCATTTCCTATTAACCTTTTCATTTTCCTTCCCTTTCTCCCTCTTCTGCTTTAGCTCCCTCTCTGAAATCTTCCTATACTCTTTCTGGCCCCGTCATTGACCAGCTCTCCTCTATTGTCAGTGAGGCCTCTTTTGCCTCACCATCTGTCTCCCTAGATTTTCAGCTTTCCACTTAGTGCTCTGTCCCATAGGCAGAAAGGGTGGGCCACACAAGCCATGGCCCCACCAAAAATCATGGTGGCAGACAGCAGGCTGCCTGCAGGGATCCCATCCCCCACGAGCAAAAGAAGAGACGCCACAATTAATGGAAAGAACTTTCCTGTTCTGCCCATGGGGATCAGATCTCCTGCAGGCAGAACAGGAACGGTCTTTGCCCACGGGATGGAGCTTGGGGCAGAATTAGGGTGGGGCTTGGGCGCCCCCCCCCCCCCCCAAAATAAAAGGCCTCCCGCTGCCCTTGCTCTGTCCTCTCCTCCTCATTTCTGGATGCTGCAGCTCCTCTGCATCCCACGAGAACACTTTGAATAGTGTCCAAACCCTAGTTCCATCCTGGCCTTCACACCCTCCTCCATGAAGTTCGCTATCATGAAAGACGGTGGTGTAAATTTCATTCACTGGCAGATCTGGCTCGCTGGAAAGACTTCTTCTTTCTACAGACATTCTCTTCATTCTGCTCAGTCCTCCTTTATTCAGGACTGTATTTCTTTCTCGGCGAATAAGTATCATCATCTTTTTTATCTTCTAGGCCAGAGGTTCTCAACTGCAGTCCTGGAGGGCCAAACACCATTCAGGTTTTCAGGCTGTCCCTAATAAATATGCATGAGATGCATTTGCATGCACTGCCCCCATTGTATTCAAATGTATCTCATGCATATTCATTAGGGACAGTCTGAAAACCTGAATGGTATTTGGCCCTCCAGGACTGGAGTTGGGAACCTCTGTTCTAGACTCTTTAGCACCTTCTTTGGCTCCCTCTGTCTCCTCCCCATGCATCCCCCTCACAAACTGCATAGGCTTCCTTTTTATTCAACAAAACCTCTACCTTTTGTGCCCTCCTTTCATCTGGATTCACCCTCCAGCTCTCCTTCCTCCCCATCTAATTCATCTTCTTTAGGCTCTACATGGTCCTCTTTCCCCACTCTCTTGCTGACCTTTCTGGAGCACACATTCAAGGCGGTCTACCCTAGCTTCCTCATCTGGTTTCCAGGCAAGCCTCCTCCCTTTCCCCTAGTATTCACTCCCTCTTCCACTCCAGGCTTTCTGCAGAATATGTCTCACTTCCCTGGAAACATGTAGTCATTCACCCCCATCTGAAAGAAGCATTCTTAGGTCCCTCCTCACTTTCCAACTTTCAGCCCATCTCCAAATTGGCTTTCATCTCCAAACTCCTTGTATATGGCCTTTCTCTGCTCTCCATTTTTCTGGAGAAATCTTTGATTCTGTCATTAACTGGTTTTCATCCTGCCTGATCATTCCTTTCAAGTTCTTTCAAATTCTAGGCTGTCTCCTTCTTTCTCTCTCCTTTCCGGGGTTCCTCAGGGCTCTTTGCTAGCTCCTACTCTATTTAACATCCTCATGGCTCCTCTTCCTTTCCTGATTCAATCCTTTAGAAGCACATCCTTTCTATATGCTGATAGCATTCAGATCCTTTATATGGTTCCCTCCCCTTCCTCTGACATCTCCCCACTGCAGTCCTATCTCCAATCCATTCATCAATAGCTCACTGACAATCAACTCATCCTCAGTACCTCAAAATGTGAGGCCATTGCTTTTCCCATCCCCGCAACCTCTCTGCTTCCTGCACCTGTTATCGCTTTTTCCTTCATTTTTGTGATTCTATAAAAACCCTTGGAGTCACTTTAGATTCCTTGCTCTCTCTTAAGCCTCACCTCTACTCTTTGTCCATGTTCACCCTCATTGCCCTTTGCTGTCTCCGCTTTGTCCACTCTGTCTTCACTATTACACAGTTTACTCAACCTGTTTTGGCTTGTCAGCCCCCACTTGAACTACTGCAATTCCCTTTTCATAGGACTGCCCTAATATGCCATTCGTCATCTACAACTTATCCAATCCACTGCTGCTAGATTAATCCACAGGGCCCATTATTTTGATCATGTCTCTCCTACACTGGCTTCCTATTCCTTTTTGTATCCGCTTTAAGAGTCTCACTCTGGTTCACCGTGGCCTATTTGCTTCCAGCCCCCCCCCCCCCCACCTCCCGAATCTGGATACATTTATCTCCCCTTATCAGCATCCTCTTTTCTTGCATTCTGTAAATGATGCTTTTCTTTTCCTGTCCCCTCCTTCTGCCTTCCACCTTATCACTTCCAGGAACTCCTCCTTCTCCTATGCTGGTCTCTCCCTGTGGAATTCCCATCCCCCCCTCTCTCCATATTAAATCCTTGCTCCCCACCTTCAAAAAGAATCTCAGAATTTAGCTGTTCCAACAAGCTTTTCCCCAATCCCTTGTCTCCTGATTCCTGCCTGCCCCCGCCACCCCCCCCCGCAAGCTGACTGCTCTTCTTTCTATAAATATTTTCTCCCTTCCTCAATTGTAATTCCCTAGCTTCCCCCCCCCCTCCCTTTTCCTGTTTTCTCCCCTGCTCTGCGCTTTTCTGTCACCCTATTTTGGCAGTAAAGAACTGCGATAGCCACCGGCTTTTGACAGGATATCAAGCACCCTAAATAAATAAATAAATAAATACTGAAAAAGCTCATATAGATAAATCTTCTAAAATAGATTTCTAGGGCCACTGGATTGTTCTCAAGGGTATTCCCACTAAAAAGGGTCAAGAAGCTGGGCTAACTCACCTTGAACTGGAAAGGCGTGAAGTAAATACAAATAAATATCCTCTCTTTACTGTTCTTCATATTTACCTTGGAGCCAATAATGTGTAATAAGGCTGCATCCATGAATACCAGGAATAGAAAGTGGAAAAGATTATGAAACATCAAACTGCCAATTCTGTGGACAATATTCTATTATATGTCCAAAACCTCAGAGATCTCTAACTACGTTAATGCAAATTTTATCAGAGTTCAGTTTTGGATAGAATTTGGAGGTTTTAAATTTAAAATCTATCCCAAACGGCAGTCAGAGCTTAAAAACAGGATTTCACTTAACTTGGCTCTGGATCATTTAAAATATTTAGGAATCTTAATCCTCTAAAGCTGTTCAAAATTGAAAATAAAATTATCTTTTCTATCTTTGTTGTCTGCCCGTTTTATTTTTCTAATAGTCTTACTCCCAGTCCTCTGGTTTCCGCTTTCCTATGCCTGTCTTCTCTTAACTCTTTCTCTGGGATCTTCTGTTCACTTCTTTTCTTTCTTCATCTTCACTTACTCCCCTATATCAAACTCAGACAGTGGTCTTTCACTTTTAGATTTCTTCCATTTATTCTTCTAATTCTCTATCCACTCAGATTTATTCCTTCTCCCCATTCGGTTTTCAAACTATGTTTTTTTTTTGTTACATCTATGTACAGCTTTCTATTTTTCTCACCCCAGCCCTTCCATGCCCAATCTCTTTCCCCTCTTTCTCCAGCCTTTTATTAACTTCCTCCTCACTCTCCATCTCTCTTTGCTCTGTATCCAGCATCTCCCCTTCCCTTTCCCCTGCTCTGTATCAGTATCTCCCCTTCTTTTCCCTTCCCTAGCTCAACTTTGTCTAGCATCCATCTACCCATCCCTTATCACCTCACTCCCATGTCCAACCTCAATTTGCCATCCTTCACTTGGCTGAGCCTGCCTACTCCCCTTGTTGTCACTGCCATGATGCTACAGCCTTGGGCCTGCAGCACAACTGTTAACATTTCCCAGGGCATTTGCGCACCTGCGTGTACTCAAGGTATGCATGCCATTTCCCGTCCCCTCCGATGTAAGCTTCTTCTCTAAGTGAGAGAGGGACATGGCCTACCATGAATTTGACCAAGTACTCAATGATCTTCCTGGACATCAGCGCAGCTTTTGACTCAATCTCACACAATGCACTACTCACCAGACTGCAGAACAAGGACCTTTGCAACAGCAACCTAAATTGGTTCTCTTCATACCTCACTGTGTCACAACCCCATCCCTTTAGCCACGGGTTTAAAGGTCAGGGTGGACATTATTGTTGTATTGAAGGTAGAAACTTTTGTTAGCCCAGAAGCCTTCTGGTACTAGTAGTCCCTTTCTTCATAATGAATAGCTGTGTAAGCCATGTGAATGGTAAAGTATAGGGTTTATTCCCTTAATGCACAAAAGGTTCAAACGAAGACAACAGGATTTCCACCTTGTTCAGGATTTTCACATAAGGTATTTACATAGGTCAAAACTTGGATATGCTTCACAGTCTTTGTTAGTTATGCAGGGTTCAAACCAAACAGGTTATACAAACAAAAGCAATGCTTCTTCTTCCAGCTTGTTAAACAAAACTGTGTTTCAAAAGTATATCCTGCATGCTATATTTCTCTCAAGTATTCTAAACTCCCAGTATATCATTTCCTTTAAAGAAATCAGTGTTTTCTTCTACCTCCATGGGTTTACTGGCGTCTGCTTCATCACAACTGACAGACAATTTCTGGTAAAAATCGGCTCCCTCAAATCCAACCAGTTCTGCTTAAACCAAGGCGTACCACTAGGATCAGCTCTATCAGCACTACTCTTCAACATCTACCTTCAACTCATCTGTAACCTACTCAGAAGATTCAACATGCACTTTCATCTTTATGCAGATGACATGTTCTTCCTCACCCTAGCTCCGGACTTCTCCACCATCTCAGACTGCTTCCAGCCATCATCAACCTCTTCGGAAGCTTAAATTTAATAGTAAACAGCAATAAGACTGAGATCCTGCTGATCACAAACCCCCACTCTTTTGCTTCCCCAGCAAAGTTAACACTCTAAAATACACAAATTACAATAACAGATGAAATCAAATACTAGGGCAAAACACTCGACGAGAAACTCAACATGCACTCCCACATCAAGAAAGCAGCCAACACTGTATACCTCAAAATGAAATCACTACAATTCCTATGACTGCTTCTCCACCACGACTACAGAGCTGTTTTCCAATCACTCATAAAGCATAGCTACTCACCTGTAACAGGTGTTCTCCAGGGACAGCAGGAATCAGTCCTCACATATGGGTGACGTCGGCACCGACAGAGCCCTTGTGCGGAGCAATTTCCCCAGCTTTCAAAGAAAGCCTTTGGGAATACCTCGCGCATGCGCGGTCCCCTTCCCGCCCAAGGGTGCCATCTTGCTCAGTCAGATGACATAGCTAAAAAGACGGCAAAAAGAATAAAAAGCAATAATAGGACTGCAACTCCAGGGGAGGAGGGAGGGTCGTGAGGACTGATTCCTGCTGTCCCTGGAGAACATCTGTTACAGGTGAGTAACTATGCTTTCTCCAGGAACAAGCAGGAAGTCAGTCCTCACATATGGGACTCCCTAGCTACAGGCTACCGAGAACCTATAGCTGAAAAAAGGCTCCCTCTAGGCAAGCCGCAACAGCAGCGAGAGAACTTTCTCTGAGAATGCATCCCCCACGGTAGCCTCACACCAGAGGGCCAGAGTTGCCTAAATCTCAAATAGATTCCGGAGTACCGCCTGACCGAAAATGCTGTCCCGTCGGGACTCCCTCTCCAGGCAGTAATGGGCTGCAAAAGTCTGGCTTGAAGACCAAGTTGCGGCCCGGCAAATGTCTGCCAACAGAACAGAGTGGCGATTAGCCACTGATGCTGCCTTAGCCCTGATACGACCCTGCAGCTGAAGGTCAGCTGCCCTGTACGCCCATGCAATGCAGTCTGCCACCCAGGTGGATAACATACGCTTGGAGACCGGTAGACCCAGTTTACTAGGGTCATAAGAGACGAAGAGCTGAGAAGCCCTCTGATGCCCCCGCGTACGCTACAGGTAGAAGGCGAGCGCCCTCTTACAGTCCAGGGAATGCAGAACTGCTTCTGCCTTTTTGGTATGTGGCCTGGGAAAGAAGGTGGGAAGAACCACCTCTTGGTTGAGGTGAAACCAGGAAACCACTTTTGGGAGGAATTTGGGGGCGTGCGGAGCACCACCCTGTTCTTGTATAACCGTGTGTACGGCCTATCTGACACTAGAGCCTGCAGCTCACTCACACACCTAGCCGACGTGAGCGCTACCAGGACGAGCACCTTCCAGGAGAGAAAGCGCAGATGGCAAGTTGACATTGGCTCGAAAGGAGGGTGAGTAAGTTGCTGCAAGACCACATTGAGATCCCACTCCGTCGCTGGAGGGCAGATTAGAGGTTTCAGCAGGAGCAGGCCCCTGAAAAACCTGGCCACCAAGGGGTGAGCCGAGAGAGGCTGACCGTCTATCGGTGCATGGTTAGCCGACAGGGCACTCAGGTGGACCCTGACTGAGTTGGACTGGAGGCCCAGCTCAGAGAGATGAAGCAGGTACTGTAACACCTTGGGAACCTGAGATGAGAAGGGCTCCACAGCATGTTGGTGACACCACACTTGGAACCTGAGCAATTTATAAGCGTTGGATTTTCTGGTGGATGGCCTCCTGGAGGCTAACAACACTTCTTCCACCCCTTCAGGTAAGAGAAGAGGCGCAAGGCCTACCCTCTCAGCAGCCAGGCCATCAAATGGAGGGATCTGGGATTGGGGTGCACGAGGGAGCCCTGCTACTAGGTGAGGAGGTTGGGCTGCACCCCCAAGGGGAGAGGGGTTTCCACCACCAGTTGAAGAAGAAGTGGAAACCAAGGTTGTCTGGGCCGCCTGGGCGCTACCAGGATCACCCAGGCCTTGTCCCTGTGAATCTTGAAGAGAGTTTGTGCTACCAGAGGCCTAGGCGGAAAAGCATACAGGAGGCTTCCCGACCAAGGGAGAAGAAACGCATCGGCTGCTACCCTGAGGGGGTGCGGCTGTCTGGAGCAAAACTGGGGCAACTGACGATTTTGTGGACTGGCAAAGAGATCCATGAATGGGAGGCTCCAGTTGTTGAAAATCTTCTGATCAACCTCCCTGTTCAGTTGCCATTCGTGGGATTGAAGAACCCTGCTCAATCTGTCTGCCAGGCAGTTCTCCTGGCTCGGTAGGTAAACTGCATGGCGAGACATGTTGTGTTGAACTGCGAAGGAACAGAGATCCAGAGACTCCTGGCAAAGGATCCGAGACCCTGTGCCGCCCTGTTTGTTCACATAGAACATAGCCACCTGGTTGTCCATCTGTACTCGGACAGACTGGTTGGAGAGGACAGGAGCAAAGGCTTTTAGAGCTAAACGAATAGCCCGGAGTTCCAACAGGTTGATCTGGAGTGTGGTCTCCTGAGGAGTCCACTGAACCCGAGTGCAAGAGCCATGACAATGGGCTCCCCAGCCCATCAAGGAGGCATCTGTGGTCAGCACCCTGGTATGCACGGGGAGCTGGAACGGTACACCACACAGGAGGTTCCCGATTGTGACCAACACTGCAAGGACTGCACCAGGAGCTTGGATACTGCCAATCTGTCGACCAGGCATCCCATGGCCTGTGACCACTGGTCCCGCAGGGCCCACTGAGCTGTCCGCATGTGCATGCGTGCGAAAGGAGTAACATAAACCATGGAGGCCATGTGGCCGAGCAGGCGTAAGAACCTCCGTGCTGACACCTGGGGTACTTGGCTCACCATGCCCACTTGAGACAGCAGGTGGTCTGCCTTGTCCAGCGGCAAGTAGGCCCTGGCCTGCAGGGTCTCTAGCCCTGTTCCTATGAATTCCAAGTTCTGGGTGGGGAGCAAAGAGGACTTTGTGTGATTGATGACGAACCCCAGATGCTGAAGCAGAGCGATTGTGCAAGCTGTGGCGTGGTGCTCCTCCTGAACTGAATGGCCCCTTATGAGCCAGTCGTCTAGGTAAGGGAACACAAAGATACCCTGGTTCCTGAGGAAGGCCGCTATCACAGTCAGGCACTTGGTGAAAACCCTTGGAGCGGAAGCTATACCAAAGGGAAACACTTTGTATTGGAAGTGGTTTCCTCCTACCACAAACCTGAGGTATTGTCTGTGGTCTGGATTTATGAGGATGTGTGTGTAAGCAGAAATATCCTAAGTGAAAGCATCTTGAATTTTTCCCTCACCAAGAACTTGTTGAGATTTCGCAGGTCCAGGATGGGGAGAAGGCCTCCTTGTCTTTTGGTATCAGGAAATACCTGGAGTAAAAGCCTTTCCCCTGCAGGTGGTGGGGTACCGGTTCCACTGTCTGATCCTTGAGAAGACCAACCAAATCCTGCAAGAGGAGGTTCCTGTGCAATAGGGGTCCAAGATGCTCTCCTGGGAAATAGGATGTAGGTGCTTGGCTGAAATGGGGAAGATAGCCGTCTTGGACTATCCTTAGAACCCAAGTATCGGATGTAATGGCTGGCCACCTGTGGGCGTACAGAGACAGTCGACCTCCTGTGCAGGGCCAAACCACTGGTGGGAGAGGAGCTATGCAGTAGGAGTCAAAAACCCCCTCCCTACTGGGCAGGAGCTGGAGCTGGAGGCTTGGGGGTTTGAGGTTTACGAGGGCCATTCTCCCGTCCCCTGGCCTGCTGCCCCTGCTGGGGAGCTGGGGAGGCCTGGTAAGTGGGGTAGTTTCTGTAAGCCTGTCCCTTCCTCGGGTAAAAGGGCTTTTTCCCCCAAGGCCTTCTTCCTGTGAGAAGGAGCAGATGTCTTCTTCGACAGCCTTGTCCGGGTCAAGTACTCGGACTCGAGTTCAGCAGCCTTTTCAGTCATGGGTTTGCTGAAAAGGTTATCGCCTCAGCAGGGGACATCAACCAATTTGTCCTGTACCTATGGTTGGAGATCAGACAACATGAGCCAAGCCTGGCGCCTTGCACCGATGCCGGTTGCGGCCACCCAGGCCGAAGCTTCGAAGCCGTCGTAGGCTGCTCAAGACATAAATTTCGAGCACTCTCTGATCCCGGTGGACAGGGCCTTGAAGCTCTGCAAGAAGAGAATGTAAATAAAAAAAGGGTTCCTCGGAGAGGCCAGCAGAGAACCCAGCAATCTCCTTTGCCAGGTCTCTTAATTACATGCCCATGTACAGCTGGTATGTCTGGACACGGCATGACAGCATCGAGCCCTGGAAGCACTTTCTGCCAAAGGTGTCCAGGTTCCGGGCCTCCCGGCCGGGAGGCACCAAGGAGTACGTCTTCTGGCTCTTGAGCCTTTGCATGGCCGATTCCACAACCATGGAGTTGTGCGGCAGCTGTGCCTTTTGGAACTCAGGGCTCTTACGGACTCGATAAATGGAATCGACCCGTTTGCTGAGGACCGGCGCCAAGGCCGGGGACTCCCACATACGGAGCATCAACCATTCCAGCATCGGAGGCACCAGTGCAGTAAGGGCCTCCTTTGGATGAGAGTCATACTGGAGGGCGTCGAGCTCTTCAGCTCGAGGCTCCTCCTCGGCATCTGCAGGGAAAGCCAAAGCTTTGGCCATATCCCTAACAAAGTCCGAGAACCTGGTTTCCTCCGTGGGTGACCGTCTCCGAGGTTCCGAACCCGGGGAGTCCAATGGGATGTACCGGGTCCGGTGGGTATCTGGCAAGTCTTCCTCCTCTGTCTCCCAAGCAAAGCCCTCTGAGGAGGACTCGATGGGCTCCGGCATCGAGGGCTTCGAGTGCGCCCGTCCCAACGCCAATGGCCCCGGCGACGACGACCTCGGTCCCGAACGGGAGGTCGAGGGAGACCTTGGCCAAGGATCGACTCGAGCCCACATGGACTCGAGGATCGGCTCTGCCTCCGGTGTCGACTTAGACGTCGAGGTCCCGGTGGTCGGGGTGGATGCGCGGGTGAGACAGGCTATCAGCGCCCGCTGCTGGTCCATAAAGGCAGACACGCTGCTCTCCAAGGCCGCCAACCTGAGACCCAGCTCAGAAGGCTCCGCAGCCCCCGGCTCGGTTCCCAACGCCGGGACCGATGCCAGTTCTCCCGGAGGAGAGTCCACAAGGACAACATGCATTACCTTGTCCGACGCCTCCGGCTCTGTACGAGGTATTTTGGCAGACCTCTCTGACTCGGTGAACACGGGGCGCCGTTCGGCACTCTGCAACCTGGAACCCGAGGGCCCCGGCCGATCAGAGTCTTCCAGAGAAGCAGCCCTCGTGGGTTTCTTCTTCTTACGGTGCTCCCGGTTGGGAGACCCCCGCTCAGAAGAACCCCGACAGTGCTCAGGTTCAGATTCCTGAGACGTCGAGGTTTCTGACGAGGTCCTGGCCCAGACAGATCCAGAGAACACAAAAAGGAGCACTGCTCGCAAACAAACTGAGAAACCACAAAAGCGAGCAGTAGTGGAAGCCACAGGCACTTTATTAGTTAGACAAACCCCAACGCGTTTCGGCTGTTGCCTTCATCAGGGGGTACTAGAGGACAGCAAAAACATAACATAAAAATAATAAAAACAATAAAAACAAGAAAATATATTAAATCAACAAATATGAACAAACATAATTATTAATTGATTCATAAAAGAAGTTTTTGTAAGGTTAAAACATATAGAAATATGTATATATATATATAAAAAATATATCTATATATAAGAACTATATAGACAAGAGAACAGCAATACATAGTGATAAAAAATATATAAATATATAACATACTTACAAATGAAGTGCACAAAAGCAATAAAGATAAGGCACACACCAATCAATGGTGAATAATGCTAAAAAATAATGCAAAAGCCATTAATATAATACTGAAACTATTAAAAACATCAATTGAACCATAGAACATTAAATAAAAAGAAAACAAAATGGAAAACCCAGACCAACGAGAAAGGCAAATAAAACTATATAGTAAGGATAAATCATATTAAAATTGTATATATAGAAGAATCTTATTCAAACAAAAGAAATATCTTTATATATATACAGAACATAGAGCGTACACATCGTTAGACGCGCACATGCAATACCATTATCACAAATGGTAAACAAGAAAAGCTGGTGCTCAAAAGAAATAATAAAATGTGTGCTTCTAAAAGTCCAACAAATAAAGACCAAGCAAGTAAAAAGGTGCAGTTGTGTAGAACCAATTGTGATATTTTAAGGCAATATAGAAAATCAATGTATGGACCCATGCTGAAAGTTGTAATCTAAAAAGAGCAGGGAGCCGCCAGGAAAGCTAACAATAAAAATATAAATATAAAAATATATATAAAATAATCTAATTCTTGTTGAACATATAAATCCTGCGTGGACCCTTAGCATATAAGCTCATGTAGCTGCTCAAACGTAGCATAAGGTCTATATAGTATACTAGAAGGAAGAAAAACAAAGGAAATGAAAAACACAATCAACTGGCTTAGAAACGAACTTGTTCGGCACCTTTTTGAACCGCTGATTAAATGCCAACTCGTGAGGAACTGCGAACCATGAAGACAGTGCAAACAAAGTTGAAAACGGGGAAAAAAAAAACTTCAAGCAAGCAATTACCTGAACACCAACGGCCAGCTTATTCAAAATTCTTGAGAACGCCAACTTTGGCGCGTATTTAAATAGACAGGCTGCGTGGTGGCACTCCATATGCATAAGATGACGTCAGAGGAACGACCTCAAGCAAACAAATATCTGAACACCAACGGCCAGCTGTTTAAAATTCTTAAGAACGCCAACTTTGGCGCGCATTTAAATTAACAGGCTACGTGGTGGCACTCCATATGCATAAGATGACGTCAGAGGACGTGCGTGTGACCACACATTGTATAATAGCACGTAACTTCAACTAAAAAATCTTAAAAATGAAATAGAACAATCGTACAACCAATAAAAATAAATATAAATATAAAAGTGATTATGAAAATGAATGTAAAAATAAAAAATGAAAATAAAGGAGGTTCCACTGAACCCCACGAACAATGAATAAATCGTCAACTTGCCGAAGACTGAAAACAGCGATTCGGCATACCATTAAAACAAAAATACAAGAAAGCTGTTAATGCTCACAATAATACCTTATAGAAATAAGGCACTACTCTCAGAACTTTGTTATCATGAGGGGGCACCTAAGCCTATCCAAAAACCGGCAACAAACCGAATAAAAACAAAAAAGAACTGCAGAAATTGAATAATAAAAAATTAAAAATGAACATTAAAACCATAACAAGTGGACCAATAATCCTTCCAAAGATGATAATTGAAACTAGGGTACATAAAAAATATACTCATAAGGCAAAAGACCCATAAACATGTAGATTATAAATATGTGTGGTCACTACATGATCAAAAGGAGACCAACAAGAGTATAAGAAGAAATCCAAATCTATATTAATTACAAAAGACTGCTAAGTTAAAGTCCTGATTCAGACCCAAAGGGGTCATTGACTGTAACTCATAAATGAACCGCTGTTCAAGTTTGAGTAATATTGAGTCTATATTACCGCCCCGCCAGTGTGGATGAACCACCTTTAGGACAAAAAACTTTAAATCAGACACAAGATGGCCCTTCTCACTCCAATGGGCAACCATGGGTTTGTCAGCAAGACGTCTTCCTAAGCAACTTTTATGTTCAATGATGCGTGTCTTAACCGGCCGAGTGGTTTTGCCGACATATAACAACTTGCATGGGCACATAACTACATATATGACATTACTAGTCAAACAGTTGGAATAATGATTGAGAAAAAACTTCCTTTGAGTGACTGGATGAACAAACATATCTTTCATAACAATACCATTCAAACACACAGAGCACCGCCCACATTGAAAATGACCTTTCATTTTAATAGTTGGTCGTGGTCTGGACACTCCATCTAGACTACGGCAGTATCCTATAGCAAGGGCTCTCAAAACACATACTTTACCCTCTCCAATTAGCCCAAAATACTGCAGCCAGAATACTAACAGGCACATCAAGACACCAGCATAACACTCCCACCCTCAAGAGCTTACACTGGCTACCAATAGCACAGGGAATAAAACTCAAGGTGAAAACAACCACCCACAAAATCCTACATCTTATCTGCTCCTTGCCTCACCCAAATAATCAGAAGAGCTCCTAGCTCCTTCAAAAAGAGAAAGAAGATCATCCACCCAAAATCTCCTAGTCATCCCCCCGATCAAGACAAAATCTATCCAACAAACAAGCAACAGAGCCTTCACACTCTTCGCCCCCTCAATCTGGAACTCATTCCCAGCCCCGATACGCAATGCTGGGGAAAATTGCTCCGCGAGGGCTCCGTCGGCGCCGACGTCACCCATAAGTGAGGACTGACTTCCTGCTTGGTCCTGGAGAATAAATAATATTCAAGGGCCTTGTACCACTGCTGACAGCTTTAGCATTGCTCAGATTTCTTCAGCCCACCCCTAAATTCTGGAAGTATAGACAGGTGCCTAGGCTACCTAGTAGAAGGGCTAGCCTGGCCAGGCTAGGTAGAAACTCTACAGTAAAACTGCATGCTCTCCTAGAATTTTGTTTCTATTTGAAATCTCCCTATTGAAGTGCCATACGCCCTTACTTTTGAACTTTGTAAAACACAGCTGCCTCTGCCTGGAGGGACAAGAAAGCGTAGTTACTCACCTGTAACAGGTGTTCTCCAGGAACAGCAGGAAGCAGTCCTCACATATGGGTAACTTTGGCGCAAACGGAGCCCACTCGGAAGCATCTCCCCAGCTTTCAAAGAAAGCTTTTGGGAGATGCACCACGCATGCGTGGCCCACTTCCCGCCCAAGTGTGCCATCTTGCCTCAGTCAAATGACATAGCTAAGACGACAAAAATAAAAGATGGTAAAGAAGCAACCCCAAGGGGAGGAGGGAGGGTTGTGAGGATTGATTCTTGCTGCCCCCAGAGAACATCTATTACAGGTGAGTAACTACAATTTCTCCGGGAACAAGCAGGAAGTCAGTCCTCACATATGGGACTCCCCAGCTACAGGCTACCGAAACCTGTAAAAAATGCCACTGTGACCTGTAAGGGTGAACTGTAATCAGTTGCAGTTGAATCCCAAGAGATCTCTCAAGAACTAGGGGTGCGGCAGAGAACCAGCACTCTGGTAGCCTGAACACAGAAGGGTCAGAGGGCAGGAGTTGTCTACACCCCAAAAAGATTATGGAGTAGACCTCGCCCAAGGCAATGACCTGTTGGGACTACCTCTCCAGGCAAATGATCTGCAAAGGTATGGACCAAAGACCAGGTGGTGGTCCGGCAAATTTCCGTCATGGGGATGGAACGCAGAGTGGTCATGGAAGTAGTCATGGCCCTGACGTGGTGCACCATGACTCTCTGTTCCAGTGAGATCCCCACTTGCTCGTAGGCAAGGGTAATGCAGTCCGCCATCCAAGTGGACAGAGTTCGCTTAGTCACTGGGAGCCCCAGACAGCTGGGATCATAGGATACGAAAAACTGTTGAGCTCTGAGGTGGCCCTGACTCCGTTGCAGGTGGAAGGACAGGTCTCTCTTGCTACCAGAGTATGGAGAACGGTCTCCGCCCTACCGGCGTGACGTATGGGAAAGAAGGTGGAGAGCACCACCTCCTGAATGAGGTGGAATGGAGACACCACCTTCAGCAGAAACTTGGGGTGTGTGCAAAGCACCACTCTGTTCTTATAGAACCTCATGTAAGGAGGCTCTGCTATCAGAGCCTGGAGTTTGCCGAGTCTGTGAGCTGATCCGAGTGCTACCAGGAAGGCAACCTTTCAGTAAAGATACCACAGGTGGCAGATGGCCAGAGGCTCAAACAGAGGCTTAGTGAGCTGCGAGAGCACCACATTAAGGTCACATTTTGTGACTGGAGAACAGATGAGGGGTTTAGACAACATGAAGCCCCATAGGAACTGAGACACAAGGGGCTGAACTGAGATGGAGTGGTGATGCGCTGCGATGGCACTTAGGCGTATGCTGAGTTGGACTTCAGTCTCACCTACGATAGTTGGGAGCAGGTATTGGAGTACCACATGCACTGAGCAGGAGAACGAATTTGCCCACTTTTTTGTGCACCACAATTTATTTATTTTATTTAGAGAACATTTGTATACCGCTGCTTCCAGCGATCAGCAGCGGTTGACTATACATATCAGGAGAGGTAATCAACAGTTAATACAGAATGATTGCATGCCAAGATTCACACTGGGTTCACACTGCACAAAAATCTGATACAATATTTACAGGTGCAATTACATATATACATATTGTTACAGGTGCAATTACATATATACATATTGTTACGATATTTATAACTTGCAGTTATATATATACAATTTGTTACACTAATTACAACTAAACTGGGGGGAGATGCACTATTTTAGTAGGGCGGAAAGCGCCGAGCCTTGGGGTATTCCTTGGCTTTGCAGGAATGGTTCAGCTGTTTCGTTGTTAAAGAGCACCTGCTGCATTCTGCTTGTTATGTAAGATGTGAACCATTTCAGGGGGGTTCCACATATTCCAATGGTTTCAAGCCTATTGATGAGTGTTTTGTGGTGAACTGTATCAAAAGCGGCTGCTATGTCTATAAAAATGAGTACGAACATCTTCTTTTTGTTTTCTAGTCCGGTGAGAAGGTTGTTAAGGAGTGTTATGAGTAGCGTTTCCACTCCATGATGCTGACGAAAACCGTATTGATGGTCATCTAAGGCTCTTGAGTCGTCGACATGGTCTTGGAGCTGCTACTGTACTGCCTTTTCAACGATTTTGGCTAGGAAGGATATGCTGGATATTGGTCGGTATGAGGCTGGGATGCTTTTGTCGAGTGTTTTGTTTTTTAAGATAGGCCTTATGAGTGATTTCTTAAGTTGAGTTGGCATAATTCCTTGTAGAAGTGATTGGTTCACAATGTGGACTATATACTGTGCAACCTCATGCTTTATTGCCCTGAGCCATGCTGCTGGGCATGGGTCTAGAGGGGAGGTAGTTGTGTTGAGATTTGAGATGATGTCTATGATTTGTTTGTCACCAATTTTCTGAAAGTCACTCCATTCTTTAATTCGATTTGTGCTTGTTTTCAAGTTGCATTGCAGCTTAGTGGGGTCAGGGCGTTGGCTTTGAGTGGGTTGCGTGAGCGTTGTCGGGTTGAGTTTGCTGGCATAGTGGTCAGCTAGCGTTTGGGCTTTTATTGCTTCATTATAGGAGTCATCTTGGGATGCCTTGGTGAGGGCTTTGACTAGTTCGAACAGCTCCCTTGGTCTATTTAGGGCTTTGTTGAGTGTGTTAGTGTGGTGTGTCTTTTTTGCAAGGTTGACTACTTCTTTGTACTTGGTGAGGAGAGTTAGATATTTCATCCTACATTCCTCGGTTTTGGCTTGTCTCCATTTTTTCTCTGTCTTTCTTAGTTCTTTCTTCCTTTTATTCAGGGCTGTGGTGTACCATGGCTCCGATTTGTTTTTAGTTATGATGTTTTTGACCCTCCATGTTGGTTGTGATGTTTCTTCAATTCCTGTGTTCCATTGGTTTACTAGATCTTCGAGGTTTGTGTGATCTGTCTGAAAGTTCTTTGCTATAGAGTTTATGAGATCTTCTTTGTCGAATTTTTAGAAAATTCTCTTGGGGTGGGTTGTTGGGCCAGTCTTGTGACTGTCCGCTATGGTTGGAATGCTTAGTGTGAAGGATATTTGATGGTGGTCCGACCATGGGACTTGTGTGATGTGGATATTGGGTTCTCTTCCTTCTCTGAGTTGTTGATTGTTGGGTACGAATACCATGTCGAGCGTATTTCCCTTGATGTGGGTGGGGGGGTCTTGTATGATTTGCTTAAACCCGAGTTGGTCCATTGCATCCAGGAAGGCGTTTGCCTGTGTTGCTGGTATAGATGGCAGATTCAGGTCACCCAGGATAACTTGGTATTTCTTGATTTCGGATGTTGAGAATCTTTCTAGTGCAGCAGCTAGGGTTTCATGATTTGCTGTAGGAGGTCTGTATACTAGGCATATAGATAATGTCCTGTTCTCTACTTTAAGGATATCAATACATTCTGTGGTATTTTGCAAAGTGTTTTTTAGACGCATTGATTCTTTAGCAAGGATTAGGATTCCTCCTCCTTTTTTATTTATACGTGGACAGTTGTATAGTTTATAGCCAGGTTTGTTTATTTGGTTTATTATTGCTGTGTCCGTGTCCGTGATCCATGTTTCAGTGATACAGAGGACGTCAGGCTTTTCGTCTGTAATCATATCGTGAATGATGTGTGATTTGTTTCGTATGGATCTGGCGTTTATTAGTATGAATGAGAGAGGGGCATGCGTTATGGTGTTGGATTGTGCGTTTTTGTTTTGTTTTGTCAAGCGTTTTGTCAGTTGTATGTTCTTAGGTTTTGTGGTTTGGTGTTTGCGTGAATTTTTGTGGCGCCTGTGTGTTCGCTGTTGATTGGATAGCAGTGTTTGGTTGGGTGCTGAGTAGTATGTGCAGTGGGGAACCAGGGTAGCTACCATGAGTGGGTTATACACATATAAAGGTTGCCAAATGTATGGCGAGAGCACAATGAGAAACTGCGCCACTTGAAGGCATACGCCCTTCTCGTGGAGGCCTTATGAGAGGCCAGGAGAATCTTTTCCACGTCTCATGGGAGACTGAAGGGAGCTAATGCTACCCCTTTCAGCAGCCAAGCCATGGACGAGAGGGACCCCAGGTTGGGTGCAGGAGAGAGCCCTGCTCCTACAAGAGTAGTCCTGCAGCTCGGTCCAGGGGAATCAGTGGTACCGTTGATAGGGCGAGGAGCAGTGGGAACCAGGGATATCTGAGCCACTGAGGGACTTTCAGCACTAGTGTCGCTCTGTCGCGCTGAGCCTTGAAGAGGTTCCTGACTATCAGCAGTGTTGGAGGGAAGGCGTACAGGAGGCCTTCCGTCCACAGGATGAGGAATGCATCCGCCACTACCAGAGATGGGAGCAGAAACATAACTGCGTGTTGTCCGGGTTGGTAAACAGGTCCATCACTGGGACACCCCACAGGCAGAACAGCCATGAGGCTACCACTGGGTGTGCGCACCACTCGTGCAGATGGAGTAGTCTGCTCAGTTTTTCCACCAAGACATTGTCCTGGCCTGGGAAGTAGACCACCCTTAGGAGCATCCCTCTGTGTGTAGCGTAGGAGCAGAGGCTACCGCCTCCGGGCAGAAGGGGTATGACCCTGTTCCCTCCATTTGTTCACGACCTGAATGTCGGTCTGGATCAGCACTTCATGATGCTGTAGTTGGAGGAAGGCTCTGAGGGCTAGGAATATTGCTTGAGTTCCAGCAGGTTGATCAGCATTTCAGATTCCCTCTGGAACCTAGCATTGTATTTGCTTCCTTGGCCACCATTGTGCACTGGGTGGACGGTTTCAACGTAATATCCACGATGAAGATTAAATTCTTTTTCTGGGTTGTGGTTACTAAGATTGCACCTTGCATCATATAACCAAAATTTGGGTTGTTCTTACCTAGGTGCATAATTTTGCACTTATCCACATCAAATTTCATCTGCCATTTGGATGTTCAGTCAGCATAGACAGTCACCTATAACAGGTATTCTCCAGGGACAGCAGGAATCAGTCCTCACATATGGGTGACATCGGCATCAACGGAGCCTGTGCAGTAACCTCTCCCAAATGCTTGGCTGCCTTCCCGTCCAAGGATACCATCCAGCCTCAGTATGATGACAGCTCAAGGTGGCAACGAAAAGAAAAGCAACTCCATGGGGAGGAGGGAGGGTTGCGACGACTGATTCCTGATATCCCCGGATAACATCAGTTACAGGTAAGTAACCATGCTTTCTCTAGGAACAAGCAGAAAGTCAATCCTCATATATGGGACTCCTTAGCTACAGGCTACCGAAGAAACCTGTAAGCCAATGGTGGCCCCCAAAAAACGAACTGTGAGGAACAGTGAGAGTACAGTTCGGTCACAAGACCTCAGCAATGACCCAGTCAACTAGGGAAAACAGCTCTCTGGTAGCCTGGACATACCGAAAGGCTGGAGGATAGGAGTTGCCTTAAACCCCAAACAAATGATGCAGTACTGCCTGGTCAGAGGTGCTGTCCCACTGGGATTCCTCCTTCAGGCAGTTATGCGCTGCAAAGGTATGAACAGCGGACCAGGTGACAGCCCCGCAGATCTCCATTAAGGGGACCATGTCACAGAAGCTGCCAAAGCCCAGATACCATGCGCCGTGATGTGACGCTCCAGCGAGAGACTGGCCTCAGCATCGGTGAAGGCAATGCATTCTGCCACCCAGGTGGACAGAGTACGCTTCAAGACCACTACACCCAGGCAATTAGGGTTATAGGAAATGAGGAGCTGTGAGGATGGGGCTTGATCTGCTCTAAGTAGTAGGTCAATGCCCATTTACAGTCAGTGTATGGAAAGCGGCCACCACCCTACTGGTGTGAGGACATGGGAAAAAGTTAGGAAGAACCGCTTCCTGGTTGAGGTGGAATGGAGAGACCACCTTTGGGAAGAACTTGAGGTGCATCCAATGCACCACCCGGTTCCTATGAAACCTGGTATGGGGGCATGAGCCACCAGCGCCTGGAGCTCACTAACCCTAAGGGCAGACAAGAGTGCCACAAGGAAGACCACCTTCCAGGACAGATATTTATTTATTTCTAGGTTTTCTATATCACTTTGTCCACATAATCAAGGTGGATTACAAGGAACTCAGAAATTACATTAAATGCAATTTTACAGTGAACATATGTTGATACATTGAGTATCTTAGTAACATAGTAAACATTAAGAACTTGAAGCAAGACTTCAGAAACCATATTTCAGGGAGAGAGTTACATAGGACTGGTGAGTAGTAGGTAAAGGCTCAATCGCATATCGATTGGTTTGTTTTTCTGAATTCCATGGGTATAGTTAGAGTGCTCTTCATACATCCTCTCCTTTGTCTAGTTTTAGGTAGCAAGCTTATTAGTGAGGTTAGGTTTGTTGGAGCCAAACTCTTAAGTATTTTGAATATAATTATTAGATATTTATACTTAATTCTTTCTAGGATTGGTAACCAGTATAATTGGTACAGAATGGGTGTGATGTGTTTTGACTCTGATGTTTTCTGGATTGTGTGCAGCCATGTTCTGTGCCATTTGCAGGAGGAGGTTTAAGGCTTGTTTTGGGAGACCCTGTAAAATGCTGTTGCAGAAATCAAAATGGGGGCATATCAATTCTTGCAGAACTGAGTGGAAATCATTAGCAAATAGGAGTGTTCTTAAATTTTGGATCATTCTGATTTTATTGTATATTGTTCTAGTTGTTAAACTAATATGTTTGGTTAGGTTCAAGCTTTGATCTAGTACTATATCTAGGTATCTGAACTTTTGCTTAACCTCTAATGAAGCATCTTTTACTTGTATACATAGTGGTGGTATAAACTCTTTATCCTTGATAACAAAAAGTACCTCAGACTTTTTTAGGTTTATTCTGAGATAAACTGTGTTCAGACATTGTGATGCCTCATTGAAACAATTTATGTTTTGTTGAAAGTTGGGTTTTGATGCGTCAATAGGGGTGAAAAGCATTATGTCATCAGTATATATCTGATATTCTACCTTATGTGCTTTGAATATCTTACAGATTGGCTGGAGGTAAATGTTAAACAGCAATGCTGATAGAGCTGAACCTTGCAGAATTCCCTACAGCTGACTGTATGATCTTGAAATTGATTGTCCAATTTTAACTTGCTGTGTATGTTCAGACAGGTAAGAACTGAACCACTGAAGTATGTTGCCTCCAATGCCGATCTGTTGAAGTCTAAAAATCAGGATGTTGTGACTGATGGAATCAAATGCTGAAGCGAATTCTAAAAATATTAGTATAAAGGATTGTCTGGGGTTTCCTATTCCTTGTATTATTTTATCAAACAAGGATATAAAGAGCATTTCCATACCATGTTACGGTCTGAATCCATGTTGGTCTGTGTCGAGGGGGGCATACATATCCAGATGGTCTTGTAGCTGGTTTTTGTACGGTATTTTCAATTATTTTGGATATAAGTGGGAGGCTTGAAATTGGTCTTTATGAGTTGGGACAATCTTTATTTAGTAAGTGATTCTTTAGGATTGTTGCTGTTTTTAGAGTCTTTGGCATGTTAATTCTGCTTTTGCTGATTTCACCCAGCTTGCTGGGCATGGGTCGAAGTTAGATGTTGTGGTGTTAATGCTAGGTAATAATTTGTTCTAGTTGGTCAGGGTATATTTGAACGAATGTATGCCAAGGTTTGATTTTAGTGTCTTCTGTCATGATATTCAGAGCTGTAGTGGAAGTTAGCTTCCTTAACTTCATCATGTAATGATTTGCAAATTGCTGTGGATCTAGTGTGATGATGTTGTGGTCTTGTTGATTTGACTCTCAGACAACATCTTTTACAGTGACAAAAAGTTCCCTTGGTCTATTGAGGGATTTCATGAACATCTCAGTATAGTGATCCTTCTTGTTTTTGTCATGGTTTGTCGGTAAACCATCAGAGTATCCATGTAACGAGTTCTTTCTTCTGGGGATTTAGTAATTCTCCATTTTCTCTATCTTCCTTAATTTTCTCTTTAGAGTTCTTAGTTCATGTGTGTACCTTGGTTCTGCGTTTCTCTGTTTCTTTCTTTGTCTTTTTGTGGGGATCGATACAGCCTTACTGTACTTAGAGGTTGTATGCCAGTTGACCACGATGGCCTCAATATTATCTAAGTTTGGATTAAGGTTGGGAAGGGTCTCATTTAGAAACATCTCTTTGTCAAATTTTTTAAATCAATGTTGCATTTCTTCTCTGGAGATAGTTCTATTCTTTTCAGATTTTTGTACAATATTAAAATATATAAGATAATGGTCTGACCATAGTACTGCTTTTGTTTGAATAGAACCTGTTTGAGTGCTAGTAGACATTTTTTCAGGTAGGAATATTAGACCTAGGATATTGCCTCTTTTGTGTGTTGGGCGTTGACAATCTGTTGATATCCCAGGTCTTCCACAGCATTAAGGAAGGAGGATGAACGACTCTTGCTAACTATTATAAGATTGAAATCACCTAGCAAAATAAGATCTTTGCTGATCGGTTTGTCCAAACAAGTTAATTCTAGTATTGTTATTAGCGCTAGGGTCTGGGGTTGGAGATCTGTAAATTAGACAGATGTTTGATTTCAATTGTCAAAAGATCAAGGGCTTTAGTGGATATTGCCAATGTGCAATTGGCCCTTAGCTCATTCTTACTTATAATGAGGACACCACCTCCCTTTCTATCTTTTCTTGCACAATGGGAGATATTGTAGCTTGATGGTTTCAAATGGTTAAGCAGAACTGTATCAGTGTCTGTAAGCCAAGTCTCAGTGATAAACATATCTGGTTTCATTTTGTTGATGTGGTCTACTAAAACTGAGATTTGCTCCTAATTGATCTGGCATTAACTAGGCAACAGCGTAGGATGGTTAGATTTGTGTATCATTTGTGTTAGTGTGTAATATTATTCTATGTGGGATTATGTAAATGAGTCTGCTACCACTGCAGTAATTTCTGTTTGAGTTTTCGTTTATTATTAATGTTAATCTTTGTCAATTATTGTAATGTATGATTGGGATATAATGGGTTTGTTACATGAATGAGGAGGTATGGACTACCTGTACCTGTAAGATTAGGGAAGATATGACTCTATGAACATTTTCATCTATGCTCTGAAGCAATAATACTTTGATAAACAATGCTTTTCTTACCATTTATGAGGTAGGGTCAACTGTGCAGATCAACTCCAGATGTTGTTAGGTTCCACGCCTAAGAGCCCATTGGCATGGCCCTTAGGCATGGGTATGCCAAGGGCTGCCCTGCTTAAGAAGAGATCTTGGCTTGATGGTGCAGCTGCAAGGGGAGGGGCTTACCTCCATGTTGCCTGCAGCCGATGGAGAGATTGGGTCTCGTTGGTGGGGTTTATTTTATTTATTTAACAAGGTTTTATATACCGCCTCTTAATGTGATCAGAGGCGGTTTACATAGAACATCACCACAACTTTTACATTGAACATTGGAACTATATACATTTAACATGTTCTAACTATATACAAATAACTATGTACAATATAACTGCATAGGTTATTTTTTAGTGATACTGCATATTTTAAGACTATTGAGGTAGATGATGGAAATATTTGTTAGATCTTTAGTTTTCTTGGGAATTAGTGAGATTGTCTGGGTCACCAAAGTGTTCAATGAAAAGGTATGTTTTTAGGTCTCTGCGGAATTGCAAGAGGCCTTTCGTTGCTCTTAGTTGGGTCGTATCCCTTGTCGGGTACTGCAGCATCTGCTCTGCTCGTTTGATTTGAGGGGAGAGAGAGCGTTTCCCGGTCAGCTCAGTCTTCTAAGGTGGAGATCCCGGCTTGATGATATGGCTGCATGAGGAGGGGCTTACCTTCACGTTGCCTGCAACCGGTAAAGAGATCAGCGGGGAGAGGCAGGAAGCCAGCATCACAAAGGGTGGAGCGATGAACTTCGAGAGGACCACACTGAGATCCCATGTTGCCACCAGTGAACGAATGGGTGGTCAAGAGAGCAGAAGGCCCCTCTGGAAATGAGCCACAAAAGGCTGGGCAAAAAGGGGATTCCCCTCGATGAGGTGGTAATGCACCGAGGGCGCACTGAAATGAACTCTGATGAACTTAGATTTCAAATCAGCATTAGTCAGGTGCAGCAGGTATTGCAGCACCATCTAGACAGAACAAGAGAAGGTGTTGGCCCCCCCTTTCCACACACCAAACCAAGAGGCGGCGCCACTTGAAGACATACGCCCTTTGGTGGAGTCCTTGCGTGAAGCCAGCAGGACCTCCTCCACCTCTCTGGGCAAGTCAAATTGGGCCAGGGCTACCCTTTCAGCAGCCAGGCCGTCAGGGCCAGGGACTCCAGACTGGGCGCAGGAGAGAGCCAGCCTCATAAGAACATAAGATATGCCATACTGGGTCAGACCAAGGTCCATCAAGCCCAGTATCCTGTTTCCAACAGTGGCCAATATAGGTCATATGTACCTAGCAGTTTCCCCAAAAGACACAGGTTTCGCAATGCTTGTACTGGGTCAAGCATTGATATCCTGGGTCCCTTCTTAATAATAGTTTATGGACCTTTCCTCCAGGAACTTGTCCAAACCTTTTTTAAACTCAGCTACACTAAAAGCCTTTACTACATCCTCCGGTAACAAATTCCAGAGTTAGATTACACGTTGAGTGAAAAAATATTTTCTTTTATTAGTCTTAAATAGTTTACCCTGTAGCTTCATTGCATGTCCCCTAGTCTTTCTATATTCTGATAACGTAAACAATCGATCTACGTTTACCCGTTCCACTCCGTTCATTAATTTATAGACTTCTATCATATCTCCCCTCAGCCGTCTCTTTTCCAGGTTAAAGAGAGCAGGTCTGGGGCAATCCCCAGGGAGACTGGTGGATGCCCAAGACAGGCTGAGGAGCAGTGGGAACCAGGGCTGCAGGGGCCATCGGGATGCTATGAGAATTAGGGTGGCCCAGTCAAGCTGGACCTTGAAGAGGGTCTTGCCGATGAGTGGCGTTGGAGAGAAGGCGTAAAGGAGTCCTTTCGTCCACGGAATAAGAAACTCATTGGCCACCACCAAGGTGGTGTGCGACGTTCTGGAGCAGAAGAGAGCCAGCTAAGCATTGGCAGGAATGGCAAAGAGATTCAGCACAGAAAGGTCCCAATGGCGGAAGTCAGTTGGCCACCCGCAGGTCGAGCAGCCACTCGTGCGGCTGGAGAACCCGGCTCAGGCAGTCCGCCAGAAAATCGTCCTGTCTGGGAAAGAATACCACACTGAGGACTATCCCACTCTCGCTGGCGAACATTCTGAAACGGACCTCCTCCAAGCATAGGAGGAATGATCCCTTGACACCCTGTTTGTTGATTTAGAACATCGCCACCTGATTGTCCGTCTGGATCAGGACAGTTTGGTTCCACAGGTGGTGCTGAAAAGTCCAGAAAGTACAGGAGATCGCTCG
Source organism: Ichthyophis bannanicus (assembly GCA_033557465.1). Classification (NCBI taxonomy): domain Eukaryota; kingdom Metazoa; phylum Chordata; class Amphibia; order Gymnophiona; family Ichthyophiidae; genus Ichthyophis; species Ichthyophis bannanicus. The sequence continues at coordinate 431,211,809 of CM066035.1, forward strand.
GAACTCCAGGAAGTTGATATGTTGGAGTCTCTCCAACGCTAACCCTGAGTGCAGAGGTCGCCGCAATGGGCTCCAGACAAATTTGGAGGCATCAGAGGTGAGAACCCGCTGAGGAGATGGGGCCTGAAAAGGCATTCCTGCCAGCAAAGTGCAATGGCTGCTGTTTGATCCCATCGCCTGGGACTACTAGGAACAGAGGGCGCACAGGGGCGTCCATGTGTAGATGTGCACTGTCAAGATCATGTGCCCCAGGAGGCGCAGCATGAGCCGGGCAGAGGTTGAGGTTCAGCCCTGAACCTCCCTCACGAGGGCCACCAGGTGCTGGGCCATGTCGAGGGGGAAGAAGGCTCAGGCCTGGACTGTACCTAGCAATGACCTTATGAACTCTAGGCTTTGATTAAGTTGCAGGTGGGACTTGGGGTAGTTGATGACAAACCCCAGGTGCTCCAAAATGAGAATGGTGCAGCGTGCTACTCAGAAAAGGATCACCTGTCCGATGCCCTGCAACCTCGTAGCTGAGAAAGAGCAGGGCCTTCATGCGAGACCGAGGCCCAGCCGGCGGTCCCGGAGCAGGGCCAGCTCCATGAGCGATGCCAGAGCTGAGATGCAGGTCTTCCCAAACATGGACTCTAGCTGCATCTACCTGTTTATTCAAAGCTTCAAAAAAAATATAACTGATTAGTAAGACAAGACCTTCCTTCGCTAAATCCAGGCTGGCTTTCTCCCATTAAACCATGACTATCTACGTGTTCAGTAATTTTATTCTTTATAATGGTTTCTACCATTTTGCCAGGTACTGACCTCAAGCTCACTGGTCTGTAGTTTACCAGATCACCCTGGAATCCTTTTTTAAAAGTCATGTTACACTGGCCAATCTTCAATATTCAACTACCACAGAGGATTTTAAAGATTGTACACCTACTATCAGTAATCTGTGAACTGGCTCATATTTCAGTTCTTTCAACACCCTTGGATTTATATTATCCGGTCCAGCTGATATGCTATTGTTCAGTTAATCGAATAGCTGTAATAGACATCTTCTGGGTTTATCGATATTTCTTTCAATTCTTCCGATATATCACCTTTATATAACATTTCAGGCACGGGTAACTTCCCTACATCATCTTCAGTAAAGACTGTAGCAAAGAATTCTCCACCATGGCACTGTCCTCCATTAGGACCCCTTTTACCCCTCTATCATCCAATGTTCCAATTGATTCTCTCACAGGTTTTTAGCTACGAATGTAATTGAAAAAGCTTTTATTATATGTTTTTGCTTCCATGGCAAGCTTTTTTTCAAATTATCTCTTTGCCTGCCTTATCAATGACTTGCATCTAACTTGCCAGTGCTTATGTTGTTTCCTCTTTTTGTCATTTGTCTACTTTTTCCATTTCCTGAGAGTTGCTTTTTTGGTAACAGCAGCCTCTCTGACCTCACATTTAAACCATGCTGGCAGTTTTTTGGCCTTCCTTCCACTTTTCTTAAGTGTGGAATATATCTGTTCTGGGCTTACAAGATTGAACTTTTAAACAACATCCATGCTTGATGTAAATCTTTACCCTTTCAGTATTTTCCTAGACCATGGGATACTGTTCAAGGGTTGCAGAGCAGAGATAGCGTTCATCTGTCCAAGAAGGGTCAACATGTCTTCAGTAGCAGACTGGCTAATGACTGAAGAGGGTTTTAAACTAGATTTATTGGGGATGGGTAAAGAAAGCCCCCAGGTTAGTGTAACATTGAATACCTTTATGAAAATGGGTAAAAGGGGCAACATATGGAAAGCAGTGTGTATAAATGCCCGTAGGATGGGAAATAAGATACCAGATGTTGAGGCTTTAATGGGAGAGGATGACTTGGATTTAGTGGCGGTAACAGAGACATAGTCCATGGACAACCATGACTGGGATGTAACTAAACTATGCTATACTTTATTCAGAAAGGACAGGGTAGGAAGAAGGGGAGGAGGAGCGGCACTATATGTAAAAAATAATATTAAAGCTATGGAAACACAGAGCTTAAAAGGGAGAGAAAAGGCACTGCAGGTTAAATTAGAAAGAGGGAAAGAGAAATCAATTTGCATTGGCGTGAGATACAGACATCTCTCACAGGGAGAGAAGATGGACAGAGATTTAATAGAAGACATACTCAGCATTGCCAGGAAAGGGGAAGTGTTACAGATAGGGGATTTCAATATGCCAGAAGTTGATTGGCACATCTAGAAGTAAGGTGATCCTGGATACTCTACAGGAAGAACTCTTCAGGCAACTGGTAACAGAATCCGTACGTGAAGAGGCCATACTGGACTTGGTGCTTACCAATGGTGAAAGTGTTTCTGATGTTATAGTGGGAGATCATCTAGCATCCAGTGATCGCCAGATATTGTCATTCAGTATTAGGACTACAGCTTTTAAAATCCATTCAAAAGTGAGGGTCTTAGACTTCAGGAAAATTAACTTTACCAAGATGGGCCAATTCCTCAAGGAGTCATTAGCGGAATAGGAACAACTGGGGGATGTAGACAAACACTGGGCAAAACTGAAAGGGGATATTTTAAGGGCAACCAACCTTTTTGTTAAAATAGTAAATAAAGGTAAAAGGAAAAGGAGACCGCTATGATTTTCGAAAGAAGTATCTGAAAAGGTGAAGAGTAAGAGGGAGGCCATGAAACACAAGAGATCACAGAGAGAGGAAGACAGGCATCTATATTTGGAAAAACTGAGAGAAGCTAGCAAAGTAGTCAGGAAAGCAAAGATTCAAAAAGAGGAGGAAATAGCCAATGCAATAAAATTGAGGGATAAAACATTTTTCAGATAAGTTAGTGAGAAGAGGAAGGGCAAAAGTGGTATTGTTGGACTCAAGGGTGAAGGGGAGAAATATGTAAAAGATGATGAGGATAAAGCGTAATTGCTTAACAAAAATTTCTGTTCTGTGTTCACAGATGAAGAACCAGGAGAAGGACCTCAGAAAACGCCCACAAACAGGAACAGAAGTGAGGGGCATCTTGAACGATTTTCAGAAGAACTAGCTAAACGTAAAGTAGACAAAGCGATGGGACCGGATGGGATACACCCAAGAATACTGAGGGAACTTGGGGACATTCTAGCAGTTCCACTGATGGATCTTTTCAATGCCTCTTTGAAGTTGGGAGTGGTGCCAGAGGATTGAAGAGAGGCACATGTGGTCTCTTTACGCAAAAGCGAAAATAATGATGTGGTTGAAAACTACAGGCTGCTGCTTAGTCTGACCTCTGTGGTGAGTAAATTATTGGAAACGCTACTGAAAGAGAAATTAGTGAGGTTTCTGGAGTCCAACAGATTATCGTATTCAAGGCAGCACAGATTCACCAGAGGAAAGTCTTGTCAGACAATTCTGATTGATTTCTTTGACTGGGTGACCAGGGAGTTGGACCGAGAGAGAGCCCTAGTTGTGGTGTATTAGTCACCTTTGACACCATTCCACACAGGCGACTTATAAACAAACTGAGCACCCTAGGGATGGACCTTAAAGTTACTGCTTGGGATAGAAATTGGTTTACTGGGAGGCGGCAAAGGATACAGGTAAATGGAGCTCACTCTGAGGAGAAGGATATTACCAGTGGCGTGCCCCAGAAATCTGTCCTAGATCCGATTCTTTTTAACATCTTTGTTAGTGATATTGCAGAAGAGCTGTCAGGTAAGGTTTGCCTCTTTGCGGATGATACCAAAATCTGCAATAAACACCAAGGAAGGTGTAGATAACATGAGGAGGGATCTAGCTAAGCTTGAAGAATGGTCTAGAATTTGGCAGCTGAGATTTAATGTTAAAAAATGCAAGATCATGCATTTGGGCTGCAGCATTCCAAGGGAAAGATATGATATAGGGGGTGAAGTACTTCTGTCCAGAAAACAAGAGCAGGACCTAGGTGTGATTGTGTCTGATGATCTTAAAGTAGTTAAACAGGTAGAAAAGGCAATGGCGAAAGCTAGAAGGATGCTTGGGCACATAGGAAGAGGAATGGCCAGCCAAAGAAAGGAGGTGATAGTCTCTCTCTATAAGTCTTTGATGTGACCTCATTTGGAGTATTGTGTGCAATTCTGGATAACGCACCTTTAAAGGATATAAACGGTTGGAGTCGGTGCAGAGGGTTGCTACTAAAACGGTTAGTGGTCTTTGTTATAAAGCATATGAGGAGAGACGTAAGGATCTTAATATGTATACTTTAGAGGAAAGGTGGGATAGAGATGATACGATTGAGACGTTTAAATACCTTCGTGGCATAAATGCACAGGAGGAGAGCCTTTTTCAAAAGAAACGCTGCTAAAAGGGGACATAGGATGAGGGTGAAAGGGAAATATTTCTTTATGGAAAGAGTGGTAGATAAGTGGAATAGTCTCACAGTGGAGGAGGTAGAGATGAGGACTGTATCAGAATTCAAAAAAGCATGGGACAAACACAGAGGATCTCTAAAGGAAAAAAGGAGACTGTTGTAGTGGTTGATATAGAAGGGCAGACTAGATAGGCCATGTGGTCTTTTTCTAACATCATGTTTCTATGTTTCTTATCTATTTTCCTCATTTTAACATAGTCTCTCTTTTGAAAGTTAAAAGGCGGTACGGTGGATTTCCTTGCCATCCTTCTTCCGTTTATTAAATCAAATGTGATCATGCTATGATCACTATTCCCAAGTAGCCCCAAAGCCCTTATCTCTTGCACCAGATAGCTTAGTTACTTACCTATAACAGGTGTTCTCCAGGGACAGCAGGAATCAGTCCTCACTTATGGGTGACGTTGGCACCGACGGAGCCCGCGTGGAGCAATTCCCAGCTTTCAAAGAAAGCCTTTTGGATTGCTGCCACGCATGTGTGGTCCTCTTTCCACCCAAGGGTGACATCTTGCACAGTCAGGTCCCTTAGCTCGAGCCCTACCAAGCAGATTGCAAGGGAAGGATAAAAATCCAGCAACTCTGCAGGGGAGGTGGGAGGGTAATGAGGACTGATTCCTGCTGTCCCTGGAGAACACCTGTTACAGATTTATTTATTTATTTAGCTGTATTTATATCCCGCTTTTCACCGGGTCAAAGCGGTCAATTGGGATATACATTTAACACGAGGGGATATGACACACATACGCTAATACTTACAGGGAACATGGGCAATGGAGGGTTAAGTGGCTTGCCCAAGACCACAAGGAGTACCTATAGGACTAGAAATCCCAGTCCCTCCGGCCTGAGATTGCTGTCCCCAGGTGGGACTTGAACCCCCGGCCCTCCGGCCTGAAGTACCTTGTCCTAACCACTAGGCCACTCCTCCCTCCTGCCTCCAGAAACAAGCAGGATGTCAGTCCTCACTTATGGGACTCCCCAGCTACAGGCTACCACACCTGTATCCAAAAAATGCCTCCACGAAGGCGTGAGCAGAAGCCGATGCCCAAAGGAGCCCAAGTCCTCGGGTCCTCGGGGTAAAACCCTCGGTAGCCTTTGAGAAGAGTCGGAGGGCAGGAGTTGCTTATACCCCGAACAGATTACAGAGTACAGCCTGGCCAAGGTGCTGTCCCGGTGGGACTCCCTCTCCAGGCAGTAGTGCAAGGCAAAAGTGTTTGCGAAAGCCCAGGTCGCAGCCCAGCAGATGTCTCTCAGAGGCACTGAGCGCAGAGAGGCTACTGAAGCTGCCTTGGCTCGGACGCCGTGTGCGGTGAACCGCCAATCCAGAGGGGCGCCCGCCTTCACGTGAGCGAAGGCGATGCACTCCATCACCCAGATGGAGAGCGTGCACTTTGCGACTGCCTGTCCCAGTCAATTGGGATCGTAGGACATGAAGAGCCGGCTAGACTTGCGATGAGGCCGGGTGCCCTGCAAGCAGAAGGCAAGAGCATCCTTTTGCAGTCGAGAGTATGCAAAACTGCCTGGTCAGCATGGGGTCTCAAGAAGAAGGTCGGTAAAACTGTCTCCTGAATGAGATGGAAATCCGAGACATCCTTTGGCAGGAACTTGGGGTGGATATGGAGAACCACTCTGTTCCTATAGAAACTGGTGTAAGGGGCATCAGCCATGAGAGCCTGGAGTTCACTGACTCAGCGGGCCGAAGTCAGAGTTATCAGGAAGACCACCTTCCAGGACAGGTGCCGGAGCGAGCACATCGCCATCGGCTCAAAAGATGAATACGTAAGCTGCATGAGCACCAATTCAGGTCCCACTCCGCCGGGGGAGGTCGGATGGGAGGTTTAGAGAGCAAGAGACCCCGCATAAAGCGGGAGACCAAGGGTTGCTCCGAGAGGGGTTTACCCTCGATGGGTAGGTGAATCGCTGAGATGGCACTCAGGTGCACCCTGACCAAGCTCGACTTGAGCCCCTCCTTCGAGAGGTGGAGGTGGTACTGGAGGACCCATCGGGCAGGACAAGAGAATGGGTCGATCAGGAGTCCGGAGCACTAGACCGAGAAGTGCCGCCATTTGAAAGCATAGGCTCATTTCGTCGAGTCTTTTCTTGACATGAGGAGGAACTCCTCGACTTCCACCGGGAGGTCCAGCAGGGCTAGGGATACCCGTTCAGTCGCCAGGCTGTGAGGGACAACGAGGCCAAGTTCGGGTGAAACACCCGTCCCTCCTCCTGCATTAGCAGGTCCAAGGCACGGCCCAGGGGAACAGGGGGCTCAGACGAGAGCCAGAGTGGGAACTATGGCTGTCAAGGCCACAAGGGAACAACGAGGACCACCGACGCTTGCTTCCACTGAACTTTGTAGAGAGTCCTCGCAATGAGAGGAGTGGGAGGGAACGCATAAAGAAGCCCAGAGGTCCAGCTCAAGAGGAACATATCCTGGGCCTCCCTGCTCGGGTGGCTAAAAGATCCATAGTCAGGGTTCCCCACCGATGTAACAAAAGGCCAGCCACCTCGGGGTCCAGCCACCACTCATGAGGGCGGAGGATCCTGCTGAGTTTGTCTGCGAGGATGTTCTCATCGCCTGGGAGGTAGACCGTTCGTAGGGTCACCCCCAAGGTAGACCGTTTGTAGGGTCATCCCCCTGAGGAGAAGGAAGTTACCAAGTGTGCCCCAGGGATCTGTCCTTGGCCCAATTCTTTTTAACATCTTTGGTAGTGATATAGCGGAAGGGCTGTCGGGTAAGGTTTGCCTCTTTGCGGATGATACCAAAATCTGCAATAGAGAAGACACCCAGGAAGGTGTAGATAACATGAGGAGGGATCTAGCTAAGCTTGAAGAATGGTCTAGAATTTGGCAGATGGGATTTAATGTTAAAAAATGTAAGGTCATGAATTTGAGCTGCAGCAATCCAAGGGAGCAATATAGTATAGGGGGTGAAGTACTTTTTCCACTAAAAAAGAGCGGGACCTAGGCGTGGTTGTGTCTGATGATCTTAAAGTAGCTAAACAGGTAGAAAAGGCGACAGCAAAAGCTAGAAGGATGCTTGGGTGCATAAGGAGAGGAATGGCTAGCAGAAAAAAAGGAGGTGATATTGCCTCTGTTTAAGTCTTTGGTGTGACCTCATTTGGAATATAGTGTGCAATTCCAGAGACCGCACCTTCAAAAGGATATAAACAGGACGGAGTCAGTACAGAGGGTGGCTACTAAAATGGTTAGTGGTCTTCATTATAAAGCATATGAGGACAGCCTTAAGGATCTTAATATATACACCTTAGAGGAAAGGCGGGATAGAGGTGATATGATTGAGATGTTTAAATACCTCCGTGGCATAAATGCACAGGGGGAGAGCCTCTTTCGATTGAAAGCAAGTTCTGCTACAAGGGATCATGGATTGAGGGTGAAAGGGGATAGATTCAGGAGTGATATGTGGAAATATTTCTTTAAGGAAAGAGTGGTGGATCCGTGGAATAGTCTCCCAGTGGAGGTGGTAGAGATGAGGACAGCATCTGAATTCAAAAAAGCATGGGACACAAACAGAGGATCTCTAAAGGAAAAAAGGGGACTGTTGTAGTTGTCGATATGGAAGGACAGACTAGACAGGCCATGTGGTCTTTTTCTGTTGTCATTTTTCTATGCTTCTATGATGGAAGGCAAGGAGCAGAGGACGCGGGAGCCTTGCCCCCTTCCTTGTTGATGTAGAGCATCACTACTCGGTTGTCGGTCTGCCCATTGTACTGCCCGAAGCTCGAGCAAGTTTATTTGCTGTTGGGACTCTTCGGGTGACCATCGGCCCTGAGTGCATAGTGCACCGCAGTGGGCTCCCCACACCAGCAGGGAAGCATCCATCTTCAGGACAAGCTTGTGCTGTGGGGTTTGGAAGGGCAGTCCTCAGAGGAGGTTGTGGTGGTCCTGCCACCAGTCCAGGTTGTGGGAGAGCCGAATAGTCTCTCAGGTGACCTGAGGCCGGGCTCCACTGAGCACTGAGGCACCACTGGACCGTCAACATGTGCATGCGGGCGTGGGGGACCACATGGACGGTGGAGGCCATGTGCCCCAGGAGGCGCAGCAAAGTCCGTGCTGTGACCTGAGTGTTGCCCTGGGCCTGAGCCGCCAGGGCTCGGGAGCAAGCTGCACAGTCTGCCTGCAGGAAGGCGCTCGCCCGCTGAGTGTGGAGACGTGCGCCAATAAACTCCAAGGTCTGCACTGGCTCAAGGTGGGACTTGGGGTAGTTGACCAGGAACTCTAGGCGATCGAGTAGGAGGATTGTGTGCGATGCCGCCGATTCAGCTTCCCCGGCTGAGGGCCCCGTGACGAGCCAGTCATCAAGGTAAGGGAAGAAAAGTACTCCCTGCAGTCTGAGGGAGGCAGCTGCCACGGAGAGGCTCTTTGTGAAGGCCCGCAGAGCAGATGCGAGCCCGAAGGGGAGCACCCTGTATTGGAAGGGCTCCCCTTGCATCCTGAAGCACAGATACTGCCTGTGCTGAGGGTGAATCAAGACGTGGGCGTAAGCACTCCTGAGATCCAAGGAGCATAGCCAATCGCCCTGTTAGAAGAAGGGCAGCAGGACGCCAAGCGATAACATTTTGAACTTATCTCACACCAAGAACTTGTTTAACTTTGAGGTCGAGGATAGGCCGCAGCCCTCCCATTATTTTGGGATGAGGAAGTACCGGGAATAGAGACCCGGACCTCTGAGGTGCATCGGAACCCTCTCAACCACCCACTGCATGAGGAAGTTGTCCAGCTCCCGCTGCAGATATATCTGGTGCAAGGGGAGTTGAGAAGGCTCCACTGCAGAGAAGGGAGGGGGAAGCCGGTCAAGAGGAGGTGATACCCGTCTCGGACCACTCGGAGGACCCAGGTGTCCTATGTGACGGACGCCCACCAAGGGGCAAAGAGGGACAGGTGTCCCCAAAACGGCTGCAGAGCTGCTGGAGGGCAAAAGGCTATGCTGCTGGTGTCAAAAGCCCTGAGCGGGCTGAGGTGGTGCCAGAATTTGGGGACTGGGCACTTTAGGCTTGCGGTGGCTGTGGGGTGCCTTCCCCTGCGTCGCTGTGGCCAGTGCGGGAGTGGGTGGGTATGGTGGGTAGCCCCGGTAAGGTAGGTCATTCCTCAGGAAGAATGGCTTCTTAGCTGGTTTCTTCTTCCGAGGGAGGGAGAGAGGAGGTCTTGCGCAAGAGGCAAGTTCGGTTAACGAACTATATTTCTATCTCAGCAGCCTCATCCCCCATAGGCTTACCAAAAAGCTGCTCGTCAAGGCATGGAATGTCCAGGAGCTTTTCCTGGACCCACTGCTCCAAATCCGAGGACTGGAGCCATGCCTGGCGTCAGGCCCCGATGCCAGCTGCCGCCACACAGACTGAGGATTCAAATCCATCGTAGGCGGCACGGGAAAGGTATTTCAAGCTTTCCGTGACGGACCTCAGGAGGGTCTGGAATCTAAGCAGGGGTTCGCCCATGAGGCCCGTGGAGAAATCCCCGAGCTCCTTGGCAAGGTCGCGTAGGAACATGCCCATGTACAGTTGGCAAGCCTGAATATGGCAAGTAAGCATGGACCCTTGATAAGCCTTGCGTCCCAAGGCGTCAAGGGCTCTGGACTCCCTACACAGCAGAACCAAACAGTGTGACTTCGGACTCTTTTGCTTCCGCATCGCCGAGTCTACCACCATGGAGATGTGGGGAAGTTGCGTCTTCTAAACCCAGGGCCACGCTGAACTCTGTAAATTGCATCGAGGCGCTTATTCACAATGGGCACTAAAGCAGGTGTCTCCCACATGCGGGCTAGCAGTCTGGACAGAATGGGAGGAACTGGAACAGTAAGAGATTCCCGAGGTGGGGACTCGTACTGCAAGATATCGAGCTCTTCAGCTCGAGGCTCCTCCTCAGCCTTGGTAGCCAGGTTGAAGGCCAGTACCATATCCCATACGAACACCAAGAAGGAGGTGTCTTCGGGCAGTGAACACCTCTGAAAATCGGGTGGGGACGGGTCCGAAGGGAGGACCTTGTGGGCGCGGGTCTCTGGGGAGATATCCCCATCCGACTCCTAACCCAAGAGATCCGAGCAGGAATCTGACTCGGGCTGGTCACCCCGTCCGAAGGCCGAGGCCCACTTGGAGCCAGAGGCCCTGGAGGATCTCACCCCTGAGGGACGGGAAGGCGAGCGAGACCGGCGCCGAGGAGCCTCTCGAAGCCCACAGCTCTTGGGGGTTTCCAGGCCGGGTTTTGGAGTCTCTCTCGAGGGAAGATCGGTCTCTGGGCGCGAGCCAGCCATGCTGGGCGTGAGCGCCTGCTGGGCAGTTAAGAAGGGAGAAACGCTGCGCTCCAGTGCCAGCATACGCGATTCCCACGTGGGCGTGGGGTCCTGTGACGCTGACACCGGGGTCACCTGGTCGGGTGTCGAGGAAGAGAAGGGGTCCTCACTGGGATGACCCTCAGGAGACCGGGCGCCATCGCCGGAGTCCTCCGTATCCATACGAGGTACCTTAAAGGCCGCTCCTTGTCCAACTTTCAGGAATGCCAAGGGAAGCTGAGCGAACGAGTGTGGGAGCACTTGTGCTTGGTCTGGAGCCCCCAACAGCGACTTTGAGGTCATCGTCTTCTTACGCCGCTCCATTTCAGGGGACCCTTGGTAAGAGTGCCGCTTTGAGCCTGGGGACGAGGTGCAGGATCCTACCTGCGGAGAGATGACCAAGGGCACCACCAGGGATTCCGATATGGCCTTGGGAAAATGTCATCGGACTTCAGCTTACGGCTTAGCAAGGCCTTAGAGGACATTTTCTTACAAAGTGAGCAGAGCTCCAGATCATGGTCGGCTCCGAGGCACTGCAGACAGCAGTTACGGGTGTCCGTAAGCGACATGTTCTTAGAGCACCTGTTGCATTTTTTAAAACCGGTGGCCATCGGGGCAAAAAGAGCCCCCGCGAGGTCGAAGGCCCACGCGGCCAGCGGTTGGGGGGAAAAAAGGCAAAAAGCCCGCAAGGGAAAAATGCTATGAAAAAAATATCCCTCTTTTGCTCAAAATGAAAAAGAGTGTGTGGGGGGGGGGGGGGGGACGGGGATGGGTAAAGGACCAGTGCAACTGGAAAAATAGTAGGCCAGAGGACGAAAAGAAACACTTTTTCCGAGGGACGAAGACGTGCATCCAAAGGGCTCCGCGGAAAAAGGGAGACTGAGCAAGATGGCACCCTTGGGCAGGAAGAAGACCACACATGCGTGGCAGCAATCCCAAAGGCTTTCTTTGAAAGCTGGCGAATTGCTCAGCACAGGCTCCATCGGTGCCGACGTCACCCATAAGTGAGGACTGACTTCCTGCTTGTTCCTGAAGAACCTGTGCTCCACTAGGTCCAAAATAGCTTCCCCTCTTGTCAGTACATAAACCAGATGCTCCAAGAAGCAGTCATTTATTTCATCTACAAACTTTATCTCCCTAGCATGTGCTGCTGTGACACCCACACAGTCGATACCAGGGTAATTGAAATCACCCATTATTATTATGCTATAACGTTTGTTAGCATCCCTGATTTCTTTCAGCATTTTATCATCCATCTGTTCACTCTGACCAGGTGGTCGGCAGTAAACCCACAGTGCCATCACCTTTCCCTTTTTACATGGGATTTCTATCCATAGAGATTCTATGCTATATCTTCCAACTTATTTTTTTAGATTTCTAGCATATGCATACAGGCAATTTAGAGGTTGTATTTTATTTGTATAAGTCTGGTTATGATGGGGTAATTTGGAATTTTTCAGCTCTGTCTGCTTTGTACATCAGGGTTACTTTTATCTTTATTGGAACCTCTCTGCCGGGATGCAATAACTTCCCTCTTTTGCTAGTATCCTTTAAGGACACATCCTTCCGAACCATGTGCTCTTGAGCGACTGTCGGCTTTTCCCTATTATCAAGTTTAAAAGCTGCTCTATCTCCTTTTTAAAAGTTAATGCCAGGAGTCTACTTCCATCCTTGTTAAGGAGGAGCATGTCCCTTTGAAAAATCCTCTCCCTTACCCAGAATGTTGTCTAATTCCTAACAAATCCAAAAGCATGTCAAAGAAAGCTACCCTGGAAGTTCTGAATTAAAACTTCTTACCAAAAAGCCTAAATTTGGCCTCCAGAACCTCCCTCCCACACGTTCCTATGTCATTGGTACCAACATGTACCAAGACAGCAGACTCCTCCCCAGCGCTACCTAAAATTTTGTCTAGGTGGCGTATGAGATCTGCTACCTTCTCACCAGGCAGGCATGCTATCAGGCGATCCTGATGTCCACCAACCACCCAGCTATCTACATGTCTAATGATTGAACTGGCAACTATAACAGCCTCCTAACCCTTCGCTCATGGGAACATGTCCCTGGAGAAACTTCAGTGTGAAAGGGTTTTACATCACCTGGAGGACAGGTCCTACCTAGCTACAGGATCACTTCCAGCCACACCAAGGTGATACTCTTCTTTCATGTGACTTCTTTCCTCCATGGCAACAGAGAGGCTGCCAGACTGGAGGTGGGACTTTAGTACTACATCCCTGCAGGTCTTGTCTATATATCCCTCTGCCTTCCTTAGGTCCTTCAAGACTGCTACTCTAGCCTCCACAGATCAGACTCGTTTCCTGAGAGCAAAAGCTCCTTGCACCTAGTGAACAAGTAAGACCCTCACCAACTGGGAGAAAATTACACATGTGACACTCAGTGCAAAAGACTGCATAGCCCTCATCTTGCTGCTGGACTGCAGTGTGCATCTTAGCTTTAGGTTTCGTTTAGTTATTTAAGTTGTTTACATATTTAGAGTTGCTGGATACCTGTACTAATACAAAGAGAAATTAGACTTACCTGCTAATTGTTGTTCCTTGAGAAACTCCAATCCAGTCCTGCACCTCTGGATAGTGTACCTCTTTCGCAGCTTGCAGACTGAGCATGTCATCTTTTTGATGACACTAGTGTATATATGCAGCTGGCACCGCCTACCAGTCCCAGTACATATTGACAATGCAGGCTCAAGGAGCAACAAATAAGCAGTTAAACATGCAACAAACACTTCTGTTGTTGCTGTTGTTGTTAAGTGCCGTCGAGTCGGAGTCAACTCATGGCGACCCTCTGGATAGCTATCCTAAATTTACTTCGGTCTTCAGTCAGACTGGTACCCGTAGCTGCTGTTATTGTATCGATCCATCTCATTGCTGGCCTTCCTCTTTTGCGTTGACCTTCTATCTTGCCCAGCATGATGACTTTCTCTAATGATCTCACTCTTCGCATAATGTGTCCAAAGTATGAAAGTCGAAGTCTTGTCATCTCAGCTTCTAAAGAAAGCTTAGGTTTCATCTCCTCTAGTACCGACTGGTTTGTTCTTCGGGCAGTCCATGGTATACACAGTATTCGCCACCAGCACTATAATTCAAAGGCATCAATTTTCTTTATGTCTATCTTTTTCACTGTCCAACTTTCACATCCATATGATGTTATTGAAAATACCATGGCTTGAACAAGTTGAATCTTTGTATGGAGAGAGACATCTCTGCTCTTGAGAATCTTATCTAGGTCTTTTATAGCCATTCTGCCAAGAGCAATACGTCGTCTGATTTCTTGACTGCTTGTTGCTTCTTTATTGATAGTTGATCCAAGTAGGTTAAAGTTGTTCACAATTTCAATTTCTTCTCCTTCAACGATGAACCTGTTGATTATGCCAGTTGTCATGATCTTTGTCTTCTTTACATTAAGGTGCAGGCCCATTTTGAGACTATGTTCTTTGATTCTGAGAAGCAAATGTTTCAGATCATCTTCACTTTCAACCAGTAATGTGGTATCATCAGCATAGCGAAGGTTGTTGATGAATCTTCCACCAATCTTCACACCTCTGTTGTCTTCATACAATCCTGCTTCTCTGATTATTTGTTCTGCATATAAATTAAACAGGTAGGGGGAAAGTATGCAGCCTTGTCTTACACCTTTGCTTATTTTAAACCATTCTGTTTCTCCTTGTTCCATTCGAACTGTTGCTTCTTAAACAATGTACAGATTGTGCAAGAGTACGATCAGGTGTTCTGGTATACCCATGCTTCTTAATGTGGCCCAGAGTTTCTCCTGGTTTACACAGTCAAAAGCCTTGCTATAGTCGATAAAGCACAAATAGATATCCTTTTGGTATTCTTTAGTCTTTTCAAGGATCCATCTCACATCCGCAATGATGTATCTCATTCCTCGCCCTTTCCTAAAACCTTGATTGCACTTCAGGTAGCTCTTGTTCCAGGTATGGTTGTAGTCTCTTTTGAATAATCTTCAGTAGAATCTTACTGGCATGTGGGATCAGAGCAATTGTGCGATAATTTCTAGAGTCAGTTGGATCATCTTTCTTTAGTACTGGTATAAACACAGATATTTTCCAGTCAGTTGGCCATGATGTTGTCTTCCATATTTTTGGCAGAGCCTTGTAAGTACGGTAACAGCTGCATCAGATTGCTGTAATACTTCTATGGGAATGACATCAATGCCTGGTGCTTTGTTCTTTGATAAGGCTTTCAATGCTGCTTCAACTTCTTCTTTCATCACCAATGGTTCCCGATCATAAGATACAGGTTGAAACGGCTGTTGGTCCACTTGATCTTTATCATATAAAAACTCTGTATATTCCTTCCACCTTTTCTTGATCTTCTCAGCATCATTCAACATAGAACCTTGAGCATCTTGTAACATTCCAATTCGAGGCTGGAACTTTTTCTTTAACTCTCGTAGCTTTAGGAAAGTCAATCTTGTTCTTCCTCTAATAGTTTCTGCTTCTATTTCCTTGCATGCGTCATTCTAGTACTTTTCCTTGTCCTGTCTTGTTGCACGTTGGAAATCTCTGTTGAGTTCTGTGATTGTCTTTCTTTCTCCTCTGGCTTTAGCTTCTCTGAGTTTCTGGGCAATTTTCAGAGCTTCTTCCGTCATCCATTTTGGCCGTTTTTTCTTTTTCACCTTTTGTACAGACTTCTCGCTTTCTTCCAACAAAACCGTCTTGATGTCATTCCATAACTCTTCTGGAGCTCTGTCATTTGTATCTAAAGCAGCAAATCGATTTTGCAGGCAGTCTTTAAATTCCAGTGGTATATTCTCAAGGTCATATTTTGCTGCATTCATGAGTGGTTTGCTCTTTTTCAACTTCAGCTTGAGTTTGCATACTAATAGCTGATGATCTGTACCACAGTCAGCTCCAGGTTTAGTCTTTGTTGATGTTATAGAGCTTTTCCATCATTGACTTCCGCAGATGTAGTCAATTTGATTTTTATATAATCCATTGGGTGAAGTCCATGTGTACAGTCGCCGCTTGTGTTGCTGGAAGAAGGTGCTTGAGATGAATAATCTATTCAATCATTCTTTCTCCAGCTTCATTTCTGTTGCCAAGTCCATATTTTCCAACTACTTTGCCTTCTTCTTTGTTGCCAACATTTGCGTTGCAGTCACCCATGACTATCAGGATATCCTGTTTGCATATTCTGTCAATTTCAGCTTGTACTTGTTCATAGAACTCTTCAATTTCATTCTCTAATGCAGCTGTTTTTGGGGCATATACTTGAATTATAGTTGTGTTGATAGGCATTTCTCGTAGACGAACAGAGATTAAGTGTTCGATGACTGCATTGTATTTCATTACAGTTCATGCAAGTTTCGTCTTTATTATAAATGCAACACCATTTCTTCTTTGTCTTTCATTTCCAGCATATTAGACCATGTGATCATCTGATGCAAAGTGCCTGATGCCAATCCATTTCAGTTCGCTGACACCCACAGATCAAGTTGTACACGTTCCATTTCATTCTTGACCACCTCCAACTTCCCTTGGTTCATGCTTCGTACATTCCATGTTCCAATGTGTAAGACATTTTTACAGCTTCTGACTCTCATTTCATGCGCAGCTACATCAGCAATCAGACGTCCCGAGGGCTTTGATCCAACCACATCATAAATGCTGGCTTTACTTAGAAAAGTCTTCAGCTCTTCCCCAGTAGCTAGTTGAGTGCCCTCCGACCTGGGGGTCTCATCTTCCAGCACTATAGCACAATTTGATTTGAGGTAACTATCCATTGGGTTTTCATGTCAAGATACAGAAGTAGATTGCCGGGCCTTTCTTCCGCGCAGTTTAAGTTTGGTGTTGTTGCCGTTGCCACAGAAATGTGATCCTCTGCCGTCAACACTATCCAATTCTGCTGATGCCCAGATGAGTGGTTTGTCTTGATCTGGCACCTCAGCTGAGACCTATCCATCTTGGGAGACCCTGCCAGTAGTTAAACTACTGATAGTTTAGCTCTCAGCATCACTGATGCACACAAGCCCTCATAGCACGACAAGCTGAAAACCAAGTGAATAAACAAATTTCCCCTCCATCACTTGGGAAGGATACACCGTTCCCTCCTCCAGGATGGGGAGGCCTCCCTGTTGAGTGCCTGAGCAACTCCAACAAACGGGGAGAACATAAGAACATATCATATGCCATACTGGGTCAGACCAAGGTCCATCAAGCCCAGTATCCTGTTTCCAACAGTGGCCAATCTAGGTCATACGTACATAGCAGTTTCCCAAAAAGATACAGGTTCCGCAATGCTTGTACTGGGTCAAGCATTGATATCCTGGGTCCCTTCTTAATAATGGTTTATGGACCTTTCCTCCAGGAACTTGTCCAAAACATTTTTAAACCCAGCTACACTAACAGCCTTTACTACATCCTCCGGTAACAAATTCCAGAGTTTGATTACACGTTGAGTGAAAAAATATTTTCTTTTATTAGTCTTAAATAGTTTACCCTGTAGCTTCATTGCATGACCCCTAGTCTTTCTATATTCTGATAAGGTAAACAATCAATCTACGTTTACCCGTTCCACTCCGTTAATTTATAGACTTCTATCATATCTCCCCTCAGCCGTCTCTTTTACAGGTTAAAGAGCCCAAAACGTTTTAGCCTTTCTTCATAGGAGTATCCTTCCATCCCCTTTACCATTTTGGTGGCTCTTCTCTGAACCTTTTCTAATAACCTTATATCATTTTCAAGATACGGCGACCAGATTTGCACACAATATTCAAGGTGCGGTCTCACCATGGAACGATATAGAGGCATTATAATATCTTTTGTTTTATTTTCCATTCCTTTCCTTATGATACCTAGCATTCTATTTGCTCTCTTGGCTGCCGCTGCACACTGGGACGAGGGTTTTAACATGTTATCCACAATGACGCCTAAATCTTTTTCCTGGGTGGTGGTTCCTAATGTGGAACCATGCATCGTGTAACCATAGTTTGGGTTGTTCTTCCCTAGGTGCATAACTTTGCACTTGTCCACATTAAATTTCATCTGCCATTTTGATGCCCAATCTTCCAGTTTATCAAGATCCTCTTGCAATTTTCCACAATCCTCTTGGGTTTTAACAACTTTCAATAGTTTTGTGCCATTTGCAAATTTGATAACCTCACTCGTTATTCCACTTTCCAGGTCATTTATGAATATGTCAAAAAGCAGCGGACCCAGCACAGATCCCTGGGGTACACCACAATTCACCTTTCTTCATTGGGAAAAGTGGCCATTTACCCCAACCCTCTGCTTTCAATCTTTTAACCAGTTCCTGATCCACAGTAGTACACTGCCTCCTATCCAATGACTCTTTAGTTTTGCCAAAAGTCTCTGATGAGGGACCTTGTCAAAGGCTTTCTGAAAGTCCAGATACGCTATATCAACCGACTCACCTTTGTCCACCTGTTTATTCACACTTTTAAAAAAACATAACAGATTAGTAAGACAAGATCTTCCTTGTCTAAAGCCATGTTGGCTGTCTCCCATTAGGCCATGACTAGCTAGATGCTGAGCAATATTATTCTTTATGATGGGTTCTACCATTTTTCCCGGTACTGACATGAGACTCACTGGTCTGTAGTTTCCCGGATCAACCCTGGAACCCTTTTTAAAAATTGATGTTACATTGGCAATCCTCCAATCTTCAGGTATTAGAGATGATTTTAATGATAGTTCACAGATTATTAATAGCAGGTCTGCAATCTCATATTTCAGTTCTTTCAACACCCTTGGATGTATACCATCCGGCCCAGGTGATTTGCTACTCTTCAGTTTATCTAATAGTTGTAATACATCTTCCCGATGTATCGATATTTCCTTCAATTCTTCCGCACTTTTAAATACCACTTCAGTCATGGGTAACATCCCTATATCTTCCTCAGTAAAGACCGAAGAAAAGAATTCATTCAGTCTCTCCGCTATCGCCTTGTCGCTTCTTAGTGCCCCTTTAACTCCTCTATCATCTAATGGACCAACTGATTCTCTCACAGGTTTTTTGCTACGAATGTACTTGAAAAGGTCTTTATTTCGCGTTTTTGCTTCTGCAGCAAGCTTCTTCTCAAATTCTCCCTTTGCCTGCTTTATCAATGTCTTGCATTTGAATTGCCAGTGCTTGTGCTTTTTCCAGGTTTCGTCGTTTGGCTCTTTTTTCCATTTCCTGAAAGATGCTTTTTTGACAACAACAGCCTCTCTGACCTCACCTTTAAACCATGCTGGCAGTTTTTTGGACTTTCTTCCACTTTTCTTAAAGCGTGGAATACAGCTGGTCTGGGCTTCCAAGATAGTATTTTTCAACAACATCCAAGCTTGATGTAAGTCTTTAACCTTTGCAACTGCTCCTTTTAGTTTTTTCTTAACTATTTTCCTCATTTTATCATAGTCTCCCTTTCGAAAGTTAAAAGGTAGTATTGTGGATTTGCTTACTATCCCTCCTCCACTAATTAAATCAAAGGCGATCATGCTATGACCACTATTGCCAAGTGGCCCCAACACCCTTATCTCTTGCACTAGATCTGGTGTTCCACTATGGACTAGGTCTAATATGGCTTCCTCTCTGGTCTGTTCATGAACCAGCTGCTCCAAGCAGCAGTCATTTATGTCATCTAGGAACTTTATCTCCCTAGCATGTCCTGCTGTGACACTGACCCAGTCGATACCGGGGTAATTGAAATCACCCATTATTATTACTGCGCTGTAACTTTTGTTAGCTTCCTTGATTTCTCTGAGTATTTCATCATCCATTTGTTCATTCTGGCCAGGCGGTCGATTGTACACCCCCACTGCCATCGCCTTCCCCTTTTTACATGGAATTTCAATCCATAGAGATTCTACAGAAAATTTTGTTTCCTGCAAAACTTTAATCCTTTCTGACTCAATGCCCTCTCTAACATAGAGTGCGCAACCCCTCCACCAATTTGATCAGCTCTATCATTACGATATAGTTTGCACCCAGGTATCACAGTGTCCCACTGGTTGTCCTCCTTCCACCATGTCTCTGATATTCCACCTCTCATTTAGTGCTATATATTCTAACTCTCCCATCTTATTTTTAGACTTCTAACATTTGCATACAAGCATTTTAGAGACTGTATTTTATTCATATTAATTTGGCTATTGGTAGACATGGGTAATTTGGGATCTTTAAGCTCTGTCTGCTCCATACACGAGGGCATTTGGGCTACTTTACTCTTTTTTGGAACCTCTCTGTTTTTGGTAGTATCCTTCAAGGATACATTCTTCCGAACCATCCGCTCTTGGGCGACTGTCGGCTTTCCCCTATTATCTAGTTTAAAATCTGCTCTATCTCCTTTTTAAAGGTTAATGCCAGCAGCCTGGTTCCATCCCGGTTAAGGTGAAGCCCATCCCTTCGGAAGAGCCCCTCCTTTCCCCAGAATGTTCCCCAGTTCCTAACAAATCCAAAACCCTCATCTCTGCACCACTGTCTCATCCACGCATTGAGACTCCGGAGCTCTGCCTGCCTTTTGGGTCCTGCACATGGATACGGGAAGCATATCGGAGAATGCTACCCTGAAGTTCTGGATTTCAACTTCCTACCTAAAAGCCTAAATTTAGCCTCCAGAACCTCCCTACCACATTTTCCTATGTCATTGGTACTGACATGTAGCAAGACAGCAGACTCCTCCCCAGCACTATCTAAGACCTTATATAGGTGGCGCGTGAGGTCCGCTACCTTCGCACCAGGCAGGCATGCTACCAGGCGATCCTCACGTCCACCAGCCTCCCAGCTATCTACATGCCTAATGATCGAATCACCAACTATAATGACTGTCCTTACCCTTCCCTCAAGGGCACATGGCCCTGGAGAAACTTCCTCTGTGCGAGAGGGTTTTACATCACCTGGAGGACAGGTCCTAGTTACAGGATCACTTCCTACCACACCAGGGTGATGCTCTCCTGTCACGTGACCTCTCTCCTCCATGGCAACAGGGATGCTGCCAGACTGGAGGTGGGACTTCAGGACTAAATCCCTGTAGGTCTCGTATATGTACCTCTCTGTCTTTCTTATGTTTTCCAAGTCTGCTACTCTAACAGCTAGAGAACGTACTCGTTCCCTGAGAGCAAAGAGCTTCTTGCACCTAGTGCACACGTAAGACCTCTCACTATCTGGGAGAAAATCATACATGTGACACTCAGTGCAAAAGACTGGAAAGCCCCCATCTCGCTGCTGGACTGCTGTCTACATCTTAGTTTTAAGTTTTTGTTTAGATCTTTAAGTTCTTTACTTACTAAAGGTTGCTAAAGATATTTATACCAATAAAACTGTACCTAATACGTTTAATATACATTGTTCAGCTGAAGCTTAATTAATCTCAGGTCCTTAGTGTATGACTGATATGGGTAACGAGCTTCACCTGAGAGCACCTCCTGTCTTTTA
The DNA here is from genome assembly GCA_033557465.1 of Ichthyophis bannanicus. Lineage (NCBI taxonomy): Eukaryota > Metazoa > Chordata > Amphibia > Gymnophiona > Ichthyophiidae > Ichthyophis > Ichthyophis bannanicus. The sequence continues at coordinate 431,232,865 of CM066035.1, forward strand.
AGATGTGTGAGTACCTAAAAAGCTATGATTATCCCAGGGGTGGGTGGGTGTGGGGTGGGAGGGAGGGAAATAACACTTATTAAAAGAGGGCTGCTACACAGTACCCTGTCCTGTGCTGCTGAGGTAAGCTATATTCTTATTTGATTTAAATTATAGCTCGGAGCGAGCAACCGACAGATCTTCTGGTCCGCCATCCCCCCCCCCTCAAATGCTGATTACACCCCCCTTCCCAGCTCGCCCTGGTCACTTCTTCCTCCAAGGGAACCAGCTTCAGGACCTGGGTGTGCACAGATTATCACAGAAAGCACTCTGGGAGGGTTCAGGGACTGGACTGGAGATCCTCAAGGAACAACAATTAGCAGGTAAGTCTAATTTCTCTTTCCTTATCGTCCCTCCAGTCCAGTTCTGCACCTCTGGGATGTATCAGAGCAGTTAAACTAATGGGAGGGATCTGCACAACCAGCCTGAAGCAGTCGATCTGAAACGAGCATCCCCCGCCGCCTGGACATCCAGGCGAGAAAGCTCAGATAAAGGCATTGTCCTTTCGGAGATTGGACCATCTGTTGGTTCTGTTTGACAGGCCATGCAAAAGTGAGGCAGCAGCTAAGGCCTTAATTTCCAGATGGATCAGAGAGGCAATCACGTCGGCATTCATCTTGAAGGGTAAAGCAGTGCTGGCAGGGTTGCAGATGCATTCCATGAGTGCTCAGGCAGCCTCGTGGGCAGAGTACAATTTAGTTCCATTGATGGAGATCCGTAGGGCAGCCTACTTTTTCTGAGCTTTTTTTTCACACTCAGCGGAGAGGGATTGCGAAATAGAACTCTGGCCTTTGGAGCTATCTATGCTCCCATTCCATTTATCAGAGGTTCTCCACTACGGAGAGTCTCTGCTAGTGTTCAGTGAATGCCATAATGGGGGACCAGAACAGCTAGGCTAGTTCTCTAGCAGCAATGGCAGCAGCTCAGACTCTAGTAGGCATACTTCATATGCTGGGCTTACAGGATGGCTTCTGCGCTGATCAGCATCAGCCAAGGTGACTGCCGGTTTAGACTGTGAATGTGGAGTCAGCCTGGAGGAGGGGCCTTGCGTTCTCTGGACAATGCCCTGCATACACTGAATCCCTTCAATTCGATCAGATGCTGGCAGGACACATACCTTCGCAGGACTCTTTTACAATCCAGGTGGCACAACTGTGGCGTTGCAGGGCCCATATCCGCTCTCGCCCACATCCGCGCTCGCAAGAGCAAATAAGGAAATGGCCAGATTTACATGAAATGCTGACACCATCTTGGGCAAAAATAAAGGTACTGGGCACAGGACCACTTTCTCCTTGCAGAAGGAAAGGACTCTTTCTCCAGGACCAAGCAGGAAGTCAGTCTTCACATATGGGACTCCCCAGCTTAAGGCTACCGGGGACCCAAGCTGAAAAATGAGCTCCCTCTAGAGCTCAGCATGTGCGAAAAGAATCTTCTCTGATATTGCCCCCGTACGGTAACCCAACACCAGGGCCGGAGAGTAGGAGTTGCCTATACCTCAAAGAGATTATGAAGTACCGCCTGTCCGAAAGCACTGTCCCTGCGGGACTCCCTCTCGAGCAGTAGTGGGCCGCAAACGTCTGGCTTGAAGACCAAGTAGCGGCCCTGCAGATGTCTGCCAACAGAACAGAGCGGAGATGAGCCACTGACGCAGCCTTCGCCCTGACACGGTGGGCCGTGACTCGACCCTACAAGGAGAGGCCGGCTGTCCTATACACCCAGGCGATACAGTCTGCCACCCAGATGGACAAGGTACGCTTGGAGACAGGCAACCCCAGTTTGTTAGGATCAAAAGATACGAAGAGATGCACAGCCCTTCGGTGTCCCTGCGTACAGTCAAGGTAGAAGGACAACGCCCTCCTACAGTCCAGGGTAAGCAAGATCATCTCAGCCCAGCTGGCATGCGGCATGGGAAAGAAAGTCGGAAGAACCACCTCCTGGTTGAGGTGGAAGGAGGAGACAACCTTTGGAAGGAACTTAGGGTGAGTCCGCAAGACGATTCTGTTCCTATAGAACCAAGTGTATGGTGCATCTGACAGCAGGGCTTGAAGCTCGCTCACTCGCCTTACTGAGGTAAGAGCCACCAAAAAGCATAGTTACTCATCTGTAACAGGTGATCTCCGGGAACAGCAGGAATTTAGTCTTCACATATGGGTATCATCGGTACCGATGGAGCCTGCGCGGCAACACTCCCCAGCATCCAATTAGAAAGCTTTTAGGAGCATCTCACAGTGCCTGCATGCTGCCTTCCCGCCTTTCCCAACTGCCTCTCTCCAGTTGAGTTTAAAGTTGAGACAAAGAGAGAGAGAGAGGGAAAGAGAAAGAGATAGACAGAGAGATACAACTCCTAGGAAAGTTGGGTGGGTTGTGAAGACTAAATTCCTGCTGTTCCCGGAGATCACCTGTTACAGGTGAGTAACCATGCTATCTCCAGGAACAAGCAGGAATGTAGTCTTCACATATGGGGACTCCCTAGCTTTTGATGCCAGGGAGAGACCCTAGAAGTTGTGTGTCCCTGTGAAAGGGCTCCACTTTCCCCATGGATCTCTGGCATCCAACGAGGGATGGTGGGTAGGAGATGATTAGCTATGGAACAGGTGTTGGAGAACAGCCTGACCAAACAAGGCATCTCGGCGGAAGTCCTTGTCATAGCAGTAATGGGCTGTGAAGGAATGAACTGAGGCCCAAGTGGCTGCTCGACAGATGTCGTCGATAGACACAGAGTGCAGATGAGCCATTGAAGGTGCCATGGCTCTCACATTGTGAGCTGTGACATGGCCCTCGAGAGGAAGATTCTTACTCTGATAGGCAAAGGAAATACACTGAAGCAATCCAGTTGGACAGTGTTCTCTTGGAGACTGGAAGTCCCAAATGAGAAAGATCAAAAGCAACAAAGAGTTGAGAGGATTTTCTATGTTACTGTGTTCTTTGTAAGTAAAAGGCTAAACTCTTTTACAGTCCAAAGTATGAAGATTCCTTTCTGCATTTGATGCATAAGGCCTTGGAAAAAAACACAGGCAGGTAGACCGCTTGGTTTAGATGAAAAGGCAAGACCACCTTTGGCATAAAGTATGGATGAGTCCTAAGGACTACCTTGTCAGGAAGAAGAGGGCTTAAAACCTCTAAATCTCCTGTGACTTCCTTGAGGAGCATTCCCATATATAAAATATAGGAACTGATCCTGGCAGAAAGTATGGAAGCCTGGAAAGTACGACATCCAAAGGCATCCAAAGTTCGACACTCACGTCCTGGAGGATTAGAGGCATGCCTCTTTGCACTACTGAACCTTCTCATAGCTGATTCCACCACAATAGAGTGGTGAGGAAGCTGAGTCTTCTGGAAGCCAGGACACGGAGGTACTCGATACATGGTATCCAGTCTACGAGAGGTGGTAAGAGGTGTCTCCCACATTCTCAACATGAGATCATGTAAGATCTCATGGACAGGCAAAGTAGCTGCCTCCTTAGGAGCTTTGGGATATTGTAGAATCTCCAACTCCTTTGCCCTGGGCTCTGTTTCAGGAGTCACAGTAATGGACAGACCTCGAGCCACCTCCCTGATAAAATCCTGAAAGGAGATATCTTCTGGAGGAGACATCCTGCGTTTAGGAGAGGAAGGCTCCTCTGGGAGAAATACTCCGGTACCGGCAGAGCTGTCAGAATCCTTAGAATCTTCCGAGGATTCAAAGTACCTTCTGTCCGGATGCTCTTCTGGAGCCCGGTACCCGTACTGACCGAAGTCGGTACCGGGGGGAATCGGTACTGGTGTATCGGTACCGGAAGGCATAGCATGACTGGGTGCCGGCAAGGCAGACAACGATGTCGATGCCGATGCTGTCGGTACCAGTACCGATACCGGTGCCGGAGTCTGTGCCGGTACCGGTTGAACTGTCTGACACGGTTCCGAGGGCGTCAATGCCGCAAGGAGAGCCGCCAGACTGCGTTCAATAGCCAGGAACCTCTGGTCTATCGACGCTGCTGATGCCTGGGTATCGGTACCGGAGAAAGCAGTCGGTATCCCAGAGCATGGCACCAGTAGTTCTGCCGAGGTTGAGGCCTTGAGAACATCCTCGAGCTCCGATAATGCTTTGGAAGCCGAAGCCTCCCGCCAGGGCAATTTTGAAGGTACAGAACCCTCAAGGTCAACGCCAGAGGCATCTCGATGCTTAGAAGGAGATCTATCATTTGAGGACCGGCCAGACTTATGTTTAGTTACCTTTAGATCCATGGGAGGAAGACGAAGCCCTGGAAGACGTCGATGCCACAGAGGCTGCATTGGAGGGAAAAAGGGTACTGAGTCATACACTCCGAAATGGAGTGGTCAGGACCTAAACATTTAAGACACCACTCATGGGTGTCGGTGACGGAGATGGTACCGCCACACTTGGTGCACTTCTTGAAACCCGAAGCGGGTTTTTCCATAGTGGAGGAAATTTTGGGCCTAAGGCCCAAAAAGGCGCATGCACCTGAGGAAGAAAAGTTTGGAAAAAAAGATTATATATATATATATTTTTTTTTTTTAAAGAAGAAAGAAAGGACCAGCAGTACCGGTATAGTTTCGAAGGCAGACCGACCACAAAAAAGAAGGAGAATAAGAAAAAAATTTTCTGCGGTGACAGGAACAACGACCTGCTGGCTCCACGGAAAACGAAGAACTGGAGAGAGGCAGTTGGGAAAGGCGGGAAGGCAGCACGCAGGTGCTGTGGGATGCTCCCAAAAGCTTTCTAATTGGACGCTGGGGAGCGTTCCCACGCAGGCTCCATCGTTACCGACGATACCCAGATGTGAAGACTACATTCCTGCTTGTACCTGGAGATACAACGCTTTCCAGGAGAGAAAGTGCAAAGGGCAAATAGCCATAGGCTCATATGGTGGGCAAGTAAGCTGTTGCAAGACCACATTCAAATCCCACTCAGGGGCAGGTGGACGAACCGGAGGCTTAAGCAAAAGCAGGCCTCTGAGGAAGCGAGTCACCAAAGGGTGGCTTGAGAGAGACTGGCCCTCTACCGGTGAGTTGTGCGCTGAGAGAGCACTGAGTTGGACCCTAACAGAGTTGGATTTAAGGCCTAGGTTGGACAGGTGAAGCAAGTATTGCAGCACCACCGGCACCAGGCATGAGAAAGAATCCTCCTTGAGTTGAGTGCACCAGGTGGAGAAACTATGCCACTTGAAGGCATAAGATTTCCGGGTGGACTGCCTCCTAGAGGCCAAGACCACGTCCTCCACTTCCCTAGGCAGCAGTAAGGGTGCTAGAACTACCCTTTCAGCAGCCAGGCCATCAGATTGAGGGACTGGAGGTTGCGGTGTAAGAGAGATCCCTGCTCTTTAGTCAGGAGATCTGGTTGCATCCCCAGAGGAAGAGGAGTGTCCACCGCCAGTTGCAAAAGAAGTGGGAACCACGGTTGCCTTGGCCACCTGGGGGCCACCAGGATCACCGAGGCCTTGTCCCGGATCACTTTGAAAAGTGTCTTGGGCACTAGAGGCGTGGGAGGAAACGTATATAGGAGGCCTGCAGACCACAGAATGAGAAACGCATCCGCTGCTACTCTTAGCAGATGCGGTTGTCTGGAGCAGAACCTGGGCAGTTGACGGTTCAGTGGACTGGCAAAGAGATCTATGTTTGGAAGACCCCATCTTAGGAAGATTTGCTGAACCACCAGAGGATTCAACTGCCATTCGTGTGGCTGTAGAATCCTGCTCAAGCTGTCGGCCAGGCAATTCTCCTGCCCAGGGAGATAGACCGCTTTGAGAACTATGCCATGATTGACTGCCCAGGAACACAGGTCCTGTGCTTCCTGACAGAGAGTGCGGGACCCTGTGCCCCCCTGTTTGTTGACACAGAACATAGCAACTTGATTGTCCGTCTGAACTAAGATGGACTGGTGAGAGAGAACATGAGAGAAAGTCCGCAGGGCTAAGCGGATAGCTCTCAGCTCCAAGAGATTGATCTGCTGTGCGGCCTCCCAAGGAGACCCCAGGCCCTGAGTGCATGCTCCCTGACAATGTGCACCCCAACCCTGAAGAGAAGCATCAGTTGTCAGCACTTGGGAGTGTGGAGGTGCCTGAAAAAGCACTCCTTGCACCAGATTCGGAAGATGAAGCCACCACTGCAGAGAAAATGCTAGTAGTTTGGACACCCTCACTTTGTCCTTCAGGTTTCCTGTGGCCTGCAGCCACTGAGTTCTGAGGCTCCACTGAGCTGGCCTCATGTGCAGACGGGCATTTGGAGTTACATGGACCGTGGATGCTATGTGGCCTAAGAGCCTCAGGAATTGTCTGGCGGAGACCAAAGAATTGCTGTGGAATTGTCTGGCCAAATCCATCAGTCTGTGGGCCCTGTCCACAGGTAAGAAAGCCTTTGCCTGAAGGGTGTCCAGTCTTGCTCCTATGAACTCCATGTTCTGTGAGGGACGCAAAGTGGACTTTGCAAAGTTTATGACAAACCCCAGATGCTGCAGAAGAGAAATAGTGCGGAGGGTGGCTTGATTGGTCTCCTGTGGAGACTGACCCCTGATGAGCCAGTCGTCCAGGTATGGAAAGACAAAGAGTCCTTGAACCCTGAGGGAGGCCGCCACCACCGCCAGGCACTTGGTGAAAACCCTGGGGGCGGAGGTTAGGCCAAAAGGGAGTAACCTGTACTGAAAATGGTTTCGTCCCACCACAAATCTGAGATATTGTCTGTGGTCTGGATGAATAAGGATGCGAGTATAAGCATCCTTTAGGTCTAAGGAGCATAGCCAATCTCCCTGCTGGAGGTACGGCAGCAGTATCCCAAGGGTAAGCATCTTGAACTTTTCCCTCTCCAGAAATCTGTTTAGATTTCGCAAGTCTAGGATGGGCCTGAGGCCTCCTGTCCTTTTTGGTACCAGGAAGTACCTGGAGTAGAAGCCCTGACCTCTCAGGTGGTGGGGCACCGGTTCCACCGCCTGTTCCTTTAGAAGACTTGCTAACTCCTGCAGGAGTAGGTTCCTGTGCAGAGGGAGTCGTGGAGGCTCCCCTGGAAAGCAGGAGGAGGGTACCTGGTGGAAGTGGAGCAGATAGCCTCTCCGGACTATGCTTAGCAACAAGGTATCCATTGTTACGGTTGACCACCTGTGGGCATACAGGGTCAGCCAGCCTCCTGTGCTGAGAGGGGCCAGCTGAGGAGGAGAGGCTATGCCACTGGAGTCAAAACCCCGCTCCTTGCTGTGGAGCCAGAGCTGGTGGCTTGGGGGTTTTCTGCCTACGGGGCCTGTGTCCCTGCCCCTTGGCCTGCTGACCCTGTTGGGGAGCTGTGGAGGCCTGGTACTGAGGGTAAGTTTTGTAGGCAGATGACTTCCTCGGGTAAAAGGACTTTTTTCCCCGAGCCCTTCTTCTTTTGAGAAGGGGCAGAGGTCTTCCTGGACAGCCTTGTCCTGGTGAGAGTCTCGGACTTGAGTTCTACAGCCTTTTCAGCCATGGGCTTGCCAAAGAGGTTTTCACCTCAGCAGGGGACATCGACCAACTTGTCCTGAACCCATGGCTCGAGGTCCGATGACTGTAGCAAAGCCTGACGGCGTGCACCGATGCCAGCCGCGGCTACTCAGGCCGAAGCCTTGAAGCCATCATAAGCTGCTCAAGACATAAACTTCAAGCATTCTCGGATCCCAGTTGACAAGGCTGTGAACCTCTGCAAAGGTTCCTCGGAGAGACCAGCAGAGAACCCGGCAATCTCCTTTTCCAGGTCCCGAAGGTACATGCCCATGTACAGCTGGTAGGTCTGGACACGGCAAGCAAGCATAGAGCCCTGGAAGCACTTTCTACTGAGAGCATCCAGGATCCGGGCCTCCTGCCGTGAGGCACCGAAGAGTGCATCTTCTGACTTTTCAGGCGATGCATGGCCAATTCCACAACCATGGAATGATGCGGTAGCTGTGCCTTCTGGAACCCGGGGCTCTTGCGGACTCGATAGATGGAATCGACCCGCTTGCTAAGAAATGGCGTCGAGGCCGGCGCCTCCCACATGCGGAAGAGCAACCGTTCCAGCATCGGAGGAACCGGTACAGTAAAGGCCTCCTTGGGAGGAGAGTCATACTGCATGGCATCGAGCTCCTCAGCTCGAGGCTCCTCCTCGGGGTCCGCGGGGAAGGCCAAAGCCTTGACCATGACCCTCACGAAATCCGAGAACCGGGTATCCTCCGGAGGGGACCTTCTCCGAGGTTCAGACTCCGGTGAGTCCGAAGGGACACACCGGGTCCGAAACGTGTCCGGGGACTCCTCGTCTTCTGTTTCCCAGCCGGAGCCCTCGGAGGAGGAATCGAGCGGCTCCGGATGGGCAGGCACCGATGCCCTCCGCCCTGACACCGAAGGTACCGGCGTCGACGACCTCGGTCCCGAAGGGAGGCCGAGGGAGAACTTGGACGAGGATCGACTCGAGACCGCATGGACTCGAGGATCGGCTCAGCCTCCGGGGTTGACTTGGACATCGAGGTCCCGGTGGTCGGGGCAGATGCACCGGTGAGACTGGCGATCAGTGCCCGCTGCTGTTCCATGAAGGCAGCCAAGCTGCTCTCCAAGGCCATCAACCTGAGTCCGAGCTCAGGAGACCCAGCAGCCTCCGACTCGGGTCCACGAGGACTACAGAACTCACTTGACTCGGCGCCTCCGTCTCTACACGAGGTTGTTTAGCAGGACTCTCCGACTCCGAAGACCCGGGACGGCGGTCAGGGCTATGCGACCTGGCTCTCGAGGAGCCAAGTACGTCCACCGACGACGCCCTCGCGGGTTTCTTCTTCCTGCGATTCTCTCGCGAGGGAGACCCCCTTTCAGAGGAACCCCGGCGATGCTCGGTATCGGAGTCCCGAGACGTCGAGGCCTCTGACAAAGTCCGGGCCCGACCAGATGTGGAGTCAGAGAAGATTCTTTCCTTCTGATGCCGACGGCTCCTCAACGCCTTTGAGGACATTCTCCCACATGGGCCAAAGATCATCGGGTCATGATCGGGCCCAAGGCAGCGGAGGCAGCAGTCATGTGTGTTGGTAAGAGACATAAGTTTCTTACACTGATCACACTTTTTAAACCCACTGGCAGCCATCGGGGGAAAAAGAGCCCCTGCAAGGTCAAAAGACAGGGCTGCCAGTGAAAAATAGAAAAATGGTGCGAACGCTAGTCTCAAAGGACAAAAACCGAAAAATGAGGTCCGGGCTCGATACCGGTGTACTGGGCCCAGGTGGGAAAGGGAAACCGGCGTCGAACCGAGAAAAACCACGAATCCACACCGAAAAAAAATCAACTTTTTCACGGGTGACCACGACACACTTGCGTTGGGCTCCGCGGAAAAAAAGAAGACTGAGCAAGATGGCACCCTTGGGCGGAAAGGGGACCTCGCATGCGTGCTGCATACCCAAAGGCTTTCTTTGAAAGCTGGGGAAATGCTCCGCATGGGGGCTCTATCGGCGCCGACATCACCCATATGTGAGAACTGACTTCCTGCTTGGTCCTGGAGAATTGTCAATAGTGTGCTCCTTCCCCCATTCAAGCTCTGCTGGGTACTTCTTCCAAGCATTTCCAACTAACTATGGCTGGAGAAAGGACTTAGTTTGGCATTTCATATACTTTTAATGGCTCTGCCACGTGCTACAATTGAATTATTCATTTTATATACATGGAAGAAAACATCTTTTCTCATTATCTAGTACAAAGAGTCACAATAATGTGAAACATGCTTTTTTCAAATTATAGTAAACGTTACCTTTTGAGATGTAGTTTGCATTTGTTGAGCACTGCTTTCTCTATGCCAATAGACTTTAATAAAGCGATTATTTAGTACAGCCTCTGTGCTTGAAATAGCTTTTTTTGCCTCCTCATGCGTTGCAAACTGGATAAGAGCAGCTTCTGGATCACCATTATAGGCAACCTAAAATATCAGATAAAACCATTATTGTCATAAAAAAGCTGTATAACAAAGAGCATACTATATCAAAAGTATGTCAAGTGGCTAGATTACCAGAGATCTTAACTTTAATACGTAGCATTTTTTCAGATTAAAAAAAATCTACATTTACACAGTAAATTAAAAATAAAATAGTAATTTTAGTCAAAGGTTCTCAGACCATAATAAAAGAGCTTTTGCCAGCAATTCATTCTATGAATATTTTACTGTGTCACACAAAATTCAATTAAAAGTAGTTTTTCATTGCAGGAAGAAAGCATCCGATGCCAGTCAGCCGTGTGATCTTACTCTGGAGCAGAACTGATCCACCTGGGCATTCTGCAGAGTGGCAAATAGATCTATCAAGGGGGTACCCCACGCTCAAAAGATGTGAGCCGCAACTTCCCTGTTCAGCATCCACTCGTGTGGCTGGAGGACTCGACTCAGTCTGTCTGCAGAAAGTTTTGCTCGACTGGAAGGTATGTGCCTCTCAAGTCCATCCCATGCACAATGGCGAACTTCCACAATCTGACTGCTTCCCAACACAGGAGGTACGAACCCGTTCCTCCCTGCTTATTGATATAGAACATAGCAACCTGATTGACGGTTTGAATCAGAACAATTTGATTGACTAGTTGATTTTGGAAAGCCTTTAGAGCGTTTGCCACTGCTCTTAGTTCCAAGAAGTTGATCAGATGGAGGCTTTCTTAAGTGGACCAATTGCCCTGGATGTGCAACTCACCGAGATGAGCTGCCCACTCCAGCTTGGATGCATCTGTTGTCAGGGACTCTTTGGGGTGAAGCAATTTGGAAAGGAAGACATTTGAGCTAATTGTGGTGGACTGTCCACCATTGCAATGACTGAAAAAAGGGGCGGTGACATACAGACAATTGGAGTCAACCCACGACCTGGGTCCACTGAGTCCTCAGAGTCCACTGAGCCTGCCTCATCTGGAGGTGTGCCAAAGGTGTGACATGTCCTATAGAGGCCATGTGGCCTAGTACAGTCAGCATCTTGTGAGCTGTCACTTGCTGACTCAGTTGTCTCCTGCACCAATGTGGTCAGCCTGTGCAGGTGGTCGTGCGGCTCTCACCTGAGTCATGTCAAGTAGGGCTCCAATGAATTCCAAGTGTTGGGCAGATTGAAGGTGGGACTTTGGGTAATTTGTAACGAAACCTAGTAGTTCCAACACCTGAATGGAAAGTTATGTTGATTCTTGAACCTCTTCCCTAGAGGCATTCTTGATCAGCCAGATAGGGGAAGACAAACACTCCCAGTGTCTGAGGTTAAGCAGCTACTACAGCAAAGCATTCTGTGAAGATGTGAGGTGCTGAGGCCAGGTCAAATGGCAGCACTCGGTACTGAAAGCGTTGTTCCCCAAGGACAAATCTGAGATACTTCCTGTCAGCAGGATGTATCACTATGTGGGTATACGCTTTCTTCAGATCCAGGGTGCATAGCCTAGCTCCTTTTTGAAGGTAAGGAAGTAGAGAAATCATTCTGAACTTTTCTCTTACCAAGTGCAAGCTCAGGTCTCCTAGGTCTAGGATGGGATAGTATACCTCCATTTTCTTGGGGAAGTACCTGGAATAAATCCCACAACCTTTTTACTCTGGTGGTACCAGTTTGATCATGAGATCTGACAAGAGAGTGGTGATTTCTCTTTGAAAAAGTTCCTGATGATGCACCCTCAGGGGGCAATTTGGTGGCAGTTCCAATAAATGAAGTTTCTAACCACTTTGGATGACCTGTACGACCCATGACTCTGAGGTTATGAGAGGCCACCTTTGTGCAAAGAGGGAGAGCCTTCCCCCGACCAGAGGGTTTCCTACTGCAGTCATCAGAAGAATAGCACTATTCCGAAGGAACCAGTCAAAACCCCGCCCCAGGTTCCGACTGAGAAGCTGACTGGGTCTTCTGAGGCTTCTCTCAATGATGCAGTTAGCGAGGAGCCTTTTTGGGCTGGGAAGACTAGGGCTCAGGAAGTACCTATACAGACAAGGATAGTAGGTCTTTTTCTGGCTCCCACCCTCGTACCTCCACTGGTAGGAGGCTGGCTCAGACATGCATCTTGAAAAACTATTGAGAGTGACCAATATATCCAGCCTTCTCTTCAACCAGTTCACCAAAGAGATCCTCTCCAAAGAAAGGGACCATCTGCCAGCTTGTTCTGCACTGACTGTTTCAGGTCTGACGACTGGAGCAAGGCGCGTCTCTAGGCACCAATACCTATGGCAGTATTACTTGAAGCAGTTTTGAAGGTGTCATAGGAAGCCTGAATAATGAACTTTGAGCAGTCCTTACTGTGGGTCACTAGGGAAAAATATTGATCCTATTTCTCTGGAGGAAGAAACTGGGCCAGGCCAACCAGATCGCACATGATGTTCTTCAAGAACATGCCCATGTAGAATGCTAAGAGGCCATGTGAGCTAAAAGCAGTAATCACCAGTAGAGAACTGTGCACAGGAAAGCATAAACAGAAGGCTGTCCGTAGAATATAAACCTGCAAAGTCAAGTACAAAAAAACATAGTGGACCCAAGGGTACTACAGCAGAAGAGCAGAACAAATACAGTTTCAGGGGCGGGCCCTGAACTGGTCTAGCAGGACTCATGGATAGGACATTAACTGGTAAGTAAAGCATAGTTACTCACCTGTAACAGGTGATCTCCGGGAACTCAGGAATTAAGTCTTCACATATGGGTATCGTCGGTACCGACGGAGCCTGCGCGGGAATGCTCCCCAGCGTCTAATAGGAACGCTTTTGGGAGCATCCCTCAGCACATGCACGCTGCCTTCCCGCCTTTCCAACTGTCCCTCTTCAGTTAAGTTTGTAGCTGAGTGAAAGGATAGAGGGAGAGAGGAAAGAGACAGAGAGACAACGCCCAAGGGAGGTGGGTGGGTTGTGAAGACTAAATTCCTGCTGATCCCGGAGATCACCAGTTACAGGTGAGTAACTACGCTATCTCCAGGAACAAGCAGGAATGTAGTCTTCACATACGGGGACTCCCTAGCTGAAGATACCAGGGACATAACCCCAGTAGGCTGCCACCTATAGTAAGGTGGGCCATGCTTCCTCCCATGGATCTCTGGCATCCCACCAGGGTTGGTGGGTAGGAGTTGAATTAGGTCTGAAAGAGATTTTGAAAAACAGCTTGGCCAAAGAAGGCATCCCGACGGAAGGCTTTATCTAGGCAGTAGTGGGCTGTAAAGGTATGTACCAAAGCCAAGGTGGCTGCTTGACAAATGTCATCAATAGACACAGAGTGAAGGTTAGCCATAGAAGCTGACATGACTCTCACATTATGAGCTGTGAAATGGCCTTGAAGAGGAAGACTCTTACTCTCATAAGCAAAGGATATGCATTGTGCAATCCATTTGGATAAAGTCCTCTTAGAGACTGGAAGTCCAAATGACTAGCATCAAAAGCAATAAAAAGTTGAGAAGACTTTCTATGTTGCTGTGTTCTTTGCAGATAAAAAGCTAAGGCTCTTTTACAGTTTAAAGTGCGAACGTTCTTCTCTGCATTAGAGGCATGAGGCCTCGGAAAAAAAAAGGAAGATAAATCGATTGATTTAAATGAAAAGGCGAAACCACCTTTGGCATAAAGTGTGGATGAGTTCTGAGGACAATCTTATCATGGTGAAACCTAGTGTAAGGAGGATCAGCCACTACACCCTTGCAATTCACTAATGTGACGTGCAGAGGTGATTGCAATTAGGAAGATGACTTTCCAGGACAAAAACATCAGGGTAGTAGTGGCTAAAGGTTCAAGGGTGGTTTCATGAGCTGCCCGAGAACTATATTTAAATCCCATGCCACCGGTGGTGGTTTGAAGGGAGGTTTTGTTAACAGAAGACCTCTCATAAATCTGGATATGAGAGGATGAGAGGAAATTGGTTGTCCATGTAGAGGCTTATAGGAAGCTGTAATTGTGCTAAGATGGACTCTTACTGAATTGCTCTTTAGACCAGAATTTGATAAATGAAGTAGATACTCTAGTATCGCTTCCAAAGGTATCACCATGGTGTTTAACCCCTTCTGGGAACACCATATAGTGAAACGTTTCCACTTGAAGGCGTAAGATCGTCTTGTGGAATGTTTTCTACTAGCCTGAAGGATATCCTTTACCTGTTGGGAAAGGTTGAGATCCTGAAATTTAAGCTTTCAGCAACCAGGCCGTGAGATGCAGGGACTGGGGATTCGGGTGCCATAGGGTCCCGCTCTCTTGGGAAAGGAAATCTGGAGCACACCCTAACTTCAGAAGCGCAGCTTGAGAAAGATGTAGAAGCAGGGGATACCACATTTGGCGTGGCCACCGTGGCGCTATGAGGATCATACGACCTCTGCCTCTCTGAAGCTTGAAAAGTGTTTTGGGGATGAAGTGAATAGGTGGGAAGGCACAGAGGAAGTCCTGACCCCAGTGAAGGAGGAAGGCATCCCTTGCCTGGCAATTGTGAGACGGAATCCTGAACAGAACCGGGGAAGTTTGGCATTCAGTGGACTTGCAAAGAGGTCTATGTCTGGAGTGCCCCAGATGTGAAATATCTTTGTCACCTGGTCTAGGTGGTGAGACCATTCGTGAGGCAGCAGTACTCGGCTGAGATTGTCTGCCCAAACGTTTTGAATGCCTGGAAGATATACCACGAGGAGGTGGATTTGATGCTCTCTGGCGAGGGCCCAAAGTCGTAAAGCTTTGTTGCATAACGACAGAGAGCCTGTTCCCCCCTGCTTGTTCACATAGAACATGGCTACCTCATTGTCCGTTTGGACTAGGACTGTCTTGTAGCTGAGCTGGGTATGGAATACTCGAAGAGCTAAATAGATTTCTCTTAATTCTAGGAGGTTTATATGAAGAACAGCCTCCTGTGGAGTCCAGGTGCCCTGGGTAGAGAGATGATGCAGGTGTGCTCCCCAACCCACCTGTGATGCATCTGTTGTTAGGGTGGCCTGGAATAGGGGTTGTTGGAAAGGAGACCCCACTAATGCCACCATTGAGGGGACAAGATCAGCCGATGAGAGTTTGATATCTTGTCTGACAGATGTCCTGTGGCCTGTGTCCACTGTGTGGATAGGGTCCACTGGGCTGCTTGCATGTGGAGGCGAGCATAGGGAACTACAAGAACTGTGGATGCCATGTGTCCCAGTAACTGTAGCAGTTCTCAAGTTAGGAAGGATTTTCCTGCTGCTTGAGAAGCTAGTTGCACTATGCGAAGACACCGGGCCTGTGGAAGGAAAGCCCTTGACTGTCTGGTATCTAAACAGGCTCCTATGAACTCCAGAGACTGGGAAGGAACAAGTTGGGATTTTGGGAAGTTTATTACCAATCCCAAGTATTGGAGGATTCGTATTGCTGGCTTCTGCACATGTGGGGGCTCGAATTAGCCAGTTGTCCAATTAAGGGAAGACGAATATCCCTAGGGTTCGCAGGAATGCAGCTACTACTGCCATGCATTTCGTGAAAACTCTTGGTGCGGAAGCCAGACCAAAGGGAAGAACCCTGTACTGGAAGTATTTTCCCTTGAAAAGGAATCGTAAGAATTTCCTGTGATCTGGATGGATCAGAATGTGCGTATATGCATCCTTTAAGTCTAGAGAGCAAAGCCAATCATGACTTTGAAGGTATGGCAGAAGAGTTCCTAGAGAAATCATTTTGAACTTCTCTCGGAACAGGTATTTGTCCAATTCTCTGAGGTCTAGAATGGGTCTGTCCCCCCATTTTCTTTGGAATAAGAAAATAGGGGGAGTAGAACCCTGTACCCTGCTGGAGGATGAGTACTTCATCTATTGCCCCTTGGGCAAGAAGTGTTGAGACCTTGTGATTCGGTAGATTGTCTGCAGAGGTCTGGGAATTGAACTGCCTTAGGATTGTAGGAGGGGGGATGCTACGAAAATGAAGTTTGTACCCCTCTCCTACAATGGACAGAGTCCAATTTTCTGCTGTTATTTGGTGCCATCTGTTGGCAAAATGACACAGCCTGCCTGGAATATTTAGGGGTTCTGGACCCCTCAGAGGCAGGAAGGCTAAGCTCTCTAGGAAGGAGTCAAGGTCCTTGAGGGGGCTGAACCTGCGGAGCTGGTTGAGCTCTCGGGCCTTTTGGCTTCTTCTGCTGTTGTTGTCCCCTTTGGGCAACTTGACCGTGAGCTTGGCTTTGCTGGGTTTAGGATGGATAAAACTTCCTCTTTTTGCTGAAAGAGGGTTTTTTATAGGGTTTCTTTTTGGCTGGAGTGGCTGTAGATTTTGACAATCTATTTAAGGTGATATTGTCAGCATCTATCTCATTACCCTTTTCCTGCCAATTCTTGCCAAAGAGATTTTCTCCTGTGCAAGGGATGTTGCCTAATTTATCCTGTACCCAAATCTCCAAGTCTGATGCCTGAAGCCAGGCAATCCATCGTGCACCAATGGCAATAGCAGAGGTTCTGCTGAAGCATTCAAAGCAGTCAAAGGCTGCACGAGTTACAAACTTGGAGACATCTTGAGCATGCCTGACAAGCGTAAGGAAGTCTTGTCGTCTGTCCTCTGGGAGAAGTGGGCTCATAAGCTCCAAATCTCCTGCGATCTCTTTGAGGAACATTCCCATATATAAAATATATGAGCTCATCCCAGCTGAAAGCATGGAAGCATGAAACGTTTGACGTCCAAAAGCATTAGAGTCCTGCATTCACAACCTGGAGGATTGGATGCATGTCTTTTTGCACTTTTCATCCTACGCATGGCTGACTCCACTACCATTGAATGGTGTGGCAGCTGAGTTTTTTGAAATCCAGGACATGGTGGAACTCAATACATGGTATCAAGCCTCCTAGTGAGAAGATGTGGTCAACGGTGTCTCCCACATTCTGAGCATCAAATCATGAAGAATTTCATGAATGGGCAGAGTGGCTGCCTCCTTTGGAGCTTTAGGATATTGGAGAATTACCAATTCCTTTGCTCTAAGTTCCTTTTCAGGAGCTAGCGTGGTTGAAAGGCCTTTGGCAACATCACGAATAAAGTCTTGAAAGGACATGTCCTCTGGAGGCGACATTCTGCGTTGGGGAAAAGAAGAGTCTTCCGGGAGAAAAACTCTGGTACCAGCAGAATTATCAGAGTCATCGGAATCGGAGGATTTGAAGTATCTCTGATCACGATGTTCATGTAAGGCACGGTCACGGTATCGATGGAAGTCGGTATCGAGTTGAACCGGTACCGATCTTTCGATGCCAGGCAAAGACGGCATGGGAAGCATTCCCACGGGGGGCCAGTACCGTCGGTGCTGGTACTGGTATCCGTGCCGGTATTGGCTTCGGTGCCGGTGCCCATTGAACCATCGGTGTCAACGGTACCGCAGTTGTAAGGAGAGCTGCAATACTGCGCTCGATAGCAAGGAATCTCTGGTCTATCTACACTGTCAATGCCTGGGTGTCGGTACCGGTGAAGGCGGCCGGGACCCCTGAGCATGGCACCAGTAGTTCTGTCGAGGCCGAGGCCTCGAGAACATCCTGGCACCCTGTTGATGCATTGGAGGCCAAAGCCTCCCGCTGGGGCTGTTTTGCCGGTGTGGTTCCCTCAAGGAAAAAGCCAATGGCCTCTCGATGCTTTGCAGGAGAGCTACCCTTTGAGGACTGGCTTTTATGTTTAGTTACCTGAGATCCATGGGAGGAAGAAGAGGCTCTTGAAGACGTCGATGCAATGGACCTGGCATCCAAAGAAATGAGGGTACCGAGCTTTGCAGCTCGGTTCTGTCTTCCTCTTTTATCTTTTATTCATTCCCATACAAGAGAGACACTCAGATGGAGAATGGTCAGGGCCTAAACATTTAAGACACCAGTCATGGGTGTAGGTGACAGAAATGGTACCGCCACACTTAGTGCATTTTTTAAAAGCACTAGCTGGTTTTTCCATCTTTAAGGAAAAAATGGAGCCTAGTGCCCAAAATGGCGCCTAGCACCAAAAAAGAAAGTTTCTGAAGAGAAACAATTCAGATTTTTTTTTTTTTTTTGAAAAGAAAGAAAAGAACCGGTGGTACCAGTATGCGTCGTGCGGAGGCAAGCGTGACCACAAGAAAACAAGATTAAAGAAGAAATTTTCTGCGATGACAGGGTATGAGTCCTGTCAGCTCTGCGGAAAACGAAGAACTGAAGAGGGACAGTTGGAAAGGCGGGAAGGCAGCGCGCATGTGCTGAGGGATGCTCCCAAAAGCGTTCCTATTGGACGCTGGGGAGCGTTCCAGCGTAGGCTCCGTCGGTACCAACAATACCCATATGTGAAGACTACATTCCTGCTTGTTCCTGGAGATAATCCATTAAGGCTGATTTGTTTTGCACAGGATTAGAGATCCGTCTGGTAATCACTGTGACACGCGCATCAACTCTGGGAATGTCAAACTACTCGATGCTCTCCTCCTCCAGGAGAGTGAAGATCTTCATATATACCGTTAATCTTTTAGATAGGGAGTTGGGGAGGTCTTACTCTTACCAGAGCATATCCTTGATCACCTCAGGAACAGGAATACAGTAGTAGATTTACACTCCTCTTGAAGGAGTGGGCATACCTTTGGCTCCTGCTCCGTGCCTAAAACATCCGTCAAGCTCAAAGGCAGATGAGATCCTGGTAATCAACACTGCCAGCTCCTCCTTCCAAAATAGGCAAATCACGCCGGCTTCTGCATAATCTTCCGAAGGCGAGAGTACATCCTCATCCACATCAGAGTCCATCAGCATTTGAGATGCATTTAAGATTTTGGATAGTTCCCAGCAGTTTTCCATCTCCAGGAAGTGTCCCTCACCGGGAACATTTAGTAAAAGGCAAGTATACAGGGCTTCTACTTTCAGTCTGCCTGGTACGAGACTATGTTCGGGGACACCCAGAGGCTGCAGGGTCAGAATTTCCACGCCAGAAATGCCAGGCCTGTTGCACAAAAAGAAAGAATTTCAAGGAGGACAATCTAAGGACAGGAAGCTCTCCTCTCAGATAAGGCACCCCAATTCCAGGGGACACAGCCATCATAGACCCCCTCGAGGACAAAAAGCGGCTCACAGCATGGCCGGCTGAGCCTCTGACCAGCTGACTATCTTTACCCATAGCTCCATCCATCACCTCCTGCCTTGAGGCAGGTACAGTCAGACTAACCACATCCCCCAGCTGAGAGGGTAAAGCAGGCCCTTCAGGGGAACTCAGAAGATGCCATGCAGGAAAGGCCGAGTCCAGAGTTCAGATATGAAGCTCCTCACTTGCCAGAGGTCAAACAATGTTTACAAAAAGATTAAACTAGACTTACCTGCTAATTGTATTCCTGGAGGAACTCCAGTCTAGTCCCGGAATCTCAGCAGCTTGGAGACTGAGAAACGTGATGTCACTGGTATATAAGCCCCAGATCCGCCTCCTCACACCAGTTACCCATTGACAAAGTAGACTCACCGGAGCAACCATTAAGTAATAAACTGTACCATAACCTAAAACCTAAACCACTAACTGAACACTGAAGGACCCCATGTCAAACTATGTACATACCTTTGAAATGTGCCCTACATGCGGAGGTCCACTTTCCCCCCTTCGAAGGATGTTGACCCCACCACCACCCCCAACTACACCCTGATCTATGGAAAACTATGCTCCAGCAGCGCCCCCTGTGACGCTTACCTGTTAACTTCGACCTGCTTCAGGCCATAGTCCACTCACTTACCAGGGCGGGATACGGGACTAGACTAGAGCTCCTCCAGGAACTAAAATTAGCAGGTAAGTCTAATTTAATCTTCCTGATCGTCCCTCCAGTCTAGTCCCGGAATCTCTGGGGATGTAACAGAGCAGGGAACAGATTCAACAGGAGGGCCCTGCTAGACCAGCCTGAAGCACCGCCGATCCAAAACAGGTGTCCCTCTCCGCCTGAATATCCAGACGGTAATGCTTCACAAAAGAGTGCAAAGAAGACCAGGTCGCCGCTTTACAGATTTCCACCGCTGGCACCAGACTGCATTCCACCCAAGAGGCTGCTTGTGCCCTAGTGGAATGAGCTCTCAGCCCATCCGGAACATCCCGGCCTTTTAACAGATACGCCGATGTGACCGCCTCCTTCAACCATCGGGCAATAGAAGCCGCCTCACCCTTTCTTGCTCCATCAAACAACACAATCTATCTGACCTACGGAAACTGGCCGCCCTGCGGATATACCTTTTCAACGCTCGCCGAATACTAAAATGATTAGTGGTCTTCATTATAAAGCATATGAGGACAGACTTAAGGATCTTAATATGTACACCTTAGAGGAAAGGCGGGCTAGAGGTGATATGATTGAGATGCTTAAATACCTACGTGGCATAAATGTTCAGGGAAAGAGCCTCTTTCAATTGAAAGCAAATTCTTCTACGAGGGGACATGGGATGAGGGTGAAGGGAGATAGATTCAGGAGTGATATGCGGAAATATTTCTTTACGGAAAGAGTAGTGGATCCGTGGAATAGTCTCACAGTGGAGGTGGTAGAGATGAGGACAGTAACTGAATTCAAAAAAGCATGGGACAAACACAGAGGATCTCTAAAGGTAAAAAGGGGACTGTTGTAGTTGTTGATATGGAAGGACAGACTAGATAGGCCATGTGGTCTTTTTCTGTCGTCACATTTCTATGTTTCTATGAATATCCAACCGTTGAAACTGCCCCGTAGCCTGACCTTCTCCCTGTGCCGCGAACACCGGCAACGATACTACTTGATTCATATGAAAAACTGACACTACCTTTGGCAAAAAGGATGGTACTGGCCTCAAAACCACCTTAGTAGCAAAGAAATCCAGAAAGGGATTTCTACAGGACAACGCTTGCAATTCTGAGATTCGCCTCGCCGAAGCAATCGCTACCAAAAATACCACTTTCAGAGTGAGATCTTTCAGAGACGCTTTCACCAATGGCTCAAAGGGTGCTCTCCCTAACGTCTCCAAGACCAAAGGGAGATCCCACGTCGGAACTACTTGCTTCCGCGGCAGCCGCAATAGGGTTACTGCCCGCAAAAAACGCTTAACATCCGCATGTCCTCCGAGCGCCTCACCCTGCACCTTACCCCTATAACAGGACAGCACTGCCAACTGAACTCTCAACAAAGCGGCCGCCAAGCCTTTCTGAAAGCCACCTTGCAAGAAAGACAGCACCTGCGGTGCTAACACCTTTAAGGGAACGAAACTCCTGTCTGTACACCAAGCTTCAAAGACGCGCCACACTAACATAAGCCAATGAGGTAGACTGTCGCCGAGCTTTCAGAAAAGTGGAAATCACCCTCGCCGAATAGCCCTTGGCTCTCATCCTAGCCCTCTCAAGAGCCAAGCCATAAGCGAGAATCGATCCACCTGAGGCATGCACAGGGGCCCCTGTGTCAGAAGATCCCTTCAAGTTGGAAGCTTCCAGGGCTTCCCTACAAACAGCCGCACCAAGTCCACGTACCACGGCCTTCTTGGCCAATCCGGCGCTATCAAAATCACCTGACCTTTGTGGAGCTCTATGCGCTGCAGCACCTGACCGATCAACACCCAAGGTGGAAATACGTAGAGGAGCGGCTCTTCCGGCCAGGCTTGTATCAGAGCGGCCAGGCCTTCCGCCATTCTCTCCCTTCTTCTGCTGAAAAAGCGATTGACCTTTGCAGATTGGAAAGTCACCATGAGATCCATTACCGGCATCCCCCAGCGACACAACAGCATCGCAAACACGTCCGGGAGTAGAACCCACTCCCCCGGGTCTACCCTTACGCGACTCAAGAAGTCGGCCTCCACATTGTCTACTCCTGCTACATGCGCCACCGACAAAGCCACCAGATTGCCCTCGGCCCATTCTAACAAACTCTCGGCCTCAGCTTCCATATGCTATGCTGCTGGTGCCTCCTTGACGGCTGATGTAAGCCACTGCGGTCACATTGTCTGAGAACACTTGAATGGCCTTTCCCCGGAGCGCCGGCCGAAACACTAGCAACGCCAGTGCCACTGCTCTCAACTCCAACCTGTTGATTGACCAACTCTTCTCCAGCTCGGACCACTGCCCCTGCGCAAATTATCCCTGAAAGTGAGCCCCCCCAGCCCAGAAGACTGGCATCTGTCGTCAGAGATATCCATGCAGGCGACTCCAAGGGCATCCCTTTTTCCAGACACCCCGGACGCAACTACCACTGAAGCACGGCGCACGTCAGCGGCGGACAAGGCAGCCTCTGAGATAGCTGATCCTTCTGATGCGACCACCTCCTCAACAGTGGCCTTTGCAATGGTCTCATGTAAGCCCTTGCCCACAGAACCAACTCGAGTGTCGCAGCCATGGTCCCTAGTAACCGTAGGTAATCCTAGGCCGTGGGGCCCTGCTTGCCGAGAAACTGCCTGACCAACTTTCTGAGCCCCAGCACCCGCTGCTGCGGCAGAAAAATCCGCCCCACTTTCGTATCGAAGCGCGCCCCCAGGTACTCCAGACTTTGAGACGGTTCCAACTTGCTCTTTGCCATGTTGACTACCCAAACGAGACTCTGTAAAAAGGCCACCACCTTGGCCGTAGCTGACACACTCTCTGCTCGGGACTTCGCTCTGATCAACCAATCGTCCAGATAAGGGTATACCAACACTTCGTCCTTTTGCAAGGCCGCTGCCACTACTTCATCCTTTCGCAAGGCCGCTGCCACTACCACCATCACTCGGGGAACAGAAACGCCGAAAGTCCCGTTGCTGACCCCGCGGCATGAGGGTGGCACGTCCCTGCTTCTGCTTGTCCTCTGGCAATCTTCCACCTTTGGACTCCCCCAAATCCTTTACCAATTTATCCAAATCTTCACCAAACAGTAGCTTTCCCCAGGAGGGAAGCTTACTTAACCACGCCTTGGAAGAGCCATCTGCTGCCCAATTGCGCAGCCAAAGACATCGGCGCCCAGCTATCACAGAAGCCATACTCTTTGATAACCCCCCTGATAAGGTCAAAATGAATGTCGGCCAGATAAGCTTCTCCGGATTCTAGTCTGGACGCCTCCTTGGCTGCCCCCTCGGAGAGGTCCCCTTGAATCTACTGTGCCAAAGCGTAGGCAAGCTCTTGCCACCCAGGCTCCACAACTAGAAGCCTGCAAAGAGAACGCATTCACCTCAAAAACCTGCTCTAACAAGGCCTCCAACTTACGGTCCTGAGCATCCTTAAGTGCCGCACTTCCCTCTACTGGAATTGTGGTCTTTTTGGTAACTGCCGACACGGCCGCATCTACCCTTGGAGACTTAAACAAGTCCTTATCCTGGTCTAACAGAGGGTAAAGACGAGCCATAACTCTAGAACCTTTAAGCGCTGACTCCGGCATGTCCCATTCTTCCTGTATCATCTCCTTAAACACTCTATGTACCGAGAAAGCTCTCAGAGTCTTTCGAAAGGCCTGCAACAATGGTCTTCTAGAGTAGAATCCTCCGCCGGTCCTTCTGACGGCATATTAAGCGTCTTGAGAGACTCTGCAATGAGAGTCGGCAACTCTTCTCTACGAAACACCTGGACCACCCTCACCTGATCCTCCTGCTCCGCAATCTCGCCTTCCTCCAGATCTTCGTCCAGGGCCATGCCAGGATCTGGGTCCTCCGACCCTAGATCTTCTGATATGACTGACCTGCCTACTCGGTACCCGTCTCCTCCGGGCCTCTTCGCACTTATGCCCATCACTGTCGCCATCAAAGGCGTACTCGGTCTCTTATCACCCAGCCCCGCTTCGGAAAGACTGGCTGCAGGCTGACTTAGCGAGCCAGTCAAGGCCTGCTGAAGCAGGGCCACAAAATCTGGCGCAAAAATCGCCGCCAGGCCCCCCGGTAACGGATGCTGTGCAGCCGGACGGTCTGGAGCCGAAGAAGTACTGGTCAGTGGTTCCCACGTGGTCACCGTGTCTAATAGTGGTTCTATAGGACCCGTAGATGTCCCCTCCTGAACTCCTGCACCGGCCTGTGCGTCCTGCTCCATAGCCGCAGACTACTGACTGCAATCTCTACAAGCACTCTCCAATGACATGGATCCCCTTCTAGCACCGCAAAGCAAACAGAGCGGTCTAGAAGGCATCCTGTCCTTCTGATCCCCTCAGTGGGTAAATTAGGCCCTTAAGCAGATCCCAGTACCCTGTTACTAATGGACTGATTTTCTTTTTTTCTTTTTTTTTCCCCCACTGTGTTCACTTCAGAAACGTTCCCTAAGTCCAACTGTGAGGAAAGTTCAGTAAAGCGAGGCTCCCCGGCTGAAATACAGAGTTATAAAAAACAATCAACTTCACCCTGCGATTCCCGCACGAGTGGCATGCTGTCCGGTCTGCACCTCCAAGGACCGCGCTTCTCCAGCCTCCTCTGATGCTGATTCCTACCTTGGCTGCTATCGGAGCTGCGTCCGGTGCCTCCTCCCCTGTGCTCTACCGTGTCCCGGGAGCTGCAGGCATCAGCTGACAAGGGTCAGAGAAAAACTCTGCCGAACAGCTACCGTTTGAACAGCCGGCTCCAAGCGTGTTTGCAGGCAAACCTTCTGCACGCGCTGAGCCCTGCAGTCTGCCGGTTCCTCTCCCTAGCTGATGGGATCGGTAACCGGTGGCTGTCCTCTCCCAACCTGCCTCAGCTCTACCGAAAGTCCAAGGCTACCCCCCTAAGGAGGGGAAGGATGAAGGGTGGGGGGGAGGGGTAGAGGACTCCAAAGCAATGGGAAGGAAAGCGCACCTGAGCAACCCAGCACCAGAACAAGGAAACTGAAGTGCCCCCTGTTTCTTTCTCTATTTTTTTGGTTTAATCAATAGCTCTTAGCTACTCTAAACTAAACTCTAAACACAACTCTAAACTAAACTCTCCTTAATTGTCTCTCTAGTGAGCCCCGTACCCCTGGGCCCACCCAACCTCCAGCTGCTTGGAGACTGAGATAACTGGTGTGAGGAGGCGGATCCAGGGCTTATATACCAGTGACATCACAAGAGTGACGTTTCTCAGTCTCCAAGCTGCTGGAGGAGGATCACAACCCAGATATTCCGGGACTAGAATGGAGAGACGATCAGGAATAAAATATAGAGGTTTAGGGTAAGTATAACAAAAGCGCACACTGAGGTTTCATCAGCCTGCAAGCGTGCGTTAACTGTGCTTTTACGTGGCACGTGTTAAAGCTCATTAGGACCAAACGACTCCCAGGTGCACAATAGGCAAAAATGTTAACAACGCATGCAGAAAATGGCAGGAAACTCCGGCACAGCACCAAAAGTTGTTAGCCGTCCACCCCGAATAGCTTCCCTCAGAAATGGAACCAGGCACCCCTATCAAGGACAACTTTGGTACTCACCCCCTGAGATCCCCAGGTGTAGGATCCATGCCAGGCTTAGCTCTATCCCCCTGAAACTGTTTCACTGGCTGGGTTTATTTTTAACAGCACTGTGTAACAAAGGTGGCTGGCAGGCAGATGCCTCTGAGAGCCTTCTGCAATCTTTGTAAGAGAGCAGGGGGGAATAGAGGAGGAGGGAGGGGCGCTGAGGTTGTGTGAGGCTGATCTACTCTTCCAGATTTTTTCAAATCCTTCCAATTTGTGGCTGCTCAACAGGCCCTTATCATAATAAGGGTATAGAGCTGAACCAATTTCCCCTCCTCCTATGGCTACCAAAAAGCCAACAGTCTAGTGAAACCTCCCATTTCGCACTCAAGTGAGTCACCTTTTTAGGGCTTAAGGTGGTCGCTCACGAGTGTTTAATCTTTTCCTCTCAGTCCTCAGATATTCTTCAGATAAAAGAAAATCCATCCACCCTCTGCTGGAGATAAAGAAATACTGAGGAACCTCTGGTGGCTGAGGCGAATAGAGGCATAGGTGTGATGTCACTGAAACCTGGGCTTTTATTGGTTCTTTGTCTCCATCAATCTGTGGGTACGGGAACACAGCCCACTTGTCTAGACTGGTCTTGTAGGACAATATGGAAACACTTTTACTCCCAGAAAATGAAAAATTATGCAGCTTCTTCCAGAATCACAATGTCTTGGAAGGTGTCCTTCTGTATCGTCCCTCCGAGGAGGATGCAACATCCTCTACTCCTGCAAGGCCGTAGGCGCAGGATCAAAATAAGCCCTCCCCCCCCCCCCCAAATGGCAAGGGCACTGAAGAAAATTGATCATCACACAAATGTGGCTCTGGAGAAAGGAAACACGCTACTAGCCACTCCCAAGCAAGCGATCTGCAGAGACTGCAATTCATGCATCATGGACCTGAACAGACTACCTAAAGGGGGAGAGGGTTGAACCAGAAGACCCCTTCAGCATTCTACTCCAGCAGTGGGAGCAAAATAACCCTGGGAGAAAACCTGTCCCCCCCCCCCCCTCCACCCCGATGGACACTCTTGCTTCTTTGGGAAATAGAGGGCTTGAATTGCAAGTGAACCCCTAGAAGCAGAACACCCGATGCTCTCTGAGGGCGAGCTATAAAGAGAGGGGGGATAAAGAAAATTGTACTCTTATGTTTGAGGTTCATACTAAAATGGGGTTGGGAGAGAAGTTCAGGAGGTGGATCAAAGCCCTATATAAAAATCTGCATGCACAGATTAGAATCAATGGGAAGTATTCAAATGAGCTTACATTGGAGAGGGGAACAAGACAGGGATACCCACTATCAATACTACTATTTTCTCTTGTAAATGAACCATTGGTAGATAGAGTGAGGAGCCAGGTTAATGTTAAAGGACTAAAGGTGGGGGCATAGGAATATAAAATCTCATTTTTTGCTGATGACAGGATCTACACCAGTAGTTCTCAACCTTTTATGTACCATGACCCCTTTTACCATTGGTCAACTTGTGGTGACCCCCAATGATAAAATCAAATGCGTCTCTCTTCCTTTACTGTTAACGCATTGTCACTGTAATCATTTGTTGAATTATTAATATATTATAGGCCTTTGCAATATGTTTTTATTTATAAAATTTACTTATTTAAACCACAATAATTAATCACAATAACAAGTAATAATATTTGATTTCAAAATTATGATGATTTTGTAGTCAAATCACTAATATGAAATAAAATTATTTTTCTAACTTTGTTGTCTGACCAATTTATTCTCTGATCATGCTGGTCCCGATCTGAGGCTTCTGCTTTCCTGTCTTCTCTTAGTTCTCTTTCTGTGGTCTATGGTCCATCTGCCATTTCTTATCTCTTCTTTCGTTTTCTTCACTTCAGCCTATTTCCAGTCTCAGTAACCCTCTCCAGTATCAGCCCCTTTCCAGTCCTCACTCCCAGTACCTTCCAATGTCAACTTGCATTCCCATGACTGCCACTGGTGTCCATTCCCTTCCAGTCCCCCTCCTTCCCCACTGACCAGTCCCTTCTAGTACAAATACCATGGCAGCCCTCTCAGATCCACTCCCTTCCAGTTCCATTCTCCCATCCCCTCGTATCAGCCCATTTGTAGCCTTAGCCCCCAGTTTTCTTCCAGGGCCAGCAGCTCTATCCTTCCCTCCCCACAATCAGCCCATTCCCAGTCAAAGCCCCCAATCAGCTCGCTTCCAGTGCTAGTCCCCCCTCAACCCCATTACCACTGCTAGCCTCCCCTAATCAGCTCGCTTCCAGTGCTAGTCCCCCCCTCAACCCCATTACCACTGCTAGCCTCCCCTAATCAGCTCATTTCCAGTGCGAGTCCATCCTCAACCCCATTATCAGTGCTAGGCTCCCCTAATCAGCTCAATACCAGTCCTACCCCCCTCCCCATCAGCTCATTACCAGTCCTAGCCTCCCCTAATCAGCTCATTTCCAGTGCTAGTCCCTCCTCAACCCCATTACCAGTGCTAGCCTCCCCTAATCAGCCTATTACCAATCCTCCCCCCCCCATCAGCCCATTTCCAGTCCTAACCTCCCTGATCAGCTCATTTCCAATGCTAGCCCCCCCATCAGTCCATTACCAGTCCTACCCCCCTATCAGCACATTACCAGTCCCAACCCCCCCTTGATCAGTCCATTGCCAGTCCTAGCCTTCCCTAATCAACCCATTACCAGTCCTAGCCCCCCCATCTGCCCATTATAATCCTGACCCACACTGTCTCTCCCCTCTGTCCAGCATTTATCCCCCGTGTGTCCAGTATGTCCCCCTGTCTCTTCCCTTTGTCCATGTCAGCCCCCCTCCCTCCATCCATTCATCAATGTCAGCCACCCCTCCCGCCCTCCCTCCATCTCTTCATGTCAGCCCTTCCCTCCCTCCCTCCCTCACTCCCTCCATGTCAGCCCCCCTATCCATGTCAGCCCCCCCCTCCCTCCATCCATGTCAGCCACCCCTCCCTCACCTCCATGTCAGCCCCCTCCCTCCATGTCAGTCCCCCCTCTGTGTCAGCCCTCCCTCCATGTCAGCCCCCCTCTGTCCATGTCAGCCTCTCTCCCTCCCTCCATCCATCAATGTCAGCTCCCCTCCCTCCATGTCAGCCCTCCCTTCCCCTCCCTCTCTCCATGTCAACCCCCCTGTCCATGTCAGCCCCCTCCCTCCCTCCATTCATCCATCCATCAATGTCAGCCCTCCCCTCCCTCCCTCCATGTCAGCCCTCCCTCCCTCCCTCTATCCATCCATCCATCAATGTCAGCCCTCCCCTCCCTCCCTCCATGTCAGCCCCCCTGTCTCCATCCATCCCTCCATGTCAGCCCCCTACCTCCCTCCCTCATGTCAGCCCCGTTGCAGGTTCCCTGCCCCCTCCTCCCCTCTCCCTGTCTGCCTGCTACTGCTCTGTTCTTCTGCAGCCGCGGCTCCCTGTCTCTTAGGGAACCGCGGCTGAGCCTGTGAAAACGGTGCGGAGCCTTTCTGTCTTTCGACGGGCTCCATGCAGCATTGTCCAGCCTCCAAAGGAAGTGGTAAATTGTTTATACATCACCGCACACAATCACAGATCCATGACTACCCAGTAACCATACCGCAATGTGATGTATATATGTATACATATTTTCTGGTATTTTTTGTGTAAAATAGTTAACATGTTATCCAAGTTGAGCTCCCTGTTATCTGTAATTACGGTGTAACCCCCACCGTAAAATCTCATTGATGTTCCATGTAAACCGCACTGATTTCGAATAGCGCGGTATATAAGAGTATTAAATAAATAAATTGCATCGCGCATGCGCGGTCCCCTTCCCGCCCAAGGGTGCCATCTTGCTCAGTCAGATGACATAGCTAAAAAGATGGCAAAAATGAGAAAAAATTAATCAAAGGACTGCAACTCCAGGGGAGGAGGGAGGGTCGTGAGGACTGATTCCTGCTGTCCCTGGAGAACACCTGTTACAGGTGAGTAACTACGCTTTCTCCAGGAACAAGCAGGAAGTCAGTCCTCACATATGGGACTCCCTAGCTATAGGCTACCGAGAACCCAAAGCTGAAAATGGCTCCCTCTAGAAGAGCCGCAGCAGCAGTGATAGGATCTTTCAATGAGAACACAAACCCCACGGTAGCCTGACACCAAAGGGTTGGAGGGTAGGATTTGCCTAAACCTCAAATAGGTTATGGAGTACTGCCTGACCGAAAACACTGTCCCGCCAAGACTCTCTCTCCAGGCAGTAGTGGGCTGCAAAAGTCTGGCTTGATGGCCAAGTTGCGGCCCAGCAGATGTCTGCCAACGGAACAGAGCGGTGGCTAGACACTGATGCGGCCTTAGCCCTGACAGAGTGGGCCGTGATTCGGCCCTGCAGCTGGAGGTCAGCTGCCCTGTACGCCCAGGCGATGCAGTCTGCCACCCAGGTGGATAACGTGCGCTTGGAGACAGGTAGACCCAGTTTACTAGCGTCATAAGAGATGAAGAGCTGGGAAGCTCTCCGATGTCCCCGCGTACGCTCCAGGTAAAAGGCGAGCGCCCTCTTACAGTCCAGGGTATGCAGAACCGCTTCTGCCCTGCTGGTATGTGGCCTGGGGAAGAAGGTTGGAAGAACCACCTCTTGGTTAAGGTGAAACGAGGAAACCACTTTTGGGAGGAACTTGGGGTGAGAATGGAGGACCACCCTGTTTTTGTAGAACCGTGTATATGGTCTATCCGATACTAAAGCTTGCAGCTCACTCACATGTCAAGCAGATGTGAGTGCCACCAGAAAGAATGCTTTCCAGGAAAGGAAGCGGAGAGGACAGGTGGACATTGGTTCAAAAGGTGGGCAAGTAAGCCGCTGCAAGACCACACTGTAGCCAGTGGGCGAATTGGAGGCTTCAAGAGGAGGAGGCCTCTGAAGAATCGGGATACCAAAGGGTGAGCTGAAAGAGGTTGCCCGTCCACTGGAGAGTGGTGAGCTGATAGCGCACTCAGGTGGACCCTGACAGAGTTAGACTTGAGGCCTAACTCTGAGAGGTGAAGCAAGTACTGCAATACCTGAGGTACTTGACAAGTGAACGGGTTCTCCTTATTCTGAGCACACCACCCTTCAAATCTACGCCGCTTGAACATGTAGGATATTCTAGTAGATTTCCTCCTAGAGGCCAGCAACACCTGCTCAACCTCCTTAGGAAGGAGTAGAGGAGAAAGTACTACCCTCTCAGTAGCCAGGCCATTAAGTTGAGGGATCTAAGATTGGGGTGTGCAAGGAACCTTGTTCCTGGGTCAAGAGGTCGGGCTGCACCCCCAGTGGGAGTGGAGTGTCGACTGCCAGTTGAAGGAGAAGAGGGAATCAAGGCTGTCTGGGCCACCTGGGGGCTACAAGGATGACCGAGGCCTTGTCCCGAAGAATCTTGAACAGAGTGCGTGCCACCAGGGGCGTGGGTGGGAACGCATAGAGAAGGCCCTGCGCCCATGAGATCAGGAAAGCATCTGCCGCCACGCTCAATGGATGCAGCCGCCTTGAGCAAAACCGGGGCAATTGATGGTTTTGCAGACTGGCAAAGAGATCCATGGATGGGAGACCCCAATGGTTGAAGATCCGCTGGGCTACATCCCGGTTCAGTTGCCATTCGTGAGGCTGAAGAATCCTGCTCAACTTGTCGGCCAGGAGGTTCTCCTGACTGGGCAGATAAACTGACTTTAGGGGACATGTGATGTGCCACTGCAAAAGAGCAGAGGTCCAGTTTCCTGGCATAGGAAGCGAGATCCTGTGCCCCCCTGTTTGTTGACGTAGAACATCGCTACCTGTCTGTCTGTATCAGCACCGACTGATGTGCAAGAAGATGACAGAAGGCTTGAAGAGCTAGGCGGATGGCTCGAAGCTCTAAAAGATTGATCTGAAGTGCGGCCTCTCGCAAGGACCACAGACCCTGAGTGCATGAACCCTGGCAATGGGCACCCCAGCCCAGCAAGGAGGCATCTGTCGTCTGCACTCTGGTGTGAGAGGGAGGCTGGAATGGTACTCCCTGAAGCAAGTTTGGGGGGTCAAGCCACTATTGCAAGGCTGTCACCAGTAGCTTGGAAATCGCTACTCTGTCTCTGAGGCGGCCAGTGGCTTGCGTCCACTGATCTTTGAGGCTCCATTAAGCTGTGCGCATGTGGAATCGAGCATATGGAGTCACTTGCACTGTGGAGGCCATGTGGCCCAGGAAGCATAGGAAGACCCTTGCGGAGACTTGAGGTTTGCGCTGGACCTGCTGGACCAAGTCCAGCAACTGCCTCGCCCTGTCCAGCGGCAGGTACGCCCTTGCCGGAAGTGTGTCCAGTCTTGCCCCTATGAATTCCAAGTTTTGAGTGGGGAGTAAAGTGGACTTTTCGTGATTTATCACAAACCCTAGGTGCTGGAGCAGGGCCTGCTGTACCTCCTGTGCCGACTGGTCCCTGACGAGCCAGTCGTCCAGGTATGGAAAGACAAAGACTCCCTGGCTTCTGAGGAAGGCCGCCACCACTGCTAGGCATTTGGTAAATACTCTGGGAGCAGAAGCTAGGCCAAAGGGAAGCACCTTGTACTGGAAGTGGTTTCCTCCGACCACAAACCTGAGGTATTGTCTGTGGTCTGGGTGTATGAGGATGTGAGTATAAGCATTCTTTAAATCTAAGGAGCATAGCCAGTCTCCCTGGTGGAGGTAAGGCAGTAGGATCCCAAGGGAAAGCATCTTGAACTTTTCCCTCACCAGGAACTTGTTCAGATTTCGCAAGTCTAGGATGGGGCAAAGGCCTCCTTTTCTTTTTGGTATGAGGAAATACCTGGAGTAGAAGCCTTGCCCCTGCAAGTGGTGGGGCACCGGTTCCACCGCCTGATCCCTTAGCAGACCTGTCAACTCCTGCAGGAGGAGGTTCCTGTGAAGATGGGGCCTGAGAGGCTCTCCTGGGAAAAAGGAGGTGGGCACCTGGTTGAAATGAAGTAAATAGCCCTGCTGGACTATTTTCAAAACCCAGGCGTCAGTAGTAATGGCTGGCCACCTGTGAGTATACAGGGCCAGCCTTCCTCCTGTACCGGGCCAAACCACTGGTGGGAGAGGAGCTATGCACTGGGAGTCAAAAAAACCCTCCCGGCTGGGTAGGAGCTGGAGCTGGAGGCTTGGGGGTCTTTGGCTTACGTGGGCTATGCCCGTGTCCCCTGACCTGCTGCCCCTGTTGGGGAGCTGGGGTGGCCTGGTAAGTGGGGTAGTTTCTGTAAGCCGCACCCTTCCTTGAGAAAAAGGATCAAGATCGGAATCGGGCCCCCTATGAGAGATGGAAATATGCGAAAGCCATATAAAGGGGGGGGGGGGGGATTTGTGAGAAGGAATACTAGAATGTATATCAGTGATTAGTTTATACCAAATTCTGGATCATCCTTGACCTCTGTTTCAACTAGTTTTGTCCTCAGTTGTCTTTGGTCATGTTTGTACTCATGTTTCCGTACAGCTACAGTTGGGGAATAACTTTTGCTTTTACATAATTATTTATCACGTCATTGTGCTATTTAGTTATTTAATTACTTCTTTATGTTTCAGTATATCTGTTTATTTTAGTAATTTATTTATTTACTTATTTATTTGATTTGCTTTAACCAAGCCACTGCTAATATGTACTTTATGTGACTTGTGATAGTACTTTTCTGCTTAGTCTATTCACATAAAGGTAAACATAATAAATGCTTTACCTTATATTTTTTGTGTTTTCTGTATTTTGAATTTCTGAATTTTGTATTTGCAGATGGACAATGGGGACTGGTTGGATACAGAATGGGCTAGTTGGGATATTGGCGGATGTGATGCTATGTTGGTGATTTCTAATATTCGTAATGTTGAATGTACACCAATAAATGTTGAAGGTACCAATGTTGAATGTACACCGCACTGATGTGAATAGCGCGGTATAGAAGAAAAGTTAAATAAATAAATAAAGCATAGTTACTCACCTGTAACAAGTGATCTCTGGGAACAGCAGGAATCAGTCTTCACATATGGGATAATGTCAGCACCAAAGGACCCTGTGCAGGAACACTCCTCAGCATCCAATAGGAAAGCCTTTGGGAGCACTCAACTGTGCCTGCGTGCCTGCCATTTTGCAATATCACTTACAAAACTATTTAGAAGAACTGAACTAAGGACAGATTCCTGCAGTAAACCACTGGTAACACCCTTTGCCTTCGAGTGAATTTCATTACGCAACCAGTTGTAACTTCATCACCATAGGGCCTATTATCAAGAGTGCCTTGTTTACTTTTAAGTCTCCTATGCAGACACCTTCATTACAATCCTCACTTCATTGTGGAAAATCACATTTCTTTTTTTCACTTTTTCTCTCTTGGTTATGGGACCATCATCACCAAGTTTTTGTTTTGTTCTTTTCCATACCAGTTCAGACACTCCCAGAATCATCTCTTTGCCCTGTCATTCTTATCTTGAATTTAATTTTCACTGTCTATCTTTAGTACTCTAAGCTGACAACATGTAGGCAGACTTAACATTAATTATTTTTGAATTGATGACTGTATAATATTATATTCTAAAAACACTTTAGTAATCATTGAAACACGTACACATTTCATAGCCTTAAATATAAGATAAACAATACTTGCACAAAGCAACAAGATTCTTACCTGCAAATTAACCAAGTTACCAAATCTGCTGAAGTGTTCATTAAGTTTGCTAATGTTATTTAGCTCTGAAGGGATTCTTCTCAGTTCAAGTTTGGTATTTTCATTTCCAAAAGGAACCTTCTTCTGGAAGCCTGGACTATTTGTTCTGTTAAAAGTCTGCCTGTACAATAAGACCACAGTTTATAGCCACTTACAAATGCCAGTTTTTTGTTTCTTTTCAAATTTTAAAAAAATATATAGCTATATATATAGCTATATATATGACTAATGCAAAATAGCTGGCTTCAATTTTATTACAAGAGAATTTTGCAATTTCTTCCTAAATTATATTCCTGCCTATTACCCTAATCTCAAATCATAATTTAAGTAGTAATAAAATTATGCCATCACAACATGCCTTTTGCCTTTTAACCCTATGGTGGAGGATCAATCGTGTCCGATCAGACAGGCCCTCCTCTCCCATAATCTCTACCCCCTGCCCCTCCTTATCTCCCCCTTGTGCCAGCATTTCTTTTGCTTTCCTATTTGATCAATGGAGTTCTTTTCTTTCTTGGTTCTTTCAGCGGTTCACAAACTGAGTCGGGACCCCAAATCAGGCTACATTCATTAGTGAATAAGATCAACAAAACAAGGTTACTCCTCATTCTTCTGGATCTCCTCTGTGATCTATGCCCAGTAGTGGTAGTCAGAGTCAGCATGAGGCCTGTGGGTAACTGAATGTTTGGAGACCCTACCCTCTCCTGCCCTGTGGGTTCCCATTAAACTGGAAACCTGTACACCATACCGGGGACTGTGAGCCCACACTGGCAAATGGGCCTGTGCTGACTGCTGCTACTGTTGCCACAGTTGCTGCTGCCTTCATACTTTGGATAACGGAAGGGGGGGAGAGAAAGTTGATACAAGAGAGGAAAGCGTAGGTCTGCTATTTTGTTTTCATTATCATCGGGGATCATATAAATGTTTACATAATAAAAAGGGGTCATATTGGCTAAATATTTGGGAAGCACTGCTCTAGATATTTAACCTTCAAAACTATTATATAAGAACAACCCTCTTCCATAAGTAAAGCAGATAAAAATCAATGGATCTGGAGAGGGTGATAACACTGACCCTAAAGGCCGCTTGAGTATCACCCTCCATGGGCCCACTAGCAGGATTTAATAATTAGAAGAGCTCACAGAGTTGGAAACAGCTCTGGTGCATGCTGCAGTACGACTGCAGTTCTGTCAAGACATTGATAAAGACAAAATCCTCTGATTTCGCACAGTTTGCATTTCATGGAGCTGGATCAGGTAAGGCCGAACTTAGCATGGAAGCAATAGAGCATGTGCAGCTGCAATCGGCATCGGAGCGAGCGGGGGTGAAAAGCAGAAAAGTGAATCAGCTGCGGTGGGTGAGCAGGCCTCTCTGGGTGAATGGTTGCTGTGGTTCAATAAGCTGAAGGAGAGCATTGAGGCTATACAAGCTGGCATTGCAGCTTTGAAACAGATTTGAAGTCTGATGTCCAACACCTATGATGAACTCTGGAGGAGGCGGAAGGCTGGCTGGAGAAGTGATGGCAGATTTAGAGAAGAGAACTGTGGAGTTGGAACAAACTCAGGGTGACTTGAACGATAAAGTAGAATATTTAGAAAGTGTAATTATTCACCTGTAACAGGTGATCTCCAGGAATGGCAGGAATCAGTCTTCACATATGGGGGAATGTCACTGATGGAGACCCCGCGTCCAACAGGAAAGCCATTGGGAGCTCTCTACTGTGCCTGAGTACCTGCCTTCCCACCTTCCCAACAACTCTCCTCAGTTGAGTTTGTAGCCAAGAAGAATAAAATAAAAGAACCCTACCACTCCTAGTGGAGGAGGGTGAGTTCTGAAGACTGATTTCTGTTGTTCCCGGAGATCACCTGTTACAGGTGAGTAACTACGCTATCTCCAGGAACAAGCAGGAATGCAGTCTTCATATATGGGACTCACTAGCTCCCAGGTGCCAGACTGGTACGGAGGGAGGGGGGGAGTGTGATCCCTGAAGTTAAAAACTTGCACCCAAAGAATCTGGAATAGTTGTGGCTCATTGGACTCAATTCCAGGAAGTGATATCTGTACCCAATGATAGTCTGGTATCTTGTAGAAGTCCACAGCGGAGGGTAGGAGTTGAATTTAAGTCCCAAAGAGGTGCTGGAGTACAGCTTGGCCACAGACAGTGTCCTGATGGGAGTCTCTGTCTAGACAGTAGTTTGAAGCAAAAGTATGAATGGAGGACCAGGTAGCTGCCCGGCAGAGCTCCTCAATAGAAACTGAATGGAGATTGGCTACAGAGGTTGCCATATCCCGCACATTGTGAGTAGTGACATGACCCTCCAAAGAGAGTCTTGCTTGTGCATAGGTGACTAGGATCAAAAGAAAAGAATAATTGAGAGGATCTTCTGTGATCTTTAGTTCTATCCAGGTAGTAGGCCAGCGATGCCTTCCAGTCTAAAGTGTGTAGCACTGCTTCAGCCCAAGACGTATGTGATCTAGGGAAGAAAACTGGGAGGATTACCAACTGGTTTAGAAGGAAAGAGAAAACCACCTTTGAGAATGCGCACGGAGAACCACCTTGTCATGCTGGAACCAAGTATAGGGGGGATCCACCACTAGAGCTTGCAGCTCATTGATGCGGCAAGCTGAAGTGAGGGCAATAAGGAAGATGACCTTCCAAGATAGGAACTTCAGTGGATGGACAGCCTATTACCTCACACCCCTTAGCACGTGTCATGCAGGGTATCCTGCTGTCCAAGCCACCCATTAAGCAACCTCTGGTGGCCTGGGATCTGAATGCGGTTCTGGCTTAACTTCTAAAGCTGCCTTTCGAACCTTTAGCCACCACTTCATTGGTCTGTGAGAGGACGCAGTGGCACTAAGGTGAACTCCCACTGAGTTAGTTTTAAGACCTGACAAGGATAAGTGGAATAGATATTGCAGAAGCGACTCCACCGGGCTAAAAGAGGTTAATGTCCTTTGGAGGGCACCAGAGGGCAAACCTATGTCATTTGAAGGCATAAGATCACCTGGTGAAATCTTTAGAAGATGCAAGGACAAAAAGGACATCCTTGACCACCTGTGGTAGGTCGAAGTTGACAAGCACTAGCCCATCAGCAGCCAAGCTGTCAGATGTAAGGAGTGAAGACTGGGATAGAGGAGCATCCCGTGGTCCTGAGAGAGGAGGTCGGGTGCACATTCCAGGTTAAATGATTGTCTGTGGAAAGTGAAGAAGCAGAGGAACCCATGGTTGACGGGGCCAAAGGGGGCTATGAGAATCATCAAGCCCCTATCAGCCTGTAGCTCAAACAGCATCTTGGGTATCAAGGGGATGGGAGGGAATGCGTAGAGCAGTCAATGTCTCCAATGGAGAATAAAGGCATCTGGGACCTGTCAGTGCAGTGACAGAACCCTGGAGCAGAAGCACGGAAATATGTGTTTTGCGGAGTGGCAAAAAGATCTATGAGTGGGGTTCCCCACGTATGGAAGATCTGAGTAGCTGTCTCCCAATGCAAAGTCTATTTGTATGAATGAAGGATACGGCTTAGCTTGTCTGCAAGGACATTGAGTTCGCCCGTCAGGTACACCGCTCTCAGGTGAATGTGGTGCGAGATGGCAAAGGACCACAGGCAAATCACTTTCTCGCAGAGGGGACGGGATCCTGTTCCCCCCCGTTTGTTCACATAGAACATAGCAACTTGGTTGTCCGTCCTGATAGAACAGGTCGCCCCGAAAGATGGGGTTGAAAAACCTGAAGAGCATTTGTCAGTGCCCATAGTTCTAGCAAGCTGATCTGTAGGGCAGATTCCTGTTGTATTCTACAGTCTCTGTGTGGTCAGGTCATTCAGATGCACCTCACCAACCCAACTTGGAATCATCCGTCATCAAGATGCATCGAGGTAGAGATATCTGAAAAGGTGACAAAACGAGCAGGTTCTGTGGGAGATACCACCACTGAAGGGACTTGATCAGTTGAGGGGTGATGTAGATATTGTCACTGAGTAGATCCTTCGCTTGCACCAATTGGAAAGAGAGTCCACTGTGCTTATCGCATGTTGTCGCGTCCACCCCTTGGTATAGGCGGTTGCCTAGTGGGTATGGACGGACCACATATTTATTTTATCCTTTTTTAAGTGCTGCGGTCTCTGTTCCCTTGTAGTTGTGGCAAAGACGGAGTCAGCAAGGAATTGGGTTAACAATAAATTTTATTGTTATTGTTGCACAAGTGTCTTATCTACTATCCCAATGAACAGAAAATAAAGGATTCTTCTCCAAACCAAAATGTAGTTAACTGCTAGAACATTCTTCATCTGTTAGACATACAGGCATGTTTGTTTCACAGCACTTTCTCCAAGCTTTTCTGTTGCTAAACATTCACTGCTTTTTCCTCCAGCAACAAATGCTTTCTTAAAACAAACCATAAAACAGCAATGCTCTCTTCTTCCACTGCAGCCTATTTGGCCTGGCTTTACACTTCGGCAGCTCTCTGCCTCTCCCCGTGTAAATCCCACCAGCACAAATCCAGGCTTCTTCCAGCACTTACTTCAGCATAACATTTAACAGCTTTTACTCTCTCTGGCAAAAGGCACAATCTGTTTCCATATCAGAACCCTCAGTTCCCATAAAAGCTTCCTCAATCTGCATGGGCTCTCCCTCTGAGTCTGATATGCCTTGTTCAATTATAGCTTTCTCCTGAGCAGGCTTCCACTGCTCTAATAAAGCTTTAATCTGTTTCCAACGGGACTCTTCTTTACTCTGAGGTATGGGGGAGGAACTTAAGACACCAGTCTCCTTTAGCACTGACTTAATGGATTCAAAAGGGCTCACCTTTTTCCTGGCTTTTCTTACCCTTTCTGGTAGGCTTACAGGCAACCTCTTGTCCCCAGACTGCTTCCTCTGCACTCTGCCGTTATGCTTCTCAACAGGGTCTAACTCTGACTCCTGTCTCCAGAGCTTCCAATCAGTAGCTTGCTCTCTATCAGCTGTGCTTCTCTCCGAACTGGAGCTATACACACGCTGCCTGCAATCAGAGTGTCTCTGCAGCCTTTCCCTGGGAGCTTTGTTCCTGCTTAGTTTCCCACCTTTTACCACAGCTTCAATGGAAGACTCCTGAGAAGAATTCCTCTGGCCTTTGTATAAAGTTTCCAGCCTTTTCTCCTGAGGACTATTCCTTCTTCTCTCTTCCTCACACTTACCTTCTCGGTTCCACTCACACGTCCTCTCAGACTTCCTTTCACAGCTCCTCTCAGAACTCCTTTCACCGTCCCTTCCAGAGCCTTGCTCACAGCGTCCTTTCCTGTCCTGCTCACAGCCTTGCTTCCCGAGCTGCCCGTCCCGCTCTCTAACTGTTTCCTCTTGCCTAAATGTTTGGGGCTATCCTATGGGCTTTGACTCCGCCCTCTGCCTCTCACGTCAGCTCCCCTGGTTGCCATGGAGCTGAGGTGTGGCTCTCTCTCTTGCTTTCTCTGCACGGAGTTTTTTCATAAGTTGGAGGTTTAACCCTTTCCCTTCCTGCACTGCTCTTAGCTATAGGGGAAAAAGAGTGGTTTCTCCTCCTTTCTGTGGCGCTTAACCCAGCTGCGCCATCACAATGTGTAATCGAGCGCAGGGGATGACATGGACCATGGAGGCCATGTATCCTAGCACTCTCAAGCTGTTACTTGGCTTTGCTGTTGTACCACTTTGGCCAGCTCGATGAGGCGGATACAGCGATCCTGTGGGAGGAAAGTTCAGGCCTATTGAGTGTCGAAGAGCGCTCCAATGAACTCCAGTCGTTAGGATGGAGCAAGGTGAGACTTTGGGAAATTTATGACAAATCCAAGGTGTAGGAGCACCATGATGATGCAATGAAGGGAGAGTCTTACCTCCTGAGGGGAGTCTCCCATCATCAGCCAGTCGTCTAAGTAAGGGAAGACAAATACGCCCAAGGTGCAAAGGTAGGCAGCGACTACTACCATGCATTTTGTGAAGACTCTTGGGGCAGAGGCTAAACTGAAGGGGAGAACCCCGGATTGATAAGAGTTCCCTTGAAACGTGAAGCGCAGATACTGTCTGTGCAAGGGATGGATCAGTAAATGCATTTACACATCTTTTAGGTCTAGAGAACATAGCCAATCATGTCTCTTGAGACAAGGTAAAAGAGTTCCTAAAGAAATCACTTTGAAATTTTCTTGGACCATGAACTTGTTTAGGTCTCTGAGATCCAAGATGGGCCTGAATACTCCAGTTTTCTTCGGAATGAGAAAATATAGAGAGTAGAAGCCCATCCTTTCTTGAGAAGGAGGAACTTTTCATATGGCACCCTGGGAAAATAGGGTAGTCACATCTTCTTTTAAAAGGATGCTTTGAAGGGGTTGCATGGGATAATCCCATGAGAAGCTGGTGGGGGGTAAGGTTTTGAAGTAAAGTTGATAACTCCTTTGGACAATCTGGAGTGTCTACTGTATGAGGTACCACCTGTGGGCATAGTGACAAAATCTGTCTGCTATGTGGAGGGGTTGGGGACCATTCAGTGGCAGATCAGCAGTGCTCTCTAGGAAGGAGTCAAAAGCCAGGCGCAGGTTGTAACTGTGCGGCTCGTCGAGGCTTAGGAGCCTTGGATTTCTTGGGTTGACAAAGGCCCTGCTGTCTCTGCTGAGGATGCTGAGGCTGATAGGCAGCAGAAGGCGGGTAAAGAGTAGTTACTCACCTGTAACAGGTGTTCTCCAGGAGCAGCAGGAATCAGTCCTCACATATGGGTGACATCGACGTCGATGGAGCCCTTGCGGAGCATTTCCCCAGCTTTCCAAGAAAGCCTTTGGGAATGCAAGCACGCATGCGCGGTTCCCTTCCCGCCTAAAGGTGCCATCTTGCTCAGTCAAATGACATAGCTAAAAAACAGCACACAAAAATGTAAAAATAAACAACTATGTACAACTGCAACTCCCAGGGGAGGAGGGAGGGTTGTGAGGACTGATTCCTGCTGCTCCTGGAGAACACCTGTTACAGGTGAGTAACTACTCTTTCTCCAGGACCAAGCAGGAAGGCAGTCCTCACATATGGGTGACTCCCTAGCTCTGGGCTACCGAGGAACCCAGGCTGAACAAGAGAACTCCCTCTAGTCCCAGCATCAAAGAAAGGCTTTTCACTGACAGAACCTCCACCAGTAGCCCAACGGAGGGCTGAAGGGCAGGAGTTGCCTAAACCTCAAAGAGATTCCGGAGTACTGCCTGGCGAAAAACACTGTCCCTACGGGACTCCCTCTCCAGACAG
This sequence comes from Ichthyophis bannanicus, assembly GCA_033557465.1. Taxonomy (NCBI): domain Eukaryota; kingdom Metazoa; phylum Chordata; class Amphibia; order Gymnophiona; family Ichthyophiidae; genus Ichthyophis; species Ichthyophis bannanicus. The sequence goes on from CM066035.1 coordinate 431,273,928, forward strand.
TAATGGGCCGCAAAAGTCTGGCTTGAGGACCAAGTTGCAGCCCTGCAGATGTCCACCAACGGTGAGCCACTGAGGCAGCCATTGCCCTGACATGATGGGCCATGACCCGACCCTGCAAAGGAAGGTCAGCCGCCCTGTAAGCCCAGGTAATACAGTCAGCTACCCAGGTGGACAAGGTACGCTTGGACACAGCTAACCCCAAATTATTAGGGTCAAAAGATATGAAGAGCTGAGTAGCCCTTCTATGCCCCTGCATATGGTCAAAATAGAAGGATAAAGCCCTCCTACAGTCCAGGGTATGCAGAACTGCTTCAGCCTGGCTTTCATGAGGCCTAGGGAAGAATGTTGGAAGAACCACCTCTTGGTTAAGGTGGAAGGAGGAGACAACTTTTGGGAGGAACTTTGGATGAGTCCTAAGGACTACAATGTTCCGATAGAAGCGGGTGTAAGGCCTGTCACAGACCAGGGCCTGAAGCTCACTCACTCACCTGGCCGAGGTTAGGGCTATCAAGAAGAGTGTCTTCCAGGACAGGAAGCGTAGAGGGCAAGTAGCCATCGGCTCAAAAGGTGGGCGAGTCAGTTGCTGCAAGACCACATTCAACTCCCACTCAGGAGAAGGACGACGGATTGGAGGCTTGAGCAAAAGCAAGCCTCTGAGAAACCGGGACACCAAGGGGTGAACCGACAGAGAATGTCCTTCCACCAGTGAGTGGTGAGCTGCTAGAGCTGAGAGGTGGACCCGAACAGAATTGGACTTAAGTCCCTGATTTGATAAGTGCAGTAAGTACTGAAGCACTACTGGTACAGTACAATAAAAGGGATCCTCTGTACGTAGCTGACACCATACAGAAAACCTTTTCCATTTGAGAGCATAGGTTTTCCTAGTGGACTGTTTCCTAGAGGCTAGGACAACCTCCTCAACTTCCTGAGGTAGGCCCCAGGGAGCCAAAACTACCCTTGCAGCCTCCAGGCCATCAAATTGAGAGATTTGAGATTGGGGTGCAGAAAGGAACCCTGATCCTGAGAGAGAAGGTTGGGTTGCAACCCCAGAGGCAGTGGAGGATCCACTGCCAGCTGAAGCAGAAGTGGAAACCAAGGTTGTCTCGGCCAACTGGGAGACACCAACAGGACCGAGGTATTGTCCTGAAGAATCTTGAACAGGGTTCGGGCCACCAAGGGCATGGGAGGAAACGCATACAGGAGGCCCTGAGACCATGGAATCAGAAAAGCATCTGTTGCTATCTGCAGAGAATGAGGTTGCCTGGAGCAGAACTTTGGCAGCTGTTTGTTCAGTGGACTGGCAAACAGATCTATGGATGGAAGTCCCTATTTCAGGAAAATCTTCTGAACCACCAAAGGATGGAGCTGCCACTCGTGGGGCTGCAGAATCCTGCTCAACCTGTCGGCCAGGTAGTTTTCCTGACCAGGGAGATACACAGCCTTGAGGAGCATGTTGTGCCTGAGAGCAAACAAGCAAAGGTCCTGTGCTTCCTGACAAAGGAGTCTGGACCCAGTTCCGCCCTGCTTGTTCACATAAAACATGGCTACCTGGTTGTCTGTTTGAACTAGGACAGACTGATGACCCAGGGTTGGAGAGAAAGTTTTGAGGGCTAACCGAATAGCCCTGAGTTCCAGTAGATTGATTTGCTGTGCGACTTCCCAGGGAGACCACAGGCCCTGGGTGCACTTGCCTAGACAATGAGCTTCCCAGCCCTGCAGGGGGGCGTCCGTGGTCAACACCACTGTGAATCCAGGAATCTGAAAAGGTACCCCTTGCAGCAGATTGGGTGGGTGCAGCCACCAGCTGAGGGAGTTCAGAAACTGTCTGGACACCCTTATCCTGTCTCTGAGGCTGCCTGTGGCCTGTGACCACTGAGTCTGAAGGCACCACTGTGCAGGCCTCATATTGAGCCTGGCATTGGGGGTCACATGTACTGTCAAAGCCATGTGGCCAAGAAGCCTCAGGCAGAGTCTGGCGGAGACCAGTGACCTGCTGAGAAACTGGTTTGCTGAGTTTATCAGTCTTTGTGCTCTGTCTTCTGGCAAGAATGCCTTTGCCAGCAGAGAGTCCAACCTTGCCCCTATAAACTCCAAGTTCTGGGAGGGGAGCAAAGTGGACTTTGCGAAGTTTATTACAAACCCCAGGCTTTGAAGAAGAGCAATAGTTCTGAGGGTGGCTTGTCTGGCCTCCTGGCACGTCTGACCCCTGATGAGCCAGTCGTCCAGATAGGAGAAGACAAAGATTCCCTGATTTTGCAGGAAGGCCGCCACCACTGCCAGGCATTTGGTAAAGACCCTGGGAGCAGAGGTGAGGCCAAAAGGCAGTACTCTGTACTGATAATGGTTTCCTCCCACAATGAACCTGAGGTACTTTCTGTGGTCTGGATGAATGAGGATGTGAGAGTACGCATCCTTTAAATCTAAGGAGCATAGCCAATCTCCCTGCCGGAGGTAGGGCAGAAGTGTTCCAAGAGTAAGCATCTTGAACTTTTCCTTCTCTAGGAATTTGTTGAGATTTCTGAGGTCTAGAATAGGCCGAAGGCCACCGGTTCTTTTGGGTACAAGGAAATACCTGGAGTAGAACCCCTGACCCTGTAGGTGGGGAGGCACAGGCTCCACTGCCCTGTCCACCAACAGACCTTGGAGCTTCTGAAGGAGAAGGTCTGTGTGCAGGGGAGGCCTTGGAGGCTCCCCTGGAAAGTATGGAGGAGGCAGCTGTTGGAAGTGTAGCAGATAGCCCTTGTGGACTATGCTGAGCACCCAACTGTCTCCAGTGATGAGTGGCCACTTGTGGGCAAACAGGGCGAGGCGACCTCCTGTGCAGGGTTGGGAGAGCAGGGACGGAGAGGCTATGCCTAAGGAGTCAGAAACTCCCACCCTGCTGAGTGGGAGCAGGGGCCGGAGGCTTGGGAGTCCTCTGCCTACGGGGCCCATTACCCTGCCCCTTGGCCTGCTGACCCTGAGGGGGAGCTTGGGAGGCCTGGTACTGTGGGTACTGTTTGTAGGCAGTGCCCTTCCTCGGGTAAAAGGGCTTTTTACCCGAGCCCTTCTTTTTGTGAGAAGGGGCAGAAGTCTTTCTAGACAGCCTTGTCCTCGTGAGGTGCTCGGTTTCGAGCTGTGCGGCCTTCTCGGTCATGGGCTTGCCAAAAAGGTTCTCACCTCGACAAGGGACATCGACCAACTTGTCCTGAACCCATGGCTCGAGGTCCGATGACTGCAGCCATGCCTGGCGTCGAGCCGCGATGCCGGCTGCCGCAACCCGGGCCGAAGTCTCAAAGCCATCGTAGGCAGCACGGGACATAAACTTGGAGCATTCCCGAATCCCCGAGGACAAGGACTTGAACTTCTGCAAGGGTTCCCCGGAGAGACCAGCAGAGAACCCGGCCAGCTCCTTGGCCAGGTCCCGCAAGTACATGTCCATGTACAGCTGGTAAGACTGGACACGGCAAGCAAGCATCGAGCCCTGGAAGCACTTTCTGCCAAAACCATTCAGGTTCCGGGCCTCCCTGCCAGGGGGCACCGCGGAGTGCATCTTCTGGCTTTTCAGGCGATGCATGGTCTATTCCACCACCATGGAATGGTGTGGCAGCTGCGCCTTCTGAAAGCCAGGGCTCTTCCGGAGTCGATAGATAGAATCGACCCGCTTGCTTAGAACCGGCGCCAAGGCCGGTGACCCCCACATCCGGAAGAGGAGCCGTTCCAGCATCAGAGGAACCGGAACAGTAAAGGCCTCCTTCGGAGGAGAGTCATACTGTAGGGCCTCGAGCTCCACGGCTCGAGGCTCCTCCTCGGGGTCCGCAGGGATAGCCAACGCAGTGGCCATATCCTGGATGAACTCCGAGAACCGGGTGTCCTCCAGAGGGGATCTACTACAGGGCTCAGACTGCAGTGAGTCCGACGGGACGCACAGAGTCCTGAAGGTGTCGGGGAACTCCTCATCCTCCGTCTCCCAGGTGGACTCGTCCGATGAGGAATCGGGGTCCGACCTCGCAGGGCCTGTGAGCACCCGCCCCGACGCCGAAGGCACCGGCGTCGACACCCTCGGTCCCGAACGGGAGGTCGAGGGAGACCGCGACCGAAGTCGACGTCGAGCCTTCATGGTCTCGAGTATTGGCTCGGTCTCCGGGGTCAACTTCGATGTCCCGGTGGTCGGGGCAGATGCGCCAGACAGGCTGGCCATCAATGCCCGCTGCTGCTCCATGAAGGCAGACAATCTGCACTCCAAGGCTGTCAGCCTGAGACCCAGCTCAGGAGACTCAGCAGCCACCGACTCGGGCCCCGGCGGCGCCGGGCCCGACATCGGCTCTCTGGGAGGAGAGTCCACGAGGACTACAGGACTTACGTATCCAGCAGACTCCAGCTCCACATGAGGTACTTTTGAGGCTTCTCCTGTTCCATGGGCCCGGGGCGACGGTCGAGGGTCTGAGACCTAGCTCTCGTGGAGTCAGGGACCTCCTCCGACGATGCCCTCGCGAGCCGCTTCTTCCTCTTTCGTTCCCGGTCGGGGGACCCCCTGTCCGAGGAGCCCCAACAGTGCTCGGGATCCGACTCCCGAGATGTCAAGGCCTCAGACGAGGTCTGGGCCCGGCCAGAGGTCGAGTCAGAGAAAAGCCTTTCCTTTTGGTGCTGACGACTTCGAAGCGCCTTGGAAGACATTTTTCCACATGGTCCACAGATCTTAGGATCGTGGTCAGGACCCAGGCACCGAAGGCAGCAGTCGTGTGTGTCGGTGAGAGACATTAGCTTCTTGCACTGATCACACTTTTTGAAACCACTGGAAGCCATCGGGGAAAAAACAGTCCCTCGAGGTCAAAGGACCGGCCTTCCAGGGGAAAAGAAAAAAAGGGCACGAACGCCAGCCACGAAGGGCAAAATCCGAAAATATAAGAGCAGGCTCGATACCGGTGTACCGAACCCGGCAGGAGGAGAACCGGCATCGAACCGGAGAAAGAAATAGCGAAGGAATCGCGAAAAAAATCCAACTATTTTCCGGAAGGACTAGGACACATGTCCGATGGGCTTCACAGAAAAAGAGAGACTGAGCAAGATGGAACCTTTAGGCGGGAAGGGAACCGCGCATGCGTGCCAGCATTTCCAAAGGCTTTCTTGGAAAGCTGGGGAAATGCTCCGCAAGGGCTCCATCGACGTCGATGTCACCCATATGTGAGGACTGACTTCCTGCTTGGTCCTGGAGAAGAGAGATAGTATCTCTTCGTTTTAGAATAGAAAGATTTCTCTTGGATGAGTCGGCTGTTTTCCTAGAAAGGCGTTTTAGGGTGAGAGCATCTGTCTCAATCTCTCCTGCTTTTTCCCTCTAATCTCTGCCAAAAAGGTTTTCTCCAGTACATGGGATATTGGCCAGTTTATCCTGGAAACACTGCTCGAGATCTGATGCCTGTAACCAGGCCTTTCTGCAGCCCCAATACAGACTGCTGAAGCTCTGCTTGTTGATTCGAAGGCATCAAAAGAGGCCCTGGTAAGAAACTTAGAAGTATTTTGGCCTTGTTTGATGAGTGTTTGAAATGCACTCCACTTATCCTCAAGAAGCAGGGGGGGGGGGGGGGTGAAAGTCTCCAGATCCCTGGTGACATCCATTAGAAACATGCCCATATATAGCATGTAAGAATTTATTCTGAAGGCCAACATGCATGCCTGGAAGCATCAATGTCCAAAGGCATCAAGTGCCCTCGAGTCTCTGCCAGGTGGCATGGATGAATGGATCTTAAGAGCTCTTTATTTGGCGCATCACTGATTCCACCACCATTGAATGGTGGGGGAGCTGAGGTTTTTGGAAGCTTGGGCATTCTGGTACTCGGTACATGGTATTGAGTCTCTTGCTGACAGGAGGAACCATGAGTGGGGCCGCCTGTCAGCAAGAGACTCAATACGGATCTGATGCACCAGTAATGTAGACGCCTCCTTGGGCATGGGAGGGAAATGGAGCATCTCCTCTGCTCTCGGTTCCTTTTCCAAGGCTACTACTGTGATGACGAGCCCTATTGCCATATGAAGTCCTGAAAGGACATATCTTCTGGAGGGGACCGACACCATTCCTGAGGCGGCTAAGGGTCTGAAGGGATGTCTGCAAGTTCTTAGGAATCGAGTGATCCCTCATCAGATTCCAAAGAAGTGGAATCAGAGTCTGTTAAATGAAGTCAAAGTATCGGCAGTCTTGGGTTCCATCTCAATGCTTCATGGACGTTGAAGGTCGATGCCGATACCGATGCTCGGAGGTATCGGAACTGAGGGCTGTAGCAGTTTGAGTCTATTGGATACCAGGGGTATCAGTCAATTCCAACTAAGGCATCAGCCTCAGGGGTTCTAATGATGCCGGTTTGAGAGCCAGCACTGGGGCCGATACACCTGGCTGTAGGTTCAGTGTCAAAGATTGCACTCCTGGAACTCTTCATGTTATCGGTACCGAGGCTGCCAGGAGTGCTGCCAAACTCCTCTTGAGAGCCAGCATGCACTGGTCTAAGGAGATGGCCGATGTTTGAGTGGAATTACCCATGGGGCTCTGAGTTTTCATCCCAGAACATGGAACCGGTAGCTCTCTGGAGATCCTCAGGAGCATCCCGGAGCTTCTCTTGTGCTTTGGAGGACATATCCTCCCGCCAGGGCTGTTTGGCTGGCCATCTGCATCAGAAGCACCTCTAGGTGAGTAGCGATGCTTATGCTGGGACTTCTCTCTGGTCTTGGTATCGGTCTTCTATGCAGACGCTAATGACTTGGGAGAGGCCAGAGACTTTGACTTACGTTTATGTTTGGACTGTGAAGAATACTGAGACCCATGAGGGGAAGTCGATGCCCTCAATGAAGTGGAAGCCACAGAAATAGAATCCGAAGTGAACAATGATCCGTATTGTCTGGCTCAGTTCTTTAAGCCTCTCTTTGTCATTTACTGGCACAAAGGACAAGAATTGGGTTGATGTTCAGGGCCCAGACATTTTAGGCACCAGTCATGTTTATCAGTGACTGATATGGTAACAGCACACTTGGTACATTGTTTCAAACCAATAGTTGGCTTTTCCATGCTTCTAAAAAGCTGCCTTCGAGACTGACGATAAGGCTATGGAGGCCTAGGTTAGCGGTGAAAACCACATTGAAAATGAAGAGAAAAGAAATAGAACATTTTTAAATTAAAGAAAGAATTATCGGGACTGGTATCAGGAAGACAGAAGCATAATGTTCTACAAAAAAAGAGAAGTATTTCGGCAGTGACAGGAAGAAATGTCCTACTGGCTCTGTGGAAAATGAAGAACTTGTCAGAGGAGTTGGGAAAGCTGGAAGGCAGGCATGCAGATGCAGTGGAATCCTCCCAAAGGCTTTCCTAATGGATACTGAGGAGCATTTCCAAGCGGGATCCGTCGGTGACGTTCACCTCATATGTGAAGACTACATTCCTGCTTGGTCCTGGAGATAATCAGTTTTGTCGCCAGAACCATGGGCTTCTGGATCTACCAGAATATCGTGATTGCATGGAGGTGATATGCTACGTGATGAAAGAATCACTTCTGGTAGAGGACCCAATCCTGGAAGACAAGGACATTAAGCTAGATAGGGCTCATCATGCCCTGAGGCCAATGCAGAATAATCTCCCTAAAGACAGAGTGGTCTGTTTCCATGACTTCAGCTTCAAGGAGTTGGTGGCATGTAAAGTAAGAGCTATGGATTTGATAATTTGGGACTTTGAAGATCACTTGCTAGTAACACTATAACGATTATGGAAGCTGCATGATGTCACAATCCTATTGCAGAAGGAGGGGTGTCCATTATCTTTGGACATTTCCCTTTAGTCTGCAGTTTACAATTAAAGAGCACACTAGTCATGTGTTCTGACTAGTCATGTGACTCAGAATGCAGCAATGCAAAGTCTAGTGGAGGCAGGCATTCCTGGATCAGAGGTGACCAACGCAGCAACTGAGATACCATGATGTCAACAGGTGGCAAAGCAGCTGAGACATAAGTCTACAGAATCAACATTGCTGGGTGTGGACACTTGATGTTTAGCTTTTTTTTTCTTCTCTTTTTGTGATGGACAGCACAGTTTGGTGTTTTCCCTTTTCAATTGTTTTTGAAGATTCCCAACCTGTGCAGATAACTGGTAGCATGGATGATTTGGCTTTATAAGTGGCTTGGTACTAGCATCAAGGGTGGAGTATTTTTGACTCCTGATATGCTGTGGCACAATATTTCTATCTCCTCAAGAGCTCCCTCCTTTCATTTGTTAATGGAGAAAGCATAGTTACTCACCCGTAGTATGTGTTCTCCATGGACAGCAGGAATAAGTCCTCACGTATTGGTGATGTCACTGACAAAGCCCCACAAGGGAACGCACCTCTGGGAGGCTCCAGAGGCTCCACCACTCATGCGCACTTGCCTTTCCACCTGCTCCAGTGCCATCTTCTTCAGTAAAATATCCAAGCAGTAGCCAGAAAAACAACTCCTCAGGGAGATGCGAGGATTGTGTGGACTTAGTCCTGCTGTCCAAAGAGAACACCTGCTACAGGTGAGTAACTACACTTTCTCCGTGGAAAAGCAGGAAGTAATGTGGCAAGGAGGCCTATCTGGAGTCCGGGGGAGGACAAAGAGACAGGGAATTCACCCTCGTAAAGGGTCCCCTTTCACCAAGTCAGGGTAGGAAAGTCACAACCACCTCCAGGAAGCAGAAAACCTCCACGACGCCCACGTTTCATGCGCCCCCTAGTGGAATGAAGGAGAGAGGATATAGGGCCCAGAACCCTTATGGCAGTGAATTCTCCAAGCACTCAGGTACCCGAAGTCAGGCTGATTACCGTCATCTGGGAAGGGAGGAGTTGGAGCTAGAGCCCTGGAAATATAAACCTATGCCAGACTATGAGGAAGGGGGAAGAGAAGCAGGAAGCCAGGCTGACACGAACAGAGGCACAGATACAAGCAAGGGAAGCTTGACCAGTGCTGAGCAGAGCAGAGGAACTGAGCTTCCAGGAGAAGAAAGTGCTAATTGGCATATAGCACGTCTGCAATCGAGATTGGGGCCAGAAACAAGAGACACTCCAAGATCCCCCGGGAGGCTGTTAGCTGAGCACTGTGAACAAGACGGGGACTCAGAATCCATGCAGCTGGGAGAGCCCGAGGTGGAGCTGAATGAGGAGGACACTCCCATGGATTGTTCCTTTTGCCAGGTTTTAAATATGGGAACGTAGAGGGAAAAAAAAGCTGTCTTGAAAGAAAATCTTCAAGGAAAGAAGGTACCCATAGTCAACAAGCAGGGTGGCCGTGATTCCCACGTGTTTGCAAAGGGGACGTTTACGGGGACTAAGGAGCAAACCAGGAATTGTGATATAAACTTGTTAACCACCTGCTGCCTGAATTATGACACTGGGGTAAGCTAAAGTAGCTATTAGAACAATGCTTTCTTTTGCCTCAGGGTTCTACCTTTTTGCTGGGAAGGTAGCCAAGAAAGGTTTGAAGCTGAATAGAAGCTAAGCTACCACAGACATTAAGTTTGATTTGTTTTTGTGCTTTACCCAGCAAGGCTAAAAAGGAAATCAATATCCTTGCTGTTAAAGACTGTATATCCTGAACTATAGAGAACCTTTGAACAGCCATTCTTGTGTTTGGGTTTGTTTTATGGACAATGCTCTACCTCAAAGAATACTGAACAGATAATCCTGTATGTGGTATGTTCGAACCATTGTGTGCAAAATAGAGTAGTTACTCACCTGTAACAGGTGTTCTCCAGGAGCAGCAGGAATCAGTCCTCACTTATGGGTGACATCGGCGCCGATGGAGCCCCCGTGCGGAGCATTTCCCCAGCTTTCCATGAAAGCCCTTGGGAATACCACACGCATGCGCGGTCCCCTTCCCGCCCAAAGGTGCCATCTTGCTCAGTCAAATGACATAGCTAAAAAACAGCACACAAAAATGAAAAACTTTAACTATGTACAACTGAAACTCCCAGGGGAGGAGGGAGGGTTGTGGGGACTGATTCCTGCTGCTCCTGGAGAACACCTGTTACAGGTGAGTAACTACTCTTTCTCCAGGACCAAGCAGGAAGTCAGTCCTCACTTATGGGACTCCCCAGCTTCAGGCTACCGGGGACCCAAAGCTGAAAAATGAGCTCCCTCTAGCCTCAGCATAAGAGAAAGGATTTCACTGAAAACACATCTCCACCGGTAGCCCAACCAGAGGGCTGGAGGGTAGGAGTTGCCTAAACCTCAAAGAGATTACGGAGCACTGCCTGACCGAAAGCACTGTCCCTGCGAGACTCCCTCTCCAGGCAGTAATGGGCCGCAAAAGTCTGGCTTGAGGACCAAGTTGCAGCCCTGCAGATGTCTGCCAACGGTACAGAGCGGAGATGAGCTACTGAGGCAGCCATTGTCCTGACACGGTGGGCCGTGACCCGACCCTGCAAAGGAAGGTCAGCTGCCCTGTAAGCCCAGGTGATACAGTCAGCCACCCAGAGCGACAAGGTACGCTTGGACACAGGTACCCCCAAGTTATTGTGGTCAAAAGATACGAAGAGCTGAGTAGCCCTTCTATGTCCCTGCGTACGCTCAAGGTAGAAGGACAAGGCCCTCCTACAGTCCAGGGTATGCAGGACTGTCTCAGCCCTGCTTGCATGGGGCCTAGGGAAGAATGTTGGAAGAACCACCTCTTGGTTGAGATGGAAAGAGGAGACAACCTTGGGGAGGAACTTAGGATGAGTCCTAAGGACTACCCTGTTCCTATAGAAGCGAGTGTACGGCCTGTCACAGACCAGGGCTTGAAGTTCACTCACACGCCTGGCCGAGGTCAAGGCCAATAGGAATAGAGTCTTCCAGGATAAGAAGCGTAAAGAACATGTAGCCATGGGCTCAAAAGGTGGGCGAGTATGTTGCTGCAAGACCACATTCAACTCCCACTCAGGGGCCGGTGGACGGAGAGGAGGCTTGAGCAATAGTAAACCTCTGAAAAATCTGGACACCAAGGAGTGAACTGACAAAGAGTGTCCCTCCACCAGAGAGTGATGAGCTGCCAGAGCAGAGAGGTGGACCCGAACAGAATTGGACTTAAGGCCCTGATTGGACAAGTGCAGCAGGTACTGGAGCACTACTGGCACAGTGCAGGTGAAAGGATCTTCCTTGCATTGCTGACACCACAAGGAGAACCTTCTCCACTTTAGGGCTTATGTTTTCCTGGTGGATTGCTTTCTAGAAGCTAAAACCACCTTTTCCACTTCCTGAGGTAGACCCCAGGGAGCCAAGACTACCCTTGCAGCCTCCATGCCATCAGATGGAGAGATTTGAGATTGGGATGCAGAAGGGGAACCCTGATCCTGAGATAGAAGGTCGGGTTGGAATCCCAGAGGCATGGGTGTCTCCACTGCCAGTTGAAATAGCAGGGGGAACCAGGGCTGCCTCGGCCATCTGGGAGCAACCAGAAGTACTGAGGCCTTGTCCCTGAGAATCTTGAACAAGGCTCGGGCCATCAGAGGCGTGGAAGGAAACGCATAGAGAAGGCCCTGGGACCAAGAAATCAGGAAGGCATCCGCCGCCACCCTCAGGGGATGCGGTTGCCTGGAACAAAACCTGGGCAGTTGGTGATTCAGGGGACTGGTAAAGAGATCTATGGATGGAAGTCCCCATTTTAGGAAGATCTGCTGAACCACAAAAGGGTGCAGCTTGTAAAAGGGGGTGCTTGTTGTGAAAGTTTCACAATCTTGGCAAGGGCATGAATTTACTTGACTTGCAAAGGATTGTGGGTCTTGTAGTTCAATCACACAAAAACTAGCCGTTTAACAAGAATAAAGAATTGTAGTTGCTCGAGTGTAAAGCAGAAAACAGATTTTATTTATGGGGTGTTATTCCCTCACACAGATATGCTTGGTAACATAAACAGGATAATTTTCTCCAGGAGTTTTATTCAGGTAACAAAACAAATAAGGCAACTGAATTACTTATGCAACAACTTAGTAAAGACCTTGATGGAACAGAAAAGGTCTTTCCTCTAGCCCCTGCTAATAAACTTTCTTAGCAGTGCTGGAATGAAAAATAAATCCAAAAGGAAAATTCTCTTTATCAAAAAAAAACAGCTTTCTTCCTTTCACACAGAGAAGAAGCTTTTTCCAAAGTCCCACGTGCACTTGTGCCTTGCTCTAATCACAGGTGCTTAACCAGCTGCAAACCATTGCTGACCCACTCTCCACGTGGCTCCAACTTTCCCCAAAGCTTTCTCTCAAAGAAACTTTTCTGGGAAGCTAAAAATCAGTACAGTTCCTTTTGGTGTTTGATCCTTATCTGAGGATTACATTAGAACAGCAGCTTAGAAAGAAAACAATCCATACATTCCACTTCCTCATCTGATATTTCCCCTTGCTTTTGAAATATCATAGGATCACTTTCATACACTGGCTCAGAGGATTTCTCTAACTGATCTCTACCAGGACAGAAACTGTTTCCCCGCTGTCTTCCTTGTGCAAAGCTAGGGAACAGATCAGAGTTCATACCTGAGATCACGTTGTCATTAGGTTTCCTCTCTGGGTATTTTGGCCAGTAGGTAGCAAAGCTTCTGTGCCCGGCTCTCCAGTCAGAATCTCTGGACTTTAGATCTCTTTTCCCATACCTCCTTAAATAGGTATTAGAGCTCCTTCTTTCTGTAGATGCAGCCGTCTCCCTTACAGGTACTGTCCGAGGGTTCCTGCCTGTATATCTCCAAGCATCTGGCTTCTTCCAGTCCAATGAAGAATGCTTGCCCCAGGAATCTCTCCCAGCATACGTCTGCCTTGGGCTCCTTTCTTAGACCTTCTGGATGTCTTGCTGTTCTTCCTTCTGTTCACGATCAGTCTCTCCTTCTCCAGCTCCCGTTGCTGTCCTTGCCACCATTGCTCCCCTTGCTGTCTGTATGATGAATTTCTTCTAGCTTTAAAGTGCCTAGATGGCTGTTCCACCCTAGCACACTGCAGGTGTTCTGAATTAAGCCCTGCCCTAGGAGATGTGTGATTAGGGATTACATCATTGCTTCTCTGATTAGGCACACGTTTCCCTACTTCAGCTCTCCTAGAGGCTTTCTGTAAACCAGTGCATTCTGGGTCTGGTAGTCTTTTAGGTAAACACTCTGTTTTAGTGCTTTTAACAGCCAGCACAGGTTGCTTATTCAGAGCCAATTCACCTCTTGTATTATTTCCTCCTGAACTATGATAAGCTTCCTTATCACAAGCTTCCACTCGTGGGGCTGCAAAATCCTGCTTAAGCGGTCTGCCAGAAAGTTCTCCTGGCCAGGAAGATACACAGCCCTCAGCAACATCTGGTGCCTGAGGGCAAAAGAGCAAAGGGCTTGTGCTTCCAGGCATAGAGACCTGGACCCAGTGCCGCCCTGCTTGTTCACATAGAACATGGTTACTTGGTTGTCTGTCTGAACTATAACAGATTGGTGGGCCAAGGAGTGAGAAAAAGCCTTGAGGGCTAAGCGAAAAGCCTGCAGTTCCAGTAGGTTGATCTGTTGCAGGGCTTCCCATGGGGACCAGAGGCCTTGGGTGCAGCTCCCTTGACAGTGTGCACCCCAGCCCTGCAAGGAGGCATCGGTTGTGAACACCACTGTGGGGACAGCTACCTGAAAAGGTACCCCCTGTAGCAAGTTGGGGGGGTGTAGCCACCACTGAAGAGAATCCAGGAAAGGTTTGGATACCCTTACTGGGTCTGCTAGGCTCCCTGTGGCCTGCTTCCACTGAGTTCTGGGGCACCACTGTGCAGGACTCATGTGGAGGTGGGCATTGGGGGTCACATGCACAGTCTACGCCATGTGACCCAGGAGCTGCAGACAGAGCCTAGCAGGAACCCTCGGCAGACTGAGAAACTGGGATGCCAACTCTATGAGCCTTTGAGCTCTGTCCTCTGGCAAGTAAGCCCTTGCCTGCAGAGAGTCCAGCCGTGCTCCTATGAACCCGAGGTTCTGGAAGGGGAGCAAAGTGGACTTTGCGAAGTTTATGACAAAGCCTAGGTCTTGAAGGAGTGTGACAGTCCTGAAGGTGGCCTGCCTGGCCTCCTGGTAGGATTGGCCCCGGATGAGCCAGTCGTCCAGATAGGGGAAGACGAATATCCCTTGAGTCCTCAAATAGGCTGCCACCACAGCTAGGCACTTTGTAAAGACCCGTAGGGCGGACGTTAGGCCAAAAGGCAGTACCCTGTACTGGTAATGGTTTCCTCCCACCACGAACCTGAGGTACTTTCTGTGGTCTGGATGAATGAGGATGTGAGTGTACGTATCCTTTAGAACTAAGGAGCATAGCCAATCTCCCTGCTGGAGGTAAGGAAGAAGTGTTCCAAGAGTAAGCATCTTGAACTTCTCTTTCGCCGAGAACTTGTTGAGGTTTCTGAGGTCTAGGATAGGCCTGAGGCCTCCTGTCCTCTTTGGCACCAGAAAATACCTGGATTAGAACCCGTGCCCTTGTAGGCGAGGAGGTACCGGCTCCACCGCCTTGTCCAGAAGCAGACCCTGAAGTTCTTGGAGGAGGAGGGTGGTGTGCAGGAGAGGCCAGAGAGGTTCTCCTGGAAAGTAGACAGGAGGTAGTTGTTGGAAATGAAGCATATAGCCTTGGTGAATGATGCTTAAAACCCAAGCATCCCCTGTAATGGGTGGCCACTGGTGGGCAAACAGGGCTAAGCAACCTCCTGTGCAGGGATGGGACAGCAGGGACGGAGAGGCTATGCCTTGGGAGTCAAAAACCCCCTCCCTGCTGGGTAGGAGCAGGAGCAGGAGGATTGGGGGTCTTCTGCCTACGGGGCCCATGTCCCTGCCCCTGAGGGGGAGCTGGGGAGGCCTGGTATTGAGGGAAAGGTTTGTAGGCAAACACCTTTCTCAGATAGAAGGGCTTTTAACCCGAGCCCTTCTTTTTGTGAGAAGGGGCAGAAGTCTTTCTGGACAGCCTAGTCCGGTCAGGTGCTAGGTCTCGAGCTCAGCGGCCTTCTCGGCCATGGGTTTGCCAAAAAGGTTCTCACCTTGGCAAGGGACATCGACCAACTTGTCCTGTACCCAAGGCTTGAGGTCCGATGACTGCAGCCATGCCTGGCGTCGGGCCGCGATGCCGGCGGCCACCACACGAGCCGAAGCCTCGAAGCCATCGTAGGCCGCTCAGGACATAAATTTGGAACAGTCCCGGATTCCTGAAAACAAAGACTGGAACCTCTGCAAAGGTTCCCCGGAGAGACCAGCAGAGAACCCGGCAAGCTCCTTTGCCAGGTCTCAGAGAAACATGCCCATGTACAGCTGGTATGACTGGACACGGCAAGCAAGCATCGAGCCCTGGAAGCACTTTCTGCCGAAAGCATCCAGGTTCCGGGCCTCCCTACCAGGGGCACTGCGGAGTGCATCTTCTGGCTCTTCAGTCGATGCATGGCCGATTCCACCACCATGGAATGGTGCGGCAGCTGCGCCTTTTGGAAGCCAGGGCTCTTACGGAGTCGACAAATGGAATTGACTCCTTGCTCAAGACTGGCGCCGAGGCCGGAGCCTCCCACATCCGGAAGAGGAGCCGTTCCAGCATCGGAGGAACCGGCACAATAAAGGCCTCCTTCGGAGGAGAGTCATACTGGAGGGCCTCAAGCTCCTCGGCTCCTCCTCGGGGTCGGCGGGAATCGCCAAGTACTTGGCCATGTCCCGCACGAACTCCGAGAACCGGGTGTCCTCCGGAAAGGACCTACTCCGGGGCTCGGACTGCGGTGAGTCCGACGGGACGCACCGAGTCCGGAAGGTATTGGGGGACTGCTCATCCTCCGTCTCCCAGGCTGACTCATTGGAAGAGGAGTCGAGGGGCTCCGACCGCGCAGGTCGAGGTGGCACCTGCCCCAATGCCGAAGGCACTGGAGTCAACGCCCTCGGTTCCGAGCGGGAGTTCGAGGGAGACCTTGACCGAGGATGACCTCGAGCCTTCATGGTCTCGAGTATCGGCTCGGTCTCCGGGGTCGACTTCGACGTCGATGTCCCGGTGGTCAGGGCAGATGCACCAGCGAGGCTGGCCATCAGTACCCGCTGCTGCTCCATGAAGGCAGACAATCTTCACTCCAAGGATGTCAGCCTCAGTCCAAGCTCAGAAGACTCAGCAGCTACCGACTCGGGCTCCAGTGGTGCCGGACCCGACGTCAGCTCCCTCGGAGGAGAGTCCACGAGGACTACAGGACTTACGTGTCCGATGGTCTCCAGCTCTACACGAGGTACTCTGGACGGCTTCTCCTGCTCCAAAGGCCCAGGACGGCGGTCGGGGGTCTTAGACCTGGCCCTCGAGGAACCAGGGACCTCTTCCAATGCCGCCCTCGCGAGCCATTTCTTCCTCTTGTGTTCCCGGTCGGGGGACCCCCTGTCCGAGGAACCCCGGCAATGTTCGGGATCAGACTCCCGAGACGTCAAGGCCTCAGACAAGGTCCGGGCCCGGCCGGAGGCAGAATCCAAAAAAATCCTTTCCTTCTGGTGTTGACGGCTTCGAAGTGCCTTGGTGGACATTTTACCACACGGGCCACAGATCAGGGGATCATGATCTGGGCTGAGGCACCGAAGGTAGCAGTCATGTGTGTCGGTGAGAGACATTAGTTTCTTGCACCGATCACACTTCTTGAAACCACTGGAAGCCATCGAGGAAAAAAGGGCCCCCGCGAGGTCAAAAGACCGGCCTTCCTGGGAAAAACAGAAAAAAGGGCGCGAACGCCAGCCACGAAGGAGAAACCCGAAAAATAGAGAACAGACTCGATACCGGTGTACCGAACACGGCGAGAAGGGGAACCGGCGTCGAACTCTGAGAAAAAGCGAAGAAATCTTCAAAAAACATCAACTTTTCCCGGGTGACTAGGACGAACGTCCGAAGGGCTCCACGGAAAAATAGAGACTGAGCAAGATGGCACCTTTGGGCGGGAAGGGGACCGCGCATGCGTGTAGTATTCCCAAGGGCTTTCATGGAAAGCTGGGGAAATGCTCCGCACGGGGGCTCCATCGGCGCCGATGTCACCCATAACTGAGGACTGACTTCCTGCTTGGTCCTGGAGAAAAATTTCTGTCATTTGCCTTACCTAGTTGAGCCTGACTACAACTTTCTGCCTGATGCACCCATACAGCTTAACAAAACAAAACTACATTTCCCAGAGGACGCTGCGGGGAAATAATTTGTTAAGGCGGATAGCAGGAAGTTCCTCTTAACCACGCCCCTCTAAGCTAGAGGTGGGTGGTGAGGCCATGACAGTGGCGCAGTTGGCAGGATTTCCTATCATCCAGGATTTCCGGTCATTCAGGATTTTTACCATCCAGGATATACACTTACCAGATTTATAGCATGGAAGGTTGGCGGAAAAGACACTTTTTTTTTTGTTTCTCGAGAGTCAACGCGTGAGCAAGGTATCTCCGGAGATGGATCCAAAAGAGATGGTACAATGGATGGCCACTCAATTTCAATGACAGCAGGAGTTGGCCCAGCTAGCACAAGAGAGTGCGGTGGCGGCGGCTATGAAGCGAGGAGGAATGTGACAAATTCTATCTAACCTTTTTGATGTCTTGGACATCTGCACCTTGCCCACTCACAATCTTAAATGACAGAGGTGTAAGGCAGAGGTCTCCAAATCCAGCCCTGGAGGGCCACAAACCAGTCAGGTTGGCAGGATATCTCTAATGCATATATATCTCATGCATATTCATTAGGGATATCCCAAAAACCTGCAGGGTTGCGGACTTCCAGGACTGGATTTGAGTAGCTCTGGTTTAAGGTAAATGATCAGAAATCAGAAATATTTTGTGTAGTGTCTCTGCCGGATTTGGAGGCTCAGTTGTATGCAAAGCTCCCATTTAGGTGGGTGATTGACTATTTGGGGTATGGATATGTGCTGATTGGGAGTATCTGTTTAATTTGAATTATGGACTACTGTGGAAGAGAATGTTAAGAGAGTTTCATAATTGGAGGATGCTAAATTTCCCAGCCAGAAGGACGAATAGCAAGCATTTAAGATGCTTTCATTGCCCCGCTTTCTTTATTTGATTCAAATCTTAATGGTAAGGGTTCCTGATATGTTTCTGAAGTCTTTACAGAAAAAGGTTTCTGAATTTACAAGCACAAGTATTTATCCTTGGATGATTAACAAAGGAAGTGTGTGTACTTTAATAATACCACTGGAGAATCAAATTCAGGAGAAGATCTGATGGTGACTATTTATTTATTTATTTTAGTGCCATGAAGTCAGTGTTGACTCATAGCGACCCAGCCTCCTCTGGGTTTTCTTGGCAATGTATCACTGGAAGTAGATTGCCAGCCTTTTCTTCCGAGGCAATAGAGGGTAAAGTGACTTGCTCAAGGTCACAAGAATTGCCAGTGGGAATCAAACCCTTGATCTTCTGGGTACTAGGCAGTTGCTCTAACCACTAGGCTACTCCTCCACTCCAATAAAATATTTATTTATTTAGCAGGGTTTATATACCGCTTTTCACCGGGTCAAAGCGGTGTACATGGAACAAAGAACTGTTAACATATACAATGAAACTACTAAACTATATAAAGTATGCAACTAAACTATACATAGGTAGTAATATAATTTTTTAGAAGGGGGTATCAGTAGGGCAAGATACGAGATAACAGCCATGAGAGAGACCATCAACCGACGAAAACAAATTAAATCAGATGAGTTTTCAAACCAAGAAACAGCAGTTGTAAATATATCAGGAGTGACTATCACACCAGTGCAGAAACAGGTTTTGGATTTGGGATTATCTTTTGTCCCCACCATTCAATGTGATGCTTTGCAAGCTCGTATTTCATTATACAGGGGTTTTTTTCAGAAACTGACATTGAGACAGTATTGTGGTCAGAATTCTGCCATCAGATGGATCTTTAATATCTTTGCCATCTAAGTGGATCCCGAGTGGACCAGTGGATCCTTTAATAAACTACCTACCTAACAGATTATTCTACAGGAAGTTATGGCTATACAGCAAAAATGTATGTCTATTTGATATAATATATCTAGGCAACAAAAAATTAAGCATCAAGGAATTGATGGACAAGTCTGAAATAGTTATTCCAAGGGTTAAGGGAGGAGCAGAGGCTCTTCAGTCTAAGATACAATATCATCATGAAATCTGTCATCAACTGGAAAATTATCAATATTATTGTCACTGAATGAAGACCCAACTGATGGGTCGATATATCAAATTAGAGAGCTAATTAACAATGATGCCATTAAAGGGTTTTGTTTTGTTTTAACTAAAAAAGTACAAATTATATTGTATAAAATAATTCTTTGGTACCCATCTTTTATATACTCCCAAAGATACATAAGTCCCTAGATGAACCTCCAGGGAGACCGATTATATAAGGACGCTCTTCAGCTTTGGAATTTTTGTCAACAAAAGTTCCTTTTTTTATAAGGGACACAAATGATTTTCTTATTATATAGGTGGAAGTGGGTGAGCTGCATGATAACACTTGGTTGGTGATGTTTGATGTTGCCTCCCTGTATACAAACACTGATCAAGAAGAGGCTCCAAGTTATCAAAAACCTTAATTGGGGAGATTACTTGCTGCAGAGGATCCCTAATTTGTATGGGATAGCTATTCTGAGGATAGTTTTATGCAATGATCATTCTGTTATAATCAAGAGGTTTTTCATCGAAAATATGGAATTACCATGGGGGCAACAGTAGCTCTATCTGTTGCTGCTATAAGAACATACCCTTTATATCACCGATTTTGAACATCAATACATTTATGGAACAAATTGGATGCCCCATATTTTATTATGGTGGAGGTTCTTGGATGATATTTTTTGTTTATGGTCTGGTATTCAGGCTCAATTGGATCAGCTTACTGATCAATTTGTGTAAAAAATATAATCTGAAGTTTCAATGCAACACTAGTAAGAAGATGATTCCATTTCTAGATTTGAAGGTTATCATAAGTAGTTACTTAACTGTGACTTCTATTTATGAGAAACCTGTGGAGAGGAACAATATTTTACAGTTCTCAAGCCATCATCCTTATCATAGTCAAATGCTTGGTGCAGAGGGATGAACTTGAGATACAGAAATCCAAAAGAATTGTACGTGATGGAGATGAGAGCTGGTATGTACGGACCAAGAGAGGAACTCAGGGTTTTAGTATCTGAGGATCTCAAGGTGGCAAAACAGTGTGACAAGGCGATAGCCAAATCCAGAAGGATGTAAGGCTGCATACAGAGAGGAATAACCAGCAGGAAGGCGGAGGTATTAGTGTCCCTGTATAGGTTATTGGTGAGGCCTCGCTTGGGGTATTGAGTTGTTTTGGAGACCGTACTTTACAAAGGATATAAAAAGACTTGAAATGATTCAGAGGAAGGCGACCAAGATGATTTGGGGCCTGCGCCAGAAGGAATATGAGAAAAGACTTAAAGACCTCAATATGTATACCCTAAAGGAGAGGAGAGAAAGAGGGAATATGATACAGGTGTTTAAACACTTAAAAGGTATTAATTAACAAACAAATCTTTTTCAAAGACGAGGAAGCTGTAGAACTAGAGGGCATGAAATGAAGTTAAAGGAGGTAAACTTAAAAACAATATCAGGAAATACTTTTTCACGGAAAGGGTGGTGGATGCCTGGAATGCCCTCCCAAAGGAGGTGGTGGGAGCAAAAACAGTGGCAGAATTAAAAAATGCATGAGACAGACACACAGGATCACAACATAGCAATAAGAAGGAAACAAAACAAATTTAAATAACTTCTAAATAGAGAGGGGTAAGCTTTCATGTACAACCCTGGCATCTTACTGGGCAGACTAGATGAACGAAAATTATCTTTATCTGCCATCATTTGCTATGTTACTATATGACAGCTAATTTGCTGATTAACCAGTTTCTGCAATATCGTAGGATTTGTACAGATATTAAGGCAGGGCTCAACAAATCCCAGGCACTAGGTCACCATGGCAACTATAAATTTCACCCTGGAAGCCAGGATTTGACTGCCTTCCTCCCCTAGCTATCACCCGATGTCTCACCATAATTGGCTCTGCATGTTTTTCAAGCCATGTGGGAAATGAAACTTGCTGACCTCGCTGTTCGCTGATGCTTGAAACAGTGAGATTAGCAAACTCTTGCATCGCGCTATTCAAACTACATGCAAAGTCAATTGCGTTGAAAGAGTGAACAATGGCAAGACTTTGGGTGATGGTTGGGGGGGGGCAAGAGAGAGAAACATCAGGGGATGGCCAAGGTGGAGGGTGAGAGAGACAGACAGACATCGGGTGACAGCTTGGAGGCAGGGCTATGAAGGGTTCTGGGTATTTTTTGGTTCACGTATTACCAGACAATGGTGATATGTGAAGCGAAAAAGGAAGTTGTCTCATGTTCAGCTATAAAGAGTCACCAATATGCTGCTGATAACCTCACTACTGCTAATAAGATACTCATTTGGGGTGGTGGGAGGGGAGGAGGAGAAGGGTCGCTGTGTAACTGCATGTTAAGGGCCTGATTTATTAAGTTTTCTTTTCCCATGCAATGCAATTCAATGTGTGCCTTCAAGTCGATGCTGACCCCTAATGACCCAGCAGCTCCTGGGTTTTCTTGGCAATGTGACTGGAAGTAGATTGCCAGGCAATGGAGGGTTAAGTGACTTGCCCAAGGCTTCAAGGAGTGCTAGTGGGAACCGAACCCTGGTCTCTTGATTACTAAGCCAATGCTAGGCTACTCCTCCACTAGAACATTGGAAAACAGTAAATCAGGCCCTTAAAAAACAGAGCTGCAGTACACCTTTGGAGGGGTGGGGGAAGGGGCACTGTGACCAAGGTCTCGGAAGCCAGCTCCTAAATGTTTAAGATGGCTCATAAATTCCAGAGAATTTGTCAAAGCCAATATTAAGGATTTTAAATTGTATGCATGAAATAGTTGAAGAGAGGGTATCCAAAATCTGTCATTAAGAAGGCTTATCTGGGAGTCCTCTATGCACAATGGGAGTTGTTGCTTTCTTATCAAGCACCTCAAGATTATGATCAGATTGTGTCTGTTTTACCTTTTTCACCGAAAGCCCCTTTAATTGTTAGGAGTGTACATCAACATTGGGATATTTTGGAGACCATGGAGAAATTTCACTTACCGTTAATTTCCTTTCCTGGAATACTGCTAGACCAGTCCAGACAAACGGGTTGTGTCCCCCTGCCAGCAGATCTTGGAGACAGAGAATTCTACCAGAGCTCTGATAGGCTGGACTCTGGTGATATGGTCCTACCCCTAAAAGCGAACCCAAACATGTAATGCAACTAAACCATAAGACCACACATAGTGGACGTTTAATTCAACTATGTACAAGGGAGCTGAAAGTATCCCCAGAACTGAAGGCTTCTAAGACCGATAACGCAGCCATCGGCCCCCCATGGTGAGGCATACTGACAAGGAAGGAATAGAGGCCGGTGGCTTCACCGCACTAGCAGCACCGTAACTGACAGCAGGGTGGGTCCTGGACTGGTCTAGCAGTATTCCAGGAAAGGAAATTAATGGTAAGTGAAATTTCTCCTTCCAAGTCATAATGCTAGACCAGTCCAGACAAACGGGCAGTACCCAAGATACCTGCTTTCAAGGGAGGGTCAATGCCGACGACAGCACTGCAGCTCCAAACTGGCTCTCCTGCCGAGCGTGAACGTCCAATCTATAGTGACGGACAAACGTGGACAACGATGACGAAGTTGCCGCCCGGCAAATGTTGAGAGGGGCTACTTGAGACCGCTCGGCCCAAGACGAAGCCTGAGCCCGAGTGGAGTGAGCTCGGAGCCCTGCTGGAACCTGCTTGCCTTGCAGTATATACGCTGCCTCAATAGCTCCTCGCAACCATCTAGAAATGGTGGATTTGGAGGCTGCAGACCCCCATCGAGGGCCCGCAAACAGGACAAAAAGATGATCGGTCTTACGGAAGGCGTTCGTGATCTTAAGATACCGATAAAGCACTCTCTTCAGGTCCACAGCACGCAATTGACGAAGGTGACCAGAACACTGCTCTTTTTCAAAGGTAGGCAAGAAAAGAGGCTGGTTGACATGAAACGGGTGAAGCACCTTAGGTAAAAAGGATGGAACAGTTCGAAGAGAAACTCCCGCTGAAGAAAATGAGAGATAGGGGTCTCGACAAGAGAGAGCCTGAAGTTCGGAAATCCGACGTGCCAAGGTTATGGCCGGTAGGAAAACTGTCTTTAGCGTTAAATCCTTAAGGGAACATGCCTTCAGGGGCTCAAAGGGAGGAGCAACAAGGGCACAGGGAACGAGAGCGAGATCCCAAGAAGGAACTAAAGGACGTATCGGGGGCCGTAATGTCTGAACCCCTTTAAGAAAACGCGAAACGTCCACATGTGAGGCGAGAGAACGCCCCGCTATCGGCCCTCGAAAACAAGTTAGCGCGGCAACCTGCTCACGCAAGGTCCCGAGCGCCAGACCCTTATCTAGACCGGCCTGCAGAAAGGAAAGAATATCCGGGATGTTGCAACACCAGGGCGAGATGTGACGTAGCAAACACCAAGTGTCAAAGAGACGCCACACAAGAGCGTAAGCCAGCGACGTCGAAGACCGCTGTGCCTTAAGCATTGTCACCACCACACTCGACGAATATCCCTTCTGAACTAACCTGCGGTGTTCAAGAGCCAGGCCATAAGCGAGTAAGGAGCCAGGTTTCCCATTTCCACCGGCCCTTGGAGCAGGAGCCCTGGAAACGCCCCCAGGCGCAGAGGAGACGCCCGAGACAGCCGGACGAGATGCGCATACCACGGTCTGCGAGGCCAATCCGGTGCCACCAGGATCACCGGGCCGCGATGCTCCCTGACTCTTTGGAGAATCTTGCCGATCATGGACCAGGGAGGAAAGACATACAGAAGGAGATGGGTTGGCCACGCTTGAGACAGTGCATCTATCCCGTGTGACCCGTTGTCTTTCCAACGGCTGAAGTAGATCAGTGCCTTGGTATTCTGCGCCATAGCCATGAGATCCATTGCCGGTAGACCCCATCATCGAACAATGGACTGAAAGGACTCTGGTGCCAGAGCCCACTCCCCCGGATTCAGAGCATGTCGGCTGAGGAAATCGGCTTTTACATTGTCTACCCCCGCGATGTGTTGTGCCGAGATCGCCTGCAGATGCCTCTCCGCCCACGGAAGGAGAAGACTCATTTCCTTCGATACACCTGGACATTTCGTGCCCCCTTGGCGGTTGAGGTATGCCACTGTCGTAGCGTTGTCGGACAGAATTCGAACCACCTGACGCCGCAGAAGAGGCTGAAACTTTGGCAAGGCTAAATGCACCGCTCGCGTCTCAAGGCGATTGATGGACCACTGGGCCTCCCGAGGAGACCAAATCCCCTGCGCTGAGTGCGAGCCGCAATGCGCTCCCCAACCGGAGAGACTGGCGTCTGTCGTTACCAACACCCAGCGCGGAGTCTCCAAGGGAACCCCTCGAAGGAGATTGCGGGGCCAGAGCCACCAACGGAGGCAAAGTCTCACCGCCGGTAGTAGAGGCAACCGAACTTGATAATCCTCTGACACCATGCTCTAGGCGAGACCTGTGCTAGGAGACTGCGAACTTGAGAAGTTAACTTGAGGAACCGAGGCATTGACAAAAAGACCCGACCTAAGGCTGTATCGAATCGAGCCCCCAAAAATTCGATCTCCTGGGACGGCTGAAGACAACTCTTGTCGCGGTTGATTACCCAGCCGAGGCTTTCAAGAAAGGCAACAACCACCGAGACTGTGCTGCAAGCCTCAGGGAGAGAGTCTGCGCGAATGAGCCAGTCGTCCAGATAAGGATGAACTCTAATGCC
Source organism: Ichthyophis bannanicus (assembly GCA_033557465.1). NCBI lineage: Eukaryota > Metazoa > Chordata > Amphibia > Gymnophiona > Ichthyophiidae > Ichthyophis > Ichthyophis bannanicus. The sequence goes on from CM066035.1 coordinate 431,298,678, forward strand.
GCGGCTGCGTAAGGCCGCAGCTACTACCACCATTACCTTGGAGAAGGTTCGATGCGCCGAAGCTAGACCGAAGGGCATCGCACGAAATTGGAAATGTTGACCGAGTACCGCGAATCGAACGAGTCGCTGATGCCCCTCTCGAATGGGAATGTGAAAGAAAAGCAACCAGATCTGCTGGAGACAGAGAAATACTGAGGGAGACCCCTCGGGGTAGGACCATATCACCAGAGTCCAGCCTATCAGAGCTCTGGTAGAATTCTCTGTCTCCAAGATCTGCTGGCAGGGGGACACAACCCGTTTGTCTGGACTGGTCTAGCAGTATGACTTGGAAGCATGTTTTCAAGAGTGACCTATTATAGCTTTTAAGTGGGTAGAAGTATCGGTGAAATAGTATCTAAATCTGCAACCTGGTTACTTCTCCTCTATTGCTGGATGAACAATGGGGCCATTACTCATGTGGCTAATGTGAATTGTGTTCTTTGACAACTGAATGTGACAAATGAAAATGTTCCCCTACTGTCACCTACACAATAACATGCCCTTGTTTAAAGGTGTATGTTGGTCAGACAGAAAGACCTATAGAAGTATGATTGTCAGAGCATAGATCGTGTTTAAATATTGGTTGGAGATCAGTGGCTATAGTTGATCATTGCATGCAATTTGGCTGTCACTTTACCCACCTCCACTGGAGAATTATAGATTGTGTATACTAAGATTGGAGAAGGGACAATTATGTATCCCAACTGAACTACAAAGAGCAATTTTGGATCTATCATTTCAATACCGTGCATCCACATGGCCTCAATAGAGAGGCTGAATGGCATAGTCTGATTTGATGAAATCTATTACTATTATTACTACTGTTAAACATTTATAAAATGTTACAAGGCATATGTAGTGTTGTACAAACGCAGACAGAGACAGTCCCTACTCGTCAGAGTTTACAATCTAATCAAGACAGGCAAGACAAAAGATAGGAATAAAGACAGAATAGGGAAGGGTAAGGAGACACAAAGAAAGAAGGGATCAGGATCCAAAAGCAGTCTCAAAGAGGTGAGCCTTTAGCATAGAATTGAAAAGGAGCAGAGATGAAGCCTGGCATACAGAATCAGGAAGTTTGTTCCAGGTATAAGAAGCAGCAAGGTGAAAGGACCGAAGTCTGGAGTTAGCAGTGGAAGAAAAGGGCAAAGAGAGAAGCAAGCCAGTAGAAGAGCAGAGTTCACGAGGAGGGGTGTAGGGGGAGAGGAGAGCGGAAAGATAGTGAGAAGCAGAAGTATGAATGAGAAGGAGGACTTTGAATTGGATATGGAAACAGAAGGGAAGTCAATGAAGTGACTTCAGAAGAGGGGTTATATGAGTATATCAAGGCTGGCGAAAGATTAGTCGTGCAGCAGAGTTCTGAATAGACTGAAGGGGAGAAAGATGACTCAGAGGAACACAGCAAGAAGGAGGTTGCAATAGTCGAGACAGGAAGTAATTAGAGAGTGGGCAAGTGTTTTAGTAGTGTGTTCAGAGAGGAAAGGGTGAATTTTGTTAATGTTATAGAGAAAGAAACAACAGGCTTTAGCTATTTGTTGGATATGTGAGGAGAAAGAAAGGGAGGAGTCAAAAATGACACCAAAGTTACAGGCTGAAGAAACAGGAAGTAGAAGAGTATTATCAAAAGAGATAGACAAAGAAGGTTTAGGAGGAAAAATAAGTTTGGTTTTGTCCATGTTTAGTTTCAAACAGCGGTGAGACATCCAGGTGGCGATGTCAGAGAGACAGGCAGAGATTGTGTACCTCTAGTATAGGCTGTTCCTTTAAGACAAAGCAGACGTAACGGCCTTGTTTCAAGTGGCCATAAGATTGTTTTGGAGATATTGTATACAGACCTAGGGAACACTGCTGCATGAAGGATGAGTATTTAAAAGTTTACACTATGATATTGAACTCTGAATGGGTGTTTGCCTGAAGCATAACTGAGAAGTGGGTAATTAAATTTAAAACATGATGACATGTCAGTTGACACCATCTGCTGAATAGAGCTTTATCATCAAGTTACTCTTCTTTGGAAATGCAGTATAATATGAAGAAATTTTGAAATTAAGATTAGGTTGTTGAAAGTGAAGATTGAAAAGTATATTTTTATTGTTATTTAAAGTAAAATGGACCCATGCTGAACTGGCTGTAGCTGTGCTAAATTCTTAATTGTATGACTGTATGGTCCAACAAAAAGAAATTCTCTCAGGGACTGCTGATTTGACAAAGAATATCTATTACGATTAATTTTTCTCTGATCACAGTCATGAAAGAACATAAGAAAAACCATGTTGAGTCACACCCAGGTCCATCAAGCCCACCATCCTGTCTCCAAAAGTGGTAAGTTTGGATCACAAGTGCCAAGCAGATCCCAAAAAGGATAGCTCACTTCCAATGATAAGCGTGGCTTTCCCAAATCTACCTGCTAATAATTTGTTATGGTCTTTTCCTCCAGGAACTTATCCAAACCTCTTTTGAACCCCCCTATGTTATTCATTTTGATCATGTCTTCCAGTAAGACTCTGCAGCTTAATTACGCAATGCATAACAATATACGTTCTATAATTTGTTTTAATCTGCTTTGTCATTAGTTTCATGGAGTGTCCTCCTGTTTGAAATGTTAAACACCATTCCCTCCTAAACTGTCCCATCCCACTTATGATTTTGCAACTGTTATCACATCCCATGTTAGTTATCTCTTTTCCAAGCTGAAGAGCCCTAATCTGGTTAGCCTTTCATCATAAGAGAAGTACTCCCACTCCTTTATCATTTTTGTCACGCTTCTCTGAACTTTCTAGTTCCACTATACCCCCTTTTTAAACAGGATAAATGAAAAGTACACAATACTCAAAATGCATCATATCATGAACTCATAGAGGCATAATGATATTCTCAGTTTTGTTCTCCATTCCTTTTCAAATAATCCCTAACATTCTATCTGCTTTTTGGCAGCCAGAGCACTTTGCACTTGTCCACATTTAATTTAAACTTCCATTTAGATGCCCACTCTCCTAGTCTCACAAGATCCTTCTGCAATTTCTCACAAACCTCTGCTGTTTTAACAGTTTTGAATAATTCTGTGCCATCTGCTAATTTGATCACATCATTCCTTTCTCCAATCATTTAGGTCCCAGTACAGACCCTTGCGGTACTCCATTATTGACTATTTTCCATTTGGTAAACTAACCATTTACTCACATTCTCTATTTTCTTTAGCCAGTTTCCAATCCACAATAGGGCATTTTCTCCTATCGAGGATTTTTTAATTTCCTGAGGAGTCTCTCATGAGGGATTCTCTCAAAAGTCTTCTAAAAATCCAAATACACTATGCTCTATGGTGGAGCTTTTCAACTTCTATCTACAGGGCAGAGCACTTCCGGCCTCAATAGCCAAGGTGGGAAAGAGTAGTTACTCACCTGTAACAGGTGTTCTCCAGGAGCAGCAGGAATCAGTCCTCACATATGGGTGACGTCGGCGCCGACGGAGCCCTCGTGCGGAGCATTTCCCCAGCTTTCAAAGAAAGCCTTTGGGAATTGCAGCACGCATGCGCGGTCCTCTTCCCGCCCAAGGGTGCCATCTTGCTCAGTCTGATGACATAGCTAAAAGACAGCAAAAAATTAGCAAAACAAATCAAATGACTGCAACTCCAAGGGGAGGAGGGAGGGTTGTGAGGACTACTCTTTCTCCAGGACCAAGCAGGAAGTCAGTCCTCACATATGGGACTCCCAAGCTTAAGGCTACCGGAGACCTCAAGCCGAAAAAATGAGCTCCCTCTAGCTCGTCAGCACGTAAGGAAGGAATCTTCTCTGAGAACGCCCCCGACAGGTAGCCCAACACCAGGGCCGGAGGGTAGGAGTTGCCTAAACCCCAAAGAGATTATGGAGTACTGCCTGTCCGAAAGCACTGTCCCTGCGGGACTCCCTCTCAAGGCAGTAATGGGCCGCAAAAGTCTGGCTTGAAGACCAAGTAGCGGCCCGGCAGATGTCTGCCAACGGAACAGAGCGGAGATGAGCCACTGACGCAGCCTTCGCCCTGACACGATGAGCCGTGACTCGACCCTCCAACGAGAGGCCGGCTGCCCCATAAGCCCAGGCGATACAGTCAGCGACCCATATGGACAAAGTACGCTTGGAGACAGGTAACCCCAACTTATTGGGGTCAAAAGAAACGAAGAGCTGAACTGCCCTCCGATGCTCCCGCGTACGATCAAGGTAGAAGGATAATGCCCTCCTACAGTCCAGGGTATGCAGGACCATCTCAGCCCGGTTGGCATGCGGCCTGGGAAAGAAGGTCGGAAGAACCACCTCCTGATTGAGGTGAAAGGGGGAGACAACTTTAGGAAGAAACTTCGGGTGAGTCCGTAAGACTACCCTATGCCTGTAGAACCTAGTGTAAGGTGGATCAGACACTAGGACCTGAAGCTCACTCACTCACCTAGCAGTGGTAAGAGCTACCAGAAACAAGGTTTTCCAGGAGAGAAAATGGAGAAGGCAGGTAGCCATAGGTTCAAATGGCGGACAAGTAAGCCGCTGTAAGACCACATTCAGATCCCACTCAGGGGCTGGTGGACGCAAAGGAGGCTTAAGCAGGAGGAGGCCTCTGAGAAAACGAGCCACCAAAGGGTGGTTGGAAAGAGGCCTCCCGTCCACCGGCGAGTGGTGCGCTGAGAGAGCACTGAGGTGAACCCTGACAGAGCTGGACTTAAGGCCTAGATTGGAGAGGTAAAGCAAATATTGCAATACCACCACTACCAAGCACGAGAAGGGATTCTCGCTGTGCTGAGCACACCAGGTGGAGAATCTACGCCACTTAAGAGCGTAGGACTTCCTGGTGGATTGCCGCCGAGAGGCCAAGACAACGTCTTCCACCTCTCTAGGAAGGAGTAGGGGAGCCAGGACTACCCTTTCAGCAGCCAAGCCATCAGATGAAGGGACTGGAGGTTGGGGTGCAAGAGAGACCCCTGGTCCTGAGACAGGAGATCGTGTTGAAGTCCCAGAGGCAGGGGAGTGTCCACCGCCAGTTGCAACAGGAGTGGTAACCATGGCTGCCTCAGCCACCTGGGGGCTATCAGAATCATCGAGGCTCTGTACTTGAGGACCTTGAACAGTGTGCGAGACACTAGTGGCGTGGGAAGAAACGCATATAGCAGACCTTGGGACCACGAGGTCAGAAACGCATCCGCTGCTACCCTGAGAGGAGGTGGTTGTCTGGAACAGAATCTTGGGAGATGCCGGTTCAGAGGACTGGCGAAAAGATCCATAGTGGGGAGGCCCCACCTGAGAAAGATCTGCTGAACCACCAACAGGTTCAATCTCCATTCGTGTGGTTGCAGGATCCTGCTCAGTCTGTCCGCCAGGTAATTTTCTTGACCTGGGAGGTAGACAGCTTTGAGGAGGATTCCGTGATTGACGGCCCAAGAGCAGAGCCGTTGTGCCTCCTGGCAGAGAAGGAAGGAGCCTGTGCCTCCCAGTTTGTTCACGTAGAACATTGCAACTTGATTGTCCGTCTGGACCAGTACAGACTGGTGCGACGTGAGGTTGGAGAAGGCTCGCAGAGCTAGGCGTATCGCCCGTAGCTCCACGAAGTTTATCTGCTGAGCAGTCTCCCAAGGAGTCAAGAGACCCTGAATACATGTCCCTTGGCAATGTGCTCCCCAACCTAGAAGAGAAGCATCTGTCGTCAGCACTTGAGAATGCAGAGGGGGTTGAAAATCCACTCCGAGTATCAGATTCGGAAGATGAAGCCACCACTGTAGAGAAGAGACGAGCAGGGTGGATACCCTCACTGAGTCTGCAAGGCTCCCTGTGGCCTGATGCCACTGAGTTCGAAGGCTCCACTGAGCAGGCCGCATGTGCAGGCGGGCATTGGGGGTTACATGAACCGTGGAAGCCATATGGCCAAGAAGTCTCAGGAATTGCCTGGCGGAGACCAGGGAATTGCCGTGAAACTGCCCGGCTAGATCCATCAACCTGTGGGCTCTGTCCAGTGGCAGAAAAGCCTTCGCCTGAAGAGTGTCCAGTCTTGCGCCTATGAATTCCAAGTTCTGGGACGGGAGCAAAGTGGACTTTGCGAAGTTTATGACAAACCCCAAGTGCTGAAGCAGAGCCACAGTGCGAAGGGTGGCCTGACTGACCTCCTGAGAAGACGGGCCTCTTATGAGCTAGTCGTCCAGGTATGGAAACACAAAAAGACCCTGAAGCCTCAGGTAGGCCGCCACCACCGCCAGGCACTTGGTGAACATCCTGGGAGTGGAGGCTAGGCCAAAGGGAAGTACTCTGTACTGGTAGTGGTGTCCCCCCACAACAAACCTGAGATACTGTCTGTGGTCTGGATGAATAAGGATGTGAGTATAAGCATCCTTTAGATCTAAGGAGCATAGCCAATCTCCCTGCTGGAGGTAGGGCAGCAGGATACCAAGGGTAAGCATCTTGAACTTTTCCCTCTCCAGAAACTTGTTGAGGTTGCGCAAGTCTAGGACGGGTCTGAGGCCTCCTGTTCTTTTTGGTACCAGAAAGTACCTGGAATAAAAGCCGTGACCTCTCAGGTGGTGGGGCACCGGTTCCACAGCCTGTTCCTTTAGCAGACTTGCTAACTCCTGAAGGAGTAGGTCCCTGTGCAGAGGGGGTCTTGGAGGCTCCCCTGGAAAGTAGGAGGGAGGTACCTGGTGAAAATTAGGAAGATAGCCTTTTTGGACTATATGGAGTACCCAGGTATCTGATGTGATGGCTGACCACCTGTGGGCAAAGTGGGCCAGCCGGCCTCCTTTGCTGATGTGAGCCAGGTGAGGAGAAGAGGCTATGCTTGCTGAGTCAAAAACCCTGCTGAGCAGGGGCCGGTGTTGTTGGCTTGGGGGCCTTCTGCCTATGGGGCCCCTGACCCTGCCCCTTGGCCTGCTGACCCTGTTGGGGAGCTGCTGAAGACTGATAATGAGGGTATGGTTTATAGGTAGAAGACTTCCTCAGGTTAAAGGGCTTTTTCCCCAAGCCCTAATTCTTCTGAGAAGGGGCAAAGGTTTTTCTGGACAGCCTAGTCCTGGTCAGAGTCTCGGTCTCGAGTTCTGCAGCCTTCTCAGCCATGGGCTTGCCAAAGAGGTTTTTACCTCGGCAGGGGACATCGACCAACTTGTCCTGCACCCATGGCTCGAGGTCGGATGACTGTAGCCAAGCCTGTCGGCGGGCACCGATGCCAGCCCCGGCTACTCGGGCCGAAACCTCGAAGCCATCGTAGACTGCTCGAGAGATAAACTTCGAGCACTCTCGAATACCAGTGGACAAGGCCTGGAACCTCTGCAAAGGTTCCTCGGAGAGACCAGCAGAGAACCCGGCAATCTCCTTTGCCAGGTCTCGGAGGTACATGCCCATGTAGAGCTGGTAAGTCTGGACACGGCAAGCAAGCATAGAGCCCTGGAAGCACTTCTTACCGAGGGCATCCAGGTTCCGGGCCTCCCGGCCAGGAGGCACCAAGGAGTGCATCTTCTGACTTTTCAGTCGATGCATGGCCGATTCCACAACCATGGAGTGGTGCGGTAATTGCGCCTTATGGAACCCGGGGCTCTTGCAGACTCAATAGATTGAATCGACCCGCTTGCTTAACACCAGCGTCGAGGCCGGGGTCTCCCACATGCGGAAGAGCAGCCGCTCCAGCATCGGAGGAACCGGAACAGTAAAGACCTCCTTCGGGGGAGAGTCATACTGGAGGGCCTCGAGCTCCTCGGCTTGAGGCTCCTCCTCGGGATCCACGGGTAAGGCCAAGGCCTTGGCCATATCCCGCACGGTCCGAGAACCGGGTATCCTCCGGTGGGGATCGTCTCCGAGGTTCGGACTCCGGCGAGTCCGATGGGACACACCGAGTCCGATAAGTATCGGGTGACTCTTCGTCCTCCGTCTCCCAGCCCGACTCCTCGGAGGAGGTATCGAGCGGCTCCGGTCGGGCGGGCACCGATGCCATCCGCCCCGACGCCGAGGGTACCGGCATCGACGACCTCGGTCCTGAACGGGAGGCCGAGGGAGACCGTGGCCGAGGATCGACTCGAGCCCGCATGGACTCGAGGATCGGCTCGGCCTCGGGGTCGACTTGGACGTCGAGGTCCCGGTGGTCGGGGCAGATGCACCGGTGAGACCGGCGATCAATACCTGCTGCTGTTCCATGAAGGAAGCGACGCTGCTCTCCAAGGCTGTCAACCTGAGTCCGAGCTCAGGAGACCCAGCAGCCCCCGACTCGGGCCCTGACGGCGTCGGGCCCGACGTCGGCTCCCCTGGAGGAGAGTCCACGAGAACTACAGCACTTACGTGTCCAGGAGACTCCATCTCGATACGAGGATGTTTGGCAGTCCTCTCCGACTCCGAAGACCCAGGACGGCTATCGGGGCTATGCGACCTGGCCCTCGAGGAAGCAGGAGCATCCACCGACGCCGCCCTCGCGGGTTTCTTCTTCCTGCGATGTTCCCGCGAAGGAGACCCCCGCTCAGAGGAACACCGACGCTGCTCGGGGCCAGAGTCCCGAGACGTCGAGGCCTCTGACGAGGTCCGGGCCCGTCCGGATGCGGAGTCAGAAAAGATCCTATCCTTTTGGTGCTGCCGACTCCTCAATGCCTTCGAGGACATTTTGCCACATGGACCACAGATCATCGGGTCATGATCGGGACCGAGGCAGCGGAGACAGCAGTCATGTGTGTCGGTAAGAGACATAAGTTTCTTACACCGATCACACTTTTTAAACCCGCTGGTAGCCATCGGGGGAAAAAGGGCCCCTGCGAGGTCAAAAGACCGGGCTGCCAGGGAAAAAAGAAAATGGCGCGAACGCTAGTCACAAAGGACAAAAACCGAAAAAGAGAGAGAGGACTCGATACCGGCGTATCGGTCCAAGGCGGGAAAAGGATCCAGCATCGAACCGAAGAAAAAAAGAGATAAAAGAGGGAAAATCAACTTTTTCCTCGGGGAAAAACGAACTACGTCCGTCGGGCTCCGCAGAAAAAAGAAGACTGAGCAAGATGGCACCCTTGGGCGGGAAGAGGACCGCGCATAAGCGCTGCAATTCCCAAAGGCTTTCTTTGAAAGCTGGGGAAATGCTCCGCACGAGGGCTCCGTCGGCGCCGACGTCACCCATATGTGAGGACTGACTTCCTGCTTGGTCCTGGAGAATAACTGTAATAGACAGACAGGGTAAAGATCCTCAACAGTATGGGTCATCTTATCCCAGATCCCTGTTGAATCTGGATATAAAGATCTCGGCTTGAATTCTGGCAGTAAGGTTAAATTCCTTTATTGAAACTTTGTTTAATGAAGATCAAACAAACTTTAACCCAGGAAGGCTAGCAAGACAATGTGTGTAAGTTAGTAAATCCGATTGAATGGGACCAGGGCTGCTAGGTCCCTTTAGTTTTGTTGCCAAATGATGCCAAGAAGAACCTCGTTGGAAATTTGGGTTTGGCCCCAAGTTCATGTGCTGGATAGATGCTCTCTATTCAACACCTCTCCACCCCCCACCCCCCACCCAGCTTGGATGAACGTGAATAGGAATTACTCCTCATCTTTTACTCTTTATAGAGGTACCAGACAAAGGTGTCCCCTCTCTTCCTTACTGTTTGTCTTAGTAGTTGAACATCTTGCTGCCATGGTTCAAGCCAATGCAGCGATTGAGGGTGCAGAACTGAATGAGGTGAAATAAGACTTAACTGCTAATTGCTGTTCCTTAAGGAACTCCAGTCTAGTCCCGGACATCTGGGGTATTGCATCTCTTCTAGCAGCTTTGGAGACTGAGTACGTCATCCTTTTTGATGACCCTGGTATATGTAGCTGAGGGACCGCCTCCTTGCTCCAGTAATCTAACAACAAAGCAGACTCACCAGAGCAACAATTAAGTAGCAACTTCACAAATAACAAACACTATCATAACTAAACCTTAACCAGGAGGAAATCTACCTCCCTTTGGAACCAAACTGTTGGACTAACAGAGGTCTGCCCTCACCCCTCACGGAGAACCAGACCCTGTGCTTCATTCCCATCCCACTCCTACCACCTCCTGGAACCACAACCTCTGCAGTTGCTCAACTTAACTGAACAACCACAGTCTTCTTTGCTTCAGACTGCAGTACCAAAGAAGATAAAACGGGAGGGGAAAGCACAGTTACTTACCTGTAACAGGTGATCTCTGGGAACAGCAGGAATAAGTCTTCACATATGGGTACGTCGGTACCGACGGAGCCTGCGCGGGAACGCTCCCCAGCTTCCCAAAAAGGAAAGCTTTTGGGAGCATCCCACAGCGCCTGCGCGCTGCCTTCCTGCCTTTCCTAACAGCCTCTCCTCAGTTCGAGTTTTAAAGCTGAGACAAAGAGAGAGAGAGGAAAGGAAAGATAGATGGAAAGATTCAACTCCTAAGGGAGGTGGGTGGGTTGTGAAGACTTATTCCTGCTGTTCCCAAAGATCACCTGTTACAGGTAAGTAACTGTGCTATCTCCAGGAACAAGCAGGAATGAGTCTTCACATATGGGGACTCCCTAGCTAAGATGCCTGGGAGATCCCCAAGGTTATGAGGCCCTAGGAAGGGCTCTACCTCCTCCTATGGATCTCAGGCATTCATCCAGGGAAGGAGGGAAGGAGTTGATTAAGAATGGAATAGGTGTTTGAGAACAGCCTGACCAAACAAGGCATCCCGGCGGGAGTCCTTGTCCAAGCAGTAATGGGCTGTGAAGGAATGAACCGAGGCCCAGGTGGCCGCTCAACAGATTTGGTCAATGGACACAGAATTTAGATGAGCCATAGAGGCTGCCATGGCTTTCACATTATGAGCTGTTACATGGCTTTCCAGAGAAAGGTTCTTACTCTGGTAGGCGAAGGAAATACACTGAGCAATCCAATTGGACAGTGTTCTTTTAGAGACTGGAAGTCCCAGATGAGAAGGATCAAAAACAACAAAGAGTTGGGAAGACTTTCTATGTTGCTGTGTCCTGTGCAAGAAAAAAGTAAGAGCTCTCTTACAATCCAGAGTATGAAGATTCCTCTCTGCAGTTGATGCATAAGGAGCTGGAAAAAACACAGGTAAATATACCTCTTGATTAAGATAAAAAGGTGAGACCACTTTAGGCATAAAGTGTGGATTGGTCCTAAGGACTACCTTATCATGGTGGAACCTTGTATAAGGCGGATTAGCCACTAAAGCCTGCAGTTCACTGATGCGGCGAGCTGAGGTGACTGCAATGAGGAAAATAACCTTCCAGGAAAGAAATTTCAAGGAGGTGGTGGCTAAGGGTTCAAAGGGTGGCTTCATTAGCTGACCAAGAACCAGATTTAAGTCCCATGCCACCGGAGGAGGCCTGATGGGAGGTTTAGTTAAAGTTAGGCCTCTCATGAATCTTGCAATAAGAGGATGAGAGGAGATAGGCTGTCCATTGATGGGCTTAAGGGATGCTGCAATAGCACTCAAATGGACTTTTACTGAGTTCGTCTTAAGGCCTGCATTGGAAAGATGCAGGAGATATTCCAATAGAGAATTCAAAGGCAGTGCTAAAGGGTCAAGACCCTTTTCAATACACCAAATGGAAAACCTTTTCCATTTGAAAGCATAGGAACGTCTAGTAGAAGGTTTTCTGGAAGCATGCTGAGAAAGACTCAAACCTTGAAGGTTTAGGCCTTCAGCAACCAAGCTCTGAGGTGAAGTGACTTGGGGTTTGGGTGCCATAAAGTCCCTTCCTCCTGGGACAGAAGGTCTGGAGCAGCTCCCAAGTCCAGGGAGGGGGCTTGGGAGAGATGCAGAAGTAGAGGGTACCACACTTGGCGTGGCCAGAGTGGAGCTATGAGGATCATGGATCCTTGATCCCTCTGGAGTTTGAAGAGAGTCTTGGGAATCAAGGAAATGGGTGGAAAGGCATACAGGAAGCCTTGGCCCCAATGAAGGAGGAAGGCATCCTTGGCCTGAACTCCCTGACACGGAATTCTGGAACAGAACAGGGGAAGTTTGGCATTCCACGGACTTGCAAAGAGGTCTATGTCCGGGGTTCCCCATTCTTGGAAGATTCTGAGTACCTGGTCCATGTGCAGGGACCATTCGTGTGGAAGCAGAACTCGACTGAGTCTGTCTGCCCAAGAGTTTTGGATTCCTGGAAGGTATACAGCCAGGAGATGGATTTGGTGCTCTCTGGCGAAGGCCCACAATCTTAGAGCTTTGTTGCAAAGCAACAGAGAGCCAGTTCCTCCTTGTTTGTTTATGTAAAACATGGCTACTTGATTGTCCGTGTGAATGAGGACTGTCTTGTAGCTGAGGAGGGTATGAAAGACCTTGAGAGCAAGAAAAACTGTTCGAAGCTCCAAGTGGTTGATATGAAGAGAGGTCTCCTGTGGAGACCAAGTGCCCTGAGTGGAGAGGTCTTGTAGATGATCTCCCCAACCTGTTTGGGAGGCATCTGTTGTGAGGGTTGCCTGGGGCAACAACTGTTGGAAGGGAGACCCCAGCAACAGATTTTCGGTGAACATCCACCACTGGAGAGACCAAAAAAGACGTTTTGAGGTTGCTATTTGGTCTGAGAGAGCTCCTGATGCTTGAGTCCACTGGTTGGACAAAGTCCATTGAGCTGCTCTCATGTGAAGGCGAGCATAGGGCACCACCTGCACTGTGGATGCCATGTGGCCTAGCAGTTGTAGCATCTCCCGGGCAGTTAAGTGGTTCTTTGACTGAACCTGGGAGGCTAACTGAATTAGACGCTGGCAACGGGCCTGGGGAAGGTAGGCCCTTGCAGTGGTGGTATCCAACCAGGCCCCTATGAACTCTAGGGACTGAGTGGGGGTGAGTTGAGACTTTGGGAGGTTTACCACAAGTCCCAGATACTGCAGAATGCTCCTTGTGCGGTTCAGGGAAATCTGGGCCTCTGACTGAGATGGAGCTCGGATGAGCCAGTCGTCCAGGTATGGGAATACAAATATTCCCAGAGTGCGTAGAAATGCAGCTACTACTGCCATGCATCTGGTGAACACTCTTGGAGCAGAGGCCAGACCAAAAGGAAGCACTCTGTATTGGTAATGCTTCCCTTGGAAAAGGAAACGGAGGAACCTCCTGTGAGATGGATGGATGAGGACATGGGTGTACGCATCCTTGAGATCTAGAGAACAAAGCCAATCCTGACTTTGAAGATATGGAAGGAGAGTGCCTAAAGAAAGCATCTTGAACTTCTCCTTGCATAGAAATTTGTTCAATTCCCTGAGATCTAATATGGGTCTGTATCCCCCTGTTTTCTTTGGAATTAGAAAATAGGGGGAGTAAAACCCTGACCCCTGTTGAAGAAGAGGAACTTCCTCTACTGCCCTTTGGGCAAGCAGGGTAGCCACCTCCTGACCTAGAAGGTCGAGAAGAGATGTTGGCGAATTGAAGTGTCTCACCATGGTGTAAGGAGGAAGGTTTGAGAAATGAAGTTTGTAGCCCTCCCTTATGATGGAGAGGGTCCACTGCTCTGATGTGATTTGCTCCCATCTGGGAGCAAAATGAGCTAACCTTCCTGGGATGGTGAGAGGTTCTGGCTGTTTTAGAGTCAGAAAGGCTAAGTTCTCTAGCATCAAGTCAAAAACCCTGAGGAGGTTGGGTCTGCTGAATTGTAGCAGCCCCTGTAGACTTAGGCCTGGCCTGTTTAGGCTGCTGACGCTTAGTAGCAAAGCGACCTGTAGAAGATTGATGGCCAGAAGCAGAAGAGAATCTGCCCTTTTTGTAAAAAGACTTCTTGAAAGGCTTTTTCTTGGCGGGAATGGAGGTTGACTTTGAAAGTCTATCCAGAGCAGAATTTTCATCATCCATTTGGGTGGCCTTAATTTGCCATTCTTTGCCAAACAGGTTTTCACCTGTACAGGGAAGATTCCCTAAGCCATCTTGGACCCAAGGTTCCAAATCAGAAGCTTGGAGCCAAGCAATCCTGCGAGCAGCTATGGCAATGGCCGAAACTCTGCTGGCACCCTCAAAGGAGTCAAACGCTGCACGGTTGGAAAACTTTGAAATGTCTTGAGTATGCATAAGCCAAAGAAGGAATTCTTCCCTCTTATCCTCTGTAAGAAAAGGTAGGAAAGTGTGCAGTTTATCTGCAACTTCTTTTAGAAACATACCCATATAGAGACTATAGGAGTTGATTCTGGCAATGAGCATACTGGCTTGGAAGATTTTCCTACCAAAAGCATCCAAAGTCCTACATTCTCTTCCTGGAGGGGCAGAGGAGTGTCTTTTTGCACTCTTTATCCTCTTCATAGCTGACTGCACCACAATAGAATGGTGAGGAAGCTGTGTTTTATGGAAACCAGGACAAGGAGGGACACGATGTATAGTATCCAATCTTCGAGAATGAGGAGAGATAGTGAGAGGAGTCTCCCATAAATCAATCATGTGTTCATAAAGAATCTCATGGTTTGGCAAGGTGACTGCCTCTTTAGGAGCCTTAGAATAACCTAAAATGTCTAATTTTTTTCTCTAGGCTCTGACTCAGAAGTAACTGAAATAGAGAGTCCTTTAGCTACTTCTCTTATGAAGTCTTGAAAGGACAAGTCCTCTGGAGGAGACATCCTTCTTTTTGGAGAAGAAGGTTCCTCAGGAAGAGGTATAGATACTTCAGGAGACTCCTCTGATGTATCAGAATCTTCAGAGGATTCAAAGTATCGCCTGTCAGGGTGTTCTTCTAGAGCTCGATACGTGTATCGAGCGGTATCGACATCGGGCATCATCGGTGCCGGTTCGGTACTGAAGAGCATCCCTGAACAGTAGGCGGCATCCTGGTTGATGTCGATGCAGCCGGTACCGGAGCCGATACCGACAACGGGTTTCGTTCTGGTATCAGCGGCGTCGCAGCTTGAATGAAGGCCGTAATAGCCTGCTGCATGGAGAGGACACTGTGATCCATCGATGCCATGAATGTCTGGAAGTCGGTACCGGAAGGTTGCGCCGGTACCCCAGAGCATTCTAACAGGTGATCGGTCGAGGCCGTGCCATCGATGTCAACCTGTAACCCCATAGGAGGAGCTTTGGAAGCCGGAGCTTCCCGCCGGGGTTGTTTTGCCGGTGCAGGACTCTCGAGGACAAGTCCAGAGGCATCTCGATGCTTAGAAGGAGATTTGCCCTTCGAGGACTGGCTGGATTTATGTTTGGTTACCTGAGATCCATGAGAGGAAGTAGAAGCCATGGAAGATGTCGATGCCACTGAAACTGCATCAGAGGGAAACAGCACATGGAGCTTCGCTGCTCGGTTCTGTAAACCCTGTTTAGACATCAAAGAACAGGATGGACATTCAAAGACGGAATGGTCAGGACCCAAACATTTAAGACACCATTCATGGGTGTCGGTGATAGAAATGGTGCCGCTACACTTAGTGCATTTTTTTAACCCGGAGGCTGATTTTTCCATGAGGAAATTACTTGTGAGGCCTAAGGCCCAAGAGGAAAAATACACTAAGTGAGGGAGTATTAATATTTTTTTTTTTTAAGAAATAGAAAGACCGGCGGTACCGGTCCGACGTCGAGGAAGGCAGACGCGCGACCAAAGAAATAAAATAAAATAAAGAACTTCTTTAGCGGTGACAGGAACACGACCTGTTGGCTCCGCGGCAAAGAATAACTGAGGAGAGGCGGTTAGGAAAGGTGGGAAGGCAGCGCGCAGGTGCTGTGGGATGCTCCCAAAAGCTTTCCTTTATGGGAAGCTGGGGAGCGTTCCCGCGCAAGCTCCGTCGGTACCGACGTACCCATATGTGAAGACTCATTCCTGCTTGTTCCTGGAGATAAGGGACTTTCCTTAAGGAACAACAATTAGCAGGTAAGTCTAATTTCACCTTCCTTTTCGTCCCTCCAGTCTAGTCCCGGACATCTGGGAATGTAAAAGAGCAGTAAAGCAATCAACCAGAGGGACCCGCTAGACCAGCCTGAAGCACCGCTGATCCAAACCGCGTATCCCTGTCCGCAAGAACATCCAGCCGATAATGCTTGACAAAGGAATTCAGCGACGACCAGGTAGCTGCTCTATAAATGTCCCCTGCCGGCACCGTACTATATTCTGCCTACGACGATGCCTGCGCCCTTGTCGAATGAGCCCTCAACCCTTCCGGAACAGGCTTACACTTCAAAAGGTATCCTGATGCTATAGCTTCCTTGAGCCACCTGGCAATTGTGGCCTTAGAAGCCGCTTCTCCCCTTTTTGGTCCTCCAAACAACACGAACAGCCTATCCAACTTGCGAAACTCGCGGTAACCCGTAGATACTTCTTAAGGGCTCGGCGAACGTCAAGCAAGTGCAGCTTCCCTGATGCCGCTGCTCCGCTATCTTCTGCAACCACTGGTAACACCACCACCTGATTGACATGAAAAGGCGACACCACCTTGGGCAAAAAAGAAGGAACTGTCCTTAATACCACCTTCCTTTCGAAAAAAGACAGAAATGGCTCCCGACAAGATAAAGCCTGTAACGCTGATATCCTGTGAGCCGAACAAATGGCCACCAGAAACACCACCTTGCGATATCCTTTATGGAAGCTGCAGACAAAGGTTCGAACGGAGCATCCACCAATGCTTCCAACACCACCTGCAGGCTCCAGGTCGGCACCGTTGTTCTGCAGGGCGGTCGCAACATCGTCACCGCCTTCAAAAATCGCTTAACGTCCGAATGAGCTCCTAGGGTTTCCCCTTGAACCTTACCTCTGTAACAGGCTAGCGCTGCCACCTGTACCCTCAACGAGGCGGCTGCCAAACCTTTCTCAAAACCTATCTGCAGAAAGGACAAAATTTGAGGCACCGATGCCTTCAATGCCCGAAACTGGCGTTCTTCGCACCATGCCTCAAAAAGACGCCAAACACGGATATATGCCAATGCTGTGGATTTTCTCCTAGCCTGCAGCTGTCGAAATCACCTCAAGGGGAATAACTCATCGCCCTCAGCCACACCCTTTCAAGAGCCAAGCTGTAAGCGAGAACCGATCTACCTGCGGCATGCGCAGAGGACCCTGCGACAAAAGGTCCCTTCGCATCGGAAGCCGCCATGGCCGGTCTACCAAGAGTCTCATCAGGTCCGCATACCACGGCCTTCGCGGCCAGTCCGGCGCAATCAAAATTACTCGACCCTTGTGCCGCTCTGTCCTCTGTAGAGTGAAAAATTTTTTATGTATGAGCCAGCGTGTGTGTAAATACATTTATGTCGGAAGATCAGCCATGAGGATAAACCGACCTCTCGAAGCTATGCTTCCATTTTGCTCAAATTTTAATGAGCCCACATCGGAGCCATATAACATAGGTAAACCACCATAAATAAGTGCTACCTACATAAAAAGAACTATTTTGTGATCTTATAAAAAACTGTGCAAAAGTCCAGACAGAAAGATCAAAAATATTACTTATCTCGACTGTTTTCTCACTGTTTTCTCAACTGTTTTCTCACAGATCTTCTCAGGCTTAGCACGAAATAGACTGCAGTTATATAAAAGTACACAGTACTGCGTTTCGGGCAAATGCAAAATCCGTGCCCTGTCTCAACGCTTAATTCAACTGCAACATTAGAATAGTCTCCCGGCTTATCCACCTCTTCAAAACGCCAGCGCATGCTCTTTAACGATCTGAACCACGCAGAAAGATTCATGGTTTAAATGACACAAGCAGCCAATCACTGCATGACAGGTGATGTTACCATAGATACTAGTATAACAATCCCAATAAAACAGATGAATCAAAGGAATTAAAGAATACTTGTCCAGTCCAACTCCTTGTTAAGACCGACTGGTGCGACCATCTCCGCAGCAGAACCCTCTGCAACGGCCTCATGTGAGCAATGTTCCCTCTAATTTTCTGTAGACTGTGTGCGCATAAAATATCAGCTGTGCAGCTTTTGAAGGAAGGTTAAATTTTTGTGCGCTACATAACGACACTCGGAGTTAAATACTTTAAAATTTGACTACACATCAGAATACAGTATATACACCACATTGATTGCACTAGAAAATATTGTAGAACTTGTGAAAACCGTAAATACACAACAACTTTTAAATTTTAAGACGTCTGTGTTATTTTCTATCAGAATCAGAACCGTAATTTTTGTGCGCTCTGTTGTAAAGTATGTGCGCGCGCTCGGCGAGATGTGTGCACGCGCACACGCGCACAGCTTAGAGGGAACAGTGCATGTGAGCCCTTGCCCTTTGCACCATATCGAGCGTTGCCGCCATGGTTCCCAACAACTGTAGGTAATGCCACATTGTCTGCATCTTTTTTCCCAAGAAGTTGCGGACTAGCTGTCTCAATCTCTGAGCCTTCAACCGTGGAAGAAAAACTCTCGCCACACTCATGTCGAATCGCGCCCCCAAGTAGTCCAGGGTTTGCGATGGAGTCAACCTGCTTTCTGACATATTGACTACCCAATCTAAGCTCTGCAGGAAGTTTACCACCCGAGCCGTCGCTGACTCACTTTCGCTCTTGGACTTTGCCCGAATCAACCAATCGTCCAGATAAGGGTGCACCAGCATTCCGTCCTTCCGCAATGCTGCCGCCACTACCACCATTACCTTGGTGAACGTCCGCGGAGCCGTCACCAAGCCAAACGGCAGAGCTCGGAACTGAAAATAACCCTTAGGGACTGCAAACCGGAGATATTTCTGATGCTCCGCTCGAATTGGTACATGTAAATAGGCCTCCGATAGATCCAGAGAGGTCAGAACTCTCCCTCTCTTACCGCTACAATAACTGACCTTAGCGTTTCCATATGAAAATGAGACACTCGGAGGCACCGATTCACTCCTTTGAGATCCAAAATTGGTCGATAAGAGCCTTCCTTTTTTGGCACCACAAAATATATCGAGTACCAACCGCAGCCGCACTGGCCAGACGGTACTGGCACCACCGCCTGCAGCCTTAAAAACCTTCCCAAGGTCTCCTGTACTGCCTTTAACTTGCAGCTCGCCTTGCAGGGAGACTGAACGAAAGACTCGCGGATCGGGCATTGAAACTCTAGCGCATATCCTTCTCGAATCACCTCCAACACCCACTGATCTGAGGTAATCTGGACCCAGGCAGGTAGAAACTCCCGTAACCGACCCCCTACGGGCACTAGCTCTACCTGGGTCCCCCTGACTTCATTGTGACTTTCTATTGTTCGGGGCTGAGGAACCTCCAAACCCCCTGTTTGCCCCTCGAAACCCCCGAAACCCCTGATTCCTATATGGAAAACGTCCTCTTTGAAACTGACCGAACCTCTGAGATCGGAAGCGCCTAAACTCCCTTTGCGGCCCCTTAGTCTTGGGATTTTGTTTATTCAGCTTCGGTTTGTCCTCCAGTTTGTCCTCCAGTAGGCGTCCCCCCTTGGACTCTCCGAGATCCTTCACCAACTTGTCCAAGTCCTCTCCAAAGAGCAACCTACCTCTAAAGGGGAGCTTACTCAATCTGGCTTTAGAAGAACCATCTGCTGCCCAATTCCGAAGCCACAGATACCGCCTCGCCACTACCACCGAGGCCATACTTTTTGCTACACTACGAATAAGATCATAATGAATGTCTGTGAGAAAAGCCACCCCTGTCTCCAACCTGGTGGCCTCTCCGGTCGCGTCCTCCACCTGCTCACCTTGCAGTCTCAGACCACCGCAGACAGGCTCTCGCTACCCATGCTCCACATATAGACGCTTGCATGGAGAGAGCGCTGATTTCAAAAACCTGCTTCAACAAAGTGTCCAGCTTCCTATCCTGGGCATCCTTGAGAGCGGTTCTGCCTTCCACCGGGATAGTCGTCTTTTTGGTAACAGCCGACACTGCTGCATCTACCTTGGGGGATTTGAATAACTCCCGATCCTGATCCACCAAGGAATAAAGCCGGTTCATCACTCTGGCCCCTTTCAGACCTGCTTCCGGCAAATCCCATTCGTCCTGAATCATTTCACAAAATACTCTATGCAATGGAAACACCCGCAGGGCTTTACACACTGCCTGTAGCAAGGGATCTTCCAAGGAGGCATCCTCCTCCGGCCCCGCAACCGGCATATTAAGAGCCCTCAGCGTCTCTGATATAAGCGCCGGCAACTCTTCCTGCCTAAAAACTCTAACTACTCTAACTACTCGAGCCTGCTCCTCGTGGTCCACGAGCTCTCCTTCCTCGAGCTCCTCTTCCATTTCAACATCCGGATCCACATCCTCCGAGCACGGCGTCTCAGATACCACTGACTGCTCCTGCTGGTCCCGGGCCATCTTAGATCTCTTGGTCGGAAACCCCCCAGCTCCTGAGTCCATCACACTGCCTGGGCGCTTTCCTGGCAACGCACCTACCGCCGAACTGTCCCCTGCCCCCTTAGCAAAGGACTGTTGCAGCAACAGCATAAACCCTGGAGAGAAAATTGCCGCTAAACCTCCAGGCCCAGTAACCGGAGTAGGTGGAGGGAGATTGGGTACCGAAGACGGCCCTGCCACAGGCTCCAGCGGGGCCAAAGCGGGCGGCCCGGGATCCTGTCCAATTATAGAGGGCCCTCTCTGACCTCCAGGAGCGCTCTCCAAGTTCTGTTCCATAGGAGAGGCTTCCTGGGCACAGTCTCTACATGCCCCTGCCTCTGACACAGATCCTCTCTTTGCCCCGCATACTAGACAGAGAGCCTTAGAAGGCATCTCATAAAAAGACTGTCTTGCTATGTGCCTTAACAACTGCAGACTCCTCCTGCACTCTGTTGCCTGCTGCCACAGCAATAAACCAACCAAACTCCAACAAACGTGAGTTTCATTTCTCTTTTTTTTTCTCTCTCTCTCTCTACTGTCCAGCCAAACCAGGGAGGGAAACCCCCGTGACTCCCCCCTCTAAATCAGCGAAAAACTTGCTGCAACAAAGCTCTCTGACTCCATATGGCCCCGAACAGAAACCGCCGTGTAAACAGCTTTTCCAGCGCGAGAGACACGTGGCCGGGCCTGCCTTCCTTCGCAATCGCCGAGACGCGTTGAGTGCCGCCTCCGTCTACCCAACTGACAGACATGCACCCCCTATGCCGCTATCTGCTTTACTGTTCGGGGCTGAGGCGGCTATCCAGTCTCGCTCACTCTACACGCGCTCAGCCGGTGTCTGCGGCTTCAGCGAAGTGAATTCTCCCGGAGCTGCTGCAGCGATTCCCCTGCTCTACCCGGCTTACCGCTGCTCTGCTTCTGCTCCCGCTGCCGGCTCCTCACCCAAAGTCGTGGGTTCAGAAGCCGGAGCCTTCTTGCCTCAAAACAATGTACCGCAGCCAGAGAAGGCCCAGGAAGTGAGGGCCTCAATACAAAAAAATAAATAACCTGAATTAGCTAACCAAAATTTATTGAAGTTAGAGAATTTAATGAATTTAAAGAAGTCCACTAATCTCAACCTAAACACTCCTTAATTGTCCCTTCAGTGAGTCCTAAGCCTCTGTCTGGACTCACCACTCCTAGCTGCTTGGAGACTGAGATACTGGAGCAAGGAGGCGGTCCCTCAGCTATATATACCAGGGTCATCAAAAAGGATGACGTACTCAGTCTCCAAAGCTGATAGAAGAGATGCAAGACCCCAGATGTCCGGGACTAGACTGGAGGGACAAAAAGGAATGAAACGTTTAAAATATCTTTATTTGCTGATATTATGCTCATACTCATGCACTCTTTACAATCTGTACAAATCTTTTTGAGTGAATTTGAGGCCTATGGATTCAAAGTTAACCTTACTAAATATGAATTACTTAACATATCATCGCCTCTGGAGGTGATGGGCTTAGTGGTGAGAGAGTTCCCATTCCCTGCCACCATAGGAAAAGATCTTAAAACAATGTATAAATTAAATTTCTCACCTTATATTTAAGTCTCTAGCTAAAGACATGAAGAGATGGCTTAGGCTAATACATTCTTGGATGAGATGTACAGGAAGTGTCAAAATTTCCCTTCTACTTAGATTTTTTATATATATATGCCACACTCTTCCCCTCTCAGTTGCCATGAGAGATTTAAAGACTTTTAATAAGAAGCTTTTCTATTCAATTTGGAGGCGTAGACCCCTGAAGGTATCACACAAAATTTTAATGAGATCAAAACAGAAGGGAGGAATTGGGGGTACCAGATTTGGTTGGATACTATAGGGCGGCCCAACTCAGCACAGTGGGAAAGGATGGATAAATCTTAGCAGGATGTTCACGTCTTAAAGCTTTTTTGTGGCTGCGGAAGATACATGCTAAAGATGCTGGGAGGCTCCTTGCAAGTGTTGTTCTGACCTTACATACCAAGGTGGCTGCAGTGTCTACCAGGTGGAGCTTGTCTGATGGGAGTCAAAAGGAAGGAGTCCCGTGACCTACGCTGGGCTTTCCAGTTTTATGAGGGGAATGTTATCTATGAGTATTCTTAGATAGATGAATCTTATGGTAACTCTAAATAAGGATTTTTATGTTTACTTACAACTTAGACATATCTTGCTATCCCAACCCTTGCAGGAACACTTAGGGGGTCTTTTACTAAAGGGCATAGCATAGTTACTCACCTGTAACAGGTGATCTCCGGGAACAGCAGGAATAAGTCTTCATATATGGGTATCGTCGGTACCGACGGAGCCTGCGCGGGAACGCTTCCCAGCGTCCAATAGGAACGCCTTTGGGAGCGTGCATCCATGCATGCGCGCTGCCTTCCCGCCTATCTACCTCCCTCTCTTCAGTTGAGTTTAAAGCTGAGACCGAAGGAGAGAAGTAGATAAAAATAGAGAAAGAGAGAGAGAAAGGCAACTCCTAGGGGAGGTGGGTGGGTTGTGAAGACTTATTCCTGCTGTTCCCGGAGATCACCTGTTACAGGTGAGTAACTACAATATCTCCAGGAACAAGCAGGAATGAGTCTTCACATATGGGGACTCCCGAGCTGAAAGATGCCTAGGGAAGACCCAGCATGTAGCAAATCTATGTAGATGGGCCATGCTTCCCCCAGGGACCTCAGGCATCCAAGTGGATGGAGGGTAGGAGTTGAACTATGAATGGAAAAGGTGCTGCAGAACAGCTTGACCAAACAAGGCATCCCAGCGGGAGTCCTTGTCCAGACAATAATGGGAAGTGAAAGTATGTACTGAGGCCCAAGTTGCTGCTTTGCAGATTTCATCAATAGCCACTGAGTGAAGGTTAGCTGTTGAGGCTGCCATGGCTCTGACATTATGAGCTGTGACATGGCCTTCAAGAGGTATTCATTTACTTTGATACGTATAAGAAATACAATCTGCAATCCATTTAGAGAGGGTTCTTTTAGTAACAGGAAGTCCTAAATGGCTAGAGTCAAAAGCCACAAAAAGTTGAGAAGACTTTCTGTGAGGCTGGGTCCTTTGGAGATAAAAAGCTAGAGCTCTTTTACAGTCCAAAGTATGAAGTTTCCTTTCCGCAGAGGAGGAATGAGGCCTAGGAAAGAAAACAGGAATATAAACTGACTGGTTTAGATGAAAAGATGAAACCATCTTTGGGAGAAAATGAGGATGGGTCCTAAGAACCACTTTATCATGATGAAACCTTGTATAAGGTGGATCAGCCATTAAAGCCTGAAGTTCACTAATGCATCTAGCAGAAGGGATGGCAATCAGGAAAACAACTTTCCATGAAAGAAACTTTAGATCCGCAGGAGCCAAAGGCTCAAAAGGTGGCTCCATGAGCACACCTAGAACAAGGTTAAGATCCCAAGCCAATGGAGGTGGTTTAATGGAAGGTTTTGTTAGAAGAAGTCCTCTCATAAATCTAGAAATAAGTGGATGAGAGGAAATTGGTTGTCCATCTAAGCCAGGGGTCTCAAACTCAAATTGCTTTGAGGGCCAAATGAGGACTTGTAGAGTAACCCGGGGGCCGCACAAGACGCAGGCCTCATTTGCATAAGGGCATCATTTGCATAAATATTTGCATAATGTTACCATACACTAACTTTTAGTAAACATGCCTCTTAATGAGTGTATGGATAAAGAAAGACTAAAAGATTTCTACATTACTATAAACCAGTGCCAACCGCCAGGCACATTAGGAACTACTAGAAACACTGCTCATTTAGAACCCATAGCAAACCTGCCGTGTCCTAACAGCACTACCAGGACTCACAAAGCACCATACCCTAACTATCAAAAGGCAACACTGCAAATATTAAATCAACACATTTCAGAGAATAACAATACATGACCTACTCGGGAAAGAGAACAAGTGGCAATGTCAAATAGGAATTACATAAACAGAATACCTCAGCTCAGTTACACATGCAGAACATACACCATCACCAAACAAGGAATCACAATTTAGAAACAGGAAGACAATTAAACTGGGAACCCCAAAAGCCAAACTTAGAATGTACAACACTGTAGAAATAAAACTATACATTGATTTCCTCTTGTATTAAATAAAGTGCAGACGTTAAAGATGCACATTTCCAAGAGCTGACATATTTCAGTTAATAAATTCAAAATAAAGAGATATTTTTCTACCTTTTGTGCATTTTTTTTTCAGTTGCAATTGTTCCATTCACTTTCTTCTGGGTTCTTCTTTGTGTCTTCTGCTAACTCTCCATCATCTGCTGTCCATTTGTCCTTTCTTCTTTCCTAGTTTTTTTTCCATTCTCTCTACATCTGCTTTAACATACTAATCATTCTCCTTTTGCTCTTTCCTCATTCCTATTTCATCCACTCAAATTTTACCCCTCCATCCTCAATCCCCACTTACTCTCCCAATACCCGGCCAATTGTAGATTTTTCTTCCCTCCCACACAAAATATATTTCCCCTCTCCATTTCACTCTCCCAGCCCCATCCCATTCTAATCGTCCCCCAACATCAACTCCCTTCTAGCTCCTGCCCCACCCAGCATCCGCTCCCTTCTAGTCCCCGCATCATCAGCCCATTTCCAGTCCTAGCTCCCTCCCCTCACAGCCCATTTCCTTTCCAAGCCCCCCCTCCCCATCAGCCCATTTCCATTCCAAGCCCCCTTCCACTCAGCCCATTACCATTCCAAGACCCTGTCCCCATCAGCTATTTGCAGTTCAAGCTCCCCCTTCTACTCGGCCCATTTCCAGTCATAGCACCCCCCCCCCCCAGTCCATTACCAGTTCTAGCCCCCCCCCTAGCCCATTATCGGTCCTAAGCCCCCCAACAGCCCACTTCCAGGCCTAACCCTTCCATCGCCCTATCTTCATTCTTAGCCCCCCCATAACCCCATTTCAGTCTTAGCCCCCCAATCAGACCACCTCCAGTCCTAACCCCCATCTGTCCATTACCAGTCCTAACCCCCATCACCCCATTTTCAGTACTACCCCCCCCAGCCACACATCAAGTCCTTCTCCCCCCCCCACATCAAGTCCTGCTCCCCCCCCACATCAAGTCCTGCTCCCCCCCCCCGTCCTGCTCCCCCCATCAAGTCCTGCTCCCTCCCCCCCGGGAAAATTAAACTTTAAAAAAAACCCAGCTTCTGCTGCTGCTGCCGCCGCTGCCGTGGCCGGCAATAGCAGCAATATCGCAAGTCCCGCGGGCTCCGTTCCCCCCCCCTTCCTTCCTTCCTGCTTGCCTGCCAGTTCTCCGCTTCGGCTTCGCCTTTCAGAGCCGCGAAGGGAGAGCTTCTCCCTCGTGACTCTGTTCAGCCCGCTGGGGCTGATGGGAAAGTAAGAACGTCTTGTAGAAGGTTTCCTGGAGGCCAGAAGAATGTCCTTCACTTGTTGAGACAGGTCTAGATCCTGAAAGTCTAGCCCTTGAGTAACCAGGCCTTGAGATGTAGGGACTAGGGACTGGGGTGCAGTAGAGATCCGGTGTCCTGGGACAGAAGATCTGGGGCACTCCCTAACTCCAGAGGGGTGGCTTGAGAGAGATGCAGGAGAAGAGGATACCATGTTTGCCTTGGCCAGGAAGGCGCTATGAGTATCATGCATCCCTTGTCCCTCTGGAGTTTGAATAAGGTTTTGGGGATTAGAAGGATTGGTGGAAATGCATATAGGAAATCCTGACCCAGGTGAAGCAGGAATGCATCCCTGGTTTGACAGTTCTGTGCTGGAAGTCTGGAACAAAACCGGGGAAGTCTGGCATTCTGTGGACTTGCAAAGAGGTCTATGTCTGGTGTTCCCCAGACACGAAAAACTCGAGCAAGATGATAAGAGTGGAGTGACCACTCGTGTGGCAGGAGTACTCGACTGAGTCTGTCTGCCCAAACGTTTTGAACACCTGGAAGATAGACTGCTCGCAGATGAATGTGATGCTCTCTGGCAAAGGCCCATAGTCGCAGAGCTTCGTTGCATAGATGCAGAAAGCCTGTTCTGCCTTGTTTGTTGAGGTAAAACATGGCTACTTGATTGTCTGCTTGCACCAGAACGGTTTTGTTTATGAGCTGGGTGCAAAAGACTCGAATAGCATTGGAGATGGCTCTGAGTTCTAGGTTTATATGAAGAAGAGCCTCCTGTGGAGACCAAAGGCCTTGCGTTGATAGATGTCCAAGTGGGCTCCCCAACCCATCTTGGAGGCATCTGTTGTGAGGATAGCCTGAGGTTGTGGCTGCTGGAAAGGAGAGCCTATTAAAAGGTTTTGCAGAGATTGCCACCAACGGAGAGACAGAATCAGGCGTGTGGTAACCCTGATTTTGTCTGAAAGGCTTCCTGAGGCCTGGGACCATTGGGAAGCTAAGGTCCACTGGGCCGCTCTCATGTGAAGATGAGCATAAGGTATTACATGGATGGTAGATGCCATGTGACCTAGTAGGCGAAGCATCTGTCGAGCAGTGAGGAAGGTCTGCAGCACTGCTTGAGATGCTAGCTCGATGATTCGCAGACAGCGTGGTTGGGGCAGAAAAGCCCTTGCAAGCTGTGTGTCCAAGTGAGCACCTATAAACTTGAGAGTTTGAGAAGGGGTGAGCTGGGACTTTGGAAGATTTATGACCAATCCCAAATACTGGAGTATTTCTTTTGCTCGTAACTGGGCCTGATGAGCTTCTTGAGATGACTGTGCTCAGATGAGCCAATCGTCCAAGTAAGGGAAGACAAAAATCCCCAGGGTCCTCATGAATGCTGCTATTACTGACATGCATTTTGTGAAGACCCTTGGAGCCGAGGCCAGCCCAAAGGGAAGGACTCTGTACTGGAAATGTCTTCCCTGGACTAGGAACCGAAGGAATTTCCTGTGATCTACATGAATAAGGATATGCATGTAGGCATCTTTTAAATCTAGAGAACATAGCCAATCTTGCCTGTGAAGGTATGGTAGAAGAGAGCCGAGGGAAAGCATTTTGAACTTCTCTCGGACTAGATATTTGTTCAGCTCTCTGAGATCTAGGATTGGCCTTAAAACCCCTGGGTTTTTTTTTGGAATGAGAAAATAGGGGGAGTAAAACCCTGTGCCTTGTTGGTATGAGCTAGAAGAGTAGAGACTTCTTGTAGCAAGAGGTCTATGCCTAGAGGTTGAGAGTCGAACTGTTTTACTAGTGTGGGTGGTGGCAAGCTGAGGAAACAAAGCTTGTACCCCAGACTCACTATGGACAAAGTCCAGGCCTCTGATGTGACTTGTTGCCATCGGTTGGCAAAGTGGCAGATACGGCCCGGAATGTTTAGAGGTTCCGGCCCCAACACAGGAAGAATGAGTAAGTTCTCTAGACAAGAGTCAAAAACCCTGAGGGGGCTGCGTCTGCTGAACCGGCTGAGGTTTGGGTTTTCTTTGTCTCGCCTGTTGTTGCCCTTTCTGGGGAACATATGTCTGTTGGGTGGCAGATGGATAGAACCTTTTCTTCTTAGAGAAGAAAGGTTTCTTAAAGGACTTTTTCTTAGCTGGGTTAGTAGAAATTTTTGACAATCTATTCAAAGTGGCATTATCAGTGTCAAGCTGATTAGCCTTAGATTGCCAATCCTTGCCAAAAAGATTTTCTCCAGTGCAAGGAATATTCCCCAGCTTTTCCTGCACCCATTCCTCCAAGTAAGAAGCTTGGAGCCAGGCAATCCATCGTGCTCCTATAGCTATAGCAGAAGTCCTGCTAATACATTCAAAACAGTCAAAGGTAGCACGATTCATGAACTTAGAGACATTCTGAGCATGTTTGACTAGTAATAAATGGTCTGCTCTTTTATCCTCTTGAAGAAAGGGGTTCAAAAGCTCTAAGATTTTTGTAACCTCCTCAAGAAACATTCCCATGTATAAAATATAGGAACTAATCCTTGCTGAAAGCATGGATGCCTGAAAGCATCTATGCCCAAAAGCATCCAGGGTTCTAGATTCACGACCTGGTGGATTAGAAGAGTGTCTCTCTGTACTCTTAATCCGTCTCATGGCAGACTCCACCACCATAGAGTGATGTGGTAGTTGAGCCTTCTGAAAACCTGGACAAGGTGGCACTCAATACATAATGTCAAGACTTTTAGAATGTGGGGTTACTGTTAAAGGAGTTTCCCACATTCGTAACATTAGATCATGCAAGATCTGATCTATAGGGAGCATAGCTGCTTCCTTTGGAGCCAAGGGGTATTGTAGAATTCTTAATTCTTCTGCCCTAGGCAGTTTTTTAGGCACCACTGTAATGGCAAGAGCCCTTGCCATATCATGCACAAAATCGTGAAAAGACATGTCCTCAGGAGGAGACATCCTACGTTGAGGAGAAAGAGTTGAATCTTGTAGAAGTTCAGCTCTGGTACCAGTGGAGTCATCTGAGTCATCGGAATCGAAAGACTCAAAGGGAGGAAGCACCGGGTTCTCCTTCAAAAGCTGTCTTAGGTACCGCTCGAGGTCGGTACCAAAGCGAGTCGGTACCTGATCCCCCATGCTTGAGAGTGATTCCAAACTCGGCATCGGGGGAAGGAAAAATTTCACTTACCGTTAATTTCCTTTCCTGGAATACTGCTAGACCAGTCCAGACAAACGGGTTATGCACCCCTGCCAGCAGATCTTGGAGACAGAGAATTCTACCAGAGCTCTGATAGGCTGGAGCCTGGTGATATAATCCTACCCCTAGGGGTCTCCCTCAGTTACATCCACAAGCTAACGCAACATGAACTGTAACATCACCCCAGAGGGTCTCAAGTGAACTATATACAAGGGAGCCGAAGAACTCCCTAGAGCTGAACAGTATCCACCTACGAACCCATGGACTGCCCATGGCGAGGCATACCGGCAAAGAGAAGAACCGCGGTCGGCGGCTGCACCGCACCAGCGGCACTCCAACAAATAGCAGGGCGGTCCTGGACTGGTCTAGCAGTATTCCAGGAAAGGAAATTAACGGTACGTGAAATTTCTCCTTCCAGTTCATACTGCTAGACCAGTCCAGACAAACGGGCAGTACCCAAGCTACCTGCTTTCAAGGGGGGGCAAGGCCGCCGACAGCTCAGCAACTCCAAAACGGACCTCCTGACGGGCATGAACGTCCAACCGATAATGACCGACAAAGGTGGCGAATATCGAGAGGAACTACATGAGACCTCCCGGCCCACAAAGTTGCTTGCACCCGAGAGGAGTGAGCACGGAGTCCCGGTGGAGCTGGCTCTCCCAGAAGAAGGTACGCCACCTCAATGGCCTCCGTAACCCATCTAGAAATGGTAGATTCGGAGGCCGCGGATCCCCGACGAGAACCCGCGAACAAGACAAAAGAGGAACAGTCATATGGAAAGGTCTTGCGACCCCCAGATACCGAAAAAGAACCTTCTTAAGGTCCACGGCCCGCAACGGAGACCGACCACTGTCACACTGCGCCTTTGGAAAAGACGGAAAGAAAAGAGGCTGGTTAACAGCGAACGGCGTCAGCACTTTGGGCAAAAAAGGAAGGGACAGTTCGCAGAAAAACGCCTTCGGAGGAAAACGAGAGATAGGGATCTCGACACGAGAGAGCCTGGAGCTCAGAAATACGGCTTGCCGAAGTTATGGCCACCAAGAAGACTGCCTTCAGAGCCAAATCTAGAAGAGAACAGGCCCTCAGAGGCTCAAAGGGAGGAGCAACAAGGGCACAGAGGACAAGCACGAGAGCCCAACGCAGAGGAGGTCGGAAGGCCCTAACTCCGTGGAGGAACCGAGACACGTCCGAATGCGAAGCTATCGATCGCCCCGCTATAGGACCCCGAAAACAAGTTAAAGCGACCACTTGTACTCGCAAGGAATCGAGCGCCAATCCCTTATCCACTCCGGCCTGTAAAAAGGACAGGATGTCCGGAACACCGCAACGCCAGGGTGAGAGGTTATTTCGCGAACACCAACCATCAAGAGAAGCCAAACCCGAGCGCAAGTCAGCGTCGTGGTAGACCGCCGCGCCGTGAGAAGTGTCACGACCACGCAAGGCGAATAGCCGTAGCGAGCAAACCGGCAGCGTTCAATAGCTAGGCCATAAGCGAGTAAGGAGCTGGGTCTTCCATCTCCACCGGTCCCTGAATCAGAAGGCCGAGAAACGCCTCGAGGCAGAGCAGCGACGCCCCAGACAGATGGAAGAGATCCGCATACCATGGTCCACGAGCCCAATTCGGAGCCAGCAGGAGCACAGGGCCGAGACAGTCTCGGAGCCGCTGGAGAACCATGCATATCACGGATCAGGAAGGGAAAACACACAGGAGAAGATGAGTCGGCCACGGTTGAGAGAGAGCATCTATGCCGTGCGCTCCCTCGTCCCTCCAATGGCCGAAGTACAGCGAAGCCTCGGCAGTCTGCGCCGTAGCCATTAGATCCATGGTCGGTAGTCCCCACAGGTGAACAATGGACCGGAACGCATCCGGCTGCAGAGCCCAGCCCCCGGGCTCCAGAGAGTGCCGGCTGAGAAAATCGGCTTACACGTTGTTCACACCTGCGATGTGCTGTGCCGATAGCCTGAAGATGTTCCTCCGCCCACAGGAGGAGCAAACGCCTCTCCTGTGAGACATCCGGACATTGCGTGCCGCCTAGGCGGCTTAGGTAAGCCACCATCATGGCGTCGGAAAGGATCCGAACCACACACCGCCGCAGAAGAGGCTGAAACTGAAGAAGGGAGAAGCGCACTTTCCGCGTCTCGAGACGATTGATAGACCCGTGGGCTTCGCGAGGTGACCAACTCCCCTGCACCGAGGCCAAGCCGCAAGGCGCTCCCCAACCGGAGAGGTCGGTGACTGGCGTCACCAAGATCCAGCGCAGAGACTCCAGAGGGACCCCCCGTAGAAGATCGTGTGCCTGAAGCCACCAGCGGAGGCTGCGGCGCACCGGCAGAAGCAAAGGCAACCGGATTCGATAACTCTCCGAAACCGGCGACCAACGATATAGAAGCGCCGTCAGCAAGCAGCGCATGTGCGCTCTGGCCCACGGAACGAGGGCTATCGTTGCTGCCATGGACCCCAAGAGTTGAAGGTAGCCCCAAGGCCGAGGCGCCGCTGGACCCAAGCAGCAGCAGAGCTGAAGAGAGATCTTCTGAAAACGTTCCTGAGGTAGAAACACCCGTCCCCGATGAGTGTCGCACCCAGCCCCTAGAAAATCCAGGACTTGAAGCATCCCAAAATAGACAGAGTAACGGCCCAGTCCTCCTTCTAACGGTGGACCGGGACGAATGGCATCTAAACACTGGAGCCTTTAAATGAAGCAACATCCGCTGCCCATTGACGCATGCTGAGCCATCTCCGAGCTACCGACACCGGTGCTAGGAAGCGAGCCGACAGCCGCAAGAGATCACAGAATGCCTCTGCCCGGAATGCAGCGATGGATTTGAAATGAACCAACTCGGGAACACCTGGAAGCTGCTGAATCCATCGAAGGGAGGCCCGAGCTGCTAGACCTCCGCATACCCCTGCAAGAAGGAAATAGCGGGCGAAGGAAAACCCGTCTTTAGCAGCCTCCCAACTCTTTAGGTCTTGCTGGTCGCGGAGCGCCTCTCCGCCTTCAACCGGAAGTGTGGTATGCCTGATGACCCTGGTCAGAATGCATCAACTGTCTGGTATGTCAGCCAACGGTCCAAGTGAAAGGGAGACCAAGGGTATAACTGACCAATACCGCGTGCCGTACGAATGCCCTGGAAAATGGGATCCGGCTGCAACCGGATTTGAGAATCCGGAGGATCAGGCGTGTCAGCTAGGGGGAGCGACTCCATCACCTGTGTGATTAGAGCCGGCAACTCCTCTTTCCGAAAAAGGCTGAGAACCGCCAGCAAAGAAAACAGACGGAGAATATTCCCCATCTCCGTACTCCAACGAGTCAGGGCTGACCTCCGAAGATATAAAGTCTTCTTGAATATCCATAGTACCCCGCAAGGCACATGCAACGCTCCAAGGACGACGTACTGCTCAAAGGTCTGAGGACTTATGGGACCACTTGCGAGACCACGCCATATGCTTGCCTGCTACTGGGCAGGTGTAGGAGATATTCCAAAAGACTCCAAAAGTCACAGGTGTCATGCCAGATGGAAGAGTGTGAGGAAGGCACTGCCAGTCAAGGCTGCTGTGGCCTCCAGCGGCTGTGGAAGCGACATGGGAGCTGACTGAATCCTTTCCTGCAGGAAGATCCTGCAGCAGGGGCTCTGAGGAGGGAGGCGATAAGGTGCTGATGAACCCATCTAGCAGCGCAGTGGGAATGGGGAAAGAGTCTCCGGGATGCAGCGTGCAGGTGGAACACAAGCAATCTATTAATTCCCCCTTCGGCTGATTACATATCACATATAATACAGCCAGAGAAACAAGCATTGTAGAGACTTAAACCACCTTTCCTCTTTTTTTTTTTTTTTTAGCATTTAAAACAAAAATCAAGGTAGGCTCAGGGAAACCAAAGACTCTTCAAAGAAAAGGATTTTGAAACTCCCCATGCCTCCACAGCATGTTTAAATGTGTGGAAACTGCTGTCTAGAGCTGTGCCCTCCAAAAAGAAACACTGAAGAGAAAAACAAAATGGCCGCTGGCACAGAAAAACTGTCAGGTATTCACTGAGCTGAGAAGGGAACTGTCAGTCATTCACTGTGCTGGTACAGAGAAACTTTCAAAGTCAGGGTAAGGCAATTACAGTGACTGAAAGTAGGGAAATTAGAGTTTGATCCCTCCGCAGCCACTCAGACCTCCATGGTAGGGGCTGAAAGGTGTTTCTGGGGAGGGATGTAGAAGCTCAAACCCAGCTGTACGGAAGATTACAGTGAGTATGCTTAAATAGGCCGAGCCCAAAACAGTCAGGATCCAAAACACTGACTGAAAATTCCAATCAAATGGTATATTGAATAAGACAGGTACAATATTCCAGTAAGACGTACAAAGTAACCCGGCTGCAGTTTGTGGATTAAGAATTTAAAGTAGGAACTTCAAAACTCAGAGGCAGCCGGTCCGGATGCAGTTGAAATCAACCCAGGGCAGCTGAGGCAAGTAAGAAAAAAACAGGCTACTCATAGTTTTCTTTCAGAAAATGATACCTGAACTTCCTGGGGATGTCCAAACCCTCGTGGCAAAGACTCAGCGCAGCGTAAAGCCAATGGGAGAGCTCCACTGAAGCCAGGCTCAGGAGTTTCCAAGTTTATCTGGGGAATCAAGACGCTGGGGGAAGAGCACAGCTGATTCTTGAGGTCCCTGTGTTTCTTCTGACAGCCTATGCAGCATAGACCTGAATAAGGCATAGTGAGAACTAAAAAAAAAACAAAACCTCTGCCCCGCAGGAACAGGCATTTAACAATATTCCCCATAATAGGTAATGCCTCAGCCAGCCTTCTTTGTTGGGCACAGTGGGGGATGGAACCCATGAGCCCTGCAGCATTGGTCAGTGTCTTAGCATTGTACTATGGCTCTGAATTGCATCCTGTTCTCTATTCATGCCTTCCGTACTTTTTATTCATTATGTTAATACATAGGCAGAGAAAAAAGAACTCCCCACACAACTCACAGCTAGCAAGTGTTGTGGAAAAAACTTAAACAGCAATAGAGGTGCTAGAAGCCAGCAAGTAGAGAAGGAATCTGGCTTCCCGCCAAAAACCGGGGCTCATTAGCTATTCAAAATGGCCGCCGTCAAAAATAAACCTCAAAAAGAGTGAATTAAAACCCCCAAAAGCTAAGGAATTAACTTAAAAAGTCAAAGGACAAGGTGGGAGGGTTGCAGGCATGAGAGAAATGCCTAAAATCGCTGAGAAATCAAGAAAAATAAATCTAGTCACCACAGAGCTGTCAGACATCAGTGGGAGAAAGACAGGCTTTGTACTCACAGTACCGAAAGTGCAGAGAAGCCACGGACCGCTGCTCAGACCACTGCCAGCTGCCTCACCACTAAAATCAGCCCCAGGGACTGGATTTTAGGAGGCTTACCATCCAGCTAAATAGTCCTCTTGACTAGTGCTGGGAAGTACATAGTTACCCTGTTAGCCAAGTTGATTATCCTGTTCATATGTAAACACAAAGTACTATTGGAAATGTGTATGTTCACTGTTTATTGTAAACCGCGCTGATGCTGAATAGCGCGGTATAAAAGAGACTTTAAATAAATAAATAAATAAAAAATAAGTCTTCACATCAGCGATCTCTACTGTGACAGGACACAGGAGCTCAGCTGGAAAACAACCTGGTGCTCAGATAAGTACACTGGCAACTACAGGGTATAATCTCTCCAAAAGAAATCACAAAGAAATAAATCATTTTAAATGTTTTTGAAGGAGCAAAAAAAACAAAGCATCCAGATCTGCTAGAGACAGAGAAAAACTGAGGGAGACCCCTAGGGGTAGGATTATATCACCAGGCTCCAGCCTATCAGAGCTCTGGTAGAATTCTCTGTCTCCAAGATCTGCTGGCAGGGGTGCATAACCCGTTTGTCTGGACTGGTCTAGCAGTATGAACTGGAAGTAAGCTTGCCGAAGCAGGTACTGACAGCGATACCGGTGCCTGTGGAACGGTCTGCAGTGACTTTAGCGGTACCGAAGTAGCCAAAAGATTCGCTAGACTACGTTCAATGGCAAGGAGTCTTTTATCCATTACCATTTCCAATGCCGGGGTGTCGGTACCGATGGAAGCAGCCGATGGAAGCAGCCGCCTGGAGCCTCATCACCCCACCTTTAAACATGCTCTGACGACCCACCTCTTTTCCCTTGCTTTTAACCCTCCTCCCTCCTAGCCTTAACCTCTTCCCTGCGCTGACTGTCCTTTTCTCGCTCTCTTCTCTCTATCCTTTATTGAATTGTAATTTACTTTTACTTTTCCGGCCTTGTGCCATGCTGTAGTGAAGATTGTATTGTAAACCGCTCTGCTTATTACTGAAGGGCGGTCAAGCAAATAAATAAACATAAACATAAACCCCCGAGCATGGAACAGGAACGTCCATCAAGTCCGAAGTCTCGAGAACATCCTGGAGCCCCGATAATGCTTTGGAGCCCGAAGACTCCTGCCGGGGCTGTTTTGCCGGTGCAGGATCCTCGAGGGCAACGCCAGAGGCATCTCGATACTTAGAGGGAGATCTACCTCTCGAGGACCGGCTTGACTTAGATTTATGTTTACTTACCTGAGATCTCTGGGAAGAAGTAGAGGCCCTGGAGGACACTGATGCTATTGACATTGTGTCCGATGCAAACAGGGCACCGAGTTGATTTGCTCGATTCTGAAGACTTCTTTTAGTCAGCTTCCTGCAGGAGAGACACTCCACTGGGCAACGGTCAGGACCTAAACATTTAAGACACCAGTCATGGGTGTCTGTGACAGAAATGGTGCTGGCACACTTTGAACATTTCTTGAAACCAGTAGCTGGTTTCTCCATGTTGAAAAGAAGAGGCCTAGTGGCCAAAATGGCGCCAAGCACCAAGCAGGGGAAAAACCCCTGACAGAAAAACACACGTTTTGCGTCTTTTTTTTTTTTTTTGAAGAAAGAAAGAAAGAAAAAAGACCAGTGGGCGTCGAAGTAAGGCAGGCACGACCACAAAAAATACAAAAATAAAGTAGAATTTTCTGCGGTGACAGGGTGCACGTCCTGTCGGCTCCGCGGAAAACGAAGAACTGAAGAGAGCGAGGTAGATAGGCGGGAAGGCAGCGCGCATGTGTGGATGCACACTCCCAAAGGCGTTCCTATTGGACGCTGGGGAGTGTTCCCACGCGGGCTCCGTCGGTACCGACGATACCCATATGTGAAGACTCATTCCTGCTTGTTCCTGGAGATTAGCTGCAACACAATGTTCTGGGATGCACTGAATGCATGTTGGGACATACACTGACAGCTAGTGCAGGGCCATGATAGTGTGGAACGATTCCCGCACTAGCTCGCGTTAGGGTTGTGAATGGGCAGGGTAAGGGCAGAAAGTGGGCATGGTATGCTCTGTACAGTTAGAATGGGGTTCACACCGCATGGTAACAAAATTAGCGCAGGATCATTTAACGCCACCTCAATAGGTGGCATTAGGTGCACCCTCGCTAACACTGCACACATAATGCGACAGGGCTCCACGTTAACTGCCAGGGAAATGCATTAAACAGTAAACATGGAGGTATTGCACCTAACACGCCATCGTTTCAGAGTTCTTACTGCATTAGGTGCAACACTACAGCTCCCTTTAGTAAAGAGGCCTCTTAGAAAGGGAGCCTATTCTGTTTGAAGTTACAGTGAAGATGGAGACAGGTCAGCATAGCCTACTCTCCAAACTTTATAAAGTGCTGGATGTGCCCACTGATGAGAAGCCCAGGTACATATGAGCATGGGAGGAGGATTTGGGGAGGAATGTACTGCTAAACAATGGGAGGACTTCTATAGGCCACAAATCACATTTTGGTCTCTGCCCAGCTAACAGAAAGATCTTGTACAGCTGGTATCCGACTCCTTAGCGACATCATTGACTTTTTCCTAATAGGGACATTGCCTGTTGGTGTAACTGAGGGGACTTTTATTCACATCTGGTGGTACTGCCCAAAAGTATATCAGTTTTGGGTGAGGTTTGCAGATTCGCTCCAGGACATAGTGAGGACTTGTCTGCCTATGACGTCCAGGACCTTTTTGTTGCAACATCTACCAGGAAATATTGACAAAGGGTGTCACTCTAAGAAGGGGACTGTTGCAGTGGTTGATACGGAAGGACAGACTAGATAGGCCATGTGGTCTTTTTCTGTCATCATGTTTCTATGTTTCTAAGATAAGAGCCCTTATTGCGGCTACCAGGAGTGAAGTGGCAAAATGCTGGATATTTAACACTGCTACCTTGACACTCCACTCTGGAACAAAGATTTTGTATGGTCTTCATGAGTAAACTTACAGCGATTTGCCATGCTTAATTAAGTAACTTTGAGAGGACCTGGCTCCATTTATTGCTCATCATTCATGTGATGTATTGCTGATAGTTGTAAAACTTTTTTTTAAGTTCTTACAAATCCAAATACATTATATTAATGAATTCACTTTTACTGCATATTTGTTTACACCTTCAAAAAATCTCTAATAAATTGGTATGGTAAAACGTGCCATTGATAAATCATGCAAACTCATTCCCAATAAGTTGTGTCTATCTATACAGTAAGCAATTTTGTTGTTGTTTTTTTGTAATGTGTAATGGAACAACACACAGAACTCTTGCTGAGGGTTGTCTTCAAATATAAATGGAAAAACTCACCTAGTGAAAGTGCTGTTTATTACCATGAAGATGGATCTGGGTTTGATGCCTGTTGCAGGTCCTCCACTCCCTGGGTCAGTTTGTGCATTGCTGAAACCTAGTGGTCCAATTTAGGACCCATGTTTGCAGAATTCTGGAAGGATCCCTGGTCCACTGTCAACGGTCAAGGATCTTCACAGCAATAACTGGACTACTGAGGAGGGGAGAAATTTCCTGAGCTGGAGTGGTGAGAGAATAGGTGCACAATGGCAGCAATCTCTGTAGGAAGCCAAATTATTTAGGAACAGTGACAGAAGAGTGACACTGAGGGAAGTCCCAAACCCACACAAAAAGTCACTGGGGGGCCGCTGGGATCTGTGAAGGTATATTTTTGAAAGCCCGTTCCAGTGCCTCTTGGGGTATACTAGTCAAAACATCTGAAATTCTGGAGGAGGAGCAGTAGAGGAGTTGGACATGTAAATGCATTTTGAAATCTACATATCTCTGTACTGAAAGATAAATATCTCTTATCAATATCTCAGAAAACAGAGTTGTGCAGAATCAAGGCCCAAACACAAGCAGGGAGGTGTTAATTTCAGAAATGTGCACATGTGAAATTTCAACATGGGTGTCGGCACCAGTATTTCAGAACCTGCACATAGATATGATACCACATCAATGTGCGGCTTGACCATTTTGCAAACAGAAACATGCAATGGCATGACAGTAAACAAAGAGGCCTCACTATTTACCTATTATCCTTTGCTGAGGGTGAGAAAATAATTTGGGGCGTGAGAGGGCAGTCCCCTGTTATCTCTACTATTGAGAGCTGGTCAAAATGGGCACATTTGGAAGGTCTATTCATGCCAAAGAGCAGATCTAAATATGGCTACGTCTGTTGGCAGGTTTACACATGCATCAATATTATGAAATACATACTGGCCTTGCATCATCCAGGACTAGAGAAGATGCAGATACTGCAGATGAAGGTAACATCCCTACTGCAGAGTGGTGCAGGGATTTTTTATTGTATCATTCATTTGATTGAAAAATCTGCAAAGTTCTTAAGGCCAGAGTAATCTGCAGAGATTGAGACTTTTAGGGCACTGTGTCGACACCTGGACTTCCACCCTTTCATCCACACTTGATTCCACTGCTCCCCTCCGTCCTATCTCCTCTCATCCCTCCTCACACCATCCCTGGTATCACCCAGGCTTACGTCTACAATGTATGTATCTTCGTTGCGCAGTGCAGTCATGGCGCAAGCATCCTTCTGATGTTACCCTCTTTATTTTTCATTCTGAACAACAAACTTATCGTTCCATGATATCCGCTGCCAAACAAGCACACTATTCAAACCTTACCACCTCAGCCTCTAATTCATTCCGACGCCTTCATCAGGTTCTCAATCATCTTTCCTCATCCTCTACCATCTCTCCTCCTTGTGTCCCCTTCTGCTGCCCCCAGTCCGACTACACTTGCCACCTTTTTCTCAGACAAGATTCAGTCTCTCCGCTCATTTGGTTTCTGTCCCCCTCCTCTCTCACCTCCCCCTGCTTCTCCCACACCTGTTCCTCCTTGTTCTCCCTCGCTCCCACATATTTTCCCACACACTTGGTGTGAGTTTCAGCCCGTTACCCCTTCTGAACTTGTCAAGGCAATCTCTACTTCTCACAAGACCACCTGTCCTCTTGACCCACTCCCTTCCTCTTGGCACCTTGACCAATCACTCACGCTCATCCCTAACATTCTCCTCATACTCAACTCTAGCCTTACCTCCGGCTGCTTCCCCACAAGCTGGAAGCACGCTCTGGTCCGCCCTCTCCTTAAAAAATCAACCCTCGATCTTGCTGTTCCCACCAATTGGCGTCCGGTTTCCAACCTCCCTTTTTTGTCCAAAGTCCTCGAAAAACTTGTTTTCCTGCAACTTGCCTCTCATCTCGATTCCACCCTTTCACTACACCCCCGTCTATCCGGATTTAGGGCTGGCCACAGTACTAAGACTATTCTCTTGGCACTCCTCAGCGAAATATATCGTTCTCATGATCGTGGTGATTTATCTGTTGCTGTTTCTCTGGATCTCTCTGCTGCATTTGATGTTGTTGACCACCGCACCCTTCTCACCCGTCTATCAGACATTGGTATTCACGGCACTGTTCTTCACTGGTTTCGGTCCTTCCTTTCATCTCGTACTTTTGCTGTCCAGTCAGGCCTCAATACTTCCCCCTCCTTTCCCTTGCACTGCGGTGTCCCCCAGGGTTCCATCCTTGCTCCCCTTCTTTTCAACGTCTTCCTTGCCCCTCTTGCCCTGCTCATTCAACAGGCTGGCATATCTGCTTACTTCTATGTGGATGACATTCTTCTAGTTCACCATACGAGCTCTTTGGCCCCGGATCTTTCTGCACTCAACACATGTCTTGCGTCCATCTCCACTTGGTTCATCAGTAATTTCCTTCTCGTCAACCCCTCCAAGTCCTCCGCTATGTGGTTTACTTTTGGTGCCCCCTCCCCTAACCTGGAGCTCGTTATGTCTACCCTCCCTATCCCTTTGGTTCCCACTCTCTGTTATCTTGGTGTGACTCTTGATCCCTTGCTTTCCTTCCACCAATACATATCTGCAATCGCACGTAGCTCTTTCTTCCATCTTTGCAAGATTCGGGCTGTTCGGTCATTTCTTCCAGTTTCATCCCTAACCACCCTTGTCCTCTCACTGGTGATCACTCGGCTTGACTACTGCAACTCACTCTTCGCAGGTCTCCCTCAATATCAGCTTCGGCGTCTTCAATTAATTCAAAATACAGCTGCCCGCCTTCTCACATCATTCCTCCCCTCATGATCACGTTACCCCCTGTCTTCTGGCCCTTCACTGGCTCCCCATCAAGGTTAGATTTAAATACAAGCTTCTCACCATCACACACAAGGTTCTTCATACTAGCACACCCCAGTATCTGGCTGACATCATCTATCTTCAGCCACCTCCCCGTCTACTTCGCTCTGCTCACGGCAACCGTCTCTTTCTCCCATCTCCTGCCCAAGCTCGCCTTGAACTAACTCGTCATGCCGCTTTCTTCTTTTTGAGCCTGGCTTTTTGGAACTCCCTCCCACTCTCCCTCCTCACTGAACTGTCCTTTCCCCAGTTCCAGTCTCTCCTCAAGACCCACCTTTACTGTCAGGCTTATGATCTCCCTACTCCGCCTGACTCCTCCACACTCCCCCAGGTAGATCCCCCACTTGCAAAAATTCTATGACCCAACGTTGTTCACAATCACCACAGCTCCCCTCCCCCTCCCACCATTGGTGCCTTGTTGTGTCTAATATTCATGGCGTTTTTTGTCCATTGCTGTCCTCTGCTATCTTTCTCTCTGCCTTTTCTATTTGCTTTTCTATCGATTTGTTGGCGTTCCTTTTCATCTTTTGTTTCTAGCAGTTTTGATTTTTTTATTGTACACCGCCACGACACCTTGGTAAAGGCGGTATATCAAATAATGCAAATAAAGATAAAGATCTTTATAAATGGTTCCCAGCACTATCCTTATAATAGATTTTCATAAAAGGTGAGGTAAGCAATTCATTGACTGAACTGACAAAAATCAAACCTCAGCCTCCAGAGCAATGAAAATGAGCTAAGGAGAAAGCAAAAGCAGAGTCCTGCACAAGAAAAATGATGACAACCGCACATGTTCTGTGCCATAGCAAGGCACAAACAGGTCATAATCGTGGGGCGAAGAATCAATGCTGATACAGGAAAAGGTACTGCAAAGGTGGGTTGATGGTGCTAGAATTTTAACAGTTCAGAAAAATCAGCATGGGAGTTGGCGTGTTTTTATGCTTCAATGTGGCACCACTAGAGTTGAGTATTGTTAGACTGGTGCTTACTAACTACCTTCAAACTATATCTTTCGGAGTTCTGCTCTTGCTTAGACTAATGAGATAGCACTGAGAAATCACAACAACC
Organism: Ichthyophis bannanicus; assembly: GCA_033557465.1. Taxonomy (NCBI): domain Eukaryota; kingdom Metazoa; phylum Chordata; class Amphibia; order Gymnophiona; family Ichthyophiidae; genus Ichthyophis; species Ichthyophis bannanicus. Next base: position 431,340,022 of record CM066035.1, read on the forward strand.
AGAACTTTTGTTCGAGAAAACTGAGCTGCGACTAGCACCTGCTCCAAAGAACTATGGTGCTCCTCCCCCCCCCCCCCCTTTTAATTTTTTTTTAACTAGATGCTTGAAATCATTGCGAGAGGGGATGGAGATAAAGTGAAGAAAATCTGCTTAGTCTCAGTCAGCCGACTTCTACGTAGAAGACTTATTTTGAAGTTTGAGGAGCTGCTCTTTGTCATCGCATAGCTCCCGGAGATGGAAGAGGAAATGTTTTCTACCTCTCAGAGGACAGCCTTCCAAATTCAAAGCAGTTATCTTGTTTGTGACTTTGATCTAGGCAGAAGACACAGATCATATATATCTGTCATTATTTGCCACCTTGTGGTTAACAAGTCATACAAGCGCCAAATCCAGTTATTCTCAGCCTTGGCCCTATGCTGAACAAATAAAAGAAAATAAAACCTTTTTTTCTTCTTCTTTTTATCCAAAAAGATCATGAAAATAAAGAAAAATGGATGAAAATTTTCAAAAACAGTGACAACAAAAAACTTTATGAAAGGAGAGTTTTGTTTCACATCTGGAGAGTGGAAAAACAAAAACTCACTTGTGTGGGTGATAAACGGAGTTACTTACCTGTAACTGGAGTTCTCCGTGGACAGCAGGATAAGTCAGCCACACTTGGTGACGTCATCCGACGGCGCCGAGACGAAGTACTCTCCATAGCTCAGAAGGGCTTTTCGCCCTTCTGAGCATGAGCCAACTGGCCCCACCCCCTGCCCGCCCCTAGCTAGCCAGTACATCACTAGCTGAGCCTTTTGCCGCTAAGAGGCGGGCATCGGACAGAGGCCGACCCCATCCCAGGGGAGGTGGGCGGGTATGTGTGGCTGACTTATCCTGCTGTCCACGGAGAACTCCAGTTACAGGTTAAGTAACTCCGTTTTCTCCTAGGACAAGCAGGATGAGTCAGCCACACTTGGTGCCTCCAAAGCTGCCAAGTGCTGAGGGGGATGGAGGAGGCCGAGACTCTTCTTCAGGTCTGGCATGACAGCGCGTTGTGACTGTGATCCTCCACATTCTAGATGTGGTTGGAGCTCATGCCCTGCTATCATTCGAGCTCCTAGATCTTCTTGGATGTGTAATTACAGCTGGAGGTGGACTAGCAGCGTTCCTAAGGAGCGACGAGGAGTGCAGTAGGTTAGATTGCCCGGACTTCTTCTGGGGCCGTGGCAACACCACCATCTGCATGACAGCGTGTTGTGTATTGCAGCAGAATATATATATAGGCCTAACAAGGTTAGTAGCAGGCGATGCACCCATAGTGTTGGGGGAACAACAGGCCTGCAGGAACCTAGGCCTGCGGAACATAAGTGGGGTATGCATGAGCAAAAGCAGTGTGCAGTGCCCGTGCCCTGTACGATGGCCTGCAGTCGTTTTCGTGATCGTAATTAAAAAGCGCCTCTGCGAGGTGGCAGAGATGCCGGCCATTGAGCAGTTGTGGTGCAGAGCAACTGCCATGCAGAAGCTGCTGCCTTGGTTGTTCGCACGAAGAGGGGCTTCAATAGGGGAGGCGTCTCTTTTAGCCTTGTTTATTCATTACATATATATATATTTTATATATGGTGGTAAAATTTTTTTTTTTTTTGTAGCCAACTCCGGAAGATGTTACAGAAGGATAAGAGATAGCAGAAGGATAAGAGATAGCCGGCCTTGGGAGGTGTGCCGTTGGGCAGGTGTGATGTAGGTTGGCCAGTATTGGAAACCGGATAATGGGCGTGACGGGCTTCGTTTGACCCATTGTGGTGTACCGTCCGGGCTACACCATCTGAGAGGCGTGCCGGGGTCAAGGCGGCACTGGCTATGTTATAAGAGCGGTATGAGGTTGATCACTGATGTTGCAGTGTCCATAGTCAGCTCCGAGCCCAGCAGTCTGTGGAGGTGGCAGGCGATTGTTAGGGCTGCCTGGTCGGCAAGGACTCACGGCCTTCAGGCCTTACACCTCCCATTGAGGTGAACCATCATTGATTGTGTTTGGTGCACGGGTGATGTGATAGTTCAAGTTCTGGGATGAAGTGTGTGTCACCGTGCCTGTCCTTGGAGTGGCTTGGGCTCTTGCTTGCAGTCTAGCCCTTGCCTGTATCCGGCGTGGCTTGTATGCTTGGGCCCATGCCCGTGTAGCCAAGCCCTTGCCAGTATCCAGTCGTGTTTGTGGAAGCGCCAGTGGCTTGGACCATAGGTCTGGATGCCTTCATCCAGTGGAATCTCTAGGGGTGTAGTCTGTTAGGATTGGGCCAATCCCGGGCACACCGGAGGACTATTTCAGGTAACATACGCTGCACCGCCGAGGGCTGTCAAGAGCAACGGCCTTGTGGAGGTTGTTGTTTATTCGGGTGAGTCGTCCAGGCATGTTTCGGTAAGTATAAGACCACAGGCTCAGGTCTGGATTGCAGCCTGTCAACAGGGTCGGAAGTTAACAGGGTCTGGCTCTGGTGCCGGACTGTCAGCATGCAGATCTGGTGCATCCGCGATGCGGTTCTGGTGCCAGACTGTCAGCATGCAGATCTGGTGCATTCGCGATGAAACCAGCGAAGGACGACGCCTATAGGTTGAGCTCCTGCATGATCCCAAGAGGAAGGAATGCCCGGAGCATCTGTTCCAGCACTGTCCAAGCCGTGGAGTGCCCAGCCGTAGGTATCGTTGCACGGTGGTAACTCCACGACATGGTCCACGTCGGTTCTTGGACCTGTGCCTCAGTCCTGCAACCTGCTGGTGAGGTCGAACATCACTGCCATGGAACACTCTGAGGCAGGTTGGCCCTTGGGTAATCCTAAGGAAGATCCAACTGGGGTCCCAGGCTGGCCATGAGCCTGCCACTCTGCGTTTCTACCTCTAGGACGCTAGGTTCAGCGCCGCAGAGTTTAATGGGCCCGGTGCTCCCCGCGGGGTATAAATATGACCGCGCCATGTACGGGAGGAGTGCATGGGTCTTGACGAGGTTCACCCGGAGATTCAGGGTTAACGGGCGGCCTGGATGATGGGTCAAGCGAGGGCTGCAGGTGGTGGTGGCCGAGCCGTCGTTCCCAGTCCAGGGCCGACATGAGAAGCTGTTGTTGACAGAAGAGGCAGTGCATTTGATTTCGAGAAGTGGAAGGGTGGGATCCCCACCTGATGGTGGATAGTGCATACCTATGACGTTTGTCTGGTGGGTTTGCAGAGGGACCCATGCAACTGCGATAGAGAGGGCACCCGAGTCCGCTGCCGCCACGTTGCGGATATGCTCATGGACTGAACTGTAGAGGATGCAAGGAACACGGATAGGAGGCACGAGGCGCAGGCGGGTGGCCTGGCAGTGGGGCCACTGCTGCTGAGCCAGTGCTGCTGGGTGTGAGGAGTTTTGGGTAGGTGCCTATCATAACTGCCCGTGTCGCAGATTGCTGACCTTCTCCTTGGACAACCACCGTTGTCTTACCCTTAGGATCAGAAAAATGGTTTCTTGAGCCATTTGTCCCGAAGCTCATCTTCCGATCAGTGGATTATGAGCCACTTCCTCGGTACGTGCCTGCATAGATTGGTAGGTAGGCCCCGAAGCTCATGCACTAGAGAGGGAACTATGAGCATTCTCCTCTGTAGGAGCCTGCAGGGGTTGGAAGGGTACTGCTGTCTGCCCTAACCCTAAGTTCGGAGGTAAGTCAACCTGGTGGATGGAGATCTGGGATCAGAATGGCGATGGAAAGGTATATATATAGACATGGACCTGAGTGGGACTTGGCCTGCAACCTCCTGCCCATGCACACACTGGATGTGTGTACTGCACCAGCTGTTGGCAAGGCTGTACCCAGTGGCGGCCTGTTGGGTAATGTCAGGTCTGGTGTGGTGAGCACCATGAACCATGGTCTTAGTGAAGGCCTTGGAAGGACCTACTGCTGGGAACCGGGATTTGTAGAGAGGTTATAGGATGTGGAGGTAGGCCAATGGAGGGTCAAGAGTCTACAGCTCCAGCTGGAAGAAGTCACAACCTGCAGTTCTTGCACTGCTGGAGGGCAGCGCTGGCTAAACTCAAGATCTGGTCTGTACCATGACCCGGAGCGAGCCTTGCAGAGAAGTGAAGTGTGACACAGGACGTGGCCATTGCCTAAGGGAGTACTTGCGTCCCGAGGGAAATTTTTTTTTTTGGGGGGAAGGCAGGAGCTGTGATAACATCATGTTTTGGATCTACAGCTGGGAAGTGAACATGACACCCTCTGCTTTAGGACATACTGTTGCAAGCCCTGCACCCCACTGCCACGGACGCCCAGTAGTCCATACAGGGCAGGTAGGAATTAACCTTTGGAGTTAAACCTTCTTTATAAGACAGATGTCTCAACTGCACCTCTATGAAGGCAGGGACGGTGTGAGATGTGCCACTTAGGGTCAGAGACAGGAGTACACTGACGCGTGGTTAAGACGCAGGCATGGACCGGAAGAGCCTCTAGTGGGTCTGGGAGCGCCCATAGAGCAATGGGCTTCAGGGCAGTCAAGTTCCTACCGCTGAGCTACGCAGCTCAGATCTTCCTCAGAAAGGGCTGGGAGGCCTCGACGAGCGGGGGTCCCTTTATCACGGCCACATCAGTCAGAGGTTGGGTGTAGGTATGACCTGCAGACCAGTGTAGGACTGTGAAGGACTGACCTCCTATCCTTCTCGAAAGACTCCAAGTGCTGGCGCAAAGCATGTACAGTTGTGTCGGCAACCCCAGGGCATGATCCCACTGGTCTCCTGTCAGGAGAATGGTGCATGAGAGAGAGAGAGAGTCCGAGGCTTCCCACGAGCCAGTGGCACCGTGCATGGGTAACATTGCCGGCATCTTTGTTGTTGGTCTCGGAGGGCGATGTAGTCAGCTTCCCACCAGGAGGGGGCGCCATAGGAGGGTTTTTTTTTTTTTTTTAATGAGGCAAATGGAGCAAGCAGGGCCTACAAGCTTTGGCTGACCTGCCTATGGAGGCTCTGTCCAGTGGACCATCAGGAATGTTGAGCCATCGTTTGTGCTCCTTCAATTGGTTTGGAGATGGCCGGACAATACCCCACGCGTACCAAACCCTAGCGGGGTTGGGGGGTCGCCATCTAGCGCTCCGGTGCGATTGTATCGGTTTCGCAATGATCAAGCAGAAGGGTAGGAAAAAGCCAGTTCACACCTGCACTTTAGCGCTACGGTATGATTGTATTTGTCTCCGCAGCTGGTCAGGCAAAGGAGGCCGTGGTGAGAGCTGACCTCGCGTTCCTCCGAGGTGGTGCAGAGGTCTAAGCCCATCCGTCGTTGCTCCCAGATGCCCTGGTGGTTAAAAACAAATATGGCAGGAATCACAGCTGGGACTTGATTGTGACCTTCTGCTCTTAAACAGACTGGCGGAGTAGAACTGGACACGCTTCCAGTCTCAACCGCACTTAAAGACCCCTGTGAGGTGGCAGACTGCATCACGGCGCCAAGCCCATGCTGTATGATGCAGAAGAGCGTCTCAGTGCCGAAGCTTGATGGGCTGTGCTTCCGGCGCCGATCCAGAAGGGCCCAAGGTTCCGAGCCCTAAGAGCATCCGGCTTTTCCCTCTGCTGCTGCCACTTATGTTGCTGCTGATGCCCAGGTGTCCAGCGTCGGCGCGGTACCTGGAGACGAACCGAAGTTCCGGTGCCGAGGCCTGCAGGCATTAAGGGTGCCGGTATCTGCGCCGACATGGATCTCTCACTGGATTCAGTAATCGTTGCGCCAGCGACGATGGGAGTGCCTCATGAATACGTGGCTCCTCCTTGCCTGATGATGTGGAGTGGCGCCGCCAATAGCGCCGAAGGGGGAGGAGCCGGGCAGTGATGACATCGGCAAGATTGCCGCCTGCAGGGGAGCCATGAGGCCGGAGAGCTGCAGAGGTCCGGGGCCGCGGGGCCGAGAGCCGAGGCCTTGGAGGGCACCCGTAGCAACATCGAGGGTCCAATGAGTCGCGTTGGACGTCTGAGCCTGCTGATGGGGGTGGAGGCCCTTAGGCACACCCTGATCGGCGGCAGAGCTGGTGCTTAAGCCTGTGGCTGGGGGTGGAGGCCCTTAGGCACACCCTGAGCGGCGGCAAAGCTGGCGGGAGTCGGATATGTCCCACAAGGGTTCGAGCAGAGGAGAAGCAACTGGTCATCCCAGCGAACCCGGTTATGCCGCTTGCCGAGAGCACCTGGCTTGCATAGGAGCTCAAGCGCAGCCCTTGGACAGACCGGAGCAACCTGAAACAAACTGGACAAAGCAGTAATGCAAGTATAACTGATCATAATTCGGTTGTAGGAAGAAAACACTTCATAAGCTGTTCATACATACACCGCTGGAAACGCTTGGAAAAGAAAGCTTAGAAAACATTAATGGTAAGAGAATTAGAAGTTGTTAAGTTTAAATTTTGGTGGAGAGTAGAAAAGTCCGTCTTGCTGGCAAGGCGGAAGAACTGAAACTGGCTAGCTAGGGGCGGGCAGGGGGTGGGGCCAGTTGGCTCATGCTCAGAAGGGCGAAAAGCCCTTCTGAGCTATGGAGAATACTTCCATCTCGGCGCCGTCGGATGACGTCACCAAGTGTGACTGATTCATCCTGTTTGTCCTAGGAGAACATTCTGCTACTAACTGAGAAAGCAAAGCTTTCGTACACAGCAGAGGTAATCAAACAACAATCCCACCCAACTCAAGAGTTGGCTTTAAGCTTTAAATTGACTGCGGAGTCAACTGCACACATTGGAGGACAGAATGGTCGGAACTTTACACTAGCTCTGAAGACTTGGGAAAGAGCATAGTTACTCACCTGTAACAGGTGTTCTCCGGGGACAGTTGGAATCAGTCCTCACATACAGGTGATGCTGGTGCCGATGGAGCCCACGCAGATCCACTCCCCAGCTATCAAAGAAAGCTTTGGGGAGTTATACCGCGCATGTGCGGTCACCTTCCCACCCAAATGTGCCATCTTGCCTCAGTATAATATCACAGCACAAGACGGCAAAAAGAGAAAAAGGCAACTCCAAGGGAAGGAGGGAGGGTTGAGAGGACCGATTCCTGCTGTCCCCGGAGAACACCTGCTACAGGTGAGTAACTATGCTTTCTCTGGGAAGAAGCAGGAAGTCAGTCCACACATATGGGACTCCCAAGTTACAGGCTACCGAAAAAATCTGTAAAAGTCACGGGTGACCCAAAAAGCGGATTGAAAAGGGCAGCAGGGAGTGCAGGTTAGCTGGAAGTCTGTCACTGCAGTAGTAGCATCGAAGATGCAATCAATTCCCCTGTAGCCAGGACACAGAGGGCTGGAGGGAAGTAGTTGCATCATTCCCCGAAAAGGTGACAGAGTACAGCCTGGCCGAAGGCACTATCCCTCCAGGAGGTCTCCTTCAAATAGTAGTGCACCGCAAAGATGTGCACAGAAGACTAGGTGGTGGCCTGGTACATGTCCAGCAAGAGCACCAACCATGGCCCGTATATTGTGAGCTGTCACGATGTTCCAGAGAGAGCCCTGATTGGGCAGTCGGCCACCCACCGAGAGAGGGTACACCTGGAGACTGCAATTCCCAGGTGACTAGGATCGAAAGACACAAAGAGCTGCATTGAGCAGCGATGAGGCTGTGTCCTTTGGATGTAGAAGGACAGGGCACGCTTGCAGTTAAGTGTGTGCAGGGAGGCCTCCACTCTGGAGGCATGAGGCCTGGAGAAAAAAGTGGGTAGCACCACCTCCTGGTTCAGATGGAAAGCCGAGACCATTTTTGGTAAGAACTTCCGAAAGACGACCCTGTTCCTATGGAACCTAGTGTAGGGCTCATGTGCTACTAACCCTTGTAGTTCGCTCATGCGCTTGGCAGAGGTGAGTGCAACCAGGAAGATGACTTTCCACGAGAGATATTTGAGAGGACAGGTCACCAAGAGCTTGAAAGGTGCCCTTATGAGTATCCCTAGTACCACACTGAGATCCCATGCCACCGGTGATGGGTGGACCAGTGGCCGTGAGAGGAGAAGGCCCAGCATGAACCGGCCTACCAAAGGGTGGATGGACATGGCCTGGCCCTCCACTTCATGGTGGTGAGTCAAGATGGCATAGAGGTGTACTTTGACAGAGTTGGATTTCAGGTCTGCGCCTGACAGGTTCAAGAGGTACCGAAATATCTCTGCTATTGCGCAGGAGAAAGGGTTAAGGCTCTGTCCCCCACACCAGAGGGAGAAACTGCACCACTTGAAAGCATAAGCCCAGCGCATAGAGCCTTAATGCAAGGCCAGCAGGATATCCTCTAGAGCAGGGGTTCTCAACCCTGTCCTCGGGACCCCACTAGCCAGTCGGGTTTTCAGGCTATCCACAATGAATATGAATGAGATATATATGCATTAGAAATAGCCTGCCAAACTGACTGGTTTGTGGCCCTCCAGTGCTGGATTTGGGGACCCCTGCCGTACACCTCTGTCAAGTACGATTGTGAGTGGGCAAGGTACAGATGTCCTCGACATCAAAAGGGTAGATAGAATGTGTCACATCCCTCCTAGTTTCTCACCACCACCAAAAAGTTGTCTAATAGACAATATTTTGGTGGTGGTGAGAGGCGAGGAGGTATGTGACATATTCCATCTAATCTTTTTGATGTCTTGGACATCTGTACCTTGCCCACTCACAATCTTAAATGACAGAGGTGTAAGGCCGGGGTCCCCAAATCCAGCATTGGAGGGCCACAAGCCAGTCAGTTTGGCAGGCTATTTCTAATGCATATATATCTCATTCATATTCATTGTGGATAGCCTGAAAACCCGACTGGCTAGTGGGGTCCCGAGGACAGGGTTGAGAACCACTGCTCTAGAGGCCAAGGTAAGCGGTGGTGTGCGATAGCTATCCTCTCAGCATCCAGGCCATCAGCCAGGAACTGGAGGTTGGGTTGCTGCAACGTTCTGCCCTCCTGTGAGAACAGGTCCGGGGCACACCACAACGGCCAGGGGTACCCTCAGGACAGCTGCAGAAGCAGGGAGAACCAGGGTTTCTGCGGCCACCTGGGTGCAATGAAGAGGACAGAGATGCCTCCGCTTGAATTTTCAGGAGGGCCCGAGGCACCAGGGGCATCGGTGGGAATGTGTACAGAAAGCCCCTGAACCACAAAAGGAGGAAGGCATCTGCCACCTCTCAACTCCGGGCCGGTTTCCAGGAGCAGGAGCATGGCAGCAGTGCATTCTCCGGACTGGCAAAAAGATCTATCTCCAGGCTGCCTCACCATCAGAAGATCTCCTCCAGAATGGTTGAGTTCAGCCTCCATTTATGGGGTTGGAGGATTCGGCTCAGGTGGTCGGCCTGTATATTGTCCTAGCCCGGCAGGTACACTGCTCTGAGTGAGATGTTCTTCCATGCATGAAATTACAGAGGCACACCGTCTCCCAGCAAAGGCGGTACAAACCCGTGTCCCCTTGCTTGTTAATGTAAAACATCACTACCTGGTTGTCCATCTGGACTTCAAACCACCTGTCCTTCGCGATGGTCCTGAAAGACTCACAAGGCACAACAGACCACCCGGAGATCAAGTAGATTGATCTGCGAGGCACTCTCTTCCAGCGACCATGGCCCTGTGACTGCAGGTGATCGCAGTGGGCCCCCCAACCTGTCTTGGATGTGTCCGTGGTAAGGACGCACTGCATCGGCGGCGCTTGAAATGGCAGGCAAACTCTTAGGTTGCGGTTGTCCTGCCACCAGGTCAGGGAGGCTAATGTCTGCGATCACTGGATGATGAGTGTCCATTGGGCCTGCCGCATGTGCAGGCGAGCAAAAGGGATCACGTGGACAGCGGACGCCATATGCCCCAGGAGACGAAGCATCCTTTGGGCTGTTACTGGTGTGTTGCACTGTACTTATTGTGCCAGGGTGGTGAGGTGTTGAGCCTGCTCCAGGGATAGGAAGGCCTTTGCTCGTGGTCCAGCAGGGCCCCGATGAACTCCATGCACTGCATTGGAGCGAGGTGAGACTTTGGGAAGTTCACCATGAAGCCTAGGTACTACAGCAGTCCTAGAGTGCGCTGTCACATTGCGCACCTCGTCTGGCATGCTGGCCCGCATGAACTAGTCATCCAGGTAGGGGAACATAAACACTCCAAGGAGCAGAGGTGAGCGGCCACAACCGCCAGGCATTTTGTGAATACCCGAGGGGCCAAGGCAAGGCCAAAGGGAAGCACCCTTTACTGATAGTGGCAACCCCCTACTACGAACCAGAGGTACTGATGGTGCCTTGGATGGATCAGGATGTGGGTGTAAGCATCTTTGAGATCCAAGGAGCATAGCCAATCTCCCTGGCGGAGGGATACCATTTTGAACTTTTCCTTTACCAGAAAGCCATTGAGGTCCCGAAGATCCAGAATGGGCCTGAAACCCCCTGTCTTCTTGGAGACCAGGAAGTAGCAGGAGTAGAACCCCTGTCCCTGAAGATGAGGAGGGGCGGGCTTGGCAACCTGATCCTCAAATAATAACCCGAGCTCTTTCTGAAGAAGCTCCCTGTGCAAGAGGTCCATGAGTAATTTTCCTGTGAAAGAGGGGGGAGGCAGCTCAGTAAAGTGAAGGAGGTACCCCTCCTTGATCACTTGCAACACCCAGGTGTCCGCAGTGATAGAGGGCCACCTGTGTGCAAAGTGGACCAGCCGTCCTCCCGCAAACCTTGGACCCGTTACCTCCTGAAGGAGGGAGGCTATGCCTAAGGAGTCAAAAACTCCCCCCAGGCTGTGGCTGGGACGCTGGTTGGGGTTTGGGAGCTTTAGACTTATGAGGCCCATGCCCATGGCCTGCTGCCCCTGAATGTGACCAGGATAGGCCTAGAACTTTGGCTGGAAGGGCTTTTTCCCTGAAGCCTTCCGACGAGAAGGGTCCGACACTTTCTTGTACAGCCTGGTCCTGGTCATGAATTCCTTCTCCAACTTGTCCGCATTCTCCGTCATGGGTTTGCCAAAGAGGTTATCCCTCCAGCATGGGACATTGGCTAGTTTGTCCTGAACCGATTGCGTCAAGAAGGAGGACTATAGCCAGGCAAGGCGGTGGGCACTAATGCCCACCGCAGCTACACAAGCCATTGATTCGAAGCCATCAAAGGCTGCTCGAGTCTGAAATTTGGACAACTCCTTGACCGAGGAAACCAGGGTCTGAAAGCGTTCAATGGGCTCACCTGATAAACCAGCCGAGAACCCGGTGAGTTCCTTCGCCAGGTCTCTCAGGTACATGCCCATATACATCTGGTAAGCCTGGATCTGGGCTGTGAGCATAGAGCCCTGGAAACACTTCCTACCAAATGCATCCATGGGCACCGCTTAGTGTGTCTTCTGGCTCTTGATTCAAAACATAGCAGACTCCACCACCATGGAATTGTGTGGAAGTTGAGCTTTCTGGAATCCAGGGCTCTTGCTGACTCGATATTGCAAATTGAGTCAACGGTTCACAATCAGCACCATCACCAGGGTCTCCCACATCCTGAACAACAGACATTCCAGGATGGGGTGTAATGGCACTGTCAGCACCTCCCAAGGAAAAGCCTCATACTAGAGGATCTCAAGGTCCTCAGCATGCAGCTCGTCCTTGGGCACCACCATGAAGGCGAGTGCCTGGAACATCTCCCTCATGAATTCTAGGAAGGCCAGGTCCTCTGGAGAGGACCTCCACTGGTGATGCAGCAGAGAGAGGTCGAAGAGAAAATCCCAACAGAACACGATGTTGAGGAACTCTTCATCTGTCTCCCACTCTGACTCTGAGCCAGAGGAGTTGGCAAGCGCCCCGCGGTCCTCGGACCGACACAGCGCTGACAACTCCCGACGTCAGTGGTCCAACGGCATCATGTCGGTCATCGATGGTCTCGACATTGACCATGCTAGGCGCTCCAGGATGGGTGGAGCATTCTCCACGGAAGTCCTCATCGAGGAGGTCCCCTTGTGAGACATCAATGACCCGGAGGGACCAGGAGTTGGGCCCCGCTGTGTCTCGAGTTACGCTGAGAAACTGCATTTGAGGGCTGCCATGTGGGCCTCAATACCGGAAGGCTCTGCCACTGGCCCCAACCTCAACGACATTGAGGCCAGAGGCAGATAACTGGCCGGGAAGTCCTGGATCGTGATGGAGTCAGAGGTGACTCACTTATCCCTCAATATCATAGGTGACTCATTCCTTCAGGGCTGCTACGACGGGAGCTGCTGTCCATTGCCCCCAAAGTCAAGCCGAGGACTCCGAGGATGAGTCGAGGCAGACCTACCACGATGCCGGATTGGTCCTCGGTGTCGACTTCAGGGAAGACTCCAATGCACATGGGAGAAGATCCTCAGAGGACGACTCTGATGCCCAATGACTTCTGGACTCAGAACAAGACCGGGCAAACGATGCCGTGTGGCCTGGCACATGCATCGAAGGTAGGGATTCCACCCCAGATGCTGAACAGGAGCCAGACCTACCAAACAACTCCCCCTGCCGCCTTTTGTGTTCCTTCCGGGTTTTAGCCGACATGAGGCAAAGCGGGCAGGAAGACCCGTTGTGATCTGCCCCGAGACACTTGATGCAGGTGCTGTGGCGGTCCACACAGGGTACAGTGTGGTTGCACTTGCCACACTGCTTAAAACCACTAGTTAAGGACATAGCGGGAAAAATGAGACCCGCGAGCTCAAACTCAGATGTCTCGACCAGGTAGGCCACGAGATTAAAACCCTCACGCCAAAAGAAAAAAAAATACCCGAGCGAAAATCAGGACACCGAGATGAAGACTCGGGCACAGAAAGGTGATCAACTCAAGCACTCAAGAAAAATAGAAAATCCGAGTAAAATGTTGAAAAAAATCTACTTTTACCAGGGTGCACAGATGGGACATCTGCAGGGCTCCACAGAAAAAGAGACTAAGGCAGGATGGCACCATTGGGAGGAAAGGTGACCGTGCATGCACAGTGTAGCTCCCAAAGGCTTTCTTTAAAAGCTGGGGAGTGCATCTGCATGGGCTCCATCGGCGCCAACATCACTCATATGTGAGGACTGACTTCCTGCTTGTTCCCAGAGAACTGTTCTTTCCATGTGCTATCAAATTTGCTTCTCAAAGTAGAAACACTATCACATTTCCATATCAGAGAATATAACCCTTACAGAATTATAGAGAATAAAGATGATATCCACACCTGGCACAGTTCCATTCCAAACAATAAAAAAGCTCAATGCTAAAAACCAAACATTGTAGTAAAAGAGAAAAAAAACAACAGGTTTGCAATAGAAGTGTCAAGACAAAATACACAAATACCATAAGATGCAATCAGAGACCAAGAAAATGTGGCAGAAAGTTAACAAAAATAGACCCCATTCTATTGGGTGCTGTGGACATAATTAAAAGGCAAGCTTTGATATAGAGTAGTTACTCACCTGTAACAGGTGTTCTCCAGGAGCAGCAGGAATCAGTCCTCACATATGGGTGACGTCGGCGCCGACGGAGCCCTCGTGTGGAGCATTTCCCCAGCTTTCAAAGAAAGCCTTTGGGAATTGCAGCGTGCAAGCGCGGTCCCCTTCCCGCCCAAGGGTGCCATCTTGCTCAGTCTGATGACATAGCTAAAAGACAGCAAAAAATTAGCAAAAACAAATCATATGACTGCAACTCCAAGGGGAGGAGGGAGGGTTGTGAGGACTGATTCCTGCTGCTCCTGGAGTACACCTGTTACAGGAGAGTAACTACTCTTTCTCCAGGACCAAGCAGGAAGTCAGTCCTCACATATGGGACTCCCCAGCTTAAGGCTACCAGAGACCTCAAGCGGAAAAAATGAGCTCCCTCTAGCTCAACAGCACGTCAGGAAGGAATCTTCTCTAAGAACGCCCCCGACCGGTAGCCCAACACCAGGGCCGGAGGGTAGGAGTTGCCTAAACCCCAAAGAGATTATGGAATACTGCCTGTCCGAAAGCACTGTCCCTGCGGGACTCCCTCTCAAGGCAGTAATGGGCCGCAAAAGTCTGGCTTGAAGACCAAGTAGCAGCCCGGCAGATGTCTGCCAACGGAACAGAGCGCAGATGAGCCACTGACGCAGCCTTCGCCCTGACACGATGAGCCATGACTCGACCCTCCAACGAGAGGCCGGCTGCCCCATAAGCCCAGGCGATACAGTCAGCGACCCACATGGACAAAGTACGCTTGGAGACAGGGAGCCCCAACTTATTGGGGTCAAAAGAAACGAAGAGTTGAACAGCCCTCCGATGCTCCCGCGTATGGTCAAGGTAGAAGGACAACGCCCTCCTACAGTCCAGGGTATGCAAGACCTGCTCAGCCCGGTTGGCATGCAGCCTGGGAAAGAAGGTCGGAAGAACCACCTCCTGATTGAGGTGAAAAGGTGAGACAACCTTAGGAAGAAACTTAGGGTGAGTCCGCAAGACTACCCTATTCCTGTAGAACCTAATGTAAGGAGGATCAGACACTAGCGCCTGAAGTTCACTCACTCGCCTAGCAGAGGTAAGAGCTACCAGAAATAAGGTTTTCCAGGAGGGAAAACGGAGAGGGCAGGTAGCCATGGGTTCAAAAGGCGGACAAGTAATCCGCTATAAGACCACATTCAGATCCCACTCAGGGGCCGGTGGACGCAAAGGAGGCTTAAGCAGAAGGAGGCCTCTGAGGAAACAAGCCACCAAAGGGTGGTTGGAAAGAGGCCTACCGTCCACCGGTGAGTGGTGCACTGAGAGAGCACTAAGTTGAACTCTGACAGAGTTAGGTAGACAGCCTTGAGGAGGATTCCGTGATTGACGGCCCAAGAGCAGAGCCGTTGTGCCTCCTGACATAGAAGGAAGGAGCCTGTGCCTCCTTGCTTGTTCACGTAGAACATGACAACTTGATTGTCCGTCTGGACCAGTACAGACTGGTGAGAGGCGAGGTGGGAGAAGGCTCGCAGAGCTAGGCGTATCGCCCGCAGCTCCAGGAAGTTTATCTGCTGAGCAGCCGCCCAAGGGGTCCAGAGACCCTGAGTACATGCCCCTTGGCAATGTGCTCCCCAACCTAGAAGAGAAGCATCTGTCGTCAGCACTTGAGAATGCGGAGGGGATTGAAAAATCACTCCGAGTACCAGATTCGGAAGATGAAGCCACCATTGCAGAGAGGAGACGAGCAGAGCAGATATTCTTACTGAGTCTGCAAGGATCCCTGTGGCTTGATGCCATTGAGTTCGAAGGCTCCACTGAGCAGGCCGCATGTGCAGGCGGGCATTGGGGGTTACATGAACCGTGGAAGCCATATGGCCGAGAAGTCTCAGGAATTGCCTGGCGGAGACCAGGGAATTGCTGCGAAACTGCCTGGCCAGATCCATCAGCCTGCGGGCTCTGTCCAGAGGCAAAAAAGCTTTGGCTTGAAGAGTGTCTAGTCTGGCCCCTATGAATTCTAAGTTCTGGGACGGGAGCAAAGTGGACTTTACAAAGTTTATGACAAACCCCAAGTGCTGAAGCAAAGCCACAGTGTGAAGGGTGGCTTAATTGGCTTCCTGGGAAGATTGGCCCCTTATGAGCCAGTCGTCCAGGTACGGAAACACAAAAAGACCCTGAAGCCTCAGGTAGGCCGCCACCACTGCCAGGCACTTGGTGAACACCCTGGGAGCGGAGGACAGGCCAAAGGGTAGTACTCTGTACTGATAGTGGTGTCCCCCCACAAAAAACCTGAGATATTGTCTGTGGTCTGGATGAATAAGGATGTGAGTATACGCATCCTTTAGATCTAAGGAGCATAGCCAGTCTCCCTGCTGGAGGTAGGGCAGCAGGATTCCAAGGGTAAGCATCTTGAACTTTTCCCTCTCCAGGAACTTGTTGAGGTTGCGCAAGTCTAGGATGGGTCTGAGGCCTCCTGTTCTTTTTGGTACCATAAAGTACCTGGAATAAAAGCCGTGACCTCTCAGGTGGTGGGGCACCGGTTCCACAGCCTGATCCTTTAGCAGACTTGCTAACTCCTGAAGGAGTAGGTCCCTGTGCAGAGGGAGTCTTGGAGGCTCCCCTGGAAAATAGGAGGGAGGTACCTTGTGAAAATGGAGAAGATAGCCCTTTTGGACTATATGAAGAACCCAGGTATCTGATGTGACGGCTGACCACCTGTGGGCAAAGTGGGCCAGCCGGCCTCCTGTGCTGAGAGTAGCCAGCTGAGGAGAAGAGGCTATGCTTTCTGAGTCAAAAACCCCCACGCTGCTGAGCAGAGACCGGTGTTGGTGGCTTGGGGGCCTTCTGCCTACGGGGCCCAGAACCCTGCCCCTTGGCCTGCTGACCCTGATGGGGAGCTGCAGAAGCCTGATAATGAGGGTACTGTTTATAGGCAGATGACTTCCTCGGGTAAAAGGTCTTTTTCCCCGAGCCCTTCTTTTTCTGAGAAGGGGCAGAGGTTTTCCTGGACAGCCTAGTCCTGGTCAGAGTCTCGGTCTCGGGTTCTGCAGCCTTTTCAGCCATGGGCTTGCCAAAGAGGTTTTCACCTCGGCAGGGGACATCGACCAACTTGTCCTGTACCCATGGCTCAAGGTCGGATGACTGTAGCCAAGCCTGTCGGTGGGCACCGATGCCGGCCCCGGCTACTCGGGCCGAAGCCTCGAAGCCATCGTAGGCTGCTCGAGAGATAAACTTCGAGCACTCTCGAATACCAGTGGACAAGGCCTGGAACCTCTGCAAAGGTTCCTCAGAGAGACCAGCAGAGAACCCGGCAATCTCCTTTGCCAGGTCTCGGAGGTACATGCCCATGTAGAGCTGGTAAGTCTGGACACGGCAAGCAAGCATAGAGCCCTGGAAGCACTTCTTACCGAGGAGTGCATCTTCTGACTTTTCAGTCGATGTATGGCCAATTCCACAACCATGGAGTGGTGCGGTAATTGTGCCCTTTGGAACCCGGGGCTCTTGCGGACTCGATAGATTGAAGCGACCCGCTTGCTTAACACCGGCGTCGAGGCCGGGGTGTCCCACATGCGGAAGAGCAGCCGCTCCAGCATCGGAGGAACCGGAACAGTAAAGGCCTCCTTTGGGGGAGAGTCATACTGAAGGGCCTCGAGCTCCTCGGCTCGAGGTTCCTCCTTGGGATCCGTGGGGAAGGCCAAGGCCTTGGCCATCTCCCGCACGAAGTCCGAGAACCGGGTATCCTCCGGTGGGGATTGTCTCCGAGGTTCGGACTCCGGCGAGTCCGATGGGACACACCGAGTCCGAAAAGTATCGGGTGACTCTTCGTCCTCCGTCTCCCAGCCCGACTCCTCGGAGGAGGAATAGAGCGGCTCCGGTCGGGCGGGCACCGACGCCCTCCGCCCCGACGCCGAGGCCGGCGTCAACGACCTCGGTCCCGAACGGGAGGCCGAGGGAGACCGTGGCCGAAGATCGATTCGAGCCCGAATGGACTCGAGGATCGGCTCGGCCTCCGGGGTCGACTTGGACATCGAGGTCCCGGTGGTCGGGGCAGATGCACCGGTGAGACCGGCAATCAATGCCCGCTGCTGTTCCATGAAGGCAGCGAAGCTGCTCTCCAAGGCCGTCAACCTGAGTCCGAGCTCAGGAGACCCAGCAGCCCCCGACTCGGGCCACGACGGCGTCGGGCCCGACGTCGGCTCCCTTGGAGGAGAGTCCACGAGGACAACAGCACTTACGTGTCCAGGAGACTCCATCTCGACACGAGGATGCTTGGCAGGCCTCTCCGACTCCGAAGACCCGGGACGGCTATCGGGGCTATGCGACCTGGCCCTCGAGGAACCAGGAGCGTCCACCGACGCCGCCCTCGCGGGTTTCTTCTTCCTGCGATGTTCCCATGAAGGAGACCCCTGTTCAGAGGAACCCCGATGCTGCTCGGGGCCGGAGTCCCGAGACGTCGAGGCCTCTGACGAGGTCCGGGCCCGGCCGGACGCGGAGTCAGAAAAGATCCTATCCTTTTGGTGCTGCCGACTCCTCAACGCCTTCGAGGACATTTTGCCACACGGACCACAGATCATCGGGTCATGATTGGGTCCGAGGCAGCGGAGGCAGCAGTCATGTGTGTCGGTAAGAGACATAAGCTTCTTACACCGATCACAGTTCTTAAACCCGCTGGTAGCCATCGGGGGAAAAAGGGCCACTGCTAGGTCAAAAGACCGGGCTGCCAGGGAAAAAAGAAAAAAGGCGTGAACGCCAGTCACAAAGGACAAAAAACAAAAAAGAGAGAAAGGACCCGATACCGGCGTATCGGTCCGAGCGGGAAAAGGATCCGGCGTCGAACCGGAGAAAAAAGAGAGAAAATCAACTTTTTCCTCGGGGAAAAACGAACTATGTCCGTCGGGCTCCGCGGAAAAAAGAAGACTGAGCAAGATGGCACCCTTGGGCGAGAAGGGGACCGCGCATGCGCGCTGCAATTCCCAAAGGCTTTCTTTGAAAGCTGGGGAAATGCTCCGCACGAGGGCTCCGTCGGCGCCGAACCACCCATATGTGAGGACTGACTTCCTGCTTGGTCCTGGAGAAATATATATTACCCTTATGAACTCAACAAGGAAGTTCTCTCTGGCACAATGCAAGTATAGCACAGTTACTTACCTGTAACAGGTGATCTCTGGGAACAGCAGGAATAAGTCTTCACATATGGGTATCGTCGGTACCTACGGAGCCTGCGCGGGAATGCTCTCCAGCGTCCAGTAAGAAAGCTTTTGGGAGCATCCCACAGCGCCTGCGTGCTGCCTTCCCGCCTTTCCCAACCGCCTCTCTCCAGTTCGAGTTTTAAAGCTGAGACAAAGAGAGAGAGAAGAAAGGAAAGATAGATAGAAAGATACAACTCCTAGGGGAGGTGGGTGGGTTGTGAAGACTTATTTCTGCTGTTCCCAGAGATCAACTGTTACAGGTAAGTAACTGTGCTATCTCCAGGAACAAGCAGCAATGAGTCTTCACATATGGGGACTCCCTAGCTGTAGATGCCAGGGAGAAACCCCAGGTTGTGTGTCCTTTAAAAGGACTCTACCTCCTCCCATAGGTCTCTGGCATCCAACCAGGGTAGGTGGGTAGGAGTTGATTAGGAATGGAACAGGTGTTTGAGAACAGCCTGACCAAACGAGGCATTCTGGCAGGAGTCCTTGTCCAAACGGTAATGGGCTGTGAAGGTATGAACCGAGGCCCAGGTGGCCGCTCGACAGATTTGGTCGATGGACACAGAGTTTAGATGAGCCATTGAGGCTGCCATGGCTCTCACATTGTGAGCTGTGACATGGCCCTCCAGAGAAATGTTCCTACTCTGGTAGGCGAAAGAAATACACTGAGCAAGCCAGTTGGACAGTGTTCTCTTAGAGACTGGAAGTCCTAAATGAGAAGGATCAAAAGCAACAAAGAGTTGAGAAGACTTTCTATGTTGCTGTGTTCTTTTTAAGTAAAAAGCAAGAGCTCTCTTACAATCCAAGGTATGAAGATTCCTCTCTGCACTTGATGCATGAGTTCCTGGAAAAAAGACAGGTAAATATGCCTCTTGGTTCAGATGAAAAGGCGAGACCACTTTGGGAATAAAGTGTGGATTGGTCCTGAGGACTACCTTATCATGATGGAACCTTGTATAAGGTGGATTAGCCACCAAAGCTTGCAATTCACTGATGCGGCGTGCTGAGTTGAGTGCAATGAGAAAAATAACTTTCCAAGAAAGAAATTTCAAGGAGGTGGTGGCTAAAGGTTCAAAGGGTGGCTTCATAAGCTGGCCAAGAACCAGGTTTAAGTCCCATGCCACTGGAGGTGGTCTAATGGGAGGTTTAGTTAGAAGAAGGCCTCTCATGAATCTTGCTATAAGAGGGTGAGAGGAAATAGGCTGTCCATTGAGATGCTTGAGGGACGCTGCAATAGCACTCAAATGGACTCTTACTGAATTCGTTTTCAGACCTGCATGGGATAGATGCAGGAGATACTCTAGTAAAGAATTCAAAGGTATTGCAAGAGGGTTAAGACCCTTCCCTGAACAACAAATGGTGAATCTTTTCCATTTGAAAGCATAGGAACGTCTAGTAGAAGGCCTTCTAGAGGCATGAATAACATCTCTGACTTGCTGAGAGAGATGAAAATCTTGAAGGTCTAGGCCCTCAGCAACCAAACCCTGAGATGGAGAGACTGGGGGTTTGGGTGCCACAACGTTCCCTCCTCCTGGGATAGAAGGTCTGGTGCAGAGCCCAAGTCCAGGGAAGGAGCTTGAGAGAGATGCAGAAGTAGAGGGTACCACACTTGGCGTGGCCAATGTGGTGCTATGAGGATCATGGTCCCTCGATCTCTCTGCAGCTTGAAAAGAGTTTTGGGAATTAGGGGAATGGGTGGAAAGGCATAAAGGAAGTCTTGACCCCAGTGAAGGAGGAAGGCATCCTTGGCCTGAACTCCCTGACACGGAATTCTGGAACAGAACCGGGGAAGTTTGGCATTCCACGGACTTGCAAAGAGGTCTATGTCGGGGGTTCCCCAAATTCGAAAAATCCTGGCTACCTGGTCCATGTGGAGGGACCACTTGAGTGGAAGCAGAACTCGACTGAGTCTGTCCGCCCAAGAGTTTTGAACGCCTGGAAGATATACTGCCAGAAGATGGATATGATGCTCTCTGGCGAAGGCCCACAGTAGCAAAGCTTCGTTGCAAAGCGACAGAGAGCCAGTCCCGCCCTGCTTGTTTACATAGAACATGGCTACTTGGTTGTCCGTATGGATGAGGACTGTCCTGTAGCTGAGCAGGGAATGGAACACTCTGAGAGCTAAGAATATTGCTCTGAGTTCCAAGAGATTGATATGCAGAGAAGTCTCCTGTGGAGACCAGATGCCCTGGATGGAGAGATCCTGCAGATGAGCTCCCCAACCCATTGGAGAAGCATCTGTTGTAAGAGTTGCTTGGGGTAGCGACTGCTGAAAAGGGGACCCCAGCAACAGATTTGGAGAGGACTTCCACCACTGGAGAGACCAAAAAAGGCGCCTGGAGTTTGCTATTTTGTCTGACAGGCAACCTGATGCCTGAGTCCATTGGGTGGACAAAGTCCATTGAGCTGTCCTCATGTGAAGGCGAGCATATGGAACCACATGCACGGTGGATGCCATGTGGCCTAATAGTTGTAACATCTCTCGAGCAGTTAAATGGGACTTTAACTGTATCTGGGAGGCTAACTGCACCAAGCGTAGGCAATGGGCCTGAGGAAGATAGGCCCTTGCAGTTGTGGTATCCAGCAAGGCCCCTATAGACTCCAGAGATTGAGTAGTGGTGAGATTGGATTTTGGGATGTTTATTACCAGTCCCAAATACTGAAGGACACGCATTGTGCAGGTTAGACAAGTCTGGGCCTCTGACTGGGAAGGAGCTTGAATGAGCCAGTCGTCCAGATATGGGAATACGAATATTCCTAGAGTGCGTAGAAATGCAGCTACTACTGCCATGCATTTCGTGAACACCCTTGGCGCAGAGGCCAGACCGAAAGGGAGCACCCTGTATTGGTAGTGCTTTCCTTGAAAAAGGAACCGAAGGAAACTTCTGTGTGTTGGATAGATGAGGACATGGGTGTACGCATCCTTGAAATCTAAAGAACAAAGCCAGTCCTGACTCTGAAGGTATGGAAGCAGAGCACCGAGAGAAATCATCTTGAATTTCTCTTTGAATAGAAACTTGTTCAATTCTCTGAGATCTTGTATGGGTCTTTAGCCCCCTGTTTTCTATGGAATAAAAAAATAAGGGGAGTTGAACCCTGAGCCCTGTTGAAGAAGAGGCACTTCTTCTATTGCCCCTTGGGCAAGAAGGGTGGCAATCTCCTGACCCAGAACGTTGGGGAGAGATGTTGGAGAATTGAACTGTTTCACCATGGTGTGAGGAGGAAGGCTTAAGAAATGAAGCTTGTACCCTTCCCTTATGATGGAGAGGGTCCATTGCTCTGCTGTGATTTGCTCCCATCTGGGAGCAAAGTAAGCCAACCTTCCTGGAATGGTGAGGGGCTCTGGTTCTTCCAGAGCTAGAAAGGCTAAGTTCTCTAGTTGCAAGTCAAAGGCCCTGAGGAGGCTGAGGCTGCTGGGCCGTGGAAGGCCTAGCAGCCTTTGACTTGGCCTGTTTAGGTGGTTGCTGACGTTTTGCAGCAAAATGACCTGCAGAAGATGCCTGCTGACCATAAGCAGGATAATATCTTCCCTTTTTAGAAAAAGATGTCTTTTTGAACAATCTTTCCTTAACAGGAGCAGAGGTAGACTTTGAAAGTCGATCCAAAGCAGAGTTCTCAGCATCCATCTGAGTGGCCTTTGCTTGCCAATCCTTGCCAAAAAGGTTTTCACCTGTACAAGGAAGATTTCACAATTCATCTTGGACCCAGAGTTCCAAATCAGAGGCTTGTAACCAAGCAATTCTGCGTGCACCTATAGCAATAGCCGAGGCTCTGCTTACACACTCAAAAGAGTCAAAGGCTGCACGGTTGGAAAATTTGGAAACATCCTGGGCATGTTTGAGCCAAGTGAGAAATTCCTGCCTTTTATCTTCTGAAATAAAAGGAGCTAAAGTCTGCAGATGATCTGTGACTTCTTTTAGAAAC
Source organism: Ichthyophis bannanicus (assembly GCA_033557465.1). Classification (NCBI taxonomy): domain Eukaryota; kingdom Metazoa; phylum Chordata; class Amphibia; order Gymnophiona; family Ichthyophiidae; genus Ichthyophis; species Ichthyophis bannanicus. The sequence goes on from CM066035.1 coordinate 431,362,447, forward strand.
ATCCCCATATACAGACTATAGGAGTTGATTCTAGCAGCAAGCATATTAGCTTGGAAAACCCTACGACCAAAAGCATCTAGGGTCCTGCATTCACGTCCTGGAGGATTAGATGAGTGTCTTTTTGCACTCTTTATCCTTCTCATGGCAGACTCTACCACAATAGAGTGGTGAGGAAGCTGAGTCTTATGAAAGCCAGGACAAGGAGGGACACGATATATGGTGTCTAACCTGCGAGAATGAGGAGAGGTAGTAAGAGGTGTCTCCCACATGCTCAACATGAGATCATACAAAATCTCATGAACAGGTAAAGTAGCAGCTTCTTTAGGAGCCTTAGGATATTGCAATATATCTAATTGCTTGGCTCTAGGCTCTGACTCAGGGGCCACTGTAATGGAGAGGCCCCTAGCCACTTCCCTAATGAAGTCTTGAAAAGACAAGTCTTCTGGAGGAGACATTCTTCGTTTTGGAGAAGAAGACTCCTGAGGAAGAAGTACCGATGCCTCGACAGAAGCCTCCGACTCGTCAGAGTCTTCGGAGGAATCGAAGTATCGCCTGTCTGGATGCTCTTGTAAAGCCCGATATGCGTACCGAGTGGGATCGACATCGAAAGTAAGCGGTACCAGTTCGGTACCGATGGGCATCATAGGACAGGGTACCGTTGCAGTCGACACCGAAGCCAATGTCGATGCAAACGGTACCGGCACCGGGAACGATGCCGGTGCCGGAGCCGGTACCGGCAACGGGGATTGTTGCGGTATCGGAGGCGTCGCAGCCTGCATGAATGCCGTCAGGGTGCGCTGCATGGACAGAAACTTCTGATCCATCGACGCCACCAAAGTCTGGATGTCGGTACCAGTGGGAGCCACCGGTACCCCAGAACACGGCAACAGGTGATGGGTCGAGGCCGAGCCATCGATGTCAACCTGTGACCCCACAGACAATGCTTTGGAAGCCGGAACATCCCGCCGGGGTAACTTTGCTGGTGCGGAGTCCTCGAGGACAAGCCCGGATGCATCTCGATGCTTAGAGGGAGATTTGCCCTTCGAGGATCGGCTAGATTTATGCTTGGTTACCTGAGATCCATGGGAGGAAGAAGAAGCCCTGGAAGACGTTGATGCCACCGAAGCTGCATCAGAGGGAAACAGGGTACTGAGCTTGCCTGCTCGGTTCTGCTGACCTCTTTTAGACATCATGGTACAGGACACACAATCCGTGATGGAATGGTCAGGACCCAAACATTTTAGACACCAATCATGGGTGTCGGTGACAGAAATAGTACCGCCACATTTTGTGCACTTTTTAAACCCGGAGGCGGGCTTCTCCATGAGGAGAAGGTTTTTAGGCCTAAGGCCCAAAAACTAAAATGCACAGTGAAGAAAGAATACGTTTTTTTTTTTTGTTTTTTTTAAAGAAAGAAAAGAAAAGACCGGCAGTACCGGTCTGACGTCGAAGAAGGCAGACGCGACACAGAAAAATAAAGAAAAAAATAAAGAACTTCTTCTGCGGTGACAGGAACACGACCTGCTGGCTCCGCGGAAAAGAAGAACTGGAGAGAGGCGGTTGGGAAAGGCGGGAAGGCAGTGCGCAGGCGCTGTGGGATGCTCCCAAAAGCTTTCTTACTGGACGCTGGGGAGCGTTCTCGCGCAGGCTCCGTCGGTACCGACGATACCCATATGTGAAGACTCATTCCTGCTTGTTCCTGGAGATTAGGACAAGCACTAGCAGTAAATGTGAGCAACAGAGATCATACCTAACATACTTGAATTGTGAGCAATACACGCACCTCTCATAGTATGCGCAAAATAAGATCAATTGGAAAAAGTATCCCCCCAGAGATTTTTGCCTGCTTATCTATCACCTGGGGGGAATCATCAGTTATTGGTGAGGATTCATTGCACCTAAGAAACAAGCAAAACAAGTATTCACCTTATAGAAAGACTGTATGCATCTCAGCTGAAAACTTGTTTTTCTTAAGAAACCGTGTCTTCTTCATGGGCTCTGCCCTTAATCTCTTCCTTTTGTTGAAGTTAAGGACTTGAGAATAAAAGCTTACATGTGTATCTATCTCCTGCAACTGAAATTTCAGGAGCATAAAAAATTCCGTTGATTCAAAATGCTGCCATTCATTTAATGTGAGAGGCTAGAAGCTACAATCATATCTCCCCTCTGTTAAAAGCTCATCATTAGCTGCCCATTACTTATCGTGTAAAGTTTAAATGCTAGTCATGATACATAAAGGCTTTTTAAATTAAATTTTAATTTAGTTTAATTAAATTACATTGCTTATATTCCCCTTTTACTATCAACAGATGTATAGAGCGGATTACAGAAGTAACAACATTCAAATCAGTTAAATAATTTCCTCCATAACCACGTCTTTAGAGCTTTACGAAATTGGACAGTCCACAAGATCCCTAATCTCAGAAGGTAAACCACTTCATAATATTGGTACTGCACCAGAAAAACATCTATCCCTGACCCTCTTCTTTCGAGAAGAGGAGGTAGAAGGCAATACCAACATATGGTGAGTCGTGGAACACAAAGACTTTACCGAGGAACAAAGTATCAACCTATTTGATAGATAAGTTGGGCCTATCTTATGAATAGCTTTAAAAGCCAGACCTAAGACCTTGAACAAAACCTGTGCTGCTATTGGTAACCAAAGAAGGTCTAACAATAAAGGGGTAACTCTCTCCATATAACTACTATGTGTAATCAACTTGTCAGAAATGTTTTGAATTTGTTGAAATCTGTATTATAATTGTTTAGACATTACAAAAAATACAGTTACAATGGTCCAGATGGCTCAGGACTACTGACTGAACCACCGTCCGGACGTCTTGTGGTCTTAACACTAATCTCAATTGCCTCACCAACTTCAATTTATACCATGTCTTATTTTGTACATGTTGTACGTACAGTTCAAAAATCAAATTAGAATCTATAACTCCCAAACTACGTACCTCAGAAGACAAATCAATTTTCTATCCCAGCAAATTAACAACTTAGGATCATCTGGTATCTCGGCCTTCCCCATCCATAGAATTTCAGTTTTCCTAAATTCATAGTAACATAGTATATGACGGCAGAAAAAGACCAGTATGGTCCATCTAGTCTGCCCAGCAAGGCGGCAAGAGTAGATGCACTTGCCGCTCCATGCAGATCACCCCTCCCCCATACCTTTGTTTAGGGGTGAACCCACCGCTCTGTGCAGGTCACCCCTATTTGTTGAGATATAAGAGATAGCTAAGCACAGTTACTTACCTGTAACAGGTGATCTCCGGAACAGCAGGAATTAGTCTTCACATATGGAAGATGTCGCCGACGGAGCCCACACGGGAATGCTCCCCAGCATCCAATCAGAAAGCCTTTGGGAGCATCCCCCACGCCTGCGCGGTTGCTTCCCGCCCTTCCTACTGCCTCTCCCCAGTAGAGTTTCATAGCTGAGCCAGAAGGAGAGGAGAGGAAGGAATAGAGAGAAAGAGATACAACTCCTAGGGGAGGTGGGCGGGTTGTGAAGACTAATTCCTGCTGTTCCGGAGATCACCTGTTACAGGTAAGTAACTGTGCTATCTCCAGGAACAAGCAGGAATGAGTCTTCACATATGGGGACTCCCTAGCTGAGGATGCCCGGGGGAGATCCCGTAAGCCCGGCCCAGGACAGGATGGCATTTGCCCAACCTGAATCCCCGGCATCCCCCGAGGGATGGAGGGTAGGAGTTGAGAAGAGAGGAACAGCAAAACCCAAAGACTACAGGGAGAGTAGTCATTAGAGTGCATGGAAGCATCATTAAGTTTTTAATGAATTAATGACTTAGTACCATGTAAAGCTTACCTACTGAGTTGTAGGAAGTAGGACTGTGATGGAGGTACTGTAGACGCAGTAGCGAGGTCTTCAAGGGAACTCCACCGCAGCGAGGAGGAAGTTCCAAATCCAGAAGGCCAGGAGATCCAGGAGTCAGCTGGGTCAGGAGAAGGACGGCAGGTCTTCAAGGAAGCTTTATGCAAAGCTGAGCACTCCCTTAGGAGCAAAGTCCATAACTCAGAGGACTAACAGTAGAAGACTGGCCGATATGGATAGCCTATTCTGGAGAAGAGTAGGGGTGTACCCCGGAGCAGAAGGAGTACACAACCTGCCCTAGCGAAGAGATAGGGAGACAAGGGTCTGAACCTCCGGGAGGAGGGCATAACTGAAAATAGAAGCTGTTGACTTCACAGCAGTAGAGTACAACCAGTCCGAGGGCCGATCTAAGGAATAGGCAGGCGGACTGGCCGGACCCCGGAGGGGGGGGGGGGTGGGGCGTGAGTACCGGCCATTGGGAAAAAATAGGCAGCAGAACACAGGCACTGTGGGCATCCCCCAAAAGCGCCAATCGAACAGGTGATATCTGGCATATCTAGGCCGTTGGGCATGGAGATCGCCCCACCCCGGCACTAACGCAGGTACGCCGAGGAACCTACCTCCATGAGCATAACACTGGTAAGGCGGACCTGCCAGTGATCCACAGAACGTCCACCTGGGGAGGTGGCGTCAAGATCCGTCCGGGAGAGGGATCTAATCCGGTGGAACAAGGGCAGGTCGGCGAACGAACAGCACGGTAGCGTGAAGGACAGAGGATAGCATCAGTCCGGAAGAACACACCAGGGGGCTTGAGGCCCTATAGGTGTCCCCAGGACCTGCACGCAAAAACTCGCCCCCGCACTAATCGGGGGACATGAGGGCATAGTCCTTGGTAAGCATTTGGGGAGTATAGCGGCTGGAAGGGAATTCCGGTACGGAAGCAATCAGCAGGGGAATACTGGCCGAGAAGGGTACGGGGCCGTACCCAAGGGTAAGCCAGTTGACCGTGGGCCAGAGCTATCATGGAGTAGAGGTGGTCTCCCTCTACCAACGGAAGGAGAATACCTGAACCCCTGGATAAGCCCCCGAACCATTTGCCCTACTGAACGAGCCCCAGAGTAGAGCTCAATTGCAAACTTCTGGTAAGAAGGTAAATTGCAGGCAGCCGCCCACCGGAGCCTAAAACTGCTCGGTATGAGAGTTCTGGCGCGGGCCCGGGAACTTCAACCCAGGGTGAGGGGTCCCTTGCTTGTGCGCACCTGGCGGGTGGGCGGAGGGGTGACATTTCCTCTTCCTAGGAAAGGAGGGCCTGGTGAGGCGCGCACCACCGCCGGGGGGAAGCCGGGCCCTAGGATGGCTTCTAACGCTGGGAAGGTTAGCGAAGCACTGCGCGACCTGACGTAAGGCTTCGCTATTGAAGAGGTGATCTCCGTCACAGGGAGAATTACCCAAGTTATGTTGTGCCCGTCTACACAACTCGGACGCCTGCAACCACGCTGTACGGCGTGCTCTAATGGCGACAGCAGAGCATCTGCTGACCGACAGGAAGGAGTCTAGAGAAGCATGAGAAAGGAACCCAGAGATATTCCTGCAGTGATAAAGAAGCAAGGAATATTCAAAGGCCCTGGTTGCAGACAAGAAGAGAGACAACAGAGATAATCTCTCGGTGACCTCCCGGAGCGACAGACTCATATAAAAAATATATGAAATAATCCTGGACGCCAGCATAGACGTTTGGAAGGTTTGATGTCCTAGGGTATCTAGCGTCTTCGAGGCGCGGCCTGGAGGGCGAGAAGAATGCTTTTCCTTGCTTTCGGCCTTCCTCAGGGCCGATTCCACCACAATGGAACGATGCGGAAGCTGGTGCTGCCGAAAACCCGGGGAGGGGGGCACCCGATACAGAGCATGCATCGCAGTCGACGGTGCCGGAACCCTCAAAGGCGACCGCCAAGCCCCCAGCAGGAGATCCTGCAGGGAGGGATGCAGAGGAAGCATCACGGCGGCCCGTTCCGCAGGGCCTGGAGTTAGGTCTGGGATAGGGATGGCCAGCAAGTCCGCCAAGTCAAGGAGGAAATTCTGAAAAGACGGCTCACCCGGAGGGGCAATGCCGTGGGAGGCGGAGGCGGGAGAGGCTGCCAGGGCGCCGAGAAGCCTCTCGGGCTGATGCCCGCTGGGCAGAGGAGGGGACCAACAGCCCCGGACCGGGATAGTCAACAAGGCGTCGTCGGCTCCTGGAATTGATTCCAAGCTAGGCATCGAAGGGGTCAATGGCACCGACGGAGCCGCCGGAATCGGCCTCGGCCCCGAACCCGGGGGCGGTGCTGCCCCCGGCAACTGAAGCGGTTCCATGGCAGCCGGAGAGCAGTGGCCAACGATCTCCGCTCCGCGTCGCGGGAGGGAACAGGGGCCGATCCCGAGACGTGTCGTGGCCAAGTCTTCGAGGCTGGATACCGATTCCAGGCTGGGCATCGAACCGAGCGATGAGATCGACTGCCTTCTAAAGGGCCCCGGCGGGGGCGGCCGCGCCAGCGGTGCTGAACCCGGGGAGCGGATCGGAACCGCGTCGATCGGCGTCGTGAGCATCAAGGGCCCCCGAGGACGAAGCTCGGTGGAGAGGGGGTCATCCGACGCCGGCGCCGATGTCGGGCGGCGGGCACTGCCAGATGCCGGGCCCCCTCTCGAGCCCGCCTGACCCGGAGGGAAATCCTTCTGGGGCATATGACCCGTCCCCGAGGGTACCCAGGTCGCCCGACGACGAGCCCCTGCGGGGAGAGAAGTGCAAAACTCCTGCGCCGATGCCGGGGTACCGCTGCGGGACGGCGCGGATCCAGGCTGGATCGAAGCGATCGAAGACCCCGGGGCCCCCTTTCTCAGAAAGGGCGGGGCCCTCGACGGCCGCGACGATGCCGGGGGGTCGCTCGTCTGGGGCTGATCGACATATCCCGAGGTTCCCGGGGAAGGCCGACGGCGGTCTCTGGCGCTCGACGCCCCTGCCGTCTCCGGCGGAGCGGTGCCGCGCAAACCCGGTACCACTCTCGCACACGGCTGTGATACCGTCAACCCAGCGCGGGTCGAAGCGACCGGCCCCGAAGGGAGCGAGGCCAGATGACCATCCCCGGCGAAGAGTGGAACCATCGACGCCGAAGCGCCCGAAGCGGGTACCACCCCCGCGCATGGCCTGAACGTATGGCCACCAGACTGTGTCGAGTCGGTCGGCCCTAGAGCTGCCGAGGGCAGCGGCAGGTGATCCCCGGTGGGGAGCAGGTCACTCGACACCGATGCCGACGGGTCGGCACCGCCGGAAGCGGATACCACCCCCGTAGGAGCGCCATACCGGCAGGAGTCGGTCAGCCCCGGAGGCGCCGAGGACCGCGGCAGACAGCCCCCGGTGAGGAGCGGAATGCTCGACACCGACGCCGACGGGTCGGCACCGCCCGTAGCGGATACCACCCCCACGCATGGCAGGGATGAAGGAACGCCAGACTGGACCGATTCGATCGGCCCCAGACGATCCTCGGTGAGGAGCGGAACGCTCGACACCGACACCGATGCCGGGGGGTCTGCACCGCTCGAAGCGGGTACCTCCCTCGAGCACGGCTTGAATATAGGGAGGTCAGACTCGGTCGAGTCGATCGGCCCCGGAGGCGCCGAGGACACCAGCTGACGATCCCTGGTGAAGAGTGGAACACTCGACGCCAGCGCCGATGCCGGGGAATCGGCACCGCTCGAAGCGGGTACCTCCCTCGAGCACGGCTCGGGAATGTTCTGTGAGGAGCGAACCCCAGGAACATCCCGAAACCCCGTAGATGCTTTGGAGCCCGAGGACTCCCGCCGGGGTATAGTAGCCAAGGGGGACTTGAGGGGTTGGCCGGAGCCGTCGCCATGCCGCGCATGAGACTCACCCCTCAAGACTTGGCGAGTCTTAACAGACTGTTGCGTGGTTACCTGATCCTGGAGAGAAGAAAAACCCGATGACCGCGCCTTGGGCGTGAAAACGTCATCGAGGGATATCCGAAAAAGGGAAGGTCTTCTCCCGACACTGTAGCCCGGAGGACCCGGGGGGAAAGGGTCAGGCCCCAAACAAGAGAGGCACCAGGCATTGGAGTCCATGTGGAAAACTAAGTCCCCGCAGCGAGGGCACTTCTGGGGCTCCATGCTGTAAGCCCGGTAGGCCTCGGCGCCCAGAGGGAAAAAAGGTCCCGCTAGGCGACGAAAAATAAGTGAGAAAAGAAAACAAAAGGGGCACAGAGGTGCTGCGGTCGGCGGGAAAAGCCGCGACTACGGAAACAAGAAAAGAAAAAGGTGAAAAGTTCTGCGGTGGCAGGAGGGACGTCCTGCCTGCTCCGCGGAAAACGAAAAACTGGGGAGAGGCAGTAGGAAGGGCGGGAAGCCACCGCGCAGGCGCGGGGGATGCTCCCAAAGGCTTTCTGATTGGATGCTGGGGAGCATTCCCGTGCGGGCTCCGTCGGCGACGTCTCCCATATGTGAAGACTCATTCCTGCTTGTTCCTGGAGATTGTATATTTTCATTTTATCCTGTTGCTATAAAGGGATCCACTGTGTCTGTACCATGCTATTTTGAATTCTGACACTGTGTTTGCCCCCACCACTTCCATTGGGAGGGCATTCCAAGCATCCATCACCCTTTCGGTGAAAAAGTATTTCTTGACATTGCCTTTCAGTTTACCCCCTTGCAGTTTCATGTTATGCCCTCTAGTTTTACAGCTTCTCCGTCTTTGAAAGAGATTTGTTTGTCCATTAATTCTCTAAGTATTTAAAGGTCTGAATCATATCTCCCCTGTCCCTCCTCTCCTCCAGAATGTATGTATTTAAGACTTCAAGTCGCTTCTCATAAGTCTTCTGACGCAGGCTCCAAATCATTTTGGTCGCCTTCCTCTGCGCCGCTTCCAGCCTTTTTATATCCTTTGCGAGATACGGTCTCCAAAACTGAACACAATATTTCAAGAGAGGCCTCACCAGCGACTTGTACAGTGGCATTAGTACCTCTTCCTTTCTGCTGCTAATTCCTCTCTGTATGCAACCCAGCACATCCTTCTGGCTTTTGCCACTGCCTTGTCACACTGTTTCGCCACCTTGAGGTCGTCAGAGACAATCACTCTGAGTCTGATGACAAAAAAGTGACTTAGGTTTACCTGTTCCACTCCAGTCAATAATCTATAGACCTCTATCATATCTCCCCTCAGCCGTCTCTTCCCCAGGTTGATGAGCCCCAACCTTTTTAGCCTCGCCACAAAGGGGTATTCTGCCATCCGCAGAGCCATCTGTGATATTAGTCATGATCCCACAGTAACAGTGGCAGCACACAGTCCTGCTAATGCTGCGGAAAGGAAATGTGCCACATAAGATGGTCAAAGGGTCCTGGGCACCCCAGGCAGAAATCTAGGCTGCCTTCCCCTCCCCCTGCTGCCGCAGAACCCAGCTATGGGGAAGAGGCCGATAGTGCCAGATGCTGTAGCCCTCCAGGTAGCTGGAAAATGCAGGTGCCTGGGGAAATACTACAGCAGTGACTGCCATCCTCCCCCCCCCCCCGAGAGGTATCGGTGGCAGGCGGTGATGGGGCCCCTGCATGGGCAGCTGGTGGGGGGGCTGCATGGCCGTACATGAGTGCCCCTGCTGCCCCCCCTGCGGACATTTTGACCAAGGCGCCAGCCAAACCCGCATGTTTAACATGCTGGGACTACGACCACCACCACTGACAGTGCATGGACATGTCTGCATGGTGGGGTGTTGGTAGTGGCATGGGAAGTGGCATCAGCCTTCAGCAGACAGAAGCCTTGTCCTGGTCGTGTGCACCATTGTGCATTGCAGCATGTGCCAAAGGTCAGCTGAAGAGAAGCAGGTCAGCAACAGGAGCTGCTATTCCCATAAGGAAGCACTGTGGTGCAACACACACAGCTGGTGTGTATATGTGTAAAGGGTCACAGGTTCAGGTCCTTGCTGGGGTTTCTGTATTGTATATTCCTGTGGACAAAGTTTAGCTGATAATGTAAGTACAGCTCCAGCATGTGCAAACCTCAAGGAGATGGCCAGCAAGGGTGGAAACACCCACCAGTAACACTGACAGGCTCCACTATCCACAGTTGGTTGGAGGCTAATAGCACACGGTAATAGAGCACGTGCAAACAGTGCACACCTTATCCATCTGTGGTGAGGGCAAGGCAAGGTAATATAGCACGTGCAAACAGAGCACACGTTATCAATCCTTGAGCTGACACTGTGACAGGATTGTCAAGCAGGAATGCCAACCATCTCCACTTTTGCTCAGTACACCAATAAGAGTGTATGTGTGTGTGTATGGCTCCCCTTTGTCTTTGGCTTTTTGCACTGCATTTTGGCTCACATCGTCTGAGTTTTTTCCAGCCTGTTTGGAAAATGTGAATAAGGTGAAGCAGAGGATTGTGGGTATCACCTGAAACAGAGCAGATTGGCCTGGATGTGTCTGTCACAATGGTAGGGTCACTGGCTGAGATGCCATTGTGCCCGTCTGCCATGTGCATTGCCTGGGTTGCCACTGTATGTTATGCTGAGATGGCACTCTCACTATGATCAAAAAGTGACCATGGCACAGCTATGTATCCACATAGCTCTTATAATGTTTGGTTCCAGTGATGTGGATACATTCTCTGCCTGGGAGAGCTAATCACTGAGTAAATGGCTGGCTGTCAATTATGAGTATCTCAAGGTGGAGTGCTCATGGTCACACTATGCACATGCCATGCAAGCTGACCAGCAGATCTACTGTAGTTGGTTTGTGCATGGCCAACACAGCCCAGTGAAGGGCAGCGGGGCAGTCTTTCTGCCCTGCTGTAGTTAGTTAATTGTTAGTCCTCAATGGTTGGGGCAGCAGTGGTTCATGGCCTACTCACTGGGGTCTTGGCAGGTCCATAGCCATAGCCCCACACCAGCCTATACACCCCCACTGCGGTGGCTGACCATAGCAGCAGTATATTTCCACTATCCACTAGCCTACACTGTTATCAGAGTGATGTCCAACATGGGCAGAATACAGGGCCAAGCTGTTGCTGTCACCATCACCTACAGCATGCAGAAAACCAAGCATAAAAAGCATAACACACTGCAAACAACATCTGCCACACACTAGCAGTGATGTGGACTGACAGCAGAGACCATCTCTAACAGTGCAGGTTCGGTGGACCAGGTGCTGGGCACCCCTCCTCACCCTCAGGGTGACAGCTGAAACCACTCTGCAGCATGGCTTGCTGTTGTTATGTGCATATAGCACACGCAGCCAGTGCATCTTAGTGAACTGTTATGCTGGATCAGTGCCTTCTCCATCAATTTTTCAGCAGCAGACCGCTGTTTTACATGTGCAGTGCATCATGGGTAGTGGAGGGCCCAACCTATAGCTGCATAGACAGCAAACAGTTTGATCAGAGATCTGCAGGCTGTGTAGAGGTGTAGCCTACTGGTTGATACAATGTCTCCATGGTCAAAGGTTCACTTGTTCATTTTGTGACTGAATGTGCTTGCCCACCTCGCATAGTCCTGGCTCTGCTGTGATCGGCAGATAATCATTCTTCTACATTTCTAAGCATTATGGCGACACGTTAGGTAGCTCAACATAGCATTCCCCATCATGGAAATCTGTGAGCATGGCTTTAGTGGCTCTGCCATGGCGCATTGCAGTGAGTCAGTGATGTATACGCAACAGATGTCTGGGTCAACTGGTATGGATGTGTTTCTGTTTTGCCATCATTGTGACCTCCCAGCATTAAGTAAAGAGGATATATCTCGTACATTCAGGCACCTAACACTCATTGCATAGCCATCCCCTGCACTATTCTGCCATCATTACTTGCCCCACATGGGGCAAATGGGTTCAACTTGTCCCTTTCTATCATGCCACTCTGTCAGGTGTATTGTCTTGCAGCTGCACAGGCTGAGGCATCAGTTCCACCCGCACAAATGGTGTTTCATGTACCCCATGGCACTGCTACTTTTGGTTCACACACACAAAATGCTTTTGGCCTGTATGATCTCAAACATCCACTCACCACACAAATTGCAAACTCTCTGCTTGGAAGATCCATGGCACAACCCTGCATCTACCGTCTGACCGTCAGGGAGATTCATGGTGGGGCAGCTTGTCATCAGGGGTCATTTGCAGCAGTTAGCCATATCATGCACACATCTCCTGTGACTGCTCCACATGAGCACTCATGGACAATCCTCCCTTTGCTGCCCACATCAGGAACATTCTGCCTCCACCCAGACACTGTCCTGGCCTATGGCATGCCACACATTGATAGTACATCTTAGTTACATGTCCACACCTCACAGACACTATAATATAACTTACGGCACGGTGTATGCTTTCAAGAGCATCTAGAACTTCACACCTGCCACAGCGCCCCCCGCTGCGGCATTACCTCCGCTGACTCTGCTGCCACAACCACCCACCCATGACACTGCCAACACCCACTACCAGCATCACTAGGCAGACGCCTATCTTGCCTAGCAAACAGCACAGGCCTGCTGTTTGGTCACACATGCTCATCACACATACTTCCACATAGCCAGGCATCTGGTGAATCAACTCCATCAGCTACCAATTGTGCTTGCATCCATATCATCTCTAGTGGCTTCCCTGCCCCCTTTCAACATTTTAGAGGCTTTCCTGCATTAGGGTGCATGCAAGACACCTTTGCACAGGATGTCCTTTTACCGCCCACTAAGTGTCCTCTACTACCCCTTAATGTCCTGTTATCGCCCGCTAAGTGTCCATTAGCACCCCTTAACACAGCATGTCCTGTTACCGCCCACTAAGTGTCCACTAAAGCCCCTTAATGCCGGAACGCCTCTAAAACACCCAGCACACTTAGCACACAGTAACCCCATATCGTTGCCATTACCACACGGAAAAGACTGCTCCTTTACCACCATTTAGTAAACATACTCCATAACAACATAAGATATGCCATACTGAGTCAGACCAAGGTCCATCAAGTCCAGTATCCTGTTTCCAAAAGTGGCCAATCTAGGTCGTAAGTACATAGCAGTTTCCACAAAAGACACAGGTTCCTCAATGCTTGTATTGGGTCAAGCAGTGATATCCCGTATCCCTTTTAATAATGGTTTATGGACCTTTCCTCCAGAAAGTTATCCAAACCTTTCTTAAACCCAGCTACACTAACAGCTTTTACTACATCCTCCGGTAACGAATTCCAGAGTTTCCTTACACGTTGAGTGAAAAAATATTTTCTCTTGTTAGTCTTAAATAGGTCACCCTGTAGCTTCATTGCATGTTCCCTAGTCTTTTTATACTCTGATGACAAACAATCGATCTACGTTTACCCGTTCCACTCCATTCATTAATTTATAGACCTCTATCATATCTCCCCTCAGCCGTCTCTTTTCCAGGTTGAAGAGCCCTAACCTTTTTAGCCTCTCTTCATAGGAGTAGCTTTCCATCCCCTTTACCATTTTGGTGGCTCTTCTCTGTACCTTTTCCAATAACGCTATATCTTTTTTAAGATAAGGCGACCAGAATTGCACACAATATTCAAGGTGAGGTCGCACCATGGCATGATCGAGAGGCATTATAATATCCTTTGTTTTATTTGCCATTCCTTTCCTTATGATACCTAGCATTTTATTTGCTCTCTTTGCCACCGCTGCACACTGGGCGGAGGGTTTCAACATGTTATCCACGATGACGCCTAAATCTTTTTCCTGGGTAGTGGCTCCCAATGCATCGTGTAACCATAGTTTGGGTTGTTCTTTCCTAGGTGCATACATTTGCACTTGTCCACATTAAATTTCATCTGCCATTTGGATGCCCAGTCTTCCAATTTATCAAGATCCTCTTGCAATTTTCCACAATCCTCTTAGGTTTTAACAACTTTAAATAGTTTTGTCTCATCTGCAAATTTGATAACCTCACTCGTTATTCCACTTTCCAGGTCGTTTATGAATATGTCAAAAAGCAGCGGACCCAGTACAGATCCCTGCGGTACTCCACTATTCACCTTTTTCCAATGGGAAAATTGGCCATTTAGTCCTACCCTCTGCTTTCTATCTTTTAACCATTTCCTGATCCACAATAGTACACTGCCTCCTATCCCATGACTTTTTAGTTTTACCAAAAGTCTCTGATGAGGGACCTTGTCAAAGGCTTTCTGAAAGTCCAGATACACTATATCAACCGACCCACCTTTGTCTACCTGTTTATTCACACCTTCAAAAAAACATCACTGAGACTTCCGGTGACTACATCGGGGCAAATGGCGGCATAAGACTTGGCTCTGCCGCCTAAACCTGATAAAAAGGGGAATTTGCACCCCTAAAGGCATGGCGTAAGGTGGCGAATGTGGGAGAGCAGTAGGAGAGGAGCCCCAGGTCGCGTTACCATAGCGGCGAAGCAACGAGCCCCCGTTGGAGCGTGCGGAATAGCAGACCGCGTGGCAGGCCGGTGCGGCAGCTGCCGGAACAGAGAGGCAGAGGCCTATCTTGAGCCGTGGGGGCGGAAGGAGCTTGCCGCGCTGGAGAATCAGCGCTCTGGTGAGCAGTGACGTCCCCTGTGAGACCGCATGCAGCTGGCTGAGGAGAGCCGACAGATCTGAGAGGTGGCAGATCGGGAGGCTAAACGGAGGAAACCAGAGAGGCAGAGCAGGAGGCAGCCGGCGGTGGACGGAGAGCCAAGGAGAGGCCCGAGGACAAGGAAACCGGTGAGGAGGCGGGAAGGCACTGAGGCTGGGATCAGAGCACCACGAATGGGAGAAAGCGTCAGCGGTGCCCCCCGGGTGGATCTGGCAACGTCCAGCTCAACCTAGAGAGCTGAGAAGCCCCGGTAAGGGGGAAGTGAGCAGAGCCAAGTGCAGCCTCATAGCAGACAGTGGGGCCCCACAAGCAGCTTTGGCAACCAGCTGAGAAGTAGAGGGAGAGGCCCTCAGGGAACACAGCTCACGAAGCTTGGGGACCCAGCATTGCATAACAAAAGAATGGAAAAAAAATAAAGGCTCCCTGGCGGCACGCAAGAAACTGGCTGATTTTCGCTCCCCTTATGCGGCAGTCAAAGGTGGAAGAGAGAGGGAGAAAGAGTGCCGAACGCACGAGGGAGAGCCCACAGACCGGGGAGAGGGGCTGGATCATGGAGCTAACCCAGGGGATATCTCTCACCTGAAAACCTGGCTTATTGAAATGAAGGAAGAGATTAAAACAGAAATTAGCGGGGTGAAGCATGAACTCAAGGAGTCCATACAGTCACTGAGGCAAGATATTGTGGACATTGGAAATAGAGTTGAGGAGATGGAGACTCAGTTGGAGCAACAAGGGGAGGAAATGGTGGATTTACAAAAGCGCTGGGGGGCACTCCAGCAGGCCCAAGAGGAAGAGCAGATGAAACTGGAGGATCTGGAAGACAGGTCCAGGAGATGTAACCTACGGATCCGGGGGCTTCCAGAGGAACCTCAGTACCGCAACTGCGAAGAAGTTCTGCTAAAAATTTTCAAATCCCTGCTGTTAGCTGCAGACCTGCAGGGAGAGATGCTGATCGACTCATCGCACATTGAGCGAGCGCACCGGGGCCTGGGCCCGATACGCGATAATAAACCCAGAGATATCGTTGTGTGCTTTAGCTCTTTCAAGATTAAGGAAGGACTGCTTCGAGCAGCAAGGAAAGTGCGACAGATAATTTGGGAGGAACACCATCTGGAGCTATTTCAAGATCTTTCTGCAGGAACCTTACAACGCCGACGGCACCTCAAGGAGGTGACCGCGTATTTGTGAAAAGAGGATGTACGATACAAGTGGCTGTTTCCATTTGGGCTGTTGATCACCTGCAAGGGGAAGTCAAGGCGGGTGCAGAACAGAGAGGAGGCATGGACTGTACTTAGAGACTTTGGCCTACCTAACATACCGGAAGGGGGAAGTTCTCAGACAAGAGCACTGGCTGACACTGCGAAGTCCTCCAGTTCACAGAGGAAGGCACAGAGATGGCACCGAGTTCCAATGTCGGGGAGCAGAGCGGCGCAATTGAATAGAGAGAGCCCAGGAATACCAGCAGAGGAGAAAGGCGATGGCTGAATGGATGGACTTTGAGTTTATGTTTATGTTTATTGGCTTAATATACCGCTAAACGAAAAAAACATCATAGCGGTTTACATATTTCAAATCATTAAAGAAAAGAAAAAGGAAAAGAAGTTACAATGGCAGATAGGAAAGCAAACCAGGCAGATTCATACAACAAGACAATAGAGAGGAGAGAGAGAGAGAGAAAAGGGGAAGGCAGAAACATGTGGGGGGGGGGCAGAAAGGGCAAAGACAGGACAAAATCATGTGAAGGGGTCAGGGAGGTCGAAGGCAAGGGCAAAGAAATGGGTTTTGAGGCTGTTCTTGAAGGTGGTATGTTCTGATTCGAGCCGGATAGAGGAAGGGAGAGAATTCCATAGGGAAGGGGCAAGGAAAAAGAACGCAGAGGAGCGGGTGGATTGGAGGCGAGCACAAGTGGGTGAGGGAAGATGCAGGCGATTCAGGTGGAGGGAGCGCAGGGAGCGAGTTACCAAAGATGTATTAGTATGTTCTTCTTGGAAGTAGTAGAACTGGGTTGCAGAGGGGGGGGGGAGATGAAGTTATTAACTGATGGAGGGGGGAAGGAGGGGTTAGACTATAGGGGAGGGGGTGGGAAGGAGGGCGGTGGGGAGGACGGAGGTAGAGGTTCGGAATGGGAGATGAGGGGGCTTTGGTTGTTGAGCGGGTACAGGGGGGAGGGGGAAGAGAAGATAGAGTCAGGCAAGGCCCGATAACTGGTCACTTTTATGGAAGACGATTCTCTCTTAAGGAGAGGGGAGAGGGTAGGGGGGTTGGGGGGGCAGGGGGTTTCAGGATAGAGGGAGGGAAGGGGGGGGAGTGGAAGAACGGGTGAGCTTAAACTAGTCACATTAAATGTAAAGGGGCTTAACTCACCATTTAAGCGACGCAAATTATACACAGAGTTAGCCCGCCAGAAGGCGGCAATAGTTATGCTTCAGGAAACGCACTTGACACGGGCAACAGAATATTTGGTCAAGCCCAAAGGCTATGGGGTGTGTATCCATGCTTCAAATACCATGGAAAAGAGGAAGAGAGGGGTTGCTATACTCTTCACATCTCGATTAAAGATGCAGGTGCAGTCGGTGGTAAGGGATACGGAGGGGAGGTATGTGTTGGTGCGAGTGAAGGTGGGGAGTGTATGGTACTGTGTAGTGAATGTGTATGCACCGACTGGGGCACAGCGTGAATTCTGGACAAAACTGAACGAGGAGGTGGGGAAACAGGGGGACGGTATCCTTATATGTGGGGGGGATTTTAACCTAACATGGAACCCAACCCGGGATGCTACAGGGAAACGGGAGGGAAAGAGGGGGGATAGAAAGAGATATCGTAACTTCGTGATGCAGCACTGTCTCGTGGACGCGTGGCGATTGCAGCATCCTGGGAGGAGACAGTTTTCTTACTACTCGCCAGTACATGGGTCCTACTCACGTATCGATGCTATTTGCGTTTCAAAGGAGGTAGGGGGAACGATCACAGGGGCGGAAATGGAGTCCATTACCTGGTCAGATCATGCCCCGGTAGTGGTGAGCCTGCAAGTGGTAGAGGAAGGGTTGGGGAAGGGGTTTTGGAGACTCAATGAGTCACTGTTGGAGTATGTGAGGGTCCAAGAGGATGTGGAGAGGGGGACCCTGGAATACTTTAGGTTGAATGATAATGGAGAAGTTGCATGGGGAGGTATATGGGATGGGTATAAGGCGGTGATACGGGGCGTATTGCTCAAATGGGAGGTGCGGAAAAAGAGGGAGCGGGAGGATAGAGAGCGGCTCTTGAGGGAACGACTGCTGGAACTGGAAGAACTGGATGGGCAAGGGAGGGGAGACACTTATAGGGGACGGGTGCTGCTAGCGAGAGCGCAACTCAATGAATTGCAGGCGGAAAAGATACGTTACCAGATGCAGCTTCTGAGGCAGGAGGTATTTGAGCGGGGGAATAAGGCTGGGAGGTACCTAGCGCAGAAGCTGAAGCAGCAGAAGCTTCGCACTCATATAATAGGGGTTCGAAGGAAGGGCGGGGAATTGGTTACTAAAGATGGGGAGATTAGAGATGCCTTTAAGGAATACTATCAGGAGTTGTACAAAGAAAGAGACCTGCCACAGGCCGGGAGGGTGGAAAACTACCTTGACTCCATAGACTTGCCTAAGTTGGGAGAGTACGAACAGGAGGAAATTAATAAACCCATTCGAGCAGACGAAGTAGGGAGGGCAATTAAACAGTTAAAATTAGAGAAACCCCCAGGGTTGGATGGTCTGTCTGCCAGATTTTATAGGAAGTTCGGAGATCTGTTAATTGGGCCTCTGGTGAACGTATTTAACCAACCACAGGAGGGTGGGAAATTAGCGAATACAATGTGGTGGGTGGGTATAACAGTAATTCATAAGGAGGGGAAGGACCCAAAAGAGTGTGCCTCTTATAGGCCTATCTCCCTGCTTAACCTGGATGCTAAGATTTTAGCTAAGATTCTCACTCTGCGCCTCAATAAAGTAATTGGAAAACTGATACACCAAGATCAAGCGGGTTTTATTCCTGGTAGACAGGTCGCGGATAATATCCGAAAGATCTTAAACATTATCTGGGCTAGCGAGCGGAGAAAGGAAGAGGCGCTCTTACTCTCGTTGGATGCGGAGAAGGCCTTCGATCAGGTGTCTTGGCCTTTTCTTTTCCAGGTGCTGGAGAAGGTGGGGTTGGGGAGGGAGTTTCTAGCTTGGGTGAAGGCGCTATATGCACATCAAAAAGCATGTGTGAGGGTGAATGGGGCCCATTCGCAGTTTTTTGACCAAGGGAGGGGAACAAGGCAGGGATGCCCATTATCTCCGCTACTGTTTGCGATAGCAATAGAGCCCTTGGCGCAGCGGATAAGAGAACGGGCGGATATATCTGGAATAAAAGTGGGGCGGAGTGATTATAAAATTTCCCTGTTCGCGGACGATATAATTCTAAGTATGGCGAGACCCCGGGTTGGCCTCCCCATAGCAATGTGGGAACTGGAAGAATATGGTAAAGTATCGGGGTTTACCATCAACTGGAACAAATCGGAAATCTTGAATTTAGCGGTCTCCAGCGAGGTAGTTAATGTACTGGCAAAGAAATATCCCTTCAAATGGGCGCGAGAAAGTATCCGGCATCTTGGCATATGGATTAGCAACAAAATTGACGAGTTATATACCTTGAACTATCGGAGGGTTCTGGGGAAGATAGAGGGTTGGTTGGACGGGTGGGGAAGGGGATACCTATTGTGGTTTGGGCGCATTACGACAGTTAAAATGATGCTTGTGCCCAGACTGTTGTTTTTGTTTCAGACGCTCCCGATATGGGTTCCGCCGACTAGTTTGAGAAGGATACAACGGTTAGTTAATAGGTTTATATGGGTGCAGAAGCGCCCGAGGGTAGCACTGCGAGTATTACAAAGGACAAAAGGAGAGGGGGGGCTGGGGGTATCTAATATATGCAAATATTATGAGGCAGCGCAATTAAAAACGATTTATGAGTGGCACAGAGAAACATTGAAATCTTGGGTTCAAATGGAGCATGAGTTGGTGGGGGGGATGGAACTTGAACGGGTGATCTGGAGGGGGACTAAGGGTCTCGACATACAGGCACTTAACCCCATGGTGGCGAATAGTTTGAAAATCTGGAAACGCAATAAGCCTCAGCTTGTTCAAGATAAAGGCTACATGCAAGGGATGCCTATTGCGGCCTGTTTCGAGCGGGGACAGGGCCCCGGTAAGCAACTTTTACGAAGATGGGCACAAAACGGGCTGGAGTACATTCACCAAGTTATACACTCTCAGGGAATGCATCCGTTTGAAGGCATTAAGGATCTCTATAAGTTGAAAGAGAGTGATCGTTTTGCCTATATACAATTAAGCTACTTTGTGAGGCAACCGAAGATATGGAAAGACCTCTGGGAAAAGAGAGGCTGGTTTGAGGCTCTATGCTCAGGCAAGATGGGTCAAAAGGGGGTTTTGTCCAGAATTTACAGAGGCCTAATGGGGACTGGTGCATGCAAGTTACGCTATATGTTGCAATGGGAGGAGGACTTGGGTGTGTGTTGGACGGTAGAGGCTTGGGAGAAGTTACTCCAGACGATTGCTACTGTGTCCATAGCCACGCAAATTAAAGAAAATGCATATAAAGTATTATACAGATGGTATTGGACGCAAGTACGTCGGTATCGAGCGGGGAGGGGAAGGGATGACTTATGCTGGCGGGGTTGTGCTGATAGAGGGGACTGGATGCACATGTGGTGGAAGTGCGACAAGATACAGGGGTACTGGGAGCAGGTAATTGCGGTGATTTATGGCATGACTGGGCATAGTTTGCATGGGAGACCGGAGGCATGCTTGTTGCATCAACTGGATGATGACCTTTCGAGACGGGAGGAGGGGGTACTGCATCATTGTATTGCTGTAGCTCGTTGCGAGATCGCACAGCACTGGGGGGGACAGAGTATACCACAATTGGCGGGATTTGTGCGAAGAGTGGCTGAGGTGAGCCTGATGTATAAATTAACAGAGTTGAGACGGGGGAATGGAGGGCAAAGTGCGATACACTGGCAGGGGGTCTGGAGATGTTTGGAGGCATGGAGAGAGGGGGTGGGGGGGGGTTGGGAGGCGGAGGAGGACAACGAGTGTAGAGGTATGGCTGAGAAGCTCGGTGAGTGTGCAGTGGCATGCAGACTATAGGAGGTGCAGAAGGGGAGCTGGAGGGGGAGTACAGAGGGGGAGGGATAGGTTATAATACAGAGGGGGGAAGAGGGGGATTGCTGGGGGGGAAGGGGGGAGTTTTAGTATAGTCTATCTGCATTGTAATATGAGTTATTCAGGCATAATAACCAGGTTGAGGTTTGCTTTTTGATTCTAATGTGTGAACGCTGTTTTTCAAATGGTTTGTATTTTTATTGTATAATCTCAATAAAAAAACTTAAATGGAAAAAAAAAATCACTGAAAGTTTAAATATCTATTCTAAGAACCTTTTGTGAACAATATCAATTCTCCCTGGTGGGAAATACACTAATAAAAATACTAAATATTTATCATCAGCAGACCCCACCTACAAAGCCTCAACCCCTCAAAAAAAAACAGATATCAACTTTCCACAGTTTTGACTCCTTATTAAAAATAATTACGAGCCTCCTTCCCATCTTCCTCCCCAGCCTAGGTTGATATAACAAATCATAACTCATAGCGGTTAAATCCTGAACATAAACTCCATCCACTTCAGGTAACCAAGTTTCATTTATAAAAATAACATCTAAGTGGTTATTAGCCACCGTCTCTTGTACTAAGACACTCTTTAACAAGTGTGAATCTCATGTTAACATATCCACAACATATCTTGTTTTCCAAATCATAATGTCCCCTCTTAACCTTTTCCTTCAAATTTAACCATTCTGGCTCTATCAAATATCTATTATAGATCTTATGCGGAATCCTTAATGCTCAACCTTCTTTCTGATTAATATACCCATACAGACTCCTTTCCTCTATTGTAGGAATAAAACAACCCATCAAAATCAAGCACAGTAAATATTTCACCAGATTCACTTTACCTGCATACAAAAACACATTAAAAAATCTAACATCTGGCGAAACACTCTCCTACCCAAACACAACCGAAACAGAGCTCTTTCATCATGTTCAAACAAATATTCATATCCTACTCCCCATACAAACCCGCACCCAATTCTTTCACTCTCTCTTTCAGTCACACTCATGCCATACTCCAAGGACCACGCTTAAGGGCCCTTTGGCGTGGCTCACCTTGCAGTCTATACTTAGGGGTATGTTTAATAAGCAGTCTTAACGTGCGCCCGGCGATAGTGTGCAGGCTGCCATAAAAGGAGTGGGCGTGTCGGTCTTAAGATAGCAAAATGGGATTTTCGTGCGATAACGTGCGCTGAGCACATTATCGGGCGAGAAGCCGCTAAGCACGTTAACGCGCGGTAATCTTAAGTAGGCGTGCTGATATCTAAACACAGAAACAGAGGTGTAGCACAATGGTTAATACACTGACCGATGGTAAGGGGGACATGAGTTCGATCCCTAGTGTGCCTAATGAACAAGGCTGGCTGAGGCATCTCCCTTTATGTTGAAGTAGTGCTTTTTGAGGCATTGTAGTATTATTTTAATTAGTGCTGCCAGCAAACACAACCTCACGGTGGCGTAACCTAAGGTGCCCAATAAGGCACCCTATAAGGCACTCCAGATGGCACATTATAAAGTGCACTGTCCACCAAGGCACCCTACAATGTCCCCTATAGGACACCTTATAAGGCGCCCTATAAGGTGCCTTATGGGGCGCCTTATGAGGCACCTTAAGGTTACAGTACTCTGAGGGTGTTTTTTGCTGGCAGCACTAATGTACATTAAAAATAGACAATGCCTCGGACAGCCCTATCAAATAACCCCACTGTGGGCTAGAACCCATGACCTCTGGCTCCACAGGCAGTGAAGTAACCAGTGGGC
Organism: Ichthyophis bannanicus; assembly: GCA_033557465.1. Lineage (NCBI taxonomy): Eukaryota > Metazoa > Chordata > Amphibia > Gymnophiona > Ichthyophiidae > Ichthyophis > Ichthyophis bannanicus. The sequence continues at coordinate 431,384,827 of CM066035.1, forward strand.
TACAGCTGCTAACAAACCCCTGGCTGGCTACAGAAGGACTGCACGTCACCACACAAACAGTCTGCTGTGGCTACCAGGATAGGGGCAACCCACCCGTACCCATGATGCACAGCACATGCACATCAGCTGTCTACAGATGATCACAAGATAGGGTATGCACGCCACAGCACCTCAGTCTGGTAGGGGGTGCCAACGGTGTGTGTTAGTGGCACAGAGTAGCTACAGACCGTCACACTGTGTGGGTATTGTGCTCACCCTGAGGGTGAGGTGGGGCGGCCAGCACCAGGTCCGCAGTACCTTCAATGGCTGAAATAGGCCATGTCGCAGATACCCATCAGTGCTAGTGTGTGTGATAGGTAGTTCCTGCAAACACACCTAGGATACATTAGTGTCTATCTGAAGTTGTCAATCAGGTCTGGCCCTTATGGGCTATGATGCACCCAGAATAGTGCATATTCTGTCTTTGTGCCATGGTAACATGATGTTTAAGTGACGGGGGGTGTTTGGACCCATAGGCAGATTATGTACCACCACCCAACCCACCCTCTGTGGCTCAGGGTGGGAGACAGGATTACCCCACCAACAGATCCACATTCTACCTCCCTGCAACGGAGGCAGTAGAGGGGGACCATCAACCCCAGTCGTGGTGGGGAACAGACACCCTACAGGGCAGCCAATACAGAGCTGTACACATCCCTAAGGCAATGGCAGGAAGACAGTAGGCCTGGAAATGCTCAGCTGCCCCCACCACCATCTGACATTCACCAGCAGCAAGCACGGTGAGTCACCAGCCGCTGCACCCTGCAAGGTGTTCCAGCCATACACATATAACTGCAGACAGTCTGCTAGCTAGTCCACAGTGCATGATCCTGGAAGAGATGTGTGCACCCAAAAGCTGGGATGTGAGCACACCCACCAAGCAGATAAGTCATTGATTAGGCCCCAGAGAAGAGAACCCATATATTTCACTGAAAAGAAATACAATATAGCACTATGGGGGAGCCTAGCCATGCTGTGGTCACTGATCAGTCAGGGTGAGAGTGACCTCCCAGCAGGACATGCTGTGGCCACCCTGTCGGTGCAGGTCGTGGCCGGGCACTACAATGTCCGAGCCATTGCCCTATGCCCTGTGCTGATGCATCCAGGCCAGGCCACCCTGTCCAGGCTATACCCACAGTACCTTGCTCCTCATTATGCACATTGGCAGGCCAATACTGGCAACAGTGCTAACAGTGTGGGCTGAGGAAGGTGTTAGCAGCCACCACACACTGGATAGACAGACACACACTCCCCACACCTATGCCAGCATTGTGCAACCATAGAGGTGTTTGGCAGCCCTGGCCACCGCACCAGTCCTGGGCACAGTGCAGGCATGGCTATGGTACGTAATACTGTTGGGGTCACTCCCCAGGGTGGTAAACACTGTCAGACACCAGACCTGAAGCACACTCCACAGACATCAGAAAGGTTGCTATGATGCAGCTCAATGAGCAAATTGTGCTTAACTTAGGAATTGCTATCTGCCAATAATCATAGCAACCTTTTGATAGCTGTGTACCGTATTCCCAGGTTTAGGGTGGCATTGCTATGATATGCAAGTGCTAGTATTGGGAGATGCACGCAGGGCCCAACATCCTGCCTCTCCAGGAGGCATTGGATAATGGAGCCTGTGGGTGTGGGTGTGTCTGCCCCTGTTGGCCGCTGCTTTAGGGCAGAGGTGCCCAACTCCAGTCCTGGTGGGCCAAACACTGTTCGGGTTTTCATGCTGTCCCTAATGAATATGCATGAGATAAATCTGCATCCAATGGGGGCGGCGCATAGAAATGCAGCACAGCCATATTTATTAGAGGCAGCATTTTATTTATTTTATTTATTTAGTATACATTTGTATACCGCTACTTCCAGCGATCAGCAGCGGTTTGATTACAGATTGGAAATTGTCAAATCATGACAGGAAATTTTTGAGGTATAAACACATTGATTAGACAGGAAAGCACAGCATACAGAGAACTATTTTACAGGGAACATGGGCTATGGAGGGTTAAGTGGCTTGCCCAAGACCACAAGGAGCACCTGTGGGACTAGAAACCCCAGTCCTTCCGGCCCAAGGTTGCTGTCCTCTAGTGGGATTTGAACCCCCGACCTTCCGGCCCGAAGTACCTTGCCCCAACCACTAGGCCACTAGGCCCTGAATGGTGTTTGGCCCTCCAGGACTGCATTTGGGAGACTCTGCTCTAGATAATGTGCATGTTTATGGTGTCTGTGCTCTGTAGGGTAAAATGTAGGTGTTTTGGGCATGTTTACGTCATCTGAAATAAAGGTTCTGTCTGTATTAGCACGTTTTAGTAGTGGGTAAAATATGGGGACTGGGTTGGCGGGAACCACAGCTGGGACTTGAACCTGTGATCTTCTGCTCCTGAACACACTGGCTGTGTGCACTGCACCACCGTGTTGTCACAGAGACAGTGCATTCCCTGGGGATACCATGACTGTTTGTCAGACAGGGCCTGTCTGTTGCAGTGCATGGCACCCACCTACACAGGGCTAGGCCATGGTCTGCTGTGGGCAGCAGCCACTGGCCCCTCCACCACCAGTACCCCTCTGCCACCATGCTGACATGCCCTTCTGCTGGTGGTGCTGGTGGTGCGCGATCTCAGGCCATCCAGTGTGCGGGTAGGCAGCTGCCTATGGTACAGGTTCTGGGGTAGGAGTGCCTGCAAAGCTGTCCACGCTTCCCCCCAGTGCCGCCTGCCAATGTTCTGTGCTCTTGGGGGTACCTGCTGGGTACTATCCCCTGTGACACGGTGAGAGACACACTCGTGCCCATGTTGGGCCCTCATCAGTTGCTGTCTGGCTGCTCTACTGTTTCAGCATTCCCATGGGCCACCTAGGCATCACCCTAGTCCGTACTGTGGCTCAGCTGCACCACAGCATGTGCCGCCTGCAGCCCTCTATGTCCCCTTTTCCAGCATCTGTCCAGTTGCCCGTTCCAACATGCCCGCCCTGCTGTTGCAGAACATGTGCATGCCATAGGAAACCTGTCCAATGGAGAGGGAAAACCCTGATCAGCGCACTTTCACTGTGGGCTCATTCACCTTGTATGGGGACGGAGCACAGACCCTTCCAAAATTCATATCTTTTTTTGGAGCTTTCTCGGGAGTGTTTTTTGATGTTTCCCATTAATACCACTATTGGCCAGCTTGGTTATGTTTTTTTTCCATTTTGTTCAGATCATTTTCAATGTTTATTTGCCCTTTTGTTCCATGCACATGTATCACACTTATCACTTTTGTAGGTTTCTCTGGTTTTGCTGTACATTGCTGACGGAAATGGTTTATTTTCCCTTTAAATCTGCTCTAACACGAGGGTTTCACTGGCGTTAGTTTTCAGCCCCGGATTCCACGGCGTTAGTGTGCAGGGAGCCTCTCCCCGCCCACTCTCCGCCCATTGAGCCTCTCTCTCCGCCCCTGGGGAGCCTTCCTCCGCCCTCCGGGAGCCTTTCTCTGCCCTCAGCGCTCATTTGCACCGCTGTGCGCATTATCGCGCGCTAAGGTACCTTAGCGCCCGGTAACGTCGCCGGGCGCACGTTAAGACTGCTTAGTAAACATACCCCTTAGAGTCCCAGTATCCGTTGCAGACTAATGATGTCACCATCAAGGGCAGAGCTGGTAGCAGCCTGAGTCTGCAGCATTATAGGCACTCTCTGATGGTTGCAGGGCCACACAAGCTGTTTTGGGGATCAAGCAGAGGCAAATGCTGATCCAGGAAGCAGGGGCAACAGATGACACTCTGAAATTCCACTTCATTTACCTAATTTTCTCATTCTGTATAGACTTGCCCGTTCCCTTTATTCTTCACAAGCTGCCTTATTAACACTTCCTTTATAGTCTCAAATTTGCTTGAAATGCATTCGCCATTCAGCATTTGCCTATTTCGGTCCTGCTTTATGGAAGAGTTTACATCTGAATTTTACTACTAGAGTTCTCGCTGGCGAAATTTAATAAACTTTTAAACACCCACTTTATTTATTTTTTAAACAGCCTTTGAGGACAAATTGTAGGAGAACTCTGGACTCCCATGATAGAATTCACCAAATATCTATAGTTTTGCCAATAGTTTGCTATAATTTATTTATAGCTTGTCTATAGTTTGTCAACTGTTTTTTTATGTTGCTTTTATTATATTTAAGGCTTCTGATTTTAGGTTTTAACCAACAGACACTGATAAACATTCCAATACAAACAATTTAAAATAGGAGAGGGGCATATTGAACAGCAGCAGCCAGCACTATTACAGTTGTGGTCAACATTATTTGCATCCTTGCAGTTCAACCCCTTAAAGCCCAACATCTCCTTAAAAAAATAAAAGTGGCCAGTGAAATATTAGCTTTGGACTATATATGCACACATATTTGACACATAAAAAAATCAAATAAAACAGGACCAATTAAAAGAGGAAATAGTAGGAAACAGTATAACAACTGGGACATTGCCAGGACATGATTATTTACAACAAACCTACAAAAGAATAAAACTATGCCCTAATTAATTATCTATAATTAACAATTTTTTGTCGGAGCCCTTGCCTTGAAAGAATTCCTCTTTCTCGTGGCAACCTCTCCTTTTTATCTATTTAAAAGGGAATCAATTCTCACTACATACCAAGGGATAATATATAATGTCTCCTAGTATTAATCAAAATTGTTCGGTATCACTGCATTTCAACTTCATCTCCCATCGTTGGCTCCCAGGGGTGAAACTTCCATAACAAGGAGAAACTTCACAACCTCAACACTTAAAAAGCATCCCTGCCGATTCACACACCGCAGGGCCGTCAAGCAATGGACTTAATGCTCACACTTCTTTTGGTCCGAACTTCTTCTGAATGACGAGAATACTTCTCATGACACAGCACACTATACACTTTATTACTGGCTCACTTTTGTCTACCTGTTTATTCACACCTTGAAAAAAATATAACAGATTAGTAAGACAAGACTTTCCTTGGCTAAATCCATGTTGGCTTTCTCCCATTAAACCATGACTAGCTACATGTTCAGTAATTCGGTTCAGTAGTTCGGTGCAGAGGGTTGCTACTAAAATGATTAATGGGCTTCATTATAAAGCATATGAGGACAGACTTAAGGATCTTAATATGTACACCTTAGAGGAAAGGCGGGATAGAGGTGATATGATTGAGATGTTTAAATACCTCCGTGGCATAAATGTTCATGGAGAGAGCCTCTTTCAATTGAAAGCAAGTTCTGCTACGAGGGGACATGGGATGAGGGTGAAGGGAGATAGATTCAGGAGTGATATGCGAAAATATTCTTTACAGAAAGAGTAGTGGATCCGTGGAATAGTCTCCCAGTGGAGGTGGTAGAGATGAGGACAGTAACTGAATTCAAAAAAGCATGGGACCAACACAGAGGATCTCTAAAGGTAAAAAGTGGACTGTTGTAGTTGTTGTTATGGAAGGACAGACTAGATAGGCCATGTGGTCTTTTTCTGTCATCATGTTTCTATGTTTCTAATTTTGTTCGTTATAATGTTTTTTTACCATTTTGCCCAGTACTATCGTCAGGCTCACCGGTCTATAGTTTCAAGGATCATCCCGGAACCCTTTTTAAAAACTGACATTACATTGCCCATTCTCCAATCTTTAGGTACTACAGATGATTTTAATGATAGTTCACGGACTACTAATAGTAGGTCTGCAATCTCATATTTCAGTTCTTTCAACAACCTTAGATGTATACCATCCAGTCCAGGTGATTTGCTACTCCTCAGTTTATCAAGTAGTTCTAAATACATCTTCCCAGTTTATCAATATTTCCTTCAATTCTTCCAATATATCACCTTTAAATACCATTTCAGGCACGGGTAACTTCCCTACATTTTCTTCAGTAAAGACAGAAGCAAAGAATTCATTCAGTCTCTCCGCTATGGCTTTGTCCTCCCTTAGTGCCCCTTTTACTCCTCTATCATCTAATGGTCCAACTGACTCTCACTGATCTTTTGCTATGACTGTACTTGAAAAAAATTGTATTATGTGTTTTTGCTCCCATGGCAAGCTATTTTTCAAATTCTCTCTTCGCCTGCCTTATCACTGTCTTGCATGTAACTTGCCAGTGCTAAAATTGTTTCCAGTTTTCATCATTTGGCTCCTATTTCCATTTCCAGTTTTCATCATTTGGCTCCTATTTCCATTTCCTCAAGGATGCTTTTTTGGCTACAACAGCCTTTCTGACCTTACCTTTAAACTATGCTGGCAGTTTTTTGGCCTTCCTTCCACTTTTCTTAAAGGATGGAATACATCTGGTCTGGACTTCCAAGATAGTATTTTTAAACAATGCCCATGCTTGATGTACATTTTTAACCTTTATGGCTTCTCCTTTTAGTTTTTTCTTAATCATTTTCCTCATTTTATCATAGTCTACCTTTTGAAAGTTAAAAGGTAGTATTGTGGATTTCCTTGCCCTCTTCCCTCCATTTATTAAATCAAATGCAGTTATGTTATGATCACTATTGCCAAGTGGCACCAACACCCTTATCTCCTGCACCAGATCCTGCGGTCCACTAAGGACTAGGTCCAAAATAGCTTCACCTCTTGTTGTTTCATGAACCAGTTGCTCCAAGAAGCAGTCATTTATTTCATCTAGAAACTTATCTCCCTAGTATGTCCTGCTGTGACATTGACCCAGTCAATACCGGGGTAATTCAAATCACCCATTACTGTGTTGTATCTTTTGCTAGCTTCCCTCATTTCTTTTTGCATTTCATCATCCATCTGTTCATTCTGGCCAGAAGATCAGTAGTACACCCCCGCTGTCATCGCCTTTATCTTTATTTTCCCCTTTTTACATAGAATTTCTATCCATAGAGAATCTACAGTGTATTTGTTTTCTACAAAACTTTAATCCTGTGTGTGCAGCCCCCTCCACCAATTTGATCTACCCTATCATTGCACTACAGTTTGTACCCAGGTATCACAGTGTCCCATTGGTTGTCCTTCTTCCACCAGGTCTCTGAGATGCCAATTATATCTAACCTTTCATTTAGTGCTGTCTATTCTAACTCTCCTATCTTATTTTTTACACTTCTAACATTTGCATACAGATATTTTAAAAGTTGTATTTTATTTATATTAATCTGGTTATAAACTGTTAGGGATAACTTGGACTCTTTCAGCTCTGTCTGCTCTGTACTTAAGGGCATCTGAGCTACTTTTATTTTTACTGGAACCTTTCTGTCGGGATGCCCTAACTTCCCTCTTTTGCTAATATCCTTCAAGGATACAGTACATCCTTCCAAACCATGCAAACTTGGGCGTCTCAGCCTTCCCTTATTATCTAGCTTAAAAGTGGCTCTATCTCCTTTTCAAAGGTTAATGCCAGCAGCTTGGTTCCATCTCGGTTATAGGGGAGCCCATCCTTTCAGAAAAGCCCCCCTTCCCAGGACCAAAACTCTCTTCTTTGCACCATTGTCTCAACCATGCTCTTCCTGCCTTTAGGTCCTATGCATGGAATAGGGAGCATTTCAGAGAATATTACCCTGGAAGTTCTGGATTTCGACTTCTTACCTAAAAGCCTAAATTTGCCTTCCAGAACCTCCTCTCCCACACTTTCCTATGTTACTTGTACCAACATGTACCAAGACAGCAGGCTTTTCCCCAATACTATCTAAAATCTTGTCTAGTATGAGGTCCGCTACCTTCACACTGGGAAGACATGTTACCAGGCAATCCTCATATCCACCAGCCACCCAGCTATCTACATGCCCAATGATTGAATCATCTATAACAGCCGCCCTAACTCTTACCTCATGGGTACACGTCCCTGGAGAAACTTCCTCGGTACCAGAGGGTTTTACATCACCTGGAGGACAGGTCCTAGCTATAGGATCACTTCCTGCCACACCAAGGTGATGCTCTCCTTTCACGTGACCTATCTACTCCATGGCAACAGAGAGGTTACCAGACTAGAGGTGGGACTTTAGTACTACGTCCTTGTAGGTCTAGTCTATATACCTCTCTATTTTCCATAGCTCTTCCAAGTCTGCTGCTCTAGCCTGCAAAGATCAGACTCATTCCCTGAGAGCAAAGAGTTCCTTGCACCTAATGCATAAGTAAGACCCCTCACCAACTGGGAGAAAATTGTACATGTGACACTCAACGCAAAAGACTGGCTAGCACCCATCTCGCAAGCTGGACTGCTGTCTGCATCTTAGTTTTAAGATTTTGTTAACATATTTAAGTTGTTTACCTACAAACACAAGTATATTATTTTAAATATTTTAAAAAATCTGGCTATCAGTAATTGACTGAAAATCCAGTCCAATCTAAACCACTCCGAAAATATGGAGGCGAGTTAATCTAGATATAGGACATACCTGGTATACTGAAGCAGTATTAATGAGTGGGGCTGTCTGAGGCATTACCCTTTACTTTAAATCAGTGCTGTCCGAGGCATTTTCTTTTTTAATTTAAATTAGTGCTGCCAGCAAACACACCCTCACAGTGCCATAACCTAAGGTGCCACATAAGGCGTCCTATAAGGCACTCCCAGAGGGCACATTATAAAATGCACTGTCCGCCAAGGCACCTTATAATGTTCCCTATAGGGCGCCTTATAGGGCACTTTATAGGGCGCTTTATAGGGTGCCTTATGAGGCATGGGGACAAGTAACCTCAGGCCGGAGGGACTGAGGTCTCTGGTCCCATGGCTGCTACTTATGGCCTTGGGTAAGCCACTTAACCTTCCATTGCCTCAGGTACACTTAGATTGTGAGCCCTTCGGGGACAAGGGAATAAAAAGTACCTGTTAGTATATATGTGTAAACCGCTCTGATGCGTAAGTAAAGGGTGGTATATCAAATGCCTAAACCATAACCATAACCAATAGTTATATTTTTGCAACAACAATCTCCCACACCTCAATGCAACTATCAGCAAAAATCTGTTAACAAAAATCCAGCATCACATTTAAACACTCAGTTCATTAATGTTAAGTTCAGAAAATAAATCCCCAAAATGTGTATTACTGTCCACTTACTTGTCAAACCAAGCCTTCTTTGGAGGTGCTCCAGTTTCCCCAGATCCAATTGTTCTTTTCCGTGACTCTGAATCCACAACTATCCTCACACTGTTAGCGTTAGTTGGTTTTTCTGTGTAAAACAATTTAATTTCAATAAAATATATGTCTGTTGGTCAAGCATTAAAGAACAGGGGTAATTGTTTTTAGTAAAAAATCATTTCTACATGGATCTGTATTTGTTATCGAAAGTATTTGAAAAACCCACTCACCTACCTGCTCATTAAAGTAACAAATTGAGATTTACAGTACTACCAAGTTGACTGAGCTATCTACCTGTATCTTCACCTTCACTGTCTCCCTACCCCGGGTGCCTCCACTACTACTATTTTCCTATCCGATTACTTCACCTATACCAAAGAGAGAAATGGGGCGAAGCAAGGCAGGAGATAGAAATCCCATCCCTGGCTACCTAATAAATTGGCAGCTATAGGTTCAAAGAACCCAGGGACTGTGCGTCAGGTTTCTCCTTCTCCCATAAAGGCCACCTAGGAGGGGGATTCCGACCCAATCCTCTCCTTCCCACTCAGTTTTTACTTGAGCAAAGATAAATTAAGAGGGTTGAGGAAGAGAACACAAAAGTGAAGGACAGGTGAGAAGGAGAGGAAGTCATACAAAGACCCTAAGTATAGTTTCTCGTTAGGGCATATGTTAAGAAAATTCAGACACTGCCAAATATAGACAGAAACAGTACACCACTCACTGATTTCTATAGTCTGCAATGTTTAATATTTGTAAATGCTACACTACTCTGTATTGTTACAAAACTGAAATACTATTAAAAAATGTTTGTTGGGCAAAAGTTGCTTAGCATTCATATGAATTACTGCAAAGACCTATCAAAAATGATGCAGGAAAAAAGGCATAAATATTCTTAAACCTAGCACCCTTGGCACCCCACCCTGTCACCACCCAGGAACACCTCTTTTATTGCAGCCAGCCTGGGATAGAAAAATCTGATAGAAACATCTGCCACCACTGGAGGCAACTAAGGCTCATAAAGACCTATCAGTGATGCTACTTTGAGAGGCTCCAGCAAGGAAAGAACAGACTCTGCTTGTCAATAGGAACTAATCACTAAAGAAGCCTGGGAGCAGGTGATGGTGAGGGAGATTCAGGTCTGAAAAAGTGCCACCTGCCACCCAAAAGAAAAAAAAAGAGGGACAAACAGGCTTGCAAGAATGGAAGGAGGAAGAGAAGGAAGTAAAAGCAGACAAAACAAATCCTTAGCAGAAAAATAAATCAAACCCCAGAAAAAAAATTAATGAAAGTGTGCAAAATACACAAATCAAAAGAAAAATAAAACAAAGAAAATGTTTTTTAAAAAAATGATGTAACCTATCATCTTAGGAACATAAAAAGGGAAAACTAAATTATAGCCACAAATTTACACTCTCCTACCAGTAGATGGAGACTGAGAATTGCAGGTTTGATTATATCACCCCATATAGGGTCCTGTGCAATTCACATCAAGCCAGCATTTGTCATAAAGGAATAACAATACAATTCCTCCTCAAAAAAGAGGACCAACAAATCAAATAAAGAAACAAACCTGAACCAGCTATAACAAGCACCCCTTCTGTGCGTAATTCCATGGATCAGCAGACCTACAGCCAGGAAAGTCCACTGGTCAACCACACTTCCTGAAACTTGAAAAATGCAGAATGCCTTCAGCACAGACGGGTTATGGACTAGTCCAATGCGATTCAAGGAAATAAAATTAGCAGGTAAGATCTAACTTCTTCTTATTCTTAATCCCTCCAAACAGTCCGGACGCAAAGAAAAGTGTTCAAGCAGTACCTACATGGGTGGGTCACATCCAGCCCTGCCTCCAAAACCCTCACAACGAAAACCGTCTCCTGCCTTGCTACACATTTAATTGGTAATGCTTGCAAAAAAATGTAGAGTGGACCTATGGAGGAATTAAGTTATATTTTGCCCAGGAAAGGGTGCTCTGCCCTACCGGGACTATGTGACCCTGCACAACATACGCTAATGGTATCGCTTCCATAATTCAACGAGCCATGGAAGCATTTGATGCTGCTTCCCGTTTACAAGAGCCACCCAAACAAAACGATTGTCTTGGGTGGAAGGTATTATTTGATTGCAAAATGAAAAGTTTTGCAATCAAATAATACCTTCCACCCAAGACAATCGAGTTTTAGAAACAGTCATTGTACCAAAACAGTGCTACTTTTACCCTTTTAAATGAAATTTGTGATAAGGAAGCTTATCATAGCTCAGGTAGGAGCTATAGAAAAGATGATGTGACTCTGAACAAGCAACCTGTCAGTTCTGATAGAAGCAAGAAAACAGAGTTTTCACATAAAAGACTACCAGTCCCAGAATGCACCAGGTTTCCAGCAGCCATGAGAGGGGCTGAAGTGAAAAAATGTGTGTGCAATCAAGAGAGCTATGAGGTAATCCCTAAGCACTCATCTCAAAGGGCAGGGCCTGATTCAAGACAGCTGCGCTGTGTTAGGGAGCAGCACACATTAGGAAAGAATAAGAATAGAGCTTATTCTTCAGATAACAGCTTCAGGAAAGGAGACAACAACAGTTTCAGCAACAGTTTGAAGAACAGCTTCAGCAAAAGCCACGCAGATAGAGAGAGAAGGAAACTCTCTGGAAGGAAGAGAAGAAAGGCCATTGGAAGGTCTGGGAGATTCCAAGGCAGTACCCATACTGGGAGGTATTCCAAATGCCAGCAGAGTCCATTGGACTGGATTCAGCCAGAGGAATGGATTGGCAGAGATAGGAATCACCAGTGGCTACCTGGAAGAGAGAAGACTGCATGTGGAAGGGACTTTCAGACCAAGGCCAGAAGGTATGTGAGAGGAGATCCAGTGTCCAGGGATCAAGATTGGAAGGCTGGACATCAGAATTGGATTACATATTGGCCAGGCTTTACAGAGAGGAATTATGATGGCAGGAGAGGCTCAGGTATGAACACTGATCCAGACCCTATCTATAATAGAGAATGGCAGCAAGGGAATAAGCATTCTCATGATAGTGCCTTAATGAAAGACTCATCTGTGCCAATGTATGATATTGACCCTATGATTGTTGATGAAGGGGGAGATACAGCAGATGAAACTATTTATATGGACTGTTCTCTATCTAAATGCTATTGCTAGTTTTCCGTGAGCAAACACATCAGCCATCACAAAGAAACCTAACTTTGTTCTTTATTTCCACTGCAAACAGCTCTTAAAGCAGGATTTGGGCTCACACAGTAGCAGCTAGCCAGCTAAAGGCTTTCAGCTGGTCCATTGATAGTAATTAGGGCTGCACCTGATTGTATGTGTGAGCAAGGGAGAATCACTGCTGAGATCGGCGTGGAAAATAAGCAGAAGTTAACCTAACCAGCAAAGTTTATTCTTTACTTTGTGCCTTTGTATTTGGTAATTACTTGCTAAGAAAACATTAGCTAATTGCCTGACAAGCTGAAGGTTGTTTCTGGTTTACTTTGTGACTTTTTGTTATCCATTTTAAACACTGCAAGCAAGTAACCTCATTTATAGTGCTATCAAGCATACATGTGCTGGGTGAATTAAACCCCATCAATAAAAGAAGTATTTTATTGATCTTACCACTTGGTTTCACAACTCAAATTATTGTCATCAGCTGTGTTTGGGAGTGAATGAACTACAATACCCACAATACCTTGCAAGAATCATATGAATATATGCATCGTCAAGATTGTGTAAGTTCTCACCCTAGGCAGCCGTCTGACAAATTATCATTCACCTGGATAGTTTGAAGGACATCATGGTGGTCCAATAAGACCTTACAGCAGCATTTAACACTATCGATCATTCCATGCTCCTCCAATAAGACCTTATTTATTTATTTATTTGCATTCTCTTATATACCGTGCTATTCTGCATCAGTGCGGTTTACATTGAACAAACTGAAATTACATTGAACAGGGCATTATAACTTGGAGATAACTATTTTACAGGGAACATGGGCTATGGAGGGTTAAGTGGCTTGCCCAAGACAGCAGCATTTGACACTATCGATCATTCCATGCTCCTGGACAGGTTAGAATCTTACGGACTTACTGGAGAGGCCATAAACTGGTTTAGATCATATTTTTCACAGCAACACTTTTATGCGTCCACTGGCAGTGATGTTTCATCTTTACAACCTCTCTCGTTTAGGGTCCCTCAAGGCTCTATTCTGGAGCGACATTGTTTAATATCTTTTTGGCATCATTGGCGGTATTAATTCAGGAGTTGGGCATTCGTACTTTTATTTATGTGGATGATATCCAGCTAGTAATTGTGGCAGATGATTGGGATATACATTTTGTAACTGCTCTGAAAGCAAAACTAGACAAAATCACTGCCTGCCTAGAAGAAAACAAATTGGTTTAAAATCCAAAAAAGACTGAGGCCTTATGGTTTCATTTCAAGGTTCAACATTACCAACTATGCCTCACACAACCTCAATGTGAGCAACAATGAGTAAACAACAGTAGAAAACTATCTACAGGAAGGTAGAAATAGAAGGCTATCAGAAGAAGATGAGCCTACAAAGCCAAATACAGAATCATGGTAGACCCAAGGATACCACAGCAGTCGAACAGCAGATCAGATGAGGCCTGAAAACAAAAGACACTACCAGCCAAAGGATAGAATCCAGGCTTAGACACTGATCCACACCCTCCAACTGCTACAGACAGAATCCAGAATACAGGCCTTCTGTTCCTGTTCGAGCCTAAGTTGCTTTATACTTGGAGAAAAGGAGCTGTACCATGTTGCTTCCGAGGCTTCATTATGAGAAAGAAAATGGCAGTCTTCTTCCTGCCTTAAATCTTTAAAAGTAAAACTCGCATAGTGTTTGCTTGCTCCCATGGCTGTATTCTAGTGATCGAGCTGCGGAGACAGCAGCATAGCACCTGGGAAACTCTTTAATGCCACTCTCGGGCACGAGCCCTTAATGACATAACCAGCACACTAACCCAGCTTGGAAGCTGAGGCCTTCTATGGAAGTGACTGCAAGCAGATCGTAAAACACAGCTAGTCTCCAACAGATAATACCAGAGTAGCGAGGAGCAGCTTACAACACAACCGGATAGAGTCAGGCCCGCCGTACCGTGCCAATCAGCATCGGCTCCTGATCTCCCATTCAGCAGCCTTCTGTGCAGCCATGTGCAATGAGGAGGCCAATCGTGTAGTCAGCATCGGCATGCCCTGAGGTTTCTCCACTCCTGCTGCTGCCTAGGATGATTCGAGACACCAGAGGGAAAAATGAGAACCCAAGGCTGTGGCCTTCAGAGTGTGTGTCTGGTATAGAAGTCTTGAGAGTTATATAAGTTGATTTATGTTGCCTATGCGGAATTGACTATTTTGCACTATTGAAATGTGAGGTAGTCTCAACTGGGACATTGCCAGAACATGATTTTTGGCACCCTTATAAACTTCTCAAATCAGTTAGCACTGGACCCACATTCATATTGCAGTGGAAATGGACATACCTGTGATCAGTTGTCAATACTCACATATCTTGTATCGGCCCATGATTGATGGCTCCAATGTTTAAATACGTTTATAGATTATATGTGATAAGGGGATACCTGTGACCTGTACTCACTGTTAATAGATTACTTCCTCTACTAAACAAATTTTCCTTATCTGGTAGTTCAGTGTCAATTTAATACTTTTACTTATTTGTAATTGTACTTTATTTTATTTTTATCCTTATTTATTTATTAAGTTGTTATTCCTCCTTTTTCCTAATTGTATTTTGCCCTAATTGCCATTGCTTAGGTTAACTTGCTCCTCCTTCCTTATTAATGGGTTCCACATCATTTTTTGTTCCTTTTTCTGATTCTCCCTAATCTTCTTCTCTCATTCCATCAACCTAAAACCCTACCACCTTTTCACCCTCTCTCAACCTTCACCATTTCCTCCCCCATTTTGTCCTCAACCCTCTCCTCAGCTCTTGAGCTTCACTTTTTCATCCTCTCATTCATCTCTCTCCTTCCTCTCTAAAACAACCTCATCTTCATTTCCGCCATGCCGTCTCAGGAGCTTCTGGGTCGCCAGGAGTCAGAACTGACTCGAAGGCACACATTGCATTTTTGTCTCCTCTCTTCCTTGCACTCCTTCTCCTTCTGTCTTCCAGTGATATTAATTTCAACCCCAGACCACCTTCACTTTTCTCTCACTCCCATATTAGTTCCTCTCTCTACTGTCCCAATATCATTCATATCCCCCTTCCCTTTCCCATTCTCATATGCCTTATAGAATGCTCATTCCATTTCTAATAAACTTCTCTTTACCCATGATCTCTTTATCTCTCACGCATTCCATCTTCTAGCTCTTACTGAGACCTGGCTCCTCCCTGATGACACTGCTTCGGTCGCTACCCTCTGTCATGGCGGCTACCAATTCTCTTACACTACTCGTGACACTGGCCACTGTGGTGGTGTCGGGTTTCTGCTTTCTCCTTCTTGCCAATTTCAACACCTCCTTCTACCTCAGTCTCACTCCTTTCCTCTTTTGAACTCCACTCAATCGGTCTTTTTAATCCCCTACCTCTCCAGATTGCTCATATTTATAGATCCTCTGAAAAAGCTAGTTACTCACCAAGAACAGCAGGAATTTAGGATTCACATATGGGTGATGTCGGTACCGACAGAGCCTGCGCAGGAACACTCCCCAGCGTCCAATAGGAAAATCTTTGGGAGCATCCCACTGCACCTGTGTAGTTGCCTTCCCAACTTTGAGATTCTCCCTCCTCAGTTGAGTTTGTAGCTGAGATAAAAGAATAGAGAGAGAGAGAGAGAGAGAGAGAGAGACCTTATAACTCCTAGGGGAGGAGGGTGGGTTGTGAAGACTAAATTCCTGCTGTTCCTGGAGATCACCTGTTACAGGTGAGTAACTACACTATCTCCAGGAACAAGCAGGAATGTAGTCTTCACATATGGGATTCCCAAGCTCCCAGATGCCAGAGGAAGGTCTACAGAATCAGTAGATTTGCCTCAGAGCAGACCTCAAGAGGGCATGGATCTTTAGTGGAGAAATGGCATCAAAATTCTGGGACAGAGGGTAGGAGTTGACCTAAGTCTGGAAAAGGTGTTGGAGTACAGCCTGACCAAACATGGCATCTCGGTGCAAGTCCTTGTCCAGAAAGTAATGTGCAGCAAAGTATGCATGGAAGACCAGGTGGCTGCATTGCAGATCTCATCAATGGCAACAGAATGTAGGTTTGCTGTGGAGGCAGCCATGGCACGAACGTTATGGGCAATGACATGACCTTCAAGGGATAGTCCTGGTTTAGCATAAGCAAATGAGATGCAGTCTGCTATCTATTTGGAAAGGGTACGTTTGGATACTGGCAACCCAAAGTGACTGGGATCAAAGGAAATGAATAACTGAGAACTCTTACGGTGCTCAGTTGTCCTTTGAAGATAGAATGCCAGGGCACGCTTGCACTCAAGAGTATGGAGGGTTGCCTCAGCCCTAGAGGAATGAGGTCTAGGGAAGAAGATAGGCAGGTAGATTGACTGATTCAAGTGAAAAGGAGAGACAACTTTGGGCATGAAATGAGGATGAGTTCTAAGGACCACCTTATCATGGTGGAAGCGTGTATAAGGTGGATCAGCCACCAAGGCTTGGAGCACATTAATACATCTAGCTGAAGTGAATGCAATAAGGAAGATGACCTTCCAAGAGAGAAATTTTAGTGAGGTGGTGGCTAAAGGTTCAAAGGGCGGCTTAAGGAGCTGGCCTAATACGATATTAAGGTCCCAGGTCACTGGTGGTGGCTTGATGGGAGGCTTGGTTAATAGTAGCCCTCTCATGAAACGTGTTACAAGCGGTTGTAAAGAAATAGACTACCCATCTAAGGGATGATGAGAGGCAGCAATTGCACTGAGGTGAACCCTCACCGAGTTCGTCTTGAGACCAGAGGTCGAAAGATGGAGGAGATACTGAAGGAGAGCCTCCACCGGAGCTGAGAAGGGGTTAATGGGTAAACCAAGTGGAGTATGTTTATGTTTATATTTATTAAAACTTGATTGACCGCTCTTCATGATAGGAGCAGAGCGGTTTACAATAAATAAAAACCAGTAAAAGTAAGGCACAAAGCCAGAAAAGGAAAAGAAGTTACAATTCATAAAAACAGAGTGGGCTGAGGACCAGTAGAGGGAAGAGAGTAGAGTTATAAGGAAGGAGGGGAGGTGGGGAGGTTAAAGACTAGGGAAAAAAGGTGGGTTTTTAGCTGTTGCTTGAATGCTGCGTGACAGGGTTCTAGGCGGAGAGAAGTGGGAAGGGAGTTCCAAAGTGCAGGACCTATGAAGAAAAAAGCTGAAGAGCGTGTGGACTGAAGATGGGCTGCAGAAGGGGGGGGAAGGGTGAGACGGTTTAAATGGAATGAGCGGGGGGTATGTCTGGGGGTGTGAAAGTGAATAAGATCAGCTAAATATTGTGGGGTACTGGTGTGTAGGGCCTTATGAACCAGGGTGAGCAGTTTATATTGGGAGCGAAAGGGAACGGGTAACCAGTGTAGATGGATAAGAAGAGGGGTTGTGTGGTGATAAGGAGATGAGTGAGAAAGAAGGCGAGCTGCGGTGTTTTGGATTCTCTGAAGACGATGAAGATGGGAGGAGGCCAGGCCGATTAGGATAGAATTAGAAAAATCGACCCGGGACATAACTAGAGAGAGAAGTAGAGTAGAGAGAGCAGAGGGGGAGAGGAAGGGGCGAATAGCACGAATTTGACGTAAGAAGTAGAAAGAAGTTTTGGTAATGTGAGAGATATGTGCGTGAAAGGAAAGGTCTGAATCAAAGAGTACACCGAGATAGCGGAAAGTGGTGACCAAGGATATGGGAGTGTTGGAAAAGGAAGGAGCTAGAGAGGGGGAGGGATGACCATGGGGGAACCAGATGGCAGTAGTTTTGGCAAGATTAAGGTGGAGGCAGTTCTGGGACAACCAGTGGGTGACAGCAGTGAGGCAGTTGTTTAGGGGAGTGAGGTCGGGAAGGGAGGGGGACGTGTGGTGAAGGAGAAGAATATCGTCGCCATAGTAAAAGGCGGAAATCCCGAATTGTTGAATGACTAGTGTGAGGGGTACCAAGAAGAGATTGAAGAGAAGAGGAGCCAAGACAGAACCCTGGGGAACCCCGCAGGGTAAAGGGAAGGGAGCAGAAGGGGGAGTAGAGGAAGAAGCAGAAAGGACTGAGGCAGATCGGGCGTAGAGAAAAGAGTGAAACCACCTGTAGACAGTTCCATCGATACCAGCTTCACGAAGACGGGCTAGGAGAAGGGAGTGGTCGACCAGGTCAAAAGCCGCAGAAAGGTCAAGTGCTACCACAATCGAAATGTCACCTCGATCATGTGCCACGTGCAGAGAGTTAGTGAAAGCAAGGAGGGTGGTTTCAACACTGTGACCTGGCCGGAAACCTGATTGGCGGGGGTGAAGGTAGTTGGTGGAGTCAAGATGGTGCGAAAGCTGTGCAAAGACGATCTTTTCCAGGAGCTTGGAGAGGAATGGAAGGTGCGAGACAGGACGGTAATGTGCTGGGTCCAAAGGGTCAAGGGAGGATTTCTTGAGGATTGGGCGGATTAAGGAGTGCTTCCAGGGGTTGGAGAAGGTTCCTGTGGACAGACTATTATTTAAGATGGAGAGGATAGGGGGGAGGGAAGAAAGAGAGGGTGTAAGTAGCCAAGAAGATGGGAAGGGATCGAGGGAGCAGAAGGTCTTATTAGAGGTAGAGATGAGTTTGTGAAATTCAGCTGAGGAAGTTAGGGCAAATGTAGACCAAGTGTGGGAGTGGTGGGACAAAGGAGGGGGTGAAGCTATAGGGGGTGGGGAGGAAATGGGTGGGGGACAGATTGGCAAGGACGCTCTCAGGGAAATGACTTTGGTGCTAAAAGTAGAAGCTAGCAAAGAGGGGGCTGGCGTGGAAAGGGTGGGCGCAGAGGAAGAATTGCAGCGAAGGGAAGTGAGAGACCGGAGTGTAGAGTAGAGGTGTCGGGTCTGATTTGGGGCGTTGGTGATAGCATCGGAAATAAAGGTACGTTTTGCCAGGAGAGTTTGGGAACGGTAGAAGGCATGATGAGTTTTAAAAGAAGACAGGGTGGTCGGGGAAGGGTTCTTACGCCAGTGGCGTTCGGCTCTGCGGAGTTGAGACCGAAGGAGGCGGAGACCGGAATGAAACCAGGGTTGTGAGATACGCCGCTTTACTGGGCGGGGGCGATAGAATCAAAAGCGGAAAAGAGGGAGGAGAACCAAGTGGATGCTTGAGCGTTGGGGGATAGGGAGGAGAAATCTGAGGGAAGAAGGGTAGTAACCGGGGGAAACTTTTGAACCGTATCAGGGGTGATTCGTCTTGATAGTCGAGGGGGCGAGGAATTTGAGGTGAGAAGTGAGGAATGAGGAGGGGATGGGAGGGAACAAAAGGCTGTGAGACAGAGATGATCCGTCCAAGGGAGAAGAAGAGCTATTAGATCAGAAAACAAAAACTGAGAAGCCGCAGGAGTGATGAGAAGATCAAGGGTGTGACCGGCGGAGTGTGTAGGAAAGGGAACATGTTGGGTGAGGGAGAGATCTTGAAGGAGAGCAAGAAAAGCATGGTTCCTTGAGGAAGAAGGGGAGTCAAGGTGAAGATTGAAGTCCCCAGCAATGAGAAGGTGTGGAAAAACCAAAGAGAGATCAGAGAGAGTCCTAAGAAGAGAGTCCCAAAGGTCAGGGCGAAGGGCAGGGGGGGGAATAAATGAGAAGAATGTGTAGAGGGGGTGCAGTGTGAAGATGGAACAAGAGGGCTTCGGGGTAGTGAAGCAGAGGGGAAGAGACTTGAGAAGCAGGAAAAGCAGGGGATAGGATGGCAGCTACCCCACCACCAGAGCGACCTATGCGGGGGGCCGAAAGTGCTGAGAAGCCAGGGGGAAGACAGTGGGCAAGGAGAGCATCCTCACCGTCCTTTAGCCAGGTTTCGGTGAGGAGGGCAACGTCAAGAGAAGATTGAAGAAGAAGATCCTGGACAAGAAGGGTCTTGGATCTCAGGGACCGGCAGTTCAGAAGACCCAAGTGGAAAGAAATGGGAGAGGGAGAGGTAGGGTGGGTGAGGATGTGGGTGGAAGCTGGACAAGAGCGGAGGTTCGCTAAACAGCGAAGACGTTTGGAAGGGGCCTTGTATGGGTACCTACGCCACTTAAAGTTATAGGAATGTCTGGTGGATGATTTCCTGGAGGCTAGTAGATGTACTTTATCTCCTGAGGAAGGTTGAGATCTTGCAAGAGTATGCTTTCAGTGGCCAAGCCATGAGATGAAGAGGCTGCAGGTTGGGATGGAGCAGCAGCACCTCCTCCTGTGAGAGAAGGTCAGGAGCTGCTCTGAGGCTGAGAGGGCAAGTCTTTGAGAGACATAGCAGAAGAGGAAACCATGACTGATGTGGCCAGTGTGGGGCTATGAGAATCATGTGGCCCCTGTCCGCTTCAAGCTTGAAAAGCATTTTGGGAATCAGGGGTATGGGAGGAAAGGCATACAGGAAATCTTGACCCCAATGAAGGTGGAAAGCATTGACCTGCTGGCAACTGGACATTGGGGTCCTAGTGCAAAACCAAGGTAGTATGGCATTCTGCAGAGTGGCAAAAAGGTCTATCTCCAGAGTTCCCCGGGTCTGAAAGATGTAGAAGATTGTTCCCTGATGGAGAGACCACTTGTGTGGAAGGAGGACTCAACTCAACCGGTCTGCTAAGACATTTTGGTGTCCTGGCAGATATACTTCTTGAAGATGCATTTGATGAGCAATGGCAAAGGATCACAAATGGGGAGCCTTCTTTGCAAAGGGCCCAAGAGACCGTTCCCCCCAGCTTGTTCATGTATAACATAGCCATCTGGTTGTCTGTCTAGATCAGAACCCTGTGGCCCTGAAGTTGTTGATGGAACACTTTGAGGGCACTGAAGATAGCACGAAGCTCCAGCAAATTTATCTGGAGCTGAGACTCCTGCTTTGTCCAGAGGCCCTGAGTGCAGAGAGAGTCCAAGTGGGCTCCCCAACCCAATTTGGAGGCATCTGTTGTCAGGATGCGTTGATGTGGAGGCATCTGAAAAGGCGACCCTACGAGGAGATTTCCCGGAGTAGATCACCAGAGCAGGGAGTTCGTGAAAATGTCTGTGACTTTGATTTTGTCTGAGAGAGTTCCAGAGGCCTGTTTCCATTGGGAGCAAGAGCCCATTGAGCTGTGTGCATGTTTAGATGAGCATATGGCACTACATGAAGAGTAGAGTCCATATGTCCTGAGTTGAAGCATCTCTCTGGCCGAAAGATTGTTTTTGACCCTTACTTGAGATGCTATCTGTACAAGGCAGGTACAATGGTGCTGGAGTAGAAATGCCCTTGACCGTTGAGTATCCAGAACAGCGCCTATGAATTCTAGAGTATGAGCAGGAACTAGATGGGATTTTGGAAGACTTAGGGGCTTGTTTACAAAGCCGTGGTAACGGTTCGCGGTCGTTATCGGAGCCGCGGCCCCATTGAAATCAATGGGGTCGCGGCGCTGATAACGACCGCGAACCGCTACCGCGGCTTTGTAAACAAGCCCCTTAATCTACTTCCGGTGACACTGCCAAGAAAACCCAGGAGCTTCTGGGTCGCCAGGAGTCAGGCTGACTCGAAGGCACACATTGCATTGCATGACAAATCCTAGATCCTGTAGCACCTGAATGGTACAAAGAAGAGTTAGGTGAGCTTCCTAAGAAGTGGCTGCCTTTATTATCCAATCATCTAAGTAAGGGAAGACGAATATTCCGAGAGTCCTTAGATATGCGGCTACAACAGTCATACATTTTGTGAAGACTCTTGGGGCAGAGGCGAGCCAAAATGGAAGGACTCTGTATTGTTAGTGATTTCCTTGGAATATGAAGCGTAGATGCCTCCTGTGTTCTGGATGAATGAAGATATGGGTATACGCTTCTTTGAAATCTAGAGAACAGAGCCAGTCCTGACTCTGGAGATAAGGAAGAAGGGTTCCTAGTGAAATCATCTTGAATTTCTCGCGAACTAGAAACTTGTTGAGGTTTCTGAGATCTAAGATGGGTCTGTATCCTCCGTTCTTTTTTTTTGTTGTTGTTTGAGAAAGTGCTGAGAATAGGACCCCATTCCTCTCTGGGATTCTGGAACCTCTTCTATGGCATACTCTGTCAGAAGAGAGGTGATCTCTTGCTGGAAGAGAGCAGTGAGTGAGGGTTGGGAATGATATTCCCCCACTAGAGTGGTGGGGGGGTATGCATCATAGATGAAGCTTGTACTTTTCTTGCACTATGGTCAGTGTCTACTGCTCTGAGGTTATGAGATGCCACCTGAGGGCATAATGGCAGAGCCTGCCTGCTATGTGGAGAGGGTGGGAAATCTCTAGAGGCAGGATGGCAATGTTCTCCAGAAAGAAGTCAAAAACCAGGCTAGATTGGGTCTGCGCTGCTGGTTGCGATTTAGGTGTCTGAGGCTTCTTCTGCTGCTTAGGAGGCTGTTGCTTCCTTTGGACCGCTGGAGGTTGGTATTGAGAAGTTGAGGGGTAAGAAGCGTAGAATTTCTTCTTCTTACCATAAAATGGCTTTTTAGCAACTGCTTTCTTTTTGGCAGGGAGGCAGTAGCCTATGACAGCCTATTAAGGATGGTATTCTCAGATTCTAACTGAGAGGCCTTATCTTGCCAATTTTTCCCAAACAGGTTCTCTTCTGTATAGGGAATATTTTCCAGCTTATCTTGAACCCACTGTTCAAGGTCTGAAGCCTGAAGCCAGGCAACCCTACGGGCACCTATGCAGATAGAACTTGTCCTGCTGATGCATTCAAAGCAGTCAAAGGCTGCCCTATTGACAAACTTGGAAACATTTTGGGCATGTTTGACTAATGTAAGGTAGTCTGCCCTCTTGTCATCCGGGAGAAGAGGAGCCACTGACTCCAGATCCCTGGTCACTTCCCTGAGGAACATACCCATGTAAAATATGTATCAACTTAAGCAGGCGGACAGCATGGAGGCCTAAAAACAATGGTGGCCAAAAGCATTGAGGGTTCTAGATTCCCTGCCCGGGGAATTGGAGGAGTGTATCTTAATTTGATGCATAGCCGATTCCACTACCATTGAGGTGTGAAAGCTGTGTTTTGTGAAATCCATGATTTTCTGGTACCCGATACATGGTATCGAGTCGCTGGGTATGGGGAGAAATGGTGAGGGGCGTCTCCCACACCCAGAACATAAGGTCCTGGAGTATGCGGTGAATCGGGAGAGTAGTGGCCTCGTTAGGAGCTGTAGGATATTGAAGAATTTCCAACTCCTCTGCTTTAGGCTCCTTCTCCGATGCAGGAGTAATGGATAGGCCTCTTGCCATGTCTTTGATGAACTCCTAGAAAGACATGTCCTCAGGAGGGGACATGCGCCACTGTGGAGACGGAAAGGGCTCCTCAGGGAGACTCCTCATTCATTGTTGGAAGAATTGGAATCGGTAGATTTGAAGTATCGATGAGAGCAATGTTCCTGCTCTTGTAGGGACCGGTACCGATCGAGGTCGGTATTGGCATGAGAGACTTGCCATGTTGGTACCTCAGAACCGGGAACGTGCCAAGGGGCACAAAGCCCGATGCTGTGGCTGTATCAGTGCTGACGATAACGGCAGTAATGTTTTGACCGGTACCAATGCCGCTAACAG
Organism: Ichthyophis bannanicus; assembly: GCA_033557465.1. Taxonomy (NCBI): domain Eukaryota; kingdom Metazoa; phylum Chordata; class Amphibia; order Gymnophiona; family Ichthyophiidae; genus Ichthyophis; species Ichthyophis bannanicus. Next base: position 431,408,581 of record CM066035.1, read on the forward strand.
AGTCGCAAGACTCCACTCGATGGTGAGCATGCGCTGGTCCACTGATATTGCCAATGCCTGGGAATTGGTACCGGAAGCTTGGGCTACCGTTCCAGAGCATATCACCAGGAACTCTCCGTAGGTGAAGGCATCGGGAGCATCCTGGACCATTTGTGAGGCTTTGGAAAAAAGGTCCTCCCGCCAGGGTAGTTTAGCCGGTCGAGCCACCTCTAGCGCAACGCTCGAGACATCACTATTTTTAGATAGAGATCTACCCTTAGGAGGATGGCCTGTCTTGGAATAAGGCTTGTGTTTCGATACCTGACATCCATGTCATGAAGACAATGTCCCCGATGACATCGAAGCAAGCGAGACTGCATCTGAGGCAAATAGGGAGCAGAGTTTTGCAGACTGATTCTGTAGGCCTCTCTTTGTCATCTTTTTGCACAAGGGACATTTGGACAGCTGGTGATCTGGGTCAAGACATTTGAGCACCAGTCGTGAGTATCAATGGCAGATATAGCACTACCATACCTGGAACAATTTTTGAAACCACTAGGTTTTTCCATCGTGTCAGTAGACTGCATGGAAGGCCGAAGCTTGAAATGGCATTGAGCGCCTGAAGAATGAAGGGTTTTTTTCTTTTCTTTTTTTTAAGAAAAAGAAGTAAAGATGATAATTTGGTTCCGGCGTTGACAGGAAGGCAGACACGATCACAAAAAATAAAAAAGACATTTTCTGCGGTGACAGGATTTGCTTCCTGCTGGCTCCACAGAAAACGAACAACTGAGGAAAGTCTCAAAGGTGGGAAGGCAACAATACAGGTGCAGTGGGATGCTCCCAAAGGCTTTCCTACTGGACGCTGGGGAGCTTTCCCGCCCGGGCTCCGTCGGTACTGAAGTCACCTATATGTGAGGACTACATTCCTGCTTATTCCTGGAGATGTTCAGTTCTACCTTTCTCAGTGACTTTGAATCATGGCTTTCCTTATTTCTGGATTCTTTTAACCCCTTCCTTATTCTTAGTGACTAATTTTCATACTGATAACCTTTCTAACCACTATCAGGCTTATTCCATCCCAGACGTACATCCCTTCTGTACATTCGGTTTGAACTGGACGAATAGAGGGGGGGTCGCAATTCTGATCCCATGGGGCACGTCTAGCCCCGCAGGACCAGAATCTCGAACAGCCCTGTACGTGCAGGCCGGGACTGCGATTCAACCCAGCCTGCACGTACTACGAAAGCCAGACTAACTCAGTCAGGGTTGGGCTGCGGGGAATGTCCTCAGGCCCCCCCCTACCCCATCCACACCCCATGCCCACCAAAAAAAAAAGCATCCAGGGAAGTTATTCCACCTTGGAGGTGTGGAATAACTTTCCCACACAAATCAGGGCCAGCGACCGCCCACCGCCTGCCCTAACTCCGCCCCCGATCCACCCCCTTCCCTGCCCCCATCTAACCTCCCCAAACAACCGGCAGGGAGGTTAGAAGCCAGCAGGGAGGGCACAAATAGCGGGGCTGGACATCCCATTGGGACATCCATCCCCGCTATTCGTGGGACAGAATCGGGACCTATGCGTCTAAGCTCCTTTTCCCTTACCTCCAGCTTTGCTCTTCTGCGCCAACTCATCACCATGGTCACTGCTTTGACTTTGTTTTCTTTTCTAATTGTTTACCCTCTAATTTCCGTACCTCAGTTCTTCCCTTATCTGATCACCATCTGTTAAGTTTCACTCTTTATCACTTCCCATCTCAATCTTGCTCAGTCTCCTCCTACCTTTTTAGGAATCTTCATGATATCGACCTTCTGACTTTTTCCGCTACGGTCTCATCACTTCTTTCTTGCACTTTGTCCTGTTGATGAGTCTATAAATCTGTTGATGAGTCTATAAATTCCTATAATACTGCTCTCTCCTCTGCTCTGGATATTCTTGTTCTGCCCATACCACATCCTGTGAGGCACACTTCAACTCAGCCCAGGCTAACAAACTACCCGCTACCTACGCTCCTGTGCCCACTCAGCCAAGCGCACTTTGCTCAAATCCCATTCCCTTTCTGACTTTCTTCACTTCAAATTCATGCTTACTTCCTTCAAGATTGCCATTGCTCTTGCCAAGCAAAATTATTTTATCCATTTGACTAGCTCTCTTGCCTCTGACCCCCGCCATCTCTTTCAACTCTCAACTCTCTTCTTAAGGCACTTGTGCCTCCAATCCCTCCTTCTCTTCTGCCCAAACCCTAGCAACTATTCTGATGACAAAATCTATAAGACTACACTCCAGTTCCCCACTAAATCTTCTTCATCCCTCTTCTCCCTCTTCAATACAAACTTTTCCCCTCAACCTCATACCCTTTCATCCTCTTCTAAGATCTTCGATGAAGAAGCCTCTCTTCTGCTTTCCTCCTCTAAACACTACCTGTTCTTCTGAACCTATCCCCACCTATCTCCTTAACTCCATCTCCTCCTCCTCCGTCATCCCTTTCATCTCACATATTTTCAGCCTTTCACTCTCCACTGAAACTTTCCCTGCAGCCTTCAAGCATGCTGTGGTTACACCTCTCCTCAAGAAACCTTCATTTCCAACTTCTTAAATGTGCAGTTCTCCATCGCTGCCTCCTAGTCCTCCTAGATCTCCTCTCTAGTCCTCCTAGATCTACTTCAGTTTGGTTTTCGTCCCTTTCATTCTACTGAAACAGCTCTTGCCAAAGTCTCCAGTGACTTGTTCCTAGCTACGTCCAGGGGTCTTTACTCAGTTCTCATTTTTCTTTACCTTTATACTGTTTTTGATACTGCTGACCATCTCCTTCACCTTGACACGTTATCCTCTCTTGGCTTTAGGGGAGGTCTGCTATCCTGGTTCTCTTCTTATCTCTCCCATTGCTCTTTCAGTGTTTGTTCTGGTGGATCATCCTCTACTACCATCCCTCTCTGTTTGTGTATACTGTGGCAAGGAGGCCTATCCAGAGTCTGGGGGAGGACAAAGAGACACGGAATTCACCCTAGTAAAGGGCCCCCTTTACTCAAGTCAGGGTAGGAAAGCCCTAAACACCTCTAGGAATCAGAAAACTTCCACGTGGCCCACATTTCATGCTCCCCCTAGCAGAATGAACGGGAGAGGATACAAGGCTCAGAACCCTTTAGGCAGTGAATGCTTCAAGCACTCAGGTGCCCGGAGTCAGGCTGATTGCCGTCACCTGAGTAGGGTGGGGTTGGAGCTAGAGCCCTGGAAGTATAAACCCAGAGCAGAGTATGATTTAGAGGAGAGGAGAGGAGAAGCAGGAAGCCAGGCTGAGCAGAGCAGAGGAACGGAGCTTCCAGCTAGAGAGAGTGCTATTTGGCATGTAGCACGGCTGCAGGAGAGTTTGGAGCCAGGAACAAGAGAGACTCCAGGATTCCCCGGAAGGCTGTTAGCTGAGCACTGTGAGCAAAGTGGGGATTCAGAGCCTATGCAGCTGGGAGAGCCCGAAGTGAAGCTGATTGAGGAGGACACCCCCATGGACTGTTCCTTGTGCCAAGCTGTAAACCTGGGGAATGTAGAGAAAGCAAGCCAGTCCTGAGAGAAGGTTATCCAGGAAAAAGGTACCCTTATTCCACAGGCAGGGTGGCTGTGTATCTCTTGTGTTTATAAAGGGGACGTTTACCACAGACTTAAAATGTGATTTCTGTTTGATGCTTTAGCCAGCAAGGCTGAGAAGGAAATATAATAAGCTTGCTGGTAAAGACTGTGTATCCTGCAATAGAGAGAACCTTTAAAACTGCATTTTGTGCTTGGATATGTTTTGGACAATTTTTGCTTCAAAGAATCCTGAACCAACAATCCTATGTGTGGTATGACCGAACCATCGTGTATATAAAAATAATAAATTTCTGTCATTGGCCTTACCTACTTGAGCCTGACTACAGCTTTCTGCATGGTGCACTCATACAGCTGAATAAAGACTACATTTCCCAGAGGGCACTGCAGGGAAATAGTTTTAAAAAAAGCTGAAAAAGCATACAGCAGAAAATTCCTCTAAAAATCCACGCCCCTCTAACCTAGAGGCGAGTGGTGGTGGCGTGACAATACCAAGGGTCTGTTCTGGGCCCTCTTCTTTTCACTCTCTATACCCAGCCCCTTGGTGCCCACATCTCTTCCAATGGCTTTCAGTATTATTTTTATGCTGATGACTCAAATTTATCTATCTACACCTGACATTTCTCTTACACTCCAAGCTCATATCTCTACCTGCTTATCTGACATTGCTGCCTCGATGTCTCACCGCCACTATTTTATTTATTTATTTAAAAGGATTTATATACCACTTTATCCTGAAATCAAAGCGGTTTACACATCAAACAAATCAAGTGGCAGGGTGCGTGGGTGTTGGCATGCAGTGAAAAATCAACAGTGTGTGTATGTGAGTGGTGTACAGTTGATTTCGTGGTGAGCTATATACAGTATGAGCTATGTAAAGGAGCTATTTACATTTTGATGGGGAGGGGAAGGGGAATGCTAAGGGCGGGTGGGCAGAGAGAGAGGTCGTTGGCCAGTTCATGTGATGTCCTTGTAGTGTTCTGTGAAGAGCGTCATTTTGAGCATCTTCCGGAAGTCCTTGTGGTCTGTTGTTGATCTCAGGTCGTCGGGGAGTGAGTTCCAGAGCACGGGTGCAGCCAGGGATAGTGCTCTTCTTGAATTGTCTTTTCTTGTTTTAGCAAAGGCTCTGGGTATGTTGACAGTGTCTGAGGTGCCTCTCCTCCTGGGTCTGGTGCCTGGGTCAGGTCTGATGAAGGGGTGGGTTGATTGGTGGTCTTCATTGAATTGTTCAATGAATAGGATGGTTTTAAGTAGCTTCCAGAATTCTTTTATATCTGTTGTTGATTTTAGATTATCTGGGAGGACATTCCAGATTGCAGGGGCAGCTAGAGAGAAGGCTTGCATGGATGTGGATTTGTTTGTTCTTGTGAATATAGTAGGTGTTGGTATATTGTTTTTGGTGCAGTTTCTGTCTGGTCTTTTGCTTTTTTTGGTTCCAGTGAGTTTTTGTAGTATTCCTGCTGAGATGTTGTTTTTAATTTTGAAGATGGTGAGCGCTGATTTATATTTTGCCCGTGCAGAGATTGGTAGCCAGTGCAGATCTTGTAGTATTGGAGTTATATGGTCTTGTATTTATTTATTATTTATTTGCAAAACTTTTATATACCGCCAATTCCAAAGATCATTGGCAGTTTACATCGAACAGCGCCAAAACAAGGCCAAAAATTACATAGAACAATTTTGTCTAATATAGTCAAAGTCAAATAATTACATGGAACAGTTGCAGCTAAATAGAATTACATAAATAGTAAACATTTTGTAACTATATATAGAATATATATGGAACTATGTACAGGTATATACAGAGTAAGATAAAATATAAATTTAGAACTATTAATATTTTACAAAAATGCATTTTGATGTATCAGATTAAGGTACAGTTATAGGTAATGATAGTAGTATGTGAATAAATTGTGAGAGTGTCTTCAGGTTTAGCTATGGAGGATGGGATGAAATATCCAGGACATAATCTGTGTTGCAATAGTGTTGTGTAAACAGGTATGTTTTAGTCTCCGGAGTGTATTGAGTTGCTAATAATAATGCAGGCAGCAGTGTTCTGGACTAGTTGTAGGGGATGGGTGGTTTGTTTAGGCAGACCTTGGAATAGTATATTACAGTAGTCCAGAAGAGGTGTAATGACTGCCTGGCATACTGTACGGAAATGTTCTTTATTGTGGAGGGGTTTTAGTCTACGGAGTGTTGCGAGTTTGAAGAAGGCTATTCTAGATATCTTGTTGATATGCAGTTGGAGGGTGAGTTGCTTGTCTAGAATCACTCCAAGGTATCTGACTTCATCTTTTATTGTAATCGGTGTATTGTATATGTTGATAGCAGTAGGAGGAATGAATTTGAAGTCTCAAGTGATGATAATTGCTTCAGTTTTTTTATGTTGATGTTTAAGTTGTTGTTGGTTAGCCATGTTGTTATTTCTTGAATGCAGGTTGATATAGTGGTATAGTCTAGGGAGTCTAGTTGACTAGGGGTATATGCCATGATGTCATCAGCATATATGGCATATTGTATCTTGTGTTTGTTAAATATTTTGCATATGGGCTGAACATAGATGTTGAAGAGAAGAGCTGTTAATGATGAGCCTTGGGGAACTCCTTGAGTAGTCTTGAATGGTTCTGAGGTGAGAATCCCAGATTTTACTCTCTGCTGTCTATCCTCAAGGTATGATTGGAACCATTTTATTGTGGTATCTTATAGTCCAATCTCCATTAGGCGCTTCAATAGGATGTGATGGGAAACTGTGTCGAATGCTGATGATATATTGATAAATATTAGTAGGAAGCCCTGCCTTATGTTGTCTATTCCTTTGATTATGTTATGAATAGTGTAACACCGAAAATCCACCCTATAGCTTTAAGACACAAAAAGCTGAAGAGTTCAGCACAGACTCTGACAGAAAGGGAGAGAAAAAGCTGCATAGTTGCTATAGGCAACCAGAGCAGGCTGAGGCACGAGACCTGAAGGCACGCCCAGCCAACAGACACTCCCCAAACACTGAGGGAAACACTCTGCACATGTGCAGGAAAACGCCCCTAACTCTGCATAAGAAAGCAGGCAGGCAAGCAGAGTTAATTCAGGAACGGGCCACAGTTCAGGAACGGGCCACTGTTCAGAAGCAGGCCAGAGAGGAGGATCCTTATTATGCTCGAGTCCAGGAGAGAGAGAATCCAGGAAGAGAGGCTGAATGTGATTCCTGTATGATTTCTGACGAAGGTTTTGAGGACACAGAAGCAGAAAGCATTTGTGAAACCTGGCAGGTTAGAGAAAACCTGAAACCCTTCAACAAAAGGTCAGAGTACTTTCAGCCTAACCCTGTTTATTGTGAGGCCTGGAATAAGAAGCCAAGCAGGGCTGGGAGACAGAGCAGGAAGCCATTCTCCAGCCGTGAGCTTAACCACAGAAAGCCCTTTGCAGTGACGCAGGAGGGATCTCCCAGAGACAGCAGTCAACGGGGAGAGTGCAGAACAGCTGGTAGGAAACTCTTTGCTAATGAAAGCCAGAAGCTTTTAAGATATTCACATCCTTGTGAAAGAGATAGTGAACTGCTTCAGGATATATGTATGAATGAGGAACCTGAATGTTTGTATGTAAAGCCTGGCAGAAAACTGACAAGAGCAAAGTTCAATAGAAAGATTGCAAAGCAGTTTTATCCAGGCTCAGATAATTATCTACCTTACCGTGAGGAGAGTATTGAAGAGAGACCAGTCACTGGCTGGAGGAAGTTGCAAACTCTCTGCCATAGGGAAGACGAGGCAGTTGAGGAGCCTATGTGTATTGACCAAAATGAATGTTTGTCTTATGATGAAAAGATGGACTGTTCTTTATTGATTACTGAAGAGACCTCTCTACGCTGAAAGCAGATAAGCCTGCTAGAGAGAACAAGTCTGCACAGAGGAAACTGCCCAGGTGTTTACCTGAATTATCTATTTTGCTTTGTCATTTGATTTGTTAAGCAAGAAGCTGTACTTTTCTTTAACCATTTGTTTATGCCAGAAGCATGGCTATCTTTTGAGTTTGGAAGTTGTATCATTTTTGGAAATCCAGCAAAACCCCGGGAGGGGAATAAATCCTTGTTTAAACCTGACCCTCAAGTCGCAACTACACTTTCTTTTAATAGAAAGGTCAGGGCCAGTAGTGCACTAAGCTAACCAACACTAGTTTAGCCTCTGCTGGTGACAATAGGTGTATTAGTAGTGTCTCAATGCCATGTTTTGGACGGAATCCGTGCTGGTGGGGATCTAGTGGGGCAAATTCATCAATGTGATTTTGGAGCTGTCTCTGTACAATTTTTTCAGTTATTTTAGCCAGGAATGGGAGGCTGGATATTGGGCGGTAGGTTGAAGAGTCGGCACTGTTCGATGAGGTAGATTTAGGAATGGGGCGGATAGTAGATTGCTTGAGGGTTTTTGGCATGTAGCCCTGGGTGAGAGAGGTGTTTACTATCTTTTGGATGAATGTGTTGAGTTCTTCTTTGGTGGATTTAATCCAAGTTACCGGGCAGGGGTCCAATGGAGAGGTGATGGTGTTTAGAGCCACGATAGTTTGTTCTATTTGTTTTGTTGATGGAATGCTGAAGTTCTTCCATTGACTGGTAGTTGTAGAGTCATCTGTTGCTGGTGTGTCCATAAGGGAGATGTTCTTTTAGAGTGTGTTGCTGCTGTTCTTGACTGTTAGGTAATCAGCAAAGGTTTGCGGGTGCATCTTGCTTTCATCTTTCATTGTTGGGTCATTCGTTAGGATACGAACGATGTTGAAGAGTTCTTTAGTTTTATTACACGTTTTTAGTACAAGGTTTGTATGGTATTGTTGTTTATTTGTTTATTAAGTTATTGTAATATTTTTGCATCTCCTGGTATTGTTTCAGTGTAGTTTCTGATTTGTTCCAGTTGCCTTAGCTTTCTTTTGGATTCTCTTATTGTGTTAGAGTACCATGGTGTAGATCTGGTTCTGTTTTTGTTGTGGTGTGAGTTCATACGAGGTGTTAGTTGAGATGCAGCAAATATGGTGGTATTCCATGAGTTGATGGCTTCATCCAGGTTAGTGAAATCTTGGGGTAGGGACTGCACGGCATCTTTGAGGAATTGCTCTTTGTTAAAAACTTTGAAATGTCTGGTTGTTCCATTTTTCGAGCTGCCTGTTCAGTATTGAGGTAGAGTTCAAATGATATGGCATGGTGATCTGATCATGGCATTGGTGTAAATTTAGGTGGTGTTATGAGATCTTTATCTAGGGTGTTGTTTGGAACGAATTTGCGGTCTGGTGTACCGCCAGAGCGATGGGATGGGTTTGATAAAATTTACTTGAGTTGAATGGATTCCATTGCTTTGTGAAATGTGAATTCAGTTGTTGTTGAGGCAGATTTGAGGTTTAGGTCTCCTAGCACAATGAGAGTCTTGTGGTAGTTAGCTGCATATATCATGTCCAGTATATTGGATGTGTCCTCTGGTGGGGCACTGGGGGGTCGGTATATTAGGCAGATGGATAGATGTTTGTTTTCAGTGTTGATGAATTCACAGCGTTCGGAGCTTTTGAAAGTTGATGTCTTGAGCCTTAAGTCTGATCGGGCAAGGATTAATACTCCGCCTCCTCATTTTTGGGTTCTGGGGCAGTTGTAAGCTGTGAATGCTGGTGGTGTTATTTAGCTCAGTATTACCTGGTCTGTACTCTTGAGCCATGATTCAGTAATGCATAGGATGTCAAAGTTGTTTTCATAGATGTAGTCGGTAATAGTGTTTGTTTTGTTGCATATTGATCTTGCATTTATCAGGCCTATGTTTAAGCGGGTGGTTTGTGGAGAGTGCGATAGAGGTATGTATTTTTGTGACCATGGTTCTATTTGAATGTATTTGGAAGGTCTCTTGCTGTGTGGTTTGTAGTGTGCAGATTTTTGTAAAGGTTGGTATATGGTAGGGAAGTATGATATATAATATAGGGGGAGCTTGTAAGGCTGTATAGTAGTTGGTGTAGTGATATGCATCTATTTGGTAAGAACATAGGGTAAGAATTAGTATGAAAGCATACATTTGTAAGACAAGTGTTCTTTTGTACTTTTGCTGTCCGTATATGAGTTTGTAGCTTTTGTGTGTAGGAAGAGCGTGATGGAGTTGATGTAACATATTAGTATCCGTCGTGTGGGGTGAGCTACTCACCGCTGAATTGTGTTCTTGGTCGTTAGTCTGGAGGTTTTTGGTGTCCATTTGTAGGAGTTATCGGTTCTTCCTTGTGGAGTTATCTTGCGGTGCTCTGTTCTTCTTGTGGTGTGGGTTGGTTCTTTTTTCTGGTCTCCAGCCTAAGGGTCACGCCAAAGGACCCTCTGGAGAGGCCCTCAGGCGCGGGCACGCCTGATGGTGTTCCTTTATTTGAGCTGTTGCTGGGGCCTTCTGATTGGGCAGCTGCTCTGCGTGCAGGTGGCTGCTGGGCATCCCAGCTCGACCCCGATCGATCAGGGGAGCTTGCTGGTGTGTCCGGTTGCTGCCGATGCGCCTGATGGCGCTCCTTTATTTGAACTAAAATTAAACATGGCCAAGACTGAACTTCTTATTTTTCCCCCTAAACCCTCCTCCCCCTTCCTCCTTTTTCTATCTCTGTTGATAACATTATTTTGCTTCCTATTTCCTCAGTCCGCAACCCTGGGGTCATCTTTGACTCCTCCCTCTCCTTATCTACACATATCCAACAGATAGCTAAAATCTGCCATTTCTTTCTCTATAACAACAAAATTTGTCCCTTCCTCTCTGAACACACTACTAAAATTCTTATCCACTCTTTGGTCGCCTCCGGTCTCGACAATTGTAACCTCCTCCTTCCTAGTCTCCCCTCAGTCATCTCTCTCCTCTTCATCTACTCAGCACTCTGCTGCAAGGCTAATCTTCCACCAGTCCCAATATACTCATATAACCCCCTCCTCAAATCACTTGGCTCCCCTTTCATTTCCGTATCCAATTCAAACTTCTCCTTCTGACCTAGAAATGCATTCACTCTACTGCCCCTCACTACCTTCCCTCTCTCCCTAAATCCCTCCTCATAAACTTTGCTCTTCCTCTGGCTTTCTTCTCTCTATGCCCTTTTCTTCCACTGCCAAATCCAGATTTAAATCTTTTCACCTTGCTGCTCCATACGTCTGGAACAAATTCCCTGATCCTATACATCAGGTCTCATCTCGTCCCTTTTTCAAATCAATGTTAAAAGCTCACCTCTTTGAGGCTGTTTTTCAATCCTAATTCCGTTGTTCTCCTTGTGTCTCCTTTCCCTATTTGAATCCTATGTTTCTCTTATATTGTACTGCCTGTCTTGATTAGATTATAAGCTCTAACGAGCAGGGTCTGTCTACTATATATTCTTGTACAATGCTGCGTATGCCTTGGAGTGCTATATAACTGATTATTAGTAGTAGAACAGAGCAAATGCAGTTTCAGGGGCAGGCCCTGAACTGGTCTAGCAGTACTCAAGGAAAGGGCAATCTCCAGGAACAAGCAGGAATGAGTTTTCACATATGGGTATCGTCGGTACCGACGGCGCCTGTACGGGAACGCTCCCCAGCGTCCAATAAGAAAGCTTTTGGGAGCATCCCACAGCGCCTGCGTGCTGCCTTCCCGCCTTTCCCAACCGCATCTCTCCAGTTCTTCTTTTCCGCGGAGCCAGCAGGTCGTGTTCCTGTCACCGCAGAAGAAGTTCTTTATGTTTATGTTTATTTATTTGCTTGACCGCCCTTCAGTGATAAGCAGAGCGGTTTACAATAAAGTCTTCAGAACAGGATGGCACGAGGCCGGAAAATGAAAAAGAAATTACAATTCAACAAAGGATAGAGCGAGAAGAGGACAGCAAACACGGGGAAGAGGTTGGGGCTAGGAGGGGGGAGGGTCGAAAGCAAGGGAAAAGAGATAGGTCTTCAGGGCATGTTTAAAGGTGGGGTGATGAGGCTCAAGGCGGAGAGTGGAGGGGAGGGAGTTCCAGAGAGCGGGACCTATGAAGAAGGCGGCTGAGGAACGGGTGGATTGAAGGTGAGCGTGTGAGGGAGGGGGGAATGCGAAGTGGTTGAGATGGAAGGAGCGGGAGGTATGCCTAGGGGTATGAAAGTGAATTAAGTCGGCCAGATATTGTGGGGTAGTGGTATGAAGTGCCTTGTGAACAAGTGTGAGAAGTTTGAACTGAATACGGAAGGATATGGGAAACCAGTGAAGACGGAAAAGAAGGGGACTGACGTGGTCTCTAGGGGAGGAGTAGGATACAAGTCGGGCGGCGGTGTTCTGAATTCTCTGTAGTCGTGTCAGCTGCAATTTGTAGATGCCGGAGAGGATGGAGTTAGAAAAGTCAACACGGGAGATAACAAGAGCTAGTAACAGGGTGGCAAGAGCAGAGGGAGGGAGGAAGGGGCGAATTGCACGGATTTGACAGAGATAGAAAAAGGAGGTCTTGGAGATATGGGAGATATGGGCAGAGAAAGAAAGATCCGAATCAAAGAGCACCCCGAGATAACAAAAAGTGGAAACCAGTGAAATGGGTGTACCAGGGAAAGAAGGGGCCAGGGAGGGAGAGTGGTGACCGTGTGGAAACCAGATAGCTGTAGTCTTTGAGATGTTAAGGTGTAGGCAATTTTGGGTCATCCAGTCAGAAACAGCAGCCAGGCAGGAGTTAAGTGGAGCAAGGTCAGGGCAAACAGGGGAGGTGTGGTAAAGAAGAAGAATATCGCCTGAATAATAAAAAGCTGAAATTCCAAATTGCTGTATTAATAATGTGAGAGGGGTTAAGAAAAGATTAAAGAGGAGAGGGGACAGGACAGAACCTTGGGGAGCTCCGCAGGATAGGGAGAATGAGTCAGAAGAGGGGCTGGATGGGGAAGATGGAAGAACAGCGCCAGATTGGGAGAAAAGAAAGGAGTGAAACCACCGGAAGACAGTGCTACGAAGGCCAGCTTCGCGCAGTCGGGACAGGAGGAGGGAGTGGTCGACCAGGTCGAAGGCAGCGGAGAGATCAAGGGCTACCGCCATCGAGATATCGCTATGGTCGTGAGCTACGTGCAGTGAGTTAGTGAAGTCAAGAAGGATAGCTTCGACGCTGTGCCCAGAACGAAAGCCAGATTGGCGGGGGTGAAGGAGATTAGTAGAGTCCAGGTGGTGAGAAAGTTGGGCAAAGACGATTTTTTCGAGGAGTTTGGAGAGGAAAGGAAGGTTAGAGACCGGGCGGTAGTTGTTGGGGTCTAGAGGGTCAAGGGTAGGTTTCTTGAGTATTGGGCGGATCAGGGCGTGTTAACAGGAAGTGGGAAAAGTGCCTGTGGAGAGACTGGAGTTCAACATGGTTATTTTTTCTTAATTCTTCTGTGTCGCGTCTGCCTTCTTCGACGTCAGACCGGTACCGCCGGTCTTTTCTTTTCTTTCTTTCAAAAAAAAAACAATTTATCTTTTCGTCACTGTGCATTTTCAGTTTTTGGGCCTTAGGCCTAAAAATATTTTCCTCATGGAGAAGCCCGCTTCCGGGTTCAAAAAGTGCACAAAATGTGACGGTACTATTTCTGTCACCGACACCCATGACTGGTGTCTAAAATGTTTGGGGCCTGACCATTCCATCACGGATTGTATGTCCTGTACCATGATGTCTAAAAGAGGTCGGCAGAACCGAGCAGCCAAGCTCAGTACCCTGTTTCCCTCTGATGCAGCTTCGGTGGCATCGACGTCTTCCAGGGCTGCTTCTTCCTCCCATGGATCTCAGGTAACCAAGCATAAATCTAGCCGGTCCTCGAAGCGTAGATCTCCCTCCAAGCATCGAGATGCCTCCGGGCTTGCCCTCGAGGATTCCGCACCGGCAAAATTACCCCGGCGGGAAGCTCCAGCTTCCAAAGCGTTATCTATGGGGTCACAGGTTGACATCGATGGCTCGGCCTCGACAGATCAACTGTTGCCGTGTTCTGGGGTACTGGTGGCTCCCACTCGTACCGACATCCAGACATTGGTGGCGTCGATGGATCAGAAGATTCTGGCCATGCAGCGCACCCTGTCGGCATTCATACAGCCTGCGACGCCTCCGGTACCGCAACAATCCCCGTTGTCGGTACCGGCTCCGACACCAGCATCACTCCCGGTGCCGGTACCGATTGCATCGGCATCGGCTTCGGTGTCGACTGCAATGGTACCCTGTCCTATGATGCCCATCGGTACCGAACCGGTACCGGTTACTCCCGATACTGATCCTACTCGGTACGGCTATCGGGCTTTACAGGAGCATCCAGACAGGCGATACTTCGATTCCTCTGAAGACTCTGATGAGTCTGAGGGTTCTGTCGAGGCATCGATACTTCTTCTTCAGGAGTCTTCTTCTCCTAAACGAAGAATGTCTCCTCCAGAAGACTTGTCTTTTCAAGACTTCATTAGGGAAGTGGCTAGGTGCCTCTCCATCACAGTGGCCCCTGAGTCAGAAACCAGAGCCAAGGCGTTAGATATTTTACAATATCCTAAAACTCCTAAAGAGGCAGCTACTTTACCTATCCATGAGATTCTGTATGATCTCATGTTGAGGATGTGGGAGACACCTCTTACCACCTCTCCTCATTCTCGCAGGCTAGACACCATGTATCGTGTCCCTCCTTGTCCTGGCTTCCACAAGACTCAGCTTCCTCACCACTCTATTGTGGTAGAGTCTTCCATGAGAAAGATAAAGAGTGCAAAGAGACACTCATCTAATCCTCCAGGGCATGAATGCAGGACCCTAGATGCTTTTGGCCGAAGGATTTTCCAAGCTTCTATGCTAGCTGCCAGGATCAACTCCTATAGTCTCTATATAGGAATGTTTCTAAAAGAAGTCACAGATCATCTGCAGACTTTAACCCCTTTTATTTCAGAGGATAATTGGCAGGAGTTTCTCACTTGGCTCAAACATGCCCAAGATGCCTCCAAATTTTCCAACCGTGCAGCCTTTTGACTCTTTTGAGTGTGTAAGCAGAGCTTTGGCTACTGCCATAGGGGCACGCAGAATTGCTTGGCTACAAGCTTCTGATTTGGAGCTCTGGGTACAAGATGAATTAGGGAATATCCCTTGTACAGGTGAAAACCTTTTTGGTAAAGATTGGCAAACAAAGGCCAATCAGATGGATGCTGAAAACTCTGCTTTGGATCGACTTTCAAAGTCTACCTCTGCTCCTGTTAAGAAAAGATTGTTCAAAAAGACATCTTTTTCCAAAAATGGAAGATACTATCCTGCTTATGGTCAGCAGGCATCTTCTGCAGGTCGTTTTGCTGCAAAGCGTCAGCAACCACCTAAACAGGCCAAATCAAAGGCTGCTAGGCCTGCCATGACCCAGCAGCCTCAGCCTCCTCAGAGCCTTTGACTTGCAGCTAGAGAACTTAGCCTTTCTGGCTCTGGAGGAACCAGAGCCCCTTACCATTCCAGGAAGGTTGACTTACTTTGCTCTCAGATGGGAACAAATTACAGCAGAGCAATGGACACTCTCTATCATAAGGGAAGGGTACAAGCTTCATTTCTTAAGCCTTCCCCCTCACACCATAGTGAAACAGTTCAATTCTCCAACATCTCTCCTTGACCTTCTGGGTCAGGAGATTGCCACCCTTCTTGCCCAAGGGGCAATAGAAGAAGTACCTCTTCTTCAGCAAGGCACAGGGTTCTACTCCCCTTATTTTCTTATTCCAAAGAAAACAGGGGGCTACAGA
This sequence comes from Ichthyophis bannanicus, assembly GCA_033557465.1. Classification (NCBI taxonomy): domain Eukaryota; kingdom Metazoa; phylum Chordata; class Amphibia; order Gymnophiona; family Ichthyophiidae; genus Ichthyophis; species Ichthyophis bannanicus. The sequence goes on from CM066035.1 coordinate 431,423,806, forward strand.
CCCATACTAGATCTCAGAGAATTGAACAAATTTCTATTCAAGGAGAAATTCAAGATGATTTCTCTCGGTGCTCTGCTTCCATACCTTCAGAGTCAGGACTGGCTTTGTTCTCTAGATCTCAAGGATGCGTACACCCATGTCCTCATCCATCCAACACACAGAAGGTTCCTTCGGTTCCTTTTTGGAGAAAAGCACTACCAATACAGGGTGCTTCCTTTCGGTCTGGCCTCCGCACCAAGGGTGTTCACGAAATGCATGGCAGTAGTAGCTGCATTTCTACGCACCCTGGGAATATTCATTTTCCCATATCTAGACGACTGGCTCATTCGAGCTCCCTCTCAGTCGGAGGCCAAGACTTTTCTAACCTTCACAATGCGTGTCTTTCAGTATTTGGGACTGGTAATAAACATCCCAAAATCCAATCTCACCCCTACTCAATCTCTGGAGTTTATAGGGGCTGTCCTGGATACCACAACTGCAAGGGCCTATCTTCCTCAGGCTCGTTGCCTACACTTGGTGCAGTTAGCGTAACAAATACAGTTAATATCCCATTTAACTGCTCGGGAAATGTTACAACTCTTAGGCCACATGGCATCCACCGTGCATGTGGTTCCATATGCTCGCCTTCACATGAGGGCAGCTCAATGGACTTTGTCCACCCAATGGACTCAGGCATCAGGTTGCCTGTCAGACAAAATAGCAAACTCCAGTCACCTTTTTTGGTCTCTCCAGTGGTGGAAGTCCTCTCAAAACCTGTTGCTGGGGTCCCCTTTTCAGCAGTCACTTCCCCAAGCAACCCTTACAACAGATGCCTCTCCAATGGGTTGGGGAGCTCATCTGCAAGATCTCTCCACCCAGGGCATCTGGTCTCCACAGGAGACTTCTCTACACATCAATCTCTTGGAACTGAGAGCAATTTTCTTAGCTCTCAGAGTGTTCCACTCCCTGCTCAGCTACAGGACAGTCCTCATCCACGCAGACAACCAAGTAGCCATGTTCTATGTGAACAAGCAGGGAGGGACTGGCTCTCTGTCGCTTTGCGACTGTGGGCCTTCGCCAGAGAGCATCAGATTCATCTTATGGCAGTATATCTTCCAGGCGTTCAAAACTCTTGGGCAGACAGACTCAGTCGAGTTCTGCTTCCACACAGTGGTTCCTCCACATGGACAAGGTAGCCAGGATTTTTCGAATTTGGGGAACCCCGGACATAGAGATCTACCTTGGAGAACAAATTGTGACCAAGAAGATAGTTTTGAGCTTCAAGGTAGCCGAGAAACTGGGGGGTCCGCCTCCCGATAGTAATCGCCCCCCCTCCGTGGGCGACGTCCATGAGTCCCTTCCCCCTGAAAAACCTGCTGGTGCTTCTTCTGTTGTTTTACCCAGACGATTCATCCTCAGTATCCTCCGATGAGCCTTCAAAGGTAACACGTTTGCCCGTAGTGGCCCCTCCAGCCCCTTCCTCAGGGGACGTCGCCCACGGAGGGGGGGTGATTACTATCGGGAGGCGGACCCCCCAGTTACTAGGCAACGGGCTCGACAGAGACAAAATCCCTAGTTGTTAATTTGACTTATCGTCCTTTGGACCCCTCATGTGAGCACCTCCTCAATTTGGGTCTTTCTTTTGTACCTACGGTGGCCTATGACCCGTTTGACATGCGTGTAGCTTTACAAAAACTTTTTCGCAATCTGTATGTTCGGCGATATTTTGAGGACAGACAGCCTGAACGAATTGATCCATCAGTGGTGGGACCGGTTTCTAAATGGCTTCCACCGGGAGTGCCTGACCCGACAACTGCGACCTTTCAATCGTTGGTGTTGAAGGATTTAGAACTAGTCGAGAAACGATTTGGGAAATGGCGTTCGAATATAACAAGGTCTGAGTTGAGAAGTCTTGATGAACTCTCTCGTGATCCTTCGGTTACGATTCAAAATGCTGATAAGGGGGGCCAATAGTTTTGTGGGACACTGCTACCTATCTTTCAAAATTGAGGGCACATGTGCTAGATGAGCAGATTTACGTTAAGTTGGAAGGTGACCCTACGGAGAACTTAAAAGATGAGATTCACTCCCTATTAATGTCGGCCTTCTCGAAAGGTTGGATTACTTCACGTGAATTGCGGTTTCTTTATAACCCCCATCCAAAAATACCGGTTATATATTTTGTACCGAAAATTCATAAATCCTTACAGGATCCTCCGGGTCGTCCTATCATATCGTGTCGGGGATCGGTTTTGGAGCCGCTTTTCAACTTTTGTGATGTGTTTCTTCGGGGGGAGGCGGCCTTAGTACAATCTTTTCTCCACGATTCTACTCATTTTTTGCGATGTTTACAATCATTGACTTTACCATTGACCGAATGGTTTCTTGTGACTTTAGACGTGGTAGCCTTATACACTAATGTAGCTCAGGATGAGGCGATTCATTTACTTCATTCTAAATTTACACAGGTCCCAGCGCGGCTTCCAAAAGAATTTTTGATTACATTGATCACACTGGTCCTTACTCAAAACTATTTTTTGTTTGCAGGGGAATTTTTCCAGCAGATCTTAGGGATTGCCACGGGTGCTACCGTGGCCCCTTCGATTGCCACTTTATATATGGCTGACATAGAAGATCGGTACATCTTTACCTCTGAACATTTTGTGCATGTGGCTATTTGGAAAAGATTTCTTGATGACATCTTTTTTGTCTGGACGTCGGATCGAGCCTCTTTAAATGATTTCATATGTTGTCTGAATACTATTAAGACCCGCATCCAATAAACTGCACATATTGCTTTGAATAAAGTGGAATTCCTTGATAAGGTGGTCTACCGTGAGGGGACTACTCTAGTGACCACCTTATACCGGAAACCAGTACAACGGAATAGTTTATTGAATTATAGGAGTTTTCATCCTGAACCCCTACGTAAAGGACTTCCATTTGGCCAGTTTCTACGGATTCGGCGGTTGTGCACTTCAGTCTCGCAATATCATTATCATGCACGGGATTTATGGCATAGACTTGCCTTAAAAGGTTATCCGACGTTGGTTATTTCTCGAGCTTACCGGCGGGCATTGTATTCCCATCGCGAATGGTATTTAGAAACTGATCAGCCTCTGGTGGCTTCTTCAAATTCTACTTTGGATTGCGTTACTGGGGTTATACCTTATATGACCCACATGGGGGTGATTACTTCTATTCTTAAAAAACACTGGTCAGTGTTATCCTTGTGTTCTTGTTTGGATAAACTACACAATGGACAAACTACACAAGGGTCTTGAGAACAAAAGCAAAATGTATATGCTCATTTTTATAGACATATCTGCTGCCTTTGATTCAGTGCATCATGCCACGCTCCTGGACAGACTTGCCTCCATAGGCATATCGGGGACCCCCCTGAAATGGTTCGCATCTTACATAAATAACAGAATGCAGCAAGTCCAATTCAACAACACAAAGGCCTCTGCCTTCCCTCAAACTCAAGGCATACCACAAGGCTCTGCCCTATCCTCACTCCTGTTCAACCTATATCTACGACCTATTTGTGAAATCCTGCAGGACCACAAGATCAGTTACCATATCTACGCAGACGACTTGATGCTTTACACTCATCTCGACATCAACAACCCCAACCTCAATCAGCTCGAAAAATGCCTAAGTGAACTACAAAACTGGCTGCAACAGAATAATATGTCAATAAACCACAAAAAAACAGAAGTGATGTGCATATCCAGAAAACCTGACCTTAACCCACCACCAACGGTTACCATGAACAATAATGTCTATACCACAAAGCCTGAAATAAAATACCTAGGTGTAATGCTGGACAGCAACTTAAATATGGAAAAGCACCTCCGAATCACCAATCGGGCCATCTTCCGCAAATTAAGAATCCTGCAACCGCTACGGAATATTATTGACCACTCCGACTTCAGGACAGTGGCACAAGCCCTCATCATTCCCCACCTGGATTACTGCAACGCTATATTACAAGGTCTGCCCAAAAAAACCCTTAACATACTGCAACTAGCACAAAACGTAGCGGCTAGAATCATCATGAAAAAAGGTCTAACCGAACGCATCACTCCAGTACTAATCGAGCTTCATTGGCTCCCCATCAAAGCCCGCATCCAATATAAGCTCTTAGTAACCACGTTCAAGCTCGTTCATAACGTAGCACCCTCATACCTAAACACCTTAATATCCGATCAACCAATCATCAGAAGCAGAAGAACAGTAAATAGCAACACCCTTCATGTCCCAAGTAGCCTGAGAAATTGCAACGCAAACACCACCAACAGAGCGTTCTCATTTATTGCACCAATACTCTGGAACCAACTGCCCTTTGAACTGAGAGCAAACAAGGACTTGAAGGACTTCAGGAAGAAGCTTAAAACTCACCTCTTCCAGACCCATTTCAACCTAACCTAGTCAGAGTGTCTTATTCTATTTGGGCACCTTGCCAGCTTAAATAACATACAGCAGTATAAAACACGTCCTGTAATATGTAATATATGTGTATATGTAATATATGTGTATATGTATACATGTAAAGCCTCCTCTCAAACAATCAAATGTAGATATGTAAAGTCTCCTCTTATACAATCAAATGTAAATACGTGACTGTTTGATGTGCCTTTTACCCACCCCTGAAATCACAATGTATGTTCCAAATCCGGCCTGTACAGCCGCACCATTATGTATAGAAAACCGCTGCTGATCGCTGGAAGTAGCGGGATACAAGTGTACACTAAATAAATAAAAAATAAAATAAACCCTTGCGTATTGCCTACTCACAGGGTCGTAATTTACGTGATCGCCTGGTTAAATCTACTATATTGCCGGACCGGCCATTGTTGCCTGAGAGCCGTTCGGGTTCACATGAAGCGTGCACTGCTTGCAAATACTGCTCTACTACCCTTTCTGGTTCTGAGTGGACTGATTTGGTTGATCGGGTTTTTTATCGTAGATGGCAGACTACTTGTGCTTCCTGCTTTGTGATTTATGTATTGATTTGCCCCTGCCCGAAATGGTATGTTAGGAGTACCACCCGGATGGTCCGAGTCCGGCTGGGGGAGCATGCTTCACGCATTCGGCAAGTAATTTTGACTGCTCCACTAGTACAGCATTGCCAGGATTTTCATCATGACTTTGATCAATTGCGATGGACTGTGATAGACCATGTAAGGTTAGATCCTAGGGGGGGAGATCGTCAATCTCGTCAACGCAGACTGGAACATCGTTGGATTTATCAATTGCGGACTGTTTCCCCTAATGGATTGAATCGAGATATTGAGTAGTTAGACTTTTGATTTATTCCATGACCACTGCCACAGGGGATCCCGTGATGAGTGGGGTTTTCCCTATGAGCTATTGGTCTTCTCTTTATGGGCGTTCCTATAATTAGGCCTCTCTTTGAACAGATATCCCTGACGTCACCAGCCAATATCTTGGCGTTTTTTGTCAGTTTGGTTGAAAGGATGGACACACTTTTCTACATCGTGGGCACTTGATACAGAGGCTTCAGCTTCGAAACGTGCACGTCGTGTGTGATTGATCAGCTAAGTGTGGTTTTTATATTTTTGCAAATAAAGGAACAAAATTAAAGCAGTTTTGAATGAAAACGATTAAAAGGGGCATGTACTGCGTGGGAGTGAGTGGATTTTTCCTTTCCTCTTGCGGTTTATGCCCGACAATAAAATTGAATTGGTTTCTGTTTTTGGGGTTCAAGAGTTTTGTATGCCTGGAAGATACACTGCCAGGAGATGAATATGATGCTCTCTGGCGAGGGCCCATAGTCGCAAAGCTTTGTTGCAAAGCAACAGAGAGCCTGTTCCCCCCTGTTTGTTCACGTAGAACATGGCTACTTGATTGTCCATATGAATGAGGACTGTCTTGTAGCTGAGCAGGGTGAGGAACACTCGAAGAGCAAGGAAGATTGCACTGAGCTCCAAGAGATTGATATGTAGATGAGTCTCCTGTGGAGTACAAGTGCCTTGAGTGGAGAGGTCTTGCAAATGAGCTCCCCAACCCATTTTTGAAGCATCTGTTGTGAGAGTTGCCTGGGGTAAGGGTTGTTGAAATGGGGACCCCAGCAACAGGTTCTGAGTGGACTGCCACCATTGGAGGGACAAAATAAGGCGACTTGTATTTGCTATTTTGTCTGACAGGCACCCTGATGCCTGGGTCCACTGAGTGGACAAAGTCGGGTGGATGAGAACATCAGTGTACGCATCCTTGAGATATAGAGAACAAAGCCAATCCTGACTCTGAAGGTATGGCAGCAGAGTTCCTAAAGAAATCATCTTGAATTTCTCTTTGAACAGGAACTTGTTCAATTCTCTGAGGTCCAAAATAGGTCTTTATCCCCCTGTTTTCTTTGGGATAAGGAAATAGGGGGAGTAAAACCCCGTACCCTGTTGATGAATGGGTACCTCTTCTATTGCCCCTTGGGCAAGAAGCATATTGACCTCCTCATCTAAGAGGTTGATGAGAGAGGTCTGAGAATTGAACTGTCTTACAATGGTGGAAGGGGGCACGCACAGGAAGTGCAGCTTGTACCATTCTCTTATAACGGAGGAGTGTACAATGCTCTGCTGTTATCTGCTCCATCAGTGGTGGTCTAATGGGAGGTTTAGTTAATAGAAGACCTCTCATAAATCTTGTTATAAGTGGATGAGAGGAAATAGGTTTCCATTTAGAGGCTTGTAGGAAGCTGCAATAGCACTAAGATGGACGCTTACTGAATTGGTCTTAAGACCAGCATTTGATAAATGAAGCAGGTATTCCAGTACCGATTCCAGAGGTATCGCAAGGGTGACGTCCTTTTTTAGAACACAATATGGTAAACCGTTTCCACTTAAAGGCGTATGATCGTCTTGTGGAAGGTTTTCTAGAAGCCTGTAGGATATCTTTTACCTGTTGAGAAAGGTTGAGATCCTGAAGGTCTATGCTTTCAGCAACCAGGCCCTGAGATGCAGGGACTGGGAAATCGGGTGCCATAGCATCCCGTTCTCTTGGGAGAGAAGATCTGGAGCACACCCCAACTCCCGAGGTGCAGCTTGAGAGAGATTTAGAAGCAGAGGATATCATGTTTGCCATGGCCAACGTGGAGCTATGAGAATCATACAACCTCTGTCTCTCTGAAGCTTGAATAGTGTTTTGGGGATGAGGGGAATGGGTGGGAAGGCATAGAGGAACTCTTGACCCCAGTGAAGGAGGAAGGCGTTCTTTGCCTGACAGTCTCGAGGAAGAATTCTGGAACAGAACCGGGAAAGTATAGCATTCAGTGGACTTGCAAAGAGGTCTATGTCTGGGGTTCCCCAGATTTGAAATATTTGGGCAACCTGGTCTGAGTGGAGAGACCATTTGTGTGGCAGCATTACTCAGCTGAGTTTGTCTGCCCAAAGGTTTTCAATGCCTGGAAGATATACCACGAGGAGGTGAATTTGATGCTCTCTGGCGGGGGCCCATAGTCGTAAAGCGTAGTTACTCACCTGTAACAGGTGATCTCCGGAAACAGCAGGAATTTAGTCCTCACATATGGGTATTGTCGGTACCGAAGGAGCCTGTGCGGGAATGCTCCCCAGCGTCCAATAGGAACGCTTTTGGGAGCATCCTTCAGCACATGTGCGCTGCCTTCCTGCCTTTCCAACTGTCCCTCTTCAGTTAAGTTTGTAGCTCAGTGAAAGGATAGAGGGAGAGAGGAAAGAAACAAAAGAGAGAGAGAGAGACAACTCCTAGGTGAGGTGGGTGGGTTGTGAGGACTAAATTCCTGCTGTTCCCGGAGATCACCTGTTACAGGTGAGTAACTACGCTATCTCCAGGAACAAGCAGGAATGTAGTCCTCACATACGGGGACTCCCTAGCTGAAGATGCCAGGGAGATAGTCTCAGGAAGGTGCCACCGTCGAAGGTGAGAATCCTTCCTCCCATGGATCTCTGGCATCCCACCAGGGTTGGTGGGTAGGAGTTGGTTTAGGTTTGAAGGAGATTTTGAAGAACAGCTTGGCCAAAGAAAGCATCCCGACGGGAGGCTTTATCCTGGCAGTAGTGGGCTGTGAAGGTGTGTACCAAAGCCCAGGTGGCTGCTCGACCAATGTCATCGATAGACACAGAGTGGAGATTAGCCATAGAAGCTGCCATGGCTCTCACATTATGAGCTGTGACATGGTCCTGAAGAGGAAGACCCTTACTCTCATAAACAAAGGATATGCATTGGGCAATCCATTTAGATAAAGTTCTTCTGGAGACTGGAAGTCCCAAATGACTAGGATCAAAAGCTATAAAATGTTGTGAGGACTTTCTATGTTGCTGTGTTCTTTGTATGTAAAAGGCCAAGGCCCTTTTACAATCCAGAGTAGGAAGGTTTCTTTCTGCATTAGAGGCGTGAGGCCTTGGAAAAAATACAGGAAGGTAAATTGATTGATTTAAATGAAAAGGTGAAACCACCTTTGGCATAAAATGTGGGTGAATTCGAAGAAAAACCTTATCATGATGAAACCTAGTATAAGGAGGATCAGCTACTAAAGCTTGCAATTCACTGATGCAACGGGCAGAGGTGATTGCAATTAGGAAGATGACCTTCCAGGTCAAAACCTTAAGGGCTGCAGTGGCTAAAGGCTCAAAAGGCGGCTTCAAGAGCTGCCCGAGAACTAGATTTAGATCCCATGCCACAGGTGGTGGCATGATGAGAGGTTTAGTTAATAAAAGGCCTCTCATAAATCTTGATAGGAGTGGATGAGAGGAAATTGGTTGTCCATTTAGAGGCTAATAAGATGCTGCAATTGCACTAAGATGGACTCTTACCGAATTGATCTTTAACCCAGAATTCGATAAGTGAAGGAGATACTCTAGTATCGATTCTAAGGGTACGACCAGGGCGTTTAATCCCCTCTTGGAGCACCATATAGTAAAATGTTTCCACTTGAAGGAATAAGATCTTCTTGTGGAAAGTTTCCTAGAAGCCTGAAGGATATCTTTTACCTGCTGGGACAGGTTGAAATCCTGGAGGTCTAACCTTTCAGCAACCAGGCCGTGAGGTGCAGGGACTGGGGATTCGGGTGCCATAGCACCCCGTTCTCCTGGGAAAGGAGATCTGGAGCATGCCCTAACTCCAGAGGTGCCGCTTGAGAGAGATGCAGAAGCAGGGAATACCACGTTTGGCGTGGCCATCGTGGTGCTACGAGGATCATGCGAACCCTGTCTCTCTGAAGCTTGAAGAGTGTTTTGGCGATGAGGGAAATGGGTGGGAAGGCATAAAGGAAGTCCTGACCCCAGAGAAGGAGGAAGGCATCCCTTGCCTGACAGTTGTGTGCCGGAATCCTGGAAGAGAATCGGGGAAGTTTGGCATTCAGTGGACTTGAAAAAAGGTCTATGTCTGGAGTGTCCCAGAGATGAAATATCTTCGCCACCTGGTCTAGGTGGAGAGACCACTCGTGAGGTAGCAATACTCGACTGAGTTTGTCTGCCCAAAGGTTTTGAATGCCTAGAAGTTATACCACTAGAAGGTGAATCTGATACTCTCTGGCGAGGGCCCATAGTTGTAAAGCTTCGTTGCTTAACGACAGAGAGCATGTTCTGCCCTGCTTGTGCACACAGAACATGGCTACCTGATTGTCCGTCTGGACTAGGACTGTCTTGTAGTTGAGCTGGGTGTGGAACACTCGAAGAGCTAAATAAATTGCTCTTAATTCCAGGAGGTTTATGTGTAAGCCTACCTCCTGTGGAGTCCAGGTGCCCTGGGTAGAGAGATGATTCAGGTGATGCATCTATTGTTAGGGTGGCCTGAAACAGGAGTTGATGGAAAGGAAACCCCACTGTCAGATTTTCTAGTGATTGCCACCATTGGAGAGACAAATTTAGTCATCGAGAGATTGTTATTTTGTCCAACAAATGACCCGTGGCCTGTGTCCACTGTGTGGAGAGGGTCCACTGAGCTGCTCGCATGTGGAGGTGAGCATATGGGACTACATGAACTGTGGACGCCATGTGTCCCAGTAACTGCAGTAGTTCCCGAGCCGTGAGGGAGGATTTGCCTGCTGCTTGTGAAGCTAGCTGCATAATACAAAGACAGGGGGCTTGTGGAAGGAAAGCCCTTGCCTGTCTGGTATCCAGACAGGCTTCTATGAATTCTAGGCATTGGCAAGGAACTAGTTGAGACTTTGGGAAGTTTATTTCCAATCCTAAGTATTGGAGGATTCACATTGTACGGGACAGTGCAGTGCTGGCCTCTGCAACTGTGGAGGCTCTAATGAGCCAGTCGTCTAAGTAAGGGAAGACAAAAATCCCCAGGGTTCGTAGAAATGCGGCTACTACTGCCATGCATTTCGTGAACACCCTTGGTGCTGAAGCCAGACCAAAAGGCAGAACCCTGTACTGGAAATGTCTTCCCCTGAAAAGGAAACATAAAAATTTCCTGTGATCTGGATGGATGAGAATGTGAGTGTATGCATCCTTTAAGTCTAGAGAGCAAAGCCAGTCCTGACTTTGAAGGTATGGCAGAAGAGTTCCTAGAGAAATCATTTTGAATTTCTCTCGAAACAGATATTTGTTCAATTCTCTGAGGTCTAGAATGGATCTGTGTCCCCCTGTTTTCTTTGGAATAAGAAAATAGGGGGAGTAGAACCCTCTCCCTTGTTGAAAAATGGGTACTTCTTCTATTGCCCCTTGGGCAAAAAGTGTGGAGACCTCGTGATCTAGCAGATTGTCTGCAGAGGTTTGTGAGTTGAATTGTTTTAGAATTGCAGGGGGGGGTATGCTGTGAAAATGAAGTTTGTAACCCTCTCCTACAATGAACAAAGTCCAATCTTCTGTTGTTATCTGATGCCATCTGCTGACAAAGTGGCATAACCTGCCCGGAATATTGGGGGGTTGGGGACCCCTCAGAGGCAGGGAGGCAAAGCTCTCTAGAAAGGAGTCAAAGCCTTTGAGGGGGCTGAACCTGGAGAGCTGGTTGGGCTCTCGGGCCTTTTGGTTTCTTTTGCTGTCTTGTTTGTCCCTTTTGGGCAACCTGACCTGGAGTCTGACTCTGTTGGGTATAGGAAGGAAAAAACTTCCTCGTTTTGCTAAAAGAGGGTTTTTTATAAGGCTTCCTTTTGGCTGGAGTGGCTGTAGACTTTGACAATCTATCTAAGGTAGAGTTGTCAGCATCTAACTCGTTATCCTTTTCCTGCCAGTTCTTGCCGAAGAGATTCTCCCCCGTGCAAGGAATGTTGCCTAACTTGTCCTGTACCCAAGTCTCCAAGTCTGATGCCTGTAGCCAGGCAATCCGTCGTGTGCCAATGGCAATAGCAGAAGTTCTGCTGATGCATTCGAAGCAGTCAAAGGCTGCACGATTGACAAACTTGGAGACATCTTGAGCATGCTTAACTAGAGCAAGAAAATCTTGTCTCTTATCATATGGGAGAAATGGGCTCATAAGTTCCAAGTCTCCTGTGACTTCCTTAAGGAACATTCCCATATATAGGATATATGAACTGATCCTAGCTGAAAGCATGGAAGCTTGAAAGGTTCAGCGTCCAAAAGCATCCAGAGTCCTGCATTCACGACCTGGAGGATTGGATGCATGCCTCTTTGCACTTTTCATCCTACGCATGGCTGACTCCACCACCATTGAATGGTGTGGCAGCTGAGTTTTCTGAAATCCAAGACATGGTGGAACTCGATACATAGTATCAAGTCTCCTAGAGTGAGGAGAAGTAGTCAGAGGTGTCTCCCACATTCTGAGCATCAAGCTATGTAAAATTTCATGGATAGGCAGAGTAGCTGCCTCCTTAGGAGCTTTAGGATATTGGAGCAATTTCTTTGCTCTGGGTTCCTCTTCAGGAGCTACTGTGATTGAAAGACCCTTGGCCATATCACGGATGAAATCCTGAAATGACATGTCCTCTGGAGGTGACATTCTGCATTGGGGAGAAGAGGGATCTTCTAGGAGAAATCCTCTATTGCCAGCAGAATTGTCAGTCTTTGGAATCGGAGGAATCGAAGTATTCCTGACCCCGATGCTCTTGCAAAGCACAATCCCGGTACCAATCGAAGTCGGTACCGAGGTGACCCGGTACTGCTTTGTCCACTCCGGCCAGAGATGGCATGGGAAGAGTTCCCACCGGGGTCGGTACCGGCATCAGTGTCAATGTCGGTACCGGTGCCCTTGGGACCACCGGTACCGCAGCTGAAAGAAGAGCTGCGATACTGCGCTCGATGGCAAGGAACCTCCTGTCTATCGAAGCTGCCGATGCCTGGGTGTCGGTACCGGTGAGGACGGGCGAAACCCCTGAGCATGGCACAGGTAGTTCTTGCAAAGTTGAGGCCTCGAGAACATCCTGAAGCCCCATCGATGCTTTGGAAGCCGAAGCCTCCCGCCGGGTCTGTTTTGCCGGTATGGTTCCCTCAAGGGCAATGCCAACGGCCTCTTGATGCTTAGCAGGAGAGCTACCCTTTGAGGACCGGCTTTTATGTTTAGTTACCTGAGATCCATGGGAGGAAGAAGAGGCCCTTGACGATGTCGATGCAATGGATCTGGCATCTGAAGAAAAGAGGGTACCGAGCTTTGAGGCCCAGTTCTGTCTTCCTCTTTTGGTCATCCTCATGCAGGAGAGACATTCAGTTGGAGAATGATCAGGTCCTAAACATTTTAGACACCAATCATGGGTGTCAGTGACGGAAATGGTACCGACACACTTAGAACATTTTTTAAAACCACTAGTTGGCTTTTCCATGATTTAGGAAAATGGGGCCTAATGCCCAAAATGGCGCCTAGCACCAAAGGAGAACGTTTCTGAAAAGAAACAAAGGTTTATTGGGGGGTTTTCAAAAAGAAAAGAAAAAAAAAGAACCGGCGGTACTGGTAGGCGTCGTGCGGTAGGCAAACGCGACCGTAAGAAATAAATTTAAAGACGGAATTTTCTGCGGTGACAGGGAATAGGTCCTGTCGGCTCCGCGGAAAATGAAGAACTGAAGAGGGACAGTTGGAAAGGCGGGAAGGCAGCACGCATATGCTGAGGGATGCTCCCAAAAGCGTTCCTATTGGACGCTGGGGAGCGTTCCCGCGCAGGCTCCGTCGGTACCAACGATACCCATATGTGAGGACTACATTCCTGTTTGTTCCTGGAGATAGCTTCATTGCATAACGAGAGAGAGCTGGTTCCACCCTACTTGTTCACATAGAACATGGCTACTTGATTGTCCTTCTGGACTAGGACTGTCTTGTAGCTGAGCTACTACTACTACTATTTAGCACTTATAAACCGCCACGCATGCAGTGCTGCACAGCTGACCTACAGGAGGTAGCCAACATACAAGAGACAGTCCCCGCTCGTCAGAGTCCTGAACATCGGAGCTTACAATCTAGTTAGAAAAGTACAAAGCATTACAGAGCATTAGTCAATCTGAACTGTAGTTTGGTCATAAACGTTGACGTGGGTTAGGGTAAGATGAGGATGGAAGTCAGGATCTGAATGCAACGGTGAAGATGTGGGTCTTCAACCTGGATTTGAAGAGGGCCAGGGAGGGGGCCTGGCACACAGATGCCGGTATGCTGTACCAGGCATATGGTGCAGCCAGGTGAAAGGAGCGCAGTCAAGAGTTCGCGGTGCGGGTGAAAGGCATTGATAGTAGTAGTTTGTTAGCGGAGCGTAAATTCCGAGAAGGGACGTAAGAGCGTAAATTCCGAGAAGGGACGTAAGGACAGATGAGAGATAAGACGTATTGCGGGGCCATGGAGTGTATTCATTTATAGGTCAGTAGGAGAAGTTTGAACTGGATGCGGAATCGGACAGGGAGCCAGTGAAGCGACCTGAGAAGAGGAGTAACGTGGGCATGGCGAGGTTGGCAGAATAATAGTCAAGCAGCATGATTTTGTATAGACTGAAGGGTAAGGAGGTGGTTCACGGGGAGAAAAGCAAGAAGCAGGTTACAGTAATCAAGGCGAGAGGAGATTAAGGAGCTGATAAGCGTTTTGGTAGTGTGTTCAGAGAGGAAGGGGCGGATTTTGCTGATGTAGAGAAAGAAGCGGCAGATCTTCACTACATGCTGGATATGAGCAGAGAAGGAGAGAGAGGTGTCAAAGATAACCCACAAATTGCGGGCCGAGGGAACCGGAAGGATAGTGGATCCATCCACATGGACTGAGAGAGAGGGAAGTGGGGGGGGGGGGGGGGAGAGTTGGGTGGAAAGACAAGAAGTTCAATCTTGGCCATGTTCAGTTTTAATTGGCGATCAGACATCCAGGCAGCGATGTCCGCAAGACAGGCAGAGATCTTGGACTGGGTTGCCGGAGAAATATCAGGTTTGGAGAGGTAGATCTGGAACTCATCGGCATAGAGATGGTACTGAAAGCCATGGGAGGAGATAAGTGTGCCAAAGCCTTTGGTATAGAGAGAGAAAAGGAGGGGGGCCCAGGACAGATCCCTGGGGTACACCTACAAGAAGCAGGGTAGGGGAGGAGAAGCCGCCAGAGCATACACTGAATGAGCGATGGGAGAGGTAGAAGGAGAACCAGGACAGAACGGAGTCTCTGAAGCCAAGCGATGAGAGGGTGGTGAGGAGAAGGTCATGGTCAACGGTGTCGAAGGCAGTAGAAAGGTCAAGAAGGATGAGGATAGAGTAGAGGCCCTTAGATTTAGCCAGGAATAGGTCATTGGTGACCTTAGTGAGTGCCATTTCAGTGGAGTGTAGGGGACGGAAGCCAGATTGTAGTGGGTCCAGGAGGGCCTGGGAGGTGAGGAAGTCGAGGCAGCGATGGTGGACTGCTCGTTCTAATAGTTTGGATGTGAAGGGAAGGAGGGAGATGGGTCGATAGTTAGAAGGGCATGTGGGATCAAGTGAGGGTTTCTTGAGGAGGGGTGTGACAACAGCATGTTTGAAGTCAACAGGGACAGTTGCAGTGGAGAGTGAAAGGTAGAGGATATGAGTGATGGCGGGGACAATGGTGAGGGAGATAGGATGAAGGAAATGGGTGGGGATGGGGTCTGATGAGCAGGTGGTGGGTTTGGAGGAGGAAAGAAGGAGTGCGGTTTCTTCTTCGGAAATCGGAGGGAAGGAGAAGAGGATAGCAGGGGGAGTATGAATGGGGGAGGAGACTAGGGGAGGAGGGGAGGTAGATGAGGGGATCGGGAATTGGAGGGTAATTTTGTGGATTTTGTCATGGAAGTAGTCGACTAGGGTTTGGGTAGAAAGGGAGGGCGGGATCAGGCGCGGGGGGGCCTTGAGGAGAGAATTGAGGGTATTGAAGAGACGGCGAGGATCAGAGGCAAGGGTGTTGGTAGGATTTACATAGTAATCTTGTTTGGCAAGAGCTAGGGCTGATTGGAAAGAGTCAAGCATGAATTTGAAGTGAAGGTGGTCTTCTGGGTAGCAGGTTTTGGACCAAGCACGCTCGGCAGAACGTGCGCAGGTGTGTAGGTAACAGATCGTCGGTGAGAGCCAGGGTTGGGGAGTAGATCGTTTGACAGGACGTGGGGTGGGAGGGGCAAGAATGTCAAGGGCTGAGGATAGTGTAGCATTGTATGAAGATAATGCTTCGTCGACGGAGGATAAAATGGAGGAAAGAGATGGAGAAATGGTGGAGGAGAGGGATAGGGGATCAATGTGGTGAAGGTTTCTAAATAGGTCAGAGGAGACAGGATGAGGTTGGGATGGTGCAAGCTGAAGGGTAAATGTTAGAAGGTGATGGTCAAATGAGGGAAGGACTGAGTTGCGAATGTTTGAGGGAGAGGAATTGGAGAAGAGTACTAGGTCAAGGCAGTGGCTGTGTAGGTGTGAGGGGGCAGTGGAGCAAGGTTGGAGGTCGAACGAAGAAGTAAGAGCGAGGAACTTAGAGGCATGGGGGTCGGAGGGGTTGTCGATGTGGATGTTGAAATCACCAAGGATAAGAGTAGGAGGGATTCATAAAGGCAGAAAGCCAGACGTCGAAGTCGGTTAGGAAGATTGATTTGGATTTATCGGGTGGGCGATAAATAACGGCTACTCAGAGGGGAAGTGGTGTAAGGAGGCGAAAGGAGTGGACTTCGAAAGAGAGGGGGGGTGTGATTGGGGTGGCAGGAGGGGTTGCAATTGGCAAGAGGGAGAGAGTAGGAGGCCAACGCCACCATTGCGACCAGTTTGCAGGAATGCAGCTACTACCGCAATGCATTTCGTGAATACTCTTGGTGCCAAAGCCAGACCAAAGGGAAGAACTTTGTATTGGACATGTTTTCCTTGGAAAAGGAACTGCAGGAATTTCCTGTGATCTGGATGGATGAGAATATGAGTATATTGTGATGAAGCAGACGCCAGTAAACCCATGGAGGTAGAAGAAAACACTGATTTCTTTAAAGGAAATGATATACATAAAGTGCAGTTAGTGAGAAGTGCAGCTAGAGGGAGCATGCACGGAGATTCAGAAGGTAGGCTGACACGCCCAGGTTGGGATGATGCAAGAACTAATTCAAAGCATAATCAAATACACCTGGTCAGAGGGACAGAATCCTTACCTAAGAAACAGCTTTATAAGCAAAGCACAGACAAGCCAGAGGAGAGAGGAGTGGCACGAGCCGCAACAGCTGCTGATAGAGAAGAAAGGGAAAGGGGACGGCTCCAAAGAGAGGAGAAAAGGCAGTTGAACTTGCAGCCCTTACAGGAAAGGAACAAGTTCCATGAGAGCCAGTTTCAGGCTGGGAAGCTCCAGAAGGAAGTCTTCAGGAAGGACAGAAGGAGAACCGGGAGAGTGCCTGGTAGGAAGAAAGCACAGTTACTTACCTGTAACAGGTGATCTCTGGGAACAGCAGGAATAAGTCTTCACATATGGGTACGTCGGTACTGACGGAGTCCGTGCGGGAACGCTTCCCAGCGTCCAATCAGAAAGCTTTTGGAAACACCCCAACACGCCTGCGTGATGCCTTCCCGCCCTCCCAACTGCCTCTCCTCAGTTAAGTTTTAAAGCTGAGACAAAGAGAGAGAGAGCAAGGAAGGGAAAGATAGAGATAGAGAAATGCAACTCCTAGGGGAGGTGGGTGGGTTGTGAAGACTTATTCCTGCTGTTCCCAGAGATCACCTGTTACAGGTAAGTAACTGTGCTATCTCCAGGAACAAGCAGGAATGAGTCTTCACATATGGGGACTCCCAAGCTCAGATGCCCGGAGGGAGTCTTAGCCTGTGGCAAGTCTAGAACGAGCCATGCTATTCCTCAGGACCTCAGGCATCCTGGGGATGGAGGGTAGGAGTTGAATATAGAAAAGGAGCTGTGGAACAGCTGGTTAGAACAGGGCTTCAAAGGGGAAGACCCTGTATCGAGGGCTTTTAGTAATGAAAGATTATAATCTGGGCCTCCCTTGTTGGCATTGCACAAGTGCACTGAGCTACATCTGGATCTGATAGGAGAGCCAGTGAATGTGCTCAAGGGGTACTTCACTGAGAAGTAGAGGTAATAAGTAGAATAAAAACAAGTGGAGGCCAGAACCCTTCAGGGTGAGAAATAGCCCCAGGGGAAAACTAGGGTAGCATAAGAGGTAGAGCTTCAGCGGAGACGCAGAAGGTACTATTAAAGAAAGCTTAAGCTTAGAACAACTGAAGCTCCGCAATGTCTTTCCTAAATGTGGTCATTTAGGAAAGAAAAAGATACATGGAGAGCTTCAGGGTACCTAACCTGAAAGGTTATGGTAAGGAAAAAAGTTCTAATTACCACAGGAAGTGGTTATAGCTGTAGTCCTCTAAGAATGCTGGCACAGCATTGATAGAGGTAGTGCCCATCTGTCAGGCTTATATAGGAATGTAGGGATATCTGAACCTGACAGATAGATAAGTAGATGGATACAGATCTATCTAAAAATATATCTCATTATATATATATATATATATATATATATATATATTTAAATATATACACCTAGAGGGTATACAGGAATATAACTATAAGAGATATGTATGGGCAGAAGACACACCGATAGATATAGATAAGTATATATATGTATCTATATATATATCTATATATACCTATATGAATAGGCAGGCATATAGACACATGTCTCCAGGTATAAGGATGGAGAGATGTCCATAAAACCTCATCCCCCCTGAGGATATAGGGAGATTATCTGACAGCAAGAAGGTTGATACCTGCTTGAATAGATACATGGAGAATCCTCTTTTCCTGGTTATGACTGGCAGAGTCAGAGAGGTCTCCCTGACAAGAAGAAGTCTGAATTCCCTGCAGAATTTGAGCTCTTGAATAACCAGGATGGCCTACGTGAAAATGGCAGAGGATAACTTCAGTCTGCAGACAGGAAGTCCAGGTATCTCCAGAATTGCAGTATGGAGAATGGAGAGAGGACGCCTCTGGAGGAAGATACCCTAGTGACCCGCCTATAAGGGCAAGATGGGTATTAGGCGTCCTCTAGCTGCCACTGAAGAAATTTACCTCTGACGAGAAGACCCAAGGAGATATGGGCCAAGCTAGGGATTTGGCACTCCTTAAGTTTTTCACGTAATGAAAGGCCTGAGGCGAATGCCTCAAAAGAGATTTAAAATGAGATGGTAAGGGTAGGGAATACCTGCCAGACATGAACCTGACTGGGGGAACCCCCCCTAACCATCTGGGGTTATCTGCTAGGCAAGATACTAATGCTCTCTAGCAAGGGCCCATAGTGCAAAGCTACTCTGTAGAGATGAAGAGAGCATGCTGCAGGTTGGTTAGAAGAAAAAAACTGCCTGTGAAAAGCCAGCAGGTAACCAGCTATTCTGCCAAGGACAAGGGGGCGAAGAATAAAAGTTAACCAACCAGACTGTGATAATAGGGTTTCCCAAACGAGGTTGATAACCTGTTTGGGACTTAGCACTGAGGCGAAGAGGATTGCTAGTGGAGGGGAATCCCTGGTTCTGTAGTGAAACAAAACCAGTGGTTTAACAACTAGGAATTGCTGTATCTGCAGCAACTACCAGAGCAGCATTGAAAAGTTCTTTTCCCTGCTCCTTTTTAGACTGGGAAAAAGAAAACAACAGACATGATAGGAGTCCCTATTGTCTGATGAGCTGCTCTAAGGTAACAAGGGGGGAGACAACTCCAGAAGGGAGAATCCCCCGGTAAAAGAGGTAGAGGACCATAGGGGCTTACCCGTTTAAAGAGCCACTCTTACAAAACAAAATGTTGTAGTAAGAGTGAGGTAAGAGAGAGTTGCAAGAGACCGACTATGGAGGAGGTCTCGGATAGATGATATGATACATGCCAGTACAGGGAAACAACTGTCTGTTGATAGTTGCTACCTCTCTTTCCTCCAAGAAGAAGAGGAAAATGTGTTAATCATGGGCATGATCATCATAAAGACTCTTAGAGTTAGAGGAAAGATGTCTCATGAAGAGATATCTAGGTAGGTTAGGATAAAAATTAGTGCAGATTCTTCAAGTGAAAAGAAGCAGACTGCCACCCTAACCCTCAACTAAGAGGGACAATGATCTATTTGATACCCTGCGACTGCTGGGTTTGTTGACCCTGTTGAGGTTGTGGATTCTTCAGACTAGGGTGATGTTTCCCCTGTTTGGGAACATCTGTATGATGGGCAGATGATGGGTAAAATCTTCTCCCCCTAGGGGAAGAAAGTTTGGTAGGACATTTCCTAACTACTGGGAAAGAAGAAGGCGTAGAACAGCCTCTGGAAAAAGGAAAGTCAGTGGGGCAGTAACCTGGCGTAAAGACTCCTTGTTGAAGAGATTTTCTCCAGTGCAAGGGGGTATTGCCCAGTCTCTCTTAGGCCAATTTGTCCAAGTCTGAAGCTGGAAGCCAGGCTCTACGTCGTGCCCCTATAGCTATAGCAGAAGTCCTGCTAACAGACTCAAAGGAGTCTAGGGTAGCATGAGTAAGAAACCTAGAGATATTTTGAGTATGACTAACCAGTGAGGAATAGTCGGTACACCTGGGCTCTTGAAGAAAAGGAGTCAAAAGATGTAATTGCTTTGTGACCTCCTCAAGAGATAGACCCATATAAAAAATATATGAGAGAATTCTTGCTGAAAGCATGGATGTCTGGAAGGTTTGACGTCCAAAGGCATCTAGTGTCTTAGACTCACAACCTGGCGGACAAGAAGAGTGCTTTTTATTACTCTTCACTCGCCTCACTGCTGATTCTACCACAATGGAATGATGAGGAAATTGAGTCTTTTGAAACCCTGAAGAGGGGGGCACCTGATATAGAAGATCAGTTGCTCTGGAAGGTGGGGGTACCTTTAAAGGAGCTTCCCACATTCATAGAAGGAGATCCTGCAAAGAATGATGCAAAGGAAGCATTATGTTCTCCTTTGCTTTGCTAGGAACAGAGAGGTATTCTGTATTCCCATGTGTAGGATCTTGTCCAGGAATAGGAATGGCAAGTGATTTTGCCATATCCAAGAGGAAAGTCTGGAAAGAAGGATCCCCAGAGGGAACTTCCCTTGGATAGGCTAGATCTGATGAAGAACTAGCGTTGGCACCGAGGGATCTATCTAAGTATATAGGAATAGAAGATCCTGAATGGTGCAGTATGGGATCCCTAGATGGTGGTCGCTGGTACTGTAGATCAGGACCAGCGACAGTCGGTAACAGATCATCCATGTTAGGGATCGATTCCAAGCTCGGCATCGAGGGAAGCGAGCCTGACGAGAGAAGCATGGAAGGTACCGACAGCAATAGTAATGTGGATATCGGTACCGACTTCGGTACCGTATCTGATACCGGTGGATGAAGGCCAGCCGGTGGCAATTCTAACGGTATCGGAGGAGCCGAGAGCTGCGGATCCGAAGTATCGGAACCGAGCCTTCGGTACTGACAGGAGTCGGTACCAAGGCGAGTCGGTACCCAGTCCTCCAGACTAGAGATCGATTCCAGACTCGGCATCTAAGGAAGCGAGTCTATCGATGCACGTCTGGAGGGTACCGATGTCGGTACTAGTATCAGTGTCGGTACCGATACTGGAATGTCGGTCTGGAGCGTATCCACCGGGCCCGCAGGTACTGAGGATGCCAGACGAAGATCCTTGGTAAGGAATGTTTCATCCAACACCAGTGCCGATGCCGGGGTATCGGTACCGCTCGAAGCGGATGCCACCACCAGGCATGGCTCAGATATGTTCTGTGAGGGGTGAACCTCAGGAACAACCTGAAACCCCACACAGGATTTGTAGGCCGAAGACTCCCACCGGGGTTTTGAAACCAGTGGATTCTCGAGGACAAGGCCGGAGGCATCTCTATGCTGTGCATGAGAACTGCCGCTCGAGGACTGGCTAGTCTTAACAGACTGTTTTTGGGTTACCTGATCCTGTGGAGAAGAAGATATGGTCGGTGCCCTGAAGTTGGAGGGGGACCGCGTGTCAAGGACGCGATGTTGAAAACTTCTTCTCACAATACTATTGCCCGAGGGCTCTGGAGGAAAACGGTCAGGACCCAAGCAGGTTAGACACCAATTGTGAGTGTCTAAAAATAAAGTTGTACCGCCACAGTTTGTACATTTCTTGGGGAAAGTGGCTGGCGGTTCCATGAAGGAAATGGAGAGGCCTAGAAGGCCTAAGAAACAGTTGGACACTAAGGAAGAAAAATATTCCTTAAAAAGGAAAAATTTTACAAGAAAAGAAAAAAGAAACACCGGCGGTACCGGTGGCGTCGGGGAAGGCAGCTGCGACCACAAGAAAACTAAAAAAAGAATTTTCTGCGGTGACAGGAGGACGTCCTGCCGGCTCCGCGGAAAAACGAAAACTGAGGAGAGGCAGTTGGGAAGGCGGGAAGGTAGCACGCAGGCGTGTTGGGATGCTTCCAAAAGCTTTCTGATTGGACGCTGGGAAGCGTTCCCGCGCGGACTCCGTCGGTATCGACGTACCCATATGTGAAGACTCATTCCTGCTTGTTCCTGGAGATTACCAGAGACACAGACCCAAGAGTTCAGAGGTACCTTCATGCTTCTTCCGTTGTATCTGAGCCACAAGGAGTTCAGAGGTGGGTGAACCAGACTCAGCCCAGGAATCTAAGAGACACAGATCTGAACCAGGAACTGAGGCCGGGTCACAGAAAGGCCTGGAAGCCAGGGAGCCGTAAGAGCAGCCAAGGCAGCTGGAGAAAGGTTTGGGAACCTATAGAAAGGGTGCTTACCAAAAGTCCTGTTGTATATTTGCCAGACCGGGTACAGCCAGGCTGGAGAGCCCTAGGAAGAAGTGCTGAAGTAAAACCAGGAATATATGGGGAAAGCTCAGGGGCCACAGATATCTCAGCAGAACAAGAGGCTATGCAGATAGACCCTGCTGAACCTGACCCTTTGCTAACTGAATGCCCTATGGACTGTACGTTTTGTTGTACTGGGAGTTTAGAATCCTTGAGAGAAATATAGCATGCAGGATATACTTTTGAAACACAGTTTTGTTTAACAAGCTGGAAGAAGAAGCATTGCTTTGGTTTGTATAACCTGTTTGGTTTGAACCCTGCATAACTAACAAAGACTGTGAAGCATATCCAAGTTTTAGACCTATGTAAATACCTTATGTGAAAATCCTGAACAAGGTGAAAATCCTGTTGTCTTCGTTTGAACCTTTTGTGCATTAAGGGGAATAAAACCCTATACTTTACCATTCACATGGCTTACACAACTATTCATTATGAAGAAAGGGACTACTAGTACCAGAAGGCTTCTGGGCTAACAAAAGTTTCTACCTTCAATACAACAGTAAGGTCCACCCTGACCTTTAAGCCCGTGGCTAAAGGGATGGGGTTGTGACAATATGCATCCCTTAGATCTAGAGAACAAAGCCAAGCCTGACTTTGAAGATATGGCAGAAGAGTTCCTAGAGAGATCATTTTGAATTTCTCTTGGAACAGATATTTGTTCAATTCTCTGAGGTCTAAAATGGGTCTGTGTCCTCCTGTTTTCTTTGGGATAAGAAAATAGGGGGAGTAGAACCCCTGTGCCCTGTTGTAGACTGGGTACTTCTTCTATTGCTCCTTGAGCAAGAAGTGTTGTGACCTCCTGACCTAAGAGATTGTTGCCAGGGGTCTGAGAATTGAACTGTCTTACGACTGTAGGAGGGGGCATGCTGTGAAATGAAGCTTGTACCCCTCTCGTACAATGGACAGATTCCAATTTTCTGCTGTTATTTGGTGCCATCTGCTGGCAAAATGACACAGCCTGTCAAGGATGGCTAAGGGTTCTAGACCGTTCAGGGGCAGGAAGGCTAAGTTCTCTAGGTAGGAGTCAAAGCCCCTGAGGAGGCTGAGCCTGTGGAGTTGGCTGAGCTCTCGTCCCTTTTGTTGTCGTTTGTTGCTGTTATCCCTTTTGGGAAGCCTGAACTGAACCGTGCCCATGCTGGGCATAAGAAGGATAAAACTCCCTTTTTTTGCTGAAAAAGAGTTTTTTATAGGATTTCTTTTTGGCTGGGTTGGTTGTAGATTTTGACAATCTATCCAGGGTGATAATGTCAGCATCTATTTCATTAGCCTTTTCCTGCCAATTCCTGCCAAAGAGATGTTCTCCTGTGCAAAGGATATTTTCCAATTTATCTTGCACCCAAAGTTCCAAATTGGATGCCTGAAGCCAGGCAATCCGACGTGCACCAATGGCAATAGCAGAGGTTCTGCTGATGCATTCAAAGCTGTCAAAGGATGCACGGTTTACAAACTTGGAAACATCCTGAGCATGTCCGACAAGAGTAAGAAAGTCTTGTCGTTTATCATCAGGAAGAAGGGAGCTCATAAGCTACAAGTCTCCTGTGACCTCTTTAAGGAACATTCCCATATATAGGATATAGGAGCTGATCCTGGCTGAGAGCATGGAAGCATTGACGCCCAAAAACATTGAGAGTCCTGCATTCACGGCCTGTACATGTGGTTCCCTATGTTCGCCTCCACATGTGAGCAGCCCTATCCACTCAGTGGACACAGGCCACAGGTTGCCTGTCGGACAAAATAAACTCACAACGTCTTGTTTTGTCCCTCCAATGGTGGCAATCACTGGAGAACCTTCTGGTGGGGTCTCCTTTCCAGCAACCCCTATTCCAGGTCACTCTAACAACAGATGCATCACAGGAGCTCCAGCCGAATCCGGGCTGTGAGAGGGACCATGGTCTCCATATTTAGTGCCCCTCACCCAGGCACCCGCGCCTGCCGGGCCCGCACCTAAGGGCCATGCCAACTTTGGAGAGGACCTTGGCGCAAACCGCTACCCTGCCCCAGACACCCCTCTATTGCTCTTGCTTCCCACACCTGCATAGCCCCTGCTGCTCCCCATCAATTGCCTAGACCTTACTATCCACAATCGGCTTTGAATGTGTTTCCCATTGTTCGCATAGAACTGCCTGCATTGAACTGCTACCCACTGCACTGAACTGCTACCCATTGCCTACATTGAACTGCTACCCTCTGCTTGCATAGTACTGCTAGAACTGCATTGATCTGCTGCCCGTGTTTGCATAGATCCGTTACCCACTGCTTGCATAGAACTATTAGCTTACTATAAATAACACGTTCAATCAAACCCAAATGTAGTGTAATGAATCCTTCAAAACTTCCATTCAAAATCAGAGTTCAGGTCTCAGACTTTCAGTGCACTTTAATCAGGACTCCGTCCTTTCCAATAGTGCTATTGTTGTTACTTCTGTGACCGTCCAATATTGTTATTTCATTAGTTTGCACTTATAACTGTTCTTTCTTCATTTTTTTATCAGAAAAGTGTAAAAATATTTAAAAAAGAGATCCCAATGCTCAAGTTCGGCGCCACAATGGCGTTTCAACATGAAACTTTCTTCAGGAGATCCTTTGTGTAATCTTAAAATCACTACTACTCACGAATGTTGCTGCTGCCCGCGTCTCCGTCCTTTTACTTTCAATCGAAAAGACGCCGCGCATCTTTAGAACTATTACCAATTGACTGCATAAAACTACTAGAAATAGAAATTACACTTACCTGGTAATTTTAGTTCCTGGAGGGTCCAGTTTAGTCCTCCACATCCAGGTAGTGCACCTCCTCCTGCAGCAAGGAGACTGGACCAATCAACTCTTTAGTAATCTAGCCTGTATACTGCAGGAACTCCCATCAGCCCTCCAGTGAACTAGTAACAAAGCAGACTCAAGAAAGAACAGATTAAAGAAATAAACATGTATCAGTATAGATGTCCCCTGAACCAGTTAAGTGACCCCCTCCCCAAACGAGAGGGCTCGAACCCTGCACCTTGCTTCCGCCCCGGCACTTAAAAGAAACCGGCAGACAGAGCAGCAAGCAGAAGAATAAAAAACTCATCGGAAAAACCCGAAGGCACGAAGACACCTCTAGGAAAAAAGGGTTCCCTCTCCTGCGGATCTTTTTTTTTTTTCAAGTAGAGAACATACTGACGTGACAGCGTCGCACAACGGACTTCGCGCGCCGCCCAGAGAAGAAGCTACGAAAATTCCCAGGCGGGAAGGAGGACTAAACTGGACCCTCCAGAAACTACAATTACCAGGTAAGTGTAATTTCTATTTCCTGAGCGGGTGTCCATTTTAGTCCTCCACATCCGGGATGTACCTGAGCAGTTAACAACGGGGGGGATCCTGCCAAGCGGCACGCAAGACCGTCGACCCAACACAAGTATCCTGTGCTGCCGCCACATCCAACCGGTAGTGTCTACTGAAGGCATGGAGAGAGGACCACGTAGCCGCCCTGCAAATCTCCAACGGCGGAACAAGACTATGCTCTGCCCAAGACGTTGCTTGCGCTCTAGTAGAATGAGCTCGCAGACCCAATGGAACAGGTCTACCCTGCAGAATATAAGCCGAAGCGATAGCCTCCTTAATCCACCGAGAAATGGACGCCTTCGCCGCAGCCTCCCCCTTTCGAAATCCACCGAACAGCACAAACAAGCGATCCAACTTACGGAACGACTCGGAGACCTTCAGGTACCGACGCAGAATTCGTCTCACATCTAGCCTATGCAGACCAGTGTCGGACTCAGTAGATGGCTCTGAGGGAAAAACAGACAACACCACAGACTGATTCAAATGAAAGGGAGAGACCACCTTTGGCAGAAAAGAGGGAACCGTCCTTAACACTACCCGATCTCAGAAAAAAGACAAGAAAGGAGCTCTACAAGACAGCGCCTGAAGTTCCAAAATACATCACGCCGAACAAATGGCAACAAGAAAGACCGCCTTCAACGTTAAATCTTTAACCGAGGCCCGGCGAAGAGGTTCAAAGGGCTCCCGAACCAAAGCTTGCGGCATCAGGTTCAAATCCCATGGTGGCAGAGTAACCCTGCGCGGCGGCCGCAACCGAAAAACAGCCTTTAGAAAACGCCAAATGTCCACATGCGCCGCAAGAGGGACATCCTGAATCTTGCCCCTATAGCACGCCAGAGCCGCCACCAGAACCTTCAGAGAACTAGCGGCTAGCCCCTTATCAAAACCGTCTTGCAAAAAACTAAGAATGACGGCCACCAAAGAAGTCGCTGCCCGTAAATTATGGCAAGAACGCCAATCTTCAAAAATTCGCCAAACTCGAACATACGTAAGGGATGTAGAAGCCTTCCGAACACGAAGAAGCGTAGCAATAACCGCCGGGGAATACCCTTTTCTTCTCAACCTAGCCCTTTCAATGGCCATACCTTAAGCGAGAACCGATCCACCTGAGGCATGCGCAGGAGCCCCTGGACTAGCAGGTCCACTAAGGGAGGAAGCCTCCATGGGACGCCATCGAGTAGCCACACCAGATCTGCGTACCAAGGTCGGCAGGCCCAATCCGGAGCCACCAACAAAACCTTTCTGTGGTGAGCTTCGATGCGTTGAATTACCCTGCCAATCAGTGCCCATGGCAGGAAGACATACAGAAGTCCGAACTCGGGCCACGGTTGGATGAGGGCATCGATGCCTTCGGACATGCGCTCTTGCCGTCTGCTGAAGAAGCGACTCATCTTCGCCGACCGGAATGTTGCCATGAGATCCATGATCGGCGGACCCCAATGGCGAACTATTTGAGCATATATTTGCGGGTGCAACTCCCACTCTCCGGCGTCCACATGCACCAGACTGAGAAAATCCGCTATCACATTCTCTTTCCCCGTGATATGCGATGCCGAGATGGCCAGGAGCCAAACCTCCACCCAGGCGAACAGCGCATCCGCCTCTTCCTCCATGGCTACACTTCCTGTGCCTCCTTGCCGGTTGATGTATGCTACTGCCGCTGAGTTGTCCGACAGAACGCGCACCGCCCGACTCCGTACCAACATCTCGAAGACTTGCAACGCCAGTCGCACTGCTCGCAGCTCGAAACGGTTGATCGACCACAAGGCCTCCTGCGGTGACCACGTCCCCTGCGTGAAACAGCCCTGGCAGTGGGCTCCCCAGCCCGCTAAACTTGCATCCGTTATGACCGGTAACCAAACTGGTTGTTCTAATGGGACCCCCGCCCGAAGCGACCTTGAGCACAGCCACCACTGTAACGCTTTCCGAACTCATCGCGGACACGGCAACCGCTGATTGAGAGAATCCGACTGATTGGACCAACGACGTAGTAGGGCTCGCTGAAGAGGCCACATATGGAACCTGGCCCACGGAACTACCTCCAGAGTCGACGCCATGGTCCCCAGCAACCGTAGATACCACCATGCCGATGGAGCGGGAATCGCCAAGAAAAACCGTAGCAGACGACGCAACCCTTGAGCGCGCCGGACCGGCAGAGACACCACGCCAGCTGACGTGTCGAAGCAGACTCCCAGATATTCGAGGACCTGAGTCGGAACCAAGTGACTCTTCTTTACATTGATCACCCAGCCGAGGCTCTGTAGGAGACGCACTACCTTGTCCGTAACCTGTAAGCACTCCTCCTCCGACTTCACTCGTATCAACCAGTCGTCGAGATAGGGGTGGACGAGCACACCTTCCCTTCTCAAGGTCGCCGCCACCACCACCATTACTTTGGTGAAAGTGTGAGGAGCTGTAGCCAGGCCGAAAGGCAAAGCTTGAAACTGAAAGTGACCCCAGGGAAACGCAAACCGCAGAAACCTTTGATGTACTGCTCTGATTGGAATATGCAGATAGGCCTCAGTGAGGTCCAGAGAAGTCAAAAACACCCCCTGCCGCACCGCTACGATCACAGATTTGAGGGTCTCCATGCGAAAATGAGGAACCCGCAGACAACGAATCACGCCCTTGAGATCTAGAATAGGCTGTAGGGAGCCGTCCTTCTTTGGCACCACAAAATAAATGGAGTAACGACCTAGACCGTACTCGCTCTCCGGGACGGGAACGACCGCCCCCAGAGCTAGCAGACGCTCCAACGTAACACGAATCGCCAGTTCCTTCTGCTGCCCCTGGCTGGGAGACAGAACAAAGGAGTCTCGCGGCGGAACTGCAAACTCCAACGCATAACTGTCCCTGACTATTTCGAGGACCCATTGATCTGTTGTTATGTGGACCCAAGAGGGAAGAAAGTTCCGAAGACGACCTCCGATCACTTGGCTTCCCTCCGGGGTCTGCCTCACTTCATTGCGGTTTGCAACTGAAGGAAGAGGCCGAGGTGGAGGAGCCAGTTGAAAAACCCCTGCAGGCTCCTCGAAAACCTCGAAAGGACTGCGACCTGGCACCAAACCTGCCTCGCTGAGAACTCCAAAGGCGGGAGGATCGAAATCTCCTGAAGTCGCGAAATTGACCCCGGCCCACCGGTAAGCCTCTACCGAGCTTAGGCCTGTCCTCCAGTAGTCTCCCACCTTTAGACTCTCCCAGGTCCTTTACCAACTTATCCAAATCGTCCCCGAACAGCAACCTGCCTTTGAAGGGGAGTTGCTAAGACGAGATTTGGAAGAGGGGTCGGCTGCCCAATTTCGCAGCCAAATGGATCTGTGCGCCACCAAGGAAGCCATACTATTAGCCAACGACCGGATCAGGTCATAATGGATATCCGCCAAATACGCCGAACCCGACTCCAACCGTATGACCTCGAGCAACGCTTGTTGGTCTAAAAGTGGGTTCTGACGCAACCACTGAGTCCACCGTAAAGCGGCTCTAGCTACCCAGGCCCCACAAATAGAAGTCTGTAATGACAAAGCATTGATTTCGAACGCCTGTTTCAACAATCCGTCCACCCTCTTGTCCTGTATATCCTTCAAAGCCGCACTCCCCTCCACCGAGATTGTGGTCTTCTTTGTCACTGCTGATACTGCGGCGTCCACCCGAGGCGACTTAAACCTCTTCTTATCTTTGTCCGCCAAAGGATAGAGGCGATTCATAGTCCGGATACCTTTCAAACCAGAGTCCGGCTGGCCCCACTCCGTTTGAATCATTTGAGCCACAACTCGGTGCACTGGAAACACCACCTGGGAATCCTGAACCGCCTGAATAAGGGGATCCTCCAAAGCCTCGCCGTCCCCCGGAGGCGGAGCAGCGAGATTGAGTGTCTGAAGAACTTCCGTAATAAGAGGAATCAATTCCTCCCTACGGAACACCCGGACAATTCTAGCCTGAGCCTCAGGGTCCGGAATCTCCCCTTCTTCGAGATCATCCACACTGCACTCCGGATCTACCTCCACATCCAAGTCTTGCCCCTCCAAATCCTCCTGATCTAAGTCTAAGGACCGAGGCCTCTTAGCCAGCTTGGAACTAATATGGCCGGCAGACTCCGAACAAGCAGCCGGAGGAGTCGGAGACGTGGCCAAGGACTCAGGCCATTTGCCTAACCGCCCCAATTTGAAAGCCTGATGCATAATCAGCACGAAGTCCGGAGAAAAATCCGTAAAGGCAGAAGGGAAGTCCCCTGGTTCTACCGGAAGCCCAACAACCTGTCCCTTAGACCCAGAAGGAAGAGACGGCAACCGAGGTACTGGAGCAGCAGTTCCTTCAGCAGGCACCGTAGATTCCAAGGGCTCTGACTGAGAACTGCCCTCCATCTGTTGATCCATATCAGAGGAGACCCCAGCGCAGCTCCCACAGAACCCCGACGCTGACACTGAACGCCTGCGCGAACCGCAGACCACACACTGCGGTTTCGAGGACATGGACACCGCCTATAGTCCCCGCGGACCAAGAAAGGCCAAACTAATATAAACAGCCCTGCCTGAAGAAAGGCAAGGACCCTAATCAGGTACTCCTAAACAACAAGGCCCTTTGTCCGCTGATTTCAGGTTTGGTTTTTTTTGTTAGATCGGGGTTCGCTGGCTTGCCTGCATCTCTGAGGCTGTTCTGAACTGAAAAGCCACCCAACTAGCAATACACCTTTACCTTTGCCTTCTTTACCGCCAAAAAGGAGATTCCAAAATGGCCGCCACGGCTCGAACCGCACTGGAGAAAAAGGGCGCCAAAAACCAAAAGAGAAAGAAAAGAAAGGAAAAGAAAAGAAAAGGGCCGGTGAAACTAACGTCTCCTAAACAAAAACCAGAGAGAAGACACTTACCAGGCTACTAGCAAGAAATGAAGGGCCCGCAACGCCGCTCGAATCATGAGCGGAACTGTGATGAGATCCCGGCTGTCTGAGGCAAGCTTAAGCCCCGATTCTCCTGACGGACTGACTGTAGCAGTGCAATGCGTGAGACGACGATTGCTGAGCCCGGTCAAATGGATCCTACCCCCGAGCCGTCCTAGGGGAGCGATCACAGACTACTGCTTACTCTGAACTGCCAGAAGAGTACCGGGTGAGAAGAGCAGTGCCGGCTCCTCCGCCGCGCTTGCCCTTGTTTTTTTTTTTTTTTTTAAAGGTATAGGCTGCTAATAAAGGAAAGTAAAGAGGAAAGAAAATAGCTAACAAGACCCTAAGTGAGACTAAGGGCCAAAGAAGAAGTATCAAGCAGCAGAGTGGAGACGGCTGATAGGACTCAGAAGGCAGCAGCCCAACAGATACAATTGTCACAATTGTCTTGCTGCATTGCCTAGCAGCGATCCGCCCGCGAAGAGAGAGGGGCGCCACCATCGGGCTGCACGCCGCCATCCGCCCCTTCTTCAGTGAGGGCGCCATTGGGCGTGCCCACGTCTGAGGACCTAGCCAGAGGGCCCTTTGGCGTGGCCCTTAGGCGCAGGCCCCGCAGGGCGCTCTGCCGTGAGCCGTAACCCAGCTCCATATCTACCGGGGAGCAGAACAGGCACGATTGCTCCTCCACACGTCGCCTCCTGACCCCAACCGTCTCACGATCACCACCCCACTGCCTACTAGTAACCTTGCCTTGGACTTGCTTCCCACTGCTGGCCCTGATCATGCTTCCCATCAGCCACATAGAAATTTCTACCTTTTGCCTGCATAGTACTTGCTACCCATGACCCGAATAGAACTTGCTACCCATTGCCTGCATAGAACCTGCTACCTAGTGTTTGCATAAAACTTGCTAACCATTGTTTGCATTGTATCTGATACCCATTGATTGCATAGTACTTGCTAACCATTGTTTGCTTAGAACTTGCTACCCACTGCCTGCATAGAACTTACTACCCGATGATTGCATTGACCTTGCTACCCATTGTTTGCATAGAACCTGCTACCCATTGTTTGCATAGAACCTGCTACCCATTGTTTGCACAGAACTTGCTACCCATTGTTTGCATTGTACCTGATACCCATTGATTGCATAGTACTTGCTAACCATTGTTTGCTTAGAACTTGCTACCCACTGCCTGCATAGAACTTACTACCCAATGATTGCATTGACCTTGCTACCCATTGTTTGCATAGAACTTGCTACCCACTGCCTGCACAGAACTTGCTACCCACTGTTTGCATAAAACTTCCTTTTACCCACACAGAACTTGCTGACCATTGCCATGGCCCCACATCACATTGTCATCCTCCTCCTCATCCTCCCGAACTGCATCCCCTCCTACCAACACCCTCCCTCCTCTCCCCCCTGCCCCCCTAACTTCCTCAATTCTCCCTCCATTCTGTCCTCTAGCCTAGCATCTGCTCTTGAGTTTCATCATAACATCCCCCACATTCAACCATCCCCCCTCTCTTTAAGGCAACCCCACCCTCACTTCCTCCATACTGTCTCCACTCTATCACGCTCTCTACTACTCCTTCTCCTTCTCTCATCAGGTAACATCAACCCCAACCTTGGCCCCCCTTGATTTCTTTCTCACCCTAAAAAGAGTTCCTCACGCACCTTATCTAATCTCATCCACATCCCGCTCCTCCCCTTTTCCGCCCTCCCTCACTCATCCACAAATATCAACCCCAACCTTATCTCCAAAATGAAATCCTCACACAACCCACCTGATAGAATTAATATTACTCCTCACTCACCCCTCACTTCCCCTCCCTCAGGTCACTCCTGGAGGGCACACACACCCAGACATATCCACCCGCACCCTGCTCCCTCCAAATCTCTGCACTACTCTAGAAATAGACCCTCACGTTACTCTGATAAGAAATCCTCACGTAACTTATCCATATCCCCCTCTTTCCCTCCTCCATTCTCCCGTTTTCATGTGCCCTATGGAATGCATGCTCCGTCACTAAAAAAAACTTCCTTTTATTCACGACCTCTTTATCTCTAATACCCTACACCTTCTTGCCCTGACTGAGACCTGGCTCCCCCCTGACGACACCGCATCCATTGCTTCCCTCTGCTATGGGGGCTACAAATTCTCCCATACACCTCGAGCTACTGGTCGCGGTGGTGGAGTTGGCCTCCTACTCTCTCCCTCCTGCCAATTCCAACCCTTCCTGCTACCTCAGTCACACTCCCCCCTTTCCTTTGAAGTCCACTCCATTCGCCTCCTCACACCACTTCCCCTCTGAGTAGCTGTTATTTATCGCCCACCCGACAAATCAAGTTCGACGTTCCTCACCGACTTTGACTCTTAAATTTCCGCCTTTCTGGATCCCTCTTCCCCCACTCTTATTCTTGGCGACTTTAACATTCACGTCGACAACCCCTCCGACACCCACACCTCAAAGTTCCTCGCCCTCACCTCCTTGTTCAACCTCCAACTTTGCTCCACTACCCCCACCCACCTACATGGTCACTGCCTTGACCTAATACTCTTCTCCAATTCCTCTCCCTCTAATTTCCGCAACTCATTCCTTCCCTCATATGAACATCACCTTTTAACCTTTACTCTTCAGATTCCACCGTCTCAACCCCGTCCTGTCTCCTCTGAACTATTTAGAAACCTCCATAATATTGATCCCCTGAATCTCTCCTCCACAATTTCTTTATCTCTTTCCTCCATTACATCCTCCAAGTCCATTGACGAGGCATTATCTTCTTACAATGCTACACTATCCTCAGCTCTTGACACCCTCGCCCCACTCACTCCACGTCCTGTCAAACGATCTTCTCCCCAAACCTGGCTATCGCCCACAACCCGCTATCTACACATCTGAGCCCGTTCTGCCGAACGTGCTTGGTTCAAATCCCGCTCCCCAGAGGACCTTCTACACTTCAAATTCATGCTTAGTTCCTGCCAGTCAGCCATAGCACTTGCCAAAACAAGACTACTACATCCATCTGACCAACTCCCTTGCCTCTGATCCTCGCCGTCTCTTAAACACCCTCAATTCTCTCCTTAAGGTCCCCCCACTCCGGTCCCGCCCTCCCTCTCTGCCCAAACACTAGCCGACTACTTCCATGACAAAATCCACAAGATTACCCTCTAATTCCCCACCCCCTCATCTACTGTACCTCCCCCTTCCCAAATTCTCCTCCCCCCCATCCTTACTCCCTCTGCTACCCTCTCCTCCTTCCCTCCAATCTCTGAAGAAACCGCACACTCCTTCTTACCTCCTCCAAACCCAACACCTGTTCATCCGACCCTATCCCCACCCATCTCCTACACCCCATCTCCCCCACCATTGTCCCCCCAATCTCTCATATCCTCAACCTTTCGCTCTCCACTGCAACTGTCCCCGTTGACTTCAAGACATGCTGTTCTCACACCCCTCCTCAAGAAACCTTCCGCAGGGGGGTATCATGGAAGGACAGACTAGATAGGCCATGTGGTCTTTTTCTGTCATCATGTTTCTATCTAAACCCTCACTCGATTCCACATGTCCTTCTAACTATCGACCCATCTCCCTTCTTCCCTTCATAGCCAAACTACTTGAACGTGCAGTCCACCGTCACTGCCTCGACCTCCTCACCTCCCAGGCCCTCCTGGACCCACTACAATCCGGATTCCATCCCCTACACTCCATGAAACGGCTCTCACAAAAGTCTCCAATGACCTGTTTCTGGCTAAATCTAACGGCCTCTACTCTATCCTCATCCTTCTTGACCTCTCCGCTGCCTTCGACACCGTTGACCACAATCTTCTCCTCACCACCCTCTCCTCGCTTGGCTTCAAGGAATCTGTACTACCCTGGTTCTCCTCCTACCTCTCCCATCGCTCATTCAGTGTATGTTCTGGCAGCTCCTCCTATTCAGCTCCATGTAGGTGTACCCCAGGGCGAACAACCAAAAGCAACAAAGTATCTGTAGAGACCACAGGACAAAAAGAACAGATACAAAGACTGGCAGTGATTCAGGTTTAAAAACTCCTTTTATTAATGACCCCAACATTAATAAAAGGGGGTTTTAAACCTGAATCACTGCCAGTCTTTGAATCTGTTCTTTTGGTCCTTCCGGTGTACCCCAGGGCTCCATCTTGGGCCCCTCCTTTTCTCTATATATACCCAGGGCCTTGGCGCGCTTATCTCCTCCCATGGCTTCCAGTACCATCGCTATGCCGCTGCCTCCCAGATCTACCTCTCTACACCTGATATTTCTCCAGCAACCCAGTCCAAGATCTCTGCCTGCCTTTCCGACATCGCTGCCTGGATGTCTCATCGCCGACTGAAACTGAATATGGCAAAGACTGAACTCCTTGTCTTTCCCCCAAATTCCTCTCCTCCTCTTCCTCCTTTCTC
Organism: Ichthyophis bannanicus; assembly: GCA_033557465.1. Taxonomy (NCBI): domain Eukaryota; kingdom Metazoa; phylum Chordata; class Amphibia; order Gymnophiona; family Ichthyophiidae; genus Ichthyophis; species Ichthyophis bannanicus. The sequence continues at coordinate 431,458,558 of CM066035.1, forward strand.
AATCTATATGGACGGTTCCACTATCCTTCCTGTTCCCACGGCCTGCAATCTAGGGGTTATCTTTGATACCTCTCTCTCCTTCTCCGCACATATCCAGCTTGTAGCTAAGACCTGCCGCTTCTTTCTCTACATTAGCAAAATCTACCCTTTCTTCTCTGAACACACTACCAAAACCCTTATCCACTCCTTAATCTCCTCTCTCCTCGACTACTGAAACCTACTCCTTGCGGGTCTCCCTGTAAGCCACCTCCTTCCCCTTCAATCTATACAAAATCACGCTGCTCGACTACACTGGTCAACATTGAAATCGTTACTGACTTTAAAAGGCCCTAATCTGTAGTATCTTGGTGAGCTGAACACGACTATAACATAAAAAACAATTTATTGGCTCTCGTTTTGAAGATATTGCATGTAGTTCATTTTTGACGTTTCACCATGTAAATGTATCCAGTAGGACATCAACAACATCCCAAATAAGACTTGAATGATGTAATATTGCATCACATTGCATAATACCAGTCTTGAAGGACATTGCATAATACCAGACATTGCATAATACCAGTCTTGAAGGACTAGAAAGGGGGGCTGTTACTTCTGGGAGAAATCTGAAATTGTGAGTATATACTTCTGGGAATTTTTCTGAAAGGAATTTTTTTTTCTTTTAAAGCTAATTAATCTGTGAACCCACTATTTTTTGTTAAATCAGTCAGGGCCTAGTAGCAACAGTTTAAGATTCAATTTAAAACATAGAAGAGAACTTTCTGGTTACCTTTCATACCCAGTAGAGAGCTGTAGTTTAAATTTCATAGTCACTCAGGGCCTAGCATCAGCAAAGTACTTTTAGTTTCAAATTAAAACACAGAAGAGAGCTTTCTGGTTAAATTTAGAATCCAGCAGAGAGCTTGTAGTTTAAATTTCATAGTCACTCAAGGCCTAGCATCAGCAAAGTACTTTTAGTTCCAATTTAAAACACAGAAGAGAGCTTTCTGGTTAACTTTAAAATCCAGCAGAGAACTTGTAGTTTAAATTTCATAGTCACTCAGGGCCTAGCATCAGCAAAGCACTTTTAGTTTCAAATTAAAAAACAGAAGACAGCTTTCTGGTTAAATTTAGAATCCAGCAGAGAGCTTGTAGTTTAAATTTCATAATAGGTTAGGGCCTAGCATCAGCAAAGTACTTTTAGTTTCAAATTAAAACACAGAAGAGAGCTTTCTGGTTAAATTTAGAATCCAGCAGAGAGCTTGTAGTTTAAATTTCATAATAGGTTAGGGCCTAGCATCAGCAAAGTACTTTTAGTTTCAAATTAAAACACAGAAGAGAGCTTTCTGGCTAAATTTAGAATCCAGCAGAGAGCTTGTAGTTTAAATTTCATAATAGGTTAGAGCCTAGCAGCAGCAAAGAGCTATAATTTAAATCAAATCAGAATATAGCTTACCTCAGCAGCACAGGACAGGGTACTGTGTAGCAGCCCTCTTTTAATAAGTGTTATATCCCTCCCTCCCTCCCCACACCCACCCTCCCCTGGGATAATCACAGCTTTATAGGTACTTGCTCAACTTAAAAGACAGGAGGTGCTCTCAGGTGATGCTCATTACCCAAATCAGTCATACACTAAGGACCTGAGATTAATTAAGCATCAGGTGAACAAGGTATATTAAACTTATTAGGTACAGTTTTAGTGGTATAAATATCCATAGCACCCTTTAGTACGTAAAGAACTTAAAGATCTAAACACAAACTTAAAACTAAGATGCAGACAGCAGTCCAGCAGCGGGATGTGGGCTTTCCAGTCTTTTGCATTGAGTGTCACATGTATGATTTTCTCCCAGTTGGTGAGAGGTCTTACGTGTGCACTAGGTGCAAGGAGCTCTTTGCTCTCAGGGAACGAGTCCGTTCTCTAGAGGCTAGAGTAGCAGACTTGGAAAACATAAGACAGACAGAGAGGTACATAGACGAGACCTACAGGGATATAGTCCTGAAGTCCCACCTCCAGTCTGGCAGCATCCCTGTTACCATGGAGGAGAGAGGTCACGTGACAGGAGAGCATCACCCTGGTGTGGCAGGAAGTGATCCTGTAACTAGGACCTGTCCTCCAGGTGATGTAAACCCCTCTCGCACCGAGGAGGTTTCTCCAGGGCCAAGTGCCCATGAGGGAAGGGTTAGGACAGCAGTTATAGTTGGTGATTCGATCATTAGGCATGAAGATAGCTGGGTGGCTGGTGGACGTGAGGATCGCCTGGTAACATGCCTGCCTGGTGCGAAGGTAGCGGACCTCACGCGCCACCTAGATAAGGTCTTAGATAGTGCTGGGGAGGAGTCTGCTGTCTTGGTACATGTCGGTACCAATGACATAGGAAAATGTGGTAGGGAGGTTCTGGAAGCTAAATTTAGGCTTTTAGGTAGGAAGTTGAAATCCAGAACTTCCAGGGTAGCGTTCTCCGAAATGCTTCCCGTTCCACGCGCAGGACCCAAAAGGCAGGCACAGCTCCGGAGTCTCAATGCGTGGATGAGACAATGGTGCAGAGATGAGGGGTTTGGATTTGTTAGGAACTGGGGAACATTCTGGGGAAAGGAGGGGGTCTTCCGAAGGGATGGGCTTCACCTTAACTGGGATGGAACCAGGCTGCTGGCATTAACCTTTAAAAAGGAGATAGAGCAGCTTTTAAACTAGATAATAGGGGAAAGCCGACAGACGCCCAAGAGCGCATGGTTCGGAAGAATGTATCCTTGAAGCAAAAAGCAAAGAGGTTCCAAAAAAGAGTAAAGTAGCCCAAATGCCCTCGAGTATGGAGCAGACAGAGCTTAAAGATCCCAAATTACCCATGTCTACCAATAGCCAAATTAATATGAATAAAATACAGTCTCTAAAATGCTTGTATGCAAATGCTAGAAGTCTACAAAACAAGATGGGAGAGTTAGAATATATAGCACTAAACGAGAGGTTAGATATGATTGGAATATCAGAGACATGGTGGAAGGAGGACAACCAGTGGGACACTGTGATACCTGGGTACAAACTATATCGTAATGATAGAGCTGATCAAATTGGTGGAGGAGTTGCGCTCTATGTTAGAGAGGGCATTGAGTCAGAAAGGATTAAAGTTTTGCAAGAAACAAAATTTGCTGTAGAATCTCTATGGATTGAAATTCCATGTAAAAAGGGGAAGGCGATGGCAGTGGGGGTGTACTATCGTCCGCCTGGCCAGAATGAACAAATGGATGATGAAATGCTCAAAGAAATCAAGGAAGCTAGCAAAAGTTACAGTGCAGTAATAATAATGGGTGATTTCAATTACCCCGGCATCGACTGGGTCAGTGTCACAACAGGACATGCTAGGGAGATAAAGTTCCTAGATGAAATAAATGACTGCTTCTTGGAGCAGCTGGTTCATGAACCGACCAGAGGGGAAGCAATATTAGACCTAGTCCTTAGTGGAACACCAGATGTAGTGCAAGAGATAAGGGTGTTGGGGCCACTTGGCAATAATGATCATAGCATGATCACCTTTGATTTAATTAGTGGAGGAGGGATAGTAAGGAAATCCACAGTACTACCCTTTAACTTTCGAAAGGGAGACTATGATAAAATGAGGGAAACAGTTAAGAAAAAACTAAAAGGAGCAGTTGCAAAGGTTAAAGACGTACATCAAGCTTGGGTGTTGTTGAAAAATACTATCTTGGAAGCCCAGACCAGCTGTATTCCACGCTTTAAGAAAAGTGGAAGGAAGTCCAAAAAACTGCCAGCATGGTTTAAAGGTGAGGTCAGAGAGGCTGTTGTTGCCAAAAAAGCATCTTTCAGGAAATGGAAAAAAGAGCCAAACGATGAAACCTGGAAACAGCACAAGCACTGGCAAGTCAAATGCAAGGCATTGATAAGGCAGGCAAAGAGAGAATTTGAGAAGAAGCTTGCTGCGGAAGCAAAAACGCGAAATAAAGACCTTTTCAAGTACATTCGTAGCAAAAAACCTGTGAGAGAGTCAGTTGGTCCATTAGATGATAAAGGGGTTAAAGAAGCACTAAGAGGCGACAAGGCGATAGCGGAGAGACTGAATGATTTCTTTGCTTCGGTTTTTACTGAGGAAGATGTAGGGATGTTACCCATGACTGAAGTGGTATTTAAAGGTGTGGAAGAATTGAAGGAAATATCGATACATCGGGAAGATGTCTTACAACTATTAGATAAACTGAAGAGTAGCAAATCACCTGGGCCGGATGGTATACATCCAAGGGTGATGAAAGAACTGAAATTTGAGATTGCAGACCTGCTATCAGTAATCTGTGAACTATCATTAAAATCATCTCTAATACCTGAGGATTGGAGGATCGCCAATGTAACACCAATTTTTAAAAAGGGTTCGAGGGGTGATCCGGGAAACTACAGACCAGTGAGCCTGACATCAGTACCGGGAAAAATGGTAGAAACCATCATAAAGAATAAAATTACTCAGCATGTAGATAGTCACGACCTAATGGGAGACAGCCAACATGGCTTTAGACAAGGAAGATCTTGTCTTACTAATCTGTTATGTTTTTTGAAGGAGTGAATAAACAGGTGGACAAAGGTGAGTCAGTTGATATTATGTATCTGGACTTTCAGAAAGCCTTTGACAAGGTCCCTCATGAGAGACTTTTGGCAAAACTAAAGAGTCATGGGATAGGAGGCAGTGTACTATTGTGGATCAGGAACTGGTTAAAAGATAGAAAGCAGAGGGTAGGGCTAAATGGCCAATTTTCCCAATGGAGAAAGGTGAATAGTGGTGTACCCCAGGGATCTGTGCTGGGTCCGCTGCTTTTTGACATATTCATAAATGACCAGGAAAGTGGAATAACGAGTGAGGTTATCAAATTTGCAGATGACACAAAACTATTTAAAGTTGTTAAAACCCAGGAGGATTGTGGAAAATTGCAAGAGGATCTTGATAAATTGGAAGACTGGGCATCAAAATGGCAGATGAAATTTAATGTGGAGAAGTGCAAGGTTATGCACCTAGGGAAGAACAACCCAAACTATGGTTACACGATGCAAGGTTCCACATTAGGAACCACCACCCAGGAAAAAGATTTAGGCGTCATTGTGGATAACGTGTTAAAACCCTCGGCCCAGTGTGCAGCGACGGCCAAGAGAGCAAATAGAATGCTAGGTATGATAAGGAAAGGAATGGAAAATAAAACAAAAGATATTATAATGCCTCTATATCGTTCCATGGTGAGACCGCACCTTGAATATTGTGTGCAATTCTGGTCGCCGTATCTTAAAAAGGATATAGCGATTTTAGAAAAGGTTCAGAGAAGAGCCACCAAAATGGTAAAGGGGATGGAAGGATACTCCTATGAAGAAAGGCTAAAAAGGTTAGGGCTCTTTAACCTGGAAAAGAGACGGCTGAGGGGAGATATGATAGAAGTCTATAAATTAATGAACGGAGTGCAACGGGTAGACATAGATCGATTGTTTACCTTATCAGAATATAGAAAGACTAGGGGACATGCAATGAAGCTACAGGGTAAACTATTTAAGACTAATAAAAGAAAATATTTTTTCACTCAACGTGTAATCAAACTCTGGAATTTGTTACCGGAGGATGTAGTAAAGGCTGTTAGTGTAGCTGGGTTTAAAAAAGGTTTGGACAAGTTCCTGAAGGAAAGGTCCATAAACCATTATTAAGAAGGGACCCAGGATATCAATGCTTGAACCAATACAAGCATTGTGGAACCTGTGTCCCTTGGGGAAACTGCTAGGTACGTATGACCTAGATTGGCCACTGTTGGAAACAGAATACTGGGCTTGATGGACCTTGGTCTGACCCAGTATGGCATATCTTATGTTCTTATGTTCTTACCAGCATGCACACATCATCCAGAATTGATTGCATCATTTTCTGATACAGCACAGTTACTTACCTGTAACAGGTGATCTCTGGGAACAGCAGGAATAAGTCTTCACATATGGGTATGTCGGTACCGACGGAGCCTGCGTGGGAACGCTCCCCAGCGTCCAATCAGAAAGCTTTTGGGAGCTTCCCTCAGCGCCTGCGTGCTGCCTTCCCGCCTTTCCAACTGTCTCTCTCAGTTGAGTTTTAAGCTGAGACAAAGAAAGAGAGAAAGAGGAAAGGAAAGAGAGATACAACTCCTAGGGGAGGTGGGTGGGTTGTGAAGACTTATTCCTGCTGTTCCCAGAGATCACCTGTTACAGGTAAGTAACTGTGCTATCTCCAGGAACAAGCAGGAATGAGTCTTCACATATGGGGACTCCCAAGCTAAGATGCCTGGAGCCCTAGCATGTTGGTGATTGAAACATGCTACATTTCATATGCCCAGGCATCCCGAGGATGGGGGGTAGGAGTTGAAGAAGAGAGGAGCTGTAGGAGACAGCTGACCTAAGATAGGACTACAGACAAGGAGTCCCTATATATATATGAGAATCATCATGAAATATATTGAAATGAACAATCACAATATGGACCTCACCTACTGGATTGCAGGAAGTAGAGAGGTTGATGGAATCTACTGGGGATGCAGTAGAGGAATCTCCAAGTTGACCTCACTGAGGTGAGTTGAAGGTCAAATCTGGAACTGATAGGTAACCCCAGGATTCAACTGGGGAAGTACAAAAACGGTAGGTCTTTAGTGGGAAGCTTTATGGAAAAAGCTGAAAACTCTTTTGGCTACAGGGTTAATTATAGTTAGGAGCAAAAGAGGAAGACTGACCGATTTAGACAAAAACTGGTTGAGCCCTTGAGGGAGAAGGGGTATGGAGAGAAAACCCCGTAATCCTAAGGAAGGGCAGATGTCTGAGGAGTTGGAACCTCAGATCTACAGAAGATCCCCCATATCTCTCCTAACTGGCGAGAGGTAGGAAGAGAAAGGAATAGGGAGCTTCAGGGATACCTGAACCTATGGTTATGGGAAGAGCTGTCAGAACCACAGTAGTGGTTGTGTGCCTTATAGCCTAAACATACTGTGAAATAGCATGAATTTGTGAAAACCCACTGTCTGGAACAGAAAGGAAGGAAAGACATCTCTATGAGCACAGACAGTTAGAGAGATAAGTATTGAATATATATCTATCTAAAGGAAGTATCCCGACCAATACACACATAGATATATGCCTATATATATATATATATATATCTATGTGCAGGGATATATATATATATGAGGGGGTATATATAAATATATATATATATGTGCAAGGGATATCTAGGGAGCATAAGATATGCACACATGGCTGACAGACTTATGTATTTAAAGAATGCATATAGACATATGTACCTATATGAATATATAGGTCCAAAGATAATGTCTGCAATTAAGCAGAAAAAGATATGTCTACAGGAATCTTCACATGGGAGATGTGAAGAGGAATGATTCATCTCAAAACAAGAAGGTGGAACCTACTTGAGGAGATATAGAGAATCTATTCCCTCTGGTTAAGATGGAGTAGACATGCTATCCAGTGAAATAACCAGGATGGGTGCTAGAGAAACAGAGGATAATATTAGTCTGTAAACAGCAAGCCCTGAGTTCCGTAGAACTCTAACATGGTGAATGGACAGAATATGCATAGGAAGAGACACCAGGTGGACCCACTTGAGGAACAAGGGGTGGGGTATCATGCGTCACTTAGATAGATATGTGCTGTCCATGGAAGAGTAGGATACCATGAGGACAAGCTGCAAGGAAAAAAGCATATTTCCTGCAGAAATTTGGTAACTCTGGAGACTGTCACATAGGAAAGGCTTATGTCCTTCATTAAAGGGAAATAGAAGGGTGTAAGAACCCTCAAAGTCATGGGAAATGACTGAGGAAGTCTTTTTCAACCATATAGGATAGTTATTATAGAAAAAAGTCTCATGCTCTCTAGCAAGGGCCCATAGTGGAAAGCTTCTCTGTAGGATTGCAGAGAGCATAATGCAGGAGAGTAGAAAAATAAAACTGGCTGTTGGAGACAACCAGCTGCCATCTCAACCATCTTGCCAACTCCAAGGATTGGAGATGGCAAAAAGCAGTTATAAAGGATTATCCAAGATGGAAGCACTACCAAGGCTAGACGAAAGTAGTGGAAGACAAGACTGGAACTCATAGGAAAGTACCAGTAGTCCAACATTGGAACTCCAGTATGGACTGCTGCTGAATAGAACAGCAGAGGGGGTCTTTCTGTTCCTAACAGAAAGAACAGACAGAACAGGAGGAAAATATCCTGATGAAGTCTGATGAGCTGCCCAAATGAAAAAAGGGGAAGTTACTTCAGAGAAAAAAACTCTACACTGTAAAGGAAAGAAAAACTGGAAAGGTTACGGAAACCCTCCAGTGGAATGGTACCACTCTTACAGGGGAACCCTGGAAAGAAGGTAAAGAAAAAGTAGGAGCTGAGAGGAGACTTGTCATATGGTAAGTCTACAGCAGGAAAATTCATGGTGGAACAGAAAACCCATCATGAGATAGTTGGTGAACCTCTCTTCAAGGAAAGAAGAGGAGGAAAACCCTGTGACCCATACACATGAATATCCTGACAGCTCAGCCCTAAGAGCAAGTGGATGTCCTGGGAACAGGAATCCAAGTGTAGAGGTTTAAATGAAAAAACAGTGATAAAACATATTAATTGGAACCCTATAGAGGGTTAATTTTCCTGGCTTGAGTTTGGATTCTTCAGGCCAGGGCGAGGTTTCCCTTGTTTGGAAACATCAGCATGATGGGCAGGAAAAGAATAAAACCTTCTTCTTTTAGGAAAAGGAGGTTTGGTAGGGCATTTCTTACCTGCTGGGGAAGGAGAAGGTTTAGGATGGCCCTCAGAAACAGGGAAGTCAGTGGAGCAATGAGCAACCTGACGTAAAGACTCCTTATTGAAGAGATGTTCTCCAGTACAAGGAGTATTACCCAGTCTTTGTTGTGCCCATCTGCTCAAGTCTGAAGCTTGGAGCCAGGCTCTGCGTCGTGCTCCTATGGCTATAGCAGAGGTTCTGCTAACAGACTCAAAGGAGTCTAGGGAAGCACGAGAAAGAAACCTAGAGATATTCTGGCTATGACTGAGGAGCAAGGAATAGTCTGAAGCCTTGGGCTCTGAAAGAAAAGGCGTCAAAAGAGACAATTTCTCTGTGACCTCCTGGAGGGATAGACTCATATAAAAAATATATGAGAGAATCCTTGTTGCCAGCATAGAAGTCTGAAAGGATTGACGTCCAAAGGCATACAGGGTTATGGATGCACGACCTGGCGGGAAAGAAGAATGCTTCTTTTTGCTTCTTACCTTCCTCATTGCTGATTCCACTACAATGGAATGATGGGGAAGTTGAGTCTTCTGAAACCCTGATACAGAAGAGCAGATGCTGTAGAAGGTGAGGAAGCCCTTAAAGGAGTTTCCCATATTTTCAGAAGAAGATCCTGTAAAGAATGATGTAAAGGAAGCATTATATTTCCCTTTTCCCCAGAAGAGCCTTGTGAAGGATCATAGCCAGGGATAGGAATAGCAAGGAATGTGGCCATATCAAGGAGAAATTTCTGAAAAGAAGGATCTCCAATGGGAACAATCCCTGGACAGGCTAAAGTCAAAGAACTAGCCTGGGCACCGGAAGATGTACTTATCCGATGCAAAACAGGATCTGTAATGGATGGATACTGGGACTGCCGATTAAGACCCGAGACAGTCAGTACTGCATCATCCATGCCAGGTATCGACTCCAAACTAGGTATAGAAAGGAGCGATCCTGGTGAAAAAAGCATGGATGGAGCTGGTTCCGATGTAACTACAGGCACCAGCATCGACACCGATACCGGTAGTTGAGCCGGAATCGAAGACGATACCGACATCGAACCAGTCATCGGAGGCTGCTCAAACGGTACCGAGGTAACCCAAAATTCTTGGTGGTTATCCTCGGTATCGGGAATTCGGAATCGGTAGGTGTCGGTTCCGAAGCGAGTCGGTACCCAGTCTTCCAGACTAGATATCGATTCTAGACTCGGCATCGAAGGAAGCGAGTCTATCGATGCATGTCTAGAGGGTACCGACGTCGGTGGTGGTATCAGCGGTGCTGCCGATACTGGAAAGTCAATCTGGGTCATATCGATCGGTCCCGAAGGTACCGAGAACGCCCGATAACGATCCACGGCGAAGATTGAAGCACTCAACCCCGGTGCTGATGCCGGGGTATCGGTACCGCTCGAAGCGGATGCCACCACCGAGCATGGCTCAGGTATGTTCTGAGAGGGGTGAGCCCCAGGAACAACCTGATACCCCTGAAATGCTTTGGAGCCCGAAGACTCCCGCCGGGGTTTTGAAGCCAATAGGGTCTTGAGGGCAAGGCCGGAGCCGTCATCATGCTTGGCATGAGCCCTACCATCCAAGTATTGGCTAGTCTTAACAGACTGTTTGTGGGTTACCTGATCCTGTAGAGAAGAAATGGTCGGTGCCCTTACACTGGAAGGGAAAACTGTATCGAGGGAAACTCAAAATGGAGAATCTCTTCTCATAAAATTGGAGTCTGGCTCTGGTGGAAAAGGGTCAGGACCCAAACAGGTTAGACACCAGTTATTGTAGTCTAAGAAGAAAACTGTACTGCCACAGTTAAGACACTTCTAAGGAGAAGAAGGCTCCATAATGGAGAGGCCTTACAGGCCCAAAAATTTAGAACAGAAACTGAGAGAAGAAATTCCCTCAGTTTAGAATAAAAGAAAAGAAAAAACCCACCGGCGGTACCGGTGGAGTCGGGGGAACAGCCGCGACCACAAGAAAACAAAAAGTAAAAACTTTAAAGAAAAAACTTTCTGCGGTGACAGGAAGACGTCCTGCCGGATCCGCGGAAAAACGAAAACTGAGGAGAGACAGTTGGAAAGGCAGCACGCAGGCGCTGAGGGATGCTCCCAAAAGCTTTCTGATTGGACGCTGGGGAGCGTTCCGCGCAGGCTCCGTCGGTACCGACGTACCCATATGTGAAGACTCATTCCTGCTTGTTCATGGAGATAATGCAATACTACTGCCAGACAGCTGCTAAAGCCATCTGACGTCAGCAGTGTACTATACGCAGTCGGAAAGGAAAGTAATCTGGTATTCTGTTCCGATACTGAAAGCCTCATGAATGCCTTAAAAATCACTCATGACCCACAAGACTGGAGACTATTTATAGACTTCTCAAAACTAAGTCTGAAGGCTGTACTTTTGAACAATGGAAACCGTCTTCCATCTATTCCAGTAGCGCATGCCATCCACATGAGAGACATACGATAATGGAAGTCAGTAGATGCTTTAAGTTAACTATAACAAGTACAGCTGGCACCTCTGTGGTGACTTAAAGGTAGTTGCCCTTTTAATGGGACTGCAGCAGGGATATATAAAATACATGTGTTTCTTATGTGAGTGGGATAGCCAAGCAAGGGATTGGCACTACTTGCGGAAGGAATGGAATTGCAGACAAAATGTAACAGTTGGAGAGAAGAATATCCAGCACCCAGCTCTGGTTGAGGCTCACAAAATCCTGATACCACCCTTTCACATCAAACTAGGTTTGATGAAAAACTTTGAGAAAGCCATGGACCGCACTTCGCCAGCTTTCCGATACCTGCATGAAAAATTCCCTCCACTCAGCGAAGCAAAGATTAAAGAGGGAGTTTTTGTGGGTCCTCAGATTCGAGAGCTCTTCAAAGATGACCGGTTCAACAACTTGCTGCAGGGTGATGCGAAACAAGCATGGAATGCTTTTCGCCTAGTGTCAACAAACTTTCTCGGGAATGTTAGGGCAGAAAACTAAAAGGAACTAGTAGAAGACATGCTGATGCAGTATCAGAAACTTGGCTGCAATATGTCTCTAAAGATCCATTTCCTTGATTCCCATCTCAATTTCTTTCCTGTCAACTGTGGTATGGATAGTGATGAACAGGGTGAACGTTTTCACCAGGATATCACAACGATGGAGCAAAGATACCAGGGCTGGCTGACTACTGCTGGACACTCCCCAGAGAAGCTCCCGAACAGCTGTACAAGAGACAGGTGAAAAAATCGAAGAAGTAGTCTATGACTTGGTTTTTTACAGGTATTAACCGAAGGCCTATTATATTTACTATTGACATGCATTTTGTGATGTAAACATTAATTCTTGTAGATTACAAAAAAACTAGAGCCAGCTTTGCAATTTCACTGTCATATTCGTATTCAGCATATAAAAATTGATAAGAAATGACTATTTTTATTTCAGTAACATGACTTTTGTAAAAATTTGTTGACCAGTGTAATCTTCCGCCAGTCTCCCCATGCCCATATTACTCCACTTCTCAAGTCGTTTCACTGGCTCCCTGTCCAATTCCACATCCAATTCAAGCTTCTCCTACTGACCTATAAATGCATTCACTCTACCTACCCTCAATACCTCTTATCTCTTGTCTCTCCCTACGTCCCCTCTCGGAACCTGCACTCCGCTAGCAAATTACTTCTATCTATGCCTTTCACCCGCAACTCACGACTCTGCTCTTCCACCTCACTGCACCATACACCTGGAACAGCCTACCTGTGTCTGTATGCCAGGCACCCTCTCTGGCCCTCTTCAAATCCAGATTGAAGACCCACCTCTTCACCATTGCTTTCAGATCCTGACTTCTTATGCCTTGCACTGAACTGACTTATGCTCTGGATTACTCTGATTAGATTTTAAGCTCCGAAGAGCATGACTCTGACAGGTAGGGACTCTCTTTTGTATGTGGGCTGCCTCTTGTAGGTTAGCTGTACAGCGCTGTGTGCGTGGTGCCCTATAAGTGCTAAATAGGATAGGCAACCTAAGACGGAAGAAAAAAAGGAAAAAAACTCCTGCCCAGTGGCGAGACAAGGAAGAAAGCGGTTGTTAAGTGCCGTCGAGTCGGAGTCGACTCATGGCGACCCTCTGGATAGCTTTCCTAAATTGTGTTCGGTCTTGAGTCAGACGGCTCATTGTTGACAGGCTGGTACCCGTAGCTGCTGTTATTGTATCAATCCATCTCATTGCTGGCCTTCCTCTTTTGCGCTGACCTTCTATCTTGCCAAGCATGATATCTTTCTCTAATGATCTCTCTCTTCGCATGATGTGTCCAAAGTATGAAAGTCTAAGTCTTGTCATCTGAGCTTCTAAAGAAAGCTTAGGTTTGATCTCCTCTAGTACCGACTAGTTTGTTCTTCGGGCAGTCCATGGTATACACAGTATTCGCCGCCAGCACCATAATTCAAAGGCATCAATTTTCTTCCTGTCTACCTTTTTCACTGTCCAGCTTTCACATCCATATGATGTTATTGAAAATACCATGGCTTGAACAAGTCGAATCTTTGTATGGAGAGAGACATCTCTGCTCTTGAGAATCTTATCTAGGTCTTTCATAGCCATTCTGCCAAGAACAATGCGTCGTCTGATTTCTTGACTGCTTGTTGCTTCTTTATTGATAGTTGATCCAAGTAGGTTAAAGTTGTTCACGATTTCAATTTCTTCTCTTTCAACGATGAACCTGTTGATTATGCCAGTTGTCATGATCTTTGTCTTCTTTACATTAAGGTGCAGGCCCATTTTGAGACTATGTTCTTTGATTGTGAGAAGCAAATGTTTCAGATCATCTTCACTTTCAGCCAGTAATGTGGTATCATCAGCATAGCGAAGGTTGTTGATGAGTCTTCCACCAATCTTCAACACCTCTGTTGTCTTCATACAATCCTGCTTCTCTGATGATTTGTTCTGCATATAAATTAAACAGGAAGGGGGAAAGTATGCAGCCTTGTCTTACACCTTTACTTATTTTAAACCATTCTGTTTCTCCTTGTTCCGTTCGAACTGCTGCTTCTTGATCAATGTACAGATTATGCAAGAGCACAATCAGGTGTTCTGGTATACCCATGCTTCTTAATGTGGCCCAGAGTTTCTCATGGTTTACACAGTCAAAAGCCTTGCTATAGTCGATAAAGCACAAACAGATATCCTTTTGGTATTCTTTAGTCTTTTCAAGGATCCATCTCACATCCGCAATGATGTCTCTCGTTCCTCGCCCTTTCCTGAACCCTGCTTGCACTTCAGGTAGTTCTTGTTCCAGGTATGGTTGTAGTCTCTTTTGAATAATCTTCAGTAGAATCTTGCTGGCATGTGGGATCAGAGCGATTGTGCGATAATTTCCACAGCCAGTTGGATCACCTTTCTTTAGTATTGGTATAAAAACAGATCTTTTCCAGTCAGTTGGCCATGATGTCGTCTTCCATATTTCATGGCAGAGCCTTGTAAGTACGGTAACAGCTGCATCAGATTGCTGTAATACTTCTATGGGAATGCTATCAATGCCTGGTGCTTTGTTCTTTGATAAGGCTTTCAATGCTGCTTTAACTTCTTCTTTCATCACCAATGGATCCCGATCATAAGGTACAGGTTGAAACAGCTCTTGGTCCACTTGATCTTTATCATATAAAAACTCTGTATATTCCTTCCACCTTTTCTTGATCTTCTCAGCATCATTCAACATAGAACCTTGAGCACCTTGTAACATTCCAATTCGAGGATGGAACTTTTTCTTTAACTCTCATAGCTTTAGGAAAGCCGATCTTGTTCTTCTTCTAATAGTTTCTGCTTCTCTTTCCTTGCATGCATCGTTGTAGTACTTTTCCTTGTCCTGTCTTGCTGCACATTGGAAATCTCTATTGAGTTCTGTTATTGTCTTTCTTTCTCCTCTGGCTTTAGCTTCTCTGCGTTTCTGAGCAATTTTCAGAGTTTCTTCCGTCATCCATTTTGGCCGTTTTTGCTTTTTCACCTTTTTGTAGAGACTTCTCGCTTTCTTCCAACACAACCTTCTTGATGTCATTCCATAACTCTTCTGGAGCTCTGTCATTTGTATCTAAAGCAGCAAATCCATTTTGCAGGCAGTCTTTAAATTCCAGTGGTATATTCTCAAGATCATATTTTGCTGCATTCATGAGTGGTTTGCTCTTTTTCAACTTTAGCTTGAGTTTGCATACTAGTAGTTGATGATCTGTACCACAGTCAGCTCCAGGTTTTGTCTTTGTTGATGTTATAGAATGTTTCCATCGTTGACTTCCACAGATGTAGTCAATTTGATTTTTATACAATCCATTGGGTGAAGTCCATGTGTACAGTCGCCACTTGTGTTGCTGGAAGAAGGTGTTTGAGATGAATAGATCGTTGGTCTTGCAGAATTCTATCAGTCTTTCTCCAGCTTCATTTCTGTTGCCAAGACCATATTTTCCAACTACTTTGCCTTCTTCTTTGTTGACAACTTTTGCGTTCCAGTCACCCATGACTATCAAGATATCCTGTTTGCATGTTCTGTCAATTTCAGCTTGTACTTGTTCATAGAACTCTTCAATTTCGTTCTCTTCTGCAGCTGTTATTGGGGCATATACTTGAATTATAGTTGTGTTGATAGGCATTCCTCGTAGACGAATAGAGATTAAGCGTTCGCTGACTGTATTGTATTTCATTACAGTTCTTGCAAGTTTCTTCTTTATTATAAATGCAACACCATTTCTTCTTTGTCTTTCATTTCCAGCATAGTAGACCATGTGATCATCTGATGCAAAGAGCCCGATGCCAGTCCATTTCAGTTCGCTGACACCCAACAGATCAAGTTGTACACGTTCCATTTCATTATTGACCACCTCCAACTTCCCTTGGTTCATGCTTCGTACGTTCCATGTTCCAATGCGTAAGACATCTTTACAGCTTCTGACTCTCATTTCATGGGCAGCTACATCAGCAGTCAGACGTCCCGAGGGCTTTGATCCAACCACATCATAAATGCTGGCTTTACTCTGAGAAGTCTTCAGCTCTTCCCCAGTAGCTAGTTGAGTGCCTTCCGACCTGGGGGTCTCATCTTCCAGCACTATAGCACAATTTGTTTTGTTGTAACTATCCATTGGGTTTTCATGGCAAGATACAGAAGTAGATTGCCGGGCCTTTCTTCCACGCAGTTTAAGTTTGGTGTTGTTGCCGTTGTCACAGAAATGTGATCCTCCGCCATCAACACTATCCCATTCTGCTACTGCTGCCCAGATGGGTGGTTTGTCTTGGTCTGGCACCTCAGCTGAGACCTGTCCATCTTGGGAGACCCTGCCAGTAGTTAAACTACCGATAGTTTAGCTCTCAGCATCACTGATGCACACAAGCCCTCACAGCACGACAAGCTGCAAACCAAGTGAGGGGAATACAGCGGAGGAGTACACAATTGGGGGGGAGCCCCTGAAAATTCCTAAAGGAACAGGCACCCTGTCTCAGGGGGAATATAACTGCCATGGATAAAACAAAAGGGGGCCAAGAAGAAGCTGGCGGAATTTAGATCCTCATATGCCCCACCAAGAGGAGGGAAGGAAGGCAGATCAGCGCCGGATCGCCTCACGGAGCAGGAGGAGGAGATGGAAAGGGCCTGCAGTCCAGAAGGGGCTACAACACTTAAGAGGTAGCTAATAGAGATGAAAGAGGAAATTAAGATGGAGATAACTGGCGTCAAATATGAATTAAAAGAGACCATACAATCATTGCGACGGGACATAGTGGAAATGGGGACTCGAGTAGCAGAAACGGAGAATCAGTTGGAGCGACAGGAGGAAGTCCTTGAGGAGTTACAAAAAGGATGGGAGGAAGTGAAGCATGTAGAAGCAGAAGAGGAAAGTAGAAGATTTGGAGGACTGCTCCAGAAGATGTAACATATGAATATGAGGTCTACCAGAGTAAGTCAAATATAAGAACTGTGATGAAGTGACTGCCAAAATATTTCAATCTCTTTTGGTAAATGCTGACCCGGCAGAGGGAGAGGCAGACGGAATTGTACAAATTGAGAGGACCCATAGGGGTCTGGGGCCAGTCAGAGAGAATAAACCACAAGATATTGTGGTGTGTTTAAGCTGGTTCAAAATTAAAGAAAGGCTGCTGAGAGCGGCGAGAAAGGAGCGACAGTTCATATGGGAAGAACAGAAATTGGAATTGTTCCAGGACCTGTCTCTGGGGATGCTCCAGTGCAGAAGAAACCTCAAGGAGGTAACGGCCTATCTGAGGAGGGAGGACATAAGATACAAGTGGCTATTTCTTTTTGGACTCTTGATAACAGCCCATGAGAGGTCAAGAAAGGTGCAGTCGTGTGAAAAAGCTTGAAAAGCACTTAAGGAACTGGGCCTCACAAACCTGCCTGAAGGCAGGAAAAGCCAGCCTGCAACAACAATGCCAACATCAGCAGTCTACAAGAGACTGCTTGAGATGGCATAGAGTACCGGCGGAGTGCCATGGAAATTTTTATTTTTATTTTCTGTGTTGGAGGCTATGGGGTTTGGGGCAGAGTTTGTGAATTGGATAAAAGGGATAAAAGGGATGGACCCTAAAGTTACTGTTTGGGTTAGAAATTGGTTGGGTGGGAGGCGACAAAGAGTACAAGTAAATGGAGCTCACTCTGAAGAGAAGGATGTTACCAGTGGTGTGCCCCAGGGATCTGTCCTTGGTCCGATTCTTTTTAACATCTTTGTTAGTGATATAGCGGAAGGGCTGTCGGGTAAGGTTTGCCTCTTTGTGGATGATACCAAAATCTGCAATAGAATAGACACCCAGGAAGGTGTAGATAACATGAGGAGGGATCTAGCTAAGCTTGAAGAATGGTCTAGAATTTGGCAGCTGGGATTTAATGTTAAAAAATGTAAGGTCATGCATTTGGGCTGCAGCAATCCAAGGGAGCAATACAGTATAGGAGGTGAAGTACTTTTGTCCACTAAAGAAGAGCGGGACCTAGGCGTGGTTGTGTCTGATGATCTTAAAGTAGCTAAACAGGTAGAAAAGGCGACGGCAAAAGCTAGAAGGATGCTTGGATGCATACGGAGAGGAATGGCTAGCAGAAAAAAGGAGGTGATAATGCCTCTGTATAAGTCTTTGGTGCGACCTCATTTGGAGTATGGTGTGCAATTCTGGAGACCGCACCTTCAAAAGGATGTGAACAGGATGGAGTCGGTGCAGAGGGTTGCTACTAAAATGATTAATGGGCTTCATTATAAAGCATATGAGGACAGACTTAAGGATCTTAATATGTACACCTTAGAGGAAAGGCGGGATAGAGGTGATATGATTGGGATGTTTAAATACCTCCGTGGCATAAATGTTCAGGGAGAGAGCCTCTTTCAATTGAAAGCAAGTTCTGCTACGAGGGGACATGGGATGAGGGTGAAGGGAGATAGATTCAGGAGTGATATGCGGAAATATTTCTTTACAGAAAGAGTAGTGGATCCATGGAATAGTCTCCCAGTGGAGGTGGTAGAGATGAGGACAGTAACTGAATTCAAAAAAGCATGGGACCAACACAGAGGATCTCTAAAGGTAAAAAGTGGACTGTTGTAGTTGTTGTTATGGAAGGACAGACTAGATAGGCCATGTGGTCTTTTTCTGTCATCATGTTTCTATGTTTCTAAAAGCTTTGTATGTGAGTACTAAAGCATGTGTGAGAGTAAATGGGGGGGTACTCACGCTTTTTTCCTCTGGGGAGGGGAACTCAGCAGGGCTGCCCACTAGTGCCACTGCTTTTCGCACTCTTGTCAGAACCCCTGACAGCGCAGATAAGGGCGAGTCAGGACATTAAGGGGGTAAGGGTGGGACAAAGAGTATCGCATGTCACTTTTTGCAGATGACATAGTTAACGATCATGAGACCAGGGGAAACGTTGCCAGCAATAATGAGTGAGATACAGGCCTATGGGAATGTGGCGGGGTTCCGGATCAATTGGGGGAAATCAGAAATATTAAGTTTGGTAGGGGAGGAGGAACTACAAGTGGGGCTGCAGCAGCGCTTTCCTTTTAAGTAGGCAAAGCGGTCAATTAGGTATTCGAGGGTGCAGGTGGGGAGGGCACTGGAAGACTTATTTGAATTAAATTATAAAAAGCTCTTAGGGCGAATGGAGATACAGCTGAGGGGGTGGAGCAGGGGATACTACTCTTGGTTTGGGTGGATGGCGATTATTAAAATGATGTTGCTTCCCCAGTACCTGTTCTATTTTCAAGTATTACCAATAGCGATACCGAGAAGAGTATTGAGGAAGGTACAAAAACAAGTGGAGGGTTTTTTCTGAGGGGGTAAAAGGCTAAGGGTGGCAGTGAGGACAATGCAAGTTCAGGGAATGGAGGGAGGGATGGGTGTACCTAATTTTACATTGTACTACAAAGCAGCGCAGATGAGGGCGGTGTATTCATGGTTAAGGGAACCATACAAACAATGGGTAATGATGGAAGCAGTGGATTTTGGCCCCGGAGAGTTGGAAAGGGTAGTCTGGGTGGAGGGGAGACAACCCCTTGGTGGGGCACACCTTAAATGTGTGGCAGCAGCATAGGCAGAGGATGGTGGGGGATAAGAAGTGGTCACATACAATGTTCTTTCAGGCATGTTGTGAAGAGGGAGTAGGCCTGAGTAGAGTAGTTCTAAGAAGATGGGCGGAGCAGGGATTATGTCAGGTGTCACAAATACTAGTAGGGTTTTGAGGGTATACGAGGTATGTATCAGTTGCCGGAAGCAGATAGGTACGCGTATGTGCAAATGGGGTCTTTGATTAGACAGGGGAAGCGGTGGCAGGATATTGGGGAGGAAGCTGAATGGTTTGAAGGGGCATGTATGGGCTCCTTGGGGCAGAAGGGTATGCTGTCTAGAATATACAAAGTGTTAATTGTGAGGGGAGCAGGGAAATTGAGTTATATGGAAGCGTGGGAAAGGGATTTAGGGGTGCAATGGGAGGTGGAGGAATGGAAGGCAGTGGCGATGGGAATAGCTAAATTCTCTATAGCCATGTCACTGCGTGAGAATGGGTTCAAGGTGCTGTGTAGGTGGTATCTCACACCACAGCGGTTGCATAAAGCGAGGGTAATGAAAACGACTGAATGTTGGAGGCAGTGTGGAGCAGGGGGAACATGGATGCATATGTGGTGGTCCTGCCCAGTGGTTCAAAAGTATTGGGAGAAAATTGGGGATAACATTAATAAAATTGTGGGATCACGTACAGAGCTAACTCCTGAAATGTGTCTCCTGCAAAAGGAGGATGGGAAGTGGGAAGGAGAGTGGGGTATCATCTGGTATTGTATCACGGCTGCAAGATGCGAAATAGCATGGTACTGGAATAGAAAATGTTTACCGTCTATGGACAGTTATGCTAAGCGGATGTCAGGAATACATCTTATGTACAAAATAAAGGGGGAAAAGAAGGGCAGAGGGGGACAAACGGCGAAACGATGGGAGGGGGTTTGGAGATGGTTAAGGGAGGGTATGTAGAAGGATGGCGTTGGGGTGAATGATTTGGATTAGAGTAATGGTTACAAGATAAGATTTTTGTTTATAGGAGAGGAGTGGGGGGGAAGGGAGGGAAGGGGAGGAGGGGGGGTTATAAGTTGGTAAGCTTAAAGCATAGGGCAGGATTTATTATTTATTTATTTATTTCCAGTCTCTTCTATACCGCGCTATCCAACATCAGTGCGGTTTACAATAAACATAGAACTACACATTTCCTAGGGTACTCTGTGTTTACAATGAACATGTGTTAAAACTTGGACAACATGGGGTAACTATTTACAATCGTGCAACTGAGTAGGGTTCGCTACCTTGAACTAGCCGTGAGAGTCTTGTGTGGTGTACGTGGCTGGGGCGTTATCATCATTATCTACCGGGTAGTAGAGGAGGAAAAGGTGGTGTTTCAAGGCCTTCCTAAACTGGAATAGGTCGGGGATTGCACGGATGTTGGCTGGTAGAGCATTCCAGCTTCTGGGCGCACAGAATTTGAAGGCACTGCTTGCCGTAGCCTGGGTGCATTGGGTTATTGATGGGGGTAGGTGGGGATACTAGAGGCGGAGGAGGTGGCAATAGGGATAATGAAGGGCAGGATTGAATGTACATGTAAATGCTTACTGTAACATTAATTGTTGGTATAAGTTGTGTGTGAAAATTTCAATAAAGTTCAAGTTAAAAAAAAACAACAATGGCTCTCTACATAACAGCGCCTGTAACTCCGAAATTCTCCTCGCTGAACAGATGGCCACCAAGAACACTGTTTTAAATGTCAAATCCTTAACTGACGCCTGGTGTAGGAGCTCAAATGGTTCCTTTACTAACTCCCCTAAAACCAAGTTGAGATCCCACGGAGGGACTATGATTCTATGAGAAGGCCGCATTCTGGTAACTGCTTTAAGAAAACGCACCACATTGACATGAGAACCTAGCGACACTCCTTGTACTTTGCCTCTATAACAAGACAGGGCTGCTAATTGAACTCTCAAGGAACAGGCTGCCAGCCCTTTATCAAATCCGTCTTGTAGGAAACTTAACACTAAGGGTACGGAAGCTGTCACCGCGCGTACTTGACACCTTGAGCACCAGTCCTCAAAAACACGCCAGATGTGCACATAAGCCAATGACGTGGACTTTTTCCTCACCTGAAGTAATGTCGCAATGACCGATCTGGAGTAACCTTTCTTCCTTAACTGTGCCCTTTCAATTGCCAAACCGTAAGCGAGAACCGATCCACCTGAGGCATTTGCAGCGGCCCCTGTATCAACAGACTCTTTGACGTTGGTAATCTCCAAGGATCTCCATTGAGTAACCGAATGAGATCGGCGTACCACGGGCACCTTGGCCAATCCAGGGCCACCAACAGCACTTGTCCCCGATGCGCTTCGATACGCTGGACCACTCGCCCGATGAGCGCCCACGGTGGGAAGACATAAAGGAGACCTGTCGACGGCCATGGTTACATCAAGGCGTCGATTCCTTCCGACATCCTCTCCCGCCGCCTGCTGAAGAAATGACTGGAAGGTCGCCATGAGATCCATGATCTACGTCCCCCATCGGTGAACTATCTGCGCAAATACGTCCGGATGCAACTCCCATTCCCCGGCATCCACTAGGACCCTGCTGAGAAAATTCGCCATCACGTTGTCCTTCCCTGCAATGTGCACCGCCGAGATTGCTGACAAACAAGTCTCTACCCAAGAGAACAGCACCTCTGCTTCCTCTTCCATGGCCAAACTTCCTGAACCATCCTGCCGATTTATGTAGGCCACTGTCGCAGCATTGTCGGACAGCACTCGTATTGCCCGACCTGTCACCGTGGATTCAAACCTTTCTAGGGCTAGGAAGACTGCTCTCAACTCTAGCCGGTTAATTGACCATTTGCTCTCTTGCACAGACCAAGCGCCTTGCACAAAAAGCTCTCCGCAATGTGCTCCCCACCTGTGAGACTGGCGTCCGTCAGCAATGGGAGCCACACCGGCTGCTCCAGAGACATTCCCGCCTTCAGGGAGTCAGGCAGCAGACACCACTGAAGAGACTGCTTGACCCGGAGAGGGCAAGGCAGACGTTTGTTTAACAAGTCGGACTGATGTGACCATCGGCAAAGTAACGCCCTCTGTAAAGGCCTTATATGAAATCTGGCCCACGGACTACTTCCAAGGTCACTGCCATTGCTCACAGCACATGAAGGTAACTCCATGCTGAGAGTGCTGGAGCAGATCTGAAATTCCGCACCAGCTGTTGAAGTGCTTGCGCGCGACGATCTGGCAGGAAAACCGCTCCTGAGTGTCAAACCGTACTCCCAGATACTCAAGATCCTGAGACGGAACCAGATGGCTCTTGGTCGGACTGACCACCCAGACGAGGCTCTGCAGAAACTTCACCACCTTGTCTGTAGCCCTCACGCTCTCGGTTTTGGACTTCGCCCGAATCAACCAATCGTCGAGGTAAGGATGAACCAAGACTCCTTCCTTCCGTAGTGCCGCCGCTACCATCACCATGATCTTGATGAAAATCTGCGACGCTGTTGCGAGACCGAAGGGCAATGCTTGGAACTGATAATGAACCCAAGGGAGAGCGAACTGTGAAAAGCTTTGATGAAAAGCTCCAATCGGGATGTGTAGAAATGCCTCTGTGAGATCGAGAGAAGTCAAATACTCTCCCTGGCGTACTGCCACAATGACCGACCTTAGCACTTCCATTCTGAAATGCGGTACCCGAAAGCAGCGATTTACCCCTTTGAGATCCAGGAGAGGGCTGAGAGATCCATCTTTCTTTGGCATCACAAAATAAATAGAGTATCGCCCCACGCCGTAGTCCATCCCCGGGACCGGCACGAAGGCACCCAACTGTAAAAGTCACTCTAGTGTATGGCGAACTGCTAGGGTCTTTTGTTGGCCTCTGCAGGGAGACATCACAAATGAGTCCAGTACTGGTCTTGCCAAATCTAGCGCATAACCTTCGCGAATGATCTCCAACACCCACTGGTCGGACGTTATCTCGGTCCAGGCAGAAAGAAATCACCGAAGCCGCCCGCCTATCGGTTGGCTTTCTGCCAGGACCTCCATACTTTCATTGTGGTTTTCAAGCGGCTCCTGCAGACGTTGCTGCGAACCCCCTACTTGCTCCACGAAACCCATGAAACCCCTGGGCCCTAGAAGCAAATCTTCCCCTTTGGAAACCCCCCCAAACGAGAAGTACGAAATCTCCTGAAATCTCTGAACTGACCCCAAAAGGCCAACAAGGGCTTTCCTTGCTTAGGTTTGTCCTCCGGAAGCCTAACACCCTTGGACTCCCCTAAATCCTTAACCAGTTTGTCAAGATCCTCGCAAAACAACAACTTCCCTTAAAAGGGAGGTTTACTGAGATGCGACTTGGACGAACTGTCAGCCGCCCAATTCTTAGCCACAGAGATCTCCGGGTGGCCACCAGCGAAGCCATACTATTTGCTAATGCTCTGATCAGGTCGTAGTGCACATCCACCAGATAAGCCGACCCAGACTCCAGATGCTCCAACTCCCGTACACTTTCCTTCTCCAAAGGAACCGACTGCCGTAAGGTGCTGAGACCACCTGAGGCATGCACTCGCCACCCAAGCACCACAAATAGAAGCCTGCAAGGATACCGCATCCACTTCGAAGGATTGTTTCAACAACCCATCAACTTTCCTATCCTGTGCATCCTTTAACGCCGCGCTACCTTCCACCGGTATAGTGGTCTTTTTTGTAACTGCTGATTACTGCTGCATCAATCCACGGAGAGTGGAACTTCTCTTTGTCCTTATCTGCCAAGGGATAGAGCCTGTTCATAGTCCTAATCCCTCTGAGACCCGCTTCTGGCTGGTCCCATTCATCCAGGATCTTCCGATCTACCACCCGGTGGACGGGGAACACCATCTGTGCTTGACGTACCACTTGAATGATAGGATCTTCAACATCTTCATCCTCGGTTGGTTGCGTCGTAGCGAGCTTTAGCATCTGAAGGGATTCCGTAATAAGTGCCGTCAGCTCATCTTTCCAAAACACTCGAATGATTTTTGCCTGATCCTCAGGCTCTGGTATTTCTCCCTCTTCCAATTCTTCCAGGTCTGCATCGCGTTCTAACTCTGCTTCTTCCACCTTGCACCATCCCAATTCTGAAGGTGACTGGTCAGAAGGGTGGGATCTCTTTGGAGGCCTCGTGGAAACGCTCCCCCATCCCCTATCCCGGGCTGTTGCATAGCCATGGAAAGAGGTAAGGGCTCAGGCACTTTACCCTGACACCTCAAACAGAATGCCTGACGCATTATCAAGACAAATTCTGGACAAAAATCCCCCAGCTGCAGACCGGACACTAGTCCAGGTAATGCACCAGGGGGACCCATTGAGGCTTTCGGGCCAGGAATAGACGGAGTACCCAACCACGCTTCTCCGTCTATCCCCGCTGATGTCCCATGGGGTGCTGCTATACTCTCCATCTGCTGCTCCACACTGGCAGACACCGCAGCGCAGCCCCGACAGATGCCGGTGTCCGCGACTGTGCCTCTGTGGGTGCCGCAGACCACACACTGTGGGTGTGCTGACATGTGCTATACTGCCAAAGAGGCCTGGTCAGGAAGAAAGCACAGTCAATCACGTTGCTGTCTCCCTCTCTTTTTTTTTTTTTAAACAAGGAAAACAAAGAAAGGACTCTCAAACCCTTAAGCTTTTACGTAAGAGAAGGCCTATGTCCTTTATATCAAAAAGGAGATAGTAAAAGAAGGGAGAACCTTCTAGTCATGGGAGACATGACTGAAAAGCCTTTTCCAACCATCTAGGATAGCTGTTGGAGAAAAAAAACCCATGCTCTCTAGCAAGGGCCCACAGTGGAAAGCTTCTCTGTAGAATTGCAGAGAGCATGATGCAGGAGAATGAGGAGATAGAACTGGCTATTAGAGAGCCAGTATCTCTGCCAACTATGCTGCCAAACCCAGGAGAATGGAGATGGCAGAAATAGAAGACAATCCAGAAAGCTTGTAGTGAGATAATCTCCAAGACAGATGAAAGCACTGACTTGGAGCCACTACTAAGACTAGACAGAATGTTAGTGGAGGACAAATCTGGTTGTTTGTGGACAAGAACCAGTGGTCGAAACATTAAGGCTCCTGCATGGGCAGCTGCTAGCAAGATGGCAGAAAGAATCTTACTGTTCAAAAACAGAAAGAACAGACAGAACAGGAGTAGAAAACTCTGGACATGTCTGATAAGCTGCCCCAAAGTAAGACTGAAACAGAGAAGGTAACTCAGAGAGGAAAACTCCGCACTGGAAAGTAAGAAAACTAGAGAGGCTGAAGAAAAAGCCCCCCAGCAAGTAATTTCGCTCTTACAGAGGAAAAAGCTTGGTAAGAGGGTGAAGAGAATGGAGCTGAAGAAGACTTACCAAGTAGTAAGTCTATAGAAAGGAAAAAATACATGCTGGCACAGGAACTATCATTTGATAGTGGTTAGACCTCTTTCCCTAGCAGGAAAAAGAGGAGAAACCTGTGACCTATAGGCATGAACATCCTGACAGCTCATAGAAATATAGAAAAATGGATGTCTTTTGGAAAGAGATCCATGTGTAGGGGTTAGAATGAAGCAGTGGATTGCCTCTATTGAGAAGAAGCAACTGTAGATTCTAACCCCAAGAGTCACAAGCATCTGATGATGATTGATCAGAAACCCTGCAGGTGCTGGGTTTGCTGAGCCTGGTGAGAGGTTGGATTCTTCAGACCAGGATGATGCCTCCCCTGTTGGGGAACATCTGTATGATGGGCAAGTGATGAATAAAACCTTCTTCTCCTGTGGGAAGAAAGTTTGGTAGGATATTTCCTACCTACTGGGACAGAAGAAGGTGTAGAACAACCCTTAGGAACAGGTAAATCAGTGGACAACTGAGTAACCTGACATAAAGACTCCTTGTTGAAAAGATTTTCTCCAGTGCAAGGAGTATGTCCCAGCCGTTGTTGTGCCCATTTGTCCAAGTCTGAAGCTTGGAGCCAGGCTCTACGTCGTGCCCCTATAGCTATAGCAGAAGTCCTGCTAACAGACTCAAAAGAGTCTAGGGAAGCACGAGAAAGAAACCAAGAGATATTCTGGATATGCTTAAGCAGTGAGGAATAGTCTGTACTCCTGGAATCTGGAAGGAAAGGAGTCAAAAGATGTAATTGCTTTGTGACCTCCTCAAGAGAAAGACTCATATAAAAAAATATGAGAGAATTCTTGCAGAAAGCATAGATGTCTGGAAGGTTTGACATCCAAAGGCATCTAGTGTCTTAGACTCACGACCTGGCGGATAAGAAGAGTGCTTTTTCTTACTCTTTACCCGCCTCATTGCTGATTCCACTACTATGGAATGATGAGGAAGTTGAGTCTTTTGAAACCCTGGAGAGGGGGGCACCTGATATAAGAGATCAGTTGTCCTGGGAGGTGGGAGTACCCTTAAAGGTGTTTCCCACATTCCTAGAAGGAGATCCTGCAAGGAATGATGCAAAGGAAGCATTATGTTGTCCTTTGCTTTGGTAGAAACAGAGCCTTGTGCAGGATCATGTCCTGGAATAGGAATGGCAAGGGATCTTGCTATATCCAGGAGGAAATTCTGAAAAGAGGGATCCCAAACAGGAATCTCCTTTGGACAGGTTAGATCTAAAGAACTAGCCTGAGCACCCACAGAGTTATCCAAATATATAGGAATAGAAGATCCTGCAGAGTGCAGTGTGGAATGCTTAAGGGATGGTTGCTGGTACTGGCTGTCAGGAGCAGCAACCGTCCTTACCACATTGTCCATGCCAGGTATCGACTCCAAGCTTGGTATAGAATGGAGCGATCCTGTTGAAAAAAGCATGGCAGGAGTTGGCCACGATGCTACTGTGGATACCGGTACCGATGCCAATACCGGTACCGATGTCGGAGTCGAGCCCGACAAAGACATCGGAGCAGTCATCGGTGACAGTTCAATCGGTACCGAGGTAACCGAAAACCTCCGGCCGCTATCCTCGGTACCGAAGCACCGGTATCGATCGGCGTCGGTACCAAAACCTATTGGTACCCAGTCTTCCAGACTAGAGATCGATTCCAAACTCGGCATCGAGGGCAGAGAGCCTGATAAGCGAAGCATGGAAGGCACCGACCATAAGGGTAATGAGGACATCGGTACCGACTTCGGTACCGTGTCTGATACCAGTGAAGGAAGGTCAACCAGTGGCAACTCAATCGGCCTTGGGGGAACCGAGAGCTGCAGATCCGAATCATTGGAACCGAGCCTTCGGTACCGCCAAGAGCCGGTACCAAGGCGAGTCGGTACCCAGTCCTCCAGACTGGAGATCGATTCCAGACTCGGCATCGAAGGAAGCGAGGCTATCGATGCACATCTGGAGGGTACCGATGTCGGTGGTAGTATCGGTGTTGGTACCGATAATGGAAAGTCAATCTGGAGAGTATCCACCGGTCCCGAAGGCACCGAGGACGCCAGACGACTATCCCTGGTGAGGAGTGTTTCATCCAACACCAGTGCCGATGCCGGGGTATCGGTACCGCTCGAAGCGGATGCCACCACCGTACACGGCTTAGGTATGTTCTGTGGGGGGTGAACCCCAGGAACAACCTAAAACCCCTTATAGGCTTTGGAGACCGAAGACTCCCGCCGGGGTTTTGAAGCCAGTGGGCCCTCGAGGGCAAGGCCGGAGCCGTCTACATGCTGTGCATGAGACCTACCACTCGAGGACTGGCTAGTCTTAACAGACTGTTTGTGGGTTACCTGATCCTGTGTGGAAGAAGAAGGGGAAGGTGCCCCGAAGTTGAAGGGCAACCATGTATCGAGGGAACTTCTATGTTGAACACCTCTTCTCACCAAACTGTTGTCAGGACCCAAGCAGGTTAGACACCGACTTCGAGGGTCTAAAAATAAAGTTGTACCGCCACAGTCTGAACATTTCTTGGAGAAAGTGTCTGGCAGTTCCATGAAGGAAAAAGAAGAGGCCTAAAAGGCCTAAGAGACCGTGGGACACTATGAAGAAAAAATATCCCGTGGAAAAGGAAGATTTTACAAGAAAAGAAAAGAAAACACCGGCGGTACCGGTGGCGTCGGGAAGACAGCCGCTACCACAAGAAAACTAAAGAAATAAAAACAAGAATTTTCTGCGGTGACAGGAGGACGTCCTGCCGGCTCCGCGGAAAAACGAAAACTGAGGAGAGGCAGTTGGGAAAGGCGGGAAGGCAGCACGCAGGCATGCTGGGATGCTTCCAAAAGCTCTTGATCGGACGCTGGGAAGCGTTCCCGTGCAGACTCCGTCGGTACCGACGTACCCATATGTGAAGACTCATTCCTGCTTGTTCCTGGAGATAGGCATTTACACAGTTAGCCCAGTAAACCGTGTAAATGCTTAAATCGGGATATTCAACAGCAATTACACAGTTAGCACTATTGAATATCCCCTTCTAACCCTGTTACATGCCCCGATGCTATGCGGTTAGCTTCAGGGTGTGTTAGGGCTGTTCCGGGGTGGGGCGGAGGCAGCGGGTAGTGGCGATATTGCACCGCTACTTGGTTAGCAATCATCAGGTAAAACGAGGCATAGCAAAAGCTGGCCTAGTTTTACCCGCGGAAGCTAACCGGGTAGTGGTGCAAATCTCGCCACTACCAGGTTAGCATCAGCAGCTCCGGGGCATGTGCAGTGACCCGGGATATTCAATGCCATTGCCGCAGCACTGAATATCCAGGGTTAAGGGTTGACAGACAGGGCTATGTGCCGTAGTGGCGCATAGTCTGCCCAATTCAATATCAAGCCCATTATGCTTTTCTGATGTTGATGGCCTGGCTCTATTTTTTGCTTTCTAAACCTCCATGATGTACAAATCGAATGGCAGTGTACCAAATTCTTTAAATAAATAAATAAATAATAAACAAATGATCTGATTTACAAGATTCATTGGTCCTCTTTAAATAAATCCACAAAGCTCAACAAATATCCAATGATGCAGATCCCCCAAAAACACGGGTTGACATGAAATCACCAGGAAAGGTTCCCAACAAGACAGGGCTTGAAGATATAAAATTCTCCTGGCCACGCAAATCACTACCAAAAACACTACCTTCAAAGAAAGATCCATCAGAGAAGCATGATGGAGAGGCTCAAAGGGTAACTTGACCAGAGCAGAACGAATCTAATTAAGATCCCGAGTAGGCAACACAGGCCTAGGGACTTTAGACACTTCACCCCTGGCAGAAAACAAACCATGGCTGGATGCACCAAGAGGCGCTCTTGAAGCTGACACCTGTAACAGGTGATAGCCACAGACTGAACCC
The DNA here is from genome assembly GCA_033557465.1 of Ichthyophis bannanicus. Taxonomy (NCBI): domain Eukaryota; kingdom Metazoa; phylum Chordata; class Amphibia; order Gymnophiona; family Ichthyophiidae; genus Ichthyophis; species Ichthyophis bannanicus. Next base: position 431,488,089 of record CM066035.1, read on the forward strand.
TCAAAGAATTCCATGCCAAGCTCTTATCCAAACCATCCTAGAAAAAAGCCAGAATGTCCAAAAGGTTTTTTTCAGTCTCCTTATCTTCATGTTCTTGACACCAATCCTCAAAAATTCTCCACACCCAGATATACGCTATGGAAGTTGACCTCCTCCTAGCCCTTAACAGCATCGTAATTACCTTGCCAGAGTACCCTCTTCTGTTTTGAAACCTTTCTCTCACAAGGGCCAGGCCATAAAAGAGAATTCAGATGCTTTTGGCATGCAGATCGGACCCTGAAACAGCAAACCAGTCTCCTAAAAAAAGGCAACAGATCATCTAACAACAATTTCATGAGATCTCTGTACCAAAGCCTTCTAGGCCAATCCAGAGCCACCAGCACCACCAGGTCCTGGTGACTTTCCACATGCTGAAATTACCTGGCCTATCAAGGGCCACAGAGGGGAAAAAAACATACAGCAGGCCCCTTAGCCTTACAATCCATGACTTTCACAAGATGTGCCTTCCTGTGCCTGAAGAACCATGGAACTTTGGTGTTCCCACTGGAAGCCATCAAATCCTTCAGCAGCCTTCCCAAAGGCCAGCCAATCTGATCAAATACCTCCCTCCTGCTACTACTAATCATTTGTAATAGCGCTACAAGGCATACACAGTGCTGTATCATAGGTCTAGATTGGGGGAGAGTGGAAGTATAGGGGGGCAGTAGCCCCCAAATGTTGCAGGCACTAAATGATAATTACACTTACCTGGTAATTGTAGTTCCTTGAGTGACGACAGTTCAGTCCTCTACCTCCGGGTTGTCAATCTCCTCTTGCAGCTTGGAGACTGGTATGTCAAATTGATGACATCACTGGATATAGCCTGCTGCACTCTGTCCTCCATCCCAGTGTGAACTATTAACAAAGCAGACTCAAAGGAGCAACAAATAAGTAGCCAACAATACTGAACACAGAGTAACTAAATCTATAATCTATCATCCCCGTGAACAAAGCTTTCTTACCCCCCTTCCCTGCCACAGGGGAAGCCAACCCAACCACTTTGACTAAAACAGACGTACCTGTAATACTCTTCATTCCACGATGCCTTATGGATCCCTCTGAAATAATTTGGATGGGAAGGAGGACTGAACTGTCATCACTCAAGGAACTACAATTACCAGGTAAGTGTAATTATCATTTCCTTATCGTTCCTCCAGTTCAGTCCTCTACCTCTGGGATGTACCAGAGCAGTAATCATCGGGAGGGACCTTTCCAGCCGGCCGACAACACTGCCGACCCGAAACGGGCATCCGCCACCGCTGCTACATCCAAACGGTAATGCTTACTAAACGTATGCAGAGACGACCAAATCGCCGCCCTACAAATTTCTCGTGGCGGCACCAAACTGTGCTCTGCCCAAGAACACGCTTGCGCCCTGGTGGAATGCGCCCGCAACCCCCCGGGCACAGCTCGACCCTGGAGCAAATAGGCGGAAGCAATCGCCTCCCGGATCCAGCGGGCAATGGACGCCTTAGCCGCTGCCTCCCCTTTACGCACATCTCCGAACAAAACAAACAAATGCTCCGACCTGCGAAAGGACTCCGTCACCTTCAAATACTGACGCAACACTCTCCTCACGTCTAGACGACGGAGACTGCGATCCGAAGCGTTGCCCTCCAGAGACCCTAGGACGGGCAAGCAGACCGGTTCATTCAAATGAAAGGGAGACACCACCATAGATAAAAAGGACGGAACTGGGCGTAAGACCACTTTTTCCCTGGAAAAAGATAAGAAGGGTTCTTTACACGACAATGCCTGCAACTCCGAAATGCGCCGTGCAGAACAAATCGCCACCAGGAACACCGTCTTTAGCGTCAAATCTTTCACCGACGTTCGACGCAATGGCTCAAAAGGCGGGAGAGTTAACGCCGCTAACACCAAATTGAGATCCCACGGCGGGATGCACACTCTCCACATTGGCCGCAACCGAGAAACGGCCTTCAGAAAGCGACTCACATCAGGGTGAGCACCTAAGGGCATTCCATTGACCTTGCCGCGATAACAGGAAAGAGCCGCCAACTGAACGCGCAAGGAACTAGCTGCCAGACCTTTATCAAAGCCGTCCTGCAGAAACTCTAGCACCATAGGAATAGAAACAGTAGCCGCTCGGACTTGGCGACGGGAACACCAATCCTCAAAGATGCGCCAGACCCGCACATACGCCAAAGATGTTGATTGTTTTCACGCTCTAAACAAAGTCGACACGACCACTGACGAGTAGCCCTTCTTCCTCAGCTTAGCCCTCTCAATGGCCATACCGTAAGCGAGAACCGATCCACTTGCGGCATGAATAGCGGCCCCTGGAGCAACCGATCTGCCCTCGTTGGGAGCCGCCATGGGTCGCCGTCCAGTAGACGCACCAAGTCGGCGTACCATGGCTGTCTCGGCCAGTTGGGCGCTACCAAGAGCACTCTTCCCGGATGAGCCCCAATCTTTTGAACCACTCGGCCTATCAATGCCCACGGAGGAAAGACATAAAGAAGACCCTCGGATGGCCACCGATGCAATAGCGCGTCGATGCCCTCCGACATCCTTTCAAGCCTTCGGCTGAAGAACCGGCTTACCTTTGCCGACTGGAAGGTTGCCATCAGATCCATTATCGGAGTTCCCCAGCAAACTAGAATTTGCGCGCAGACATCAGGATGCAACTCCCATTCCCCTGCATCCACCTGCACCCTGCTGAGGAAGTCCGCTGTGACATTGTCCTTTCCTGCAATGTGAGCCGCCGAAATCGCGGGTAACCGCCTCTCCACCCACGCGAATAACGCGTCCGCTTCCTCTTCCATCGCGGCACTTCCTGTGCCGCCCTGCCGGTTGATGTAGGCTACAGTCGCTGAATTGTCGGAGAGCACTCGAATGGGGCAACCCAGCACCAACTCCTCGAACGCCTGAAGTGCTCGGGCCACCGCTCGGAGCTCCAGACGGTTGATCGACCATGAAGCCTCCAGGGGAGACCACAGCCCCTGCGCAAACCGGTGCTCGCAGTGGGCTCCCAAGCCCACTAGGCTGGCATCCGTTAGTAGTGGGAGCCACAGCGGCTGTTCCAGTGGCATGCCCGCTGCCAGAGACGACTCGCGCAGCCACCAGCAAAGTGACTGTCTGGCTTCGCGCGGACACGGGAGTCTCTTGCTCAATGAATCGTTCTGATGCGACCAACGGCGCAGCAGTGCTCTTTGCAGGGGCCGCATATGCACCCTGGCCCATGGCACTGCTTCCAACGTTGCCGCCATCGTTCCCAGCACCCGGAGATAATCCCACGCCGACGGTGCTGACACTAACAAGAACTGGCGGACCAACTGTCTTAACGCTTCGGCCCTCTTGATCGGCAAAAATACTTGACCCTCTTTGGTGTCGAACCGCACGCCGAGGTACTTGAGAGTCTGAGAGGGTTCCAAGTGACTCTTTGTCGGGTTGACTACCCAACCGAGGCTCTGCAAGAACTGCACTACTCTGGCTGTCACCTGAATACTCTCCTCCTTGGACTTGGCCCGGATCAACCAATCGTCGAGATAAGGGTGGACGAAAATGCCTTCTTTGTGCAATGCCGCCACCACCACCACCATGATTTTGGTGAAGGTCCATGGCGCCATTGCTAGACCGAAGGGCAAAGCTCGGAACTGATAGTGCCTCCAAGGAAGGGCGAACCTTAGGAACCGCTGATGACCTTCCCGGATAGGGATGTGCAAGTACGCTTCTGTAAGATCCAGCGATGTCAAGTACTCGCCCTGACGCACCGCCACGATGACGGACCGCAAAGTCTCCATTCGGAAATGCGGGACCCGCAGACAGCGATTTACGGCCTTCAGATCGAGGATAGGCCACAATGTTCCGCCCTTCTTTGGCACCACGAAATATATAGAATACCGACCCATGCCGCATTCGGCCTCCGGCACTTCTACAACTGCCCCCAACTGCAGCAGTCTGTCCAAAGTTCCGCAAACTGCCGCGGTCTTCTGGGGACCCCTGCAAGGCGACATCATGAAGGAATCCCTGACGGGTCGCGCCAACTCAAGCGTGTAGCCCTGTTAAATGATCTCTAACACCCACTGATCGGATGTGATATGGGTCCAAGCGGAAAGAAATTCCCGGAGCCGACCGCCAATGGGATGTCCTTCCGCCGGGACCCGCCTCGCTTCATTGAGACTTATGGGAGGTGGAAGCGGAGGTTGAGGAGAAGCCTCTATTAGCTCCCTGAAACCCGCAAAACCCCTGGACGCGAGGCACAAACCGGCCCCTTTGGGAACCGCCGAACCTCGTCGAACGAAACCTGCAAAAATCCCGAAACTGACCCCGAACGCCTGGGGCGGACTTTCCTAGTTTCGGCTTATCCTCTGGCAGTCTACCCGCCTTGGATTCACCCAGGTCTTTCACCAACCTCTCCATATCTTCACCAAACAGCAAACCACCCTTAAAAGGAAGCTTGCCAAGCCGTGACTTAGAAGAACCGTCCGCAGCCCAATTACGTAACCACACCGAACGACGGGCAGCCACCACGGACGCTGTGCTGTTAGCCAGCGACCGTATCAAATCGTAATGTACATCTGCCAAGTATGCCGCTCCGGATTCCAGACGATCCAGCTCCTTCACCTCCTCGAGGTCCAGGTGGGAAGACTGACGCAAACGCTGGGCCCATCTCAAACACGCTCTGGCCACCCACGCTCCACAAATGGAGGCTTGCAGCAAAAGCAAATCCGCTTCAAAGGTCTGCTTCAGCAAAACATCAACCTTACGGTCCTGGGTGTCTTTCAGGGCAGCGCTCCCTTCTACCGGGATAGTGGTTTTCTTCGTGACTGCCAACACCACCTCGTCCACCCGTGGAGCTTGGAATCTCTCTTTATCCTTATCGGCCAGCGGATAAAGTCTATTCATGGTCCGTATGCCGCGTAGGCCGGCCTCCGGCCTATCCCACTCTTCCTGCATCATCTTGTCGACCACTCTGTGCACCGGAAAGACCACCTGTGTCTGCCGTACTGCTTGAATGATGGGGTCCTCAACCTCGTCCTCCACTGCTGTAGGCGTAGCCAGATTCAACATCTGCAACGTCTCCGAGATCAGAGCCGCCAGCTCCTCCCTGCGGAAGACCCTAATAATCTTAGCCTGATCCTCGGGTTCCGGGATCTCTCCCTCCTCCAAATCCTGCGAACCCTCATCCTGATCAAATTCTGAATCCTGGTCCTCAGGCCACTCAACTTCCATGGAAGGCAGATCCTTTATTTTAGCCCGCTTAGGTGCTGGAGGCTCCTCGCCCATTCCGCTAGTCGCCTCCAGCCACTGGACAGCCCCTGTCAGGCCCCCGGTATCTGGACGCTTAACCTGGTGCCGCAAACAAAAGGCCTGATGAATTAGTAGAATAAAATATGGGGAGAAATCCCTGAGGCCCGGCGTCTGCTCTGCCAGCGGAGTCCCAGAGGGCCCCGCTAGTTCCTCCAACTGGGGCCCTTGCGCCGGTGAACGCGGGGAGGCTGTCTTCGCCGCTCCTTGCGCCTCTGGGGTCTCCTTGATGTCCATCTGCTGTTCCACCGCGGACGAGAGGAATGCACAGCCCCGGCACACCCCTGTATCGGCCACTACTCCCCTCCGAGAACCACAGACAATACACTGTGGCCTTGCCGCCATAAAACCACCAGCTGCTGACCCCGAGACTCACCTGGGCTGCCTGAAGGAAGCACTGTTGTTTGCTTTTCTTTTTTTTTTAATGTTTGTATTAAACACCAGAGCACACTATGCAAGTGAGACCCGTTGCACAGGCTGCCCCCCCTGGGCAAAAGGGTATCCTCAGAGAGACTGCGACTGCACCACAAGCTACAAACTAAGTCCCTAAGGTCAAAACAGGGAAGATAATAAAATAAACCAAAAAAAGAAAAGACTACCGCAGCCCTAAATGAACTCCCCCGACTTACCGGGCAACGGGCCTACAGGCTCCCTGACACACGCGGCTTCTCCGCGGCAGCTAAAATGGCCACCGGAGAGCCGCGCCGCAGAAAAAAAGGCACAAAACGGGCCGCGGCTGCCTGGCGTCTCGTTAGGCTAAGCTCCCGCTGACAACTGCAGCCTGTCCCGGTGAACCGCTTACCGGGCAGGACTGAAGCTCCGCTGCTGAAATGGCACAGTGGGAAGAAGAGAATTGCGGCTCCGGAGCAGCGCTGATCTGACCGGCAGTAACCCCTTAAGCGTCTGCAAGGCAGGCGCCGGCACTTATATCACCAGAAGGGCTCTCCCCCGTAAAGTCAGGGGGGAGAGAACCTCTGAGTCACCCCAGGGGGAACTCAGCTCGACGTCCTGAGCTAGACCCCCTTGAAGAAATGAACAATCGGGGCAGACAGGGAGCAAGAAAGCCGGGAGTCTGTCTCTCTCTTTTTTTTTTTAAAGGAACAGAGTCCAAAATATCAAAAACTAATTAAAACCTCTAACCAGCTCACTAAACTAAACTAAACTACTAGCTCCTTATTAGTTTCTCCAGAGAGCCCTCCCTCGGGCTCGTCAAGTCCTCCTGCTGCATGGAGACTGGTCTCACTGGGATGGAGGACAGAGTGCAGCAGGCTATATCCAGTGATGTCATTAATTTGACATACCAGTCTCCAAGCTGCAGGAGGAGATTGACAACCCGGAGGTAGAGGACTGAACTGAAGGAACGATAAGGAATGAAAAATCTGGTACCCCTGCCCCCATTGTCAGTATGACTTCCTTACACTTTGCCTTCTTATTTTGGGAGGGGGGCAAACTACACCAATATGCTGTACATACAGATGTAAGAGAGAGCCCCTGCTCATCAGAGCTTATAATCTAATCAAGATGAACAATATCACAAACTGGGGACTAGAGGATATGGAAAGATACACATAAGTGGTGAACAAGACAGTGAGGGGCATCAGGATCCAAAAGCAGTACTGACTCAGGTAATTTGTTCCAGACATATGCAGCAGCAAGGAGGAATGAACAAAGTCTGGAGTTGGCAGTAGCAGAGAAGGGCACAGATACAAGGGACTGCCAGAGGAGCAGAGTTCCTGAGAAGGGCTGTAGGGTGAAAGAAGAGAGGAAACGTAGTGAGGAGACACAGTATGAATGCACCTATAGGTCAGTAGGAGAAGTTTGGATGCAGAAATGGAAAGGAAGCCAGAGAAGTGACTTGAGAAGAAGGGCTACATGAGCATAGTAACCTGGTGGATGATAAGCCAAGCAGTTGAGTTTTGAAAAGATTGAAGGGCAGAGAGATGATTCAGAGGAATACCATAGAGGAGTAGATTGAAATAATCAAAATAGGAGGTGACTAGAGTGGATAAAGGTCTTAGTAGTATGTTCAGAAAGGAAGGGAAAACCTTTGCCAGTGTTATAGAGAAAGAAGCGACAGGTTTTAGTTATCTGTTGGATGTGTACAGAAAAAGTAGATTCAAAGATGATCTCAAGTTTGCGAGCTGAGGAAACAGGGAGGAATATAGTGTTAATAACAGATATAGAGAAGGGAGAAAAGGGGGAGATCGGTTTAGGGGGAAAGATAAGGAGGTCAGTTTTGGCCATGTTCAATTTCAGACAGTGGTGAGAAATCCAGGCAGCAATGTCGGATAAGCAGGCAGAAAGCTGGGCCTGGATTCCTGGAGAGATTTCAGGTGCACAGAGATAAAGTTCAGAGTTATCACGTAAAGATGATATTGAAAACCAAGGGACTGAGTGTAGAGAGAAAAGGAGAGATTCCAAGACAGAGCCCTGAGGTACACAAAGTAAAAGAGGGATGGCAGTAGTGGAGGATCCACCAGAACACACATTAAAATGTGTGATAGGAGAGATAAGAAGAAAATCAGAGCAAAACAGAGCCCCTAAATCCAAGTGAGGAAAGGGTATCAAGGAGAAGGTGGTGATCAACAGTGTCAAAAGAAGCAGAAAAATCAAGGAGGATGAGGATCAAGTTATTGGAGACTTGGGCAAGAGTCGTTTCTGTAGAATATAGAGCAGGAGTGTCAAACTCCAGTCCTGGAGGGCGGAAAACCACTCAGGTTTTCAGGACATTCCTAATGAATATGCATGAGATATATTTGCATACAATGGGGCAGTGCAGCAAATATATCTCATACATATTCATTAGGGCTACCCTGAAAACCTGACTGGTTTGCGGCTCTCCAGGACTGGAGTTTGACACCCCTGATATAGAGAACAACCACCAGATCTTAGTGGATCCACAAAGAACACACTTATCCCAGGCACCAAAGCAAAAAACAACGGGCAAGCATGTGCACGAGCCTTTGAACTATATGCACCATCTATCTGGAACACCCTTCCAGACCCAATCCGAAACATATCAGACCTCCATAACTTCTGAAAGTACCTGAAGACCCATCTGTTCATCAAACACTTCGGTCCCCCCATGATCAATAAGCTCCTATGCAACCCCTCTTGCACACACCCTTTATATAGCCAACCAATGTAAATGACCTACCAAATGAACACCCAATCTTCATGTATATAAGTTATCTGTTCATTGTACATAAGTTTGATTTCTTCTATGTATTTAAATGACTGCTCTATGTAAACCGCTTTAAACTGGTGAAAGGCAGTATATAAATCCTGCTAAATAAATAAATAAATAAATAAAATAAATACTGTAAATTCAGATACTGATGGTAATTTCAATTTATTCACATAAATAGAACATGTAGAATTAGTCATCAAGCGTGGATATTACTTAGATGACAAATAGTTAGATTAAAGATCGTACAGTTTTAAAGATTAAGAACATAAGATATGCCATACTGGGTCAGACCAAGGTCCATCAAGCCCAGTATCCTGTTTCCAACAGTGGCAAATCTAGGTCATACATACCTAGCAGTATCCCCAAGAGACACAGGTTCCACAAAGCACAGTTACTTACCTGTAACAGGTGATCTCTGGGAACAGCAGGAATAAGTCTTCACATATGGGTACGTCGGTACCGACGGAGCCTGCGCGGGAACGCTCCCCAGCGTCCCAAAAAGAAAGCTTTTGGGAGCATCCCACAGCGCCTGCGCGCTGCCTTCCAGCCTTTCCTAACCGCCTCTCTACAGTTCGAGTTTTAAAGCTGAGACAAAGAGAGAGATAGGAATGGAAAGATACAACTCCTAGGGGAGGTGGGTGGGTTGTGAAGACTTATTCCTGCTGTTCCCAGAGATCACCTGTTACAGGTAAGTAACTGTGCTATCTCCAGGAACAAGAAGGAATGAGTCTTCACATATGGGGACTCCCCAGCTAGAGATGCCTGGGAGATCCCCAAGGTTGTGAGACCCTGAGAAGGGCTCTACTTCCTCCCATGGATCTCAGGCATCCAACCAGGGATGGAGGGCAGGAGTTGATTAAGCATGGAACAGGTGTTTGAGAACAGCCTGACCAAACAAGGCATCCCGGCGGGAGTCCTTGTCCAAGCAGTAATGGCACTGGTGGCCGCTCGACAGATCTGGTCGATGGACACAGAATTTAGATGAGCCATAGAGGTTGCCATGGCCCTCACATTGTGAGCTGTGACATGGCCCTCCAGAGAAAGGTTCTTGCTCTGATAGGCGAAAGAAATACACTGAGCAATCCAATTGGACAGTGTTCTCTTAGAGACTGGAAGTCCCAAATGAGAGGGATCAAAAGCAACAAAGAGCTGAGAAGACTTTCTATGTTGCTGTGTCCTTTGTAAGTAAAAGGCAAGAGCCCTCTTACAATCCAGGGTATGAAGATTCCTCTCTGCACTTGATGCATGAGGACCTAGAAAGAAGACAGGTAAGTACACCTCTTGGTTAAGATGAAAAGGTGAGACCACTTTAGGCATAAAGTGTGGATTGGTCCTAAGGACTACCTTATCATGATGGAACCTTATATAAGGAGGATTAACCACTAAGGCCTGCAGCTCACTGATGAGACGAGCTGAGGTGACTGCAATAAGAAAGATAACTTTCCAGGAAAGAAATTTCAAGGAGGTAGTGGCTAAGGGTTCAAAGGGAGGCTTCATGAGCTGACCAAGAACCAGATTCAAGTCCCATGCCACTGGAGGTGGTCTATTGGGAGGTTTAGTTAAAAGAAGGCCTCTCATGAATCTTGCAATAAGAGGATGAGAGGAAATAGGTTGTCCATTGAGAGGCTTGAGAGATGCTGCAATAGCACCCAAATGGACCCGTACTGAATTCATTTTGAGGCCTGCATGGGAAAGATGCAGGAGATACTCTAGTAAAGAATTCAAAGGTATTGCTAGAGGGTTAAAACCCTTCTCAGCACACCAAATGGTAAACCTTTTCCATTTAAAAGCATAGGAACGCCTAGTAGAAGGCTTTCTGGAAGCATGAAGGATATCCCTCACTTGCTGAGACAGATGCCAATCTTGAAGGTCTAAGCCTTCAGCAACCAAGCCCTGAGATGGAGAGATTGGGGGTTTGGGTGCCACAACGTTTCTCCCTCCTGAGACAGGAGATCTGGAACAGATCAAAAGTCCAGGGAGGGAGATTGAGAGAGATGCAGGAGTAGAGGGTACCACACTTGGCCTGGCTATCGTGGAGCTATGAGGATCATAGTCCCTCGATCTCTCTGAAGCTTGAACAGGGTTTTGGGAATTAGGGGAATGGGTGGAAAGGCGTATAGGAAGTCTTGACCCCAATGAAGGAGGAAGGCATCCTTGGCCTGAACTCCCTGACACGGAATTCTGGAACATAATCGGGGAAGTTTGGCATTCCACGGACTTGCAAAGAGGTCTATGTCCGGGGTTCCCCAAATTCGAAAGATTCTGACTATCTGGTCCATATGAAGAGACCATTCGTGTGGAAGCAGAACTCGACTGAGTCTGTCTGCCCAAGAGTTTTGAACTCCTGGAAGGTATACTGCCAGAAGATGAATTTGATGCTCTATGGCGAAGACCCACAATCTCAGAGCTTCGTTGCAAAGCGACAGAGAGCCAGTTCCTCCCTGCTTGTTCACAAAGAACATGGCTACTTGTTTGTCCGTGTGAATGAGGACTGTCTTGTAGCTGAGCAGGGTATGGAAGACTCTGAGAGCCAGGAAGATTGCTCTGAGCTCTAAGATGTTGATATGTAGAGAGGTCTCCTGTGGGGACCAAATGCCCTGGGTGGAGAGGTCGTGAAGATGAGCTCCCCAAACCTTTGGAGAGGCATCTGTTGTAAGGGTTACTTGGGGTAACAACTGTTGGAAGGGGGACCCCTGCAACAGATTTTGAGTGGACTTCCACCATTGGAGAGACCAAAAGAGGCGCCTGGAGGTTGCTATTTTGTCTGACAGACCCCCTGATGCCTGGGTCCATTGGTTGGACAAAGTCCATTGAGCTGCCCTCATGTGAAGGCGAGCATAAGGGACCACATGCACAGTGGATGCCATGTGGCCTAGCAGTTGTAACATCTCTCGAGCAGTTAAATGGGTTTTTAACTGAATCTGTGAGGCTAACTGCACTAAGCGTAGGCAACGGGCCTGGGGAAGATAGGCCCTTGCAGTGATGGTATCCAGCCAGGCCCCTATGAACTCTAGAGACTGAGTAGGGGTGAGTTGGGACTTTGGAATGTTTATCATCAGTCCCAGACACTGCAGAACACGCATTGTGCAGGTTAGGGAAGTCTGGGCCTCTGACTGGGATGGAGCTCGGATGAGCCAGTCGTCCAGATATGGGAATACGAATATTCCTAGAGTGCGTAGCAATGCAGCTACTACTGCCATGCATTTTGTGAACACTCTTGGAGCAGAGGCCAGACCAAAAGGAAGTACCCTGTATTGGTAGTGCTTCCCTTGATAAAGGAACCGAACGAACCTTCTGTGTGCTGGATGGATGAGTATATGGGTGTACGCATCCTTGAGATCTAGAGAACAAAGCCAATCCTGACTCTGAAGGTATAGAAGGAGAGTACCTAGAGAAATCATTTTGAATTTCTCCTTGCATAGAAACTTGTTCAAATCTCTGTGATCTAATATGGGTCTGTAACCCCCTGTTTTCTTTGGGATAAGAAAGTAGGGGGAGTAGAACCCTGAGCCCTGTTGAAGAAGGGGTACTTCTTCTATTGCCCCTTGGGCAAGAAGGGTAGTAATCTCTTGACCGAGAAGGTCGAGGAGAGATGTTTGAGAATTGAACTGTCTCACCATGGTGTGAGGAGGAAGGTTTGAGAAATGAAGTTTGTACCCTTCCCTTATGATGGAGAGGGTCCATTGCTCTGCTGTGATTTGTTCCCATCTGGGAGCAAAGTAAGCTAACCTTCCTGGAATGGTGAGGCGCTCTGGTTCTGCTAGAGCCAGAAAGGCTAAGTTCTCTAGATGCAAGTCAAAGGCCCTGAGGAGGCTGAGGCTGTTGGGCTACAGGAGTCCTTGCAGCCTTAGGCTTGGCCTGTTTAGGTTGTTGACGCTTTGCAGCAAAACGACCTGCAGAAGATGTCTGTTGACCATAAACAGGATAATATCTTCCCTTCTTGGGAAAATATGGCTTTTTGAACAACCTCTTCTTGACAGGATTAGAGGTAGACTTTAAAAGCCTATCCAAAGCAGAATTTTCTGCATCCATTTGTGTGGCCTTTGCCTGCCAATCCTTGCCAAAAAGGTTTTCACCTGTACAAGGAAGATTTCCCAATCCATCTTGGACCCAAGGTTCCAGATCAGAAGCTTGTAACCAAGCAATTCTGCGTGCACCTATGGCAATAGCCGAAGCTCTGCTGGCACCCTCGAAAGAGTCAAAGGCTGCACGGTTGGAAAATCTGGAAACATCTTGGGCATGCTTAAGCCAAGTAAGAAACTCTTCCCTCTTATCTTCTGGAAGAAAAGGGAGGAAAGTTTGCAGATGATCTGTAACTTCTTTTAGAAACATCCCCATATAGAGACTATAGGAGTTGATTCTGGCAAAAAGCATGCTGGCTTGAAAGATTTTTCTGCCAAAAGCATCTAAGGTTCTACATTCTCTCCCTGGAGGGGTAGAAGAGTGCCTTTTTGCACTCTTTAACTTTTTCATGGCAGACTCCACCACAATAGAGTGGTGAGGAAGCTGAGTCTTATGGAATCCAGGACAAGGCGGGACACGGTACATGGTGTCTAGCCTACGAGAGTGGGAAGAGATAGTAAGAGGGGTCTCCCATATGCCCAACATGTGATTATAAAGGATCTCATGAACTGGCAAAGTGGCTGCCTCTTTAGGAGCCTTGGGATATTGCAAAATATCCAACTTTTTGGCTCTAGGCTCTGACTCAGGGGCTACTGAGATAGAGAGCCCCTTGGACACTTCTCTTATAAAGTCCTGAAAAGACAAGTCCTCTGGAGGAAACATTCTTCTTTTTGGAGAAGAAGGCTCTTGAGGAAGGAGTACCGATGCTTCGACAGAAACTTCCGATGTATCAGAGCCTTCGGAGGAATCAAAGTATCGCCTGTCTGGATGCTCCTGTAGAGCCCGATACGCGTAACGAGTGGTATCGACATCGGGAGTGATCGGTACCGATGGGCATCATCGGACAGGGTACCGTTGCAGTGGACACCGAAGCCGATGTCGATGCAATCGGTACCGGTACCGGAACCGAGATCGGTGCCGGTGCCGGAGCCGGTACCGGCAACGGAGCTTGTTGCGGTACCAGCGGCGTTGCAGCTCGAATGAATGCCGTGGCGGCCTGATGCATGGTCAGAATATTCTGATCCATCGACGCCATCAATGTCTGGAAGTCGGTACCGGCAGATTCCACCGGTACCCCAGAACATTGTAACAGGTGGTCGAGGCCGTGCCATCGATGTCAACCTGTGATCCCATAGGAGGAGCTTTGGAAGCCAGAGCTTCCCGCCGGGGTACTTTTGCCGGTGCAGGATCCTCAAGGGCAAGCCCGGAGGCATCTCGATGCTTAGAGGGAGATCTACCCTTCGAGGACCGGCTGGATTTATGTTTGGTTACCTGAGATCCATAGGAGGAAGAAGCAGCCCTGGACGACGTCGATGCCACCGAAGCTGCATCAGAGGGAAACAGGGTATTGAGCTTAGCTGCTCGGTTCTGTAAACCTCTCTTAGACATCATGGAGCAGGACCCACAATCCGTGATGGAATAGTCAGGACCCAAACATTTAAGACACCAGTCATGGGTGTCGGTAACAGAAATGGTACCGCTGCACTTAGTGCATTTTTTAAACCCGGAGGCGGGCTTTCCATGAGGAAATTTCCCCCTTAGGCCTAAGGCCCAAAGAGACAAAAACATACACTAAAGTGGAACGGAAGAATTATATATATATATTTTTTTTTTTTTAGAAAAGAAAGAAAAGACCGGCGGTACTGGTCCGACGTCGAAGAAGGCAGACGCGCGACCAAAGAAATAAAATAAAATAAAGAACTTCTTCAGCGGTGACAGGAACACGACCTGCTGGCTCCGCGGAAAAGAAGAACTGGAGAGAGGCGGTTAGGAAAGGCGGGAAGGCAGCGCGCAGGCGCTGTGGGATGCTCCCAAAAGCTTTCTTTTTGGGACGCTGGGGAGCGTTCCTGCGCAGGCTACGTCGGTACCGACGTACCCATATGTGAAGACTCATTCCTGCTTGTTCCTGGAGATTGTTTGTATTGGGTCAAGCATTGATATCCTGGGTCCCTTTTTAATAATGGTTTATGGACCTTTCCTCCAGGAACTTGTCCAAACCTTTTTTAAACCCAGCTACACTAACAGCCTTTACTACATCCTCCCGTAACAAATTCCAGAGTTTGATTACACGTTGAGTGAAAAAATATTTTCTCTTATTTGTCTTACATAGTTTACCCTGTAGCTTCATTACATGTCCCCTAGTCTTTCTATATTCTGATAGCGTAAACAATCGATCTATGTTTACCCATTCCACTCCATTCATTAATTTATAGACCTCTATCATATCTCCCCTCAGCCGTCTCTTTTCCAGGTTGAAGAGCCCTAACCTTTTTAGCCTCTCTTCATAGGAGTAGCCTTCCATCCCCTTTACCATTTTGGTGGCTCTTCTCTGTACCTTTTCTAATAATGCTATATCCTTTTTAAGATACGGCAACCAGAACTGCAAACAATATTCAAAGTGCGGTCGTACCATGGAACGAAACAGAGGCATTATAATATCCTTTGTTTTATTTTCTGTTCCTTTCCTTATGATACCTAGCATTCTATTTGCTTTCTTGGCCGCTGCTGCACACTGGGCGGAGGGTTTTAATATGTTATCCACGATGACTCCTAAATCTTTTTCCTGGGTGGTGGTTCCCAATGTGGAACCTTGCATTGTGTAACCATAGTGTGGGTTGTTCTTTCCTAGGTGCATAACTTTGCACTTGTCCACATTAAATTTCATCTGCCATTTGGATGCCCAGTCTTGCAATTTATCCAGATCCTCCTGCAGTTTTCCACAGTCCTCTTGGGTTTTAACAACTTTAAACAGTTTTGTGTCGTCTGCAAATTTGATAACCTCACTAATTATTCCCTTTTCCAGGTCATTTATGAATATGTCAAAAAGTAGCAGACCCAGTACAGATCCCTGGGGTACTCCACTATTCACCTTTTTCCATTGTGAAAATTGGCCATTTAGCCCAACCCTCTGCTTTCTATCTTTTAACCAGTTCCCAATCCACAATAGTACACTGCCTCCTATCCCATGACTTTAGTTTTGCCAAAAGTCTCTGATGAGGGACCTTGTCAAAGGCTTTCTGAAAGTCCAGATACACTATATCAACCGACTCACCTTTGTCTACCTGTTTATTCACACCTTAAAAAATACATATCAGATTAGTAAGACAAGATCTTCCTTGTCTAAAGCCATGTTGGCTATCTCCCATTAGGCCATGACTATCTACATGCTGTGTAATTTTATTCTTTATGATGGTTTCTACCATTTTCCCCCGGTACTGACGTCAGGCTCACTGGTCTGTAATTTCCCGGATCACCCCTGGAACCCTTTTTAAAAATTGGCGTTACATTGGCGATCCTCCAATCTTCAGGTATTACAGATGATTTTAATGAAAGTTCACAGATTACTAATAGCAGGTCTGCAATCTCATATTTCAGTTCTTTCAACACTCTTGGATGTATACCATCCAGTCCAAGTGATTTGCTACTATTCAGTTTATCAAATAGTTGTAATACATCTTTCCGGTGTAGCGATATTTCTCTCAATTCCTCTGCAGTACCACTTTAAATACCATTTCTGAACTTGATTAGACATATCAGTTCAGATTCCAACCTGGCAGCAACTAAGTCAGTGAAATATAATAGCAATGACCCATTCAAGGAGATTCCAACTCCGTCTCACGCAACAGGCTGTCCCTCTCGAACCACTAGGACAAGCTGGACCTGGCCTCCCCTTGAAGGGGCAACCATTCCCATACCTCCTGGCAAAGTAGGGACCACCGAGCCAGAAAAGACTTCTGGAGTGGTCTCATACAAGGCTTGACCTAGAGTACCAAAACAAAGGCTACCACCATCAAACCCAGAACTTATATGTAATCCCAGGTACTAGGCTGAGCTGATCAGAAAAAGTACTGGATCTATGCCATCAACTTGAGGCACCTTTCCTTGTTCAGAAACACCTTCCCTAATCGTGTGTCAAAACATTCACTGAGATACTCCAATGAGTAGGATGGGGTCAACTTATGTTTGGCAAAATTTATGACCCATTCCAGATACTCCAGGAAGGTGACCACGTGTGAGGTTGACAACTCGTTCTCCCTGCTGGACTTTGCATGAATCAACCAACTGTCCAAGTAGAGGTGAACTAAAAGTCCCCTCTTCCATAGTGTCACTGTCACCACTACCATCGCTTTGGAAAAGGTTCTTAGTGCTGTGGCTAATCCAAAGGGAAGGGTCTGAAATTGCTAATACCATTCTAACATGACAAGACAAAGAAACATCTGATGCTTAGCCCAAATGGGAATATGTAGATACATCTTTGTGAGAAACTCCCCTTGCTTGACGATCGCCATCACCAATCTCAGGGTTTCCATTCTGAATTTTGGGACTCCCAATGTCTTGTTTACTGCCTTCAAGTCTATAAAAGACCGGAAGGTTCCCTACTTGAAATGGTTCAGAGGAAGGCACCAAAATGATTTGGAGCCTGCACCAGAAGACATATGAAGAGACTTGAAGACCTAAATATGTATACCTTAGAGGAGAGAAAGGACAGGGGAGATGTGATACAAACATTTAAATACTTAAAGGGTGGTAATAAACAAACCTTTTTCAAAGAAGGGGAAGCTGTAAAATTAGAGGCCATAAAATGAAGCTGTAAGGAGGAAAACTTAAAAGCAACATCAGAAAATACTTTTTCACTGAAAGGGCGGTGGATGCTTGGAATGTTCTCCCGATGGAAGTGGTGGGGGCAAATACAGTGACAGAATTCAAAATGGTATGGGCAGACACAGTGGATCCCTTTATAGCAAGAGAATAAAATTAAAATAAACTTAACTATTTCTTATACCTCAATAAATACAAAGAAGTGAAATGCACGGAGCAGATTAGATGGACCTAACTCTAGCCACCTTACTAGGCAGACTAGATGGACCATACTGGTATTTATCTGCCATCATATACTATGTTACTTCTTGGAGGTCACAAAATATATGGAATATTTGCCCAGCCCCCATTTCTCTGGGGAAACAGGCACTATGGCCTCCAAATGCAACAAGCAGCCCAGAGTAGTTCTAACCGCTGCAACTTTTCAAGAGACGCATCAGGAGGATTCAAAAAAAAATAAATAATAGACATGAGAATTTGAGGGCATAAACTTCACAAACCATCTCGTGGACCCATTTATCTGAGGTGATCAGGATTCATGCACAGTAAAGCTGCCTCAGTGAACCTAATGGCACCACCGGGACCTGGACCCCTAAACCCTCACTGGGCAACACAATCCGTGGCCACATTCCCAGCTCTGTTCTCAAGACATCCTTTGCTGCCACAACGAAAGAATTGACCCTTGGACAGGAATCTGCTTCTCTGGGAGACTGAAGATTAACTGGCCAATACCGCAGGGCTTCCCAGAAGCAACCTCTCACAGAAGATGAGCAAAGAGTTACCTACAGTTTTTCCTTCAGCGGCCTGGGAAACTAGGAAGAAGGGGTAACGGATGTGGAAGGTCAACATCTGCATGCCACCCCCAGCAAAAGCAGAACACAATCAGAAACAGCCACACTTTTAAACCACACATCAAAAACATGTGGGAAGAAGTAGGCAGAACAAAATCAATGCAAAATTCACACAAGCCAGGAAAATGCTGGAAAGCAATGAGCACAAATGCTCGAAGCTTAGCCAACAAAATTCCAGACCTGGAAGCCTAATTGTGGAAACAAATTTGGACATTGTGGCCATTACAGAAACGTGGTTTAATGAATCGCACGATTGGGATATAGCCATAGCTGGCTATAATCTATTCAGAAGAGACAGAGAAAATGGAAAAGGAGGAGGAGTAGCCTTGTATGTCAAAAGCAATATTAAAGCTACTGAAATGCAGGGGACATGGGGAAAAGAAGAAGCGCTCTGGATTGCGTTGGAAAGAGGAGATGGCACTGTCATCCATATTGCTGTAGTCTACAGACCTCCGACTCAAATTGAAGAGAGAGATAACAAATTGATTAAAGATATTGCCAAGATAGCAACAAAGGGGGAAGCGATCATATTATATTGGGTGATTTTAATCTACCTGATGTGGATTGGATTACTCCTTCTGCACATCTGGAAAGAAGCAAAAAAATTGTGGATGCTCTCCAAGATGCATTATTTAGACAAATGGTGATGGAACCAACCAGGGAAAGCTCAACGCTGAATATAGTGCTCACCAACGGTGATAGTGTGTCGAATGTCTGTGTGAGTGCCCCTGTGAGCAACAGCGACCATCACACGGTGTGGTTTGAGATAAAAGCCATGGTACAGGCCAATCATAGCAAGCTCAAAGTCCTAAACTTCAAATACACTGACTTCAATAAAATGGCAGAGTACTTAAAGGAGGAGATGACGGGGTGGAAGGAGATAAAGGAAGTGGAATTGCAATGGGCTAAACTAAAGAAGGCAATAAAAGGGGCAACAGATAAATATGTAAGAAAAGTAAATAAAAACAAGAGGAGAAGGAAACCTATTTGGTTTTCCAAAGAGGTGGCTGCTCAAATAAAGGCAAAAAACACAACTTTCGCAAAATTCAAAAGCTTGCAAACAGAAGAACACAGAAATGAATACAGGATCCAACTCAAAGAGTCTAAAAGAGTAATAAGGATAGCAAAATCAAAGGCAGAGGAAAGGATGGCTAAAGATGTTAAGTGTAGCAACAAAACTTTCTTCAGGTATATTCGGGAAAGGAAGAAGATCAGAGTTGGAATTGCAGGACTCAAAAGTGCTGCGAAAGTACTCGTGGAAAGTGACACTGAAAAAGCGAAATTGCTAAATAAATACTTCTGCTCTGTTTTTACTAAAGAAGATCCTGGAGATGGACCAGCTGTGACTCCCAAATATAAAAATGGGAATGAAGTAGATACCACACCATTCACAGAAGACGAGGTGTTAGAACAACTTGCTAAACTGAAAGTGGACAAAGCCATGGGACCGGATGGGATACATCCCAGGATACTGAAAGAGCTCAGAGAGGTTCTTGCAGGACCATTAAAGGATGTCTTCAACAGATCCTTGGAAACAGGAGAGGTTCCTCAGGACTGGAGAATGGCTGATGCCGTACCTCTACACAAAAGTGGTGACAGGGAAGAAGTGTTAAACTACAGGCCCGTGAGCCTTACCTCGGTGGCGGGAAAAGTAATGGAGGCGCTCCTGAAAGAGCGAATAGTGACCTTTCTCAAAACCAACAGGATGCAAGATCCGAGGCAACATGGTTTTACCGAAGGACGGTCTTGCCAAACAAATCTGATTGAGTTCTTTGACTGGGTGACCAAGGAACTAGATCAGGGGCATGCAATGGATGTCATCTACCTGGATTTCAGCAAAGCCTTTGATACTGTTCCTCATAGGAGGCTTGTCAACAAACTCAGTAGCTTGGGGATGGGCCCCAAGATGGTAAACTGGATTAGAAATTGGTTGACTGACAGACGACAGAAGGTGATTGTACACGGAGCTCACTCGGATGAGAGGAAGGTGATTAGCGGGGTGCCCCAAGGTTCGGTCCTGGGCCCGGCACTGTTCAGTGTATTTGTGAGTGATATTGCTGAAGGACTGAATGGAAAAGTCTGTCTTTTTGTAGACGACACAAAAATTTGCAACAGAGTGGAATCCCCCGAGGGAGTGATTAACATGAGGAAAGATCTACAAAAGCTGGAAGACTGGTCTAATGCTTGGCAACTACGATTTAATGTGAAAAAGTGCAGTGTCGTGCACTTGGGTAGCAGAAATCCAAGGGAAATGTACGCGATAGGGGGTGAGAGGTTGGCATGCTCGGTTCAAGAGAAAGACCTTGGTGTGATTATCTCTGATGATCTCAAGGTGGCAAAACAGTGCGACAAGGCGGTGGCAAAAGCCAGGAGGATGTTGGGCTGCATACAAAGAGGGATTACCAGCAGAAAGGAAGAGGTACTTATGCCACTGTATAAGTCACTGGTGAGGCCTCACTTGGAATACTGTGTTCAGTTTTGGAGACCGTATCTTGCAAAAGATGTAAAAAGACTGGAAACGGTTCAGAGGAAAGCGACCAAAATGATTTGGAGCCTGCGTCAGAAGCCTTATGAGAAGAGACTTGAAGACCTAAATATGTACACTTTGGAGGAGAGGAGGGATAGGGGAGATATGATTCAGACCTTTAAATACTTAAAGAGAAATGATGAACAAACAAACCTCTTCCAAAGACGGGGAAGCTGTAAAACTAGAGGGCATAACATGAAGCTTCAAGGTGGTAAACTGAAAGGCAATGTCAGGAAATATTTTTTCACTGAAAGGGTGGTGGATGCTTGCAATTCCCTCCCGATGGAAGTGGTGGGGGCAAACACGGTGACAGAATTCAAGAAGGCATGGGACAAACACAGTGGATCCCTTTACAGCAATAGGATAAAAACAAGATAAACGGTACCATCTAACTTCTGAACCATATAACATCTCAACAAATAGGGGTATCCTACATGGAGTGGTGGGTTTACCCCTAAACAAAGACATGGGGAGGGGTGGCCTGCACAGAGCGACAGGTGCACCTACTCTTGCCATCTTGCTGGGCAGACTAGATGGACCATGCTGGTCTTTATCTGCCGTCATTTACTATGTTACTATGTAAGCCCTTCACTAGATTCTCAAGGCATTCCCCAAACAGCAACAGATCCTTAAAGGGTAATCTGCTGAGCCGTGTCTTAGATGTTATATGTGCCAATCAGTTCTGTAGTCACAGAAGATAACATGCTGTAATTACCTTCCCCATGTTCTTTGCCAGAGCCAAGTGCAGATCATAAAAGGCATCTGCTAAAAAGACCAACGTCTGCTAAGAAGACCGACCCTGTCTCCAGATGAGCCATTACTGAGCCTCCTTGAATGATCCCACTACAGCTTCCTCTGGCAACTGCAAGGTCCAGCGAACACAAGCCTGATCCTTGTATCCGGTACAAATGGCCACTTATAAGGTCAGCACTATAACATCAAAGGACTGCTTTAAGAAGGCTTCCATTTGTCAGTCCTGAAGGTTCTTCACAGCCACGCCACCCTCAACCAGAATAGTCATCTTTTTAGTGACCATTGTCACCAGCATATACAATTTAGGAAGGTGTAACCTTCATTTCTTCTCCGGGACCAGCATACAGAGCTTGACCATGGACCTGCCCACTCAGACCGGCATCTCCCACTCTATGGTGATCATATCTTGATCGTTCTGTGATCAGAAATGCCTTAGTGGGATTTCTGAGCCTCTTCAACAAGGGATTATCTGCAATAGTACCTATGGCAGGCTGCTAATCTAAAATATTTAGGATTGCAAGTGTCTGCACAATCACAGATGCCAATTCATTCCTATGAAAAAGACTAACTATGGTTGCATCCTTTTCTGGCTAAACCTTATCCTCCTCCAGGGGCTCACCATCCATTTCTGAAAGTCCTTCCAGAAGATCTTCAATAGGGCCCTGGAGCTCACTGGATCACAGAGAACCTCCTATTAAGTCTCCTCTGGCTCCAGGCACGGCTGCTTAGAGGCTGAAAGCCTCCCTTGGGACAGAGACTACACTGTCTGAGAGGCTCTCTAACATGGTGACTCCATTGTCTGCACCTTCTGAGGCGCTCCAGCCAGTAGGCCTTGCTTAAGACCATAAGCCAGATGCAGAATCAAAACAAACTAAGGTGAAAGATTGACCACTGGAGTAAGATCCTTCCCTACGGTTGTTAACTTCTGTACTCCAACTGCCCTGGCCCCTGCTGGCTCAATTCTGGTGCTGAGATTGACAAAATGGGTCTGCCAAAACCACAGTCTTACTGACACTGGAAAGGTCATCCTGCACCGCTGTGCTGTTGTGCCATTACTGCAAGGGCCTGCTTCATCCTCCATCAGCACTCCAGATTGGCCTGCCTGCTGCTCATCAATCCATCCGCAGCATCTGTCACTTGCTGTGAGCGCTGTGCGACGTGAGTCACATGATGTACATCAACCGCTGCACTCAGCGGATGCTGCCACCATCGTCCAACAAATGCCCAGCATATAACGGCTCCAACACACATCTTTCTCGCTTGAACGCAGGTGTCAACAGCACTAACTCGACATGCCAGACTGATGCCTGCTCTATCGGTTCACTTAAATTTCTCTTTTTCACCAAAGGTTTTGCCTCTCTGGTCTCTAAGAGCTGCTACTGGACCTTTCCCAAAACTTGGTAAGGGACAGAGACACAAATTAACTGATTCTGTCAATGAAGGAGAGAAAGGCGGAGGCCCAAATACCCTAGGTTCTGCACTCCTGGCCCCTAAGGACCAGCCCCAGTCAATCCTAGCACTCCTTTTATCCCAAATAACTTTTTCTTTTTTTAATATATCCCCAATCTGGGATCCTATGACAAACAGCAATACTGTCCATGCTGAAAAGGCACTGTAGCCCAGGGGTTCCTCCCCCCCCCCCCCCCCAACCTACCCAGCCAGTCTCAGCCTGCACAGGTTGACCTCATGATCTGGTGGAGGCTGAAAAATAATGGCTGGATATGTACTGCATAGGACCCAATATGGCTCATCAAACCAATAGTTCTACATCTCCATCAACTATTAAGAGAGCATAACTGGCAGGTCTGCTAACCAAGTTAATCAGTTTGAAAACGCCCCCCAATGAAATCTGGTCACTTCCCATTTGCTGTTACTAGTATGCACCATTGAATAATAGTGCCACTATGGGCGAAGAGTGCATGCTATTCAGCTATTTTTTCAACAGCATACACTACCATTCAACAGCGCGCACTATTCACCCATAGAATGTACTACTGTTCAACAGTGGACTATTAATGACATTTCCCCAAAACAAAATTTTACAAAATCCCAGCCACCCCAATGTGGAGACTCCTCAGTCCATTAGAAAAGCTTAAAAAAGCCAATGCCAAAAGGGAGGCAGGATCTCAACAAAGTAAATACTTTACTGAAAACAATATGACAGGACGACTACGTACATACAGCATAGTTACTCACCTGTAACAGGTGATCTCCGGGAACAGCAGGAATTTAGTCTTCACATATAGGGTATCATCGGTACCGATGGAGCCTGCATGGGAACGCTCCCCAGCGTCCAATTAGAAAGCTTTTCGGAGCATCCCACAGTGCCTGCGTGCTGCCTTCCTGCCTTTCCCAACTGCCTCTCTCCAGCTGAGTTTTAAAGCTGAGACAAAGAGAGAGAGAGGGAAAGAGAAAGAGATAGAGAGATACAACTCCTAGGGGAGGTGGGTGGGTTGTGAAGACTAAATTCCTGCTGTTCCTGGAGATCACCTGTTACAGATGAGTAACTATGCTATCTACAAGAACAAGCAGGAATGTAGTCTTCACATATGGGGACTCCCTAGCTTTAGATGCCAGGGAGAAACCCCAGAAGTTGTGTGTCCCTGAGAAAGGGCTCCACTTCCCCCCATGGATCTCTGGCATCCAACCAGGGATGGTGGGTAGGAGTTGATTAAGTATGGAACAGGTGTTGGAGAACAGCCTGACCAAACAAGGCATCCCGGCGGGAGTCCTTGTCCAAGCAGTAATGGGCTGTGAAGGTATGAATGGAGGCCCAGGTTGCTGCTCGACAGATGTCGTCGATACACAGAGTGTAGATGAGCCATTGAAGCTGCCATGGCTCTCACATTGTGAGCTGTGACATGGCCCTCCAGAGGAAGATTCTTACTCTAATAGGCAAAGGAAATACACTGAGCAATCCAGTTTGACAGTGTTCTCTTGGAGACTGGAAGTCCCAAATGAGAAGGATCAAAAGCAACAAAGAGTTGAGAGGACTTTCTATGTTGCTGTGTTCTTTGTAAGTAAAAGGCCAGAGCTCTTTTACAGTCCAAAGTATGAAGATTCCTTTCTGCATTTGATGCATGAGGCCTTGGAAAGAATACAGGTAGGTAGATCGCTTGGTTTAGATGAAAAGGCGAGACTACCTTTTGCATAAAGTGTGGATGAGTCCTAAGGACTACCTTGTCATGATGGAACCTTGTATAAGGTGGATCAGCCACTAGTGCTTGCAACTCACTGATGCGACGTGCTGATGTGATTGCAATGAGAAAGATAAGCTTCCACAAAAGGAATTTAAATGAGGTAGTAGCTAAGGGTTCGAAAGGTGGCTTCATGAGCTGACCAAGAACCAAGTTTAAGTCCCATGCCACAGGTGGTGGCCTAATGGGAGGCTTAGTTAGCAGAAGGCCTCTCATAAATCTTGCTATAAGAGGATGGGAGGAAATAGGTTGTCCATTTAGCACTCAAATGGACTCTCACTAAGTTAGTCTTACATCCTGCATTGGATAAATGAAGGAGATACTCCAGTAATGATTCCAGAGGTACCGCAAGGGGGTTAAGACCCTTCTGCGAACACCATATAGTAAACCTTTTCCACTTGAAAGCATAAGAGCATCTTGTGGAAGGCTTCCTGGAAGCATAAAGGATATCCTTTACTTGCTGAGGGAGGTTAAGACGATGGAGATCTAGGCCTTCAGCAACCAAGCCTTGAGATGCAGAGACTGGGGATTGGGATACCACAACATTCCGTTCTCCTGAGATAGGAGACCTGGAGCAGACCCTAACTCCAGGGAGGGAGCTTGAGAGAGATGTAGAAGCAGATGGTACCACACTTGCCGAGGCCAATGTGGAGCTATGAGAATCATACGGCCTCTGTCTCTGAAGCTTGAATAGGGTCCTGGGAATTAGGGGAATGGGTGGAAAGGCATAAAGGAAGTCTTGGCCCCAGTGAAGGAGAAAAGCATCCTTGGCCTGAGAGTCCTGAGCCGGGATTCTGGAACAGAACCGGGGAAGTTTGGCATTCAACGGACTTGCAAAGAGGTCTATGTCCGGGGTTCCCCAAATTTTAAAAATCTTGGTCACCTGGTCTACATGAAGAGACCATTCGTGTGGAAGCAGAACTCGACTGAGTCTGTCTGCCCAAGAGTTTTGTATGCCTGGAATATACACTGCCAGGAGATGAATCTGATGCTCTCTGGCAAAGGCCCACAGTCGCAAAGCTTTGTTGCAAAGCGACAGAGAGCCTGTTCCTCAATGCTTGTTTACGTAGAACATGGCTACTTGGTTGTCCGTGTGAATAAGGACTGTCTTGCAGCTAAGCAGAGTGTGGAACACTCGAAGAGCAAGGAAGATTGCTCTGAGCTCCAAGAGATTGATATGTAGATGAGTCTCCTGTGGAGTCCAAGTGCCTTGGGTGGAAAGGTCTTGCAGATGAGCTCCCCAACCCATTGGTGAAGCATCTGTTGTGAGAGTTGCCTGGGGTAAGGGTTGCTGAAATGGGGACCCCAGCAACAGGTTCTGAGTGGACTGCCACCATTGGAGGGACAAAATAAGGCGATTTGTGTTTGCTATTTTGTCTGACAGGCACCCTGATGCCTGAGTGCACTGAGTGAATAAAGTCCACGGGGCTGCTCTCATATGGAGGTGAGCATAAGGAACCACATGCACGGTAGATGCCATGTGGCCTAGTAGTTGTAGCATTTCTCGGGCAGTGAGATGAGGCTTTAGCACTGCTTGAGAAGCTAACTGCACTATGCGAAGGAAACGGGCCTGGGGAAGATAGGCCCTTGCCTTTTTGGTATCCAGCAAAGCTCCTATGAATTCTAGAGACTGAGTGGGAGTTAGACTGGATTTTGGGACGTTTAAGACAAGACCCAAATACTGAAAGATACGTATTGTGCAAGACAGGGAGGTCCTGGCCTCTGACTGTGATGGGGTTCAAATGAGTCAGTCGTCTAAGTAGGGGAAGACGAATATCCCTAGAGTGCGGAGAAATGCGGCTACCACAGCCATGCACTTCGTGAACACTCTTGGTGCTGAGGCCAGGCCGAAAGGAAGCACCCTGTATTGGTAGTGCTTTCCCTGAAAAAGGAACCAAAGGAACTTTCTGTGAGATGGATGGATGAGAACATGAGTGTACGCATCCTTGAGATCTAGAGAACATAGCCAATCCTGACTCTGAAGGTATGGCAGCAGAGTTCCTAGAGAAACCATCTTGAATTTCTCCTTGAACAGGAATTTGTTCAATTCTCTGAGGTCTAAAATAGGTCTCTGTCCTCCTGTCTTCTTTGGGATAAGGAAATAGGGGGAGTAAAACCCTGTACCCTGTTGAGGAATGGGTACATTTTCTATTGCCCCTTGGGCATGTATAGTGACCTCTTGATCTAACAGGTTGATAAGAGAGGTCTGAGAATTGAACTGTCTTACCATTGTGGGAGGGGGCATGCTCGAAAAATGGAGCCTGTACCCCTCTTTTATGATGGAGAGTGTCCAATGCTCTGCTGTTATCTGCCCCTATCTGGGGGCAAAGTGACACAACCTTCCTGGAATGGTGGAAGGCTCTGGTCCATTGAGAGCCAGGAAGGCTAAGTTCTCTAGATGAAAGTCAAAGGCCTTGTGGAGGATGAGACTGCTGAGACGGTTGAGGCTTAGCAGTCTTTGCTTTCCTTTGTTTGGGTGGTTGCTGACCTTTCCGGACAGGTTGACCTGCAGACCGTCCCTGCTGGGAATAAGCATGATAAAACCTCTTCTTTTTGGAAAAGAATGTTTTTTTGAAAGATTTCTTTCTTGCAGGATCAGCTGTGGCCTTGGATAATCTATCCACGGTGGAGTTGTCAGCATCCAACTCATTGGCTTTTTCTTGCCAATCTTTGCCAAACAGGTTCTCCCCAGTACAAGGAATATTGCCCAGTTTGTCTTGTACCAGAGCTCCAAATCAGATGCCTGGAGCCAGGCAATTCTACGTGCACCTATGGCAATGGCAGAGGTTCTGCTTATGCACTCAAAACAGTCAAAAGAGGCACGGTTGACAAATTTAGAAACATCCTGGGCATGTTTGACCAATGTGAGAAAATCCTGCCTTCTATCCTCAGGAAGAAGAGAGCTCAAAACCTCTAAATCTCCTGTGATTTCCTTCAGGAACATTCCCATATATAAAATATAGGAACTGATCCTGGCAGAAAGCATGGAAGCTTGGAAAGTACGACGTCCAAAAGCATCCAAAGTTCTGCATGCAAGTCCTGGAGGATTAGAGGCATGCCTTTTGCACTCCTGATCCTTCTCATAGCTGATTCCACTACAATAGAGTGGTGAGGAAGCTGAGTCTTCTGGAAACCAGGACAAGGAGGGACTCGATACAGAGTATCCAGTCTACAAGAGTGAGGAGAGGTGGTAAGAGGTGTCTCCCACATTCTTAGCATGAGATCATGCAAGATCTCATGGATGGGTAGAGTAGCTGCCTCCGTAGGAGCTTTGGGATACTGTAAAATTTCCAACTCCTTTGCTCTGGGCTCTGTTTCAGGAGCCACAGTAATGGACAGACCTCAAGCCACCTCCCTGATGAAGTCCTGAAAGGAAATATCCTCTGGAGGAGACATCCTGCATTTAGGTGAGGAAGGCTCCTCTGGGAGAAGTATTCCCGTACCGACAGAACTGTCAGAATCCTCAGATTCATCTGAGGACTCAAAGTACCTTCTGTCCGGATGCTCTTGAAGAGCCGATACCCGTACCGACCGAAGTCGGTACCGGGGGGCATCGCATGACTGGGTGCCGGCAATGCTGACACCGATGTCGATGCTGTCGGTACTGTGACTGCGCAGAAAGCAGAGAGAATAGAGAAAGAGGGAAAAAACAGGCATTTTCCCCAGATAGTAGGAAAAGAACCAGAAGTTTAAGGGTTAAAACTTCTGAACTAGAAAAAAACTCTCCACAGAAAGCAGGTAGCAAGGAGACACACCCCAGCTCCATGGTTACCAACCCTGCTCACAAGGGACAGCTGGGGGTGGGGCCAGGAAGCCGAAGGGGAAAGCACTCATATAAACTGCCAGAGAGTGAACTCAGGGGAGAAGAAGCAGCAGAGGAGGACAGAGAGGAGTCTGAACTCAGAGGGAAGCCTGAACTCAGAGAGAGGTCTGAGAACCGTGAAGGGAAACGCTTGACGAGGATTCCTAGTTCTGGTTCCAGTGCAGCTTGAAACAGGTCAGAACGTCCCAGGAGGGGAGGAGGTCCTAGAAGCTCTGGAGAACCACGCAAAGGTGGTACCCAGGGAGTCAAGGGAGCTTCATTGGAAACCTCTGGGAGAAGGGCAGAGCCAGCCAGAGGATTTGGAGCTAACCCAGGGCCCTGTAAGGGAGACAGGAGATAAAACTTCTAGAAGGAAAGCTTACCCAGGGGAGTTGGTCAGCCATGTTGGCAGCAGAAGCCCTTCCCCCGAAGTATGCATGGAGCATGAGCCTTCAGCAGTAAAGCCTGTTAAGTGCTCAATTCCAAAAGATAAGGTGAGCAGCCTAAAGCCTTCTATTAACTCCTTAAAAGCTAAGAGACTTTCTAACTGCTATACTATTCCTCAGAGAAGGAAGGACACTGCCTTGACTAAAGTCTTAGAAATCCTGAAGGGATTAAAGCCAGATAGTTTTGAGTCTGAATCCTGTGCCTCTCAAGCAGACTCTGACCTGGAGAGTATGGAAATAGAGATGCCTGGTTTAATAGAGGAGAATTCTGATGTGGAAATGGAATGTTCGGTAGCCTCTAGGCAGTGAGAAAGGCTAGAACATTTGCAGAAGCTTTAAACCTGGTAGCTGTTTCTTCAAGAGAGCACGGCTGGGAAATATGCAAATAAGGTTCCTGAAGTTGTAAGCCATAGCAGAGTGTGTGAGCATTTGTATGCTAGAAAGTGGGAAGCCTGAGATACAGCAAGCTGAAGGAATTACTTGGTGAAAGGAAAGAAAAACCAATGTGTAACAGAGGTTTGCCTGCTTGGAAATGTAACAACTTCTGTTTGTTTTAAAGCTATGAAAGAAGATGGGGGTTTTTTTCTGATTCTTTTTGCACCGGAGTTTCAGTGCTGTGTTTGGTTATAGTATGAGGAAATACTGTGTTTTCATTTAAGTGCCAAAGCTGAAGAGAAGCAAGTTTGCCTTTGTTTGATGGTGTTGGAAAATATCCTTACCTTATCCTGATATTTGGAATCTTTAAAGTTCCTTTGGCTGAAAATAATAAAAATCCTGTGTGCCTATAATTACCATCTCGGCTGGATTATTACACAACTACAAGAAAATAGGCACTTAGAACAAATAAATATATTGACTGCCCGTTCCCAAGCCTCAGGCAACCGCCTGGGCAAGGGAGGCGGTGACAGTACCGGTACCAGTACCGTTGAAGTGTCTGACGTGGTTCCGAGGGTGTCGATGCCGCATGGAGAGCCGCCAGACTGCGTTCAATAGCCAGGAACCTCTGGTCTATCGATGCTGCTGATGCCTGGATGTCGGTACTGGAAAAAACAGCCGGTACCCCAGAGCATGGCACCAGTAGTTCTGCCAAGGTTGAGGCCTCGAACGTCCTGGAGCCCCGATAATGCTTTGGAAGCCGAAGCCTCCCGCTAGGGCAATTTTGCCGGTGCAGAATCCTCAAGGGCAACGCCAGACGCATCTCGATGCTTAGAAGGAGATCTACCCTTTGAGGACCGGCTAGACTTGTGTTTAGTTACCTGAGATCCATGGGAGGAAGAGGAAGCCCTGGAAGACGTCGATGCCACCGAGGCTGCATCGGAGGGAAACAGGGTACTGAGCTTAGCAGCTCAGTTCTGCCAACCTCTTTTGGACATCATGGCACAGGCCATACATTCCGTGATGGAGTGGTCAGGACCTAAACATTTAAGACACCACTCATGGGTGTCAGTGACGGAGATGGTACTGCCACACTTGGTGCACTTTTTGAAACCCAAAGCAGGTTTTTCCATTGTGGAGGAATTTTGGGCCTAGGGCCCAAAATGGCACGTGCATGTGGAAAAAAGAACTAAGTATATATATATATTTTTTTTTTTTTAAAGAAAAGAAAAAAAGAAAGAAGAACCGGCGGTACCGGTAAAGCGTCGAGGAAGGCAGACGGGACCACAAAAAAGAAGGGAATAAGGAAAAATTTCTGCAGTGACAGGAACAACGACCTGCTGGCTCCGCGGAAAACAAAGAACTGGAGAGAGTTGGGAAAGGCGGGAAGGCAGCACGCAAGCGCTGTGGGATGCTCCCAAAAGCTTTCTAATTAGACGCTGGGGAGCGTTCCCGCGCAGGCTCCGTCGGTACCGACGATACCCTATATGTGAAGACTACATTCCTGCTTGTTCCTGGAGATTCCTTAAAAGCGAGGAAATCTACTAGTCAGATCACTGACTTGATAGGAGAGGATGATGAATTCATAACACAGGACAGTGATAACCATAGCTATCTCAGAGGGGTTCAAAAACGTATTTCAAAATATAGTTTGCACAACATTAAACCCAGAGCTGCAGAACTGATTAGATAGAGAGATACATTTGGATTAAATTTTACAAGCAATCAAGCAGGTGCCAATAAGTAAAGTTTCTGGCCCTACCGGGCTTTCTTTGGAATTTAACAAAGCACTGGGTCTGCAAATAGCTCCATGGATGAGATGTCTTTCTGAGGAATATCTTAAGCAAGGGGCCTCCACAAGCTCTTTTGTGGAACGTCTATAGTAGTTCATGAGTAACCGGGATAGGATCCACATACGGTAGAAAATTACTGACCAATTTCTCTATTAAATACCGATTATAAAATATGTGCAAAAGTGTTAGCAGTTAGATTATCCAAGGTAATCCCAAGGTTAATACACACTGATCAGTGTGGATTTGTTGATGGGCATTCTACGACCGACAATGCACGACTATTGTATAATATCTCATTGGTTAAGCATGATACAGAATTGCCCTCAGTAGCGTTGTCCTTGGATACTGAAAAAGCGTTTGATAGGCTGAATGGTCTTTTCTCTTCCAGTCCATGGAGTGGGCTCACACTTCATCAACATGATTAAGCTGCTATGCTCTTGCCCCAAAGCAAGGATATGTGCAAATTCAAATATTTCTGCAGGACTTCAATTAGGTAAAGGTACTTGGCAGGGATGCCTATTATCCCTTTTATTATTCAATCTTGAATTACAGCCCTTTACACTACTACAGCCCATGTATCACTGGGGTAGAGGTTAAGGGGTAGCAATACACACTATCTGCTTATGCGGATGATTTGCTGCATCTCATGGATCGTTATTTTATTCCGCATGTGCTAAATCTAATTAAAAGCTACTCACGATTATCAGGGTATAAAATTAATTGGGATACATCATCTGTGTTCCTATTGAGTAAGTATGTTTTTAAGGAAGATATGTCAGTGTTTCTATTTCACTAGCAAGGGGCTGCTATAAAATATGGGGTATGGTATTGCTCCACTATTGAAGAAACAATTATTAAAATTCTTTGGAATGTTTGAATTTGGTAAAGAACCTTACCACTAAGTGGTTGCCCCTTTATATGTCTTCGTGGGCTCGTACTGAGGTGATCTAAATGATGATAGTGCTTAAAATATTGAGTATGTTGCCATTAACATTTCCTAATTCTTTCTATAAAAAGCTTGAGCAGGGTTTAGTGCAGTTTTTATAGCGACAGCAACCTCTCCGTATTGCTACTTGCAAAGCTGAAACTCAGAAAGGAAGCGGGTGGTGTCCAATTCCCAGATTTTAAAAAGTATCATTATTCATTTAAGCTTAAACAAGGTTTCAAATGGGTTGGAGATTATAATGAGGACAGGCCATCTGGCTCTCCTTTTAAGAGCAGCTAGTATCTCAGATTTCTTTAAAGCTTCTTATTGGGATGTTTTCAGAGAAAATTGCTTATTTTATTTATTTATTTATTTTTTTATTTTAGCTATATTTATATCCCGCTTTTCACCAGGTCAAAGCGGTCAATTGGGGGATACATTTAACACGAGGGGATATGGGACACATACGCTAATACTTACAGGGAACATGGGCAATGGAGGGTTAAGTGGCTTGCCCAAGACCACAAGGAGTGTCTATAGGACTAGAAATCCCAGTCCCTCCGGCCTGAGATTGCTGTCCCCAGGTGGGACTTGAACCCCCGGCCCTCCGGCCTGAAGTACCTTGTCCTAACCACTAGACCACTCCTCCCTTATAAATCACCTATAGTACACAACACAACAGGCATTCTATGAGCTGTCTCAATTGCTCCAGGAGGATAATCCTTCTTCACAAGGACTACCCTTGTGGCATAATCCCAACCTTTAAGATTCAGAAAGAGGTAATCAATTGGCAGCTGTGACAAGATAAAGATTTATGGACATTAGGTCAGCTCTGGTCTTATAATGCTATGCAGCCTTTTGCTGAACTGCAACAAGAATTTGGTTTAACCACTAAACATTATTTTCAATGGCTTCAATTGTGTCACTGTATTTTAAAGTCGGGAATTGATTTCCAGAATCTCAATGAAGAATGGCTATTAGGAACAATGTGTAGTGTCATGGTGGTCTCTTCAATTGCTGCTTTAAAATTTTATCCCATACTCAGACATAAGGCCAGCAGTTTCTATGCTGGCACACAAAAGGTATGAGATAAGGAAGTGGGCATGTCATGATCATGCAAGCAGTGGTATACTTTTTGGAGCACCTTAATCCGCATTTCAAAATCTGCTCCTCTTACGCAGTCTATGCACTAACTGAAGGAGAGGGGGGGGGGGGGGCTTGGAAGTTCCAGACTTGCAGGCCTATGACAATTCTGCTCTGGTACCTCCACTCGGTGTTCTGTTTACTTCAAGATGAGCTTAAAGTTGAAGAATCCTTCTCACACATTTAGTGGGAAGGAC
Organism: Ichthyophis bannanicus; assembly: GCA_033557465.1. NCBI lineage: Eukaryota > Metazoa > Chordata > Amphibia > Gymnophiona > Ichthyophiidae > Ichthyophis > Ichthyophis bannanicus. The sequence goes on from CM066035.1 coordinate 431,521,319, forward strand.
AGGATGGCTAAGAACATAAGAAATGCCATACTGGGTCAGACCAAGGCCCATCAAGCCTAGTATCCTGTTTCTAACAGTGGCCAATCCAGGTCACAAGTCCCTGGCAGGTACCCAAAGTCCACAGTTTCCACAATGCTCATCCTGGGGTAAGCAGCGGATTTTCCGGGTCCTCTTTAATAATGGTGTATGGACCTTTCCTCCAGGAACTTGTCCAAAACTTTTTTAAAATCAGCTACACTAACAGCTTTTACTACAAATTCCACTTCAAAAATCTCTTTAATCCTGCAATATTCCTCCAAAAAACTACAATTTTTTAGACAACTCCAATAAATCTCTTCAAGCTGCAATATTCCTCCAAAAAACTACAATTTTTTAGACAACTCCACCATATATGATAAAAGGGTCCGATTATCCTCACATACACTCCAACAATGATTCAGCACAGATGGAAACATTTTATTCAGCCTATCTGGGGATAGATACCAACACAAGTATTTTATAGCAATTTTCCCTCATGGCTATAGACAAAGATGTGTGCCTAATATGATCAAAAATCTTTTTCCACTGTTCCTCCTCTACTTCCCTCCCCCAAATCCCTCGCCCATGCCCCCATATAGTTACATTTGACAAATTTGAAGGCTCTTATAGTCTTGTAAAGAGCTGACACTACACCCCTGAATTTTTTCCTTCCATACTATATCGTCTCTAGATCTAAGAACCATTCTCGGAATTTCGCTCTCCACGATCTACCCTGAAGAAAATGAATCACCTGTGCATTGTGGAAGCAATCTGCATCTTTTAAAGCAAACGCTTCTTTGAGATCAGCAAAATCCACAAAGTCTTCGCCATTCCCAACTAGAAAAAATGCCACAAACCTTTCCTCTCCCAATGGGAAAACATCCCTTCCGGGTGGAAATCTCTCAGTGTAACGTATGGTCTGCAGCAAGGAAAAGGTCCCATGCGGGTTCTCAGCTTTATGCATCTTGTCCCAAATCACAAAAAAATGCTCCGCAAATGGGTTAAAGCCCCCCATTCCCAACCTTCGCATCTCTTTGCTAGTCCAGGGGAGGTACCATAGCCCAAGTACGGGTAGCCCTCCTGTTCAAGGAGGGCGAAAGTTCTTCTATTTTCTGTCCTCTCGCCAACTGAAACGCAGCTAAGCTGTCTAGTAATAGGCCTGCAAGTCTGGAACTTCCAAGCCCCCCTCTCCTTCAGTTAGTGCATAGCCATGCAGGAATCATAGTAACATAGTAAATGACGGCATATAAAGACCAGTATGGTCCATCTAGTCTGCCCAGTATGATGCCAAGAGTAGGTGCACCTGCCGCTCCGTACAGGCAACCCCTCCCCATGTCTCTGCTCAGGGGGTAAACCCACCACTCCATGGAGGACACCCCTATTTGTTGAGAAATTAGATGGCTCCGTTTATTTGGATTTTATCCTGTTGCTGTAAAGGGATCCACTGTGTCTGTCCCATGCCATTTTGAATTCCGTCACCGTGTTTGCCCCCACCACTTCCATCGGGAGGGCGTTCCAAGCATCCACCACCCTTTCTGTGAAAAAGTATTTCCTGACATTGCCTTTCAATTTACCCCCTTGCAGCTTCATGAATCCTTAGGTAACCTCTTTTTCAAAATAAATTGAAACACTTTCCTTTTGAAATTTCGCAGCCCATCCATAAGGATGGCTACTGGCAAAGCTTGAAAAAGGTAGAGCAGCTTTGACAAGAAATTCATCTTCATCACAGCCACCCTTCCCAACACAGACATCTTTCCCTCTTGACATTTATTTAGATCTGCAATCAGCCTTAAACAGTGAAGTCTCCTATAATCAGACGTTATTCTCACCCCCAAGAATTTGACATTAGTCACCCATCTAAATGGCTAATCCCTCATGAAAGCTGCCACCTGCTCCCCCCTCCCTAAGTTTATATTCAAGGTTTATCCATATTCATTCTAAAACCTGACGCTCATCCATACAGGCAAGGATTTACCCAGGTCAATCAGGGACAACACAAGGTCATCTGCAATGAGTGAGATCACATGTTTCCCTCCCACCAAAAGCCCTTTAATATTTTCACTCGCCTAAATAACCTGTGCCAAATGCATAAAGTGGACTATGGACACCTCTGATGCATTCCTCGAACCAATGGAAAGATGTTCAAGTAGCTCCCATTAACTTTAACTCTAGCCCTAGGATCCTAGTAGAGGGCCTGAATTATCTAAAGGCCATTTTCCTCATAACTGCGAATAAAAAATTCCATTGCACCCTATCAAATGCTTTCTCAGCACCAATGGAGAGCAACATGGCCTCTCCCCCTGCTGTCATTGCACTGACCATACTATACTTATCACTCTCTTTACACTATCAGTAGCCTGCCTCCCATAGATAAACTCCATCTGGTCAATAATAATCAGACTTGGTATCCACCATGCTAATCTCTTAGCTAAGGCTTTTGCCAATATTTTAACGTCGACATTTAATAAAGAGATTGGATGATAGGACCTAAAGAAAGGATCCCTCCCTGCCTTAAGGGTAACTGTGATGCCTGCCATCAGCATTTCAGGGTACAATCTACTCTCCTGCAATATGATTGAACATTCACCCTATCATCCCCAGCGTCTCTCTCTCAAATACCTTGTAGAAGCTGACAGTCAGGCCATCCAATCCAGGTAGCATCCCCCTGGGCAGATCCTTAATTACCTGGCTCAGTTCTACTTGAGTGAGCCCTGCCTTCAGACTTTTCCTAGCTTTAGCCTCCAGCTGCCAAAGCGATATTGCTTCTAGATAATTATCCTCCTCCAAAGAGGAGAGCCCCTCTTGCCTATTATGTAACTCCCGATAAAACTCTAGAAATTATTGCCTTATTTGTGTATCTTTGGTGACCACTCCACCCTTTGGATATTGAATACGCCGAATAGCATTGTGGGTGGTTTTCTCCAGCAGTTTCTTGGTCTACAGCCTATTAGCTTAATTACTAAATTCATAGTAGCGATGCCTCACCAACTGCAATCCAAAGGCTATGCTCTCTAATTGCAACTCCTGCAGCTCCATACACAAATGAGTTAATTGTATCAACATTTGTTTGGATCCCGTTCACTGATGTTCTCCTGCCAGGATCTTAATGGCTTCCTATAGCTGCTGTTCCTTCTTTTGTTTCTGCTTTTTAAATTTTGATGCCCACATTAAAAAGCTCCCAATTACTACCTTCATCCTATCCCATAAGATCACATCACTAACTGTCCCTTTATCATTCAGATCCCAATAATCCCTAAGGACCTTCCTCACATCCCAAATAACTATATCTCTATGAAGCAGACTCTCATTAAGTCGTCAAACGCAGGTACCCTGTCCCTCCCCTCTTACACTTTATCCAAACTGAAGCATGGTCAGACATGTTATATCTTATGCAGTCACACTCTGAATATATTACATCCAGTTGCAGTCCATCAGGATCAAATTGATTCTACTATAACTGGTGGGGGTGAGAGTAAAACGTAAAATCATGTTCCATCAGGTGTTCCGTTCTCCAAACACCTACTAGGTGAAACTGCTTCATCATACCCTTTAATATTTTGCAGGCCCCCCCCCACCTCCCATATACCCCCCTCCCTAGCTTGCCTATCGATTCGAGGGTCCAAAACTAGATCAAAATGTCCCCCCATCCAATATAGCCCTTCTGTACCTAACTATCCAAAGTATTGCTAACCACCCTCCAAAAAGAAACTTGCCCCTAATTTGGACCAGTGTAACATCCTTTCCTTCCATTCCCACCCCCCCCCCCCCAACCCCAGATCATCTAAATCTTCCCTTCCAAAAGGGCAACCCTTCCACGGTAGAACAGCTACTCCTGTTTTCTTTTTCCCCAACATATTTGAGCTGAAATATTCCTGCGGTAATTGAGCCCTTCAAAGAAAGGACTCATCTTTAGGAATAAATGTCTCTTGCAAAAAAATATCCCATCACAAACGTTTAACCACCTGAAACAATTGCTGTTGCTTGCCTGGTGTATTTAACCGCTTAACATTGTTCCCAAACACATCAATTCACCACAGTATCAGGCAAAGAATCCAGAACACAGTACCATTGCCCTGAATCACCTCCATCTCCCCCCTTTCAACTCCTGCAACCTCCAACTGTCATTCCCCTAATTTATTTATTTCTTCTATACCGCCCCTTCCAGAGATCAGGGGCGGTTTACATGGAACAATTCAACAACTTGTGTATACTTTTGTATACGTTACATTGAACAGAAAAACTTTTTAACTTATTTACATGGAACAATGTATACAATACATAGAGTAGATAAACATTCTAGTTTTTTTTACAAATGTTGACAGGTGTAGAAGCCTGTCTGAACTATTTACATAATGGGAAATTGCATTGTGAAGGAGTGACAACTCTTCTCAACCACCCCCCCCCCCTACACTCCACCCATAAGCTCCACAAAGCGCACCCATCCATGTGTTTCACTCTGCATCCCCACCCCTACTAAAGAGGTGCTCCCCAACAAACATTCTCTATTAAACATCTTAACAAGAACTGTAGCGAACATTCACCCCTTTCCAAACCCAATAAGCCTATCTACTTGCCCATCGCAGGGACCCAGATTTCCTCTCCCCTCTTCGCTCAACCCCACAAATACTAGCAGACTTCATACTCTCCTAATCGCATTCACCACACACCTCTAAGCTCACTACCGCCCCCCCCCCCCTTCCCCAATAAACAAAATAAATCTTAGAAGGAGAAAATCTCCCTCCTAACACAAAGGTACATGAATATCCCCAATCCTTTCCAATCCACCCCCCCCTCCCCAATCATTCACCACTAGCCCAAGTCGCCCTCCTCATCCTTAAGGCACAAGCCACCCCACCTCACAAGCCAGAAGAAAAGGAAAGAAGGCATGGAAGAGCCCTGGGCAAGTTAACTTGCCCAGCAAGGAAGGAAGCACAATTTTTACAGCCAAAGCCACACAGTCATTTCACTCCCTTGTCCTTTGCTACATCAGCAGTTGAACATTGAGATGGTCTCTTAAGGCGCTTGCCCTTGGCTGTCATTCTGCCATTTCAGGTCAGCTTGATTTCCTTCAACAGTCTCTTTCATCTTCCAGTACACCCCCCAAAGTCCTTTAAAGCCTGACAAACTTCCTCCACTATCTTGATCCTCTTTGAGACTCCCTTGGCCATAAATAACAGGCTAAAGTAATATAGTCACTTATAATGCACTTCTTGCGTCTCAGAAATGCAGTCACTTTGAGTGCTCAGTGGTGCTGCAATGTTCCCGAGGACAGGCAACTGTAAACTTCAGTAGCACAGTTCTCCCACTTAAACGGAGTTTGTTTCCATGCTGCCCAGAGCAACCTCTCCTTCACCACATAGGACTGAAGATATACCACCATAACTCTCGGTCTCCCTTCTAGAATGGGACCCAAACTTTGATGCTCTCAATCTACATGTAACGATGGTGCCTGCTACACAATTCCAACTGCAGCCTCCGGACCCTGACAATTGTGTCTCTGCATAGCTGACACAATCGTTATAACCATCCTCCTCTGGGAGCCCCTGAATACGCAACTTACTGCGGCAGAATCGATCTTCTAAATCTTACAGTTTTTCTTGAAACAGCTCCTGCTACCTTTATTAGCAAATCCCAATTACCGCTTACCACCTCAATAGACTCTGCATGACCTTCTACATCAGGGGTCTCAAACTCAAATTGCTTTGAGGGCCAAATGAGGACTTGTAAAGTAACCCGCGGGCCGCATAAGATGTGGGGCCTCATTTGCATAAATATTTGCATAATGTTACCATACAAAGCGCAGACGTTAATGATGCACATTTCCCAGAGCTGACATATTCCAGTTAATTAATTCAAAATAGATATTTTTCTACCTTTTGTGCATTTTTTTCAGTTGTAATTGTTCCAGCCACTTTCTTCTGGTTTCTTCGTGTCTTCTGCTAACTCTCCATCGTCTGCTGTCCATAGGTTCTCTCTTCTAGTTTTTTTTCCATTCTCTCTCTACATCTGCTTTAACATACTAATCTTTCTCCTTTTGCTCCTTCCTCATTCCTATTTCATCCACTCAAATTTTACCCCTCCATCCTCAATCACCACTTACTCTCCTAATACCCGGTCAATTGTAGATTTTTCTTCCCTCCCACACAAAATATTTTTCCCCTCTCCATTTCACTCTCCCAGCCCCATCCCATTCTAAACCTCCCCCAACATCAGCTCCCTTCTAGTTCCAGCCCCACCCAGTATCCACTCCCTTCTAGTCCCCGCATCAGCCCATTTCCAGTCCTAGCCCCCCATCAGCCCATTTCCAGTCCTAGCTCCCCCACACTAAGCCCATTTCCAGTCCTAGCAACCCCCCCAGTCCATTACCATTTCTAGCCCCCCATAGCCCATTACCAGTCCTAAGCCCCCCAACAGCCCACTTCCAATCCTAACCCTATCACCCCATTTTCATTCTTAGCCCCCCCATAGCCCATTACCAGTCCTAACCCACCAATCAGCCCACCTCCAGCCCTAACCCCCATCTGCCCATTTCCAGTCCAAGCCCCCACCATAGCCCATTACCAGTCCTAACCCCCCCCCCCGCTGCCATTAGCCCACTTCCAGTCCTAACACCCAATTACCCCATTTCAGTCTTAGCCGCTCCATAGCTCATTACCAGTCCTAACTCCCCCCATCAGCCCACCTCCAGTCCTTCCTAACCCCCATCAGCCCATTTCCAGTCCTAACCCCCCCCCCCCATCAGCCCAAGTAAATAAAATAAAATAAAAAAACCCTGGCTTCTGCTGCTGCCACCATGGCAGCGGTAGAATCATCTGTCAATTAAAAAAAAACTGGCTTCTGCTGCTGCAGCCGTGGCAACGGCAGAATCAGCTGTCCAGCGGCCCCTTCTCCTCTGCCCGGAAGAACCCTGAGTATGCTCCATCCATGGGGGCTTTTCAAGCCGCAAAGAGTATTTCCCTCTCGCGCGGCTTAAGCGTATTCACTTTTCAAGCCGCGCAAGAGAGAAATACTCTCTTCGCGGCTTGAAAAGCCCGCCGCGGATGGAGCAGACTCAGGGCTTTTCCGGGCAGAGGGGAAGGGGCCACGGAACAGCTGATTCTGCCGCTGCCACGGCTGCAGCAGCAGAAGCCAGTTTTTTTTTTTAATTGACAGCTGATTCTGCTGCTGCCACGGCGGCAGCAGGAGAAGCCAGGGGGGGGGGGTTTGTTTCCCTCCGTCACGGGCTGCACAAAGCACTCTCACGGGCCGCGTGTTTGAGACCCCGGTTCTACATAGTTCTCCACCTCCTCCAGTCTCACTTTAAGATTCACCAAATCCTGATGGAGCATTGCCATTGCTTCCTTAAGGTCCATTTTAACTGACACGATTTCCAATTTCATCTTTCAACTCGTTTTTCAACTCAACCAGCCATTTTCACAGGGTTTCTAACCCGCTACTGAAATCAGGGCCTAGCTCATCCTGTAGTTCTGAACCTCCCAATCTCTTCTCCGCCATATTTCCACTCTTGTTGCAGCATAGCTCAACTCATGCTGCACATATAGAGAGCAGAACTCCTTAATTTTTTCCTGACCGATACCTTCGGTGTTCCCAATCCACCGGAAAGCCCGCGGGAGAGATAGAAGTGATCTTAGGTTGACTGGCTAATCTACTGAAGAGAGCTTTAAACTAGATTCGCTGGGGATGGGTGAAGAAAGCCCCCAGGTAGGTGAAAGCCCCCAGGCAGGTAATACATTAAATACCTTTATGGAAATGGGTAACGGGGTTACATATGGAAAGCAGTGTGTAAAAATGCCCGTAGCATGGGAAATAAGATCCCTGATGTTGAAGCTTTGGTGGGAGTGGTTGACTTGGATTTAGTGGCAGTTACAGAAACATGGTTCACAGAAAACCATGATTGGGATGTAACTATACCTGGCTATACTTTATTCAGAAAGGACAGGGTAGGAAGAAGGGGAGGAGGAGTGGCACTATATGTAAAAAATACTATTAAAGCTTTGGAATTACAGAGCTTAAAAGGGAGAGAGGAGGCATTGTGGGTTAAACTAGAAAGAGGGAAACAGCAATCTGTTTGCATTGGTGATATACAGACCTCCCTCACAAGAGGAAGAGGTGGACAGAGAGTTAATTGAAGACATACGCAGCATTGCTAGGAAAGGGGAAGTGCTACTGATAGGAGATTTCAATATGCCAGATGTTGATTGACACATTCCTGCTGCAGTATCATCTAGAAGTAAGGAGATCCTGGATTCTCTACAGGGAGAACTATTCAGGCAATTGGTAACAGACCCCACACGTGAAGGGGCCATACTGGACTTGGTGCTTACCAATTGTGAAAGTGTTTCTGATGTTGTAGTGGGAGATCATTTTGCATCCAGTGATCACCAGATGGTGTGGTTCAGTATTAGGACTAGGGCTGTTACAATCCATTCAAAGGTAAGGATCTTAGACTTTAGGAAGACTAACTTTGCCAAGATGGGCCAATACCTCAGGAAGTCGTTAGTGGGATGGGAACAGCTGGGGGATGTAGAAAAACAGTGGGCAAAACTGAAAGGGGTTATTTTAAGGGCAACCAACTTTTTTGTTAAAATGGTAAATAAAGGTAAAAGGAAAAGGAGACCGCTATGGTTTTCGAAAGAAGTAGCTGAAAAAGTGAAGAAAAAGAGGGAGGCTTTCATGAAATACAAGAGATCACAGAGAGAGGAAGACAGGCATTTGTATTTGGAAAAACTTAGAGAAGCTAGCAAAGTAGTCAGGAAGGCAAAGATTCAAAAGGAGGAGGAAATAGCCAATGCAATAAAATGGGGGATAAGACATCTTTCAGATATATTAGTGAGAAGAGGAAGGGCAAAAGTGGTACTGTCAGACTCAAGGGTACAGGGGAGGAATATGTAGAAGCTGATAAGGATAAAGCGGAATTGCTTAACAAATCTTTCTGTTCTGTGTTCACAGATGAAGAACCAGGAGCAGGACCTCAGAAAACACCCACAAACAGGAACAGAAGCGAGGGACATCTTGAACAATTTTCAGAAGACTGTGTTCGTGAGACACTAGCTCAACTTAAAGTAGACAAAGCGATGGGACCGGATGGGATACACCCTAGAATACTGAGGGAACGTGGGGACATTCTAGCAGCTCCACTGACTGACCTTTTCAATGCCTCGTTGGAGTGGTGCCAAAGGACTGGAGAGAGGCTCATGTGGTGCCTTTACACAAAAGCGGACGTAAGGATCTGGTTGAAAACTACAGGCCGGTTAGTTTAAATTCGGTGGTGAGTAAATTATTGGAAACGCTGCTGAAAGAGAAAATAGTGAGGTTTCTGAAATCCAGCGGATTACAGGATCCGAGGCAGCATGGATTCATCAGAGGCAGGTCTTGTCAGACAAATCTGATTGATTTCTTTGACTGGGTGAACAGGGAGTGGACCGAGGGAGAGCCCTAGATGTGGTGTATTTAGATTTCAGTAAAACCTTTGACACTGTTCCTCACAAGCGACTCATAAACAAACTGAGCACCCTAGGGATGGACCCTAAAGTTACTGCTTGGGTTAGAAATTGGTTGGGTGGGAGGCGACAAAGAGTACAAGTAAATGGAGCTCACTCTGAGGAGAAGGATGTTACCAGTGGTGTGCCCCAGGGATCTGTCCTTGGTCCGATTCTTTTTAACATCTTTGTTAGTGATATAGCGGAAGGGCTGTCGGGTAAGGTTTGCCTCTTTGCGGATGATACCAAAATCTGCAATAGAGTAGACACCCAGGAAGGTGTAGATAATATGAGGAGGGATCGAGCTAAGCTTGAAAAATGGTCTAGAATCTGGCAGCTGGGATTTAATGTTAAAAAATATAAGTTCATGCATTTGGGCTGCAGCAATCCAAGGGAGCAATACAGTATAGGGGGTGAAGTACTTTTGTCCACTAAAGAGCGGGACCTAGGCGTGGTTGTGTCTGATGATCTTAAAGTAGCTAAACAGGTAGAAAAGGCAACTGCAAAAGCTAGAAGGATGCTTGGGTGCACACGGAGAGAAATGGCTAGCAGAAAAAAGGAGGTGATAATGCCTCTGTATAAGTCTTTGGTGCGACCTCATTTGGAGTATAGTGTGCAATTCTGGAGACCGCACCTTCAAAAGGATGTGAACAGGATGGAGTTGGTACAGAGGGTGGCTACTAAAATGATTAGTGTCTTCATTATAAAGCAGATGAGGAAAGACTGAAGGATCTTAATATGTACACCTTAGAGGAAAGGCGGGATAGAGGTGATATTATTGAGATGTTTAAATACCTCCGTGGCATAAATGTTCAGGGAGAGAGCCTCTTTCAATTGAAAGCAAGTTCTGCTACGAGGGGACATGGGATGAGGGTGAAGGGAGATAGATTCAGGAGTGATATGCGGAAATATTTCTTTACGGAAAGAGTGGTGGATCCGTGGAATAGTCTCCCAGTGGAGATGGTAGAGATGAGGACAGTAACTGAATTCAAAAAAGCATGGGACAAACACAGAGGATCTCTAAAGGTAAAAAGGGGACTACTGTAGTTGTTGATATGGAAGGACAGACTAGATAGGCCATGTGGTCTTTTTCTGTCGTCATATTTCTATGTTTCTATGCTTTATTTCAATGCTAAAACAGGACTGACAGAGCTCCACTAATGTCTGTCCATCTTCCTTCGCTGACATCACTTCCCTCCAAACTCTCAGTTTTGATGGACCGCAAGTAATTGGTGCAGTTCCTGGCAGTTTTGATTCTGATTCAACTGAATCCATCTTTGGAGCCAAGCTGGGGATACTCAGACGTTTCAGTGTTCTAAGCTCATACACTGAGAAGCCAATATAATAAAGTGTGAAGGCTTAGTGCAGAGATTAGCATCGGTTCTGTACACAGTTTCGGCATTATTATGGCCAACCTATGCAGAAAGCAGTTAAGTGCACATAATAAATCTGCACAAAGACCTGTGTAGTCATCTTTTCACTTTTCATTTACGTCCAATAGAAGTGAAAATAAAGCGTAGTTAACTCATCTGTAACAGGTGTTCTCCAGGGACAGCAGGAATCAGTCCTCACATATGGGTGACGTTGGAAATGATAGAGTCCGCGTGGAAGCATCCCCCCAGCTTTCAAATAAAGCCTTTGGAGGGGGAACCATGCATGTATGGTCCTTTTCCCACCCCAAGGATGCCATCATGCCTCAATCTAATGCAATAGCCAAGATGACAAAAAGAAAGAAGCAACTCCAAGGGGAGGAAGGAAGGATTGTGAGGACTGATTTCTGCTGTCCCAGGAGAACACCTTTTACAGGTGAGTTTATGCTTTCTCTGGATACAAGCAGGAAGTCAATCCTCACATATGGGAATCTGCAGCTACAGGCTACCAAGAACCTGTACAAAATGCCACGGGTGATCAAAGAAGGTGACTTGTGAGCTCTAGCAGTTGAGTCCCAACTGAGAGACTCTTGCAAGACCCAAGTGTCCAGGGGGGAACCAGCACTCCAGTAGTCTGAACACAGACGGGTCAGAGGGCAGGAGTTGCCTACACTCTGAAGAGATTATGGAGCACGGCCTGGCCAAAGGCGCTGTCAAGTCAGAACTCCCTCTTCAGACAGTAGTGAGCTGCGAAGGTATGGACTGAAAACCAAGTGGCGACCCAGCAGATTTCCTTCACAGGTTCAGAACACAGATTTGCTAGAGAGGCAGCCATGGCTCTGACATGGTGCACCATGACCTGGTGGTCTAGTGAGATCCCAGCCTGGTCATAGGCAAGGGCAATGCAGTATGCCACCCAAGTAGACAGAGTTTGCTTGGTTACTGGAAGCTCCAGTCGACTGGGGTCATAGGAGACAAAGAGCTGAAGAGCTTTGCGGTAGACCAGAGTTGGCTGCAGATAGAAGGACAGGGCCCTCTTACAATCCAGAGTATAGAGAACGGTCTCCGCCTTGCCAACATGAGGACTCGGGAAGAAGATGGGGAGCACCACCTCCTGATTAAGATGGAAGGGAGACACCACCTTTGGCAGAAACCTGGGGTGTGTGAGGAGCACCACCCTGTTCATGCAGAAGCTTGTGTAGGGCGGCTCTGCCATCACAGCCTGGAGCTCGCTGACCCTGCAAGCCATCGTGAGGGCCACTAGAAAGACAACCTTCCAGGAGAGGTACCAAAGGTGGCAAATAGCTAAGGGCTCAAAGAGCGGATTAGTGAGCTATAAGAACATGACACTGAAATCCCACTTCGCAGCTGGTGGGTGGCGGACAGGGGGCTTTGACAACATAAGGCCGCGCAGGAAACCAAAGAAAAGGGGTTGAGCAGAGAGGGGTTTGCCCACAAGGATCTGTGCAAGTTACTCACTAATCATGGTGTTTAAGAGATCCTTTTGAGGTGAGAGGCCTAAGAAGGTTCAAGGCATTTGTGGTTGGGCCTCATGATGATACTTCCTCGGGTTCTTCTTGGCCTACTTTCCCCTGCCTATTCATGTCTCTGCCGAGGCATAAATATACAAGGTTCATGTTCTTCAGGCCTTGGGGGTCCTCGAGGAGTCTTAAAGCAGTCAGAATTCCGGTGGCCCAGATCATCACACTTGGAGCAGCACATTTATTGCCTTTCCCAAGGCTGTAGACTCACCTTCTGTCTCTCTCTCTCACTCTCTGCTTCTTATTTTTTTTCCAAACCGCCCCTGGATCATTGCTGACAAGCAAGACCTTGGTTTGGGGTTGTTTTTTTTTTTTTTCCAATGAACTGAAGTTAATGTTATTGTTTTATTTGTCTACTAACTTTACAAATATTCTCATATTTCCTGGGAACTAAGCTCCATCTTTCCACTAAATGTGATCTATGTGCTTGGGAACAAAGCAATTTCAGATCAGCCTCTTTCCAAAATTCTATAATTTCTGTGTATACTGAACTTCTACATAATGTATTGCTACAAGTATTTTGGTAACATAAGTGCAAGTGTGTAAACTAAAGAAAATTCGTATGTCATAGTGCTACAATATACTGTATTCCTAAAACTGAAATGTTAAAAACTTTCAAAACAAAGTACAATTTTTTTCTCTGGACCCCAACACATAAAATTCAAATACAGAACAGATGAATTTATCCTAAAATCCAATATTGTAATAAATTAAACTGGAAAGATCAATATAGCCAGCACCCATGGTGCTACTGTCCTGTTCATCAGCCATCCGCACCAAGCTAAACAATGCAAAGTAATTAAATTAAATCTTACAGTTCAGGAAACAGACATTCAAATAACATGAAAATGCAAAAAGGTGAATTCAGAATCATACTTTGTCACATTTAAATTAAAACCTTATACATAATACTTGAGACTGGTATCAAACTGATCTGAAACAATGAAATTATGTTAAAGCAATTTGCTTAGAGTAACAGTTCAACCTTGATGTTATCTCAAACACAAATAGCAAAGTAAACAGCAGGCTCTCTTGTGTCCAGATTCCTTCAGGCAAAAATGCAGATTACTATATAGTTGAACAAGAGAGAGAAAAGTCCTAAATATTAAGAGTTTAAAAAGAAAAAGTTGCTTGAGAATTGTCACTAATTGTGATTGCTATTAAATTCCTATAGTTACAACTCTGTGTTTTGTAATATATGAATAATTATACCCTCTATGAGGTGCTTGCCACAATATATAAAATTCTCTTTTAACTCTTTAAGTTTTCTTGATAGCATACAGTCAAAGACAAAAACAAACATATAACATATTACCTTCTTATTCACCCAAACTTTAATCGTTTTCAAGTTGCAATCTCGTAACTACTGGCTCATACAATCTCGTAATTACTGGCTCAGAATGCCCCATTGTCCTGACAGGGTTCTCAACCCCTACTTTGAAGGTCAAAGAAAAACAGAGTAGCTCCCACCAGACCTTTCTGACATCATCCCAGCCCTTGTACCATCGACTAGGGGAAGCACAGCGACAGCTGGAGAAAAAGTCTGAGATTTATTTATTTATTTATTTATATTTATTTATTACAGTTGCTTATATACCGCACTATTCGGTATCAGCGCGGTTTACAGTATAACAAAGTGACCAATACACACATTCTGTTTGGTTTTACATCGAACAGGAATATAAACTTGGATAACAGGGGCTGAACTATATACATGAACTATTTACATGAAATATGCTATATACATGAGGTAAAATTCCTATAACATTGTTGAATTGCACAATAAATGATGAATCCGTTTTGAATACTTGAGACCTTGTGAGTATGGGCTGCAAAAGGGCGGTGTTTCTTAGGTGGTGCTAACTAAATTCATCACTGGTTGGGTAGTATTGGAGGAAGAGGTGATATTTGATTGCCTTCCTGAATTGGGTCAGGTCTGCTATAGCTCGAATGTCTGGTGGGAGTGCATTCCAACATTTGGGGACGTAAAGGCTGAAGGCCCTATTTGCTGTTGTATTATTGCATTATGTCACACGTTGGCATACACCCAGCCAAGCAGATATCAGCTCTCTTAGTTTTAGGCAAAGGTAACTCCACAATACCCTTTATTCTCTCCGGATTTATTTCCTCTTTCCTTCACTTATGAGGTGTCCCAAATACTTAACCTCAAATACTTAACCTCTCTCTTCACAGATTGTAATTTTTTATTATTTTTTATTTATTTATTTTTTTCTGAACTTAGCAGGCCCAAAATATGTACCTCAAATCTACTACACTGAACCATGTGTGATCATGCAGAATTTTGCTCAACAAGTTATATAAGGGTTTGGGACCACAGGATGCTGGGTCTAGACAATCTTATTCAAATTCCTTAAATGCTGCCCATTCCACTAAAACATATGACAGGTTTTTAATTTAAACAGAAGACAAGTCAAAGCTTACAAGTGCTTTCTTAAGAAATTTCACCCTGCATAATGAACTAGACCCTCGGGGTATTTGGAGCCCACCCCTCTCCCTTGATTTCTCCACTTCAGACTTACCAGTCACATAAAGGGTTAACACCTAACAAATCCAAGCAACCAAAACAGCAGGAGGAGGGATACTTTCCTTTGTGCAAAGGAAACAACAGTATTTCATCATTAGCATCTTACAGTTCTTATCATTCTCCCCCTTTTCCTTACCGCGGTCTGTGCACAGAATTACTTAATTGCTGCAGTGCTTGCTTTTAAAGCAACGATTTCCACAATCTGGTTCACAACACCTCTGCGTTTTTCAACTCCGGGACCATTACCAGCTAGCAGAGAAACCTCTCTGCAGAGGAGGAGGTGAGACTGTTGAAATCAACAGGACGCGTCTTCGCACCTCCACTCAGCAGGAGTCACTCTACTGTGGGAAAATCCCGGCGAGCCCCAGCTGTTATTTACACCTTTACCTGTGGCCAATTCACATTTGGCCAACCTGGCCAATGAGACTCAGAGAGGAATATTGTGAAGCAGGTTAAGAGCTCTTTTAGTATTGTTATTATTCAGTACATTGCTATAGCAATGGGTGTCTAAATACAGACACACCCTTTTACATATTTCAGTGACAGTTATACCGTTGTTGAGTACAAAAGTAATTTTTTTGGTTTGTTTTTTTTCTATTTAGCTTGTCTTCTTACAATATGGCAATAAATAGACACTCTGCAAATAAATAATAATTTATGTTTTAGTATGCCGTTTAACTTTAGGTTTCTGTTCTGTCTGCCTGTCCGTAGCCTTTGAACAACAAAGAACAGGAAGGGAGGGGGAGGGAAGAGCGGAGCATGTGTCGCTCAGGCTCTACTATCTCCAGATGCAGCAGGTTACAGCACACATCGAAAAGCATCTAAAAGAATTACTTGTACTTAATTTCAGTATTTATAAAAACAACAAAGTAAACTGCTAAAAACCTAACAACTCCCTCAGTGATTAGGAGATTCGGAATCTACGGGGAGGGGCCCCGGGGGGTACAGGAGTACAACTGGAATACAAAGTCTGCTTAACAATAGATTTAAACCTAATGAAAACCGGGCTGGTCCCCTTTACCCAGGACCCCCCTTTTAGCTAAAGAAGACAGGAAAGGCTTGGAAGAATAGAGAGACAAATAAACAAACACCGCTTGTCACTTGCATTCCAGGGACTCTGAGTCATCAGTTTTACCCTCGCCAGAGACTGGGGGGGGGGGGGTCGTATAGGCACAGAGATAAACTAAGCACAGTAAACATGCTAACAGACTTCTTCAGCAGAATTAGCAAATGTCCTGTAACCTATACCAAATCAAAAAAACTCACTCTATTAAAACAAACATCATGTCCTTGATTTAAACAAACACTACGATTATTTCTTGTTTAACAAACCAACATGGTAAGTGTAACCTACACCGACAGCATATGTAAGATGCCTTTTTTAACTGCAGTTTTAAACCTTATCACAACATGTAGCTGCACACGCACTCCCGCGGATTCTGAAGCGGTCCCCTTACCTTGGGACACCTCCCCCCCCCCCATCCTCTAATGAATTCACAACAAACGCACGTCTGGCCACTTGCTTTCTGCACAGTACCCGTCACTAGCGCTATTGCTTCGGAGTACGGCAGGGGCATTTTGCCAAACTCACACAGGCACACAACGTTCACAGCAACCGCAGGTGAGAACAAAAGAAATTTAGCTTTCCCACCGCTTCCCACCCAGGGAACAGGAAAGTCCTATTTACCAATTTACCATGCTACCCAAGCACTAGGGACACCCCCCGACCCACGGGAGTATGCCAATTCTAATTTAAACCGTGCTCCCAGAGCACACCGTGCTAACAAAGCACAGGGATCCCTGGCCAACGGGAGTATCCGACACTTCTGACACCAAATGTAACGGGTCTGCTCCTTGTTGGTCACTCCAGGCCAGGGAAGTCCTGACCCCTCATCTGCGGCGTGCTGCTTCAGCTGGCTGAAATCCAGGGGAATAAAACTCACAACCGACACAGAAGGAAAGGTGTGCAAGTTTATTCCAACATTAGAAGTGCAGTCTAACTTTTATACAGTAGCAAAAACATATATACATCATAAACCCATCCCAGCAGCATAGCCCTGCACCTGATATTGCTAATTAGCAATCGTACAAACTGGTACCTGTCTCTGTGAAGATCACTGAATCTTGTCTTAGCACAACACATTCCTTCCTATCTAGGTATTCACAGATGGGCCTCATGGTCCCTTTGTATAATAAGAAACTGATTTCCCCTTACATTTGGGTCCTAGGTGCATAACTTTGAACTTGTCCACATTAAATTTCATGTGCTATTTGAATGTCCAGTCTTCCAATTTATCAAGGTCCTCTTTCAATTTTTCACAATCCTCTTGTGTTTTAACAACTTTGAATAATTATGTCTCATCTGCAAATTTGATTATCTCACTCGTTATGCCCATTTCCAGGTCATTTACAAATATGTTAAAAAGCAGAGGACCCAGCACAGATCCTTGGGATACTCCACTATTCACCTTTCTCCATTGGGAAAATTGACCATTTAGCTCTACCCTCTGCTTTCTATCTTTTTAACCAGTTCCTGATCCACAATAGTACACTGCTTCCTATCCCATGACCTTTTAATTTCGCCAAGAGTCTCATGAGGGACCTTGTCAAGGGCTTTCTGAAAATCCAGATAAACTATATTGACTGGCTCACCTTTGTCTACCTGTTTATTCACACCTTCAAAAAAAATAACAGATTAGTAAGATAAGACCTTCCTTGGCTAAAGCCATTTTGGCTTTCTCCCATTAAACCGCTATCATAACTTTATTCTTTATAATGGTTTCTACCATTTTTCTCGGTACTGACATCAGGCTCACCAGTCTGTAGTTAACCGGATCACCCCTGGAACCCTTTTAAAAATTGGCATTACATTGGCCATTCACCAATCTTCAGATATTACAGATGATGTCATTGATAGTTCACAGATTACTAATAGTAGATCTGCAATCTGATATTTCAGTTCTTTCAACACCCTTGGATGTGTATACCATTCAGTCCAGGTGATTTGCTACTCCTTAGTTTATCAAATAGTTGTAATGCATCTTTTATTTATTTATTTATTTGTGATTTCTTCTATACTGCACTATTTATCATCAGTGCAGTTTACATGTAACCCAAAAATTGTACAATGTATAACAGTCTAACATTGACATTTACAGAGAACAGGGAAAATTAAACAAGGAGAACGGGGCTCTTCCCGGTTTCTCAATATTTTTCAATTCTTCTGATGCATCACCTTTAAAAAACATTTCAGTCATGGGTAACTTCCCTACATCACCTTCAATAAAGACCAAAACAAAAAAAATCTGTCACTCCACTATGGCTTTGTCCCCCCTTAGTGCCCCTTTTATCATTCTGTCATCTAAAGGTCCAACTGACAAATATACAAATATACTTGAAAAATATACTTGTTACAAATATACTTAAAAAAGTTTTTACTATGCGTTTTTGCTTCCACGGCAAGCTTTTTTTCAAATTCTCTCTTTATCTGCCTTACAATTCCTTGCATCTAACTTGTCAATGATTATGTTTCCAGTTTTTGTCATTTGGCTTCTTTTTCCATTTCCTGAAAGATGCTTTTTTGGCTACAACAACCTCTCTGACCTCATTTTTAAACCAAGCCGGCAGTTTTTTGTTCTTCCACTTTTCTTAAAGCATGGAATACAGCTGGTCTGGGCTTCTAAGATAGTACTTTTGAATAACGCCCGTGCTTGATGTAAATCTTTAACCTTTGCAGCTGCTCCTTTTAGTCTTTTTTTCACCTATTTTCCTCATTTATGAAAGTAAAAAGGTAGTACTGTGGATTTCCTTGCTGTCCTTCCTCCATTTATTAAATCAAACTTTATCATGCTATCATCACTATAGCCAAGTGGCCCCTACACCCTTCTCTTGCACCAGATCTTGTGTTCCACATGGGAAGCCATTTTGGACCTAGTCCTCTTTTGTCAGTTCATTTATCAGCTGCTCTGAGACAGCCATTTATTTCATCTAGAAACTTTCTCTCTAGTATGTCCTGCAGTGACATTGACCCAGTTGATACCGGGGTAATTTAAATCACCCATTATTATTACTACTGTTGTAACTTCTGTTAGCTTCCCTTAAATTTTTGAGCATTTCAGCATCCATTTGTTCATTCTGGCCAGGCTGTCGGTAGTACACCCCACTGCCCATTCCCTTCCTCTTTTTATATGGGATTTCTATCCATAGAGATTCTATAATGTATTTTGTTTCCTGCTTAACTTTTATCCTGTGTGACTCAATACCCACTCTAACAGAGCGCAACCCCTTCACAATTTGATCTACTCTATCATTATGATATAGTTTGTACACAGATATCAGTGTCCCACTGGCTGTCCTCCTTCACCAGGTCTCTGAACTACCAATGATATCTAACCTCTCATTTAGTGCAATATATTCTAATTCTCTCATCTTATTTTTTAGACTTCTAGCATTTGCATAAGGGTATTTTAGAGGTTGTTGGTTTTTTCATAATAATGTGGTTATCAGTCGACAGGGGTAATTTGGAATCTTTAAGCTTTGTATTTAAGGGCATTTGGGTTACTTTTGTCTTTATTGGAACCTCTGTCGATATGCCCTAACTTCATTCTTTTGGTAGTATCCTTCAAGGATACATCCTTCCGAACCATGCACTCTTGGGCAACTGTCAGCTTTCCCCTATTATCTACTTTAAAAGCTGCTCTCTCTCCTTTTTAAAGGTTAATGCTAGCAGCCTGGTTCCATCCCAGATAAGGTGAAGCCCATCCCTTCGGGAAAAGCACCCCCCCCCCCCTTTCCCCAGTATGTTGCCCAGTTCCTAACAAATCCAAAACCCTCTTCCTTGCACCATTGTCTCATCCAGGCATTGAGACTCCGGAGCACTGGCTGCCTTTTGGGTCCTGCATGTGGAACAGGAAGCATTTCTGAGAATGTTACCCTGGAAGTTCTGGATTTCAACTTCCTACCTAAAAGCCTAAATTTGGCTTCCAGAATCTCCCCCTTCCACACTTTCCTATGTCATTGGTACCAACATGTACTGAGACAGCAGACATCTCCCCAGTGCTATCTTAAACTTTGTCTAGATGGTGTGTGAGGTCTCCTACCTTCACACCAGGCAGGCATGTTACCAGGCAATCCTCACGTCTCACCAGCCATCTACATGTCTAGTGATCGAATCACCAACTAAAATGGCTGTCCTAACTCTTCCCTCATGGGTACATCACCCTGAAGAAACCACCTCGGTACGAGAGGGTTTTACATCACCCGGAGGACAGGTTTTAGCTATAGGATCACTTCCTGCCACACCAGGGTGATGCTCTCTTGCCATGTGACCTCTCTCCTCCATGGCAACAGGGAGGCTGCCAGACTGGAAGTGGGACTTCAGGACTATATCCCTGTAGGTCTCATCTATGAACCTCTCTGTCTTCCTTATGTCCTCCAAGTCTGCTACTGTATCCTCCCAAAGATCAGATGTTCCCTGAGAGCAAAGAGCTCCTTACACCTAGTGCACACATAAGACCTCTCACCAACTGGGAGAAAATCATACATGTGACACAATGCAAAAGACTGGAAAGCCCCCATCTCACTGCTGGACTGCTGTCTGCATCTTAGTTTTAAGGTTTTGTTTAGGTATTTAAGTTGTTTATTTAAGTTTGCTGTGGATACTTATACTAATACAACTGTGCCTAAAGATTAATTAATATCAGGTCCTTAATCTATTCCTGATGAGGATAACCACCTGAAAACGAATATGGGCATCTCCTTCCTTTAATAGGTTTTAGAGTCTATAAAGCTAAGATTATCCCTTGGGTGGGAGGGAAAGATGACTTAATAAAAGCTGGCTTCTTTCACAGTGCCCTGATCTGTGCTTCTAAGATAGTCTTACCAATTTCCTGGGTGATTCACACAGCCCTTGGTTTGATAGAGGAGGGTCTTTCAAATTGTTTGATCTGTCACTTGGCTTTAATACCCGTTTAAAACAACTTCACAGATCTTTTGCCTCCTAACTGGAAGGCCTCTTTGTAAAGGTCATTAGAAACAGGTTTTTCTTTCACTCAGAGACTGTATTCTACTTGTATGCTAAGCTATACTCTGATCTGTTTTAAATAAAAAGCTCTCTAGAAACATTTATTTCAGTGACTATTTACTCTGTTTTACTTTCTATTTATTTTATTTTACTTTCTGTGCTAAGCTATACTCTGATTTGATTTAAATGAAAAGCTCTCTGGTGGTACTAAGACCTGACTCACTCAGCAAAAACACTGAATTCTAAAAATACACAGATTTATCAGCTTTAACCCAAAGAATTCCCTTTTTCCACAAGATTGAGTATATTCCAGAAGATAAATGCAAGTGCAGATCTTTTTTCCAGCTGTAGCAGTTGCTTTTGGTAGTCTTTCAAGAATCAAAAATCCAAAAAAGGCTTGATGTGCTGACCTCTGGTCCAGCTGCTGAAATACTGCACACTATGAGCATGGTAATCAAACTAGCCAGAGTAGTTTTGCCCAGTCGTGGTCTTCAGAATTCCAGCCCATCACACAGATTTATGCAAACTATAGATATACAATGCTGGGTCACCAATCATGAAAAGCATCTAGGTATGATCATAGACAATATATTGACATCTTCTCTTATGTGTATGTGGCAGCAGCTGCCACCCCCCCCCCCCCCCA
The DNA here is from genome assembly GCA_033557465.1 of Ichthyophis bannanicus. Lineage (NCBI taxonomy): Eukaryota > Metazoa > Chordata > Amphibia > Gymnophiona > Ichthyophiidae > Ichthyophis > Ichthyophis bannanicus. The sequence continues at coordinate 431,542,940 of CM066035.1, forward strand.
CAAATACTTAAGAACACTGGTCAACATTGAAATCATTACTGACTTTAAAAGGCCCTAATCTGTAGTATCTTGGTGAGCTGAACACAAATATAACATTAAAAAAAAATTATTGGCTCTCGTTTTGAAGATACTGCATGTAGTTCATTTCTGATATTTCACCGTGTAAATTTATTCAGTAGGACATCAACAACATCCCAAATAAGCCTTGAGTGATGTAATATTGCATCACATTTCATAATACCAGCATGCACACATCATCCAGAGTTGACTGCATCATTTTCTGATGCAATGCAATACTACTACTGCCAGAAGGCTGCTGTAGCCATCTGATGTCAGCAGTGTATTATACGCAGTCGGAAAGGTTGAGCATTTAAAATATTTCAGACTGTGTGTGAGACAGTTTAAGCTACTGTTACATGTAACTTTTATTAATCATATAATTTAAGCCATTTAGTTACAATACAAAACAGTAATGCTGTGAAAGTGTGTTAATACCGTTGACAATTTCTGCTACATTTGTGAGGAAGTGACATTTGCCAACCAGAAGAAAAGTATCACTTCTCAACTGAAGAAGGCATATCACCTTTACTTCGGATGTAAGATTGGTGACCAAGACAAGCCTTGGGCCCCGCATATATGCTGCGCTACATGAACAACACAGCTTTCACAGTGGTTGAATTGCAAAAGACCATCAATGCCATTTGCAGTCCCCATGGTGTGGAGAGAGCCAAGCAACCACATAAACGACTGTTACTTCTGCTTGGTTCCTCCTCTTTCCAGCGGAATAATGAAGCAAAAGTCGTCAAGCATAGTCTACCCAAACATTCTGTCTGCATTGAGACCAGTTCCACATGGTGAGGGACTTCCTATTCCAGAACCTCCATCAGAATATTCTCTTGATTCATCTGATGAGGACAAGGGTGAGCTGACCTGTTCTTCTCCTGGTCCGTCAGCATGCAGTGACCCAGATTTTCACTGGGATACATATCAACTCCACACAGAATAACACAGGAAGAACTAAATGACCTAGTTTGTGATTTGGACTTATCCAAGAACAAGGCAGAATTGCTAGGATCAAGACTCCAACAATGGAATCTTCTAGAAGAAGATGTCAACATTACTCCATATCGAAAGCACCACCAGCAGTTGGAGCCTTTCTTCAGAAAGGAAAGTAATCTGGTATTCTGTTCCAATATTGAAAGCCTCATGAATGCCTTAAAAATCACTCATGACCCACAAGACTGGAGACTATTTATAGACTCTTAGAAACTGAGTCTGAAGGCTGTGCTTTTGAACAATGGAAACCGTCTTCCATCTATTCCAGTAGCGCATGCCGTCCACATGAAAGAGACATACAATAACTTAAAGCATCTACTGACTTCCATTAACTATAACAAGTATAGCTGGCACCTCTGTGGTAACTTGAAGGTAGTTGCCCTTTTAATGGAACTGCAGCAGAGATATATAAAATACATGTGTTTCTTATGTGAGTGGGATAGCCGAGCAAGGGATTGGCACTACTTGCGGAAGGAATGGAATCGCAGACAAAATGTAACAGTTGGAGAGAAGAATATCCAGCACCCAGCTCTGGTTGAGACTCACAAAATCCTGCTACCACCCCTTCACATCAAACTAGGTTTGATGAAAAACTTTGTGAAAGCCATCGACCGCACTTTGCCAGCTTTCCGATACCTGTATGAAAAATTCCCTCGACTCAGCGAAGCAAAGATTAAAGAGGGAGTTTTTGTGGGTCCTCAGATTTGCGAAGGTTAAAGACATACATCAAGCTTGGGTGTTGTTGAAAAATACTATCTTGGAAGCCCAGACCAGCTGTATTCCACGCTTTAAGAAAAGTGGAAGGAAGTCCAAAAAAATGCCAGCATGGTTTAAAGGTGAGGTCAGAGAGGCTGTTGTTGCCAAAAAAGCATCTTTCAGGAAATGGAAAAAAGAGCCAAACGACGAAACCTGGAAACAGCACAAGCACTGGCAAGTCAAATGCAAGGCATTGATAAGGCAGGCAAAGAGAGAATTTGAGAAGAAGCTTGCTGCGGAAGCAAAAACGCAAATAAAGACCTTTTCAAGTACATTCGTAGCAAAAAACCTGTGAGAGAGTCAGTTGGTCCATTAGATGATAAAGGGGTTAAAGGAGCACTAAGAGGCGATAAGGCGATAGCAGAGAGACTGAATGAATTCTTTGCTTCGGTCTTTACTGAGGAAGATGTAGGGATGTTACCCATGACTGAAGTGGTATTTAAAGGTGCGGAAGAATTGGAGGAAATATCGATACATCGGGAAGATGTCTTACAACTATTAGATAAACTGAAGAGTAGCAAATCACCTGGGCCGGATGGTATACATCCAAGGGTGTTGAAAGAACTGAAATATGAGATTGCAGAACTGCTATCAGTAATCTGTGAACTATCATTAAAATCATCTCTAATACCTGAAGATTGGAGGATCGCCAGTGTAACACCAATTTTTAAAAAGGGTTCCAGGGGTGATCCGGGAAACTACAGACCGGTGAGCCTGACGTCAGTACCGGGAAAAATGGTAGAAACCATCATAACGAATAAAATTACTCAGCATGTAGATAGTCACAACCTAATGGGAGACAGCCAACATGGCTTTAGACAAGGAAGATCTTGTCTTACTAATCTGTTATGTTTTTTTGAAGGAGTGAATAAACAGGTGGACAAAGGTGAGTCAGTTGATATTGTGTATCTGGACTTTCAGAAAGCCTTTGACAAGGTCCCTCATCAGAGACTTTTGGCAAAACTAAAGAGTCATGGGATAGGAGGCAATGTACTATTGTGGATCAGGAACTGGTTAAAAGATAGAAAGCAGAGGGTAGGGCTAAATGGCCAATTTTCCCAATGGAGAAAGGTGAATAGTGGTGTACCCCAGGGATCTGTGCTGGGTCCGCTGCTTTTTGACATATTCATAAATGACCTGGAAAGTGGAATAACGAGTGAGGTTATCAAATTTGCAGATGACACAAAACTATTTAAAGTTGTTAATACCCAAGAGGATTGTGAAAAATTGCAAGAGGATCTTGATAAATTGGAAGACTGGGCATCAAAATGGCAGATGAAATTTAATGTGGACAAGTGCAAGGTTATGCACCTAGGGAAGAACAACCCAAACTATGGTTACACGATGCAAGGTTCCACATTAGGAACCACCACCCAGGAAAAAGATTTAGGCGTCATTGTGGATACCATGTTAAAACCCTCGGCCCAGTGTGCAGCAGCGGCCAAGAGAGCAAATAGAATGCTAGGTATCATAAGGAAAGGAATGGAAAATAAAACAAAAGATATTATAATGCCTCTATATCGTTCCATGGTGAGACCGCACCTTGAATATTGTGTGCAATTCTGGTCGCCGTATCTTAAAAAGGATATAGCGATTTTAAAAAAGGTTCAGAGAAGAGCCACCAAAATGGTAAAGGGGATGGAAGGATACTCCTATGAAGAAAGGCTAAAAAGGTTAGGGCTCTTTAACCTGGAAAAGAGACGGCTGAGGGGAGATATGATAGAAGTCTATAAATTAATGAACGGAGTGGAACGGGTAAACGTAGATCGATTGTTTAACTTATCAGAATATAGAAAGACTAGGGGACATGCAATGAAGCTACAGGGTAAACTATTTAAGACTAATAAAAGAAAATATTTTTTCACTCAACGTGTAATCAAACTCTGGAATTTGTTACCGGAGGATGTAGTAAAGGCTGTTAGTGTAGCTGGGTTTAAAAAAGGTTTGGACAAGTTCCTGGAGGAAAGGTCCATAAACCATTATTAAGAAGTGACTGAAGATATCAATGCTTGACCCAGTACAAGCATTGTGGAACTTGTGTCTCTTGGGGAAACTGCTAGGTACATATGACCTAGATTGGCCACTGTTGGAAACAGAATACTGGGCTTGATGGACCTTGGTCTGACCCAGTATGGCATATCTTATGTTCTTATGTTGAGAGCTCTTCAAAGATGACCGGTTCAACAACTTGCTGCAGGGTGATGCGAAACAAGGATGGAATGCTTTTCGCCTAGTGTCAACAAACTTTCTCGGGAATGTTAGGGCAGAAATCTACAAGGAACTAGTAAAAGACATGCTGATGTAGTATCAGAAACATGGCTGCAATATGTCTCTAAAGATCCATTTCCTTGAGTCCCATCTCGATTTATTTCCTGACAACTGTGGTATGGTTAGTGATGAACAGGGTGAACGTTTTCACCAGGATATCACAACGATGGAGCAAAGATACCAGGAAAAATGATCCACTACAATGCTGGCTGTCTACTGCTGGACACTCCCCAGAGATGCTCCCGAACAGCTGTACAAGAGACAGGTGAAAAAATCTAAGAAGTAGTCTGTGACTTGTTTTTTTTACAGGCATTAACCAAAGGCCTATTATATTTACTATTGACATGCATTTCGTGATGTAAACATTAATTTTTATAGATTACAAAAAAACTAGAGCCAACTTTGCAATTTCTCTGTCATATTTGTGTTCAGCATATAAAAATAAGAAATGACTATTTTTATTTCAGTAACATAACTTTTGTAAAGGTTTGACCAGAGGAATCATTAAAAAGAATAAAACAGAAATCTCACAGTGCAACGTTAGAAAAGGTGCAAAGAAGGGTGAACAAAATGATAAAAGGGATAGAACAACTCTCCTATACTAAAAGGCTAAAACTGTTAGAGCTCTTCAGTTTAGAGAAGAGACAACTGAGGGAAGATATAATATAGAGCTATAAAATCCTGAGTAGTGTTACAGGTAAATACATATCAATTGTTTACTCTTTCAAAAAGTACAAGGACTGGGGGACATGCCCTGAAGCTACAAATCCATATTTAAAACAGATGGGACAAAATATTTCTCTCAACATACAATTAAGATTTGTAACTCATTGCCAGAGGATATGTTAAAAACATGTACTTGGATGAAAAAAAAAGTTTTACACAAATTCCAGAGGAAATATCCATAAACCTTTATTAAAGGACGCCCAGGAGAAAATCACTGCTTATCCCAGGGCAGAAGTAGCAGGAAACTAGCTATTTTTGTAATATGTCAGATACTTATGATCTAGATTAGCTGCTGCTGAACACAGGCCAGTGGACTTGATGAACCTTTAGTCTGACCCCATAGGGCAGTTCTTATGGGTTCTCCAGAGGACATTGTGTCCTTACCATACCATAGAGTTCTCCTTGATTGGTCAAAGTTGACCAATGCCTCTAGCCTACCCATTTCTGAAAACCTGAGCAGGATCAGGCTATACAACAAACAGTTTCAGTTTTTCATTGCATCTGCTCTGAAAAGGAGGCAAAAGCTCTTGCAGTAACTCAACTATTCCCCCCTCCCCAAAGACTAGAGAACTCTGGATGCTATTGACAAGGTGGTTTGCAGGCCATTATGTTAAAAAGAAAATTGGACAGACATGAATGACGTTACACCCCCCCCTCCCCCCCCCCGCCTGTCAACTCCCCAAGATCTTCCAAAAACAAAACAAAAACCTATACCTTCCCTTACAACCACATTCATCACTACATTCTGTTAGCACATTCATACAGTACAACTCATGGGCAGAGACAAGAGCACCCTCTACACCATAATCATAATAAAAATAAGTTATAAGCCATGGAACAGTAGACCACTGGAGTTGGGTGTGCTGTACCCTAACTCAATCCCCCTAGCCATCAATGAACTTTTGCATAGTAAGAAAAAGGGAGCCAAGTAGTTTTCAAGAGACCAAGCTTCTTTATCATAGCCATCAACTTACAAAATAACATCCCCTCCCCCACACAGAGCCTTTATATACCATGAGACTTTTAACCTCCTTTTTCCAACAAGGTGCTATCACCATCCCCAGTTAATAAAACTCCATCAACCGCCCTCCCCCCAACATATACTCATGATGTCCTAAAACCAATCTAAAACCACCAACCAAAAGTGTATCGTATAACCCAAAACACTCCCACCACATATGGAAAGTTCTGCCACACAACTACTACTCCCCCCAACTCCTCTGGATAGGACTTGAAGTCTGATACAGTTAGCAAACTAATAAATGCTGTTGCTGCTGAACAGCAGAAAGAGTAAATTAGACTTACCTGCTAATTGTTGTTCCTGGAGGAACTCCAGTCTAGTCCCGAACTTCTGAGTTGTGATCCTCTCACAGCAGCTTGGAGACTGAGACACATCATCCTTTTTCTGATGACAACTGGTATATCCTTCCTGGATCCGCCTCCTCACTCCAGTAACCTACTGACAAAGCAGACTCACTAGGGCAACCATTAAGTATGAACCTTTAACAACAAAACCTAGCATAAAATTATAACAGAGGGTCACTGACCCTTCACTAACCTCGTTTGTGAAAAATACTGAGGTCCACCCTCCTCCTTAAATGAGAGGGAAGGAAACTAAGAAAGACATCCCCCCGCTGCCAACCTGGACCGCTTATCTGTAAAGATGCCGTTGCTTTAGGCTGCCGAATACCAGGGAGGGATGCGGGACTAGACTGGAGTTCCTCCGGGAACAACAATTAGCAGGTAAGTCTAATTTACTCTTCCTAATCATCCTTCCAGTCTAGTCCTGAACTTCTGAGTAAGTAACAGAGCAGTAAAGAAATTTAACGGGAGGGACCCACCAGGCCAGCCTGAAGCACCGCCGATCCAAAACAAGTATCCCTCTCTGCCTGAAGATTGAGATGGTAGTGCTTGACAAAAGAATTCAGCGATGACCAGATAGCCGCCTTACAAATTTCAACCGCTGGCACTAACTGGGATTCAGCCCAGGACGCAGCATGCGCTCGTGTCGAGTGAGCCCGCAAACCCTCGGGCACCGGCTTTCCTTTCAAAGTATATGCGGACGCGATAGCCGCCTTAATCCATCTAGAAATGAAAGCTTTGGAAGCCACCTGCCCCTGCCGCGGTCCTCCGAATAGCAAGAAGAGTCGATCTGATCGCAGAAAAGCTACTGTTCTACGGATGTAGATCTTCAGGGCCCGCCGCACGTCCAAGCAATGGAGTCTTTGAGCAGAAGAATCCTTTGATGCCTCAACAAATACTGGCAAAGAGACCATCTGATTTACATGAAACACCGAGACAACCTTAGGCAAAAATGACGGCACGGGTCGCAAAACTACCTTAGACTCATAGAACTCCAAAAAGGGCTTCCTACAAGATAACGTTTGTAACTCGGAAATGCGCCTTGCCGAGCACATCGCTACTAGGAACACCACCTTAATGGTAAGATCCTTCAAAGACGCCCTCAACAATGGCTCAAACGGCTCCCTAACCAACGCTTCTAAGACTAGAGGAAGATTCCAACTAGGGATCACCGACCTACGCAGTGGCTGAAGAAGAGAGACTGCCCGCAAGAAACGCTTATCAGGCTGACAACCACGCGGCCTACCGCCTATCTTGCCCCTATAACAGGCCAAGGTCGCTACCTGCACCCGCAGGGAGGCGGCCGCTAATCCTTTCTCCAGACCCCTCTGCAAAAAAGTTAACACCTGCGGGATGGAGGCCCTCATTGCTTGCGCCTGGTTGTCCCCACACCAGGCCTCAAAGACCCGCCAGAAGCGCACATATGCTAAAGAGATGGATCTTTTCCTTGCCCTTAGCAAAGTGGAAATTACGGAAGCAGAGTATCCTCTCGCCGTCAAGAGCCAGGCCGTAAGCGAGAATCGATCCACTTGAGGCATGTAAAGCGGTCCCTGGGAAGAAGATCTGCCCGAAGTGGAAGGCGCCATGGTTTCTCCACCAAGAGCCGCATCAGGTCTGCGTACCATGGGCGTCTTGGCCAATCCGGCGCTATCGGCAGCACCTGGCCCTTGTGACATTCGATGCGCTGTATTACCCTTCCTATCAACACCCACGGAGGAAACATACAGCAGCCGCTCCTGCGGCCAAGCTTGGATGAAAGCATCCAGACCTTCCGACATCCGTTCTCTTCTTCTGCTGAAGAACTGATCGACTTTTGCCGACTGAAAGGTCGCCATGAGATCCATCACTGGTGGCCCCCAGCGACGTAACAGCAGTTCGAACACTTCTTGATGCAGACTCCAATCTCCTGGATCCACTTGCACTCAGCTCAAGAAATCGGCTTGCACGTTGTCCACCCCTGCTACATGTGCTGCCGACACCGCTCGCAGATTTTGCTCAGCCCACTCGAACAGCAGCTCTGCCTCTTCCTCCAGAGGAGCACTGCTGATACCCCCCTGACGACTGATGTAGGCTACCACCGTGGCATTGTCGAAAAACACCCAAATGGCCACGTTGCAAAGAGACGGCTGGAACGCCTGCAGCGCAAGCCTTACCACCCTCAATTCCAATCTGTTGATGGACCAGGTCCTCTCGTCCTCTGACTACTGACCCTGTGCGAATGTTCCTTGGAAATGCGCACCCCATCCGAAGAGATTGGCATCCGTAGTCAGTGGGAGCCAACAAGGCGCTTCCAACGGCATCCCGCTCTCGAGATGCTTCGCCTAAAGCCACCACTGCAATGCTAGACGCGTCTCCGGTAAGCAGAGTAACCATTGAGACAACCGATCGGTCTGGTGAGACCAACGCCTGAGAAGCGCTCTTTGTAACGGTCTCATGTGTGCTCTTGCCCACTGGACTAGATCTATTGTTGCTGCCATGCTTCCAAGCAATTGCAGGTAATGCCATGCTGTGGGCGACGCTCTGCTCAGAAAACGCCGGACTAAGCAACGTAATCCCAGCGCCCGCTGATGGGGTAGGTACACTCTCCCTGCCTGTGAATCGAAACGGGCCCCAAAGTACACTATCTCCTGAGACGGGACCAACTTGCTCTTTGCCCTGTTGACCACCCCACCAAGGTCCTGCAAGAACGTTACCACCTTTGCTGTTGCCGATATGCTTTCGCTTCGGGACTTTGCGCAATTCAACCAATCGTCCAGGTATGGATGCACTAGCACTCCCTCCTTTCGTAACGCTGCCACCATGACGACCATCACCTTGGTGAACATCCTCGGGGCTGTGCCCAATCCAAACGGTAAGGCTCTGAATTGAAAATGCCCCATAGGCACCGCAAATCGGAGATATTTGTTATGTTCCGTGCGAATCGGGATATGCAGGTAAGCTTCCGATAGATCCAGGGAGGTCAGAAACTCCCTCTTTTGTACTGCCACTATAACCGACCTCGGGGTCTCCATGCAAAAATGGAATACCCAGAGACACCGATTCACTCCTTTTAGGTTTATGATCGGCCGAAACGATCTGTCCTCTTTCGGCACTACAAAATAAATGGAGTATCAACCTAACTCGCGTTGGTCTTGAGGAACTGGAACCACCACCTTGCGGTCGAGCAACCTCTTGAGTGTTTCCCGCACTGCGGCGCTCTTGACAGGTGACTTGCATGGGGGACTGAACAAAGAATTCTCTTACTGGCTGCTGAAACTCCAAGGCATACCCCTCTTGAATGACCTCCAGCACCCACCTGTCTGACGTAATCTGGACCCAGGCAGGAAGAAACTCCTGCAAGTGATCCCCTACGGACTCCAAGCCTGCCTGGGCCTGCCTGACTTCATTGGGCCTTTCGCAGATTTGAGGAAGCGGACGGCGCTCCAAAGCCCCTTCCGGCTCCCCGAAACCCACGAAACCCCTGTGTTCTGCTAGGGAAATGTGCTCTCTGAGCCTGGCCGAATCTAGGGTATCAAAACTACCTAAATTCCCTCTGCTGACCTTTTGGGATGGAGGAAGACCTCCCAGGCTTTTGCTTATCTTCCAGGAGACAACCCCCTTTTGATTCTCCGAGATCTTTCACTAGCTTCTCCAAATCCTCCCCAAACAATAACTTGCCACGAAATGGCAGCTTGCTTAGTCGGGATTTAGAGGAACCATCCACCGCCCAATTATGCAGCCAAAGATAACGGCGTGCTGCGACAGCAGACGCCATGCTCTTCGACAGTCCCCTAATGAGGTCATACTGGATATCTGCTAAATACGCCGCTGCGGATTCCAGCCTTGCCATATCGCCGACCGCAGCCTCCCCTTGGTCCCCTTGCACCCTCTGAGACCAGCGAAGGGAAGCCCTCGCCACCCATGCTCCACAAATGGCAGCTTGTAAAGACAAAGCATTCACATAAAAAACCTGCTTCAGCAAGGCCTCCAACCGCCTGTCCTGCATATCCTTGAGCGTTGCACTACCCTCTACAGGAATCGTAGTCTTCTTTGTGACAGCCGAAACAGCGGCATCCACCTTTGGGGACTTAAACAATTCCTTATCATGATCCACCAACGGGTAAAGGCGCCCCATAACCCTGGAACCTTTTAAACTTGCCTCCTGCATATTCCACTCTTCCTGGATCATTTCCCGAATAACCCTGTGTACCGGGAACGCCCTCTGTGTCTTCTGAAACACCTGCAACAACAGATCCTCCAAGGTAGCATCCTCTGCAGGACCAGGGGTAGGCATATTGAGTGCCCTTAGCATCTCAGAGATGAGAGCCGGAAGCTCTTCTCTTCTTAACAGATGGACAACCCGTGCCTGACCCGCTCTTTCCGTTATCTCTCCTTCTTCCAGGTCCTCTTCTAATTCGTCTTCAAGCTCACCCTCCTTGGAGAGACCTCCCTCCGAGTCCAACACGGAGTCCTTCAGATTCTTTTCCTTTCTGACTCTCTTAGCCGGGCCGCCCACTGTCTCCGTAGTCAAAGGGGTAAGGGTCGCTTTTCTCCTCTGGTCCCCAACTCGGGACCGGATACTAGACCTCCCCATTGCCCCCCAAAGGCTTGTTGAATAAGGGCCACAAACTCAGAGGAAAAAATGTCCGCGAGACCCCCAGGCAATGCCAGCAGGGAAGGTGGCAGATCTGGAGCGGATGAGGGACCCGCTACTGGCTCGCCCGGTGCCAAATCCAGGGAAGCAGCCTCCTGCCTGTCCAGCACCGTCTTCTTCCCCCCTGCTGCCCCTTCCAAGGAGTTCTCCATGGCCGTAACCTCCAGAGTACACCCATTGCAGACCCCTGACTCTGCCAATGAAGCCTTCCTAGAGCCGCAGACAAGGCAACGTGGCTTAGAAGGCATTCAACACCTGGATATGACAATGCATGTGAAGAATGTGACAAAGAATATATATCACAAGATCAGAACACTACGCCACCTCCGTCCACTACTGGACTATACTGATTTCCGATCAACCTTCCAGGCACTAGTCCTCCCACATCTAGATTTTGCAAACATCATCCTCCATGGGCTCTCTCAATCAACATTAAATCCACTTCGTCTGGCTATGAATACAGCTGCAAGAGTCCTCTCTGGATCACCAAGGTCTGCTCATATAACGCCTATCATGAAAGACCTACACTGGCTACCTCTACAAGCCAGACTCTCATATAAGTCACTAGTCTTGACCTTCAAAGCCATGAATATCTACCCACCAACACCAATCAGAAAACTAATCCATAACACCCCTGAAAATAGAAACAGAAGGACTACAACTATGAACACCTTAATAGTTCCCAAGATGATGACATCATGTACTAAAGCTACATCAAACAGAGCTTTTTCATTATTCGCACCCAGGAACTGGAATATACTTCCCCATGAAATCCGCGGCATCAAAAGCCTATTACAATTCCGCAAAGCTGTAAAGCATCACTTATTCACAAAATACTACCCAGAAGTGACCACAGACACTCACACAGCCAACAGGCCTCCCACCCACACCAAACACTTTAACACCTTTATCCAATCAGAAAATGGTTAGTTCCCACGATATTTCACTTTACTTCTACTGACCCATGCCACCCATGAATTCACGTACAATATCCACTCGAGTTTAAATATGGTATATAATAAAAGCATATTCATAGTATAATGTTGATTGTACATAGTTATATATAATAAAAGCATATTCATAGTATAATGTTGATTGTACATAGTTACCCCTGTTATTCCATGTTATATATTCCCTTGTTCTCTGTAAACTCGGTTACCTGTACACATTGCAGTATATTTTGTTCATTGTACACCGCACTGATTTTAATAGCGCGGTATATAAGAGATGTTAAATAAATAAATAAATAAATAAATTCCTGTGACTCTCACGCACCAGCACACCTGCAGAGTCAGAGAACAAAAAAGGAGAAAATGCGGGGTCTCGTCGGGTTTTTTTCTTTTTTAAAATCAAAAGAAAATGGAAAAGCTAGCTCCTACTAGGACCCCTGAGCTAGAAAAAGTGAAAAAAGGCGCGAAATGAAGCTTTCCCACGAGCCTAGGCCCTACCAAAATACAGAAACTAGCTGCGGCCGTTCCCGTGCTGCCAGCACGCGGTAGGCCCGCCGCCCGAACAAGCAACTTCCTCCAAACTGCTCCAAAACCTCTTTGCAACGGTTCCAGAGGAAGAGAGCAGCCCTTACCTTTATGGGCTTTCACACCACGATGCCGCTGGTATCCCAGGGGGAGATTCTGTGCTTTGCTCTACCGACCAGCTGTCTATCAGAGTTGGGAGCCGAGCAATGCAAGCGAGAAGGAAGCACCCCTGCACTGAGCACACACCCGGTTAAGGCTCTTCACAGAACCGAGCAGGCAGACCTTCTGTGAGGCGCTGACTGACACTCCCGCCGCTCGCTCACTCTTGCCCCCGGATAGCCAAACCGATGAACCTCTCGTCCACCGGGTCCCAGGCTAACTCCCCACTCACTAATTCCCCTCAGACAGATAAGAAAAAGGGGGGAGGGGGGAGGAAAAAAGGCCAGACCTCAGCAAAAAAAATCTCCCAGTCAACCTCACTCCCCCAAGGAAATTAGCCTATTCATCTCTTTCCCATTGAACCTCTTCTTCCTTCTATTTTTTTTTAAGTAATCTGTATCTTAATCGTTCCTCTAGTGAGCCTGGACCTCTGGGCTCATCCAACCTCCAGCTGCTTGGAGACTGAGACAACTGGAGTGAGGAGGCGGATCCAGGAAGGATATACCAGTTGTCATCAGAAAAAAGGATGACATGTCTCAGTCTCCAAGCTGCTGTGAGAGGATCACAACTCAGAAGTTCGGGACTAGACTGGAGGGACGATTAGGAACTTCTATTGTGTATGTGCTTCCATTTTCTCCCTTCCACTGGACTCTCTAACCACCTGCTTACTCCAAGCTTTAATATGTGGGGGATCCTAAGCTTAGAAAAAAAATCCTTTAAACCAATGGTTCTCAACCCAGTCCTCTGGGACTCCCAAATCAGTCAGGTTTTCAGGATATCCACAAAGAATATGCATAAGATAGATCTGTTTGCACTGCTTCCATTGTATGAAGATCTATTTCATGCATATTCATTGTGGATATTCTGAAAATCTGATTGGCCTGGAGGTCTCAGAGGACAAAGTTGAGAACCACTGCTTTAAACCATCATGTTCTTTGGATAGCAACCCTTTGTTAACACTCCCCTATATAAACAAACCACCTGTACGTTCTGCTCCCTTAAAATGTTCCTCAAGTTATCACTCCTTTCTAACAAATTATCACAGCTGAAAAAAGTAGTATTCCTCTGCCCTCTCTCTTCCTGTTTTATAGAAAGAAAACACATCATCCTATCACAGTGGTTACCAACCCAGTCCTTGGGTACCCCCTGGGCCAGTCAGGTTTCCGGTTTCCACAATGAATATGCATGAGATAGATCTGCATGTGCTGCTTCCATTGTATGCAGATCTATCTCATGCATATTCATTGTGGATACCCTGAAAACCTGACTGGCCTGGGAGTACTGAAAAGCTAGATGACCCCCTCCTGCCAGCACTCTAAATGGACTCACCACAAACAGGGAAAAATCCTGTAACTTAACAGAAGCCCCTGGAACCATTTCTTACTTACCACTCTCCAGAGCCACAGTAGCAGCTGCAGAAAGAGGCACTTCACAGTCTCTCCTTTTCACTGTATCCCACCCTTCTCACTAATTCAAAAATTGAATGAGGCTCAATACAAACCCTCTATCATTACCCAGTGTAGCACCCGTGGCTTCATGTAGAGCAGGGGTGGGCAATTCTGGTCCTGGAGGGCCTCAGACCAGTCAGGTTTTCATGATGTCCCTAATGAATATTCATGGACCTATTTCCATACAATGGAAGGCAGTGGATGCAAATAGATCTCATGAATATTCATTAGGGACATCATGAAAACCTGACTGGTCTGTGGCCCTCCAGGACTGGAATTGGGCGGCCCCCCCCCCCACACCCCGATGTAGAGGTATCCAAATGCCCCGCTTTATAAAGTAAGATTTTACCTGTTGATAATCTCCTTTCCTGGAGTCCTCCTAGACCAATCCAGACAAGTGGATTGTGTTCCCCTATCAGCAGATGTGGATTCAGAAAAAGAACTAGAAACTTTTAGCAACATTATCGCTGCTGCTAATGCAGCATTCATATCCAAGCACATGGTCAAGAACTCCTCTAACTACATCCAATCTCATGAAGGATACTGAGTAAGAAACAGAACTATGTATAGAATCTCTTGCAAGAAGGATAACTAGTAAGGAACCTTGAGAACTATGTCCATGTCTAAAACAGTCACCAGAAAGAACCTTTTTCGTGGAAGCCATGCCAGGCTAAAAACGGAATAATTGTTAGATCAAACTGTTTCAGAAGACATGGCAGGCAAATTACCTTGATAAGGCTAACTAGTAAGACTATAAAGAACTATGTGCAGGCCCAGAAGAGCCACCAGACAGATCCTCTTCCAAGAACAACATAGGCTATAAGGCTATTTGGATCTGTTACTAGACAGAACTCCTTTCAAAAAGGCCATGGAGGTCCACAGACAGAATCTCTTCCCGGACAGCCATAGAAGGCTAGCAAACCAGTCATTGGCCATACAAGACCTCTCTCAGAAAAAGCCTAAGTCATTCAAGATCCAAGGTCTAGCAGTACTTAGAGTCCTTCAAGACTTTTATAAGCCATATAAGGCCAATCACAGAAACAGTGGAGTACTAGGACTAGACCAGCCCAGACAAGTGGGATGTACCCAAGCTACTACACCACTGGATGGGAAGAAAACACACAGCTTACAAATTTTCTGCATCAAAAGTTGGCCTTTACCCTAGTACAGATTGTCAAGGTCGAGAGCAATGACCATGTCTCAATCCTATGAATGTCAATAGGCATTACTGAACTGAGCTCAATCATGAACAGAACCTGCACCCTGCTGCAGAGTGCCTGAAATCTCTCCAGAACCAGAAGGTTGAAGGCTAAGGCTACTGCCTCTTTGATCCATCAGCTCAAGAAGCCACTTCACCCTTGCACAAACCAGGTACAAAACTTAGATTGTGAGCCCTTCAGAGACGAGGGAAATATATACCGTACCTGAATGTACACCGCTTTGACCCGGTGAAAAGCAATATATAATTGCTAAATAAATAAAAATAAAGAGCACAAACACCTTTCCCACATACAGAAGTTAGTGACAAGTGAAAATCTCTTTTGCTTAACATTCCCCACTGAACAGGAGAGGGGTGCTGAAATGGCCTAATTGATGTGAAGGGCAATTAGCACCATAGTCACAAAGGAGGGACTGGTCACAGAGAGACAACCTACTTGGAGAGGAACAGAGTCCCATACCTGCCCCGAGAGAGCATTGTACTCCAAACTCTGACACTTTGGGCATATAGCCACAAAAACCCACTTGAGAGACAGATTCTTGAGCACAGTCTGCTTCAAAGGCCCGAAGGTGCCGGCAAGGCACAAGGAGCGAGACCTAAGGGAATGCTGACCATAGGGAAAGGGGGCAAATGCCCCTGTCCCCAAATGAAGTGGCCAAGTGCAAATCCATGGTCCTCCAAGAAGCTAGTCAAAATTGGCATCTGAAACCCCAAGAAATTGAAGGACAGTACCTTCTCAAAATGGTCCTGGAAAAAAGCAAAGGAGGGCAGTTATGGTGATACGAGCAGACACCAGACATGCCCATAGACAAAGCAGATAGGACAGTGCTTTGCAGTAAGAGGAGAAGCACCACAACCACCTCTCAAGAGGCTAAGCTGTAAGAGAGAAGGGAGCCTGATTATTCAAGAGAACCAGACTGACAACAGACCCGGTGCTGTGGAAGGTGCAGGGGCAGACTGTCCAGAAGTTGGATCTCATCCACAGACCAAGAATTCTGTGGCCAATCCAACACTACCAACATGATTAGGCCAGAAGGTGTTCTGTGGGATGAAGCGTGTACCCCTTGATGTGCTATTGGGGAAGCACATGCACAGTAGTAGTTAGTCCCAGTGTCAAATGCAAATTCTTCACATGCTGGCATTGGTTTAGATCGATAGTCAATCTATCCAGCAAGATCCCACAAAATATCTGAACATAAGAGGCACTTGTTCCTATTTTTGGGATTGAGGAAGTACTGCTTAAGATAATTCACTTCCACGATGTTAACCTCCAAAAAGTGCTGAACTAACAATTTCGCTCAGCACACAGAAACAAGAGGATATCGCTTTGGTATCCTTCTGCTTCCTGAAATCTGCATTGTCTGGGTCAAAGGGCAAAATTGCAGGGAAGCTAATCAAATGACCTAAGCATTACAATGATTCATAAGCCCCACTGACCCTTGTTAGTTTTATCATCTGTGCACTGCTTGCCCCTGGCATTCAGCTTTGCAACACAGCAGGCTGGCATCTGTTGATAGGAAAAGCTCTGGAGGATCGGCTATGGACATGCTCTGAGAATGACTGGATGACTTCACTGCAGCATGCTGGTCACAATCAAAGGTAGGAATGAAAACGCAACCTTGCAATCCTCAGAGCGATGCGACTAACAAAATAGTAATGACCCTTGGCATGGTCATATGAGGCCAGGCCCAGGGAACTAGCCCTATCTTTGCCACCATTGATTCCAGGAGATGACAGCCCAAATCCTTGGAAGTCTGCTCAGTTTGAAACTCAGGCAGCTGAGGTAAACAGTATGGTTGCTCTCTTGGCAGCCAAGACGACCGCATGCACTGGTATCTAACGTGCTCCAAGCTACTCTTATGAATGAAAAAAGTCTGACTTCTGTTATGATTGCTCACTCAGCTGAGTCTCTCCTGGAAATGGCCACTCTCACCATGACCCTGACTGTTGCAGTAGTCGATATAAGGGTGCACCTTCATGCCCCAGATTTGCCATTGTGACCATCATGTTCTTGGAGAAGGTCCTCTGAGTCGTGGTGAGATTGAAGGAAAGAACCAAACAATGGAGGTGCGTGCCAAACATAGAAACTGAAGGAAATGCTGCTGTTCCTCTTAAAAGGGAATGGGAGGGTAAGCCTCTGTCGGATCCAGTGATGTGAACTTCACACCAAACTTTCTGGAGGACCACCCCAGTGTCTTCATCTGGAAGTATAAGTTGCAGGGAGATATTGATGCCTCTTCAAATAAGAATTGGCCATAAGGATCCATCTTTCTTTGGCATGACAAAGCAGATGGAATAAAAGCCTTTACCTATTTATTCTTAAGGCATGGGTATAGCAGCCTGGAGCCATCTCAGCCTTTATATGGAGACCTGTTTGGCTATCTTCTTGGTTTCAGAACCACATGGTGAGACCACACAGGTGTCCAAACTTAACTCTCAGCCTTCTAGGATATTGTCCTACTAAATAATGTCCAAATGTCCACCTGTCAAAGAGGTGGAATCATGTGCTCAGAAGCGGCATCCTGGCCCAGACCCTCCTTCCTGTCATTGCACTAAATGGGAGAGGCCGGTCACTGAAGAGGAAGAGTCATGGACCCTGTGAGCTCTTCAAGGGACCACACTGGACTCAAGAACTGGAATATGTAGAACATGAAGGGTGTGGCAGATGAACAGCAGTAGAAGATGACAGTCCTCTGTTGCCAAAGGTTTGGACTCCCTGAAGTCTTTAAGCAGCTTCAGTAGATCCACTCTAAAAATGAGCCTTGATAACTGAGGATTTAGAAGTCCTGCCTACAACTCAGCACTGCAGCCTAATTGAGCACAAGCCAGATCAGACCATACATTATATCTGGCAAGAAAAGGCACTGCAGCTTCCTGAAGATCTGCAGGGTTATTCTCTAGGGGAGACTGTACCCACCGAAGGAGGAGATGGACTATTAAACTTCCACAAATGACTGCTTAGAAGATCAATGAGACCAGTGAAAAACAGACTTGAGAGTTTTCATCTTGCCATCCACTGGTTCCTCAAGACAACTCTGCTCTCTACTAGTATGGTAGCCTGTTGGACAACCCAACCATGGCAAAAAAAATGGAGCCACTAAACCAGATCCACTGATGGCAAACCAAAAATATGCCCACAAGCCTGACATCCTTAAAATGAGAAATCTGGCAAATTGCAGTCCACAAACACCATGCTCTAGTAGCCTTATGAACCCCTTTGAAGAATAGGGTGCCCCTTCAGCTTCTCCTCTTCAACAGGGATATCCGACAGCTCTAGGGAGAAGAACGCCCACGCAATTAAGGCCAATGCATCCCTCTGAAGAATCAAATGATGGGGGTCTCTTGCTCCTCTTCATGTTCTGGCTAAGAGCTCCAGTCAGTGCTGCAGTACTCTGAGGCAGGGCCCTGCCATAGATATCAAATCTCTTCATAATCAGAGTCCTTCGCTGACACACTTGCCTTTCTCAGTTAAGCCAAGGGTATTCTTTGACCCTTCTGTCGCTCGGCTGGAGTCAGAGTACCACCATGGTTTGGATATTCCCTTCAGAAAGACAAGCTTGCTGGGGGAAAAAAACACTGACAAACATAGATCAGAGCCAGAGGACCCCCTGTCATCTTTTGTTGCTTCTGGTGTAGAGAGCATCCTCTCAACCAAGTTCCCATCTTCAGCAGTGGGGAAAAAAGGTGGGAGGGGGGGGTGTCAGAACAGCCTTCCTCTGAAAAAGATACTTAGCTGCTAGGCCTCTTAGCAGTATCCACACAGGGATTCCATAGAATCATTGTCATTCTTGCCAAGGCCGAGCAGTGCTTCCCAGAGCCGCCATGCACATTCAACCACTGCCTACCGGAAGTGGCATGTCCATCTGCGCTATTCACATACACAGCACTAGCATTTAATTCATTCACACCCACAGCACATAGTTAATGTGCACAGCTAACCTACATAGCCTGTGCTAGCAGAAAGCTGCACAGCTCTGGCATAGGCCAGGTACATATGCAGTATATGCACACTGCCAATTAATGTGCAAAAACACTGGTATGGTCCAAACACCCAATACATCAGTGTAGCTAGCGTGCACACGTGACAGCAAGACCTAACATGTGGCAGCAGTGGGAAGCATTGTAATGGTCAAAACTTGATGCGCCCACCAAACCCAGCGATAAACCCTGGCCCTGGATGATGGTGGGCCATCCCCATGACAGAATAAAGAAATTGAGGTTGTATTCACACACTTGGGGAGCCCAAGCAAAACTGATGGCTGGGCTCCAGGCCACCCCCTTCTGATGAAGCTTGTCACAAACCTCTCTGGACATCTTTTCTCTCTGACTGTGGAAAACCTTCTTGTCGTGGGGGGCCAAGAGATGAAGCTGAATCACTTGAAGGCTGTGCGAAGGGCCTTGATCTGCCAAACTCAGATTGGTCAACCAGTCAAAAAATTCCAATTGGTGCAGAAATATTTTAAGGAGGTTCTATTAATTGAAGATGTGGAGTCTATTAAGTTTTCCTCACTTTATTATGTTCCATTGATTTCCTCTGGTGCTACTTCCTCTCCTGGATCTGAGAAGAAGGGGACCCCCATTGTAGCTGAGTCACTAGATGTTTCTCAATTTTTGGAGTCTTCTATGGATACGATTCCTCATCGCGCTACCTTAATTGTTTCTTTTTTATCACTTCAAGATAAGAATTTGATAATGCGACTTTATTTCCTGAAAAAAGACCAATTGTTTTGTGGTAGTCCTATTCAAATATTTCCTGACGTATCCAGGAGTACTCAGAATCGTAGGAAAGCTTTTTTGGCTTTGAAAAATCGGACTCTAGCTATTGGGGCTTCCTTTTTTCTAAAGTACCCTTGTAAATGTATCTTGACATTAGAAGGTGTGAAATATGTGTTCCATGACGTAGGTCAGTTAGAGGTTCTCTTGATTAGTAAGGAAAGTCTTTGAATTGTTTTCTCTTCCTTTCCATGTATAATTAGGGCTTGATATGTAATTGGCTCCTATTTCTTTTATTTTGTTTCTTTTGATGTTAATTCAGGTAACTCTCCTCTTGATGTGGACTTTATTGTAATCTTATTTTATTTTTTCAATAAAATTTATTGGAAACTAAAAAAAAAAAAAAAATTCCAATTGGAAGCTGATCCTTCTCACCCCCTTCTATACAGGAAACTGCAATGGGGTATTCAAGGTACCCCCTGGTGACATCCATCATCAAGCTGTACTGGGGAGAACCTTTTAAAAGGGCTTGCCCATAAGCTAACGATCTGAAAATCGAGCTGCTTCACAAACAGTAGTGAGGATGTCACTGAACGTTTTCTAGTTTTGTCTCTACATCTGCTGGACTGGTCTAGCAGGATGATTTGGAAGAGAGAGTCAACATTGGGCACCCTAAGCCCTCATTCTCGGTGGGCTGTACCATCCTCAAACTCATTCTGACCCTTTACCTCCCCAGACAAATCAGTTCAACTGCTTTTCCAGTTTTTGCAAAAACAAAAAAAACCCCTAAAGAGACTTTTAAAATAAGCTTTGGCAAACTGTTTTGCGATTTTGGAACCAAGCCAAAACCTTAGGAACCAATGATTGGTGGAGAACGGAGACCATGGGGGAATGTGTCAAAGTTAAGGTGGGGGGGGGAGGAGATGCATCTACCACAGCTCCTTTAGGGCCAGATTTATTAAGGCTGGTTTTCCCATTCCATGTCAAAGAGGAAAAGGCTTAGTAATCAGGTCTGTCATGCATTCCCCCTAAACACCACTGGCAAAAATACTCAGCCAGCAGCCCCCCTACCCTCCCCAACCAGGATCCCTCCTCTCTCAAAATCAGTCACCGCCCCCAGCACCTAACTCCTGCAAGCCTGTCAACTTCCTCAAATTCTGTTCCACCCCTGCTACCCAGTCCTTGCCACTACCTCTCTACAAGATATTCAGCTCCTCCAACACCCCCCCCCCCAGGTTCCTCCTAGCTAACTAATTAACCTCCCCCCCATGCCAACAAGCAACCCCCTTCCCCTCCCCACCTCTCCATTGCACCATTGTCGGGCTGCCTTTAGAGCAAACAGTTCCTTTACTCAGCATGGTGCGGCTCAGACTCAGCTGTACAGATTTATTTTATTTATTTATTTGTATTTGTTACTGCCTTATATGAATCAAGGTGGCTTACATAGAACTGAACATTTACATTAAACAAGGTTAACAGTATTATACATTAAACATGAAAGTGTTACATGAAAAAAAAACAGGTAACTTGGGGTGAAAGGGGAAGGGGAAAAAATCTTTTTAGCGACTGCTAATGTCCTCTGATAACTATTTATGAGGGTGTGGTAATCTCGTCAGTGGGGTATATTCTCGTTGGTCATCTTGTGGAATGAGTATGTATATTACCTATTCAATTTATTTATTTTTTGTATGTACAGGTTATTTTAATGGGTTTTATCTATTTAGGTAGTTCACCAAGATGTTCGATGAATAGATATGTTTTTAGATTCTTGCGGAAGGCTACTGAACTTACTGCTCTGATAAGAACTTACTGCTCTGACAGCAGCCAAATATCACTGTATCATGCGGCTCTTTGCGAGTTTGAGCAGCACAATGCAGTGCAGGAACCCTCATGCTAGTCTCAGGTTAACTCCAGTGCCAGAGTTCCTAAACTGCACAGCTCAGACTACACACAGCTGTGCAGGGCAGAGAGCCCCTTGCTCCAACAGCAGCAGTAGTGTGGCACAGCAAACCAAAAGAAGGGAGGGCAAGAAAATCCCAGCCACCAAGTGCAAATTTCTAGTTGCAATGGTTATCTGGTGCCTATCTGGTGTTGAGCTATGTAGGTAGCTATATAAAGAGAAAAAATTCAGGCAATTAAGTTAGTTGTGGTGGTGGTGCAGATGATACTATATTTCTGAGACTAAGGGGTATGTTTACTAAACTGCGCAATTGTGCGGGGCGCACTTAGCGCAAGCTAATAGTGCGTTTTTGTGCCCCGCACACGTGCGCGTCACACTAACGGGCCCGCTCATGTGCGCGGCCCGCTACTGTGCGAGAGAGGCGTGGAAAGGCTTACGGAGGGCGGAGGAAGGCTCCCGAGGGGCGGAGGGACGGGGTCAATGGGTGGAGAGTGGGAGGGGAGAGGCTCCCCGCACAGGAGCGGGGCTGAATTTCGGCAAAAAAATACCGCAAGTGAAAACCTCGCGTTAGAGCCCATTTAAAGGGAAGAGAAACCATTTACGTCAGCAATGTACAGCAAAACCGGAGAAACCTACAAAACGTGAGCAGTGTGATACATGTGCACAGAACAAAATATCAAATAAAACATGAAAAAGACCCCAACAAAAATGTTAAAAATTATAATTCAGCTGGGCAATAGTGATAGCAATGGGCAACAATAAAAAACACTCCCAGGAAAGCTCCAAAAAAAAAGAAATGATTTTTGGAAGGGTCTACGCAACATTAAAAAACACTCCCAGGACAGCTCCAAAAGAATTCCTTTTTTTGGAGCTGTCCTGGGAGTGTTTTTTAATGTTGCCCATTGATGTCACTATTGCCCAGCTTGGGCATGGTATTTTTCCCCTTTCTTCGATGTCATTTATGAGGTTTATTTGCCCTTTTGTCTCCATACAAGGTAAATGAGCCCACAGTAAAATTGTGCAGAGCAGGGTTTCTGACTCGTCCGGCCAGGTTTCCTATCTCCAGGGACTGCACTGTCTCTGTGGCCACAGTGTGGTGCAGCGGACACAGCCAGTGCCTGTAGGACCAGATGGTCACAGGTTCAAATCCCAGCTGGGGCTCCTGCCAACCCAGTCCCCATAGTTTTACCCACCACTAAACAGTGATAGTAAAGACACTCCTTTATTGCAGAGAACATAAGCATGGTTCAAGCAACCATATTTTACCCTACACCGCACACAAACCATAACAATGGGCATTACCTACAGCCGAGTACCCCAAATTCAGTCCTGGAGTGCCACAACTCAATCAGGTCATATGCTTTTACCCAAATAAGGACGTGTCTGCATGTTGGCGGAAGGGTACAGGTGGTGGAGGGGGCAGTGGCTGCAAGCCACAGCAGACAGTAGCCTAGGCCTGTGCATGCTGGCACCGTCCACCGCAACAGACAGGCTCTGTTGGATGTACAGTCATGGACTCCCCAGGGAATGCAGCATATCTGTGGCAACACGGTGGTGCAGTGCACACAGACAGTGTGTGTGGTGCAGTGCACACAGACAGTGTGTGCAAGAACAGAAGGTCACAGGTTCAAAGGCCAGCTGGGGCTACTGCCAATCCTGTCCACATATTTTTCCCACAACTAAACCGTGATAGTAAGGACAAACCTTTATTGCTGAGAACCTACGCATGGTTAATACGCCTATATTTTACCACACCAAACACAGACACCATAAACAGGCGCATTACCTAGAGCAGAGTCTCCCAAATGCAGTCCAGGAGGGCCCCACACCATTCAGGTTCCATGCTGTCTCTAAAGAGTAGTTACTCACCTGTAACAGGTGTTCTCCAGGAGCAGCAGGAATCAGTCCTCACATATGGGTGACGTCGGCGCCGACGGAGCCCTCGCGGAACAATTTCCCCAGCTTTCAAAGAAAGCCTTTGGGAATTGCAGCGCGCATGCGCAGTCCCCTTCCCGCCCAAGGGTGCCATCTTGCTCAGTCTGATAACATAGCTAAAAGACAGCAAAAAAAATTAGCAAAAACGAAATGATAGGACTGCAACTCCAAGGGGAGGAGGGAGGGTTGTGAGGACTGATTCCTGCTGCTCCTGGAGAACACCTGTTACAGGTGAGTAACTACTCTTTCTCCAGGACCAAGCAGGAAGTCAGTCCTCACATATGGGACTCCCTAGCTTAAGGCTACTGGAGACCTCAAGCGGAAAAATGAGCTCCCTCTAGCTCAGTAGCACAGAAGGAAGGAATCTTCTCTGAAAACGCCCCCGACAGGTAGCCCAACACCAGGGCCGGAGGGTAGGAGTTGCCTAAACCTCAAAGAGATTATGGAGGACTGCCTGTCCGAAAGCACTGTCCCTGCGGGACTCCCTCTCCAGGCAGTAATGGGCCGCAAAAGTCTGGCTTGAAGACCAGGTAGCGGCCCGGCAGATGTCTGCCAACGTAACAGAGTGGAGATGAGCCACTGACGCAGCCTTCGCCCTAACACGATGAGCCGTAACTCGACCCTCCAATGAGAGGCCGGCCGCCCCATAAGCCCAAGCGATACAGTCAGCAACCCATATGGACAAAGTACGCTTGGAGACAGGGAGCCCCAACTTATTGGGGTCAAAAGAAACGAAGAGCTGAACAGCCCTCCGATGCTCCCGCGTACGGTCAAGGTAGAAGGACAAGGCCCTCCTACAGTCCAGGGTATGCAGGACCATTTCAGCCCGGCTGGTGTGCGGCCTGGGAAAGAAGGTCGGAAGAACCACCTCCTGGTTGAGATGAAAAGGAGAAACCACTTTTGGCAGAAACTTAGGGTGAGTCCATAAGACTACCCTATTCCTGTAGAACCTAGTGTAAGGAGGATCAGACACTAGGGCCTGCAGTTCACTAACGCGCCTAGCAGAGGTAAGGGCTACCAAGAACAAGGTTTTCCAGGAAAGAAAACGAAGAGGGCAGGTAGCCATAGGTTCAAAGGGTGGACAGGTAATCCGCTGCAAGACCACATTCAGATCCCATTCAGGGGCTGGTGGGCGCAAAGGAGGCTTAAGGAGAAGGAGGCCTCGTAGAAAACGAGCCACCAAAGGGTTGTTGGAAAGAGGCCTGCCATCCACCGGTGCATGATGTGCAGAGAGAGCACTGAGGTGGACCCTGACAGAGTTGGACTTAAGGCCCAGATTGGAGAGGTAAAGCAAATATTGCAAGACCACCGCCACCAAGCAGGAGAAGGGATTCTCAGACTGTTGAGCACACCACACGGAGAACCGACGCCACTTAAGAGCGTAGGACGTCCGGGTGGAGGGCCGCCTGGAGGCCAAGACGACCCCTTCCACCTCTCGAGGCAGCAGGAGGAGAGCAAGGACTACCCTTTCAGCAGCCAGGCCATCAGATGAAGGGACCGGAGGTTGGGGTGTAAGAGAGTCCCCTGATCCTGTGACAGGAGATCGGGTTGAAACCCCAGAGGAAGAGGAATGTCCACCGCCAGCTGCATTAGAAGCAGGAACCAGGGTTGTCTCGGCCACCGGGGAGCCACTAGGATCATCGAGGCCCTGTCTCTGAGAACTTTGAAGAGCGTTCGAGACACTAGTGGCATGGGAAGAAAGACATACAAGAGGCCTGTGGACCATGGAATCAGAAAAGCATCCGCCGCTACTCTGAGAGGATGCGGTTGTCGAGAGCAGAATCTGGGAAGCTGCCGGTTCAGGGGACTGGCAAATAGATCCATGGTGGGGAGGCCCCACTTGAGAAAGATCTGCTGAACCACCAACGGATCCAATCTCCACTCGTGTGGTTGGAGGATCCTGCTTAGCTTGCCCGCCAGGTGATTTTCCTGACCTGGGAGATAGACAGCTTTGAGGAGGATGCCGTGAAGGACAGCCCAAGAGCACAGTCTTTGTGCCTCCTAACAGAGAAGGGAGGAGCCTGTGCCTCCTTGTTTGTTCACGTAGAACATTGCGACTTGATTGTCCGTCTGGACCAGCACAGACTGATGAGAAGTGAGGTGGGAGAAGGCTCGCAGAGCTAGGCGGATGGCTCTGAGCTCCAGGAAGTTTATCTGCTGAGCCGACTCCCAAGGAGTCCAGAGGCCTTGAGTACATGTCCCTTGGCAATGTGCTCCCCAACCCAGGAGAGAAGCATCAGTCGTCAGCACCTGAGAAGGCGGAGGAGATTGAAAATCCACTCCCAGCACCAGGTTTGGGAGATGAAGCCACCACCGCAGAGAAGAGACCAGCAGGTCGGATACCTGTACTGAGTCCGCCAGGCTCCACGAGGCTTGATGCCATTGGGTGCAAAGGCACCACTGAGCAGGTCGCATGTTCAGGCGGGCATTGGGGGTCACATGAACCGTGGAAGCCATATGGCCAAGCAGTCTCAGAAATTGCCTGGCAGAGACCAGGGAATTGCTGTGAAAGTGGCTGGCGAGATCCATGAGCCTGTGTGCCCTGTCTAGAGGCAGGAAGGCCCGTGCTTGAAGTGTGTTTAACCTTGCGCCTATGAATTCGAGATTTTGAGAGGGGAGCAAAGTGGACTTTGCGAAGTTTATGACAAATCCCAAGTGCTGGAGTAGAGTCACAGTGCGAAGAGTGGCCTGAGTGGCCTCTTGGGAAGACTGGGCTCTAATGAGCCAGTCGTCCAGGTATGGAAATACAAAAAGGCCTTGAAGTCTTAGATAGGCCGCCACCACTGCAAGGCATTTGGTGAACACCCTGGGGGC
The DNA here is from genome assembly GCA_033557465.1 of Ichthyophis bannanicus. Taxonomy (NCBI): domain Eukaryota; kingdom Metazoa; phylum Chordata; class Amphibia; order Gymnophiona; family Ichthyophiidae; genus Ichthyophis; species Ichthyophis bannanicus. The sequence goes on from CM066035.1 coordinate 431,569,404, forward strand.
GGAGATAAGGCCAAAGGGCAGTACTCTGTACTGGTAATGATTTCCTCCCACAACAAACCTGAGATATTGTCTGGGTCTGGATGAATAAGGATGTGAGTATAGGCATCCTTGAGATCTAAGGAGCATAGCCAGTCTCCCTGCTGGAGGTAGGGCAGCAGGATTCCAAAAGTAAGCATCTTGAACTTTTCCCTTGCCAGGAACTTGTTGAGGTTTCGCAAGTCCAAGATGGGTCTGAGGCCTCCTGTTCTTTTTGGTATCAGAAAGTACCTGGAATAAAAGCCGTGACCTCTCAAGTTGTGAGGCACTGGTTCCACAGCCTGATCCTGAAGAAGACCTGCTAACTCCTGAAGGAGCAAGTCCCTGTGCAGAGAGAGCCTTGGAGGCTCCCCTGGAAAGTAGGAGGGAGGTACCTGGTGAAAGTGTAAAAGATAGCCTTTCCGAACTATATGAAGCACCCAGGTATCTGATGTGATGGGTGACCACCTGTGGGCAAAGTGGACCAGCCGGCCTCCTGTGCTGAGAGAAACCAGCGGAGGGGAAGAGGCTATGCTGACGGAGTCAAAAACCCCCACCCTGCTGAGCAGGGGCAGGTGTTGTGGGCTTGGGGGCCTGCTGCCTACGGGACCCATTACCCCTTCCCTTGGCCTGCTGACCCTGTTGGGGAGCTGCTGAGGCCTGATAATGAGGGGAGTGTTTATAGGCAGCCGCCTTCCTCGGGTAAAAGGGCTTTTTCCCCGAGCCCTTCTTCTTCTGAGAAGGGGCAGAGGTCTTTCTGGACAGCCGAGTCCTGGTCAGAGTCTCGGTCTCGATCTGTGCAGCCTTTTCAGTCATGGGCTTGCCAAAGAGGTTTTCACCTTTGCAGGGGACATCGACCAACCTGTCCTGTACCTATGGCTCGAGGTCGAATGACTGAAGCCAAGCCTGTCGGCGGGCACCAATGCCGGCTCTGGCTACTCGAACCGATGCTTCGAAGCCATCGTAGGCTGCTCGAGAGATAAACTTCGAGCACTCCCGAATACCAGTGGACAAGGCTTGGAACCTCTGCAAAGGTTCCTCGGAGAGACCAGCAGAGAACCCGGCAATTTCCTTTGCCAGGTCTCGGAGATAAATGCCCATGTAGAGCTGGTAGGTCTGGACTCGACAAGCAAGCATAGAGCCCTGGAAGCACTTCCTACCGAGAGCATCCAGGTTCCGGGCCTCCCGGCCGGGAGGCACCAAAGAGTGCATCTTCTGACTCTTGAGTCGATGCATGGCCGATTCCACCACCATGGAATGGTGCGGTAGTTGTGCCTTTTGGAATCCGGGGCTCTTGCGGACTCGATAAATGGAATCGACCCGCTTGCTTAACACCGGCGCCGACGCCGGGCTCTCCCACATGCGGAAGAGAAGTCGCTCCAGCATCGGAGGAACCGGTACAGTAAAGGCCTCCTTCGGGGGAGAGTCATACTGGAGGGCATCGAGCTCTTCGGCTCGAAGCTCCTCCTCGGGATCCATTGGGAATGCCAAGGCCTTGGCCATATCCCGCACGAAGTCCGAGAACCGGGTGTCCTCCGGGGGGGACCGCCTCCGAGGTTCGGACTCGGGCGAGTCCGATGGGACGCACTGAGTCCGAAAAGTACCTGGGGACTCTTCGTCCTCCGTCTCCCAGCCCGACGCCTCGGTGGAGGAATCAAGCGGCTCCGGTCGGGCGGGCACCGATGCCCTCTGCCCCGACGCCGAGGTCGGCGTCGACGACCTCAGTCCCAAACGGGAGGTCGAGGGAGACCGCGACCGAGGATCGACTCGAGCTCGCATGGACTCGAGGATCGGCTCGGTCTCCGGGGTCGACTTAGACGTCGACATCCCGGTGGTCGGGGCAGATGCACCGGCGAGGCCAGCGATCAATGCCCGCTGCTGGTCCATGAAGGCAGCGAAACTGCTCTCCAAGGCCGTCAACCTGAGTCCGAGCTCAGGAGAATCAGCAGACCCCGACTCGGACGCCGACGGCATCGGGCCCGACGTCGGCTCCTTCGGAGGCGCGTCCACGAGGACTACAGTACTCACATGTCCAGGAGACTCCATCTCGAGACGAGGATGTTTCGAAGGCCTCTCCGACTCCGAGGACCAGGGACGGCTATCGGGGCTATGCGATCTGGCCCTCGAGGAACCAGGAGCGTCCACCGACGCCGCCCTCGCGGGTTTCTTCTTCCTATGATGTTCCTGGGCAGGAGACCCCCGCTCAGAGGAACTCCGACGATGCTCAGGACCGGAGTCCCGGGACGTTGAAGCCTCTGACGAGGTCCGGGCCCGGCCGGACGCGGAGTCAGAGAAGATTCGTTCTCTTTGATGCTGCCGACTCCTCAACGCTTTTGAGGACATTTTGCCACACGGACCACAGATCATCGGGTCATGATCGGGTCCGAGGCAGCGGAGGCAGCAGTCATGTGTGTCGGTAAGAGACATAGGTTTCTTACACCGATCACACTTCTTAAACCCGCTGGCAGCCATCGGGGGGAAAAGGGCCCCTGCAAGGTCAAAAGACAGGGCTGCCAGTGAAAAAAGAAAAAATGGCGGGAACGCCAGTCACGATGGACAAAAACCGAAAAAATAAAGAACGGACTCGATACGGCGTATCGGGTCCGGGCGGGAAAAGGATTCGGCGTCGAACCGAGAAAAGAATAGTAAATAAAATCAACTTTTTCAGCGGCGATCACAAACAGCGTCTGTAGGGCTCCGCGGAAAAAAGAAGACTGAGCAAGATGGCACCCTTGGGCGGGAAGGGGACCGCGCATGCGCGCTGCAATTCCCAAAGGCTTTCTTTGAAAGCTGGGGAAATTGTTCCGCGAGGGCTCCGTCGGCGCCGACGTCACCCATATGTGAGGACTGACTTCCTGCTTGGTCCTGGAGAATAAAGATGCCTGTGCTGCATATCTATGCACCACCCCCATGGTATGCAGATGTAGCTCATGCATATTTATGAGGGACAGCATGAAAACTCGAACAGTGTCTGGAACACCAGGACTGGAATTGGGAAACTCTGCCGTAAAGCAGCAGCCAACAGGGTCAGACATACCCACACACACACCCAACAGGCCCCATTGGCCAATGCCACCTGGAAAGGCAGGACATTGGGCCCTGCCTGTATCTCCCAATACTAGCACTTGCATACCTTAGCAATGCCACCCTACACCTGGGTATATGGTACACAGCTATCAAACGTTTCCTATGATAACTGGCAGATAGCAAGTCCTACGTTAAGCTCATTGAGCTCCACCATAACAATCATTCTGATGTCTGCGGTGTGTGCTGCAGGTCTGGTCTCTGACAGTGTTTACCCCCCTGGGGAGTGACCCCCAACAGTATTGCGTACCATATCCATGCCTGTACTGTGCTCAGGACTGGTGTGGTGGGTATGGCTGCTGAACTCCTCTATAGTAGCACAATGCTGGCATAGGTGTGGGGGTGGCTGTCTGTTTATCCAGTGTGTGGTGGCTGCAAACACCTTCAACAGCCCACACTGCCAGCAATGTTGCCAGTATTGGGCTGCCAATGTGCATAATGAGGAGCAAGGTACCATGGGTATAGGCCGGACAGGGTGGCCTGGCCAGGGTGCATCTGCACAGGGCATAGAGCACTGACTGGGACATTTTAGTGCCCGGCCACCACCTACACAGACAGTGTGACCTCAGTATGTCCTGCTGAGAGATCACTCTCACCCTGACTGTGCAGTGACCACAGCATGGCTAGGCACCCCCATAGTGCTATATAGTATTTCTCTCATGTGATAGATATGGGTTTCCTTTTGGGGCCCAGTCACTGATGTACCTGCCTGCTGTGTATGCTGACATCCCAGTTCTGGGTGCATGCATCTCCACTGGGAACATGCACTATGGACTAACTAGCAGACTGTTTGCAGCTGGTATGTGTCTTGATGGAGCGGCTTGCAGGGTGCAGCGGCTGATGACTTGCTGCAGGAGAATATCAGATAGTGGTGGGGTGCAGCTTACCATATCCAGGCCTAATGTCTGTCTGCTATTGTGTTATGGATGTGTATAGACTTGCATTGACTGCCCTGTTCCTCAGCAGGACCGGGGTTGATGGTCCCCTCTACTGCCACCTTTGCAGGGAGGTAGAATGTGGATCTATTGATAGGAGACCCTGTTTGCCACCCTCAGCCCTGGTGGTGGTGTATAGCCCACCTAGGGGTCCATAGGGGCTACACCTGACTGAAACAGACAGAGATCTCCAAGGTGTTTGTGCAGAAACTACCTATCTCACACATTAACACTGCTTTGGACCTCCGGCATGGCCTCTTTCAGTCATGGGAGGTGTTGTGGTCGTGGTCCTGGTCCTGGGCGCCTCATTGCATCCTCAGGGTGAGCACAGTACCCGCACAATGTGACGGTGTGTAGCTACTCTGTGCCAGTAAAACACACGGTCAGTACCCCCTACCAGGCCGAGGTGCTGTGGGGGTGCACATGGTCAGTTCCCCCTACCAGGCCGATGTGTTGTGGGGGTGCATACCCCATCCTGTGTTCATCTGTGGACAGCTGATTTGCATGTGCAGTGCATCATGGGTACTGGTGTGCTAACCCTATCCTGGTGACCACAACAGACTGTGTGTGTGGTGACGTGCAGGCTCTCTGCAGCCAGCCAGGGGCTTGCTAGTAGCTATAGAGCTGTAGCCCAATGGTTACTTCACTGCCTGTGAAGCCAGAGGTCATGGGTTCAAACCCACAGTGGGGTTATTTGATAGGGCTGCCCAAAGCATTATCTCTTTGTAATGTACATTTTTGCTGCCAGCAAAAATACCCTCAGCGTACTGTACCCATAAGGTGCCTCTGAGGGTGCTTTATAGGGCGCCCTATAGGGCACCTTATGGTTCCCGTCCATATATGGTGCACTATACATTATCCTGTGGAGCAACTTATAGGGTTCCCTATAGGGGACATTTTAGGGTGCTGTGGCGGAGAGTGCACTTTATTGTGTGCCCTATGGAGTGCCTTATAGGGTGTCTTATACGGCACCTTCACTTACGGCACGTGAGGGCGTGTTTGCTGGCAGCAATTAATAAAATAAAAATAAAGTGCTGCAGGAAAAAATATGTACATTGCACAGCTGATGCCACAGCCAGCCTTACGTATTAGGCACCCTGGGGAGCCAACTCATGACCCCTGTATCAGCAGTCAGTGCCTTAACCATTGTGCTGCACTGCTGCTCCTCCTTGCCTGTCAGCGCACCTACTTATGCTTTTCATTCCTTAAACTGCACAGTGCTGCCATAAAAAACAGTACTCTGACCTTGCGATACCTCATACGGCACCCTCTAAAGCGCCCTATAAGCAACATTCTAGGGTGCCTTGGCGGACAGTGCACTTTAAAATGTGCCTTATAGGGCGCCTTATGTTAACACGCTTTGAGAGTGCGTTTGCTAGTAGTGATAATTAAAATAAACATAAAATGACTCCAAAAGCAATCTTCCCCATAATACGTAATGCCTCAGCCAGCCTTGTTCATTGGGCACTGTGGGGGATTGAACCCTTGATCCCTGCACCATTGGTCAGTGTCTTAACCCCTGTGCTGTGGTTCTGTTCCTGTGCTAGCAGATTAGCGCGCCGCCTTATGCCACCCAACATTAAAAAGCCTCCTAAATCAATAGCGCGCCGCCTAATGCCCATCAGCGCGCCGCCTTATGCCGCTCAATATTAGACTAGCTCCTAAAGTAACGCCTCAGCCAGCCGTCTACATTGAGCACTGTGGGGGATTGAACCCCTGATCCCTGCACCATTGGTCAGTGTTCTAACGATTGTGCTGTGGCTCTGCTCTTCTGCTTGAACATCAGCGCACCACTTATGCCGCCCAGTATTAAGATGCCTCCAAAAACATTAGCGCGCCACCTTATGCCGCCCATTATTTATATGCCTCCTAAAATAACGCCTCAGCCAGCTGTCTTCATTGGGCACTGTGGGGGATTGAACCCCTGATCCCTGCACCATTGGTCAGTGTCTTAACCATTGTGCTGTGGCTCTGCTCTCCTGCTTGCACATCAGCGCGCCGCTTATGCCTCACGCGCAGCTATCTCATGCGCTAATGTGCGGGGCGCACATGGGCGCCACGCACCTTAGCGCATATGCAAATTCCGGATTTTCTTTTTCAGCCTGGAACGCCCACTCCTTATATGGCACCCGCACACTACCGCGGCCCGCACATTAGCGGGGTTTTAGTAAACATACCCCTAAGAAAAGTCTGATTCTCAGGGGAAAGGGGGGGGACCCACCACACGCAGAGATCTTAGAAATGAGGAGAGGGAGAAAGCGGAGTTGCTTACCTGTAAAGAAGGTTCTCCATAGACAGCAGGGTAAGCATCTGCACTTGCTAGGTGATGTCGCTGACATCGCCGGGCTCTCCCCATCTCAGAGAAGTCTTTTGAACTCTCTGAGCATGCATGTGTGCTCCTTCCTGCCCTCCTGTTGCTTGATCCTTTCAGTTCATAACATAGCTGAGTGTCAGTGATGCTTGAGGATTCCTGTTTTTGAGTGTTTATTATGGTTCGACTGTTGCCTTGTCATCTTGGGTTGGTTTGTTTTGTTTTGTTTTGTTTTCCGGGAGGAGGGGGGGAAGTTGTGTTGCGAGGAAGGGCAGCTGCATATCTCTGCTGTCTGTGGAGAACCCCTTACAGGTAAGCAGCACTGCTTTCTCTGCAGACAAGCAGGCGGATGCAGACAAACTTGCTAGTTGAGTACAGAGCTGAGGGCTGCCTTAAAGAGTGTTAGGCTTATGGCCCGACCTCATGAGATATGGGTGGAGGAAAAGCTGGATACTGAGATAGGGAGAAGCTTGTGATGAGCATTTAAGATGCAAAGAGGTTTCTGAGGACTGCCGGTCCAAAGGCGAAGTTCCAAGCTGAAGACTGGTTCAAGCTGTAGTGCTTAGCAAAAGTGCGAACTGAAGTCCAAGTCGCTGCTTTGCAAACTTCTTGAGCAGGGACCAAAGATAAGTAGGCTATGCTAGCAGCTGTAGCCCACAGATGAGGACCAACGCACTCGGGTGACTGCTGTTAATTCTGGCTGTAGCAGAAGGAGATGCAGTGAGAGCCAGGAAGAAACAGTCTTTCAACACGGGACATCCGGGGCTGTTCGGATGAAAGGTGAGGAAAACCTGAGCCAAGGTTCTTAGCTGCTTGGTGGCCTAAAGGTAAAACACACTGGCCCATGGGCAATCCAAAGTGTGAAGGGGTGCTTCCGGAGAGTCCGCTGAGGAACTGGGAAAGAAAGATGGCAGGACAATGGCTTGATCGAGATGAAAAGCGGAAACGACCTTAGGAAGGAATTGTGGATGTGTGCGCAGAACAACTATGTTAGGGAAGAAAACTGTATGTATGGCAGGTAGTGCACCAGCATCTGAAGTTCACCAATTCTTCACACCGAGGTGATCGCCACCAAGAAAGCCATCATTGACATCTCCGCAGCGTTTGATACCGTTCACCACCAAACCCTACTAAATAGACTGGAAGCTATAGGAATAGCGAGAACCCCACTAAAATGGTTCTCGTCGTATATCGCCAACAGAATGCAACAGGTACAGTTCAACAACGAAAAAGCAAAGGCCTTCCCTCAAACGCAGGGCATACCACAAGGCTCAGCTCTATCCGCGCTTCTCTTCAATGTGTACATGAAACCAATCTGCGAAATATTCAAAAAGCATAAAATCCAGTATCACATATACGCTGATGATATTATGCTCTATCCTCAACTTGACGCAAGTAACCCAAACTACTCACAGCTAGAAGAATGCATAAAAGAGATGCAAACATGGCTCCAGAGAAACAACATGGCCATAAACCACAAAAAAAACGAAGTCATGTACATCTCAAGAAAACCGAAATTCAACCCACCAGCGACAATCACCCTATGCAATAACACCTATCACTCAAAAAACGAAATAAAGTACCTCGGAGTAACACTAGATAGAGAACTAAAGATGGCAAAACACCTCCGCTTAGTGAATAGGGCCATTTTTCACAAGCTCAGGGTTATACAACCTCTCAGGAACATCATAGAAGCCACCGACTTTAGGACCGTAGCCCAAGCCCTCATCATCTTGGAATTCCGCAAAAAACTAAAAACTTATCTATTCACTAAACACTACAATTCCATAGAAAACCTTGCACTCAACATAGATAAAGGATAATCAGGTAAATGACCACTTAAAGCACAAACCTCACACCCAAATGGACAACACTCAGCGCTAACGAAATGACGATCCTATCTCCTATGACCTAATACCTACGCATGTATATAGTTGTATCAGTTATGTACTGTCTTACGTATATAGATACTACACTTTGTTAGTTAACTGTTTTTACACGGTCCCAGTTCAAAAACCTACCTTGTTATTTTATGATATGTTAAGATGTTCTATGTAAAAATTAAGATGTTCTATGTAAAACAAACTTAGCGTTGTTAATTGTTGTTATTTGTACACCGCATCTGATCTCTGGAAGATGCGGTATAAAAATGAGCGTTAAATAAATAAATAAATCATACCCCACTTCGATTACTGTAATGCAATTCTACAGGGCCTTCCAAAAAAAACCCTAAACATACTCCAGATGGCACAGAACGTCGCAGCCAGAATCATCACTAAAACAGGTGTGGCAGAACACATCACACCAGTGCTAGTTGAATTACACTGGCTCCCCATCATAGCCCGTATAAAATACAAAATCCTAGTAACGACTTTTAAAACCATCCACAATCTGGCACCAACCTTCCTCTCAAACCTAATCACCTTACAACCTGCGAACAGAAACAGGAGAACCGCCACCATAAACAACCTGCAGATACCAACAAGTATAAGATCAGTTAAAATAGCCACAAGCAACAGAGCATACTCATACACTGCCCCCTCACTTTGGAACCAACTCCCGCCTGAGTTGCGTGCAATCAATGACCTGATGTGTTTCAGAAAAAACCTAAAGACACACTTATTTCAAGAGGCCTACAACGTGACGTAAATCAACAATATACACACCAAACCATAAGCAAGTATAAAATGTATATATGTAAAAAGTATAAATGTATATATTGTAAAAAAGTACAAAAGCAAATTCCCCCCCCCCTCACAATTGTGTGTTGTATACTATAATGAAACTGACTGGCTTTGTTTTGAAAACCTATCACATAACCTTGTAAATCACGCTGTAATTCCTTGAAATTTCAGTCACTGATCTGACATTTTCTGTTTACTTAATCAAACCGCTCCTGATCGCTGGAAGTAGCGGTATACAAATATATGCTAAATAAATAAATAAAATAAATCTTTCAGTTGAGGTGTTTCAGAGAGGATGAGGCCATTGGCTTGAAGGGAGGCTTCATGAGTTTTGAGAGGACAATATTGAGATTCTAAGCAGGAGGCAGTGGTTTAAATGGAGGCCTGGTATGTACAAGATCTTTCATGAACCTTGAAACAAGGATGGATGGAAATGGGCTTCCTGTTGGCATGTGGAAAGCAGCAATGGTGGAAAGATGGTATCTGATGTTATTTGCAGGCCCGAGTGGGAAAGCTGGAGCAGATAAGCAAATACCTGGCCTAGGGTGCATTGGATTGGGTCAAGTCTTCTCACTCTAGCCCAGCAGGCAAAGAGACCACTTCCGTTGGGAGGAAAGCTGTGTCACCAGTTTCTGAGAAACTGAGATTATGCCGCGTTCTTCTGTTAGACTGCATCAATTTTACAGGCAGCTAGGGAGAGGATGCTGAGGTTGGTGCAGTAGGGCTCCCTGGTTCTGTTTGAGGAGGAGGGGTCTGGCCAGAGTGATGTGGGTCTTGCTCCATCAAGGCCAAAAGGTGTGTGTGAAACATAGAAACATGATGTCAGGCCATGTGGTCTTTTTCTATCTAGTCTGCCCTTCCCTATAAACTACACTAGTCCCCTTCTTACTATTGTAGGGTACCAGATTTGTCATGGCCACTGTGGGGCAATCAATGAGATTCGCTTTGTCTTCCTGGGCTTTGAGTATGACTTAACTGATTAAAGGAAAAAGAGGGAAGGCATACAGCAGATGATGGCTCCAACTGAAGACAAATGCATCATGGGCCCAATGGCACGGACTGGGTTGTAGAGAACAGGAGAGAGAACACTGCATTGTCTGCAGTTGCAAAGAGATCAATGTCTGGGGTGCTCTAGCTGTGGAAGATCTGGCAAAGTACTTCCCAATCCATAAGAACATAAGATATGCCATACTGGGTCAGACCAAGGTCCATCAAGCCCAGTATCCTTTTCCAACAGTGGCCAATCTAGGTCACAAGTACCTAGCTGTTTCCCCAAAAGACACAGGTTCTACAATTCTTGTATTTGGGCAAGCAGTGGATTTCCCGGGTCCTCTTTAATAATGGTTTATGGATCTTTCCTCAGGAACTTGTCCAAACCTTTTTCAAACCCATCTACTCTAACAGCTTTTACTACATCCTCCGGTAATGAATTCCAGAGTTTGATTACACATTGAGTGAAAAAAATATTTTCTCTTATTAGTCTTAAGTAGATTACACTGAAGCTTCACTGTATGTCCCCTAGTCTTTCTATATTTTGATGGCATAAACAATTGATCTAGGGACCATTCATGCAGATCCAGCTGTCAGCCAGCTGGTTGTGGGCTCCTGTTAAGTACATTGCCCTGAGGGAGCTTTTTTTGAGAGATGTGCGAATTCCCAGCAGTCGGAGGGACCCTGTCCCCCCCCCCCCTTGCTTTTTGATATAGAATATAGTGACCTGATTGTTTGTCTGTTCCAAGAGAATGTTGTTCTGACCCAGTGACTAAAAACAGTCAGGGCATTGTAGATGACCTAAAGCTCCAAGACACTGATGTGCAGGGAATGCTCCTGCACGGACCACACCCCTTGCGTGGACAGGTGGAGAAGGTGTACCCCCAGTCCTACTTGCAGGCATCAGATAGGAGGATGAGCTGGTGCTCCAGTGGTTGGAAGGGGCAACAGCCACTTAGGTTGAATGGGAAGGTCCACCATTGGAAGCTCTGGTGCAGACAGCAGAGATTGGTCCCTGACATTGGAATTTTCTTATACAGAGACTGTGTATGCTGATTCCAGTTTAATCTGAGATGCCACTGCAAGGGCCACATGTAGAGTCTTTCCAGGAGGACAACATGCACTGATGTGGCCATATGGCCTAGCAACTTCAAGATAGTTTGTACTGAGACAGCTTGATAGTGTTGCAGGTTGGCACTGAGAGGCCAAAGGAATCTGGCTCTGTTGCTTGGAAGGTAGGTCCTGCCTCAACTGTGTTTAGTGGCGCCCCTATGAAGGATAAATTTTGTTGGGGGTCCTAGCCTGGGCCTTTTGGTGTTGACGAGGAATCCCTTTGCCTGCAGCACATCTATGGTGGCCTGAAAGGTGTGCTGAGCCACTGCTTTGGATGCTATAGAGACGAGCCAGAAGTCGAGGTAGGGGTAATCGCAGTGTCCCAATGGTGCAGATGCACTGCGACCTCTGCTAGGCCCTTTGTGAAAACACGTGGAGCGGCTGAGAGGCTGAAGGAAGAACTTGGTATTGATAATGCTGTTGTTAGAACTTGAATTGAAGGTATTGCCAGTGGAGAGGATGCTGTTTCCGCACACTATCGTCCAGTTTCCAATCTCCCTTTCTCCTCCAAGCTTTTGGAAAAGGTAGTGTTCTCTCAGCTTTCTCATTTTCTTGATTCCACACTCTTTCTTCATCCCAGACAATCCGGATTCAGATCTGGTTTTAGTGTTGAGTCCACAATTGCAGCAGTCTTGAATGAGATTCACACCTCTCATGATCAAGGCAATATCACTCTAGCTGTTTCACTCGACCTCTCTGCAGCTTTCGACTTGGTGGATCACGCTCTTCTCCTCTCTTGCCTTCGGGACGCGGGCATCCAAGGTTTGGTATATCATTGGTTCCACTCATTCTTCTGTCACCGGTCCTTTGCTGTCTCCTCCTTTCTCTCCACCTCTGATCCTTTTCCTCTTCCCTGTGGTGTCCCTCAGGGATCAATTCTGGCCCCCTTATTGTTTAATGTCTTTCTTGCCCCCTTGGCCCTACTCATCCAGCAATCCGGGATTTCTAGCTACTTTTACGCTGATGATATCTTTCTTCTGCATCACACTTCACCTTCTCATCCTGACATATCCCCTCTGAACAACTGTCTGGCCACTATTTCCTCTTGGCTTTCCTCTAACTGTCTAGTACTTAATGTCACCAAGACTGCTGCCATCTGGTTCCCGCACACCTCCCCTGTCCCCTCACTTGCTCCATCTATTTCAGGTGCTTGCATTACTGTAGTCTCCCAACTCCGTTATCTTGGAGTTTTCCTTGATAGTGCCCTCAGTTTTCACAATCACATTTCCCAGTCTCCAGATGCTTTTTTCTGCGCCTTCAGCAAATCCGTGCTCTTCGTCCTTTCTTGTCCACTCCTGCTATCACCACCCTCCTTCTCTCCCTGATCATCACCAGGTTAGATTTCTGTAATATAATTTTTGCCGGTCTCCCCCAGTACTAAAAACGCCGTTTACAATTAATTCAGAATACCGCTGCTCGTATGATCTTACATGCCTCCCCCCGTGATCATGTCACCCCTTTACTACACCATCTACACTGGCTGCCGATCGATTTCCGGATATCTTTCAAGGTTCTCACTCTAACCCACAGAGCCATCTATCTGTCTACCCCTACTTACCTCTCCGACCTGCTTACTTATCACACTCCCTCCTGCAGTCTTCGGTCCATTCACATCAACCGCCTTCACCTCCCAGCACCCTCTAAAGCTCACCTGCAATCGGCTAGGAAAGCAGCATTTTTCTACTTAGCTCCATCCCTCTGGAACTCCCTTCCCACTGCCCTCCGTACCGAAGAATCCTACTCCAAATTCTGTTCCCTCCTTAAAACTCATCTGTTTTCCCTAGCCTTTCCCCCCTGAGTCTTAAGTGTTTTTACTCTTATTGCTCTATTGTCTTGACTCATCTATCCCTACTCACCTCCTGCTCTATCATTTATTGTATTTCCCTCTTTTTCTTCCTCTATAATTGCTATTGATTTTGTTTTTTGTAAACCGCCCCGATGTTATGTGGGGCGGTATAACAAGTGTGAAATAAACAATATCTTATTATTTTGTTTTTAATTTTGTTGCCAAAGGTATAATTGATATTTTGTATAATTTATATTATTATATATATTTTGTCTCATATTTTATTTAGAGCACAGTTTTTATGTTGTATGTATTTTTGCAATTATTTATGGTTTAGAAGTTGACACATTTTCTTTTAATTTATTGGTATTTATTATACACATGATTTTTTATAGGTCTTATATGTATTTTATTTTTACATGATTTTTTATACGGTATTTACCGCCATATTTTTAATGTGTTGGCAATTACTATACACATGATTTTTCATAGGTCTTTTATGTACTTTTTCTGTTCTTACATTAAGTTATTTATTTACGTTTTTATGATGTGTTTAAAATATTTTTAATTTTTTAATTTTTTATTAATTTTACTCTTTTAATTTTTTAATTATTTATTAATTTTTTAATTTTTTAATTTTTTATTGATGTTGACAGTATATTGTTCTTATTTAGATTCTATACAACATACGGTTGGTCTGGGTCTCCCATTTTCCTTTTTTTTACTGTTCATCCATTGGTGTTGCATATGTTGCTTATGTTTATATGTATTTTAGATATTTTAACGTATTTATTGTTCTTACAGCATTTTAATTGTACTATTGGTCACACATTGCTTATGCGCTTCCTTTAATGCATGACTAGAGTACAACATGTGAGTATAATTTTTCTTACTTGTGGTCTTATATTGATGTTTATATATTTTATTATTATATATTATTATTATCATTTTTTAACACATATTTGTTTTTAACTTGTATTTATTAATGTTTTATTTATTTGTTTATGTGGTTTGCAGTCCTTAAGCCCCCTGATGAAGGCACCTGCCGAAACGCGTCGGGGTTGTTCATTAATAAAGTGCAAGTGACCCTTATCCTGCTCGCTCTGTTGTTTGGTTTGGACTTTCTGCGAGTTTGGTGCTCTCCTTTGTGTCTGGTAACTGTTGATGCTGAAATCCAAGACGACTTTATACTTATACCTGGAGGTTGCGTGGACGGATGTGGGTGTTTTCCAGATGGACGCATGAAGATCTTGAAGGATAGTGTGGAGAGGCAGGGAGATGACTTTCTTGGGAGCATTGCATCATTTCAGGATGAACTGAATTCTCTTTAGTTGGTGGGCATTCAGGAGTCACTTAGCCAGGGCTTGTGAGACCTGCTGTAGAAACTTGGATATGAATAAGTCCCTCTGGCATCTCTTCCGAACCCTGCTTGGCCGTGAGCATGGGAGTTCCTCTGCCCCCTGAAATTCAGCTTCATGGGATGAGGGAGCAGGAGTCATTTTCCAGCAGAGGGGAATCCAGGGAATGTGTTTGACATGGATCCCATGGACTCTCAAGAGGACTGCTCTGAGAAGCTGGAGCCCACTACTGTGCTCTGGGAAGCAGGAGACCCTACTGTGGTTGTGGCCTGGAGAATGGCTGCCACAAACATCCACAGCAGACACATCAGGGATGAGTTCAGGCTGGAGAGTTCAGAGGGCTGCATTGGGGGCCATTCCAGTGATAACATGGGCATAGCAAGGTCCCCAAGCAACCTCTGATTTGTGTGTGGGGGGGGGGCTGCCCCTGGGGTACTTAGTTCCTCTAGAGGATGAGAGAAAGCAGCTGGAAAGTAGCTGGAATTCAGTGGTGGTGGGGGGAGGGGGGAGTGGAGCCTTGGGTCAGAATCTGCAGGCTCTCGGCATGCTGTGTTTGAGCCAGTGCTGGTAGGAGGTCTGCCTCTGGCCGCCCGGTGGCCCCCCAATCGTGCCACATCTGGGCCCGATGAGGGAAGGGTAGGGGAATAGGTAGACGTGTGTGGATTCACACCCATGGAGGGTCTACTACTGGATCTGTCCCTTCTGGGGGTTTTATTTTTTTTTAAACACCAGCAGTCCCCCGACGCCTTTTCCTTTCGCATTTCTCTTTTACACTGCAGTCCCCCAATGGCAGTGTGCTGCTCAGGCATTTGGGGGGGAGGGGGGAAACTGCAGGTGATTGGGCTGAGTCTTGCCTTTTTTTTTCCCCACTATGCTGGATTGCTGAGGAAACACTGGAAAAAAACAGATGCAACTACCGAGTAAGAAAAGTTGTGCTGCTCGATCACAGAGAAAAAAAATGAAAGGATCAAGCTACAGCAGAGTGGAAAGGAGCACGCATGCCTGCTAAAAGAAGTAAAAAAAATTTTGTGAGCTGGGGAGAGTCTGGTATTGTAGGCAACAGCACCTAGCAAGTGCAGCAGCATCTCCCTGTGGGAAGTGGGAAGCTGAAGGATTGCTGTTTTAAGGTAGCAAAGGAGGTGGTTTGATAGGCATCTAAATCTTGGTCAACTCCGTTTTTGGCTCAAATATGTACCTCTGGAGAGAATGGAAAAAAAGATAGAAAGGTGTGAGAAGCTGATTCAGAAGGATTAAGAACATAAAATATGCCATACTGTGTCAGACCAAGGTCCAGCAAGCCCAGTATCCTGTTTCCAACAGTGGCCAATCCAGGTCACAAGTACCTAGCAATTTCCCAAAAAGATACACAGGTTCCACAATACTTGTATTGGGGCAAGCAAGTGATCAGAACTGCACACAATATTCAAGGTGCGGTTGCACGATGGAACGATACAGAAGTATTATATCTTTAGGTTTATTCTCCATTCCTTTGCTTATGATTTCTAGCATTCTATTTGCCTTCTTTGCCACCACTGCACACTTGGAGGGTTTAGCATAGTTACCTGTAAAAGGTGTTCTCCAGGAACAGTTAAGAATCAGTCCTCACAGATGAGTGCCATTGGTACCAACAGAGCCCAGCTTTCAAAGAAAGCCTTTGGGACATGCTACCACGCATGAGTGGTCTCCTTCCCATCCAAGGATGCCATCTTGCTCAGTCAGATGACATACTAGGATGGCAATAAACACTAAAACAAGGTAGGGAGGCAACACCCATGGGAGGAGGGGGGTTGTGAGGCCTGATTCCTGCTGTCCCTGGAGAACACTTATTACAGGTGAATAACTACACTTTCTCCAGGAACAAGCAAGAAGTTGGTCCTCACATATGTGACTCCCTAGCTCCAGGCTGCCAAGGACCAAACCATCTAACAGAATTGTTACCGCCCCACTCTTAACCTACAGAGGTAGAAATTTTTTTTTATTGTGAATGGCAACCGGATCTCAGACTATATTAGAGCGGGAAGTCAAGTTTAGGATAAAGTCCAGAACTTTTTGCTCTCAGATTGCATCAACGATCCGTTACGTTGCCTTACGTTACTGTTCTAATTGATTCGTTCACTGAGTGTTATCTTCTTTAATATGTTACTGTTCTAATTGATTTGTTCACTGAGCGTTATCTTCTTTAAATAAAGCGAATGTGCTGACACTGTTTAACCCAAACCAGATTTCATACATAGCCACTATTAGTACACTTTTAAATAGCGGCACCAGAGTACTTATCTGGTTCGGTCAGTTTCCCCCAACGCCAACCAATGCGCCATTGCGTTTCACTAGAATGTTTTTTCAAGGGGTCATGTCCGTACTCAGCTGACGGACAGAGGATGAACGCAAGATCAATTTGATTACTAGTCATTCACCTTATAGTGTTCAGATACAACGCATTATTCAGAAATATGAGAGTGTACTTCATAGCACGAAGGGTCTTGAAAATAAAAACATACGGTGTGTATGGACTAGACAGAAAAACCTGAAAGAGTTCCTGAGCCCAGCTGTACTGAGACCATTGGACCCTATCGAGGGAGTACAAGGAACGGGCCATTACAAATGTGGAGAATGTAATATTTGCTCAATCACAGAAGAATGCACTTATTTTTAACATCAAGATCGAAAATATGCTTTGCGTAGCAAGACGTCTTGCATTTCAACACACGTGATTTATTGTATCCGATGTCCGTGCAATCTGATTTATGTAGGACAAACTACACGTTCGTTTCAGGTGCAGATTCGTGAACATTGCAGTAGACTGAAATGCAAATGTTTAGAAGCGCCAATTGTGGCTCATTGTCTTGATCTCCGGCATTCCTTTGAAGAGTTGAAATGTTTCTGCATCGAGCAAGTCATGCAAGGTAGCGGGAAAAAATCCCGAGAACAACTGCTACTTTACAAAGAACAGAAATGGATATTCACCCTACAATCTGTGATACCTCTAGGATTGAATCTCCAAATTGACTGGAAAGCCTGTTTATGACCAACAAGAGTGAACCCTCAATGGGATCGCAACCAGTAAACATTGGATGTGGTCGTAAATATAATGTATTAAATTTTAACTATACCATGATCAAATTTACGTTTTTCAATGTCATACTGAACATCTTTCTTTTTAAGAGCTTCAGTCTTTTGTTCTATTTGAGGTTTTAAAACCTCAGCCCTGCGTTTGGAAGTATTAATTAAAAGAATCATCAAGTCTAGAGAACATTTGTTCAGTATCTTAATCCAGTTGGACATGAACGTAACATCGTCTTTATACATGCCAGGTGCCTTCTGAACTCGTAATCCTCTCGGAATGATCTTCCTTCTACAGTATTCTAAAAGAGATGCTGCATGTAATTCTTCTCTGATATGTCGTTGTGTCATCCAGACATATTCTCTCCATTCTTCTTCTAAATCAGGTATATTCTCTTCCTCTGTATAAAAGGGGTCCTCAGGGATCATGGAACGTAAATCATCCTCTTTAAAGCTGAGGACCTCTTTCCATGGAGTGAACATTGCTCGGAGAACCGGGCACACAAGGGGAGCAGAGGCTCCTGCAGGAGATAGGAGAGTCACAAGAGGCAGGAGACGTTGGATGAACAAATTCTTCTTTATTGTATAGAGACCCCAACGCGTTTCGGCAACGCCTTCTTCAGGGAGAAGGGATGCAAATCTATTTCCATATACACAACAATAAAAATAAATAAACAAATATTAAATAACAATATTAAAAATAAATTAAAATAACACACCTGGCATGTAGTATGCTGGAGATACAAACATTCTTGTGCCACAAATGTAAGGCATATCTTTAAACATGCAAACTTGTAAATAAACATGTGATAAGACAATAAATAAAAAATGGATTGGACCTCACACTAAAAACAAAACAACCAAACGCAGGGCTGAACAACCAACAAGTAAAAATGTTGCCAGAGACTTGGCAAACTGGATGAAGAGATAGGGAAATTTACATTGAAAAAGATTATAATAAATAATATGATTCAAGCTAACATCAAGATCAACACAAAAATAAGTATTATAAAAATATATATAAATTATATATGTGTATCTGCATGACTATGTAGATAAGAATTAAAAACAAAACACCATGCATAGTAGATACCATAAAACATTATTGATAAAAGTAACAATAATAACATTAAAATAACAATAATAAAATACATAAATATATGATAATATTTTGATAGAAACAACAAAGAGAGCTAATAAATTAGAAAATAAATTACATCTTAAAATATTGTCACTGGCTAAAAAAGCTTCTAAGGTTAAATGTCCAAATACTGTATAAAAAGGCTTGTTTTATGTGAAACATGCAAAATTGATGACTGGAGACTTCTCACAAGTAAAGATACTCCGTAGAGAATGGGACGAGTAAAAATGCTATCCATTTTTGCCAAGAAAAAACAAATTAAAGGAACATCTTTAGAGGGGCCTCAAGGCAGTTTTAAAGCTATCAAGGCACGTACGAATAGAGCTGAAGTACCAAAAATGTTTAAAACGGCAAATAGCCATGCCACATAGGGATACGGATTACAGGACCAAAACGCCAATCAAAAAAACTTATTAGTGAAGACACAGATGGCTAGCTACTTAGCTTAAACGTGGCAGTGTATAAAAACTGAAGACCGCGGACTCCAAAGCACCATAGAGCTAATGCTGAACACGATGATCGCTAATCGGGTGATTGTATTATATCACGTGGAGCAAAGTGAAACCACATGTTCAAACTTAAAGAGACCAACGGGGATTATGGAAATTACCTTAGTGTCCAAATGAACACACATTTTAAAAGAATTTCACTTACCCAAAGGTAATATCAACTATACATGTATGAAAGAGCAGGAAATTTTAAAAACCAATAAAATAGTCGGCACTGCAATGACAAAAATAGTTAGAAGTGAATAAGACCACGGTAAAAATAAAAATCAGTCTGGATCAATCAAAGTGAATATATATATATACGTGTAAATGTATACAAAATCCTCGAGAGGGGTTACATTTGAAACCAGAAATCAAACCTGTAACAGGAGTTCTGTACACGAGATTGATCAACAGAAAAAGCTGCGTGCAACTGAAGGGGAGGACAAGTGAAGACCGATACTTTTAAAACGCCAATTTACGCGCCAAAAAAGGGGGGCGGATCGACGCGATGGGAGGAGCTTCGAGACAAAAAATGTGACACATGAACATGGCATTTCTAAAGAAGGGGAGGGGGGGGAGGATGATATATAACTAGCTTATATGAAAAACTATCAATTTGGTTCAATATAAAAACTATAGATAAAATGATAAAACCTTTGGATATAATAGAAACATATTATAGGTCACTCTTATGTATGCGTGGAAATGAGTTTATCGATCAGGTTTACTCCAAAAAAACTGCAAAATCCACTTCCTGATTCAAGCCATGTGGTTCTAATGTATTGAGCTCATAAATAAAACGTTGCTCAAATTTCAACAATATTTGATCAATGTTACCTCCTCTCCAGTGTGGAATGATAGTTTTAATGACAGCAAATTTTATGTCACTAATAGTATGTTTATATTGTAACCAGTGTGAAACTAATGGTTTGTCTGTCTGACATCTCTGTATATTACTCCTATGTTCTATTATACGTGTGCGGATCTGTCTGAGAGTCTTTCCTATATATAATTTATTGCAGGGGCATTGGATGAGGTAAATGACATTGGTGGTTTTACAGTTAGAATAGTCTTGTAAATACAGTTTACGTCCAGAGGAAACATGTGTGAAAACATTTTTGACCGTGATAACATGTACACAAACTGAGCACTTACCACAGCTATAATGTCCCTTAACTATGGGCAATGGTTTCGGAAATGGGAGAGCAGATGGAACCAAAAAATTAGTTAAATTGGAAGCCCGTTTATAGGCAACCATTAGCTGCTTGGTGGCAAGAGAAGGTATGGTGGTTAAAAGGTGCCACTCTTGTTTGAGGATATTCACAATAGCCTTGGATTGTCCTGAAAAAGTTAAGGCACAGACAATTTTATCTGTGTGTGAGTTTTTTATCTTGTTCAAAAGTGTAAAACGATCAGTCATACGTGCTCTATGGTAGGCCTTCTGTATACAGGATTGGGGGTAACCCCGTTGTTGAAACCTATTTTTCATATCAGTGGCGTGGATTTCAAAGTCCACATCATTTGTGCATAGATGCTTAATCCTTAGAAATTGACTAATGGGCAAATTTCTCTTCAGAGATGGATTGTGGTGACTGTCGTACTTGAGTAATGTATTGCGGTCTGTTGGCTTACGATATAAGGTGGTTGAGAAACCTGTGGAGGATTTTCTAATCAATATGTCTAAATATGGAATTTCTTCTGTACTGTATGTTCCCTCAAACTGAAAGTGTGGATCTAATGAATTGAGCCAAAGGTGAAAATCGTGAAGACTTTCAACCGTACCATTCCATACTACAAGAACATCATCTATGTAACGCTTCCAAAGACAAACATTGGACCGATATGGATGAAAATTCAAAAATTTAGCTTCAAAATCAGTGACATATAAGTTTGCCACATCGGGTGCCATAGGGGACCCCATGGCCACCCCTTTTATCTGTTTATAGAAAACCCCTTTGAAGCAAAAATAATTTTCTGTCATTGCCAAAGATGCAAGTTGGGTGAGAAAGTAAGTAGGTGTACGTACCGGTTTTGGTCTCTTGATTAATGTATTTGCTAATACTTCTAGCGCTGCATGTTGGGGGATATTCGTATACAGAGATCTAATGTCAAATGTAACTAAGACCATCTGATTGTGAAAACCTTGAAATTGCTGAAGAATTTGTATGATATGAGTGGAATCCCTAACATATGATGGTGCCTGTGTGACAAAAGGCCTCAAATATGCATCTAAAAGTTTAGACAAAGGTTCAAAAAGTGACCCAATAGCAGACACAATGGGTCGTCCTGGGGAGGAGGTAACATTGATCAAATATTGTTGAAATTTGAGCAACGTTTTATTTATGAGCTCAATACATTAGAACCACATGGCTTGAATCAGGAAGTGGAGTAAACCTGATCGATAAACTCATTTCCACGCATACATAAGAGTGACCTATAATATGTTTCTATTATATCCAAAGGTTTTATCATTTTATCTATAGTTTTTATATTGAACCAAATTGATAGTTTTTCATATAAGCTAGTTATATATCATCCTCCCCCCCCCCCCTCCCCTTCTTTAGAAATGCCATGTTCATGTGTCACATTTTTTGTCTCGAAGCTCCTCCCATCGCGTCGATCCGCCCCCCTTTTTTGGCGCGTAAATCGGCGTTTTAAAAGTATCGGTCTTCACTTGTCCTCCCCTTCAGTTGCACGCAGCTTTTTCTGTTGATCAATCTCGTGTACAGAACTCCTGTTACAGGTTTGATTTCTGGTTTCAAATGTAACCCCTCTCGAGGATTTTGTATACATTTACACGTATATATATATATTCACTTTGATTGATCCAGACTGATTTTTATTTTTACCGTGGTCTTATTCACTTCTAACTATTTTTGTCATTGTAGTGCCGACTATTTTATTGGTTTTTAAAATTTCCTGCTCTTTCATACATGTATAGTTGATATTACCTTTGGGTAAGTGAAATTCTTTTAAAATGTGTGTTCATTTGGACACTAAGGTAATTTCCATAATCCCCGTTGGTCTCTTTAAGTTTGAACATGTGGTTTCACTTTGCTCCACGTGATATAATACAATCACCCGATTAGCAATCATCGTGTTCAGCATTAGCTCTATGGTGCTTTGGAGTCCGCGGTCTTCAGTTTTTATACACTGCCACGTTTAAGCTAAGTAGCTAGCCATCTGTGTCTTCACTAATAAGTTTTTTTGATTGGCGTTTTGGTCCTGTAATCCGTATCCCTATGTGGCATGGCTATTTGCCGTTTTAAACATTTTTGGTACTTCAGCTCTATTCGTATGTGCCTTGATAGCTTTAAAACTGCCTTGAGGCCCCTCTAAAGATGTTCCTTTAATTTGTTTTTTCTTGGCAAAAATGGATAGCATTTTTACTCGTCCCATTCTCTACGGAGTATCTTTACTTGTGAGAAGTCTCCAGTCATCAATTTTGCATACTTCACATAAAACAAGCCTTTTTATACAGTATTTGGACATTTAACCTTAGAAGCTTTTTTAGCCAGTGACAATATTTTAAGATGTAATTTATTTTCTAATTTATTAGCTCTCTTTGTTGTTTCTATCAAAATATTATCATATATTTATGTATTTTATTATTGTTATTTTAATGTTATTATTGTTACTTTTATCAACAATGTTTTATGGTATCTACTATGCATGGTGTTTTGTTTTTAATTCTTATCTACATAGTCATGCAGATACACATATATAATTTATATATATTTTTATAATACTTATTTTTGTGTTGATCTTGATGTTAGCTTGAATCATATTATTTATTATAATCTTTTTCAATGTAAATTTCCCTATCTCTTCATCCAGTTTGCCAAGTCTCTGGCAACATTTTTACTTGTTGGTTGTTCAGCCCTGCGTTTGGTTGTTTTGTTTTTAGTGTGAGGTCCAATCCATTTTTTATTTATTGTCTTATCACATGTTTATTTACAAGTTTGCATGTTTAAAGATATGCCTTACATTTGTGGCACAAGAATGTTTGTATCTCCAGCATACTACATGCCAGGTGTGTTATTTTAATTTATTTTTAATATTTTTAATATTGTTATTTA
The DNA here is from genome assembly GCA_033557465.1 of Ichthyophis bannanicus. Lineage (NCBI taxonomy): Eukaryota > Metazoa > Chordata > Amphibia > Gymnophiona > Ichthyophiidae > Ichthyophis > Ichthyophis bannanicus. Next base: position 431,592,451 of record CM066035.1, read on the forward strand.
ATATTTGTTTATTTATTTTTATTGTTGTGTATATGGAAATAGATTTGCATCCCTTCCCCCTGAAGAAGGCGTTGCCGAAACGCGTTGGGGTCTCTATACAATAAAGAAGAATTTGTTCATCCAACGTCTCCTGCCTCTTGTGACTCTCCTATCTCCTGCAGGAGCCTCTGCTCCCCTTGTGTGCCCGTATATAAGGACTCAGCCATACAGGAAGCATGCACGGCGTCTTAGTAGTAAACTGTGAAGAACACCATATGTAAGACGACAGCCACGATTGAATTAAACGTGAGTGAATTATGATGAAATACTAATTTATGAGAAATGGACAGCATATAGGAGGTAGTTTCATCAGTATATCTGTTCTATATCTTTAGATTGGCGTGACAGCTGAGTACGGACATGACCCCTTGAAAAAACAAACATTCTAGTGAAACGCAACGGCGCATTGGTTGGCGTTGGGGGAAACTGACCGAACCAGATAAGTACTCTGGTGCCGCTATTTAAAAGTGTACTAATAGTGGCTATGTATGAAATCTGGTTTGGGTTAAACAGTGTCAGCACATTCGCTTTATTTAAAGAAGATAACGCTCAGTGAACGAATCAATTAGAACAGTAACATATTAAAGAAGATAACACTCAGTGAACGAATCAATTAGAACAGTAACGTAAGGTAACGTAACGGATCGTTGATGCAATCTGAGAGCAAAAAGTTCTGGATTTTATCCTAAACTTGACTTCCCGCTCTAATATAGTCTGAGATCCGGTTGCCATTCACAATAAAAAAAAAATTCTACCTCTGTAGGTTAAGAGTGGGGCGGTAACAATTCTGTTAGTTGATACTCGCTAGTATAACTCGCTCCGGAAGGTGATCAAACTTTTGTTTTTGTCAAGGACCAAACCATAACAGCACCAGCGGTGACCAGTTGGGTAGCGGGGGTTGCAGAAGGTGAGTCCCCGCTGAGGGACTCTGGAAGACCCTAGCGTCTAGCGACACTATCACTCCAGTAGCCTGAACACAGAAGGGTCAGAGGGTAGGAGATGCCTTCACCCCGAGAATATTACAGAGTACTGCCTGGCAATGTTCCCTCTAATTTTCTGTAGGCTGTGTGTGCATAAAATATCAGCTGTGCAGTTTTTGAAGGAAGGTTAAATTTTTGTGCACCACATAACGACACTCGGAGTTATATACATTAAAATTTGACTACACGTCAGAATACAGTATGTACACCACATTGATTGCACTAGAAAATATTGTAGAACTTGTGAAAACCATAAATACACAACTTTTAAATTTTAAGATGTCTGTGTTGTTTTCTATCAGAATTAGAACTGTAATTTTTGTGCGCTCTGTTATAAAGTATGTGCGCTCGCTCGGCGAGGTGTGTGCGCGCGCACACGCGCACAGCTTAGAGGGAACAGTGATCTGGACCAGCATTTACTGGTGCTGCAACCAGTGGCGAAAGGCTCAGAGGGCCAAAATATCATCCGGAGCTCCAGGAGGTTGAACTGCAACTGGCACTCCATCTGGGACCACATGCCTTGGGTGCGGAGGTCCTCGCAATGAGCTCCCCATCCTTGCAGGAAGGCGTCCATAGTAAGGACCCGCTGGGGGGTGAGAGCATGGAAGGGCATCCCGGCCTGAAGGTGGCAGGGGATATGTCCCAATTCAAGGGAGTGTGACAGTTGGCAGGTCACTTTTACCTGTCTTGAAGCCTGCCCATAGCTTATGTGCACTGGGAGCGGAGGCAACACTGAGCCGCTCTCATGTATAGGGCAGGAGTATGGTGTTACGTGGAACGTGGAGGCCATGTGGCCTAGCAGGCAGAGGAGAAGGCGAGCAGGCACCAACCAGTGGTGTTGCACTTCTGCGGCTAACACCCTGAGGCATTCTGTCCTCTCCAGAGGAAGGAAGACCTTGGCCTGGAGGGGGTCTAGTTGAGCCCCTATGAACTCCAGACACTGCACCGGAGAGAAGTGGGACTTGGGGTTGTTGATGACAAACCCCAGACGTTGCAGTATGTGGGTGTTGCACCTCTGCAGCTAAGCCTCCCCTTATGAGCCAGTCGTCCAGGTAGGGGAAGAAAGCACTAGGTGAAAACCCTTGGTGATGACGCCAGCCAGAATGGTAGCACCCTATACGGATAGCAACCTCCTCCCACTACGAACTGCAGGTATTGTCGGTGGTTGGAATGTATCAGGATTGGTGTATAAGCATCCTTTAGGTCTAAGGAGCATAGCTAATCTCCCTGCTAGAGGTAAGGCAGCAATGTTCCAAGGGAGAGCATCTTATACTTCTCCATCACCAGAAATCTGTTCAAGTCCAGTAGGTCCCCTGTTTCCTTGGGAACGAGGAAATACCTGGATTAGAAGCCTTTGGCATCGCCTTGTCCATGAGGAGGCCTGTGAGTATGGTGAGGAGCAGAGTCTTGTGAAGGAGAGGCCTTACAGGTTCGCCTGGGAAGAATGAAGGTGGTGTCTGTTGCAGGTGGAGGTATCCCTCCTTAACTACTTGAAGCACCCAGGAATCGGTGGTGATGAAGGACCACCTGTGGGCAAACAGGGTCAGACGCCCCCCTGTGGGCTGCTCAGGGCCTCATGGAGGAGAGGAGGCCATAACCAGTGAGTCAAAAACTCCCTCCAGGCTGGGCCGGGGCCGATGCCTGGGTCTTAGGAGTCTTAGGCTTGCAGGGGCCATGCTCTTGCCCCTTGGACTGTTGCCCCTGCTGTGAGGCAGAGAAGGCCTGGTTCTGTGGGACATTACCAAACACCCCTTCTTTATCGGTAAGAAAGGCTTCTTACCCAGACACTTATTACAGGGGTGCACAAAGGTCTTCTTCGAGAATCTGGACTGAATCTCTATCTCATCAATCTTGTCTGACATGGGCTTTCCGAAGAGGTTCTCTATGGTGCAAGGGACATCGATGAGTTTGCCTTGGACCCCCTGCTCGAAGTCAGACGACTTAAGCCATGCCTGGCATCAGGCCCCGATGCCTGTGGTGGCCACTCTGGCTGAAGAGTCAAAGCCATTGTATGCTGCTCGAGACAGGAACTTCGAGCACTCCTTTACTGCTGAGGCCAGAGACTTAAACCACTGAAGAGGTTCTCCATCGAGGCCTGCAGTGAAACTGGCAAGCTCCCCTGCCAGTTCCTTTAGATAGATGCCGATGCACAACTGGTAGGATTGGACTTGGCAAACCAGTATCGAGCCCTGGTAGAATTTTCGGCAGATGGCATCCAAGGTCTGGGTGTCCCCACCCGGGGACACCGAGGAATGAGTCTTTTGGCTCTTGAGTCACCATATGGCCAACTCGACAACCATAGAATTCTGAGGGAGCTGGGTATTTTGGAACCCCAGGCTTCGGCAGATTCGATACATGGAGTCAAGCCATTTTCTCACAATGGGCACCGACGCCAGTGTTTCCCACATATGGAGGCAGAGCTTGAGGATCGGAGGCATGGGCACGGTGAGGGCTTCCTTTGAATGAATCTCGTACTGGAGGATCTCAAGTTCCTTCATGCAGAAGTCCTCCTCCGCCTCAGTCTCAAACACAAGCACCTTTGCCATATCTCACACAAAATCGAGGAAGGCAACAACCTCGAGCAGGGAAAGGCACCGGGACACTGATGGAAATGGATCCGAGGGCACATCTCGGTGTCGCCGGGTGTCCGGGGGACTCCTCGTCCTCAGTCTCCCAATCTGGCTCGAAGTCAGAAAAAGAGTACAGGGTTTCACAGCTCCCCTGTTCAGGCCCCGAGTCTGAAGGCCCGCGACCCCAGGGGGACCTGTGGTCTGAGCCATGTGCACTCGCCAGACAGGATCAGTTGTCCTGATAAACGGAACCAGGACCTTGTCTGATGCCAATGGGACTCTCGAAGAGGGTGTCACTCAAGGATCGGCTCAACGACAGGGGAAGCCCTTGAGGTCGAGGATCCGGTCGTCAGGACGGATGAACTGGACATCAATGCCTGAGTTGTGTCAGGAGGGCAGCGATACTGCTCTCCATGGCCTACATTCTGGCTTCCATTCCAGATGGCTCCGCAGCCTTCAACGAAAGCACCGAGGACTTCAGGCACAGCATCGGTTCCGTCGAGGGGGAGTCCTCGACCAGGATGGCTTCGGGGGTCCGAGGCCGGTTGCCGGATGCAGACGACTCCTTCCGGGGCAACTTGTGAGACTATGCCTGCTCCGACCACACGGACTCATGCTGGGGACTGTGGGGCCTGGTGTGGGATTTACCCACTTTTCCAGACCCATCCTTAGAAGCGGTCTTCAAGGGTTTTGAGTTCTTCTTATGTTCCACCTCTGAGGAATTCCTCTCGGAGAAACCACGGCTGCGGGTCTCTGAGGCAACCTGGCCATCACGGGGCACTGAGGTACCAGAGGGGGCCCTGGACCATGGTGTCGCCAGGAACTACAGCACAGAGTCGGATCTATGGAACAACTTCTGTGCAGCTGACTACTCTTGATGGCCTTTGCAGACATGGACTTGCACAGGTCACAGCCCGAGGGGTTGTGATCTAGTCAAAGGCAACAGAAACAGCAGTAACTTGGATCAGTGAGGGACATCATCTTACTGCACCGATCACATTCTTTGGAAGCCACTAGAAGCCAAGGGGGAATACTGGTCCTTAAACCCGGGCGAGGGTACAAAGCCTACTAGCCAAAAATGCCACGAAGTGCCAGTCGAAGGACACCTCAAGAAAAAACAAGAAAACGAACCCAAGGAGCAACGCTGAGGCGAACTTGCTCAGGGGCAGGAAAAGGAACCAGTACGCATACCGGAAAGGATAATTTTAAGGCAAAAAAGAGACACTTTCCGGGGAAACGGAACAGAGGTCTGGTGGGCTCTGCAGAAAAAAGGAGACTTTGGCAAGATGGCACCCTTGGGTGGGAAGGGGACCATGCATGTGTGGTGCATCTCCCAATGGCTTTCTTTGAAAGCTGGGGAGATGCTTCAGTATGGACTCCGTCGGCGCCGATATCACTCATATGTGAGAACCAACCTTCCTGCTTGTTCCCGGAGAACTTGCTATTCAACCTGGATACAAGGAAGAGCATAAAAGACTTGAAGACCAAGAAAATGGTTTTCTAATGCTGGGACTTTAACGTGAGGTCTGAAGAGGAGTTAAAAAGTTAGTTCATTTTTTTGTGGCTAGCATTAGTGAGGATTTCTTCTCTATTGTGCAAGCCTGAAATAACCATGATCATTTTCTTACTTTGGTGAAGGAGATGGATCAATGAAAAAAATAAAATCGTAAAGGCTTGAAGATTTGGGGATTAAGGGGGAGATGCCATGGCGGTGAAATGAAGGATAACACACTCAACTGAAGAAAAGCGTAGTTACTCACCTGTAACAGGTGTTCTCCGGGAACAGCAGGAATTTACTCTTCACATATGGGTATCGTCGGTACCGACGGAGCCTGCGCAGGAACGATCCCCAGTATCCAATAGGAAAGCTTTTGGGAGCATCCCACAGCGCCTGCGTGCTGCCTTCCCACCTTTCCAACTCTCCCTCTTCAGTTGGGTTTAAAGCTCAGACAAAAGGAGAGAAAGAGAGACAACTCCTAGGGGAGGTGGGAGGGTTGTGAAGACTTAATTCCTGCTGTTCCCGGAGATCACCTGTTACAGGTGAGTACCTACGCTATTTCCAGGAACAAGCAGGAATGTAGTCTTCACATATGGGGACTCCACAGCTGAGAGATACCAAGGGGATGATCCCAGTAAACTGCGAACCCATGGTGAGATGGGTCATGCTTCCTCCCATGGATCTCTGGCATCTAAACCCGGAACGACAGGTAGGAGTTGTACTAAGTCTGAAAGAGATGCTGGAGAATAGCCTGGCCAAACGAGGCATCCTGACGGGAGTCCTTGTCTAAACAATAGTGGGCTGTAAAGGTGTGTACCGAAGCCCAAGTGGCAGCTCTACAGATGTCGTCAAAGAACACAGGATGAAGATTAGCCACAAAGGTTGCCTTTGCTCTCACATTGTGAGCTGTGACATGGCCTTCAAGAGAAAGTCCCTTACTCTCATATAGAGTAGTTACTCACCTGTAACAGGTGTTCTCCAGGAGCAGCAGGAATCAGTCCTCACATATGGGTGACGTCGATGGAGTCCCTGCGGAGCATTTCCCCAGCTTTCTATGAAAGTCTTTGGGAATACTGCACGCATGCGCGGTCCCCTTCCCGCCTAAAGGTGCCATCTTGCTCAGTCTGATGACATAGCTAAAAAACAGCACACAAAAATTTAAAAATAAACTATGTACAACTGCAACTCCCAGGGGAGGAGGGAGGGTTGTGAGGACTGATTCCTGCTGCTCCTGGAGAACACCTGTTACAGGTGAGTAACTACTCTTTCTCCAGGACCAAGCAGGAAGTCAGTCCTCACATATGGGTGACTCCCTAGCTCTGGGCTACCAAGCACCCAAGCTGAACAAAAGAACTCCCTCTAGTCCCAGCATCAAAGAAAGGCTTTTCACTGAAAGAACCTCCACCGGTAGCCCAACGGAGGGCTGCAGGGCAGGAGTTGCCTAAACCTCAAAGAGATTCCGGAGTACTGCCTAGCCAAAAGCACTATCCCTATGGGACTCCCTCTCCAGACAGTAATGGGCCGCAAAAGTCTGGCTTGAGGACCAAATTGCAGCCCAGCAGATGTCTGCCAATGGTACAGAGCGGAGATGAGCTACTGAGACAGCCATAGCCCTTACACGGTGGGCCGTGACCCGACCCTGCAAGGGAAGTTCAACCGCCCTGTAAGCCCAGGTGATACAGTCAGCCACCCAGATGGACAAGGTACGCTTGGACACAGCCAACCCCAAATTATTAGGGTCAAAAGATATGAAGAGCTGAGTAGCCCTTCTACGTCCCTGCGTACGGTCAAAGTAGAAGGATAAGGCCCTCCTACAGTCCAGGGTATGCAGGACTGCCTCAGCCTGGCTCGCATGAGGCCTAGGGAAGAATGTTGGAAGAACCACCTCCTGGTTGAGAAGGAATGAGGAGACAAGTTTTGGGAGGAACTTTGGATGAGTCCTAAGGACCACCCTGTTCCTATAGAATCTGGTATAAGGCCTGTCACAGACTAGGGCCTGAAGCTCACTCACTCGTATGGCCGAGGTTAAGGCTACCAGGAAGAGTGTTTTCCAGGAAAGGAAGCGGAGAGGACAAGTAGCCATCGGCTCAAAAGGTGGGCGAGTCAGTTGCTGCAAGACCACATTCAACTCCCACTCAGGGGCCGGAGGCCGGACAGGAGGTTTGAGCAAGAGCAAACCTCTGAGGAACCGGGACACCAAGGGGTGAACCGACAGAGAGTGTCCGTCCACCAGGGAGTGGTGAGCTGCTAGAGCTGAGAGGTGGACCCGAACAGAATTGGATTTAAGTCCCTGATTGGATAAGTGCAGCAGGTATTGAAGCACTACTGGTACCGCACAAGAGAAAGGATCTTCTATACGTAGCTGACACCACACAGAAAATCTTTTCCATTTCAGGGCATAGGTTTTCCTAGTGGACTGCTTTCTAGAGGCCAGGACGACCTCTTCAACTTCTAGAGGTAGGCCCCAAGGAGCCAAAACTATCCTTGCAGCCTCCAGGCCATCAAATTGAGAGATTTGAGATTGGGGTGCAGAAGAGAACCATGATCCTGAGAGAGAAGGTCGGGCTGCAACCCCAGAGGCAGTGGGGGGTCCACTGCCAGTTGAAGCAGAAGTGGAAACCAAGGTTTCCTCGGCCACCTGGGAGCTACTAGTAGCACCGAGGCCTTGTCCTTGAGAACCTTGAACAGGGTTCGGGCAACCAGAGGCGTGGGAGGAAACGCATATAGGAGGCCCTGAGATCAGGAAATCAGAAAAGCATCCGCTGCCCACCTCATGGGATGCGGGTGCCTGGAGCAGAACTTCGGCAGTTGCTTGTTGAGGGGACTGGCAAAGAGATCTATAGATAGAAGTCCCCATTTCATGAACATTTTCTGAACCACTAATGGGTGGAGTTGCCATTCGTGGGGCTGCAGAACTCTGCTCAACCGGTCTGCCAGGCAGTTCTCCTGGCCAGGGAGGTAAACAGCTTTGAGAAACATGTTGTGATTGAGCGCAAACAAGCAAAGGTCCTGTGCCTCCTGACAAAGGAGCCTGGACCCAGTGCCGCCCTGCTTGTTCACATAAAACATGGCTACTTGGTTGTCTGTGTGTACTAAGATGGACTGCTGAGCCAGGTTTTGAGAGAAAGTCTTGAGGGCTAAGCAAATAGCCCGTAGTTCCAGCAGGTTGATCTGTTGCGTGGCCTCCCAGAGAGACCACAGGCCCTGGGTGCACTTGCCCAGACAATGTGCCCCCCAGCCCTGCAGGGAGGCATCGGTGGTCAACACCACTGTGAATCCAGGTACCTGAAAAGGCACCCCTTGCAGTAAGTTGGGGGGGTGCAGCCACCAGCATAGGGAGTTCAGGAATGGTCTGGACACCCTTACTCTGTCTCTGAGGCTCCCTGTGGCCTGTGCCCACTGAGTTCTGAGGCACCACTGTGCAGGCCTCATATGGAGCCGGGCATTGGGAGTCACATGTACTGTCGAAGCCATGTGGCCGAGAAGCCTCAGCCAGAGCCCGGCGGAAACAAGTGACCTGCTTAGAAAGTGGTTTGCCAAGTCTATCAGTCTTTGGGCCCTGTCCTCTGGCAAGAAAGCCTTTGCCTGCAGAGAGTCCAGCCTTGCCCCAATGAACTCCAAGTTTTGGGAGGGGAGCAAAGTGGACTTTGCGAAGTTTACGACGAACTCCAGGTGTTGAAGTAGAGAAATAGTGCGGAGGGTGGCTTGCCTGGCCTCCTGGCACGTCTGACCCCTGATGAGCCAATCGTCCAAGTAGGGGAAGACAAAGATACCCTGATTTCTCAGGTAGGCTGCCACCACCGCCAGGCATTTGGTAAAGACCCTGGGGGCGGAGGTGAGGCCGAAAGGCAGCACTCTGTACTGATAATGGTTTCCTCCCACAATGAACCTGAGGTACTTTCTGTGGTCTGGATGAATGAGGATGTGAGTGTACGCATCCTTTAGATCTAAGGAGCATAGCCAATCTCCCTCCTGGAGGTAGGACAGAAGTGTTCCAAGAGTAAGCATCTTGAACTTTTCTTTCTCCAGGAACTTGTTGAGGTTTCTGAGATCGAGAATAAGCATGAGGCCGCCGGTTCTTTTTGGTACCAGGAAGTACCTGGAGTAGAACCCGTGACCTAGCAGGTGGGGAGGAACAGGCTCCACCGCCTTGTCTCGCAAAAGACCCTGAAGCTCCTGAAGAAGGAGGTCTGTGTGGAGAGGAGGCCTTGGAGGCTCTCCAGGGAAGAAAGGAGAAGGCAGCTGATGGAAATGAAGCATATAGCCCGAGTGGACTATGCTCAGGACCCAACTGTCTCCTGTAATGGGTGGCCACCTGTGGGCAAACAGAGCTAGTCGACCTCCTGTGCAGGGACGGGACAGCAGAGATGGAGAGGCTATGCCTTGGGAGTCAAAAACCCCCACCCTGCTGAGGGGGAGCAGGGGCCTGAGGCTTGGAGGCCTTCTGCCTACGGGGCCCATGTCCCTGCCCCTTGGCCTGCTGACCCTGTGGGGGAGCTGGGGAGGCCTGGTAAGGTAGGAACTGTTTGTAGGCCGGCACCTTCCTCGGGAAAAAGGACTTCTTACCCAAGCCATTTTTTTTATGAGAAGGGGCAGAAGTCTTTTTAGACAGCCTTGTCCTCGTGAGGTGCTTGGTCTCGAGCTGTGCAGCCTTCTCGGCCATGGGCTTGCCAAAAAGGTTCTCACTGCGTAAAGGGACATCAACCAACTTGTCTTGAACCCATGGCTCGAGATCCGATGACTGCAGCCATGCCTGGCGTCGAGCAGCGATGCCGGCTGCCGCAACACGGGCCGAGGCCTCGAAGCCATCGTAGGCTGCGCGGGACATAAACTTAGAGCATTCCCGGATCCCCGAAGACAAGGACTTGAACCTCTGCAAAGGTTCCCCGGAGAGACCAGCAGAGAACCCGGCAAGCTCTTTTGCCAGGTCCCGCAAGTACATGCCCATGTACAGCTGGTAAGACTGGACACGGCAAGCAAGCATCGAGCCCTGGAAGCACTTTCTACCAAACGCATCCAGGTTCCGGGCCTCCCTGCCAGGGGGCACCGCGGAGTGCATCTTCTGGCTTTTCAGACGATGCATGGCCGATTCCACCACCATGGAATGGTGTGGTAGCTGTGCCTTTTGAAAACCAGGGCTCTTACGGAGACGATAAATGGAATCGAACCGCTTGCTCAGAACCGGCGCCGAGGCCGGTGCCTCCCACATCCGGAAGATTTCCAGCATCGGAGGAACCGGCACAGTAAAGGCCTCCTTCGGAGGAAAGTCATACTGGAGGGCCTCGAGCTCTTCGGCTCGAGGCTCCTCCTCGGGGTCCACGTGGATCGCCAAGGCAGTGGCCATATCCCGAACGAACTCCGAGAACCGGGTATCCTCCGGAGGGGATCTACTCCGGGGTTCAGACTGCGGTGAGTCCGACGGGACGCACCGAGTCTTGAAGGTATCAGGGGACTCCTCGCCCTCCGTCTCCCAGGCGGACTCGTCCGAAGAGGAGTCGGGCTCCGACCGTGCGGGGCCCAGCAGCACCCGCCCCGACGCTGAAGGCACCGGCGTCAACGCCTTCGGTCCCGACCGGGAGGTCGAGGGTGACCGTGACCGAGGACGACCTCGAGCCTTCATGGTCTCGAGTATCGGCTCGGTCTCCAGGGTCGACGTTGACTTCGACGTCGATGTCCCGGTGGTCGGGGCAGATGCGCCAGCAAGGCTGGCCATCAGCACCCGCTGCTGATCCATGAAAGCAGACAGTCTGCACTCCAAGGCTGCCAGCCTGAGACCCAGCTCAGGAGACTCAGCAGCCACCGACTCGGGCCCTGGCAGCGCCGGGCCTGACGTCGGCTCCCTGGGAGGAGAGTCCTCGAGGACAACAGGACTTACGTGTCCAGCAGACTCCGGCTCCACACGAGGCACTTTTGACGGCTTCTCCTGTTTCATGGGCCCGGGATGGCGGACAGGGGTCTGAGACCTGGCCCTCGAGGTGCCAGGGACCTCCTCCGACGCCGCCCTCGCGAGCCGCTTCTTCCTTTTTCACTCCCGCTCGGGGGACACCCTGTCCGAGGAACCCCGACAATGTTTGGGGTCAGACTCCTGAGACGTCGAGGCCTCAGACGAGTTCCGGGCCCGGCCGGAGGCCGAATCAGAGAAAAGCCTTTCCTTTTGATGCTGGCGACTTTGAAGTGCCTTAGTGGACATTTTTCCACACGGTACACAGATCTTGGGATCATGATCCGGACCGAGGCACCGAAGGCAGCAGTCGTGCGTGTCGGTGAGACACATTAGTTTCTTGCACCGATCACACTTTTTAAAATCACTGGAAGCCATCAGGGAAAAAAGAGCTCCCGCGAGGTCAAAGGACCGGCCTTCCAGGGAAAAAGAAAAAAGGGCACGAACGCCAGCCACGAAGGGCAAAAACAAAAAAAATGAAAAAACCGGCTTGATACCGGTGTACCAAACCCGGCAGGAAGGGGAACCGGCGTCGAACCGGGCAAAAAAACGTGATGGAATCGCAGGAAATAGTGAGAAAAATCTAACTGTTTTTCGAGTGAACTGGGACAAGCGTCCGACGGGCTCCACGGAAAAAGAGAGGCTGAGCAAGATGGCACCTTTAGGCGGGAAGGGGACCGCGCATGCATGCAGTATTCCCAAAGGCTTTCATAGAAAGCTGGGGAAATGCTCCACAGGGGCTCCATCGTCGTCGATGTCACCCATATGTGAGGACTGACTTCCTGCTTGGTCCTGGAGAAGCAAAGGATATGCAATTTGCAATCCACCTAGAGAGAGTTCTTTTGGAAACTGGAAGTCCCAAATGACTAGAATCAAAAGGAACGAAAAGCTGACAAGATTTTTTGTGTTGCTTAGTTCATTGAAGATAAAAGGCCAAGGCTCTTTTACAATCTAAAGTATGAAGGTTCCTTTCTGCATTACAGGCACGGGGCCTAGGAAAAAATACAGGAAGGTAAACCGCTTGGATTAAATGAGAAGGCGAAACCACCTTTGGCATAAAGTGGGGATGAGTCCTAAGAACTACCTTATCATGGTGGAATCTTGTATAAGGAGGATTCGCCACTAAGGCCTGCAACTCACTGATGCATCCTGCAGAAGTGAGAGCAACTAGGAAGATGACCTTCCAGGAAAGAAACTTCAGATCAGTAGTGGCTAAGGGCTCAAAAGGTGGTTGTATGAGCTGACCGAGAACAAGATTCAGATCCCATGACACCGGCGGCGGCTTAATGGGAGGTTTTGTTACGAGTAGACCTCTCATAAATCTTGCTACGAGTGGATGAGAGGAGATAGGTTGTCCCTTCAGAGTCTTGCAAGAAGCTGCAATGGCACTCAGATGGACCCTTACTGAATTGGTTTTAAGACTAGAATTTGATAAATGGAGAAGATACTCCAGTAGTGATTCCAGAGGCACCAAAAGGGGTTTAAGTCCCTTTTGAGAACACCATACAGAGAACCTTTTCCACTTGAAGGCTGTCATGATGCGGACACTAATAAAGTTGGTTTTAAGAAAAGAAATCCTGTTTTAGAAGAACTAGATGTGCAGTTACCTCCTGGCACAGCTAGAGGGAGCAGGAACAGACACACTGATCCTAAAGAACCTAATCTCACTGATGACCTGCAGCTGACAGAGAACCAGGAAGTCAGCAGCCACGGATCTCTTTATAAACCAGAGCAGAATGCTTCTGGTCAGAAACGGCAGGAGAAGAGGAGATGGCAGCAGTTACAAGGAGAGCAATGGAGGAATAAGCAGTGGAAACAACAGCAGGAGCTGAGGAAGGAAGAGAAAGAGGAAGAAGGAACTGGAGTTAGAGGTGAAACATCAGTAAAGCCTGGAAGCTATCAAGGACACAAACCTGATTGCTGTAGAAGAAGCCAAGCTGGAAGCTGGAACAGAAATAGACCTTACAAGGTGGGAAGCCATAAAACCCAAACTAAACCTGTTGTGCAAGGGGAGTTTGGTGGAAGTTACTCCAAGGTAAGAGGCCCTGCCACGCCTAGTTCCTATACTCTACCTGTTTGTGATATAGAGAGAAGAAAGCAAAGAACCAGAGAGGGAGGTTCTGAGAGAGGCTTATCTCTAGAAGATCACTACCCAGTTTTACCTACTCGGAGGGAGAAGCAGTTGTACAAACAACTGAAGTTTTTACCCAGGGAGCCAAGGTATGAGACAGTAAAGTTTAACTGTAATGATTGCACTGCTAGAAGCCATCCTAAAAGAAACGTTCCTTTTAAAAGAAGCCAGAGTAAAGACTGGTTCACCAGTTTACCATCAGCTTTGAGAGCCCCTGCTTATGTGGAGCAAAACTCCCAAGCTGAAGATTGCCATACTGGAATAGACAGGGATAGTGAAAGCACATTGGATCTGTATGGGGCAGATGATTTAATGGAAGTGGATTTTCCAAGCACTATTCCCTTACCTTTACCTGAAGACATGGAGTGTAATTGGTGCACTGCCTGTGCTCCAAACTGTGCATGTTACAAAGAAGAATAAATGCAATATATTTTGATTGTTTAACTATTCTGAATATTACTTTGAAGAAGCCTGCTTTGAACTGTGAAGTAACAGTTGATTAGCCAATGAACTTTGGTACCTTTTGAAACAAAGGACTGTTTCTATTATCAAACTGTCTCTTATTTTGAACCTTGCTTTAAACGGGAATAAAAGCCTTTATTACCCTGCACTCGGACTTTTCATTCATTCATAGCACTACCTAGTGGCGCACCTTCTTTGTGTCCGCGACACCGTGTGACAAGGCGTAGGATCGCCTTGTGGAGGGTTTTCTGGAAGCCACAAGGATATCCTTTACCTGTTGAGAAAGGTTGATTATCCAGGAGCTCTAGGCTTTCAGCAACCAGGCCCTGAGATGCAGGGACTGGGGATTCGGGTGCAATAGAGTCCTGTTCTCTAGGGAAAGAAGATCTGGAGCATAGCCCAACTCCAGAGGTGTGGCTTGAGAGACACGTAGAAGCAGAGGATACCACGTTTGTCGTGGCCAACTTGGAGCTATGAGTATCATACGACCTCTGTCTCTCTGAAGCTTGAACAACATTTTGGGGATGAGGGGAATGGGTGGGAAGGCATAGTGAAGTCGAGTGAAGGCAGACGTGACCACAAAAAAAACAAAAGAAGAAGAATTTTTCTGCGGTGACAAGAGATATGTCCTGTCGGCTCCACAGAAAACGAAGAACTGAAGAGGGAGAGTTGGAAAGGCAGGAAGGCAGCATGCAGGTGCTGTGGGATGCTCCCAAAAGCTTTCCTATTGGACACTGGGAAGAGTACGCACAGGCTCCATCGGTAAGAGTAGTTACTCACCTGTAACAGGTGTTCTCCAGGAGCAGCAGGAATCAGTCCTCACTTATGGGTGATGTCAGCGCCGACGGAGCCCTCGCAGAGCAATTTTCCCCAGCTTTCGCAGAAAGCCTTGGGAATTGCAGCGCGCATGCGCGGTCCCCTTCCCGCCCAGGGATGCCATCTTGCTCAGTCTGATGACATAGCGGAAAGACAGCAAAAACTTGCAAGATATGCAATAAGAATGACTGCAACTCCAAGGGGAGGAGGGAGGGTAGTGAGGACTGATTCCTGCTGCTCCTGGAGAACGCCTGTTACAGGTGAGTAACTACTCTTTCTCCAGGACCAAGCAGGAAGTCAGTCCTCACTTATGGGACTCCCAAGCTTAAGGCTACCGGAGACCTCAAGCCCAAAGAGCTTCCTGAAGCTCAGCAGTACAGAAGAAAGGAATCTTCTCTGAATACGCATCCGGCCGGTAGCCAACACCGGGGCCGGAGGGTAGGAGTTGCCTAAACCTCAAAGAGATGGTGGAGAACTGCCTGACCGAAAGCACTGTCCATGCGGGACTCCCTTTCCAGGCAGTAGTGAGCCGCAAAAGTCTGACCTGAAGACCAAGTAGCGGCACAGCAGATGTCTGCCAACGGAACGGAGCGGAGGTGAGCCACGGACGCGGCCTTCGCCCTGACCCTATGAGCCGTGAAGCGACTTTCCTGCCCCGTAAGTCCAGGCGATACAGTCGGCCACCCAGGTGGACAGAGTGCGCTTAGAGACAGGCACCCCCAACCGATTGGGATCAAAAGACACGAAAAGCTGAACCGCTTTTCTATGCTCCCGCGTACGGTCAAGTTAGAAGGACAAGGCTCTTCTACAATCCAGGGTGTGCAGGACAGTCTCAGCTTGGCTGGCATGCGGCCTGGGGAAGAAGGTCGGAAGAACCACCTCTTGATTGATGTGAAAGTGGGAGAACACCTTTGGAAGGAACTTAGGGTGGGTCCGCAGGACCACCCTATTCCTGTAGAACCTAGTGTACGGAGGCTCCGACACTAGGGCCTGCAGCTCACTTACGCGCCTCGCTGGAGGGCGCAACGGAGGTTTAAGCAGAAGGAGGCCTCTGAGGAAACGCGCCACCAAGGGGTGCGAAGAGAGAGGCTGGCCTTCAACCGGTGAATGATGTGCCGAGAGAGCACTGAGGTGGACTCTGACAGAATTGGATTTGAGACCTAGATCGGAGAGGTGAAGCAAGAATTGCAGTACCACCGATACTAGACAGGCGAAGGGGTCCTCAGATCGCTGAGAACACCAGACCAAGAAGCGACGCCATTTGAGGGCGTAAGACTTCCGGGTGGAAGGTCGCTGAGATGCTAGGATGACGGCTTCCACCTCCGGGGTAGCAGCAGTGGGGCTAGGACTACCCTTTCAGCAGCCAGGCCATCAGGTGCAGGGCCCTGAGGTTGGGGTGCAGAAGAGTACCCTGATCCTGGGTCAGGAGATCGGGCTGAAACCCCAGGGGAAGAGGGGTGTCCACCGCTAGCTGTAGAAGCAGAGGGAACCACGGCTGTCTCGGCCACCGGGGCGCTACCAGGATCACGGAGGCCCTGTCCTGGACAACTTTGAACAAGGTCCGGGACACTAGTGGTGTGGGAGGGAAGGCATACAGCAGACCCGTGGACCACGGGATGAGGAAAGCATCCGGCGCCACTCGAAGAGGGTGAGGGTGCCGGGAGCAGAATCTGGGGAGCTGCCTGTTCAGGGGACTGGCAAAGAGATCCACAGTGGGAGAGCCCCACCGGCGGAAGATCTGCTGGACCACCGCGGGGTTCAACTTCCATTCGTGCGGCAGCAGAATCCGGCTCAGTTTGTCTGCCAGGCAATTGTCCTGCCCTGGCAGGTAAACCGCTTTGAGGAGGATGTCATGATCGACCGCCCAAGAGCACAGCCTCCGGGCTTCCTGACATAGAAGGAGGGAGCCCGTGCCCCCTTGTTTGTTCACATAGAACATGGCAACCTGATTGTCCGTCTGCACCAGTACGGACTGACCGAACGTCAGGTGAGAGAAGGCACGCAGAGCTAGGCAGATCGCCCATAGCTCTAGGAAGTTTATCTGCTGGGCGGCCTCCCAAGGTGCCCAAAGGCCTTGAGTGCATGTCCCCCGACAATGCGCTCCCCAGCCCAGGAGAGAGGCATCTGTCGTGAGCACCCGGGATGGTGGGGGCGACTGAAAAGACATGCCGAGCACTAGGTTGGGCAGGTGAAGCCACCATTTCAGGGAGGAGACCAGACGGTCGGAAATCTGTATCAGGTCCGACAGTCTCCCTGTGGACTGATGCCACTGAGTGCGAAGGCTCCACTGAGCAGGTCTCATATGTAGACGGGCATTCGGAGTAGTAACATGGACCGTGGAGGCCATGTGCCCGAGCAGTTGCAGGAACTGTCTGGCAGGGGCCGGCGACTCGCTGTTGAACCTGCCGGCTAGAGCCATAAGCCTGTTGGCCCATTCCAGAGGCAAGAAGGCACGAGCCTGCCGCGTGTCCAGCCGTGCCCCTATGAACTCGAGGTCCTGAGAGGGAAGCAAAGCGGACTTCTCGAAGTTTATGACGAAGCCCAAGTGCTGAAGCAGAGCCACCGTACGCTGGGTGGCCTGGGCGACCTCTGGTGCAGACGATGCTCGGATGAGCCAGTCGTCCAGGTACGGGAAGACGAAGAGGCCTTGAAGCCTTAGGAAGGCTGCCACCACTGCCAGGCACTTCGTGAACACCCTGGGAGCGGAGGGTAGGCCAAAGGGCAGTACTCGGTACTGATAATGGTTCCCTGCCACCACAAACCTTAGGTATTGTCGGTGGTCCGGGTGAATAAGGATGTGGGTATAAGCATCCTTTAGATCCAAGGAGCATAGCCAATCTCCCTGCTGGAGGTAGGGCAGTAGGGTTCGAAGGGTAAGCATCTTGATCTTTTCAAGCTGCAGGAACTTGTTGAGGTTGCGCAAGTCCAGAATGGGTCTGAGGCCTCCTGTTCTCTTTGGCACCAGGAAGTACCTCGAGTAGAAACCGTGACCACACAGATGCTGGGGCACTGGCTCCACCGCCCGTTCCTGCAGCAGACTTTGCAGCTCCTGAAGGAGTACGTCCTTGTGCAGCGGGGGTCTGGGAGGCTCCCCCGGGAAGTAGGGGGGGGGCACCTGGTGACAATGTAGGAGGTAGCCCTTTTGAACCACCCGCAACACCCAGGCATTGGATGTTACGGCTGACCACCTGTGAGCAAAGTGGGCCAGCCGGCCCCCCGTGCTGAGCGAGGACCCCTGGGGGGGAGAGGCTATGCTGGCATAGTCAAAAACCCCCACCCTGCTGGGCCGGGGCCTGCGTGGTGGGCTTGGGGGCTTTCTGCCTCCGGGATCCGTTACCCTGCCCCTTAGGCTGCTGCCCCTGATGAGGGGTCGTCGAGGCCTGATAGTGTGGGTGGTGCTGCTTATAAGCGAACACCTTCCTCGGGTAAAAGGGCTTTTTTCCCGAGCCCTTCTTCCTCTGAGAAGGGGCAGAGGTTTTTCTGGAAAGGCGAGTCCTGGTGAGAGTCTCTGACTCGAGCTCCGCCGCCTTGTCGGCCATGGGCTTGCCAAAGAGGTTTTCCCCTCTGCAAGGGACATCGACCAACTTGTCCTGCACCCACGGCTCGAGGTCGGAGGACTGAAGCCAAGCTTGGCGGCGAGCCCCAATGCCGGCTCCGGCTACTCGAGCCGACGCTTCGAAGCCATCATAGGCCGCTCGAGAAATGAACTTCGAACACTCCCGAATCCCTGTGGACAGGGCTTGGAACCGCTGCAAGGGTTCCTCGGAGAGGCCGGCGGAAAAACCCGCCATTTCTTTCACCAGGTCACGGAGATACATACCCATATACAACTGATATGTCTGGACCCGACAAGCGAGCATAGAGCCCTGGAAGCACTTCCTACCGAGGGCATCCAGATTCCGGGCCTCCTTACCCGGAGGCACCGTGGAGTGCATCTTTTGACTTTTAAGTCGATGCATGGCCGATTCCACCACCATAGAGTGGTGCGGTAGTTGCGCCTTCTGAAACCCGGGGCTTTTGCGGACTCGATACATGGAATCGACCCGCTTGCTCAGCACCGGCGTCGAGGCCGGGCTTTCCACATGCGGAAGAGAAGCCGCTCCAGCATTGGGGGAACCGGTACAGTAAAGACCTCCCTAGGGGGGGGAGTCATATTGAAGGGCCTTGAGCTCTTCGGCTCGGGGTTCCTCCTCCGGATCCGCGGGAAAAGCCAAGGCCTTGGCCATATCCCTCACGAAATCGGAGAACCGGGTATCCTCCGGGGGGACCGCCTACGAGGCTCCAACTCGGGCGAGTCGGAGGGGACGCACCGGGTCTGAAAGGAACCGGGTGACTCGTCCTCCTCCGTGTCCCAACCCGACTCCTCCGAGGAGTAGTCGAGCGGCTCCGAGCGTGCGGGGCCCGGAGACCTCCTCCCCGACGCCGAGGCCGGCGTCGAGGACCTCGGTCCCGAACGGGAAGCCGAGGGAGACCTAGGTCGAGGATCGACTCGAGCTCGCATGGACTTGAGGATCGACTTGGCCTCCGGGGTCGACTTGGGCGTCGACGTCCCGGTGGTCGGGGCAGATGCACTGGCGAGGCCGGTGATCAATGCCCGCTGCTGGTCCATGAAGGCAGAGATACTGCGCTCCAAGGTCCTCAGTCTGAAACCAAGCTCAGAAGACCCAGCGTCCGCCGACTCGGGCCCCGACGGCATCGGGCCCGACGTCGGATCATCCGTGGGGGACTATATCACTCACGTGTCCAGGAGTCTATATCACTCACGTGTCCAGGAGTCTCCACTTCGAGACGAGGAAGCTTCGAAGGCCTCTCCCCCTCCGAGGGCCCGGGGAGTCGGGCCAGGCTGAGCGACCTGGCCCTCAAGGAACCAGGGTTGCTGTCCGGCTCCACCCTCGCGGGCCTCTTCTCCCGCCGGTGTTCCCGGCCGGGGGAGCCCCGTTCAGAAGAACTCCGACGATGGTCTGAGCCGGAGCCACGAGACGTCGAGGCCTCTGACGTGGTCCGCGCGGAATCAGAGAAGATACGATCCCTTTGCAACTGCCGACTCCTCAGGGCCTTCGAGGACATCTTGCTGCACGGGCCGCAACTCATAGTGTCATGCTCGGCCCCTAGGCAGCGGAGGCAGCAGTCATGCGTGTCAGTAAGAGACATGAGTCTGACACAACGATCACACTTTTTAAAACCGCTGGCAGCCATCGGGGGAAAAAGGACCCCTGCAAGGTCGAAAGACCGCGCTGCCAGGGGAGAAGGAAGAAGTGGCGGGAACGCCATTTGGAAAAAAGTAAAATAAAAAACGTGAACGGACTCAAAAGCCCGGCGGGAAGAGGACACACGAACCGAGAAAAAATTCTTCGAGAAATCAAACTAAAGAAATCAACTTTTTCAGCGGCGGTAACAAACTACGTCTGTAGGGCTCCGCGGAAAAAAGAAGACTGAGCAAGATGGCATCCCTGGGCGGGAAGGCGACCACGCATGCGTGCTGCAATTCCCAAAGGCTTTCTGTGAAAGCTGGGGAAAATTGCTCCGCGAGGGCTCCGTCGGCGCCGACGTCACCCATAAGTGAGGACTGACTTCCTGCTTGGTCCTGGAGAACCGATGATACCCATATGTGAAGACTACATTCCTGCTTGTTCCTGGAGATTGTAAATTATATGATACCACTAATATTTATGCATAGAATGCATAAGCAACTTCAGGTGTAGCTAAGAAGAAATAAGACCTTTCCTGCTAATTGATGTTCCTTGAGTGACTCTAGTCCAGTCCCGGCACTTTCGGGTATTCATGCTTCTCCAGCAGCTTGAAGACTGAGCATGTCATGATCTTCATGACCTTCCCTCATATAGGCAGCTGGCTCCACACCCAGCCTTCAGTATCCTATTAACAAAGCAGACTCACGGAACGAACTATTAGAAACATATGGTCAAAAACCTAACTTGCTGAAACAAAGGGCCCCGAGTCCTACCAGGTTAACCGAGACAAACATGCTCACCTGGTACAGAACCCAGAGATGCTTGGGGGACCCGAAGGAGACCCCCTTTTTCCGGAGCCCTCCCCCCAATATCTGCTCCCATACACTTTTACTCCCTCTGACCTATAATCGTATTTCTCAGATTGGCTATGGGCCCCCCCTTTATGTACTTTATCTATAGTAAGTGCGGGGGCAAAAAAAAAAAAAAAGTAGTTGGAATTCTTGCAGCTGGGGAGCCAAGTATTAACTGTTAGTCTAAGGGAGGCAGCCGGGACTGGACTGGAGTCACTCAAGGAACATCAATTAGCAGGTAAGATCTAATTTCTTCTTCCATTTCATTCCTCCTGTCCAGTCCCGGCACCTTCGGGATGTAACAAAGCAGATCTAACAATGGAAGGGATCTGCTAAACCGGCCTGCAACACTGCCGTGCCAAACCAAGCCTCCTCGGAAGCTTGGACATCCAAACGGTAATGCTTCACAAAGGAAGACAAAGAGGCCCAGGTAGCCTTACCCTACAAATATTGACCGGCGGCACTAGACCAAACTCTGCCCATGAGATGGCCTCCCTAAGCCATCTAGAAATGGATGCTTTGGATGCCGCCTCACCTTTACATGGCCCGCCAAATAAGACAAACAAACGCTCCGACCTACGGAATGAACTGGTGTGCTTTCGGTACCTCTAACACCCTACGCAAATCCAGTCTTCGTAAAGGATCCGATGTAGTCTTCCCCACTGCTTCCGTGAACACAAGCAGAGAAACCAAATGGTTCAGGTGAAAGACCGAGCTGATCTTTGGCACAAAGGAGGGAATCCTTAACACCAACTTATCTCGAGAGATCACGAGATATGGCTCTCTATAGGACAGCACTTGTAGCTCCGAAATCCTCCTGGCTGAACAAAAAGCATCCAGAAAAATTGTCTTCAAAGCCAAGTCTTTTGTTGTACAATCGACTAACAGCTCAACGGGCGGTTCTGTGAGCACGGCTAAAACCAAGTTAAGATCCTACGGGGGAATAATCTACCAAACAGGAGGTTGTATCTGCTTCACTGCCCACAGAAAACACTCAATATCTGGATGTGAGGCTAAAGTCATGCCTCCAATCCAGCCTCTATAGCACGAGAGAGTTGCCACCTGCACTTTCAATGAGCTGCAGGCCAAGCCCTTCTCCAACCCTGCTTGGAGGAAAGCCATGACATTTGGCACAACGCACTTCAGCACGGAAAGGCTTTGCTCCTGACACCAGTGCTCAAACATTCTCCATACCCGGATATAAGCCAGCGAAGTCGAGTGCCTCCAAGCCTTGAGCAATGTTGCTATTACTGCTGGCACGTAACCCCTCTTTCTTAAACATGCCCTCTCAAGAACCATGCTGTAAGCGAGAACCGATCCACCTGTGGCATTTGGATAGGACCCTGAGTCAATAGATCATCTCACAATGGCAGCCGCCACAGCTGTTTGACCATCATGTGTTTCAGGTCCACATACTACGGCCTCCTTGGCCAATCCAGGGCAATCAGAAAAACGAGTCCCACAAGAGCTTCTATCCTCTGCACCACTCTCCCAATGAGAGGCCACGGAAGAAAGATATACAGTAGCCCCTGCGTAAGCCATGGTTGCACTAAGGCATCAAACCCCTCCGACATCCGCTCTCTCCTTCTGCTGTAAAACTGGGTTACTTTCGCTGAGTCAAAGGTTGCCATGAGGTCCTGCTGACCAACTGAGTGAAAACGCTCTGAGAGAGCGTCCATTCCGGAGGATCGATCTTCACTCTGCTGAGATAATCCACCTCTGTTTTCCCGTCCGACCACGTACGCCACTGACAGAGCTACAAGATACTGCTCTGCCCATTTCATCAGCGTAGGCGCTTCCTCCTCCAGTTGTAGGCTGCCCGTCCCGCCCTGCCAGATGATGTATGCTACCGCTGCTGCGTTGTCTGAAAACACCCTCACTGCTTTCCCCTTCAACTGGTGTTGAAATCCGTGCAGAGCCAGAAATACAACTAGTAACTCCAGCCGGTTTATAGGCCATTGCGCTTCCTGCTCTGTCCACTGACCCTGCAGAAACTGCGACTCGCAATGTGTGCCCCAGCTGACCAGGCTTGAGTCCGTCGTGAGGTGCACCCAGTGAGGAATCTCCAGCTGCATACCCATCTTTAGCATATCGCTCCACAACCAACATGCTAGAGCACTTCGCAATTGTGTTGAACAGGGCAGGTATTGGGTACTCATCCTCTATCTGCGCCGACCACCTGCGCAATAGCGGCCTCTGCAGCAGCCACATGTGCACCCAAGCCCACGACACAATCTCTATTGAAGCCGCCATGGACCCCATGGCGTGAAAATAATGCCATGCCGTCGGCTGCTGCATTCGCAGAAACTGTTGAATCTGCTCCTGTAGCTTGAGCTCTTGCTTCTGGAAGCAACATGCACCCTACATCTGTCTGGAATTGCGCTCCGAGATACTCCAGATCCTGTGAAGGCATGATGCGATTCTTGGCGAAGTTTACCACCCAGTCTAAGGACTGGAGGAAGGTAATGACTCGGCCCATCTCCCTCACACTATCCTCTAGGAATTTTGCCCGTATGAGTCAATTGCCCAGGTAAGTTTGTACTAGAATGCCTTCCTGTCGCAACACCGCTGCCACTACTACCATGATCTTGGTGAAAGTCCACAGCGCAGTCACCAGCCCAAAGGACAAGGCTCGAAACTGGAAATGTCCACCTGGCACTGCAAATCTGAGGAATTGCTGATGCTCCGCTCATATCGGAATATTGAGATATGCCTCCGTAAGATTGAGGGACGTTAAGAATTCTCCCTCTCAAACTGCCATGATAACCGATCGCAGAGTCTGTGATAAGGAAGCTTATCATAGCTCAGGAAGGAGCTATAGAAAAGGTGAAGTGTCTCTGAACAAGGAACCTGTCAGTTCTGGTACAAATAAGAAAACAGAATTTTCCCATGAAAGACTACCAGTCCCAGAATGCACCAGGTTTCCAACAGCCATTAGAGGAGCTGAAGTGGGGAAACGTTTGTTCAATCAGGAGGGCTATGAGGTAATCCCTAAGCACTCATCTCAAAGGGCAGGGCCTGATTCAGCACAGCTGCGCTGTGTTAGGGAGGAGCACTCATCTAAGCAGAATAAGGGTAGAGTTTATTCTACAGAGAATGATCCTCATTATCCTGAGAATCAGCTTGAGCTTGATCATCAGTTTCATCTGAAGGATCATCAGAAGCAGAAGCCAAACCAGACGGACAGAGAAGGAAAGAAACCCTTTGGAAGAAGGAAGAGAAAAGCCTTTGAGAGGTCTAGAAGAGTCCAGAGCAGTACGTATACTGGGAGGCATTTCAAGGGCCAGCATACACCATTGGACTGGGGAAAGCAAGAGGAATGGTGCTGCAGAGCTAGGAAACTCCAGACGCTACCTGTGAGGGAGACAGCTGCACGTGGAAGGGACCCTAAGACCTGTGCCAGAAGGTATGTGAAGAGAGATCCAGTGTCCAGGGATCTGGATTGGAAGGCTGGACATAAGAACTGGACTACATACTGGCCAGGCTATATAGAGAGGAACTCTAACAGCAATGGAAGCTCAGGTATGAACACTGATCTATGCCCTAGCTATAACCTTGAAAGACAGCAGGGAAACAAGTATTCTCCTGAAAGTGCTCCATTGAGAGATTCATTTGTGCCAATCCATGATATTGAACCCATGCTTGTTGAAGAAGGGGGAATAATAGCAGATGAAGATTCTGTTTACATGGACTGTTCTCTGTCTAAACTCCTTTGGTAACTTTCTGTTACAAAGTACAGCAACCATCACAAAGAAATACAAACTTGTTCTTTAATCTACTCAGAAAAGCTCCTGAAACAGGATTTGACCCACACAGTAGAAAGCAAGCCAGCTAAGGGGTTTCAGCTGGATAACTGATAGCAATTGAGCCTTATCTAATTGCTTGTGAGCTAGGAGAGAATCACTTCTGAATCTATGTGGGAAGATATAAGAAGTTAACCTGAAAAGAACAGGTTTTTTTTTTGCTCTTTGTAGCTTTTGGTTTGTTGTTTGATATATGCTAAGAAAACATTAGCTAATGCCTACAGAAAAGACCAGTTTGCACCAACCAGGTCTTATTTCTTTTGCTTTAATTGCCTGACAAGTTCAAATGTTTTCCTGATTTTCGTTTTTTCAAGTTTAACACTGAAAGCAAATAACCTGATTTATGTGCTACCAAGCATATCTGTGTTGGGAGAAATAACCCCATAAATAAATATCTTATTGGCTTTACCCAAAAGCACAACTAATTATTGTGAGCAGCTGTGTCTGGTGTGAATGAACTGCATTGCCCACAATCCCTTGCAAATCATATAGATATATGCACTTGCCAAGACTGTGAAGATTCTCACCCAGGCAGCCGTCTGACAAGTCTCCATGCGAAAATGCGGAACCCATAAGGCTCAACTGACATACTTGAGATCCAGGATCAGTTGAAACTTACCATCCTTCTTTGTACAACAAAGTAGATGGAGTATCGACCATACCCGCTTTGGCTTCGGGGTACCTCTACCACTGCCTGTAGTTCCAATAACCGCTGCAGGGTTACCACTACCGCTTTCCGCTTCTCTCGTACCTTGCAGGGTGAGTTGATAAAGGCATCTTGGAGTGGCTGGGCAAATTCTAGGGCATATCCTTCCCTGATGACCTCTAGCACCTACCAGTTGGTCATGATCTGGGACCAGGCATTGTAAAACTCCCTTAGCCGACCCTCTACAGGAACTTAGTCCGCCTTGTCTGCCCTCACATCATTGCTGCTTCTTGGGTGCTACAGAGGTGGAAGAGTAGAAACCTCCTCCCGAACACCTGAAACCTCAAAAGGATGGCCCCCTTGCTGGGAAACGTACCTCTGGTATGGTGTAAATCTAGGTGACCGGAATTTCTGAAACTCTCTTGGCTGACCTTTTTCTGAGGGCAATGATCATGTCAACTTTCGCTTATCCTCTGGCAAACGCCCTCCTTTAGTCTCTCCCAGGTCCTTAACTAGTTTCTCCAGGTCTTCTCCAAACAGGAGCTTAACTCTGAAGGGAAGCTTACTAAGCTAGACTTGGAGGACATATATGCCGACCAGTTACGGAGCCATAAATAGCATCTCACCACCACCACCGAGGCCATCCCTTGGACATACACCTGATCAAGTCATAAAAGGTATCTGCCAGATACGCTGCCCCGACTCTAGCTTTGTGACCTCTGGCGGATGCTCCAGATGCGCTTCTGATTCTTCTCCAGCATCTTGTGCCCACCGGAGACAGGCCCGAGCCACAAAGGCTCCACAAACTGAAGTCTGCAAGGTCAAGGGTCTCAAAGGACTGCTTCAAGAGTGTCTCCAACTTTCGGTCTTGGATATCCTTAAGGGCCGTACTCCCCCTACAGGGATTGTTGTCTTCCATGTCACCGCAGAAACCGCTGCGTCCACCTTAGGAGCACGAAAGAGTTTCCTGTCTCGATCCGGGAGTGGGTACAGCAGAGTCATTGTGCATGTACCCCTCAACGGACCTTCCGGAACATCCCATTTCTGCTGAATCATGCGCCTCACGAGCCTATGGAGAGGGAGAACTTTCTGTGTCAACTATCTACAGTAGAGTGGCTATTAGCTTAGTCATCATCTTCTAAGGAGGGGACAGTTTACCGGGGATTTCAGAACTGTGGTTGTATACTTCATATGTTGTCGTAGTGCTCAGTGTAAAGGTAGGTTTTTAGATGTTTTCGGAAGTCAGCGATATCTGAAATAGCTCTTAGGCGGTGTGGGAGTGAGTTTCATAGTGACGGTGAATAATATTTGAATACCCTGTGAAGCACTCTTTGTGAAAAGATGGATGGTATGGCGGCAGTTGAGAGGGTGTTCTGGTGGATCTTCCTCCTCAATCGTGTATCTGGGACTCTTTTGATTATTTCATTTAAGCATTCGGCGGAGCGGTTTATTATTGTGAAGGTAATCATTATGGCTTTATATTTTATTCTAAAGAGGATGGGAATCCAGTGGAGTTCTTTTAAGGCAGGAGTGATATGATCATGCTTCTTTGTTCCTGCAATTACTCTAGCAGCTGTGTTTTTTCCAGCTGCAGCATGTGTGGTGTACTTTTGGGTAGACCCTGGAGTATCATATTGCTGTAATCCAGCTGTGGATTGATTATTGCCTGGCAGACAGATCGGAAGTGGTTTGGTTCTAGTATGGGCCATAAGTTCTGCAATATCTTCATCTTGTAGCAGACTTTAGAGGTGGTTTTGTTGATGTGTGGTTGGAGATTGAGTCTCTGGTCTAGAAGCATTCCCAGATATCTCACCTCATTCTTGATAGGAATTACATGATTTCCGATTAGCAGATTATTTCGAGGATTGAATGAGGTGTTTCTTGTGATTACAAGGGCTTCACATTTGTTGTAGTTGATTATTAAGTTGTGCTGTGCAAGCCATTTGGTTATTTCTATCATACATGAGGAGATGGGAGAGAAGTCCGGATTCGTGGTGTCAATTGATGAGTATATAATTAGGTCATCTGCGTATAGGTGGTAATGTATACAGTGATTCTGTATGATTTTGCAGACTGGTTGTACGTAAATGTTGAAAAGTAAAGCAGATAATGCTAAGTCTTGAGGTAGTCCTTGATGTAATGAAAAATGTCTTGATTTGCTAGTCTTAATCTTCACTTCTATTGTTCTGTCGGATAAATAGGAGCAGAACCAGCATAGTGGTGTGTCACTTATTCCAATCTCTGACAGCCTGTCCAGGAGTGTGGGTACAAAATCTCCCCTCAGCCGTCTCTTTTCCAGGTTGAAGAGCCCTAACCTTTTAAGCCTTTCCTCACAGGGGTATCCTTCCATCCCCTTTACCATTTTGGCGACTCTTCTCTATATCTTTTCTAATAACGCTATATCCTTTTTAAGATACGGCAAACAGAATTGCATACAATATTTAAGGTGCAGTCGCATCATGGAACGATATAGAGGCATTATAATATCCTTTATTTTATTCTCCATTCCTTTCCTTATAATTCCTAGCATTCTATTTGCCTTCTTGGCCGCTGCTGCACACTGGGCAGAGAGTTTCAACGTGTTATCCTTGATGACAATTAAATCTTTTTCCTGGGTGTTGATTCCTTAGGTGGAACCTTGCATCGGGTAACCATAGTTTGGATTGTTCTTTCCTAAGTGCATAACTTTGCACTTGTCCACATTAAATTTCATCTGCCATTTAAACATCAAGTCTTGCAATTTATCAAGGTCCTCTTGCAATTTTTCTCAATCCTCTTGGGTTTTAACAACTTTGAATAATTTTGGGTCATCTGCAAATCTGATGACCTCACTCGTTATTCCCATTTCCAGGTCATTTATGAAGATGTTAAAAAGCAGTTGACCCAGCACATATCCCTGGGGTATTCTACTATTCACCTTTCTGCATTGGGAAAATTGGCCATTTAGCCCTCCCTTCTTGCTTTCTATCTTTTAACCAGTTCCTGATTCACAATAGTACACTGCCTCCTATGACTTTTTAATTTTGCCAAGAGTCTCTCATGAGGGACCTTGTCAAAGGCTTTCTGAAAATCCAGATACACTATATCGACTAGTTCACATTTGTCTACCTGTTCATTCACATCTCCAAAAAAATATATAATAAGTTTAAACAGTTACCCCTCTCACCTCACAGCTCAGCAGGAAGCACTATTCCTTTTAATTCACCCCAAAACCCGCAGACACCTAGAATCAGCCATTGTCAAATACAGATCTAGGACTACTTACTGCAATATAAAAAAATGAGGGGAATTCAAATTGTATCTAAGAACATAATTCTCATGTTAGTTAAGCAGTGTATTTGAATATACAAAGAAGTATCGCACTGTGTGTTCTAAGTATTCAGGCCATAAAAGGCATTTAAGGCCACATCTTCCGTTTTCTGCACATTAATATCACACAGCCCCATCAATTACTTCTTCTTGTCATTTAAGTCATACTTGGAAGGTCATACCCACCCACACCTTATACAGTTTCGCAGTCTAATAGTTCATTGGGCGACCTTACTACAATTTTGCTATCTTCAAGTCATCAGACATGATCACCTTAAGAGCTCAAGTTTTTTGTACACAAATATCCCACAGCTCCATTAATTACTTCTTCTTGGATAATGAACACCAATATAGGATTACTTTTTTTTTTTTTTGCATTATATTTTAGTTTCTAGTCTCATAACCACAGTTCAAAATGTTAGAGCAATCTCTGGCAAAACATTAGTGCTCATGACTGAAATCTTGTATTCAACCATTATCATATACCACCCAGGTTATTTTAAAAAATTTGGACATCAGGAAATAATTTTAAGAGCCAAAATAATATCTTTACTGCTTTATTTAGTTTTGAATATTTTCTCTTTTCTTTCTTTCTCTTTTTTTTTTTTTGGCTACCCTCCTCTTCTACAGCCTTGCGGAAGAGGGCAAACTCTGTAGCAGTGGTTCCTGCATCTTGGGCTCTGACCAGATTTAATGACATTTCTCTTTACTGGTCTGAGTGGTTCCTCTATTCCCTGCTCCACTAGCTCCTCTCCAGCCCTTGTTCTGCAACAGCACCATTTCAATACCCAAAAGAAGCCAGGCTGGCCCCAGAGTTGATTCAAGATGTTGGCACCCTAGGTAAACCTTAAGCCTTATGCCCCCCCAACTTGGCTGTCAGAATCTATTATTTCGCTTTCAATGACCTGCTCTTTGCCATCCTATACAACTGCCTAGCGGTTGGGCCAGCCCTGGTAGCAGCTACATTATCTTCAGGATGGGCCACGGTGTCTTCTCACCAAACCAAGTCTGGTTGCAACAGTACCTTCTCCAGATCTGCAAGCAACAGATACTTAAGTTTTCTGTTATCTCAATACTCAACAGGGCACTGAAAAACGTGTATTGCAAGGCTCATGCATCCTGAATGTTCAAAGGTTAATAGCAAAATATCTCTCTATGGGGAAATTCTATTCAGAAAAATCTAAGTTTGGCAGTATTTTAAAAGCAAATTTAAGTATACTTAGGGGTATGTTTACTAATCAGCAGTAGCGGCTTCCGTGCGATATCAGAGCCGCGGCCCCATTGACTGAGTGCGTTGAATGTAGAAGGACAAAGCCCTTTTACAGTCCAAGATGTGGAGGACCGTCTCTGTCCGACTGGAGTGAGGTCTTCGAAAGAAGGTAGGGAGCACCACTTCCTGGTTGAGATGGAAGGGCAACACCAACTTTGGCAGAAATTTGGGGTGCGTGCAAAGCACCACTCTGTTCTTTAAGAATGTGGTGTGGGGCACCTCCGCCACAAGGGCCTGAAGCTTGATAACTCTGTGGGCGGAGGTAAGCGCAGCCAGGAAGGCACCCTTCCAAGAAAGGTAGCGAACATAGCAGGTCGCCAGAGGTTTGAAGGGCGGGCGAGTGAGCTGCCCCAGCTCTACATTGAGGTCCCATTCGGTTGCCGAAGGGCGAACCGGGGGCTTTGAAAAGAGCAGGCCCCCAAAGAAAATGGGTCACCAACGGTTGGACCGAGAGGGGCTTACCATCCACCGGATGGTGGTGTGCCGCCAGGGCACTAAGGTGCACTCAGATGGAGTTAGAAGTGGAATAACAAGTGAGGTTATCAAATTTGCAGATGACACAAAACTATTTAAAGTTGTTAAAACCCAGGAGGATTGTGGAAAATTGCAAGAGGATCTTGATAAATTGGAAGACTGGGCATCAAAATGGCAGATGAAATTTAATGTGGAGAAGTGCAAGGTTATGCACCTAGGGAAGAACAACCCAAACTATGGTTACACGATGCAAGGTTCCACATTAGGAACCACCACCCAGGAAAAAGATTTAGGCGTCATTGTGGATACCTTGTTAAAACGCTCGGCCCAGTGTGCAGCGGCGGCCAAGAGAGCAAATAGAATGCTAGGTATGATAAGGAAAGGAATGGAAAATAAAATAAAAGATATTATAATGCCTCTATATCGTTCCATGGTGAGACCGCACCTTGAATATTGTGTGCAATTCTGGTCGCCGTATCTTAAAAAGGATATAGCGATTTTAGAAAAGGTTCCGAGAAGAGCCACCAAAATGGTAAAGGGGATGGAAGGCTACTCCTATGAAGAAAGGCTAAAAAGGTTGGGGCTCTTTAGCCTGGAGAAGAGACGGCTGAGGGGAGATATGATAGAAGTCTATAAATTAATGAACGGAGTGGAACGGGTAAACGTAGATAGATTGTTTACCTTATCAGAATATGGAAAGACTAGGGGACATGCAATGAAGCTACAGGGTAAACTATTTAAGACTAATAAAAGAAAATATTTTTTCACTCAACGTGTAATCAAACTCTGGAGTTTGTTACCGGAGGATGTAGTAAAGGCTGTTAGTGTAGCTGGGTTTAAAAAAGGTTTGGACAAGTTCCTGGAGGAAAGGTCCATAAACCATTATTAAGAAGGGACCCAGGATATCAATGCTTGAACCAGTATTGTGGAACCTGTGTCCCTTGGGGAAACTGCTAGGTACGTATGACCTAGATTGGCCACTGTTGGAAACAGAATGCTGGGCTTGATGGACCTTGGTCTGACCCAGTATGGCATATCTTATGTTCTTATGTTCTTATGTTGAGCCCGGACTGAGAGAGGTGGAGAAGGTACTGAAACACAAGAGCCACTGGGCAGGAGAAAGGCTCAGCCCCATGTTCGGTGCACCAAACAGAGAACCTATGCAATTTGAGGGCATAAGCCTTACATAAGATATGCCATACTGGGTCAGACCAAGGTCCATCAAGCCCAGTATTCTGTTTTCCAACAGTGGCCTTCCTAGTAGAGACCTTGCAAGAGGCCAGCAGAATGTCTTCCACCTCAACCGGAAGATTGAAATGGGCCAGGGTCACCCTCTCAGCAGCCATGCCGTCAGCAACAGGGACCCCAGGTTGGGGTGCAGGAGAGAGCCCACCTCCTGAGATAGGAGTCCCGGGGCAGTCCCCAAGGGAATGGGGGTTTCCACCATCAACTGGAGGAGCAGTGGGAACCACGGTTGCCTGGGCCACCGATGGGCTATCAGGATGAGCGCGGCCTGTCGCGGAGGTCCTGAACAAGGTCTTGGCGATGAGCGGTGTAGGAGTGAAGGCATACATGAGGCCTTCCGACCATGAGACCAGGAACGCGTCCATTGCCACCCTGGAGGGGTAGGCCTGCCGAGAGCAGAAGCGGGGCAACTGGATGTTGTCCGGGCTGATGAACAGGTCCATCAAGGGTTCCCCCCAGAACTGGAAAAGCCAACTGGCTAACCTGGGGTCCAGCTGTCACTCGTGCGGCTGGAGAACTCTGCTGAGCCTGTCGGCCAGCAGGTTGTCCTGGCCTGGCAGGTACACTGCCCGCAGGAGGATACCCTGTTGGATTGCGTACAAGCAGAGGACCAGTGCCTCCTGACAAAGGGTAAGAGACACCGTGCCCCCTCCCCTGTTTGTTCATGTAGAACACCACCACCGTCTGGACCAGCACTGGCTGGTGACGCAGGTGGTGACAGAAAACCCTCAGGGCTAGGTGTATGGCTCAGAGCTCCAGGAGGTTGATCAGCTGGGTGCTCTCGCCTGGTGACCAGTTGCTCTGAGTGCGGAGTCTCCACAGTGGGCTACCCAGCCGAGCAGGGAGGTGTCCGTGGTGAGGACCCTTGAGGGACTTGGGGCCTGAAAAGGCATGCCCGCCTCGAGATGCTGGGGAGACTGCCATCAGACCAGAGAGTCCGCTAATTGGCGGGTCACAGAAACCCTGTCTTGGAGGCGGCATGTGGTCTGAGACCACTGTCCTAGTGACACCACTGTGCCGCCCACATGTGGAGCCGAGTGTCGGGGGTGACATGGACCATGGAGGCCATGTGCCCGAGGAGGAGCAGGAGAAGACGAGCAGACACCGAGGGACGGCACTGTACATCCCGAGCCAGAGTCCTGAGATGATTGGCTCAGTCCCTGGGCAAGAAAGCCTTTGACTGGAGAGTGTCGATCTTTGCCCCAATGAACTCGACAGTGTCGGGATGAGGTGAGACTTGGGGTAGTTTATGACAAAACCCAAGTGTTGTAGAAACTGGATGGTGCGTGAGGTGGCCTGATGCACCACTGAGGATGTGCCTCCCTTTATGAGCCATTCATCCAGGTAGGGAAAGACCCCCTGGAGCTGAAAGGAAGGCGGCCACAACCTCCAGGCATTTTGTGAAAACTCTTGGGACAGTGGCTAGGCCGAAGGGGAGTACCTCCTACTGAAAATGCCTGCTCCCCACTATGTACCGCAGGTACTGCCTGTGGTTGGGGTGGATGAGGATGTGGGTATAAGCATCTTTGAGGAGCATAGCCAGTCTCCCTGTTGGAGGTATGGCAGCAATGTTCCAAGGGAGAGCATCTTGAACTTCTCCCTCACCAGGAATTTGTTGAAGTTGCGCAGGTCGAGGATGGGCCTTAAGCCCCCTGTCCTTTTTGGCACGAGGAAGTACCTGGGGAGTAGAACCCCTTGCCCTTGAGATGGTGGGGCACTGATTCCACCACTTTGTCCTTGAGAAGACCTCTAAACTCCTTCAGAAGAAGGTCCTGGTGGAGGGGAGACCTGAAGGGCTCTCCCGGGAAATAAGGGGGAGGTGTCTGAATAGGTGGAGGGGTGTAACAGGAATCGGTGGTGATGAACATCCACCTCTAGGCATAGAGTGACAGACATCTCTCCGTGGGGCTGCTGATCTCCTTGGAGTAGATTGACTATGTTCAAGGAGTCAAAAACTGCCCCCTGGCTGGGCAAGAGCCGGAGCCTGGGGTTTTGGAGCCTTCTGCTTACATGGGCCATGATCATGTCTCTTGGCCTGCTGACCCTGTTGAGGAGTTGGGAGGGCCTGATAAGGTGGGTAGCTTCAGTAAGAAGCTCCCTTCCTCGGATAAAAGGACTTTTTACCCGAGCCCTTCTGTCAGAGATGGGCAGCGGTCTTTTTAGAGAGCCTGGTCCTCGTCATGAACTCGGTCTCCAGATCGGCAGCCTTGTCGGTCATGGGTTTGCCAAAAAGGTTTTCTTCTTGGTAGGGGACATCAACCAATTTGTCCTGAACCCACTATTCGAGGTCGGACGGCTGTAGCCAAGCTTGGCGGCATGCACCGATGCCAGCCGCAGCTACTCGAGCCACCAACTCAAACCCATCATAGGCCACTCGAGACATGAATTTGGAGCACTCAAGGACTGCCTTGGCCAGGTTCTTGAACCACTGCAAGGGTTCCTCAGAGAGACCAGCTAACAACCCAGTGAATTCCTTCACCAGGTCTCTCAGATACATGCCCATGTACCACAGGTAGGCCTGAATGCAGCCGATGAGCATTGAGCCCTGGTAGCACTTTCAGCCGAGGGAGTCTATGGTGCGGGCCTCACTGCCGGAGGGCACACAGGAGTGCGTCTTCTGGCTTTTCAGTCAATGCATGGCTGACTCCACCACCATGGAGTTATGCGGCAGCTGTGACTTTTGGAAGCCCGGGCTCCGGAAAACTCAATACATCGAGTCGAGCTGTTTGCTCACAACTGGCACCGAAGCCGGTGCCTCCTATATTTGAAGCATCAGCCATTCCAGGATGGGAGAGATGGGTACTGTGAGTGATTCCCACAGAGGGGCCTCGTACTGGAAGATTTCCAACTCATCCACCCGAGGGTCCTCTTCTGACTCGGTCGGGAATGCCAGGGCCTTAGACATGTCCTTGACAAAGTCAAGAAAGCCCATATCCTTGGGCAGGGACCGCCATTGAGGCTCCAAGAGGGGAGAGTCAAATGGGACATCGCGGTGGCGCCGGGTATCGGGGGACTCCTCTTCCTCCATCTCCCACTCGGAAGTCCATCAAGAATTCGTAGGAGGGCTGCTCCTCGGGCCTTGGGGCCCCTGATGCCCTGTGGCCGGTGCCAGCAAATTCGCCAGGGATGACCACAGTCCTGTCTAACGGGACTCGGATCACGACCTTGGCCGAGGATTGACTCGAGGCTGAAGGAAGTCTTGGATGTCGAGACCTGGTGGTCGGGGTGGATGAACCGGTTGTGCTGGACAACAGTGCTCGCTGCTGGTCCATGAAGGCAGACAAACTGCGCTCCAGGGCTGCTATTCTGGACTATAGACCAGAAGGCTCCGCATCCTTCGGTGTGGGCAGCAAGGGACTCAGGCCTGATGCCAGCTCCCCCAAAGGGAAATCCTCGACAAGCATAGTATCTGAGGACTGAGACCAGTCCACGGTCAGATCCTTCCAGGGGGGGACCTTCGCAGGCCACTTCTTCTCTGACACTTCAGACAAACGTCTCAGACTGCAGGACCGGGCCTGGGGAGCACCCGGCTGATTGGAACCATCCAAGGACGCTGCCTTCAAGGGTTTCTTCTTCTTCCTGGGTTCCCTCGAGGAAGACCCCCTTTTCTGAGGACCCAAGATGAACCTCGGGTTCAGAAGGTTCCGCCCGAGATGTCGGGGCCTCAGACGAGGCCCTGGCCATCGGAGGCACCGGGAACTCGGGGAAAAACTTATCATGCTTCTTCTGGCGGCTCTTGAGGGCCTTACTGGACATCCTCTTGCAGAGACCGCAGGCTGCCGGATCGTGGTCTGGCCCAAGGCAGCGGAGACAGCAGTCGTGTTTGTCTTTGAAAGACATAATTTTAGAACATTGATTACACTTCTTAAAGCCACTGGTAGCCATGGGGGAAAAAGGTACCCCTGCGAGATCGAAGATTCTCTGGGCTGCCAGTGGGAGAAAAAAGGAGTGAAGACGCCCGGAAATGAAAAGAATGAAAGACTACAAATAGGCCAAACTCGACGCAGAGGCAACGAGGTCAGTAGGTGGAAAGAGTACCGGTGCAATACCGGAGTTGAGTGTGAAACACGGAGAGAAAACTCAACTTTTTCCAGGGACAAGCCAGACAAACGTCTGAAGGGCTCCGCAGAAAAAAGGAGACTGAGCAAGAAGGCACCCTTGGGAGGGAAGGGGACCATGCATATGTGATGGCATCTCCCAAAGGCTTTCATTGAAAGCTGGGGGGGATGTTTCCGCGAGGGCTCCGTTGGTGCCAACTTCAGAATGTTAATTAACCCAGCACATCATATTATGGAACAGAAAGAAAACAAGGAAAAGTTTATGGAGTCTGCATCATTCATCTTATACTATATTAGGGCAGAGAACAAGAAAAAGGAAAAAGATAACATCCAAACAAAAATAGTCTTTACACAGTACCTCTTGGTGGTAAATCCATATCTCCTGATGTAAGTCCTATCAAGTTAGACCTCTGAGCATGAACTCTGTGCCTATACAAGGGCCTTGAAGTATTTGTTATACTTGGAGCTTCTGGATTATAGCCATCTGTGTCATATGTATCTGGCAGAAAACAAATTGCAAAAAAACATAAGCTGATTGGCATATACACCATAGGTAAAACAATAATGAATAAATAATAAGCTTTTAAATTTTTAAATTACATAACAGCATATACATTTAAGAAACTCCTGTAGGTAACCGGGCAATATTTTCTATACTAAAAAAATTCTAATAAAAGTGAACCACCACCAGCAAAAGGACTTCTGCCACCTTAAGTAGCCCCATTATACTGCCCCATGCCACCTCTCCACCCCCAAACAAAATCTCAACTGTGAGAGGGGACAGAATGGTGATCTACTGATGTTGTAGTTTTTTTTTTAAAAATTCGAAGCAGCAGATTTTTGACACTACATCAGCGCTGCATTTTAAAGGACGTGTGCACGTGGGTGCCCGCATGGTCTGCTACTCCTGCCCCCTTCTGATAAAACTTCATGCCCCCTCCAACAGGAAGTTATGTCGAGGAGCAGCAGGACATAACTGCACACGCACGTGCAGGGAAAGCACAGTTACTTACCTGTAACAGGTGATCTCTGGGAACAGCAGGAATTAGTCTTCACTTATGGGTACGTCGGTACCGACGGAGCATGCGCGGGAATGCTCCCCAGCTTCCCAGAATGAAAGCTTTTGGGGCATCCCACAGCGCATGCGCGCTGCCTTCCCGCCTTTCCTACCAACTCTCCACAGTTCAAGTTTAAAGCTGAGACAATAGAGAGAGAGAGGAAAGGAAAGACAAAGAGAGATACAACTCCTAGGGGAGGTGGGAGGGTTGTGAGGACTAATTCCTGCTGTTCCCAGAGATCACCTGTTACAGGTAAGTAACTGTGCTATCTCCAGGAACAAGCAGGAATAAGTCCTCACATATGGGGACTCCCTAGCTAAGATGCCTGTGAGATCCCCAAGGGTATGAGACCCTGAAGGGTTCCTAGTCTTCCTATGGATCGCAGGCATCCATTCAGGGAAGGAGGGCAGGAGTTGTTCAAGAATGGAACAGGTGTCTGAGGACAGCCTGACCAAACAAGGCATCCCGGCGGGAGTCCTTGTCCAAACAGTAATGGGCTGTGAAGGTATGAACCGAGGCCCAGGTGGCTGCTCGACAGATCTGGTCAATGGACACAGAATGAAGATGAGCCATAGAGGTGGCCATGGCCCTCACATTGTGAGCTGTGACATGGCCCTCCAGAGAAAGGTTCTTACTCTGGTAAGCAAAAGAAATACACTGAGCAATCCAATTGGACAGTGTTCTTTTAGAGACTGGAAGTCCTAAATGAGAAGGATGAAAAGCAACAAAAAGCTGGGAAGACTTTCTATGTTGCTGTGTCCTGTGTAAGTAAAAAGCAAGAGCTCTTTTACAATCTAGAGTATGAAGGTTCCTCTCTGCAGTGGATGCATGAGGAGCTGGAAAAAAGACAGGTAAATATACCTCTTGATTAAGATGAAAAGGTGAGACCACTTTAGGCATAAAGTGAGGATTTGTCCTAAGGACTACCTTATCATGATGAAATCTTGTATAAGGTGGATTAGCCACTAAGGCCTGCAGTTCACTGATGCGGCGAGCAGAAGTGATTGCAATAAGGAAAATAACCTTCCAGGAAATAAATTTCAAGGAGGTAGTGGCTAAGGGTTCAAAAGGTGGCTTCATAAGCTGACCATGAACCAAATTTAAGTCCCATGCCACCGGAGGAGGTCGAATGGGAGGTTTAGTTAAAGTTAGGCCTCTCATAAATCTTGCAATAAGAGGATGAGAGGAAACAGGTTGTCCATTGATAGGCTTAAGGGATGCTGCAATAGCACTTAAATGGACCCTTACTGAATTTGTCTTAAGGCCTGCATTGGAAAGATGCAGGAGATATTCTAATAGAGAATTCACAGGAAGTGCCAGAGGGTCAAGACCCTGTTGAGCACACCAAATGGAAAATCTTTTCCATTTAAAAGCATAGGAACGCCTAGTGGAAGGTTTCCGGAAGCATGGAGGATATCCTTCACTTGCTGCGAGAGACTGAAGTCTTGAAGGGTTAGGCCTTCAGTAACCAAGCTCTGAGGTGAAGGGACTTGGGGTTTGGATGCCACAAAGTCCCCTCCTGAGACAGAAGGTCTGGAGCAGCTCCCAAGTCCAGGGAGGGGGCTTGGGAGAGATGCAGAAGTAGAGGGTACCACACTTGGCGTGGCCAGCGTGGAGCTATGAGGATCATAGATCCTTGATCCCTCTGAAGTTTGAACAGAGTCTTGGGAATCAAAGGAATGGGTGGAAATGCATACAGGAAGTCCTGACCCCAATGGAGGAGGAAGGCATCCTTGGCCTGAACTCCCTGACATGGAATTCTGGAACAGAACCGGGGAAGTTTGGCATTCCATGGACTTGCAAATAGGTCTATGTCCGGTGTTCCCCATTCCTGGAAGATCCTGAGTACCTGATCCATGTGCAGGGACCATTCGTGTGGAAGCAGAACTCGACTGAGTCTGTCTGCCCAAGAGTTTTGAATTCCTGGGAGGTATACTGCCAGGAGATGGATTTGATGCTCTCTGGCGAAGGCCCATAACCTTAGAGCTTCGTTGCAAAGCGACAGAGAGCCAGTTCCTCCTTGCTTGTTTATGTAAAACATGGCTACCTGATTGTCCGTTTGAATGAGGACTGTCTGGTGGCTGAGGAGGGTATGAAAGACCTTGAGAGCTAGGAACACTGCTCGAAGTTCCAAGAGGTTGATATGAAGAGAGGTCTCCTGTGGGGACCAAGTGCCTTGGGTGGAGAGGTCCTGTAGATGAGCTCCCCAACCTGTTTGGGAGGCATCGGTTGTGAGGATTGCTTGGGGCAACAAAGGTTGGAAGGGGGACCCCAGCAACAGATTTTGAGTGGACATCCACCATTGGAGAGACCAAAAGAGACGTTCGGAGTTTGCTATTTTGTCTAAGAGAGCTCCTGAAGCTTGAGTCCACTGGGTGGACAAAGTCCATTGAGCTGCTCTCATGTGTAGGCGAGCATAGGGCACTACATGTACTGTGGAAGCCATGTGGCCTAGTAGCTGTAGCATCTCCTGGGCAGTTAAATGGCTCTTTGACTGAATCTGGGAGGCTAACTGCACTAGACGTTGGCAACGAGCCTGGGGAAGATAGGCTCTTGCAATAGTGGTGTCCAACCAGGCCCCTATGAATTCTAGGGACTGAGTAGGGGTGAGCTGAGACTTTGGGAGGTTTACTACAAGTCCCAGATACTGCAGAATGCGCCTGCTGCGGTCCAGGGAAATTTGGGCTTCTGATTGAGATGGAGCTCGGATGAGCCAGTCGTCTAGGTAGGGGAAGACAAATATTCCCAGAGTGCGTAGAAATGCAGCAACTATTGCCATGCATTTGGTGAACACTCTTGGAGCAGAGGCTAGACCGAAAGGAAGCACTCTGTATTGGTAATGCTTTCCCTGGAACAGAAAACGTAGGAATTTTCTGTGGGATGGATGGATGAGTATATGAGTGTATGCATCCCTGAGATCTAGAGAACAAAGCCAATCCTGACTCTGCAGGTATGGAAGGAGAGTGCCTAGAGAAAGCATCTTGAACTTCTCCTTGCATAGAAACTTGTTCAATTCTCTGAGATCTAGAATGGGTCTGTATCCCCCTGTTTTCTTTTGAATGAGAAAGTAGGGGGAGTAAAACCCTGACCCCTGTTGAAGAAGAGGAACTTCTTCTATGGCCCTCTGGGCCAGAAGGGTGGTTACCTCCTGATCCAGAAGGTCGAGGAGAGATGTGGGAGAATTGAAATGTCTCACACCATGGTGTAGGGAGGAAGGTCTGAGAAATGAAGTTTGTAGCCCTCTCTGATGATGGAGAGGGTCCACTGCTCTGTGATTTGCTCCCATCTGGGAGCAAAATGAGCTAACCTTCCTGGAATGGTGAGAGGTTCTGGCTGTTGTAGAGCCAGAAAGGTTAAGTTCTCTAGTATCAAGTCAAAAACCCTGAGGGGCTTGGGACTGCTGGGTTGCAGCAGCCCCCGCAGGTTTAGGCCTAGCCTGTTTAGGTTGCTGACGCTTAGTAGCAAAGCGATCTGTAGAAGATTGTTGACCAGAAGAGGAGGGAATCTGCCCTTCTTGTAAAAAGACTTTTTAAAAGATTTTTTCTTGGCTGGAGTGGAGGTAGACTTAGAAAGTCTATCCAGAGCAGCATTTTCTGCATCCATTTGAGTGGCTTTAATTTGCCACTCTTTGCCAAATAGATTTTCATCTGTACAGGGCAGATTTCCTAACCCATCTTGAACCCAGGGTTCTAGATCAGAAGCCTGGAGCCAAGCAATTCTACGAGCAGCTATGGCAATGCCTGAGGCTCTGCTGGCACCTTCAAAAGAATCAAAGGCTGCCCTGTTGGAAAACTTTGAAATATCTTGAGTATGCTTAAGCCAAAGGAGGAATTCATCCCTTCTATCCTCTGGAATAAAAGGGAGAAAGTTGTGCAGCTTTTCTGCAACCTCCTTTAGAAACATACCCATATAAAGGCTGTATGAATTGATTCTGGCAATAATCATGCTAGCTTGGAAGATTTTCCTTCCAAAAGCATCCAAGGTCCTGCATTCTCTTCCTGGAGGAGTAGAAGAGTGTCTTTTGGTACTCTTTATCCTTTTCATAGCTGACTGCACCACAATGGAGTGGTGAGGAAGCTGAGTTTTTTGAAATCCAGGAGAAGGAGGGACACGGTACATAGTGTCCAATCTACGAGAATGAGGAGAAAGGGTGAGAGGAGTCTCCCATAATTCAATCAAATGTTCTTGAAGAATTTCATGAATTGGTAAGGTGACTGCCTCTCTAGGAACCTTAGAGTATCCCAAAATATCTATTTTTTTTGCTCTAGGTTCTTTTTCTTTTCAGAGGTTACTGAAATAGATAGTCCTTTAGCTACTTCTATTATGAAGTCTTGAAAGGACAAATCCTCTGGAGGAGACATTCTCCTTTTTGGAGAAGAAGGCTCCTCAGGAAGAGTAACAGATACCTCAGGAGACTCAT
This sequence comes from Ichthyophis bannanicus, assembly GCA_033557465.1. Lineage (NCBI taxonomy): Eukaryota > Metazoa > Chordata > Amphibia > Gymnophiona > Ichthyophiidae > Ichthyophis > Ichthyophis bannanicus. Next base: position 431,633,211 of record CM066035.1, read on the forward strand.
CCGATGAATCAGAATCATCAGAAGAATCGAAGTATCGTCTGCTCGATTCCAAAGATCGATAGACGTATCGATCGGTACCGACATCGGGTGTCCCCGGTACCGGGTCGGTACCGAGAAAGAGCCCAGGACAGGGGGCCGGAACCGGTATCCTGGCTGATGTCGATGCAGCCGGTACCGGCATCGAAGTTGGTACCGGTACCGGCGTCGGTACCGACAACGGAGCTTGTTGTGGTACCGACGGCGTCGCAGCCTTGATGAAAGCCAGTATAGCCTGCTGCATGGATTGCACAGTGTGATCCATGGACGCCACGACTGCCTGGATGTTGGTACCAGGAGATTGTGCCGATACCCCAGAGCAGTCTAACAGGTGATCGGTCGAGGCCGTGCCATCGATGTCAACCTGTAACCCCATAGGAGGAGCTTTGGAAGCCGGAGCTTCCCGCCGGGGTTGTTTGGCTGGGACAGGATCCTTGAGGGCAAGCCCGGAGGCATCTCGATGCTTAGAGGGAGATTTGCCCTTCGAGGACCTGCTAAAAGTATGTTTGGTTACCTGAGACCCATCAGGAGAGGAAGACCTGGAAGATGTCGATGCCACCGCCGGTGCATCCGTGGGAAACAGCACATGGAGCTTGGCTGCCCGGTTCTGTAACCCTCGTTTAGACATTAGGGAGCAGGCTTGGCAATCCAGAATGGAGTGTTCAGGCCCCAAACATTTAAGACACCATTCATGGGTGTCTGTAACAGAAATTGTACCGCTACACTTAGTGCATTTTTTGAAACCAGAGGCTGGTTTATCTATGGAGGAAAATTTCTTGTGGGCCTGTAGGCCTAAGAAAAGAAATACACTAAGTGAGGGAAAGTATATATATATATATATTTTTATTTTTTTTTAAAGAAAAGACCGGCAGTACCGGTCCGGCGTCGGCAGACACGCGACCAAAGAAATAAATTAAAATAAAGAACTTCTTCAGCGGTGACAGGAACACGACCTGCTGGCTCCGCGGAAAAGAAGAACTGAGGAGAGTTGGTAGGAAAGGCGGGAAGGCAGCGCACATGCGCTGTGGGATGCCCCAAAGCTTTCATTCTGGGAAGCTGGGGAGCATTCCCGCGCAGGCTCCGTCGGTACCGACGTACCCATATGTGAGGACTTATTCCTGCTTGTTCCTGGAGATAAAAAACAAAGAAAGCCGATCGAAGCCCTAAACAAAAAAATAATTACTCACCCCACAGCTGCACGGTCTGAATTATGGCGCTGGAGCAGTATCAATGATGCCAAGAGCCACCTCTAACAGAAAGTCACCGCCTAAGCTGTGCAATCCTGTTTTCAGCAGGAACCCACAGCTCATCTCCCCCACCACAAGACTGAACTCGAGACAGGGAGGAGGCGAGAGGGGAAAGAAAATGGGACCTGGACCACTTGGTATTATCCCCACAGGCAGAACCCAGCTGACTGAAAGAACTCGAGCTGAGCCATGATCCCTTACCGTTTCTGCCAGATGGTATTCTGTATTTGCATTAAGTACCCCCATCTTTAAAAGCTCTTTTTTTTTTTAAGGAGTCGCGTGATGTGGTGAAAGCGAATGGACGCTGATCACTCGCTCTCTAGGCTGCCCCCCCCCCGACCTTCCCGGCGAAACGAGCCGTTTTTGTTGGCCGCAGCACTAAATCAACGACGCCGGCGGAGAGGCCGAAGTGCAGGCGGCTGTCAAACGCTTATGGCAGCGACAGTGAAGGCAAACCGGAGGGAGAAGGATCGGGCGGGCGGGCGGCCAGCCTAAGATGGTGGACTCGCCCCCAGCACCGAAATTGCCAGCCTCACAAGCCTTCCTAGATGAGGTCTCCACGGCGGTATCCGGAGCGTTAGCGGTCCAATTCAATACCCTGCATAGTAAAATGGACTCTCTGCAGGAAACTATGCGAACACTGGGGAATCGGATGCAGGAGGCCGAAACCCAGACAGTACAGAATGAGGAGGGCCTGGAGGCGGTCACACAGGAGGTGAAGCACGTGCAGCTGTCACTTCAGGCCCAGGCAGCAAAACTAGATCCAGGTGAAATAACCTGCGTTTTCTGGGCATTCCGGATTGGATCCTGAACAGGGAGCTCCAGGCCTATTTGGAGAAGCTGATTTTGTTGCTCCTGAAGGAGGGAGAGGATTATGGGCCCATCAAACTGGAACGAGTGCACAGAGCAGGGCCTAAGCAGCCCAAGGATCATCAGCCTAGAGTGGTCTTGGCTAGGTTCCTGGAATTCCCAAAGGAGGAGGCGGTGTTGCAGGCAGCCAGGAAGCAGGGGGTACTTCCAGAACGAGAATGCTAAAATTAGAGTGGCACAGGACTATTCAGTGGCTCTGAGCCAACGCAGACGAACTTATGTGCCTATTTGTCAACAGCTGGTGGATGCCAATATAAAATTCACCATCCAGTATCCCACTAGACTACATATCACCCATAACGGAGCGCATCGGACATTTGAGGCAGCTGCGGCAGCTGTCCAGTACATCATGGACATAGTGCGGAAAACGGCAGGAACTGCGGTGGCGCTAGAGGCAGAGACACAAGCAGCGTTACTCAGCAAGCCGTGAGAGGGAACGGGAGAGACTAGTGGCTGTGGCAGAATTTGGAAGAGTCCGGAGGCCTGGTGAGAGGGATCCGGGCTGTGGAAAGCAGACTTGGGACTAATGGGTACCCGGTTTGGAGCATGTGAAGAGGGGCGAGGGGGATACAGCCCTCCCCTCTGGCACGGGGGGAGGAGGGAGTTTTTGTGTTTTGGGGGGGTTTTTGTGTATGTGTGGGGCTATGAGATGTAAGGGGAAGTAGGGATGGTATTTGGGGTAGGGATGTGTGTATATCTAATTTTATTATCTGGGGTAATGGTGTTTCCGTTTGTTTATATCTACCATAAATGTGAAGTTGGGGGATGGGTGAGTGGGGGGAGGGGGATTTCCTTCTACGGGAGCAGTACAGAGGGGGTAAGCGGAAGAGCGGGAGGTAAGGAACCTCTGTGTTGGTTCCATGGGGGTTGGGGTCTGTGTATTGGGATGCCTCGATAACCCCAGGGCTTCTAGGGGGGAACGATTCGGACTTAGGGGTAGTAGAGAGTGGGTGAGGGAGGGGGGCCTAAACACATTACGGTGACTCATGAAGGGAGAGTGGGAGGAGCAAAGAGATCAGAGGAAGGAGAAGGGGAGAGGGAGTTGGGGTAGGGAGCAGGGAAGGGGGTGGGGGAAGTAGGGGGAGAGGGGGCAGCTTAGACATGAGAATGGGTGGATGGGGGAGTATTAGGATTGAGTGGGGGGAATGGGCACGGGGGTGGATAGTGAACAGCCGCAAAGATAACCTCAACATCAGAGTACAACACATAGGTGAGTTTCTGGGAAGGCCTCAGGCTGGGGGGTGGTCTTTCTCTTGCTAAGCTGGATAACCGGAGGAATTGGACTTTTTGGGGAATGGATACACTGAAGATCACTTCATGGAATGTATGTGGGATAGGAACCCCTATCAAGAGGTACAAAGTGTTGCGAGCCCTGGCCCGACAAAAATGTGATATTGCTATGCTGTAGGAGACCCACCAGACTGCCGAAGAGCACCTTAAATTGAAGAGGGACTGGGTGGGGCAGGTATGGGGGCCCCGGCGAAAGGGAGAAGGGGTGGAGTGATCATTTTAATGCATAAGAGGATTCAGTTTCTCCGGGAGCGGGACTACGTGGACCCAGAGGGTCAATATGTGCTTCTGGATGGGACTCTGGATGGGCAGCCCATTGTACTGGGGAACATCTACAGTCCTAATGTGCTGGATCGGGCACTTTATGCCCGGTTGGCTTCTCGTGTGGAGCAGCTGCCCAAGATACCCTTGATCCTGAGTGGTGATTTCAATGGGGTACTGGATGTCGAGTTGGATATGACCAGAGGGGGAGGGGAAGGGGCGCGAGCACAGACGACGAGAGCCCTGCAGGCCTTGAGGCGACGGCTGGGAGTGGTGGATCCTTGGTGACTTCTACACCCGATGGATAGGGACTACACTCACCAATCGCAGGCACACGGTTTGAGTGCAAGGATAGATTATATTTTGGTGTACAAGAGGGTTTTTGCCCATGTGGGGGATGCCCAAATTGGCCCTACAGAGATCTCGGATCATGCCCTGATCTGGGTAGACCTTAAATGGGCAGCGGCCGCGATGCAGACTAGAATATGGAGGTTCCCGATGGACTTGTATAGAGATGCTGAGTTCCATGCGTATCTAAAAAAGTGATGGACAGAGTTTGTCTCTTACAATGAATGCCATCGGGAGAGGCCGGAATTGTTTTGGGAGACCGCAAAGGTGGTTCTACGTGGGGATATCATTGGGTATGTCGCAAGAAGGCGGAAATTACTGACGGAACAGATAGCCCGCCTGGAGAAACAAGTGGTGAAGGATAGACGGCGATGTGGCCTCAATCCATGTGTGGTCAATAAACGAAGATTGTGGGAGACCCAAGCAGCCCTCAATGAGGTATTGCATGGGAGGGCCAAAAATCTTTGATGTATTATCGCTATCAGCTTTACCATTTTGGAGACAAATCCGGGAGGCTTCTGGCGCGCTGTCTCCAGGGGAGTAGAGGCTCGCAAGCGGTGGCGGCCTTGCGGGATGCGCAGGGGAGATTTCATAAGGAAAGTTGAGCTATTGCCCAGGTGTTCCGATCTTTCTATCAAAAACTGTACGCGAAGAGGGAGGTATCGGAGGGCTCTATGAGGCAGTACTTGCAAGATGTGCAGCTTCCTAGGTTGACAGAAGATCGGAGGGCACAGCTGGATGCACTGGAAGAGGTCCAACGGGTTATCCAGAAAGCAGATTGTTATCGGGCGCCAGGCCCCGGCGGCTTTGGGGCAGAAAGAGTAGTTACTCACCTGTAACAGGTGTTCTCCAGGAGCAGCAAAAAAATCAGTTCTCACATATGGGTGACGTCGGCGTGCAGCCATTTATCAGAATCGCTTAGCATTAGATTATTTACTTGCTGCTGAAGGAGGAGTATTGTGGTGGAGAAGCAGCCGCTGAGGGCAGAAAAAAAAAGGGAAAACTGCCTTTTTTTTCTTTTACCCATAAAACTGCAGGCACTGAAAGGGTTAACACCAACACTAAAGGTAAAGATTTCTCACAGAGAAGTGCAGACCTAAGCACACGCCCTGTTCCCATGGAGATAGAGGGAGGAGAAGGGAGTGGTTTGGGGGCGGAGTCAAAGGGGATAGGACAGCCCCAAACATTTAGGAACAGAAGCTGCACTCATAGAGCAGAGAAGGGGAGAGAGAAGGAAGACCCGTATGAGAGAGAGAGGACACAGACACAGAGGACACGAGGGTTCCAGGAAGGAAGGACAAGAAACCCATGGAAACCCCTTGCACAGAAGCAATTGAGAACCAGGAGCAAAGAGCTGACAAGGCCAGTGGAAAGCTCAGGGGAGGAGTCCTCAAAGGAGAAAATATTCTCCAAGAGTTCATGGCTCAACTCTTCTCCTAGTAAGGAATCTGTAAGGAGGAAAAGCAGCACTAATAAGGTGAGCCCTTTACAACGTTTGAAAGGCTTATTAGACAAAGAGGGTTTTTCCTGCCCTTCCCCCACAAGCTCACATACTGTTAAGGGTACCTGGGAGAAGCTCCTAAAGGCTGTGCAAACTAGTGAGGCTTCTCAGGAAGATACCAGGGGAAACAGTTACCAGGAAGAGTCTAGCGTGGAGGATATGGACTTGGGAGACACTGTGGATTTAGACAATGTCTCAGACATGGAAATAAGCTGTGCAATCTGTGCTAAAGAAGTATAAAGGAACCGAATAGGGTTTGAAAGCAGAAAGAAACCCAGCTGGTCTTGATTACTGAATGCATTTGTGTTACCTCATGATAAGTAAAAGAACTGAAGGAAGTGTAGTCTGGAAGAAACCCAGAAGTTCTTTTGCAAGGACATTTTAAAGCCCATTACTTTTTAGCTGTGCTTTTAAAAGTAGCTGTCCTGTTTAAAGCTGCTTGGGAAGAAGCTGTGCTGAAAGTTTGTATTATAATTGGAAAAGAATTCTATTGCTTGTGAAAGTATCTAGGTGGGCCAGGAAGTCTTGCTACACCTACTGTGAAGTAACAGAGGGTGGTATAGCGCCTCCTGGAGACCAGGAAACAGAATACTGCTGAAATAGAGTTTTATCAGAAAGCAAGTTTAAAAGCTGTATCAAGCCAAGGACTGTATAATAGGCTTGTGTGCTGTTATTTGGAGAAGTATCCTGAATTTTGTTTTGGTCAACTTCAATCAATTCATGTCAAAGAATTGAACCGGTTAGTAAAGAAATATTTCCTGCGTCCTTTACACTTGGCTCTAATCCTTTCGGGGACACAACTACATGCTATCGGGCTAATTTCAACAAAGGACAATCGGCACCTCCCCTGTAGCCCTAGGCAACCGCCTGGCCACACGGGGGCGCGCCGACAGTATGTGGGAAGCTGAATTTAACTAACTGTTGTTTGCAAATCGATAATGAAGGACAAGTTGTAGAAGATATAGCCAATTATATGAGAAAACAAACCTATCTACCAGTCCAGACCTGGCATGGCTTGCAACTCGATGGATGGTTTGGTTCACTGTTTTCAGGAATGGGCGGCCTGAAAACACTTGTGTTCACTGTCCTATTCATATTGGCTATCTGCTTGTTTCTCCCATGTTTCCTACTCTTATGCTTGCGCACACTGAACTCAACCATTGATAGTATTGTTGAACGTAAAGCAGCTACAAAAGTATTAGCTATGTGGCAATATTCCCTTATCGATTTGCAAACAACAGTTAGTTAAATTCAGCTTTCCACATACTCCTCCTTCAGCAGCAAGTAAATAATCTAATGCTAAGTGATTCTGATAAATGGCTGCACGCATCTGTGTGACTTGTTTAGCTAACAAGGTTAGTGCTCTACTAGTTTCATTAGTTATTATTTCTACAACAGCTTGCAAACATATAATACGATTTAACATATACACAGGGGTGCGTTAACCCCAAGAGCCATCTTGTGCCCAGGTAGCAGGTCCATAGTAGGAAACAATTCTCTCCGGTGGCCATTCTTCAGATGTCGCATCCCATTTGTCCCATTGGCCTATCTTCAGGACCTCTCGCTTCTGTCGACTCTTATATACAGAGAATCCTAGCTGTTCTCCGTGGGAAACGGGCAAGAGGAAGAAAGAAGGTCTTATGGTCCCCAAAACACACGCACCTCCCCAGTTGGCAGGGAGTCTAGCATATGCACGAGTTCCGCAGATCCAATATAGTCCAGGTGGAGCTTGCCAGTCATTGTGAGAAGCCAGATTTGTCCATAACTTGGCAAGGTTAGGAAAGATAATCAGAGGATTGGAGGGTTCCGGGGCATTGGTTCCTGACCACCAGGATGTCTTTTTGGTGGTAGCATTATAGTACTTCTGGTTCAAACAGACCAATTGCCCCACTAACATAGTCAGTTGTGGTCCAGTTCAAGCAAAACACAGGTTCCCAACAATGGGGCTAGCTAGGACCCATTTGCTGGTAGCTGCATGCAGATCAGTTTGGTTATATAGTACAGAATAGTTCAATTCTTGCGCCTCCCAAGGCCACTGGTCACCCATCTGAGTTCCTCCACAGAAAAGACAGTCAGAGACATGAAGACTGGATGCTACAGCTCCAGCTAGTTCAATGAACAAATTTCGAGAAGCGTGGGGGACTACAAACTCTGCCTTCATGGCCTCATAGAAGCTATGATGTATTCGGTAAGGTGAAGAAACATGAGTTTTCGTGTTAAGCTGGATATATACAAAAGTTCCAGGATCAGTTCCACTTCCTGCTATACGTAGGCCGAATCGGAATCCTTGCTTCCACTGGCTTGGGTCGAGGATGAGAAGCCGTAGAGGATTACAGGCACCTTTCTTGCACTTCTTAGGTTCCAGTAGGGGCAATCTCTCTAAATTGGCCTTGCATTTAACTCCGTCTTGTCCAGTAGGGCTACCAGACCAGGTAGCATAATATACACAACCCCATTTTGGGCAGAAATAGTCATCTTTTGATGGCTTACCATAAGTAGATGGAGAATGTACCCCAGTGCATATTCCCCATCTGTATGCACCTTCGGGACACATATACTTGTCATCCTAGTAGTAAGCTTGTTCCCATGACCCACACCTATAATAGTCATTTCTGTTTATCAGATCACAAGCATCAAAGTACAGGGGTACAGGTCGGGTGGGATCAGAGAGTTGACTTGTAGCATTTATGAGGGCTCCATCTTCATCATTCCATCGTAGTTCCAGGACATAGTAAGAGGGATTCTGTCGAGGTTTAAAACAAGTACGAGTCTTTCCATTCGTGCAAACATTCAGTTCTGTACCATTATACATGCACTGACTGACTTTACCAGTGCAAGTGTAGTAAGAGTGATAGAGTAAAGTCTGAGTGATTTTCATCCCAGTTCGGGTAGTGGTTATACAAGCTGCACAAGGGGTCCCAGGGTTACCGCAAAAATGAAACAGTAGTAGGTAATCACCATGATCATAGTCTCTGATGATGGATAACCTGAAATGTTGATAATTCAGAGCTTGAAAACTTCACGAGGATGATTGTTTTCTTCGCAATGTAGGTCGCAATGGTAATGCAGGATCCGTGGTCGAGGTCCAAGGACGACCTTCAGGAACTGCTGCTGGTTTCACTCGACTGTGGTGGATCCAGGAGTTGATCTCTGCCACTTTAACTGCTGTGGGTGTTGACAGCAAGACGACATATGGTCCCTTCCAATGAGGTGCCAATGGTGTCTTCTTCCACTCTTTGACCCACACCGAGGCTCCGGGCTTGAAAGGATGCAGCGGCTCTTTCAGATTGATAGGCAACTGGTCTTGCACCCAGGTATGGAGGTCCTGCAAGACAGAACTTAGAGCCAACAATTCTTGTCTAGTGATTTCCGATCCAATCTGACTCATATCCCCCCTTATTCCCTGAACTATGGGCGGGGGTCTCCCATACAAAACCTCAAATGGGGAAACTCCTAATGACTTAGTGGGGGCTGAGCGTACTCTGAGAAGGGCTATGGGGAGAGCTTGGGGCCACTTCAGGTGAGCTTCCTGACAGAGCTTGGACAACTGAGACTTCAGGGTTCGGTTCATTCTCTCTACTTTCCCTGAACTCTGGGGTCTATAAGCTGTATGTAACTTCCACTGTATTTGTAAAGCACGGGCTAGTTGCTGAGTTACTTGTGACACAAAGGAGGGCCCATTGTCTGACCCTATGGTCAAGGGTATTCCAAACCGAGGAATGATTTCATGGAGCAGAGCCTTAGTGACTTATCTGGCTTTCTCAGCCCTGGTGGGGAAAGCCTCCACCCACCCAGAGAAGGTACAAACTAGAACCAGTAGGTAATGATATCCATTTGCTCGTGGCATTTCTGCAAAGTCTATTTGGATATTTCCCATAGGGGTTACTCCCACTGATTGAACTCTTGGAGGTAGGACAGGACCCTGTCGGGCATTATTCTTTGCACAGATTACACATTTTCGGGCTATTGAGGCAGTTAAGGGTCCCAATAATGAGATACAGAAATACGGTTTCAGAGCTTTTTCCATTGCAGTTTTTCCATAGTGTGTAGCTTGATGAAAGGCGTGGACAAAGGCTGGACCCAGGGCTTCAGGGATCACAGTCATACCAGGGGGTGAGCCTACCTCGGGTGGTGGTAACACTATCCATCTAGCCGCTGATAGCTGCCCCCCCTCATTCTGACAATAGTAGTCTAGCTCAGTCGGGGTATATCGGGGTGTCCAAGAACTGAGAGGTACTGGAAATATGGTTGCTTGAACTGTAATACTGGGGGTAGAGATTTTTCCATTGATTGCTGCTTCTCGGGCTGAGGCATCGGCAAGTCTGTTCCCTCGGGATACTTCTCCATCTCCAGTTTGGTGACCTCGGCAGTGCATTACAGCAACTTGTTTGGGGGCCCACACTGCTTCCAATAAAGTCAATATTTCTGGGCCATACTTGATGGACTTGCCTCCCGAGGTTATCAATCCACGTTCTTTGTACAACGTTAGATGGGCATGTAATGTTGTAAAGGCATATTTGGAATCTGTGTATACATTCAGACGGATCCCAGTCCCTATTTTCAGTGCTCGAATGAGGGCTATTAATTCGGCCTTCTGTGCTGAAGTTCCTGGGGCCAAAGCTGATGATTCTATTACCATGTCCAGGGTCACCACTGCATAACCGGCAGATCGTTGTCCATTTATTACAAGACTGCTTCCATCCACGAAGAAAGTTCTTTCTGGGTTGTTCAAGGGGATATCCGTTAGGTCTGAGCAGCTTGAGTATACAGTATCCATTATTTCTAGGCAATCATGGTCAGGAGGGCCTGGACTGGTTGGCAGTAGGGTAGCAGGGTTCAAGGTTTGACTGACACTCAATTGCAGTCGGGGATTTTCACACAGCATACTTTGATATGTCAACATTCGTGCGTTGGTGAACCAGTAGTTCCCTTTGTGTTCCATTAGGGTTAAAACAGAGTGCGGTACAGTGACTTGAAGATTCTGTCCCAAAGTGAGCTTGTCAGCTTCGCTCACTAAGAGGACTGTGGCTGCTACGGCTCTTAGGCAAGGTGGCCATCCTTTTGCAACAGGGTCCAATTGTTTTGATATTTAGGCTACAGGTCGTTGCCAGGATCCAAGGGGCTGAGTCAGGACTCCCAGCGCGTTTCCACATGACTCATGGACATAAAGACGAAATGGTTTCTGCACATCTGGTAGGCCCAAGACTGGTGATGACATCAATGCTGCTTTCAGCGATTTGAACGCTTTATCCTGTTCTGGGCCCCATTCCATGGGTGATCGTTCTACTCCCTTCGTGGCTTGGTACAAGGGCTTTGCCAAGAGTGCGAAATTGGGTATCCATATCCAGCAGTAGCCTGCAGCTCCCAAGAAGGCCCGCACCTGCTTTCTGGTGGTGGGGGTTGGGATGCAGCATACTGTTTCCTTTCGCTCAAGTCCCAATTTCCGGATTCCTCTGGACAGATGGAACCCTAGGTATTTCACTTCTGTTTGGCACAACTGCGCCTTGGCTCTTGAGACCTTGTATCCGGCGTCATTCAGGAGGTGCAAGAGATCACTGGTAGCTTGCACACATTCAGTCTTGGAGTTGGTGGCTATAAGCAGATCATCTACATACTGAAGTAGGATTCTTTTTCCTGGAGTCACAGAGTAGTTTCAAAGATCTTGGTTGAGAGCTGCATTGAAGATGGTGGGTGAATTCTTGAATCCTTGAGGCAAGCGAGTCCAAGTGAGTTGGCCCCGTCTTCCTGTAGTAGGGTTCTCCCATTCAAATGCAAACAAGAGTTGGCTGGCAGATGCCAGGCGGATACAGAAAAAGGCATCTTTTAAATCCAGAATGGTGAAATGAGTAGCTTCTGATGGAATCAGTCCCAGGAGGGTATAAGGATTTGGTACTACTGGATGTATGGTTTCAACTGCATTGTTCACTCGATGCAAATCCTGCACTGGGCGGTAGTCACCTGTCCCAGGCTTCTTGACTGGGAGGAGGGGGGTGTTCCAGGGAGATTGGCATTCTTTGAGGAGTCCATACTGTAGTAATTTCTTTAGGTGACCATGGATGCCTTCAATTGCTGGTCGTGGGAGAGGATATTGTCGCACATGCACTGGTTCTGCTCCTGGTTTAAGGGTGACAAGCACAGGAGCTATATTTTTTGCTAGGCCAGGAGGATTATCCTCCGCCCACACTCCGGGCGGAGCTAAGATGTTGGTGGGTATACGGGGGCTAGCTGCCTTGGATGAAGGTGGACTATAGAACCGCCATTCTTCTTCTCGGGGGACAGTCAGCACCATCAGGCCAGCAGATTCCGAGTTCACAGTCATTTCCATTTTTCCTCCTTCGACAAAGGATATCTGCGCCTAGAGCTTAGCAAGCATGTCTCAGCCCAAAAGGGGAATTGGGCATTCAGGTATGTACAGGAACTGATGTGTCCTTCTCCGTCCCCCTAATTCACAAGCACGGTTCTGCAGGAAAGGTCTTGTGGTTCTAGTTCCAGTGGCGCCAACAATTGTAAATGCACTAGTGCTAGCAGGTACATACCATATAGTAATGTATTATTACTGTTGTCAGTAGCAATTTATCTCCTATTTATACTGTTGCAATTTATACAGTAACAATTTATCTCCTATTTATACTGCTGCAATTTATACAGTAGCAATTTGTCTCCTATTTATACTGTTGCAACTCAATTATTTCTGTGGTCAGTAACACCTACTTAATACTGTTGACAGTAGCACTCAAGTCATAGTTCCTACAACCTTTCTACCATCCCAGGATTACGCCATGGCTACCATTACTTGTTCACTCCTGCTCCTCTCCATCCTCTCTTGCATATTACATATTTCCTCTGCTCTAACATCTGATATCAACCCTATACCTATCCACCAAACCCGTAATAGGAAACCCCACCAAAATTATCCACAAAGTACATATTATAGTAGGCACAACTACTGTATATATGTACCTCTTGAAAATACAAACAACAAGAAACCTAATCTAAAAACTACTCCACAGAATCTCAAATGTGCTCTCATTAACGCACGATCAGCCCGCAACAAATGGCCAGCTATCATTGACCTTATATCAAACCTCACACTAGACATCCTACTGATCACAGAAACATGGCTATCTAATACCGACAATGTCCTAATGAACCATCTGACCCCACCTAACTACACCATCTATACATGTAACAGAGAAAATAGAAAGGGAGGAGGAGTTTGTATAATAGCAAGAACAGATTTGAAATATCACGTAATATCTACCAATGCCACAAACTACACAAATACGCTATCCATCTCCAATAATAGCAACACCATAAACCTCATCTACAGAGCCCCAAATGCTCCAGCTGATGATCTCTCAACCATAATTGATATTGCCATCAACCCATCGGATACCAACAAACCGAACTGGATCCTCGGAGATTTTAACCTTGCCTCCACACCACCTTCAGTATCCAACTCCTTCCTTGATGCCATGATCAACCTACACTATGATCAAATCATAAAAACATCCACTCATAAACAAGGAAATCTTCTTGACCTCATATTTGCACCATCAGTGCACCCGAATCTGATAAACCAACCCGAGCCCCTATCAACCCCCGTCCCCTGGTCTGATCACAAACTTATCACATTCATCATTCCATCTACTGAATCTCCAAACAAGTCACCACGTGCTTACCTACTACCAAAACCAGCACGATTCCAACCTTTCAACATGGATACAATCACCTCCTTTACCATGCCAAAACTCTCCACTATACCTAACAACATCGAAGACACTGTATCAAACTGGAACAATGCTCTCCGACTATCAGCACAACCTACCACTACACATGACAAAACCTCTACCAACTCTTCTATTGCCAAGAAAAAGAACGCACCATGGTTCTCCTCAGAGTTACGAACCTCCCTTCAACGACTGAGAAGATTAGAGAAGAAATGGAGACACTCCCTAAGCTCTCATGACCAGTCCATTTACCTAGCCAACTTGAAGTCCCATCGTCAGCTAACCTGGGATAAGAGAAGAGAACACCATACAAAGCTACTTAGCCGTTCCCTCAACAAACCAAGAGATCTCTTCCAAATAGTAAAATCCCTAACTACTGAACCCCCCTCACCACAGCAGGAATATATACACCCACAAATATATGCTGATTACATCCAATCCAAGGCAATCAAGACCAATGAATCAACCATAAGTGTAACCAAGCAACCCTCCAACGCCCAATTCATACTCAATAATTTCTCATCTCCAACTCCAAAGTCTATTGAAGAAATTATTACATCCATCAACGCCACCACCGCTCCAAATGATCCTTGTCCAGCCTTCTGGATCAAATCACTGAAAACAGAACTTAGCCCATACATATCAGCATTAGCTGACCAATCCCTTAGATCCGGGATATTTCCATCAGCTCTCAAGCACACCTCCATCCGTCCACTACTGAAGAACAGCAAACTGGATCCGAAAAAGGAAGAATCCTATCGCCCAATCTCAAACATTCCTTTATTAGCTAAGATCCTAGAAAAAGTTGTACTCAGACAAATTCAACAACACATTGATTCCGAGGCCCCACTAGATCTAAACCAGCATGGCTTCAGGGAAGCCCACGGAGTTGAAACCCTTCTAACCTCTCTATTGAACACACTCATTAATACAACAGACAATATCAGAAATGGAGTCGCTATGATCTTCCTAGACATAGCAGCAGCTTTTGATTCTGTTGACCACAACCATCTACTCACCAGGCTCCATGAAAAAGGAATTCAAGGAACGGCACTGAATTGGTGCAGATCCTACCTAGAAGATCGCTGGCAACAAGTACGGACTGGTGATACCACATCGCAACCTTTTCATCAGAAGCAAGGAGTTCCACAAGGTTCCTCGCTTTCAGCCCTCCTATTTAACATATATATGCAACCTCTCTGCAACATCTCCCGCTCTTTCGGAGTATCATGTCTTATCTACGCAGATGACGTGCTCTTATTCACTCCAATCAATGTATTAAAACCTGACTACACTACACTAATCACCTGCTTCAACTCAATATCAGATTGGCTACTCTCCCCAAAATCTCAGAATCAATTTAAAAAACCCGAAGTCCTGATTATCACTAGGAACAAAGACTTCTCTCCTCCACCAACTCTAAGAACACGAGATGCTGAACTACCACTCAAAACCTCAATACGTTATCTGGGTGTTATACTTGACCAACGACTTGAATTTAAAGATCACATAAAAATACTGTAAAAGCCATTTACTACAAAATCAGGACCCTTCGGCACCTCAGACCTATGCTTGAACCATCTGACTTCCGTACTACCTTCCAGGCATTAGTCACTCCTCACTTTGACTATGCAAATATCGTTCTTCATGGCCTACCCAAAAGCACTCTAAACCCGCTTCAATTGGCCATGAATACAGCGGCCAGAGTTCTTCATGGATCCCCAAAGAGCCAACATATTACTCCCATCCTATTTGACCTTCACTGGCTCCCACTAGCTTGCAGAATTTTATACAAAGCTCTCATCCTGACCTTCAAAGCATTCCACCATATCTCATCATCCTCCTTATCTGATCTCCTCCAACACACACAGAACACCAGATCTAGGCGTTCTGTAACAGAGAACATGCTAACAGTCCCAAATGACAGCAAAAAACTCACTCAAACAACCACATTAAGAGCTTTCTCTTCCTTCGCCCCTAGATGCTGGAACAAGCTACCACCTAGTCTTAGAGCACAAAAAGACCTGTCCCAGTTCAGAAAATCCATAAAAACGCATCTCTTCCTACAACACTTCTCTCAATATACTGACCCCACTCTCACACAAACCATTGATCACGGCTAGCCAAATAAGCTCCCGAAATCATACTACTCGATCTAGACCAAGCCTCACAAATCCTACCTTTAGAACTTGAGCATTTAAGAACCTATTGTAAATAATTGAAAATATCTGTTAATTGTTAATCCCTGTTATCCATGTTTTTATTCCTTGTTCTCTGTAAACTTAACATTTGTTTTATGTTTAAGTACAAAATTTGTTAAAATGTAAACCGCGCTGATGTCAAGAGTGCGGTATATAAAAGCTGTTAAATAAATAAATAAATAAATAAATAAATAAATACAAGGGAGCCACTGGCTTAGCCACTACTGAATGTTCGGCCCCCGTATCCACCATAAAGTCCATGTACTGGTCCCCAATCTTTAAGTTGACCATAGGCTCATGGGGACCCAGGGAAAACTTGGAGCCCGGTCTGGCCTAGTCCTCATCCACATAGTCATCTTCAGTAGTCACCACTCCTTCCACAGCAGCGGCTTCTTCCTGCTGAAACTGAAACTGTGTGTGCACGCTGCATTCCCCCTCGCTGCTGGAATGCCCCCCCCCCCCTTCTCCTGGCGCTCCCTCCTCCCCTCCAGGGGGTGGAGCCACTATTCAGGCATTCATTCTTCCAATATCCTTCTTCCTTACAATAGGCGCACTGATTTGCACCTAAGGGGGACCGAGCGCTCCCTCGGCCCCTTCCCCATCCTAGAGTCCTTCTGTTTGGGTATCCTCCACGTCCTTCGAGCTGCAACAAGCAGATCGGCTTTCTACTTCATCTTTCTTTCACTTTCCCTTTTACTTTCTTGATCACGATTCACAAATACCTTCTGGGCAACTTCCATTAGTTGTGCTGTATTCATGCCCGCAAATCCTTCCAACTTTTGCAGTTTCCGTTTTATGTCTCCCTGGGACTGACTCACAAAAGCAGCGTTCACCATACGCAAATTCTCCTGGGCTGCTGGATCATACGGGGTATAAAGTCTATAGGCTTCAGTTAATCGTTCATAGAAGGCAGCTGAACTTTCATCTGGGCGCTGAAAGACGTCTGCTACCTTCCCAACATTCATGGCTTTCTGGCCTCCCCTCCTCAGGCCTTGCAGTAGGGCCCTCTCCCCTTCTGCACTATTCGGATCCCATCTTGGGTCTTTATTCGGGAAATCTACGGCCGCTGCCTGTCGGGGATCTAGGTCTCTCCTGTCTACAGGGTTCTATTCCAGCCATCGGGTAGTTGCTTGCACTATTCGCGCCCGCTCTTCAGTAGTAAAAAGGGTAGACAAGAGCTGGCGGCAGTCAGACCAGGTAGGCTGGTGGGTCTGCATGATACTAGACCAGGGGTGGGCAAACCTGGTCCTGGAGGGCCGGAGACCAGTCAGGTTTTCGGGATATCTCTAATGAATATGCATGAGATATATATGCATTAGAGATATCCTGCTAACCTGACTGGTTTGTGGCCCTCCAGGGCTGGATCTGGAGACCCCTGCCTTACACCTCTGTCATTTAAGATTGTGAGTGGACAAGGTGCAGATGTCCAAGACATCAAAAAGGTTAGATAGAATTTGTCACAGTCCTCCTCACTTCTCACCACCACCAAAAAATTGTCTATTAGACAACTTTTTGGTGGTGGTGAGAATCGAGGAGAAGTGTGACACATTCTATATACCCTTTCGATGTCTAGGACATCTGTACCTTGCCCACTCACGATCTTAAATGACAGAGGTGTAAGGCAGGGGTCTCCAAATCCAGCCCTGGAGGGCCACAAATCAGTCAGGTTGGCAGGATATCTCTAATGCATATATATCTCATGCATGTTCATTAGGGATATCCCGAAAACCTGACTGGTCTGCGGCCCTCCAGGACCGGAGGTGCCCACCCCTGTACTAGACATTAATTCTGTCAAATCTTGGGGTTTTTCAGTATAAGAGGCATAGTGCGTTTTCCAGTTTAGTAAATCTGTGGTAGAAAAGGGCACATAAACGAGACTAGTTGGCCCAGCTATAACCTGACCTTCATCATTGAGAATGGATAATCCGGGGACCTGGCGTAATGGCATCTGACGAACTTCCTTCGTCTCCCTGCTTCGGAGGGCGTAACGTATATTTGCGCGCCCAGCGGTGGCTCTTCCGCTGGGGCCTGGACTAATGGGTGACCCTGGACTGGCAGTTGATCCCCTGCTGGCAGTTCCCTCAGGAGATGATAGCCCTGCCGGGGAACTTTGTTCGGGACTGGGACTCCTGCTCCGGGAAGGGGGTTGCTCTCCTTCGGGCGATGGATGTGGCTGATGGGGTGGAGTCATGTCAGCTGGAGGGGCTCTCTCTTCCTCTGGCTCTGCTCGGGGTAATGGTGGAATTGGGGTGGATAATATGGGATTTCTGCAGGTTCTGGGGCTGAGTAAATGGGAGGTTTTTCTTTCTTACTCCCGGGGTCTCCCTTCGTATTTGCTAACATTATTCTGCACTGCCCTTCACAGCAACGCTTTATCCAAGAGGGCTGCCTTTCACAGATATCTAACCAGGAGTCTATATAGGGAAACTGGTCGGGGTAATTCCTATGCACTATCCCATGCACTCGGGAAACAATTCTAACATCAAAAGTACCATTTGGTGGCCACGCGGTGTCCAGCACCGGCCACTCCCTACCACATAATTTTTCTAATCGGGACGGTGACATTTTCATCCCGTAGTCACCGCTAAATCCCTTCTTAAAATTCGTGATCATACAGTTCAACGGAGTTTGCACAGACCCCACCCCTCCCATTATGATGTACAAAACAACAGACAAAGAGGGCGAGTAGTATGGCTGCAGGTAAGGGGTCCGTACAGCCCACAGAACAACAAGGGAAACAAACACCAAATGCTTCCTCCTTTTCGCGACCTGGGCGCGGTCGCCCGGCCAGGAACTGCGCTACTCAGGAGTCCGCTCTCGCGTGGTCTGTGTTTCAAGACCTCTCATTCACTCAAACAGACAGGCATGCCACCGAGTTCCCAAAATTCCATAAAGACCTACCTTACTTATCCATGAGGGGTGGGGTTTCGTCCTCGTGCATACTCATGCAAGGAGTACTCAGCCACACCCTGAGAGGTGATCAGGCTCTCGTTACCTTAAACCGTATTAGTCCCGTGCATGCGGGACTTTCCCATAGCTAACTGGCTAAAAACCAGACAAATTGCTACTCACCGGATCCGGCCACTAATGCGCTGCGCAACCAGTCCCTCCTTGGGTTGAATCCTAGACTCCCCTCGGGTTCAGAGGTGTTGGCCGGTCGGACCCGGCAGGCCGCCGAGGCAGGGCAGAACCCTCTCCGATGCAATGGGACCGGCGGCGCCTGGGGTCCTCTCCGCTGTCGGTCGGCCGCGGTCCCGACCGGACCAAATCTGGAGGCGGTAATACGTGGTATATTCACTTGCGCACCATTCACGTACTCCACCTTCCCGGCCAACGCACCAGGAATATGTTGCAGCGAAGTGCACGCAATGAATAAAACCAGGAGTCAGTTCGAAGTATCAAGCCAATTTATTGTGCAGAAGTCTCAGGTAAATGTCACATTCAAAATGGTCTGAGCCATGGAGTCCAGTAAACAACACCTTTTATACCTTTCTTCTTCAGTTTAATACAGGAAAACTTTCTATTGGTCCTACTGACCCTTGCACCCATCCAATTGGGATCTCTCTGTGGGCCTAGTACTCTGTTCCCCCTGCTCAGAATTCTCTAACAAAGGCACAGTTCTAAGACTTTGATACTTTTCTCCTACAAGGTCACTGCTAGCTAAGAAAATGTGTGAATACAGAGCACTGGAACATGTCTTTCATCAGCATAGAAGAATTCAACAAAGGATTTATACAAGCTTATCAAAAAGCAGTTTAGAGCAATTTCTCTAATTCTTACTGACTTTGGTTTTTCTCAGCATTCTTATTCTCAGGTGGGGGCTGGGACTCAGGCCTAGCTTACAGGCCTCTCATTCATTTACAGGCTATTCTAGGCCATAGCCTGCCACACAGACAGGCGTTGGGAGTCACATGTACAGTGGATGCCATATGGCCCAGGAGCCGCAGGTAGTGCCTGAAGGAAACATGAGAACTGCTTTGGAACTGGTTGGCCAAGTCCATCAGTCTGTGGGCCCTGTCTTCGGGCAAGTAGGCTTTTGCCTGAAGGGTGTCTAATCTTGCTCCTATAAACTTTAGGTTCTGAGAGGGGCGCAAAGGGGACTTTGCGTAGTTTATGACAAAGCCCAGATGCTGAAGAAGAGAGACAGTGCGAAGAGTGGCTCGTCTGGCCTCCTGTACTAGCCACTCGTCCAGTCGTCCAGGTATGGGAAGACAAAAATTCCCTAATTCCTGAGATAATCTGCCACCACAGCCAGGCATTTGGTGAAAACCCTGGGGGCAGAGGTTAGACCAAAGGGAAGTACCCTGTACTGAAAATGGTTTCCTCCCACCATAAATCTGAGATATTGTCTATGGTCTGGATAAATGAGGATGTGAGTATAAGCTTCCCTTAGGTCTAAGGAGCATAGCCAGTCTCCCTGCTGGAGGTAGGGCAGCAGTATCCCAAGGGTAAGCATCTTGAACTTTTCCCTCTCTAGAAACTTGTTTAGGTTTCGCAAGTCTAGAATAGGCCGGAGGCCTCCGGTCCTTTTTGGTATCAGGAAGTACCTGGAGTAGAAGCCTTGCCCTTCCAGGTGGTGAGGCACCGGTTCAACCGCCTGTTCCTTTAGAAGACTTGCCAACTCCTGAAGGAGGAGGTTCCTGTGTAGGAGGAGTCTTGGAGACTCCCCTGGAAAGTAGGAGGGGGGTAGCTGGTGAAAGTGGAGCATGTAGCCCTTTTCGACTATGCTCAGTACCCAGGTATCCCCTGTAATGGCTGGCCACCTGTAGGCGTACAGGGTCAGCCAACCTCCTGTGCTGAGTGGACCCACCGGCGGAGAAGAGGCTATGCTGTGGGAGTCAAAAACCCTGATGTGCAGGAGCCGGAGCTGGCGGCTTGGGGGTCTTCTGCCTATGGGGCCCATGCCCTTGGCCTGCTGGCCCTGTTGGGGAGCTGGAAAGGCCTGATATTGAGGGTAGGATTTGTAGGCAGCACCTTTCCTCGGAAAAAAGGGCTTCTTTCCCGAGCCCTTCTTTTTTTGAGAAGGGGCAGAAGTCTTTCTAGACAGCCTTGTCCTAGTGAAAGTCTCAGTTTTGATTTCTGCAGCCTTTTCAGTCATGGGCTTACCGAATAGGTTGTCACCTCGGCAAGGGTCATCGACCAACTTGTCCTGCACCCATGACTCCAGGTCCGATGACTGTAGCCAGGTCTGACGGCATGCAACGATGCCGGCTGCGGCTACCCAGGTCAAAGCCTCAAAGTCATCATAGGCTGCTCGAGAGATAAATTTTGAGCACTCTCGGATCCCTGTTGACAAGGTCTTGAACCTCTGCAAGGGTTCCTCGGAGAGGCCAGCTAAGAACCCAGCAATCTCCTTTGCCAGGTCTCGTAGGTACATGCCCATGTACAGCTGGAAAGTCTGGACACGGCAAGATAGCATAGAGCCGTGGAAGCACTTTCTACCAAGGGTATCCAGGTTCCGGGCCTCCCGGGCGGGGGGCACCAAGGAATGCATCTTCTGACTCTTCAGGCGGTGCATGGCCGATTCCACATCCATGGAATTGTGCAGTAGCTGCGCCTTTTGGAACCCAGGGCTCTTACAGACTCAATAAATGGAATCAACCTGTTTCCTAAGAACCAGCACCAAGGCCGGTGCCATCCACATATGGAAGAGCAGCCGTTCCAGCATCGGAGGAACCGGTACAGTAAAGGCTTCCTTCAGAGTAAAGTCATACTGGAGGGCATTGAGCTCCTCGGCTCGAGGCTCCTCCTCGGCATCCGCAGGGAATGCCAAAGCCTTGGCCATGTCCCTCATGAAGTCCAAG
Organism: Ichthyophis bannanicus; assembly: GCA_033557465.1. Lineage (NCBI taxonomy): Eukaryota > Metazoa > Chordata > Amphibia > Gymnophiona > Ichthyophiidae > Ichthyophis > Ichthyophis bannanicus. The sequence goes on from CM066035.1 coordinate 431,654,499, forward strand.
AATCGGGAATCCTCCGGGGGGTACCTTCTCCGAGGTTCAGACTCCAGGGAGTCCGAAGGGACGCACCGGGTCTGGAAGGTGTCCAGAGACTCCTTGTCCTCCGTCTCCCATACCGACTCCTCCAAAGAGGAGTCGAGCGGCTCCGGCCATGTGGGCCTTGGTGCCACCTGCCCCGACGCCAAGGGCACTGGCGTCGACGACCTCGGCCCCACACGGGAGGTCGAGTGGGACCTTGACCAAGGATCGACTCGAGACTTGATGGACTCGAGGATCGGCTCGGCCTCCGGGGTCGACTTAGTCGTCGAGGTCCCGGTGGTCGGGGCAGATGCACAGGTCAGACCGGCGCTCAGCACCCGCTGATGTTCCATGAAGGCAGCCAAGCTGCTCTCCAAGGCCGTCAGCCTGAGTCCAAGCTCAGGAGACTCAGCAGCCCCCGACTCAGGCCCCGACAGCGTCGGGCCCGACGTTGGTTCTCCCGGAGGAGAGTCCACGAGGACAACAGAACTTACATGACTCGGGGACTCCGGCTCCATGCGAGATAGTTTGGACGGCCTCTCCGACTCCGAGAGCCCGGGGCAGCGGTCAGGGCTACGGACCTGTCCCTCGAGGACCCAGGGTCCTCCACCGACGGCGCCTTCACGAGCTTCTTCTTCCTTTTGTGCTCCCGGGTGGCAGACCCCCTCTCAGAGGAACCACGACGGCGCTCGGGGTCAGACTCCCGAGATGTCAAGGCCTCTGACGAAGTCCGGGTCTGGCTGGACGCGGACTCTGAAATATTCTTTCATGTTGATGCTGACGGCTCCGAAGTGCCTTCGACGACATTTTGCCGCACGGGCCACAGACCAGCGGGTCATGGTCAGGCCCGAGGCATCAGAGGCAGCAGTCATGTGTGTCGTAAGAGACATAAGTTTCTTGCACCGATCACATTTTTTTAACCCGCTGGCAGCCAAAAAAGAAATTCCGGACTCGATACCGGTGTACCGAGCCCAGGCGGGAAGGGAAACCGGATAAGAAAAAACAAAAATCGCAGAAAAAATATACTTTTCCCGGGTGACACAAACTCACGTCCATTGGGCTCCGCGGAAAAATTAAGACTGAGTAAGATGGCATCCTTGGGCAGGAAGGGGACTGCGCATGCGCACTGCATTCCCAAAGGCTTTCCTTGAAAGCTGGGGAAATGTTCCACACGAGGGTTCTGTCGGCGCCGTCATCCATATGTGAGGACTGACTTCCTGCTTGGTCCTGGAAAATTCTATAAACTGCTGGGAGACCTGGTACCCCCGAAGTTGGTGGCGATGTACCATAAAAGAGTTGAGCAGGGAGGCTTTGCATGGGGGGCCAATCATGCACATATCATACCTAAGCCAGGGAAAGATCACAGGATACCTAAACCAAGGAAAGATCACACGCAGGCTGCATCATATCGGCCTACCTCTCTGTTAAACCTTGATTTGAAAATGCTGACTAAGATATTGGCGGATCGCTTGGCCCAATTTATGGGGGAGCTGGTTCATGATTCGCAAGTGGGTTTTGTCAAAGGCAGATATGTGATGCGGAACCTCCGAAAAAGTTTGGCATCTTTGGAGTGGGTGCGTGGCACCGAGCAGCAGTCACTTTTGATTAGCTTTGATGCCAAGAAGGCAATTGACAAAGTGAACTGGGAGTATTTGAAATTGCTGTTACCATGCTACGGGGTTGGAGGGTGGTTTTGTACTATGGTGGACTTGCTCTATGCGCAGCCAACCGCAGGAGTGTTGTGCAACAGAGTAGTGTCTAAGAAATTTTGCTTAGAAAGAGGTACACGGCAGGGATGCCTGCTTTCTCCATTGTTGTAATGTCCCTGGACCTTTTGGTGCGGAGGATAGAGGCATCCAAGGACATTCGGGGAGTGCGAATGGGGCGGCATGGGTTCAAGATAACTGCTTTCGCGGACGATATGTTGGTGCACCTGACGCTCCCGCAATGGTTGTTGTCATGCTTGCTGGAAGAATTTGCAGTATTTGGAAGGTTTGCAGGACTTCGTATCAACATGGAGAAGTCGGAGGTCTTAGATGTGGTGGGCACGCTCCGAGAGCGGTGGGGAGGGACATTTCCGCTTAGATAGGCGCACGACTCGTTTGTATATCTGGGTATCCTTCTGACAAGAGACCCGAAAGATCTGTATAAACAAAACTTTGACAGGGTCCTCCTTAAGAATCGGGCACAGCTGCAGGCTTGGACTCCTCTGCCACTGTCTTTGCTGGGAAGGGCGGCGGCGTTGGGGATGGTGATTCTACCACGAGTTCTTTATTGGTTGCAGACGCTCCCAGTGTGGATAACACGGAAGGGAACCCCACCAACAGGTTCTGGGGTGACTGCCACCATTGGAGAGACAACATGAGACAATCTGAGGTTGCTATTTTGTCTGACAGGCAACCTGACGCCTGAGTCCATTGAGTGGATAGAGTCCACTGGGCTGCCCTCATATGGAGGCGGGCATAAGGGACCACATGCACGGTGGATGCCATGTGGCCTAGCAATTGTAACATTTCCCGAGCAGTGAGGTGAGACTTTAGCATTGCTTGGGAAGCTAACTGCACAATGCGAAGGCAGCGGGACTGTGGAAGATAGGCCCTTGTCTGTCTGGTATCCAGCAGGGCTCTTATGAACTCAAGAGACTGAGTGGGAGCTAGGTTGGATTTTGGGAAGTTTATGACAAGTCCCAAATATTGGAGGATACGCATTGTGCGAGATAGGGAAATCCTGGCCTCTGGCTCTGATGGGTCTCGAATGAGCCAATCGTCCAAGTAAGGGAAGACGAATATTTTTAGGGTGCGGAGAAATGCTGCAACCACAGCCATGCATTTTGTGAACACCTTGGTGCCGAGGCCAGGCCAAAAGGAAGAACTCTGTATTGGTAGTGCTTGCCTTGAAATAGAAAGTGAAGAAATGTTCGGTGAGTTGGATGGATGAGTGTATGCATCCTTGAGATCTAGAGAACAAAGCCAGTCCTGACTCTGAAGGTATGGCAGTAGAGTTCCTAGAGAAAACATTTTTAATTTCTCTTTGAACAGGTATTTGTTCAATTCTCTGAGGTCTAAAATGGGTCTGTGCCCTCCTGTTTTCTTTGGAATAAGGAAATAGGGAGAATAGAACCCTGCACCCTGTTGATGAACAGATACTTCTTCTATTGCCCCTTGGGCAAGAAGCAGACTGACCTTGTGATCTAACTGGGAGTTGAGAGAGGTCTGAGAATTGAACTGTCTTACCATTGTAGGAGGGGGCATGCTGAAGAAGTGAAGCTTGTATACCTCTCTCACAATGGACAGAGTCCAACTTTCTGCTGTTATCTGCCCCCATCTGAGGGCAAAATAACATAACCTTCCTGGAATGGTGGAAGGCTCTGGCCGTTCAAGGCCAGGAAAACAAAGTTCTCTAGATGGAAGTCAAAGCCCCTGTGGAGGCTGAGTCTGCTGAGCCGGTTGAGGCTTAGCAGCCTTTGTTTTTCTTTGTTTAGGATGCTGCTGACCCTTTTGGGCAGACGGACCTGAACGATGCCCTTGTTGGGTATAGGAGGGGTAGAACTTATTCTTTCTAGTGAAGAATGTTTTTTTGTAGGACTTTTTCCTTGCAGGATCAGCTGTAGATTTTGATAATCTATCCAAGGTGAGATTATCAGCATCTAGCTCATTAGCTTTCTCTTGTCAATTTTTGCCAAAGAGATTCTCTCCAGTGCAAGGAATATTCCCCAATTTGTTCTGTACCCAAAGTTCCAAATCAGATGTCTGGAGCCAGGCAATCCTACGTGCGACTATGGCAATAGCAGAAGTTCTGCTTATGCACTCAAAACAATCAAAAGCTGCACGATTTAAGAATTTGGAAACATCTTGAGCTTGTCTCTTATCAACAGGAAGGAGAGGGCTCATAAGCTCTAGATCTCCTGTAACTTCCTTAAGGAACATTCCCATATATTAAATGTAGGAACTAATCCTGGCAGAAAGCATAGAAGCCTGGAAGGTTCGACGCCCAAAGGCATCAAGAGTTCTACATTCACGTCCCGGAGGATTAGATGCATGTCTTTTTGCACTCTTGATCCTTCTCATAGCTGACTCCACCACCATGGAATGGTGGGGCAGCTGAGTTTTTTTGAAATCCAGGACAGGGAGGAACTCAATACATGGTATCGAGCCTATGAGAATGAGGAGAAGTGGTGAGAGGTGTTTCCCACACCCTTAGCATGAGATCATGCAAGATCTCATGAATAGGCAAAGTAGCTGCCTCTTTGGGAGCTTTAGGATACTGTAAAAACTCCAATTCCTTTGCCCTAGGCTCTGTTTCAGAAGCCACTGTGATGGAAAGACCTCGAGCCACATCTTGGATAAAATCCTGGAAGGATATATCCTCAGGAGGAGACATCCTACGTTTAGGAGAGGAAGAATCCTCAGGAAGAAGTATTCTGGTATCGACAGAGCTTTCAGAGTCTTCAGACTCGTCGGAGGATTCAAAGTATCTGCTGTCCGGGTAATCGTGCATCGCACAATACTGATACTGATCGAAGTCGGTATCGATAGGGTCCAGAACCGACTTGTCAGTACCGGAGGGCATAGCCTGCGTCGGTACCGGTAGTCCACCTGCCGACATCGATGCCACCGGCACCGGTTGAATTGTCTGAAGCGGTTTCAGGGGCATCGATGCCGAGAGAAGAGCCGCCAGACTGCGTTCAATAGCAAAAAATCTCTGGTCTTTCGACGCTGCCGATGCCTGGGTATCGGTACCGGGCGAAACGGCCGGTACCCCAGAGCATGGCACCAGTAGTTCTGCCGAGGTTGGGGCCTCGAGAACATCCTGGAGCCCTGATGATGCTTTGGAAGTCGAAGCCTCCCGCCGGGGCAATTTTGCCGGTGTAAGTCCCTCAAGGGCAACGCCAGAGGAATCTCGATACTTGGAAGGAGATCTACCCTTTGAGGACCAGCTAGACTTATGTTTAGTTACCTGAGATCCATGGGAGGAAGACGAAGCCCTGGAAGATGTTGATGCCACAGATGCTGCATCGGAGGGAAAAGGGGTGCTAAGTTTAGCAGCCCGGTTTTGCCGAACCCTCTTCGACATCATCCCACAGGCAACACACTCGGAGATAGAGTGGTCAGGACCTAAACATTTCAGGCACCACTCATGGGTGTAGGTGACGGAGATGGTACCGCCACACTTGGAACATTTTTTAAACCCCGAGGTGGGTATTTCCATTGCAGAGGAAAGTTGGGCCTAGTGCCCAAAATGGCGCATGGCACCAGAGGAGAAAAAAACTGGAAGACTCCAGGAATTTTTTTTTTTTTTTTTTTACAAGAGAAAGAAAGAGAAAACCGGCAGTACCGGTGTAGCATCGAAGGAAGGCAGACGCGACCACAAAAAAGAAGAATAAAAGGGATATTTTCTGCGGTGACAGGAAGTGCGACCTGCCGGCTCCGTGGAAAACGAAGAACTGGAGAAACAGTTGGGAAAGGCGGGAAGGCAGCACGCAGGCACTGTGGGATGCTCCCAAAAGCTTTCTAATTGGACGCTGGGGAACGTTCCCGCACAGGCTCCGTCGGTACCGATGATACCCATATGTGAAGTCTACATTCCTGCCTGTTCCTGGAGATACTACAGAAAGAGTAGTTACTCACCTGTAACAGGTGTTCTCCAGGAGCAGCAGGAATCAGTCCTCACATATGGGTGACATCGACGTCGATTGAGCCCCCGTGCGGAGAATTTCCCCAGCTTTCTAAGAAAGCCTTTGGGAATACTGCACGCATGCGCAGTCCCCTTCCCGCCTAAAGGTGCCATCTTGCTCAGTCTGATGAAATAGCTAAAAGACAGCACAAAAAAAATTAAAAATGAACTATGTACAACTGCAACTCCCAGGGGAGGAGGGAGGGTTGTGAGGACTGATTCCTGCTGCTCCTGGAGAACACCTGCTACAGGTGAGTAACTACTCTTTTTCCAGGACCAAGCAGGAAGTCAGTCCTCACATATGGGACTCCCCAGCTTCAGGCTACCGGGGACCCAGAGCTGAAAAATGAACTCCCTCTAGCCGCAGCATCAGAGAAAGGATTTCACTGAAACATATCCCCACCGGTAGCCCAACCAGAGGGCTGGAGGGTAGGCGTTGCCTAAACCTCGAAGAGATTCGGGAGCACTGCCTGACTGAAAGCACTGTCCCTACGGGACTCCCTCTCCAGGCAGTAATGGGCCGCAAAAGTCTGGCTTGAGGACCAAGTTGCAACCCTACAGATGTCTACCAATGGTACAGAGCGGAGATGAGCTACTGAGGCAGCCATTGCCCTGATACGGTGGGCCATGACCCGACCCTGCAAGGGAAAGGTCAGCTGCCCTGTAGGCCCAGGTCAGGGGTCTGCAACCTTTAAGACGTAAAGAGCCACTTGGACCCGTTTCCGAAGGGAAAAAAAAAACTGGAAGCCGCACAACCATTGCGACATTTAAAACAAATCTAACACTGCATATATTGTTTCTTACCTTAATGCTATATACGACCCCCTACTTTTCCTGTTAAAATATAGGTGTTTGGCCTATACTCGCCGTATAAGACTACCCCTCTTCCTTCACACACCAAAAAAAAAAAAACGCCAGAAAATATCACAACAAGTAACAATATTTGATTTCAAAATTATGATGATTTTGTAGTCAAATCACTAATATGAAATAAAATTATTTTTTCTACCTTTGTTGTCTGACCAATTTATTCTTTGATCATGCTGGTCCCGATCTGAGGCTTCTGCTTTCCTGTCTTCTCTTAGCTCTCTTTCTGTGGTCTATGGTCCATCTGCCATTTCTTATCTCTTCTTTCGTTTTCTTCACTTCTTTCCATCAGCCTATTTCCAGTCCCAGTAACCCTCCCCAATATCAGCCCCTTTCCAGTCCTCACTCCCAGTACCTTCCAGTGCTAATCCCCCCTCAACCCCATTACCAGTGCTAGCCTCCCCTAATCAGCCCAATACCAGTCCTACCCCCCATCAGCTCATTACCAGTCCTAGCCTCCCCTAATCAGCTCATTTCCAGTGCTCGTCCCCTCAACCCCATTACCAGTGCTCCATCCCTCCATGTCAGCCCCCTCCCTCCCTCCATCCATATCAGCTCCCTCCCTCCATGTCAGCCCCCTCCATCCCTCCATGTCAGCCCCCCTCCCTCCATCCATATCAGCTCCCTCCCTCCATGTCAGCCCCCTCCATCCCTCCATGTCAGCCCCCCTCCCTCCATCCATATCAGCTCCCTCCCTCCATGTCAGCCCCCCTCCCTCCATCCATCCATATCAGCTCCCTCCCTCCATGTCAGCCCCCCTCCCTCCATCCATCCATATCAGCTCCCTCCCTCCATCCATATCAGCTCCCTCCCTCCAAGACAGCCCCCCACCCACCAGCCAACCCAGCTCCCGCCCGCCAAGTCAGCCCCCTCCAACCCACCATGTAAGCCCCCCTCCCTCCATCCATCCATATCAGCTCCCTCCCTCCATGTCAGCCCCTCCCTCCATCCATATCAGCCCCCTCCATCCCTCCATGTCAGCCCCCCTCCCTCCATCCATATCAGCTCCCTCCCTCCATGTCAGCCCCCCTCCCTCCATCCATCCATATCAGCTCCCTCCCTCCATGTCAGCCCCCTCCATCCCTCCATGTCAGCCCCCCTCCCTCCATCCATCCATATCAGCTCCCTCCCTCCATATCTGCTCCCTCCCTCCATGTCAGCCCCCCTCCCTCCCTCCATCCATATCTGCTCCCTCCCTCCATGTCAGCCCCTCTCTCCATCCATGTCAGCCCCCCTCCCTCCATCCATCCATATCTGCTCCCTCCCTCCATGTCAGCCCCCTCCCTCCATGTCAGCCCCCCTCCCTCCATCCATCCATATCTGCTCCCTCCCTCCATGTCAGCCCCTCCCTCCATCCATATCAGCTCCCTCCCTCCCTCCATGTCAGCCCCCCTCCCTCCATCCATCCATATCTGCTCCCTCCCTCAATGTCAGCCCCCCTCCTTCCATCCATCCATATCTGCTCCCTCCCTCCATGTCAGCCCCCCTCCCTCCATATCTGCTCCCTCCCTCCATGTCAGCCCCTCCCTCCATGTCAGCCCCCCTCCCTCCATCCATCCATATCTGCTCCCTCCCTCCATGTCAGCCCCTCCCTCCATCCATATCAGCTCCCTCCCTCCCTCCATGTCAGCCCCCCTCCCACCATCCATCCATATCTGCTCCCTCCCTCCATGTCAGCCCCCCCCTCCTCCATCCATATCAGCTCCCTCCCTCCATGTCAGCCCCCCTCCCTCCATCCATCCAGATCAGCTCCCTCCCTCCATCCATATCAGCTCCCTCCATCCCTCCATGTCAGCCCCCTCCCTCCATCCATCTCAGCTCCCTCCCTCCATGTCAGCCCCCTCCATCCCTCCATGTCAGCCCCCCTCCCTCCATCCATATCAGCTCCCTCCCTACATGTCAGCCCCTCCTCCCTCCATCCATCCATGTCAGCCTCCCTCCCTCCATCCATGTCAGCCCCCCTCCCTCCATCCATGTCAGCCCCCCTCCCTCCATATCAGCTCCCTCCCTCCATGACAGCCCCCCTCCCTCCATCCATCCATATCAGCTCCCTCCCTCCATGTCAGCCCCCCTCCCTCCATGTCAGCCCCCTCCATCCCTCCATGTCAGCACCCCTCCCTCCATCCATATCTGCTCCCTCCCTCCCTCCATGTCAGCTCCCCTCCCTTCTTCTGCAGCCGCGGCTCCCTGCCTCTTACGGAACTGCGGCTGTGCTTTTAAAATCATCTCGGAGCCCTTCCTGTCTTGACGGGCTCCGTGCAGCATTGTCCCGCCTCCAAACTTCCTTTAGAGGCGGGACAATGCTGCACGGAGCCCGTCAAGACAGGAAGGGCTCCGAGATGATTTTAAAAGCACAGCCGCGGTTCCCTAAGAGGCAGGGAGCCGCGGCTGCAGAAGAAGGGAGGGAGCCCATAACGCCATAAATACCGGGCGGGCAGTGTGCTCCGGAGCCGCGGCAAAGGTGAGAAAGAGCCACATGCGGCTCCGGAGCCGCGGGTTGCCGACCCCTGGCCCAGGTGATAGTCAGCCACCCAGATGGACAAGGTACGCTTGGAGACAGGTAACCCCAAGTTATTAGGGTCAAAAGATACAAAGAGCTGAGTAGCCCTCCTATGCCCCTGCGTACACTCAATGTAGAAGGATAAGGCCCTTCTACAGTCCAGGGTATGCAGGACTGTTCAGCCCGGCGCGCATGGGGCCTAGGGAAGAACGTTGGAAAAAACCACCTCCTGGTTGAGATGGAAAGAGGAGACAACCTTTGGGAGGAACTTAGGATGAGTCCTAAAGACTACCCTGTTCCTATAGAAGTGAGTGTATGGCCTGTCACAGACCAGGGCTTGAAGCTCACTCACTCGCCTGGCCGAGGTCAGGGCCACTAGGAATAGAGTCTTCCAAGAAAGGAAGCGGAGAGGACATGTAGCCATTGGCTCAAAAGGTGGGAGAGTCAGTTGCTGCAAGACCACATTCAACTTCCACTCAGGGGCCGGTGGACGGAGAGGAGGCTTGAGCAAAAGCAAGCCTCTGAGAAACCTGGACACCAAAGGGTGAACCGACAAAGAGTGTCCCTCCACCAGTGAGTGGTGACCTGCCAGAGCAGAGAGGTGGACCCAAACAGAATTGGACTTAAGGCCCTGATTGGACAAGTGCAGCAGGTACTGAAGCACTACTGGCACAGTGCAGGAGAAAGGATCTTCCTTGCATTGCTGACACCACAAGGAGAACCTTCTCCACTTCAGGGCATAGTTTTTCCTGGTGGATTGCTTTCTAGAGGCCAAGACCACCTCTTCCACTTCCTGACGCAGGGCCCAGGAAGCCAACACTACCCTTGCAGCCTCCAGGCCATCAAATTGAGAGATTTGAGATTGGGGTGCAGAAGGGCACCCTGATCCTGAGAGAGAAGATCGGGTTGCAACCCCAGAGATAGCGGGGTTCCCACTGCTAGCTGAAGCAGAAGTGGGAGCCAGGGTTGCCTCGGCCACCTGGGGGCTACCAGAATTACCGAGGCCTTGTCCCTTAGAATCTTGAACAAGGTTCGGGCCACCAGAGGCGTGGGAGGAAATGCAGACAGGAGGCCCTGGGACCAAGAAATCAGGAAGGCATCCGCTGCTAACCTCAGGGGATGTGGTTGCCTGGAACAGAACCTGGGTAGCTGTCGGTTCAGGGGACTGGCAAAGAGATCTATGGATGGAAGTCCCCATTTCAGGAAAATGTTTTGAACCACTAATGGGTGCAGTTGCCACTTGTGGGGCTGCAGAACCCTGCTTAGCCTGTCTGCCAGGAAGTTCTCCTGGCCAGGGAGATAAACAGTCTTGAGAAACATGCTGTGCCTGAGCGCAAAAGAGCACAGGGCCTGTGCCTCCTGACACACGAGCCTGGACCCAGTGCCTCCCTGTTTGTTCACATAGAACATGGCCACTTGATTGTCCGTATATACCAGAACAGACTGGTGAGCCAAGGTGTGAGAGGAGGTTTTGAGGGCTAAGCGAATAGCCCGGAGTTCCAGCAGATTGATCTGTTGCGTGGCCTCCCATGGAGACCACAGGCCCTGAGTGCACCTGTCCAAACAATGTGCACCCCAGCCCTGCAAAGAGCCATCGGTCATCAACACCACTGTGGAAACAGGCACCTGAAAAGGCACCCCCTGTAGTAAGTTGGGGGGGTGTAGCCACCACTGTAGGGAGTTCAGGAATGGTTTGGACACCCGTACTTTGTGAGGCTTCCTGTGGCTTGCTTCCACTGAGTTCTGAGGCACCACTGTGCAGGTCTCATGTGGAGGCGGGCATTGGGGGTCACATGCACTGTCGATGCCATGTGGCCTAGGAGCTTTAGACAGAGTCTGGCGGAAACCCGTGGCATGCCTAGAAACTGGTTTGCCAAGTCTATGAGCTTTCGTGCCCTGTCTTCTGGCAAGTAAGCCTTTGCTTGCAGGGAGTCCAGCCGCGCCCCTATGAACACCAGGTTCTGGGAGGGGAGCAAAGTGGACTTTGCGAAGTTTATGACAAAGCCTAGGTGTTGAAGAAGGGAGACAGTTCGGAGGGTAGCTTGCCTGGCCTCCTGGTAAGTTTGACCCCTGATAAGCCAGTCGTCCAGGTAGGGGAAGACAAAAACACCTTGATTCCTCAAGTAGGCCGCCACCACTACCAGGCACTTTGGAAAGACCCTTGAGGCGGAGGTTAGGCCAAAGGGCAGTACTCTGTACTAGTAATGGTTTCCTCCCACAATGAACCTGAGGTACTTTCTGTGGTCTGGATGAATGAGGATGTGTGTGTACGCATCCTTTAGATCTAAGGAGCATAGCCAATCTCCATGCTGGAGGTAGGGCAGAAGTGTTCCAAGAGTAAGCATCTTGAACTTTTCTTTCTCCAAGAACTTGTTGAGCCCTTCTTCTTCTGAGAAGGGGCAGAGGTTTTTCTGGACAGTCTTGTCCTAGTCAGGTGCTTGGTTTCGAGCTCAACAGCCTTCTTGGCCATGGGCTTGCCAAAAAGGTTTTCACTTCGGCAAGGGACATCGACCAACTTGTCCTGCACCCAGGGCTCGAGGTCCGATGACTGCAGCCATGCCTGGCGTCGGGCCCCGATGCCGGCTGCCGCAACACGGGCAGAAGCCTCAAAGCCATTGTAGGCCGCTCGGGACATGAACTTTGAGCATTCCCGGATTCCCGAGGACAAGGTCTTGAACCTCTGCAAAGGTTCCCCGGAGAGGCCAGCAGAGAACCCGGCAATTTCCTTCGCCAGGTCTCGTAAGTACATGCCCATGTACAGCTGGTAGGACTGGAGACGGCAAGCAAGCATCGAGCCCTGGAAGCACTTTCTGCTGAGCGCATCCAGGTTCCGGGCCTCCCTGCCAGGAGGCACCCAGAGTGCATCTTCTGGCTCTTCAGACGATGCATGGCCGATTCCACCACCATGGAATGGTGCGGCAACTGTGCCTTCTGGAATCCAGGGCTCTTACGGAGTCGATAGATGGAATCGACCCGCTTGCTCAAAACCAGCGCTGAGGCCGGTGCCTCCCATATTCGGAAGAGGAGCCGTTCCAGCATCAGAGGAACAGGCACAGTAAAGGCCTCCTTTGGAGGAGAGTCATACTGGAGGGCCTTGAGCTCTTCGGCTCGAGGCTCCTCCTCGGGGTCCGTGGGAATCGCCAAAGCCTTGGCCATGTCCCTGATGAACTCCGAGAACCTGGTGTCCTCCAGCAGGGACCTACTCTGGGGTTCGGACTGCGGTGAATCCGAAGGGACGCACCGAGTCCGAAAAGTATCGAGGGACTCCTCGTCCTCCATCTCCCACGCGGACTCATCCGAAGAGGAGTCGTTGGGCTCCGACCGCACGGGTCTCGGTGGCACCCGCTACAATGCCGAAGGCACCGGCGTTGACGCCCTCGGTCCCGAGCGGGAGGTCAAGGGTGACCGTGACCGAGGACGACTTCGAACCTTCAGGGTCTCGAGTATCGGCTCGGTCTCCGGGGTCGACTTAGACGTCGATGTCCCGGCGATCGGGGCAGATGCTCCAGCGAGGCTGGCCATCAGCACCCGCTGCTGATCCATGAAGGCAGACAATCTGCACTCCAAGGCTGTCAGCCTGAGTCCAAGCTCAGGAGACTTAGCAGCTACCGACTCGGGCCCCGGCGGCGCCAAGCCCGACGTCAGCTCCCTAGGAGGAGAGTCCTCGAGGACAACAGGACTTACGTGCCCGGCGGACTCCGGCTCCACGCGAGGTATCTTGGACGGCTTCTCCTGCTCCAAGGGCCCGGGGCGGCCGTCGGGGGTCCGAGACCTGGCCCCCGAGGAACCAGGGACCTCCTCCGACGCTGCCCTCACGAGCCGCTTCTTCCTCTTACGTTCCCGATCGGGGGACCCCCTGTCCGAGGAATCCCGGCGATGCTTGGGGTCAGACTCCCGAGACATCGAGGCCTCAGACGAGGTCCGGGCCCGGCCGGAGGCAGAGTCAGAAAAAATCCGTTCTTTCTGATGCTGGCGGCTTCGGAGTGCCTTAGTGGACATTTTGCCACACGGGACACAGACCTTAGGATCATGATCCGGTCCGAGGCATCGAAGGCAGCAGTCGTGTGTGTCGGTGAGAGACATCAGTTTCTTGCACAGATCACACTTTTTGAAACCACTTGAAGCCATCGGGGAAAAAAGAACCCCCGCGAGGTCAAAGGACCGGTCTTCCAGGGAAAAGACAAAAAAGGGCGCGAACGCCAGCCACGAAGGGCAAAAACCGAAAAATAGAAGACGGGCTCGATACCGGTGTACCGAACCCGGCGGGAAGGGGAACTGGCGTCGAACCGGAGAAGAATAACGAAGAAATCGTAAGAAAAAAAGTCAACTTTTCCGGGTGACATGGACAGACGTCCGTTGGGCTCCACGGAAAAAGAAAGACTGAGCAAGATGGCACCTTTAGGCGGGAAGGGGACTGCGCATGCGTGCAGTATTCCCAAAGGCTTTCTTAGAAAGCTGGGGAAATGCTCCGCACGGGGGCTCCATCGACGTCGATGTCACCCATATGTGAGGACTGACTTCCTGCTTGGTCCTGGAGAATCTGTCAATATCCTGCTTCTGTATCAAAGGTTTGCTCTTCCTCTTATCCCACACTTGTATATATCTCCGTTCTCCCATTCTCTCCCCTTCCCTTCTAGTCATTCCCAACGAAACCTGCTTGTTCTCTGCCTCTATTACAAATGCCTACTCGTCTCTCATAACACTGCTCTATGCACCATTGCCTGCCTGCCCTTTCAATATCCTATTTATTTATTTGCATTTAGCTCATACCTTTCCAGTACTAGGTTCAAGGTCAGTTACCTACTGTACCTGAATATATCTCCTTGTCCCTGGAGGGTTGATAATCTAAGGCGATGGACAGTTAAGTGACTTGCCCAAGACCATAAGGAATATCTGTGGGATATGAACCCCAAAATTCCCTGGATCCAGCCCATTGCTCTAACCACTAAACTAGTCCTCCACTTCTATCCTCCAGCCACTGCCTCTCTTTTCTTTCCATCCCTCTACTAATGACTATCAAACCTCCCACTGCCACCACTACTGCCACCCTCTTATGCAGTCTCTTCTCCTTCCCATTCATACTCGCTTCTCCCCCTTTAGTCACTTGCTCTGCTTCCCTTCCTCATATCTTACTATTCCCTCTTTTTCTCTTTTATCCTCTCTCGCATCTTCACACTTGTTTTCACAACCTCTTTCAATTTCTTGCCTCTTTTCTACTTTCTTCGGTTTGCTACTAAACCACATTTTCAAGTTTCAATGAATCAAAAGCAATGTTCTACCAAACAAAACAATCTGTGACTCAACAATTTTCTCAATGCTCATGGCTCTACCTGGAAAATCATGATGTTGGAGCATATTAAACTATGTTCAGATACAAAGTACTCAAACTGTCTCCATGTGGTGGTAAAACTGTTAGCATAAATCACATTAGAAAGGGAAATTCAGGGGGTTTAACTTAATAAGCAGATGACACTATAAAACAATAGTTATTTTTGATCACAAAGCCTAAGTTGTGTACCTGCTGTAAAAAGAGGTGGTGGTCCAGGAGGAGGATGATGAATACCAGAAGTTACTACAGTAGGAACAGAACTAGTTGCAGAATTTGGGGGAGCGTCCATTCCAGAGGGCTGTAAAGGTGGAAGCGGAGGTGGTGGTCCTACAAAAAAAGAGAGAGACAAAAGATATGGCATTTCAATTTAAAAAATAAGTTATATGTTCTTAACAAGACACAGCCATGGCCTAGTGAAATAGGAATATCAACATCTTTAAATATAATTTTATTATCAAAGATGAAATTAGTTCTTACCTGCTAATTGTCTTTCCTTGAGCCTTCTCCGGGCCAGTCCAGGGAAAGGTAGGGTTGTCAATCCCCCATAGTGACTGAGGACTGAAGACTTCAAGCTTTTCCTTGTGATGTGAAGCCACTCCCCCTGAGGTTAATCAAGCAGTCTCCTTCTGACAAAGCGACTAAAGAGAAAGAAACTAAACACAGCAGATTAACCCTGCACATATTGCTAACATTCTATAGTCCGTGAAAAAAACAATTACTACAAACGCTTTTTTTTTTTTCTCTAATATTTACATATGCAAGCTATAAGAGCTGCCAGCGGTGTAGACTGAATACTAGAGGCCCCTAAGCATCCTCCTTTAGAAGATATAGACGATGTAATTCTGTAGAGGCCTGAGAAAGCGAACACCGATCCTACAATGCACGTAGTAGATAGAGAACCGGGTGGGACCCTGGACTGGCCCGGAGAAGGCTCAAGGAAAGACAATTAGCAGGTAAGAACTAATTTCATCTTCCTTATCGCTTCTCCGGGCCAGTCCAGGGAAAGGTAGGGCAGTACCAAAGCAGTACCTAAGAATGGGAGGGACCCGCCAAACCGGCGATAAGAGCGGATGCTCCCACTCTGGCATCGTCCCTAGCCTGGACATCTAATCTGTAATGCCTAGCGAAAGAATGCAGTGTAGACCAAGTCGCCGCTCTGCAGATATCCACTGGGGGAACAAAAGCAAATTCTGCCCAGGATGTTGCGAGAGCACGAGTGGAATGAGCTTTGAGACCCTCAGGTGGGGAAATCCCCCTAGCTTGATAAGCCGCTGTAATAGCAGAGCGAACCCAACGAGCGATAGAAGATTTTGACGCAGCTTGTCCCTTCCGTGGCCCAGTCCACTGAACAAAAAGTCTGTCCGTCTTTCGAAACGTTCGTGAGAGCTTAATATACTTCTTTAAGACTCGCCCAAGATCCAAATGTTTAAGCGCTCGATCAATTGGCGAGCCATCGCTCTCCGAAAATACGGGCAATGTAATTGATTGGTTAATATGAAAAACCGAGAGGACTTTAGGCAAAAAAGAGGGAACTGTTCGTAAGACCACTCGCTCCGGCAGAAATTGCAGATAAGGCTCTTGGCAAGATAAGGCCTGCAAATCGGAAATTCGTCGAGCGGAACACAAAGCCACCAAAAAGGCCGTTTTCCAAGAACACTCCCGAATTTGCGTAGCGCAGAGGAACTTTAAAGGCGATCCAGACAAACCGTCCAAGACAATATTCAAATCCCAAGGAGGAACGATAGGTCGTCGAGGAGGACGTATAATTTGCGCTGCTCGTAGAAAGCGGCGAACATCCGGATGAGCGGAAAGACGGCGATGTTGCACCAAGCCCCTAAAACAAGATAGTGCCGCGACATGCACCTTAAGGGTACTGAGAGCCAACCCCTTATCTAAACCCTGTTGCAGAAAGAGGAGAAGATGAGGCACGGTAGAAGCCAGAGGTGATACCTTTTGTCGCTTGCACCAAGCTTCAAAAAGACGCCAGACGCGAACATATCCCAAGGAAGTTCCTGGACGTTTAGATTGGAGAAGGGTAGTTACAACCGAACTTGCATAACCCCTCCTTTCTAAGCGAGACCTTTCAAGAGCCAAGCCGTAAGCAAGAAGCGATCCACTCGCGGCATGAGAATGGGACCCTGATGCAACTGGTTGATACGAACTGGAAGGAGCCACTGCGGAGCTACAAGGAGTCGAATAAGATCGGCATACCAAGGTCGACGAGGCCAATCGGGAGCAATGAGAATCACCTTCCCTCGGTGATTCGTTATGCGCTGAATAACCCGACTCAACATTGGCCAAGGCGGGAACACATAGAGGAGCGCATCGCAAGGCCAGGGTTGAACTAGGGCATCGAGACCTTCCGACATGCGTTCCCTGCGCCTGCTGAAAAAACAGCTGGCCTTGGCATTGCTGTAGGAGGCCATGAGATCCATCACTGGCTGTCCCCAACGCAACGTTAGCTGATGAAAGATCGCCGCATTTAATTCCCATTCCCCTGGATCGAGAAGATGACGGCTGAGAAAGTCCGCCTGTAGATTTTCTTTGCCCGCAACATGTGCTGCGGAAATGGCCAGGAGATTGCTCTCTGCCCAATCCATCAATTGTTGGCATTCGGACAGTAGAGAAGGAATCTTCGTCCCCCACTGACGATTGATATAGGCGACGGTCACAGCATTGTCGGAAAAAATCTTGACCGCTGTCCCCTGGAGCAGCGGTGCGAAGTGAAGCAGAGCTAAGCGAGCCGCTCGGAGCTCCAGACGGTTGATCGACCATGAACTCTCTATTGCGGACCAAGTCCCCTGTGCAATGCTTGACTGACAATGAGCACCCCACCCCGAGAGGCTTGCATCCGTGGTCAGTAACACCCACGAGGGGTCTTGCAAGGGCATTCCCGCTGTGAGGTGCTCCCGAACTAACCACCAGTCCAGACTGTGACGGACGCTCTCGGGATAGGGGAGACGTTGAGAGAGCGGATGAAGCTGCGGAGACCATCGTGTAAGCAACGCCTGCTGCAAGGGGCGCATGTGTGCCTTGGCCCACGGAACAAGATCCAGTGCCGCCGCCATGGAACCCAACAGTTGCAAATACGTCCAAGCCGACGGCGCCGTTAAGTTGAGAAACGCTCGGATCTGTTGTAGCAGCTTTTCCACACGAACCTCGGGCAAAAAAACCTTTCCTTGCGCGGTGTCGAAATATGCTCCGAGATAAGTCAGCTGCTGCTGCGGTTGCAGGTGACTTTTGACTTGGTTGATCACCCAGCCGAGTTGCTCGAGAAGTTGCACCACTCGAGCCGTCGCTTGAACCGAGGCAGATCGCGACTCGGCTCTGACCAACCAATCGTCGAGATAAGGGTGTACTCTGATCCCTTCCTTCCGAAGCGCTGCTGCCACAACTACCATAAGCTTTGTGAAAGTACGCGGAGCCGTAGCCAGACCGAATGGCAACGCTCGAAACTGGTAATGGCCCATGGGGAGAGCGAAGCGCAAAAAACGCTGATGCGAACTCCTTATGGGAAAGTGCAGATACGCTTCCGTAAGATCGATGGATGAGAGAAACTCCCCCGGTTGAACTGCCCGAACTACAGTACGGAGGGTTTCCATGCGAAAATGAGGCACCCGTAAGGAACGGTTGACCCCTTTGAGATCTAGAACGGGCCGAAAAGAATCTTCTTTCTTGGGAACCACAAAATAGATCGAGTATCGACCGCAACCGTATTGGTCCCGAGGCACGGGAACGATAGCTTTGAGCTGCAACAGGCGAGTCAGGGTGTCCACAATGGCCTGCTCTTTCCGACCGGGACCGCAGGGAGACATTACAAAGGCGGGCAACAGCGGGCATGCGAAATCGAGCGCGTAACCTTCCCGGATGACTTCCAACACCCACTTGTCTGAGGTAATGGTGGTCCAGACCGCTAGAAAGTCCTGTAGGCGTCCTCCCACCGGAATTAGCGGCTGGACCAACTGACCTTCATTGCGGCTTCCTATTGGAGGGCTGGGATGCCCCAAAGTAGGACCTGCCAAATCCTCTGGCTCCCCGAAAGGAAGTCCCCCGAAAGGAGGAACGGCCCCTGGAATAGGGCGCAAAGCGCGCCCCCCGAAACCTACGGGACTCCCTTCCGAACCCCCTGCCGGAAGGAAGCAATCGGGAAGGTTTGGGTTTGTCCTCAGGCAAACGACCGCCCTTAGCATCGCTCAAATCCTTAACAATCTTCTCCAAAGCCTCCCCAAAAAGCAATTTACCCTGATAGGGCAATTTGCTAAGTCTCAATTTGGAAGAAACATCCGCCGACCAGTTGCGTAACCAAAGAAAACGCCTGGCAGCTACCAGAGAGGCCATGGTCTTAGCCGCAATCTGCAGCAAATCATAAAAAGCATCTGCTATATAAGCAGCGGCTGATTCCAGTTTAGGTGCATCGGGAACCGCAGCAGGAGCATCAGGAGAAGTATCGCCTTGCAACCAACGAATGGAGGCGCGAGAGACATAAGCCCCACAAACGGCCGATTGTAGAGCCAAGGCACTAGACTCAAAAGCCTGTTTGAGTACAATCTCCAATTTTCTATCTTGAAGATCCTTTAGAGCTGCAGCCCCTTCCACAGGAATAGTAGTCTTTTTAGTCACTGCGGATATAATTGCATCCACTTTTGGCATGCGAAATAAGTCCTTTACATCCTGAGGAAGTGGGTACAGGTGAGCCAACGCTCGGCTTCCACGTAAGGAAGACTCCGGACACTCCCATTCCGAGTCAATCATCTGTTTGATCACTCTGTGTAAGGGAAAACACTTCTGTTCAGTTTTAACACCCTGCAGCAAGGGATCCTCCAAGGGTTCCTGAGAAGACGCGGGAAGGGAGAGATGGAGCGCTGCCAAAGACTGGGATATGAGAGCTGTGAGTTCTTCCTTACGGAAAACCCTGAAAACATTAGGATCCTCTCCTGGAGCTATCTCCCCTTCTTCCAACTCTTCTGTGTCCCACTCCCCAGGATGTCCTGTAAAAGACTCTGAATCTCCCTGCTCCTGCAACAGCGGGGCCTGAGACAACAAGGGATCTAAGGAATTCTGAACCATATCTTGAATATGAGAGGATCCCTCGCCGGGATCATCAGGCAGTGGTAGGGAAAGTGGCACTGACACAGGTTCAGAAAGAGAAGAAAGCCGCGGAGGCTCAGCAGATCGCATAAGAAATGCTTTGTGCATAGCCAGAATAAAAGCTGGCGAAAAAAATGAGTCCATGTCCTCCTGAGGCAAAGTTGGAGCTGGGGAGGGTAAATCAGGTAAAACCGCCGCTCTAGAGGACTTCGCTTTCCGTTTATGAGGCTTTTGAGGCTCTGCCAGAGCACTGCCTGACGCCGGTAAAATGGCGGACTTTCCCGCCTTTTCGGCGTGAGGAGAAGGCTCCGGTGAACTAATCAAAGGCTTTTCAGCCATTGATCAAAAACAACTCCGGGATCGCCAAAAAAACTCCTAAGCTCAAAAAAGCAAACTGCCCCGGAGTCCGCGGGCCCGAGCGCCGAAAATCAACACGAAAGAGAAAACAGACAAACTCACCGCAGAAGTAAAACTGTGCCCGGCTGAATGGAGCACAGTTTAGCGGGACCACCGGCAAACTCACCGCGGGTAAGACAGAGGAGAAATCTGGGGCCCCCAGTATCACTCTGCACCGGGAGACGGAACAGTGATAGAGGCAGGCTCTACCTCACACTGTAATAATTAAGTCCCCCACGTCTCCTGCGGTCTTAAAGTGACAGCGTATTGTAAAAGAAAAGTTAAAAGGACTATAGAAGATTAGCTCTGCTAGAGCCAATCATAAATTTAAGAAAGGAAAAAAGGTAAAATGAAACCACTACAGGTGTACTTTGAGGGAGAAGGTAAGTTTGATCCTCTCTAGTCACTGAGGACTGAAAGACTGCTTGATTAACCTCAGGGGGAGTGGCTTCACATCACAAGGAAAAGCTTGAAGTCTTCAGTCCTCAGTCACTATGGGGGATTGACAACCCTACCTTTCCCTGGACTGGCCCGGAGAAGCGATAAGGAACAGCCTTTATTCATGTCTATCTTTTTGATCTTTTCAGTCACTCAAATAAGAAATTCAATATTTTAGAGGCACAATGTATAGCAAACTCATCTCCATTTGTGATTCAGGAGTTGATGTTCAAACTGAAGCAACAAAACCTCACTTGCAGCTCCTCAAGAATGTAATCAGCAAGCAGGGCAGGGTGTGATGTTCTACGATAGCAGTAATCAAATATCAGCAGTTTCTAAAAACATTTGAACAGCTCTCATTGTGGTCTTCTGAAGCATAAGAATAATTGAAAAACAGCAATTTCATTTTAAAGGTAAAGCAAGAAACCAAGCCCTGTCTTGGCCTATCTACTGACTTATACTAAACAATTTTCAAAAAAAATATGCACAAAAGACTTGTACCTCAAAGAAGAGAAGAGGAATCCTCCTGGAATAGAAAACTTAAGATCTGCCATATTGGGTTAGATCAAGAGTCCTTCAATCCCAGAATTTTTTCTCAAACATCGGCCAATCTGGGTCACAAGTACCTGACAGGATCCCAAAAAGAAAGCAGATTCCATGCTGCTTATCCCAGGGATAAACAGTCGATGTCCCAAGTCCACTTTAATAATGTTTTAAGGACTATTCCCACAAGCATTTGTCCAAACCTTTTCTAAACCCAGCTACACTAACAGCTTTACTACTTCATCTGACAAGTCTGAATTAGTCTTAAATGTATGACTTTGTTGCTTTCATTGCATGTCCCCTAGTCTTTATACTTTTTTGAAGGCTTAAACAACCATTTCACATTTACTTGTTCTATTTGTTCAATATTTTATAGACCTCTATCATATCTCTCCTCAGATGTGTCTTCTCCTAGCTGAAGAACTCTAATCTTTTCAGCCTTTCCCTATAGTGGTATCCATCCATCCCTTTTGGTCCACTACAACTTTTTCTTAGATGTGGCAACCAGAACTGCATACAATACTGAAGATGTGGTCATACCATGGAGCAATACAGGATATTATAATCCTTCTTTCTTTTAATCTCCATGCATTTCCTTATCATTTCAAGCATTCTATTAGCTTTCCTGGCTTCCACTGCACACTTAGCAGAGGATTTCAATGTATTACCCACAATGATCCTTTTCCTGGGTGGTAACTCCTAATGTGGAACCTTGCACTGTGTGTAGCTATAGTTTGGGTTGTTCTTCCTTAAATCTAAAAGTTTGCACTAGTCTATCATTGGGATGCCCAGGCTCCCAATTTCTCAAGATCGTCTTGCAATTTTTCACAATCTTCTTATGATTTAAGACTTTGAATAATTTTGTGTCATCTGCAAATTTCATCACCTCACTCACTGTTCCCATTTCCAGATCATTTATAGTGTAATAAAAAGCACTGGGCCCCTGTACAGATTCCTAGAGCACCCTATCATTCACCTTTCTACATTAAGAAAGAAAATAGAGCTAAATGGTTAATTATCGTTTAACCAATTCCCAATCCACAACAGGACACTGCATCCAATGCATAACTTTCAAATTTCCTCAAGAGTCTCATGAGGGACTTTGTCAACAGCTTTCTGAAAATCCAGTACACAATATCAACTGATTCACCCTTAGCTATCTGTTTATTCACACCTTCAAAACAGCATTAACAGATGGGTGAGACAAGACTTCCCTTGACTAAGGTGGCATTTAACTTACCCGATAAGATCATAACATCATAAGAAATGTCATCCTGGGTCAGACAAAGGTCCATGAAGCCCAGTATCCTGTTTCCAATAGTGGCCAATTCAGGTCACAAGTACCTGGCAGGTTCCCAAAAAGGCACACAGGTTCCACAATGCTTGCCCTAGTGAAAGCAGTGGACTTCCCGGGTCCTCTTTAATAATGGTGTATGGACCTTTCCTTTAGGAACTTGTCCAAACCTTTTTTAAACCCAGCTACACTAACAACCTTCATTACATCCTCCGGTAACAAATTCCAGATTTTGATTACGCATTGAGTGAAAAAAATATTTCCTCTTATTAATCTTAAATGGATTACATTGTAGCTTCTTTGCACGTCCCCTAGTCTTTGCACTTTCTGATGGTGTAAACAATCAATCTACATTTACCCATTCCATTCAATTCATTAATTTATAGACTTCTAACATATTTCCCCTCAGCCATCTCTTTTTAAGACTTTCCTCACAGGGGTATTCTTCCATCCCCTTTATCATTTTGGTGGCTTTTCTCTGTATCTTTTCTAATTCCGCTATATCCTTTTTAAAATACAGCGAGCAGAACTGCACACATATTCAAGGTGTGGTCGCACCATGGAATGATACAGAGGCAGCCCCGACTAAATTCCCCGCCATATGTGTGGGGAAGTTAGCCGGGGCGGGGAATGGGCAGCCCAGGGGCGGAGAGTGGGCGGGCAGTGAGTAGTCGCCGGCCCTGGAGAGTGAAATGGATGGGGAAGTTATTCCACCTCCAAGGTGAAATAACTTTCCTGGACATGGTTTTCTTCATGGCCCAGGGCGCGGAAGGGACTGGGGGAGCCAGGGTTTGATCCCTGCAGCCCGACACTGGCCTTAGGAGGCAAGATCGGGGGTCAGACTGCAGGGAATAAACCTTAGATTCTGGCGGCCGGCAACGCGGCTTTTAAATGGAGCCGCATTGCCATAGCAACATGACGGCATGGCGTCGCAGCTCCATTTAAAAGCCTGACTGAGCTTTCCAGGCAGCCTGTACATGCAGGCCGGGACTGAATCGCAGCCCCGGCCAGCACGTACAGGCCTGATGGCGATTCTGATCCCACGGGGCTAGATGTGCCCCATAGAATCAGAATTACACTCCCCTTTGTACATCCGGCTCAGACCAGATGTACAAAGGGGATGTACGTGCAGGTGAGAATCGGGCCCCATGTGTACAGATGGGTCAGCCAAGAGGAATACAGCCCGCAGGGCTAAACTGCAGGAAACAGCCGTTCATTACAGATTGCTGCAGATCATAACGGCTCAGACCAGATCAGAACAGATCATACCAACACATCGCCAATCGTAGCAGATCAGACAAAGGCAGATCATAACAGCTCAGACCAGAGCACAGCAGGTCATATCAGAATGAAGATCACAGAGATCATAACAGATTATAGTCAGGGGTTGGTCTTGGACTAGCCAAGCAGGACTCAAGTAAAGGACATTATTAGATAAGTAAAATGTCACCTTCCATATCATCCTGTTAGGTCAGTCCAGACAAGTGGGAAGTACCAAAGCTACGCCTCCAGTGAGCAGGAAGAAAACAAGGCAGCAATCAAATCCTCTACACCAAAGCCATGCCCGCCCGAGCTTGGACATCCAAGCAGAAATGCCTGATAAAGGTGGAAAGCAATGACCACGCTGCTACCTGAAAAGTGTTTAAAGGAGCAAACATGCTGTGCTCCAGCCAGGAGGAAGACTGAACTTGTGTAGAATGCGAACTGTGATAAGGAAGCTTATCATAGCTCAGGAAGGAGCTATAGAAAAGGTGAAGTGACTCTGAACAAGCAACCTGTCAGTTCTGGTAGAAATAAGAAAACAGAATTTTCCCATAAAAGACTACCAGTCCCAGAATGCACCAGGTTTCCAACAGCCATTAGAGGAGCTGAAGTGGGGAAACGTGTGTTCAATCAGGAGGGCTATGAGGTAATCCCTAAGCACTCATCTCAAAGGGCAGGGCCTGATTCAGCACAGCTGCGCTGTATTAGGGAGGAGCACTCATCTAAGCAGAATAAGAGTAGAGTTTATTCTACAGATGACCATCTTCATGATCACCTTGGATATCCAGAGAATTGTCCTCAGTATCCTGAGAATCAGCTTGAGTTTGATCATCAGTTTCATCTGAAGGATCATCAGAAGCAGAAGCCAAACCGGACGGACAGAGAGGGAAAGAGACCCTTTGGAAGAAGGAAGAGAAAAGCCTTTGAGAGGTCTAGAAGAGTCCAAAGCAGTACGTATACTGGGAGGTATTCCAAGGGCCAGCATACACCATTGGACTGGGGAAAGCCAAAGGAATGGTGCTGCAGAGCTAGGAATCACCAGAGGCTACCTGTGAGGGAGACGGCTGCACGTGGAAGGGACCCTAAGACCTGTGCCAGAAGGTATGTGAAGAGAGATCCAGTGTCCAGGGATCTGGATTGGAAGGCTGGACATAAGAACTGAACTACATACTGGCCAGGCTATATAGAGAGGAACTCTAGCAGCAATGGAAGCTCAGGTATGAACACTGATCTATGCCCTAGCTATAACCTTGAAAGACAGCAGGGAAACAAGTATTCTCCTGAAAATGCTCCATTGAGAGATTCATCTGTGCCAATCCATGATATTGAACCCATGCTTGTTGAACAAGGGGGAATAATAGCAGATGAGGATCCTGTTTATATGGACTGCTCTCTATCTAAACTCCGTTGGTAACTTTCTGTTATAAAGTACAGCAACCATCACAAAGAAATACAAATTTGTTCTTTAATCTACCCAGAAAAGCTCCTGAAGCAGGATTTGACCCACACAGTAGAAAGCAAGCCAGCTAAGGGGTTTCAGCTGGATAACTGCTAGCAATTAAGCCTTACCTAATTGCTTGTGAGCTAGGAGAGAATCACTTCTGTATCTATGTGGGAAGTAATCAGAAGTTAACCTGAAAAGAACAGTTTGTTTCTTGCTTTGTGGCTTTTCATTTGTTGTTTTCCTGATTTTGACTTTGTTTTTCCAAGTTAACACTGAAAGCAAGTTACCTTATTTATGTGCTACCAAGCATATCTGTGTTGGGAGAAATAACCCCATAAATAAATATCTTATTGGCTTTACCCAAGAGCACAACTAAATTATTGTCAGCAGCTGTGTCTGGTGTGAATGAACTACATTGCCCACAATACCTTGCAAATCATATAGATATATGCACTTGACAAGACTGTGAAGATTCTCACCCAGGCAGCCGTCTGACAAAACGCAAACCCTATGGGACTAGCCAATCAAACAACAGATAGACCAAGGCTGTCGGTTCCAGTGGCCCCCAAGGAAGATTTGTGGCCACCTCGCCCTTACTGGGTCTTCAAACAGGACAAATGTCTGACCAACTAAGGAGGAGCTAGTGACCTTCAGACATTGAAGAAATGCCCAACTGAAGTCCACCAGGTGAAGTCCCTTATCCTTCCCCTGGCATTGTTCCTTCAGGAACAACGGCAAGCAGATCGCCTGAATGGCATGAATAAACCAAGAGCGCTTTAGACAAGAAGGGAGGAACAGGCCATAAAACTCTCCATTTCCAAAAAAGGACAGATAGGAATCTCAGAATGACCAGGTCTGCAATTTAGATACATTGCTGCAGATCGAGACCAAAAATATAACCTTAAGAGACAAATCCTTGAGCACAGTGCTCCACAAGGGCTCAGATAGCTCAGTTACCAAGATCTGAAGAACCAAACTGAGAGCACAAAAAGGAACCACCAAACACCAGGGAGGATAGCTTGAAGCAAGGGGAGAAAATCTGGAAAGAACTGGTGTGAGCTTAATGAACAAGGAGGCTGGCCAGGGGTATAGAGAAGAAGAGAAAAGGCAAACTGAATGGATGGGGCACTCAAGAAGAAAGGGTCCACATGGAACTGAAGACAGAGGGAAGCACCCAGAGTTAAGGGTTAGGGAAGGAGAGAGCAAGATATTAATAAGGTGAGGTGACTGAGGAGGAAAGGGAGGGAACAGAAAGCGTAGTTACTAACCTGTAACAGTTGATCTCCGGGAACAGCAGGAATCAGTCTTCACATATGGGTGATCTTGGCATCTACGGAGCCCGGCACGGGAACACCCCCCAGCATCCAAATAGGAATGTTTTGGGAGCATTCCTCCATGCATCCATAACTGCCTTCCAGCCTTCACTCCTAGTCTCAGTCAGGTGAATAGCGGAGAGATAAAATTTTTGTAGAACCTTAATGAAAACAGAATAACTTGAAGGGGAGTTGGGCGGGTTGTGAAGACTGATTTCTACTGCTTCCGGAGATCACCTGTTACATACAGGTGAGTAACTACGCCATCTCCAGGAATAAGCAGGAAGTCAGTCTTCACATATGGGACTCCCTAGCCCAAGACAACCGAGCGACAGAAGAATCCCGGCGCAGCTAGAGGTTGAAGCAGGGATCTGACAGACTTAGTTCGCTCGGAGTACTCCTCGCAAGATAGTCACATGGGCAGTGGGCAAGTTGTCTAAATTTGAAAAAGATTACGCAGAACAGCCTCCCAAAATTGAGCATCAGCTCTGGAGTCTTTGTTCAGACAACAGTGTGCTGCAAAGGTATGCAGCAAAGACCATGTTGCCGCTTAGCAGATCTCTGAGATAGGGACAGAGCAGAGATTAGCTACTGTGGTAGCCATGGCTCTGACATTATGAGCTGTAACACGGTGTGGTAGAGAAAGCTAGCCAGCGAATAAGCGAAAGATATGCAATCCACTAGCCAGTTTGAAAGTGTTCTCTTGGATACTGGTGCCCCTAGAAGACTTTGGTCAAAAGAGACAAACAACTGAGAGGATTGGCGTTTGCTTTTTATCTAGACCGTATTAAGACCTAACGCTCTTTTACAAATCTTGGGTATGAAGCCTGGTCTCAGCTGGAGAGGTGTGAGGCCTTGGAAAGAACGTTGATAGCGAGACAGATTGATTCAGGTGGAAGGAAGTGATGATCTTTGGCAAGAAATTAGGATGTGTGCAAAGGACCACCTTGTCATGGTGAAATGTGGTATAAGGAGCAGAGCTCACAAAAGCCTGCCGTTCACAGACTCTTTGAGCTGAAGTGACTGCTATGAGAAAAAACAGCTTCCATGTTACAAACTTTAAAGGAGCTGAAACCACTGGTTCAAAAGGACTGTGCATGAGTTGTGTAATTACATTTTAAATCCCATGGTGCGGGTAGTGAGCGGAAAGGCAGTTTGGTCAGAAGAAGGCCCCGCATAAATCTGGCCACTAAAGGATGCGTTGAGATAGGGCGGTTCTCTAAAGTATGGTGGGAGGCCACAATGGTGGATAAATGCACTCGCACCGAGTTTGTCTTAAGGCCAGAGGAGGACAAATGGAGCAGGTATTGGAGTAAGTCTGGAATGGGACATGTGAAAGGATCTAGTGTTTTATGTGAACATGGGGAGCTGCGCGTTCACCGGGCTGGCAAACAGGTTCATCGATGGGGGTCCCCCACCGATGGAACAACAGGTCAGCGACCCCCAGATCCAGACGACACTCGTGTGGGCGGAGGATCCTGCTGAATTTGTCCACGAGGACATTCTCCTGGCCTGGGAGGTTGACCGCTCGTAGGATCATCCCCTGGCGAAACATGAGGATCGCCTCTTGGCACAGGAGGCGGGATCCTGTTCCCCCCCCCCCCTCATTGTTTATGTAGAACATGGCTACCTCATTGTCGGTCTGCACGAGCACCGACTTCCTACTCAGGTAGCCCTCGAAGACCCTCAGGGCCCATAGGACCGCCCGAAGCTCGAGCAGGTTGATCTGCTGCTGAGACTCTTTGTGCAACCACTGCCCCTGGGTGCACAATGCGCTGCAGTGGGCTCCCCAACCCAGCAGGGGAAGCATCCGTCATCAGGACAAGGTTGTGCTGTGGGGTCTGGAAGGGCATGTTCCGAAGGAGGCTTCGGGGATCCCGCCACCAATCCAGGGAGTTGTGGAGACTGCGGGAGACCCATATAGGGTCTCTGAGGTGGCTGGAGGCCTGGCTCCATTGTGCCTTGAAGCACCACTAGGCTGTCCGCATGTGCATGTGGGCGTGAGGGACCACATGGAAGGTGGAGGCCATGTGTCCTAGAAGGCGCAGCATGACCCATGCCATAATCCAAGCCCTATTCTTGACCTGGACTGCCATGGCCCGGAGGTGGTCTGCCCAGTACACAGGCAGGAAGGTGGTCGCTCACTCCATGTCGAGGCGTACGCTGATGAACTCCAGGGTCTGCACCGGCTCGAGCTGGGACTTGGGGTAGTTGACCAAGAAGCAGAGACGTTCGAGGAGAAGGATAGAGTAGTTACTCACCTGTAACAGGTGTTCTCCAGGAGCAGCAGGAATCAGTCCTCACATATGGGTGACGTCGGCGCCGACGGAGCCCTCGCGGAGCAATTTTCCCCAGCTTTCAAAGAAAGCCTTTGGGAATTGCAGTGCGCATGCGCGGTCCTCTTCCCGCCCAAGGGTGCCATCTTGCTCAGTCAGATGACATAGCGAAAAGACAGCAAAAAATTAGCAAAAAAACGAAAGCATAGAACTGCAACTCCAAGGGGAGGAGGGAGGGTTGTGAGGACTGATTCCTGCTGCTCCTGGAGAACACCTGTTACAGGTGAGTAACTACTCTTTCTCCAGGACCAAGCAGGAAGTCAGTCCTCACATATGGGACTCCCCAGCTTAAGGCTACCGGAGACCCTAAGCTCAAAAAGGAGCTTCCTCAAGCTCAGTAGCACAGAAGGAAGGAATCTTCTCTGAATACGCCTCCAATCGGTAGCCCAACATCCGGGACGGAGGGTAGGAGTTGCCTATACCTCAAAGAGATTACGGAGGACTGCCTGTCCGAAAGCACTGTCCCTGCGGGACTCCCTCTCCAGGCAGTAATAGGCTGCAAAAGTCTGGCTTGAAGACCAAGTAGCGGCCCGGCAGATGTCTGCCAATGGAACAGAGCGGAGGTAAGCTACTGACGTAGCCTTCGCCCTAATTGGATGAGCCGTGACTCGACCTTCCAACGAGAGGCCGGCTGCCTCATAAGCCCAAGCGATACAGTCAGCAATCCAGATGGACAGAGTACGCTTGGAGACAGGGAGCCCCAACTTATTGGGGTCATAAGAGACGAAGAGCTGAACAGCTCGTCTGTGCTCCCGCGTACGGTCAAGGTAGAAGGTTAACGCCCTTTTACAGTCCAGGGTATGCAGGACCATTTCAGCTCGGCTGGAGTGTGGCCTGGGAAAGTAGGTCGGAAGTACCACCTCCTGGTT
The DNA here is from genome assembly GCA_033557465.1 of Ichthyophis bannanicus. Taxonomy (NCBI): domain Eukaryota; kingdom Metazoa; phylum Chordata; class Amphibia; order Gymnophiona; family Ichthyophiidae; genus Ichthyophis; species Ichthyophis bannanicus. Next base: position 431,683,867 of record CM066035.1, read on the forward strand.
GATGTGAAAAGGGGAAACCACTTTGGGAAGAAACTTCGGGTGAGTCCGTAGGACTACCCTATTCTTGTAGAACCTAGTGTAAGGAGGATCAGATACTAGGGCTTGTAGCTCACTAACGCGTCTAGCAGAAGAGAGGGCAACCAAGAACAAGGTTTTCCAAGAAAGAAAACGAAGATGACAGGTAGCCAAAGGTTCAAAGGGCGGACAGGTAATCCTCTGTAAAACCACATTCAGATCCCAGTCAGGGGCTGGTGGGCGCAAAGGTGGTTTAAGGAGAAGGAGGCCTCTGAGAAAACGAGCCACTAGAGGGTGGCTGGAAAGAGGTCTTCCATCCACCGGCATGTGATGTGCAGAAAGAGCACTGAGGTGGACCCTGACCGAGTTGGATTTAAGTCCAAGATTGGAGAGGCAAATTAAGTACTGCAAGAACACTGATGCTGAACAGGAGAAGGGATCTTGAGATTGTTGAGCACACCAGACGGAGAACCGACGCCACTTAAAAGCGTAGGACTTCCGGGTGGAGGGCCGCCTGGAGGCCAAGACGACTTCCTCCACATCTGGAGGCAGCCGGAGGGGAGCAAGGACTACCCTTTCAGCAGCCAGGCCATCAGATGAAGGGACCGGAGGTTGGGGTGCAGGAGAGTCCCCTGATCCTGTGACAGGAGGGCGGGCTGAAACCCCAGAGGAAGAGGAGTGTCCACCGCCAGCTGCATCAGAAGCGGGAACCACGGTTGTCTCGGCCACCGGGGAGCCACTAGGATCATCGAGGCTTTGTCTCTGAGAACTTTGAAGAGTGTCCGAGACACCAGTGGCATGGGAGGAAAGGCATACAAGAGGCCTGTGGACCATGGAATCAGAAAAGCATCCGCCGCTACTCTGAGAGGATGTGGTTGTCGAGAGCAGAATCTGGGAAGTTGCCTGTTCAGAGGACTGGCAAACAGATCCATGGTGGGGAGGCCTCACTTGAGAAAGATCCGCTGAACCACCAACGGATCCAACCTCCACTCGTGTGGCTGGAGGATCCTGCTTAGCTTGTCTGCCAGGTAATTTTCCTGACCTGGGAGATAGAAAGCCTTGAGGATGATGCCATGGTGGACGGCCCAAGAGCACAGTTTCTGCGCCTCCTGACAGAGAAGGAAGGAGCCTGTTCCGCCTTGTTTGTTCACGTAGAACAATGCAACCTGATTGTCTGTCTGGACCAGCACAGACTGTTGAGAAGTCAGGTGGGAGAAGGCTCTGAGAGCTAGGCGGATGGCTCTGAGCTCCAGGAAGTTTATCTGCTGAGCAGACTCCCAAGGAGTCCAGAGGCCTTGAGTACATTTCCCTTGGCAATGAGCTCCCCAGCCCAGGAGACAAGCATCGGTCGTCAGGACCTGAGAAGGCGGAGGAGGCTGAAAAGCCATTCCTAGCACTAGGTTTGGCAGATGAAGCCACCATTGTAGAGAAGAGACCAGCGGGTCGGACATCTGTACGGAGTCCGCTAGGCTCCCAGTGGCCTGATGCCATTGTGTGCGAAGGCACCATTGAGCAGGGCGCATGTTTAGGCGGGCATTGGGGGTCACATGGACTGTGGAAGCCATATGGCCGAGCAGTCGCAGAAATTGCCTGGCAGAGACCAGGGAATTGCTACGAAAGTGGCTGGCAAGATCCATGAGCCTGTTTGCCCTGTCCAGGCAGAAAAGCTCGCGCCTGAAGCGTGTTCAATCTTGCGCCGATGAACTCGAGATCCTGAGAGGGGAGCAAAGTGGACTTTGCGAAGTTTATGACAAAGCCCAAGTACTGGAGCAGAGCCACAGTGCGGTGCGTGGCGTGAATGGCCTCTTGGGAAGACTGCGCTCTGATGAGCCAGTCGTCCAGGTATGGAAATACAAAGAGGCCTTGAAGTCTCAGATAAGCCGCCACCACTGCTAGACATTTGGTGAACACCCTTGGTGCGGAGGATAGGCCAAAGGGTAGTACTCTGTACTGGTAATGAATGCCCCCCACAACAAACCTGAGATATTGTCTGTGGCTGGGGTGAATGAGGATGTGAGTGTAGGCATCCTTTAGATCTAAGGAGCATAGCCAGTCTCCCTGCTGGAGGTAGGGCAGCAGGATTCCAAGGGTAAGCATCTTGAACTTTTCCTTTGCGAGGAACTTGTTGAGGTTGCGCAAGTCCAGGATGGGTCTGAGGCCTCCGGTTCTTTTTGGTATCAGAAAGTACCTGGAGTAAAACCCCTGACCCCTCAGGTGGTGGGGCACCGGTTCCACAGCCTGTTCCTGAAGAAGACTTGCTAACTCTTGAAGGAGTAAGTCCCTGTGCAGAGGGAGTCGGAGAGGCTCCCCTGGGAAATAGGAGGGAGATACCTGGTAAAAGTGAAGAAGATAGCCCTTTTGAACTATGTGAAGCACCCAGGTATCTGTGGTGATGTTGGACCACCTGTGGGCATAGTGGACCAGCCGGCCTCCCGTGCTGAGAGAAACCAGCTGAGGGGGAGAGGCTATGCTGATGAAGTCAAAACCCCCCACCCTGCTGAGCAGGGGCCGGTGGTGCAGGCTTGGGGGCTTGCTGCCTACGGGACCCATTACCCCGTCCCTTGGCCTGCTTACCCTGTGGGGGAGCTGCTGAGGCCTGATGAGGGTAGTGTTGATAGGCAGCCGCCTTCCTCGGGTAAAAGGACTTTTTCCCCGAGCCCTTCTTCTTCTGAGAAGGGGCAGAGGTCTTCCTTGAGAGACGAGTCCTGGTGAGAGTCTCGGTCTCGATCTGTGCAGCCTTCTCATCCATGGGCTTGCCAAAGAGGTTTTCACCTCTGCAGGAGACATCGACCAACTTGTCCTGCACCCATGGCTCGAGGTCGGATGTCTGAAGCCAAGCCTGGCGGCGGCCACCGATGCCGGCTGCGGCTACTCGAGCAGATGCCTCAAAACCATCGTAGGCTGCTCGAGAGATAAACTTTGAGCACTCCCGAATACCAGTTGACAAGGTTTGAAACCTCTGCAAAGGTTCGTCGGAGAGACCAGCAGAGAACCCGGCTATTTCTTTAGCCAGGTCTCAGAGATACATGCCCATGTAGAGCTGGTAGGTCTGGACTCGACAAGCAAGCACAGAGCCCTGGAAACACTTCCTACCGAGGGCATCCAGGCTCCGAGCCTCCCGACCGGGAGGCACCAAGGAGTGCATCTTTTGACTCTTAAGTCTATGCATGGCCGATTCCACCACCATGGAATGGTGCGGTAGTTGTGCCTTTTGGAACCCGGGGCTCTTGCGGACTCGATAAATGGAATCGACCCGCTTTCTTAACACCGGCGACGACGCCGGGCTCTCCCACATGCGGAAGAGAAGTCGTTCCAGCATCGGAGGAACCGGTACAACAAAGGCCTCCTTCGGTGGAGAGTCATATTGGAGGGCGTCGAGTTCTTCGATTCGAGGCTCCTCCTCGGGATCCGTGGGGAAGGCCAAGGCCTTGGCCATATCCCGCACGAAGTCCGAGAACCGGGTATCCTCCGGGGGGGACCGTCTCCGAGGTTCGGACTCGGGGGAGTCCGATGGGACACACCGAGTCCGAAAAGAACCAGGTGACTTCCTCCTCGGATTCCCAGGCTGACTCCTCGGAGGTGGAGTCGAGCGGCTCCGGTCGGGTGGGCATCAATGCCGTCCGCCCCGACGCCGAGGGAGTCGGCGTCGACGACCTCGGTCCCGAACGGGAGGCCGAAGGAGACCGCGACCGAGGATCGACTCGAACCCTCATGGACTCAAGGATCGGCTCGATCTCCGGGGTCGACTTGGACGCCGACGTCCCGGTGGTCACGGCAGAAGCACCGGCGAGGCCAGCGATCAATGCCCGCTGCTGGTCCATGAAGGCAGCGAAACTGCTCTCCAAAGACCGTCAACCTGAGTCCGAGCTCAGGAGACCCAGCAGCCCCCGACTTGGGCCCCGACGGCGTCGGGCCCGACGTCAGGTCCTTCGGAGGCGAGTCTACGAGGACAACAGTACTCACGGGAGCGGGCGAGTCCATCTCGAGACGAGGATGTTTGGAAGGCCTCTCCATCTCCGAGGACCCGGGACGGGAATCGGGGCTATGCGACCTGGCCCTCGAGGAACCAGGAGCGTCCACCGACCCCGCCCTCGCGGGTTTCTTCTTCCGATGATGTTCCCGGGTAGGAGACCCCGTTCAGAGGAACTGCAACGATGCTCAGGACCAGAGTCCCGAGACGTCGAAGCCTCTGACGAGGTCCGAGCTCGGCCGGAGTCAGAGAAGATACGTTCCCGCTGATGCTGCCGACTCCTCAACGCTTTTGAGGACATTTTGCCACACGGACCACAGATCATCGGGTCATGATCGGGTCCGAGGCAGCGGAGGCAGTAATCGTGTGTGTCTGTAAGAGACATGAGTTTCTTACAGAGGTCACACTTTTTAAACCCGCTGGCAGCCATCGGGGGAAAAAGGGCCCCTGCAAGGTCGAAAGACCGGGCTGCCAGTGAAAAAGTAAAAAGGCGCGAAATCTGTCACGAAGGACAAAAAACCGAAAAATAAAGAACGGACTCGCAACCGGCGTCGCGGGTCCGGGCGGGAAAAGAACCGGCGCCGAAATCGAGAGAAAAAAGAGAAATAAATCAACTTTTCTGCGGGGATTCACAAACAACGTCTGTAGGGCTCCGCGGAAAAAAGAAGACTGAGCAAGATGGCGCCCTTGGGCGGGAAGAGGACCGCGCATGTACGCTGCAATTCCCAAAGGCTTTCTTTGAAAGCTGGGGAAAATTGCTCCGCGAGGGCTCCGTCGGCGCCGACGTCACCCATATGTGAGGACTGACTTCCTGCTTGGTCCTGGAGAATCTGCGCGACGCCACCAGGCAGGCTTCGCCGACCGAGGTCCCCATGACGAGCCAGTCGTCGAGGTAGGGGAAGTCGGGTATGCCCTGCCGCCTAAAGGAGGCAGCGGCCGTGGAGAGACACTTTATGAAAACCCGCGGTGCAGGTGTGAGCCCGAAGAGGAGCATCCTGTATTGGTAGTGCTCCTCCTACACCCTGAAGCGCAGGTATTGTCTGCGTTGGGGGTGGACTAGGATGTGGGCGTAAGCATCCTTGAGATCAAAGGAGCATAGCCAATCGCCCTGATGAAGGAAGGGCAGCAGAATGCCAAGCGATAACATTTTGAACTTCTCCCGCACCAGAAATTTGTTTAGGTTCCAGAGGTCGAGGATGGGTCATAGACCCCCCCGTCTTTTCCGGAATGAGGAAGTAGCGGGAGTAGAACCCACGGCCTCGAAGGTGCAGTGGTACCTCCTCGACCACCCGTTGGGCGAGGAGGTTGGACAGCTCCCACTGCAAGAAAGTCTGGTTCAAAGGGAGCCGAGTAGGCTCCGCTGGTGAGAAGAGAGGAGGGAGCCTGTCCAGATGGAGACAATATCCATCTCAAACCACCCGGAGGACCCAGGTGTCCGACGTGATCGACGCCTACTGTGGGGCGAACAGGGAAGGTGTCCTCCCACCAGTGGATGTGCTGCCGGGGGGGCGAGAGGCTATGCCGTTGGCGTCAAAAACCCTGTGCGGGTTTGGGTGGCGCCGGTGGCTGGGAATTGGGCCCTTTAGGCTTGTGGTGGCCATACACTCCTCCCTTCCCCTGTGTGCCAGAAGCTGGCATGGAGGTGGGTGGGAAGGGTGGGTAACCCCGGTAGGGGAGCCCCTTTCTTTGAAGAACGACTTCTTGGTTTGCTGCTTCTTCCAAGGGAGAGAGAAGGTCTTACGCGAGAGATGAGTCCGAGTCACGAACTCCGTTTCTATCTCCGCGGCCTTATCCTCCATAGGTTTACCAAAACAGTTGCTTGCCGAGACAGGGGACGCCCAGGAGCTTCTCCTGAACCCACTGCTCTAGGTCCGAGGACTGGAGCTATGCCTGGCATCGGGCCACGATGCCGGTTGCTGCCACTCGGGAGGAGGACTCAAACCCATCATACTGACATGGGAGAGGTACTTTGAGCACTCAGCGATGGACCTCAGGAGGGTTTGGAACCCGAGAAGGGGTTCATCCCCGAGACCTTCAGAGAACCCGCCGAGCTCCTTGGCGAGGTCATGTAGGAACATGCCCATATACAATTGGTATGCCTGAATGCGGCATGTGAGCATGGACCCGATAGGCTTTGCGCCCAAGGGCATCGAGGGCTCTCGACTCCCTGCCCAAGGGGACCGAAGAGTGTGACTTCAGGCTCTTTTGCTTCCACATTGCCAACTCCACTACCATGGAGGTGTGTGGAAGTTGGGTCTTCCGAAACCCCGGGCCGCGCTGGATCCTATACATGGCGTCGAGGTGTTTCCTCACAATGGGGACCGAAACAAGTGTTTCCCACATGCAGAGGAGCAGCCTGGACAAAATAGGAGGAACTGGAACAGTAAGAGACTCCCAAGGAGGGGACTCGTACTGTAGAATGTCGAGCTCCTCAGCTCGCGGCTCCTCTTCAGCCTGCATAGCCAGGCTGAGGGCACATGCCATATCCCGCATGAACACTAGGAATGATGTGTCCTCGGATGGCAAGCGCCTCTGAGAGGCAGGCGGGGGTGGGTCCGAAGGGAGGTCCCTGTGGGCACAGGTCTCTGGGTAGGTATCCCCATCCGACTCCCAACCCGAGAGGTCCAAGAAGGAGTCAGACTCAGCTGGTTGCCGCATCCAGAGGCCAAGGCCCGCTTGGAGCCAGAAACCCCTGGAGGATCTCGCTCCCGAGGACCGGGAAGGTGAGCAAGACTGACGCCGAGGACCCTCACGAGGCCCACGGCTCTCGGGGGTTTCCAGGTCAGGTTTGGGTGTCCCTCTCGAGGGAACCTCGGTCTCGGGGCGCAGGTCCGCTGTGCTGGGCATGAGCACCTGCTGGGCAGCTAAGAAGGCAAAAATGCTGCGCTCTAGTGCCAGCATACGGGACTCCCATGCAAATGTGGGTCCCTGCCACGCCAACACCTGGGTTACCGGGCCTGGCGTGGAGGAGGGGGTCCTCACCGGGACAACCCTCAGGGGACCGGGCGCCATCGCCGGAGGCCTGTGTGTCTGAACGAGGTACCTTTCAAGGCTGCTCCTTGTCCGACTCTCGGGAATGCCGGGGAGGGGGGGGGGCTGAGCGACCGAGCACAGGAGCACTCGCTCTTGTCTGAAGCAGACAGTGACTTCGAGGTCTTCTCCTTCTTACGCCTCTCCACTTCAGGGGACTCCTGAATGGAATACTGCTGAGAGCACAGGGCTGAAAGTGGGGGATCCCACCAGCAGAGGGACAACCAAGGGTGAGGCCGGGGATTCCGGGGCTACCTTCCAGAAAATGTCATCAGACTTCTGCTTACAACTTAGCAGAGCTTTGGAGGACATTTTCTTGCAGAGAGCACAGAGCTCCGGGTCATGGTTATGGTTATGGTTTAGGCATTTGATATACCGCCCTTTACTTATGCATCAGAGCGGTTTACATGTATACTAACAGGTACTTTTTATTCCCTTGTCCCCGCAGGGCTCACAATCTAAGTGTACCTGAGGCAATGGAGGGTTAAGTGGCTTGCCCAAGGCCACAAGGAGTGGCCATGGGACTAGAGACCCCCCAGTCCCTTCGGCCTGAGGTTACTTGTCCCCATGGGGGAATTGAACCCCTGGCCCTCCGGCCTGAGGTAACCTGTCCCAACCACTGAGCCACTCCTCCCTCCCCAAGGTCAGTCCCAAGACACCAAAGACAGCAGTCATTTCTTAAAACCAGTGGCCATTGGGCAAAAAGGGCCGCCGCTAGTTCGAAGACCTTTGCAGCCAGTGGTTGAGGGAAAAAAGAGCACGAAGCCCGCAAAAGGACAATTTTTACAGAAAAAGGATGTCCCCTCGCTCAAGGGAAAAGGAGAGCAGGGGAGGACGGGTAGAGGACCAGTACTACCGGAAAAACCACAGACCAGAGGCCAAAAACAAAACACTTTTTCCGAGGGACAAGGATGTGCATCCGAAGGGCTCCATGGAAAAAGGGAGACTAAACAAGATGGCACCCTTGGGCGGGAAGAGGACCACACATGCGTGGCAGAATGGGAAATTGCTCCGCGCAGGCTCCGTCGGTGCCGACGTCACCCATAAGTGAGGACTGACTTCCTGCTTGTTCCTGGAGAATAAGAAGGATATGGTGGATAAAACAGTTTCTTCTTTGGGAAAAAAAGTTTTTTTAGTAGCAGTCTTTTTCTTAGATGAGTCTGCTGTCTTCCTTGAAAGCCTCTTCATGGTGAGGTTATCAGTCTCCATCTCTCCGGCTTTCTCCCTCCACCTGTAGCCAAAGAGGTTCTCACAATTACAAGGGATGTTGATTAATTGTCCTGGACTCACTGGACTTCAGATGCCTGGAGCTATGATGTTTTCCTAGCCCCATTGCAGGCTGCAACAAACCTACTACTGGCCTCAAGGCATCAAATGCTGCTCTTGTTAAAAATGTTGATGTGTTCTGGGCATGTGTTTGTAAGACTTGATGAGCGGCCTCCTTGTCAAAAGGCAGCAGGGTGGTAAACTCTGATAAATCTCTCGATACATCCTTGAGAAATGTGCCCATATAGAGCATACAGGCGTCTATCCTAGAGGCTTGTATGTTAGCTTGGAATGTCTTCCTTCCAAATGCATCCAGAGTCCTGGCTTCTCTCCCAGGGTGTGCTGAGGAGTGATTTTTCTGGCTGTTTATCCTCCTCATGGCAGACTCCACTACCATGGAGTGGTGAGGGAGCTGTGGCTTCTGGAAACCTGGGGAGGGAGGGACCCTATAAAGAGTATCGAGCCTCTTACTCACTGCAGTGATTGACATGGGGGACTCCCACATCTGAGCCATTAAATTCTTTAAGATATTATGCACCGGGAGGGTAGCAGCCTCCTTCAGTGCCGATGAGTACTGAAGAATATCGAGCTCCTCGGCTCTTGGCTCCATTTCAGTACCCACTGAAACTTCAAGAGCTGCTGCCAAGTCTTTAATAAAGTCCTGAAAGGACATGTCCTCGGGCGGCAAATGAAGTTCATAGGGCGGCGATGGATCCAACAGCACATTCTTTCCTTCCCCCTCTCCCCTTCCTTTCCCCTTCAGCCTCCCTCCCCTTCCCATCCCTTTCCTTCTTCCCTCCTCTTTTCCCCCTCCCTTCACTCTCCCTTTTCCTTTCCTTCCTCAACTCCCTCTTCTCCCCTTCCCCCTTCCTCCCCTCCCCCTTCTCCTTTATGACTTTTAGTTGTTTGGTTGGTTGTTTTTATTCTTTTTAATCCCCTCCTCTTTTAATTTTTACCCACTTTTTTATTGGATGGCCTTCCCTTGAGAGTGTGGCTGCTTATATATTATTTATTTATTTAATTTATTTAGACAGTTTTGTATACCACCTTATCCTTCAATCAAAGTGGTCACAACACAATTGGAGGATACATTTAACATGCGGGGATATGAGACACATACACTAATACTTACAGGGAACATGGGCAATGGAGGGTTAAGTGGCTTGCCCAAGACCACAAGGAGCATCTGTGGGACTAGAAACCCCAGTCCTTGTATTAGCTTGTATTTTTCTTTATGGATGTTGTTCTTTTTTATATAATTGTTTGTTTTTAGTTTTTGATTTGGATAGCTGCCCTCCCGATGTTTTAATATATATATTTACAGTGTTAATTATTTAATTTTTCTCTTTTACTGTTTTGTTTTTAATGTTGCTTTTTACCCCATTTTGATTTTTTTCTCTGATAGGGTTGCCGACTTGTGGCTCTTTTATTTTTCCCTTCCCTCCTTCCCCTATACCCCCTCCCCTTCCCTTCCCTCTCCCTCAGTTTAGTTTGGTGACTACATAACAATATCTATCATGCACAGTTAACATTATCTTTATCTTTATTTTTATATTTGATAGACCGCTTAGGCCGAAACATTAAAGCGGTGTACAAAGAAAATAAAAGGTCAACACTGCAAACTACGGAAAAAGAATGCCAAAATTAACAGGAAAGAAAGAGAAAAGATAGCGCAAAGCAAAAGACAGCAAACAATAATCACAATCCAGCACAGACAGACTCAGCCAACACTGACAAACAGGGGAATAACAGGACCAAGACTCAGCTGGGACAAGACAGCAGCCTATTGTTGTATCAGGGAGGGGAATCTGGGGGAAGGTCAAAGGCTTTTCGAAATAAATAGGTTTTAAGTGAAGCTTTGAATTGAGGATAAGAGGTTTCAAGACGAAGGGACGAGGGTAGGGCATTCCACAGCCACGGACCAAGAAAGAAAAAGGCAGAGTGACGGGTCTTTTCAAGATGTGCATGGGAAGGGGATGGTAAGGACAGACGATTAGCGTGGAGAGCACGGAGCTGACGATAGGGCGTGTGGAGAGAAACCAAATCAGCCAGGTAGAGAGGGTTATTGGTGTGAATAGCACGGTGAGTGAGGATGAGAAGTTTGTAGTGAAAGCGAACACGCAGGGGCAGCCAATGTAGGCGGAAGAGGATAGGAGTGATGTGATCGAAACGGCGGGCAAAAGTGATGATACGGGCAGCGGTGTTCTGAATAAGCTGAAGACGTTGGAGCTGATAATTGGGAAGGTTGGCCATGAAAACGTTACAGTAATCGAGTCGGCTAGTGATTAGGGCAAGGACGAGAGTAACCAAGGAATCAAGAGGAAGAAATGTACGAACAGCCCGAATTTGGCGGAGGGTAGCAAAACAGCACCTAGTGAGGGAGGAGATGTGATCACGAAAGGAAAGGGAAGAGTCAAGAACCACCCCGAGGTACCGGAAAGAGGACACAAGAGGAATGGGAGTAGAGTCGATCGCGGGGGCAATAGAGGGACATGAACCACTCAGGGATACCAACATAGCCGTGGATTTAGATGGGTTAAGACGCAGGAAATGTTGAGAGAGCCAACAAGCCACATGAGAAAGGCAGGAATTGAAGGAGGAGAGATCCAGAGAAAGTGGAGAAGTGTGATAGAGCAAGATAATATCGTCTGCGTAGACATAGGAAGATATTGGGTACTGCTATAGCAAGAGAAGTAGAGGAGCCAGGAAAATATTAAACAACAGAGGAGACAGTACAGAGCCTTGGGGGACACCACAAGTAAGGGGAAGAGGGGCTGATGATTTCCCATTTAGGGTAACAGAAAAGGATCGAGCAGTGAGAAAGGAGCGAAACCAAAGAAGAACTGTACCGCGTAACCCTACCTCCGCAAGACGAGTGAGAAGAAGGGTGTGATCAATTAAATCAAACACTGCAGACAGATCAAGAGAAACCAACAAAGTAACATCACCGCGATCATGTGCAACATGAAGTTCATTCAGAACCGCCAAAAGAACAGTCTCAGTGCTGTGGCCCATATCTGCCCACGTTAGATGCACTTCATTATATAAGTTTGTTCTGGATTACCATTTAATTTTGTAGTACTGTCCTACTCTTAGACCAATGCAGCTGAGACATGCGATTCATGGCTGCACTTGCTTACTTGATCCCCCTCCTCCTTACCAAGCAGCGCAGACTCGCTCTTGCTTTGAAGACTTCATTATCGGCATTAACATTCATCTTTGACCTCTCTTGGCATGAATTTTAAGTGGACTGAAAAGCCCGAACCTTGATGCTTCTGCTCAGAATCACACTTTACTATGTGACTGGTCACAGCATATCGCACAGGGTAAGAAGCTCATCTCATAGGTTTTCTTTAAAGTGTCTGTATTCGATGTCGGCAGAACCCGTGCATGGTTAGATTTTATGTTTTAATTCAGAAGTCTCACCCTTTCACTATAGATTTTACACACGGAGTGGTCTCACAATACAAGTTGGTTCCTCACTTTCATTCCTACATGAGGATAGAGACAGCATAATCAAGACATGTTTGATATATAAAGTTTATCTTGTTTACTGCAATGGTCTTTGATGCGTTGTAAACTTGGAGTGTCCCTATAATACACAAAAGTTCTTTGTCAGATATGGACTATGATCCATCCATGATTGCATTCATTTATAACACATCCCCCTTTTTTTTTTTTTACAAATTGTTTTTCCTTATTGACCGTTTTTCAAAAAGTTCCTTTTGGTCTACTTTAATAATATGTGTTTAATAGTTCACCTTCGGCCTTCCATGGCATATATTTAAGGCAGTTATAGCTCTGAGTTTTAATGGTTTCACCGAGAATCATACAAATGTTAGTGTAAAAGGTTTCAGCATTACGTGCATGGTTAGGAACACAACTCAGTGTTTTTTAAATTTTATTCCAACGCGACTTCCAAACCGGTATTAATCTCACATTTTAAATTTAGACTGTTTATAGTTTGCATGCTCTGACCGTCTTTATACTAAGGGGTTTGTTTGCAATTACAGATGGGTACAGGTCTTCTGTCTTCACGCTTTGGTTTAGCACTACCACAATCCTTGTTTGACCAGCCCCGATGTTACAAATAGCCCCGTGGGATGCTAGAAGTACCTTTCACTTTTCTTGAAGTGGTTTATATTCCTTTGATGCTTTTTTATTTTAGAATCTAAATATGTCTTTCAACTTATGTTTTTCATCCTTGGTGACATCTGGCTCTGGCATTCCTACCTCCTCTGTCTATTGCTGTTGACAGAGGGCCACTATAATTACATTTACTAAATCCCTTACACATAACATTTTGCTTTTTTAGGAGTCATAAATGCCTGTGTTCCAGCTATTTGTGAATTGTGTGCACTACCTGTTTAGTTCCCTTGTTGTAGCTAGTGCGATACTCATCCCTCAGGTTCGTGGAGTAACGCTGTATTTTCCCTTTGTGTCACATCATTACAGATTATGGTTCAAACTCTAGGCTACTAGATTCTCTAAAGGATTTTCACAGAGTGTCTTAGTAAGTATCCATTTGTCATATATTAATACAGCGCTTTTTTGTTCCTCCTCATCTCTCCATTGTACCCCTAATTTGGATGTATACATGGTCTTTGCTTATTATCAATTGTTTATGGTTTTGTTTATGCAATTTCTTGATATACCGCCCAGGCTGAAGGGCATCAGAGCGGTTTACAATCACTACAAGCAGGTACTGGATACATTCCCTCGTCCCAAAGGGCTCACAATCTATGTGTACTGAGACAACGGAGAGTTAAGTAGCTTGCCCAAGGCCACAAGGAGTGCCTGTAGGAGTAGAAACCCCAGTTCCTCCACACTGAGATTGCTCTCCCCCGGTGGGGTATTAGTTATTGTGCACTTTGCCTTATATTTTATGATTTTAATATTTTATTAATATGTATTCATTTCTTTTGTTGTTATATTCATTAAGTATGAGTTTATACTATTTATTTTTGTTTTTAACTGCTTTTTGTTTTTATTGAAGATGTGTATCCCCTGAAGAAGGCGTTTGCCGAAACACATAGGGACTTTTATTAAATAAAGCTCCTATGACCTCCGTACGCTACTCGCTTTTTGTGTTCCACCTTGGAGGCTTCAGATTCGGAAAAAGAGTCAAAGTAATCCTTTTCGGATGCTCGATATCTTCGATGCTCAGAGCTTCACTGCTTTGATGTTGCGGGCATCGGACGTGGTGGTGCAGAGGACCTCGGTATCGACTGCTCTGTGGAGCTACTGTATGTGATACAGGTGATGCCTGCATAAGCATGCCAAGCTCTGTGGGCATCATCAGAGGAATCGGTGCCGGCTGCTGAGCACTTGATGTCATCAGAGTTAATGCTGTGCTCGATGGCAATGACAGTGTCATCCAATGATGGTATGGGGAGAGGGTTGGCTCCAGACACAGCTGTTTGGGCCACAACCTCCGACGCTGGTATCAGGGGCTCCACTGAGGATTGAACCTCGGGGGCATCCCCGAACCCGTCTGTAGCTTTGGAGGTTGAGACCTCTCGCCAGGGTAGCTTCGTCGGACGGTCTGTATCGGAATGCGATGAATGACAGTGCTGGTGCTCAGTGTCTGAAGCAGATGCTGACCTGGAAATTGAGGATCTTGATGCCAAGGCCAATGTCTTCTTTTTCTTAAGCACTGGTGACTCTGAGCGATGCTTTTCCTTTTCTGGTGAGGACTTGGACACATTTTATTATTTATTTAATGTCTTTTCTATACCGCGCTCTTTAGAACCAGTGCGGTTTACAGTCAACAAAATTTGTACAATGCAGACAGTACTGCGCTGTCCTTACAATGAACAGGTGTTACAACTTGGGACTAACAACGGTAACTATGTACAGGTTGAGCGATCCGGTCGCAGGTGACCGGATCGGCTGGCAACTATTTACAGGTTGTTCATTCAGATCGCAGATGTACACCTTGACCGGGGATGCTTGGCGTCTATCTGAATATTAGAAGGCTATATACACATTGGCAACTATATACACACTTAACCTAAAATTCTACTTTCGCTCCAAAAGGTACTGACCCCTAATCTCAAAAACCTTTTCTAAACCAAACTGCACCAAATTGAATAGGCCAGGTCTCAGACTTCCTGACGCATACTTGGCCAACTGTCAGCAAGCTAACAGGACCGCGCCAACTAGCATCAACGACCTGCCTTTTTCATGGCCAGTTATTCAATTTTTTAAGAATTTTTAATATAATAAATAGTATTCCTATTTTTAATATAACAAATATATACTTCTCTAAGATGTCTAAAATACTTCTTAATCACATAGAGAACCTAACTTACTTTCTATCCGTACATTTATAATGTCATCATATCATGTTTATACATAAAACTCCTTAACATGTAATATTCAAAAAATACATTGTCATCACTCCAAATATTCCCGATCAAACAAATATTCCCAGTCTTTAAATTAATCTGTCAAATATCTCCCAACGCTGTCTCAAATCTAAATCTCCTGTGACTTCCTTAAGGAACATTCCCATATATAAAATATAGGAACTGATCCTGGCAGAAAGAATGGAAGCCTGGAAAGTACGTCCAAAGGCATCCAAAGATTCTACACTCATGTCCTGGAGGATTAGAGGCATGCCTCTTTGCACTCCTGATCCTTCTCATAGGCTCATTCCACTACAATGGAGTGGTGGGGAAGATGTGTCTTCTGGAAGCCAGGACAAGGAGGCACTCGATACATGGTATCCAGTCTACGAGAGTGAGGAGAGGTGGTAACAGGTGTTTCCCACATTCTTAGCATGAGATCATGTAAGATCTCATGAATAGGCAAAGAAGCTGCCTCTTTAGGAGCCTTGGGATATTGTAGAAATTCCAACTCCTTTGCTCTGGGCTCTGTTTCAGGAGAAACTGTAACGGAAAGACCTCGAGCCACCTCTCTGATAAAATCCTGAAAGGATATATCCTCTGGATGAGACATCCTACGTTTAGGAGAGGAAGGCTCCTCCGGTTTGAAGTACTCCGGTACTGACCGAGCTTTCAGAATCCTCAGACTCCTCCGAGGATTCAAAGTACCTCCTATCCGGATGCTCCTATAGAGCACGATACCCGTAACGACCAAAGTCGGTGTCGGGGGGAATCGGTACCGGTCTATTGGTACCGGAAAGCATAGCATGACTTGGTGCCGGCAATGCTGACACGGATGTCGATGCTGTCGGTACCGGTACCGATACTGGTGCCGGTACCGGTACCGGTTGAAGTGTCTGAAGCGGTTCCGAGGGTACCGATGCCGCAAGGACAGCCGCATGACTGCGTTCAATAGCCAGAAATCTCTGGTCTATCGACGCTGCCGATGCCTGGGTATCGGTACCGGAGAAAGCAGCCGGTACCCCAGAGTATGGCACCAGCAGTTCTGCTGAGGTCAAGGCCTCAAACATCCTGGAGCCCCGATAATGCTTTGGAAGCCGAAGCCTCCCACCGGGGCAATTTTGCCAGTGCAAGTCCCTCAAGGGCAACGCCAGAGGCATCTCGATGCTTGGAAGGAGATCTACCCTTTGAGGACTGGCCAGACTTATGTTTAGTTACCTGAGATCCATGGGAGGAAGATGAAGCCCTGGAAGACGTCGATGCCCCAGAGGCTGCATCGGAGGGGAAGAGGGTGCTGAGCTTAGCAGCTCGGTTTTGCCGAGCCCTATTTGACATCATCCCACAGGTCATACACTCCGAAATGGAGTGGTCAGGACCTAAACATTTAAGGCACCACTCGTGGGTGTCAGTGACGGAGATGGTACCGCCACACTTGGTACACTTCATGAAACCCGAAGCGGGTTTTTCCATAGTAAAGGAAATTTTGGGCCTAGTGCCCAAAATGGCGCGTGCACCTGAAAGAGAAAAAGCTTTGGAAAAAATAATTATTAGTTTTTTGTTTTTTTTTAAAGGAAGAAAGAAAGAACTGGCGGTATCGATATAGCATCGAGGGAAGGCAAACACGACCACAAAGAAGAAGAATAGGAAAATTTTCTGGGTGACAGGAAACACAACCTGCTAGCTCCGCGGAAAATGAACTGGAGAGAGGCAGTTGGGAAAGGCAGGAAGGCAGCACGCAGGCGCTGTGGGATGCTCGCAAAAGCTTTCTAATTGGACGCTGGGGAGCGTTCCCGCGCAGGCTCCATCGGTACCGACGATACCCATATGTAAAGACTACATTCCTGCTTGTTCCTGGAGATTGAGAGCTCTCTTCTGGAATGTGTTGCTGAAAGAGACAGCCACAGTGAAATCAACTGACTCAACTGTGAACTATAACCCCAACCAGGTCCTTAAAAACAAGCCTGACTGACCAAACACAAAGAAACTATAGTTACTCACCTGTAACAGGTGATCTCCGGGAACAGCAGGAATTTAGTCCTCACATATGGGTATCGTCGGTACCAACGGAGCCTGCGCGAGAACGCTCCCCAGCGTCCAATAAGAACGCTTTTGGGAGCATCCCTCAGTACATGCACGCTGCCTTCCCGCATTTCCAACTGTCCCTCTTCAGTTAAGTTTGTAGCTGAGTGAAAGGATAGAGGGAGAGAGGAAAGAGACAAAGAGAGAGAGAGAGAGAGACAACTCCTAGGGGAGGTGGGTGGGTTGTGAGGACTAAATTCCTGCTGTTCCCGGAGATTACCTGTTACAGGTGAGTAACTACGCTATCTCCAGGAAAAAGCAGGAATGTAGTCCTCACATATGGGAACTCCCTAGCTGAAGATGCCAGGGAGATATCCCCAGGAAGGTGCCACCGTCGAAGGTGAGAATCCTTCCTCCAATGGATCTCTGACATCCCATCAGGGTTGGTGGGTAGGAGTTGTTTTAAGTTTGAAAGAGATTTTGAAGAACAGCTTGGCCAAAGAAGGCATCCCGACGGGAGGCTTTATCTAGGCAGTAGTGGGCTGTGAAGGTGTGTACCGAAGCCCAGGTGGCTTCTCGACAAATATCATCGATAGACACAGAGTGGAGATTAGCCATGGAAGCTGCCATGGCTCTCACATTGTGAGCTGTGACATGGTCCTAAAGAGGAAGACCCTTACTCTCATAAGTAAAGGATATGCATTGGGCAATCCATTTAGATAAAGTTCTTTTGGAGACTGGAAGTCCCAAATGACTAGGGTCAAAACCTACAAAACGTTGTGAGGACTTTCTATGTTGCTGTGTTCTTTGAATGTAAAAGGCTAAGGCCCTTTTACAATCCAAAAGTATGAAGGTTTTTTTCTGCATTAGAGGCGTAAGGCCTCAGAAAAAATACAGGAAGATAAATTGATTGGCTTAAATGAAAAGGCGAAACCACCTTTGGCATAAGTGTGGGTGAGTTCGACGAACAAACTTATCATGATGAAATCTAGTATAATGAGGATTAGACACTAAAGCTTGCAATTCACTAATGCGACGGGCAGAGGTGATTGCAATCAGGAAGATGACCTTCCAAGTCAAAAACGTACGGGCTGTAGTGGCTAAAGGTTCAAAAGGCGGCCTCATGAGCTGCCCGAGAACTAGATTTAGATCCCATGCTACCGGTGGTGGCTTGATGGGAGGTTTAGTTAATTAAAGGCCTCTCATAAATCTAGATAGGAGTGGATGAGAGGAAATTGGTTGTCCATTTAGAGGCTTATAAGAAGCTGCAATTGCACTAAGATGGACTCTTACCGAATTGGTCTTTAACCCAAGTGAAGGAGATACTCTAGTATTGATTCTAAGGGTATGACCAGGGGGTTTAATCCCTTCTTGGAGCACCATGTAGTAAAACGTTTCCACTTGAAGGCATAAGATCTTCTTGTGGAAAGTTTCCTAGAAGCTTGAAGGATATCTTTTACCTGCTGGGACAGGTTGAAATCCTGGAGGTCTAAGCCTTCAACAACCAGGCCATGAGGTGCAGGGACTGGGGATTCAGGTGCCATAGCATCCCGTTCTCCTGGGAAAGGAGATCTGGAGCATGCCCTAACTCCAGAGGTGGCACTTGAGAGAGTTGCAGAAGCAGCGAATACCACGAATGGCGTGGCCATCGTGGTGCTATGAGGATCATGCGACCCCTGTCTCTCTGAAGTTTGAAGAGTGTCTTGGGGATGAAGGGAATGGGTGGGAAGGCATAAAGGAAGTCCTGACCCCAGTCAAGGAGGAAGACATCCCTTGCCTGACAGTTGTGCGCCGGAATCCTGGAACAGAACTGGGGAAGTTTGGCATTCAGTGGACTTGCAAAGAGGTCTATGTCTGGAGTGCCCCAGAGATGAAATATCTTTGCCACCTGGTCTAGGTGGAGTGACCACTCATGAGGTAGCAGTACTCGACTGAGTTTGTCTGCCCAAAGGTTTTGAATGCCTGGAAGACATACCACTAGAAGGTGAATTTGATGCTCTCTGGTGAGGGCCCATAGTCGTAAAGCTTCGTTGCATAATGACAGAGAGCCTGTCCCGCCCTGCTTGTTCACACAGAACATGGCTACCTGATTGTCCGTCTGGACTAGGACTATCTTGTAGCTGAGCTGGGCGTGGAACACTCAAAGAGCTAAATAAATTGCTCTTAACTCCAGGAGGTCTATGTGTAAACCAACCTCCTGTGGAGTCCAGGTGCTCTGGGTAGAGAGATGATTCAGGTGTGCTCTCCAGCCCATCTGTGATGCATCTGTTGTTAGGGTGGCCTGAAAGAGGGGTTGATGGAAAGGAGACCCTACTATTAGATTTTCTAATGATTGCCACCATTGGAGGGACAAAATTAGTCATTGAGAGATTGTTATTTTGTCCGACAAATGACCCGTGGCCTGTGTCCACTGTGTGGAGAGGGTCCACTGAGCTGCTCGCATGTGGAGACGAGCATATGGGACTACATGAACTGTGGATGCCATGTGTCCCAGTAGCTGCAGTGGCTCCCGAGCAGTGAGGGTGGACTTGCCTGCTGCTTGGGAAGCTAACTGCATTATGCGAAGACACTGGGCTTGTGGAAGGAAAGCCCTTGCCTGTCTGGTATCCAGACAGGCTCCTATGAATTCTAGGCATTGGGAAGGAACTAGTTGAGATTTCGGGAAGTTTATTACCAATCCCAAGTATTGGAGGATTCGCATTGTACGAGACAGTGCAGTGCTGGCCTCTGTCACTGTGGAGACACAGATGAGCCAGTCATCTAAGTAGGGGAAGACAAAGATCCTCAGGGTTCGTAGAAATGCAGCTACTACTGCCATGCATTTCGTGAATACCCTTGGTGCTGAAGCCAGACCAAAGGGAAGAACCCTGTACTGGAAATGTCTTCCCCTGAAAAGGAAACGTAAACATTTCCTGTGATCTCGATGGATAAGAATGTGAGTGTATGCATCCTTTAAGTCTAGAGAGCAAAGCCAGTCCTGGCTTTGAAGGTATGGCAGAAGAGTTCCCAGAGAAATCATCTTGAATTTTTCTCGAAAGAGATATTTGTTCAATTCTCTGAGGTCTAGAATGGGTCTGTGACCCCCTGTTTTCTTTGGGATAAGAAAATAGGGGGAGTAGAACCCTGCACCCTGTTGAAGAATGGGTACTTCCTCTATTGCCTCTTGGGCAAGAAGAGTGGAGACCTCGTGATCTAGCAGATTGTCTGCAGAGGTTTGTGAATTGAACTCCTTTAGAATTGTAGGAGGGGGTAAGATGTGAAAATGAAGTTTGTACCCCTCCCCTATAAAGTCCAATCTTCTGCTGTTATTTAATGCCATCTGTTGACAAAGTGGCATAACCTGCCGGGGATATTGAGGGGTTGAGGACCCCTCAGAGGCAGGAAGGCTAAGCTCTCTAGGAAGGAGTCAAAGCCCTTGAGGGGGCTGAACCTGGAGAGCTGGTTGGGCTCTAGGGCCTTTTGGTTTCTTTTGTTGTCTAGTTTGTCCCTTTTGGGCAACCTGACCTGGAGCTTGAGTCTGATGGGTATAGGAAGGATAAAACGTCCCCGTTTTGCTAAAAGAGGGTTTTTTATAAGGCTTTCTATTGGCTGGGGTGGCTGTAGACTTTGATAATCTATCTAAGGTAGAATTGTCAGCATCTAACTCGTTAGCCTTCTCCTGCCAGTTCTTGCCAAAGAGATTTTCTCCCGTGCAAGGAATGTTGCCTAACTTGTCCTGTACCCAAGTCTCCAAGTCTGATGCCTGTAGCCAGGCAATTCGTCGTGCACCAATGGCAATAGCAGAAGTTCTGCTGATGCATTCAAAGCAGTCAAAGGCTGCACGATTGACAAACTTGGAGACATCCTGAGATATGGGCTCATAAGTTCCAAGTCTCCTGTGATTTCTTTGAGGAACATTCCCATATATAGGATATATGAGCTGATCCTAGCTGAAAGCATGGAAGCTTGAAAAGTTTTGCTTCCAAAAGCATCCAGAGTCCTGCATTCACGACCTAGAGGATTGGATGCATGTCTTTTAGCACTTTTCATCCTACGCATGGCTGACTCCACTACCATTGAATGGTGTGGCAGCTGAGTTTTCTGAAATCCAGGACATGGTGAGACTCGATACATAGTATCAAGTCTCCTAGAGTGAGGAGAAGTAGTCAGAGGTATCTCCCACATTCTGAGCATCAAGTTATGCAGAATTTCATGGATAGGCAGAGTAGCTGCCTCCTTTGGAGCTTTAGGATACTGGAGGATTTCCAATTCCTTTGCTCTGGGTTCCTCCTCAAGAGCTACTGTGATTGAAAGACCTTTAGCCAAATCACGGATGAAATCCTGAAATGACATGTCCTCTGGAGGTGACATTCTGCGTTGGGGAGAAGAGGGATCTTCTAAGAAAAACCCTCTAGTGCCAGCAGAATTGTCAGAGTCTTCGGAATCGGAGGACTCTAAGTATTCCTGACTCTGATGCTCCTGCAAAGCACGATCCCAGTACCACTTTATCCACTCCAGCCGGAGGTGGAATAGGAAAAGTTACCAATCAGGGCCGGTACCGTTGGTACCGGCATCGTCGGCGTCTGTACCAGTGTTGGTACCGGCATCGGTGTCGATGTCGGCAGCGGTGCGCTTGGGACCACCGGTACCGCAGCTGAGAGAAGAGCTGCGATACTGCGTTCAATAGAAAAAAATCTCTGGTCTATCGATGCTGCCGATGACTGGGTGTCGGTACCGGTAGGAACGGCCAGAACCCCTGAGCATGGCACAGGTAGTTCTTGCGAGGTTGAAGCCTCAAGAACATCCTGAAGCCTCATCGATGCTTTGGAAGCCGAAGCCTCCCGCCGGGGCTGTTTTGCCGGTGTGGTTCCCTCAAGGGCAATGCCAATGGCCTCTCGATGCTTAGCAGGAGAGCTATCCTTTGAGGACCGGCTTTTGTGTTTAGTTACCTGAGATCCATGGGAGGAAGAAGAGGCCCTCGACGATGTCGATGCAATGGATCTGGCATCTGAAGAGAAGAGGGTGCCAAGCTTCACGGCCCGGTTCTGTCTTCCTCTTTTAGTCATCCTCATGCAGGAGAGACATTCAATTGGAGAATGATCAGGTGCTAAACATTTTAGACACCAATCATGGGTGTCAGTGACGGAAATGGTACCGCCACACTTAGTACATTTTTTAAAGCTACTAGTTGGCTTTTCCATGATTTAGGAAAATGGGGCCTAGTGCCCAAAATGGCGCCTAGCACCAAAAAGGAAAGTTTCTGAAAGAAAACTGAAAGTTTCTTATTTTTTTTTTTTTAGAAGAAAAGAAAAGAACTGGCGGTACCGGTAGGCGTCTTGCGGTAGCTAAACGCGACCACAGAAAGAAGTTTAAAGATATAATTTTCTGCGGTGAGAGGGAATAGGTCCTGTCGGCTCCGCGGAAAACAAAGAACTGAAGAGGAACAGTTGGAAAGGCGGGAAGGCAGCGCGCATGTGCTGAGGGATGCTCCCAAAAGTGTTCTTATTGGATGCTGGGGAGCGTTCCCGCGCAGGCTCCGTCGGTATCGACGATAGCCATATGTGAGGACTACATTCCTGCTTGTTCCTGGAGATATAAATAAACTTAGAATGCAACTGAAACCCTAACAGAACTTAATATCTCAAGAATAATAATAAGAAAACTTTCTTGGGGTAAAAGGATGTAAATAACACAAGTGTTCAGCTCCAAGGAAAAATAAAGGCTGCAGCAGTCACCATATGACAATGGCAGACAGGAAGTTGCACGCATGCGCTTTGAGCCTTCTAGAAAACCTCTAAGATATGGGTGCTTTTTCCTATGCCAGACTCCATCAGTGACATCATCCATCTTTGATTTGATATCATGTTTGTCCTCAGAGAAAGACTTTTTACTAAAATAAAATATGCATACATTTACACACTAAATTATGCACATCTGCCCTCCCCTCAAGTTGGTTGCAACAATGGAAGAGGCCCTTTCTCTTCAGTGAATCCACTTAAAGTACCGTATTTTCGCGCATAAAGCGCGCGTGCTATACACTTTTTTACCTATCGCGCAACCCTCTCGCGCGGTATTTGCAAAGGCGCACTATACCGAAATTTTATTACAGGGAACCGATTCCATAAAAGAGTCCTTACAAAAATATAATGGTTTCAAAATATATTTAATTAATTCTCATCATCCGATTCCATGAAACCTTCGAAATCACTTCCCTCATCAACATCATCATTGAAATAATTTAAAACTGTCTGGAGATTTTTATTTTATTTATTTATTTTTCTTATATACCGCGCTATTAAAATCAGTGCGGTTTACATTATAACTGAACAATACAACAATGTATTAAATAACACAAAGTGCTTACATAGAACAGGGGACAATGATAAAGAAGAGAGAACGGGGGAAACTATTTACACAATATATGCATAGTAATTACATGGAGCTATATACAACTAATGCTTAAACTTAAACTCTTCGTATGATCATAGTTGGTACAGCCAGGGGAGAGGGGTGACTAACCATTCTCAATGGAGATGCTCTTCCGTAACATATGTACTGTCATCGTCATTCCTTTCGACATTTTCATTATCATCATTTTCATCATCATCATCTTTGTCATCACTACGCACCCGATCCTTGTTCTTATAAACAATCCCGGCTTTTCGGAATCCATTTCTTATGCTTTCCGGGGATATTTTGTCCCAAGCAGAACACAACCAATTGCAGATTTCCGTTAATGTAACCCTCTTTAATCGTCCTGATGGTGTGAATTCATGAATTCTCTGCTGCATCCAATTATCCCACTCTCGTCTGATGAACGTTTTGAACGGGTGATTAACTGCTATATCTAGCGGCTGCAGCTTGCAAGTAAGACCACCCGGTATCACTGCGATATGGGCACCAGTCGAATTAATATAATTTTGCACATTTGTTTCTTTATGGGCAGCCATGGAATCGAAGATCAACAAAGACTTTTTAGAAAAGAAACCACCAGGCCTGGCCCTATAACATTTATCAATCCATATTTTCATGACCTAAGAGTCCATCCATCCCTTTTTGTTATAGTGAACAACAATACCTTGTGGAAATTTTTCATGGGACATGGTTACTCGCTTGAAAATAACCATCGGCTTCAATTTAAGCACACTCGCTGTGCAACCCAGGACTACAGTGAAGCAAGCCCTCTCGTGTCCAGTTGTTGTTATTGCGACAGTTTTTCAACCCGAAGCAGCTACAGTCCTGGTTGGTGGAATGTCAAAAGACACAGGAACCTCATCCATGTTAACATCCATTGCCGAAATGCTGAAATCCGAAATTTCTTTGCTGACAAATGTGCCGAAATCCGCCATCTTTTGTTCCCAGTCATCCGGAATCCTCTGGCCTACAGTTGTTCTTATTCGCACGGAAAGACCATTCCTCTTCATAAATTTGCAAATCCAGTTGAAACTAGCCTGGAAACGTGAAATTCCTCTTTCATTGGCCAGAAGTTTTGCTTTGAATTGAATTGCGATAGTTGAGACAGCTTGATTTTGCTCCCTTCTAGACAGAATCCACTTTTTTAAGTCACTCTCTAGCTCTGGCCACTTTTCTTTGGGACCCCGATGCGCGCCTTTTCGCGGGTTCATCTCCTCTAGCACCGTTTTCTTCTTTCTCTAGTCGCGAACAGATGACTTACCAACATCAAATTCTCTTGCTGCTGCTCTGTTGCTTGTTTCTTCAGCTTTTGCCACAACTTTCAGCTCGAAGTCCGCAGTATAAGACTTGCGTTTAATTCCGGGCATGATGAATGTTTTATAATATAAGAGATCGCAAAGTTTAAATGTAAGGTATAATAGAACCGAGGGCCTTTTATATGCCTCACAGTGCACTCGACACATGCGCGATATACGCGCGTGCGCATAATGCGAGACATTCTCTGCAGAACAGGCCGAATATTGCGCTTTATATGTGGGTGCGTGTTTTATGTGGGTGTGCGTTACATGCGCTAAAATAAGGTACATTCTTAACCAATGCACTCCAACCCTGAAATGGACTTCACACCAATAGATTACGCTTTAATCACCTATAAAAGAGAACGGTTAGAGCAGGGGACTCCTCCAGTCCTGGAGGGATGCAAACCAGTCAGGTTTTCAGGATGTCCCTAATAAATATGCATAAGAGATTTGCGTACACTGCCCCCAATGAATTCAAATTTATCTCATGTATATTCATTAGGGATATCCTGAAAATCTGACTGGTTTGTGGCCCTCCAGGACTAGAGTTGGAGATCCCTGGGTTAGAGCATGCCATGGACTTAATTTCTTATTTGAAGGGATGAGATTTAAAACAAGAATTACAATTATATTGCCAAAAAATATGAACTCATGTTCTTTAAGTATTTATGGCCAAAGATGGACTATACAAATAACAACTGTGAAATTTAAATAAAGTGATCAGCATAAGGATCTGTTACTTTACCTGTTACAGGAGGAAGACTGGGTGGCAAAGGTCCTGGAGGTGGTACAGGTGGTCTAAGATTTACAGGTGGAGGAGTCAAAATGGGTGGAGGGGGAGGGAGTCCAGGTGGTGGTGGTCCTTCAACAACTGGGGGCTGTGCAGGGAAAGGAAGAATGCCAGGAAGATTCACATCTTCTACAACTACAGGGTCACTGCCATGATCGAATGGGCACATATCTCCTCTCATACAGAATCCTTGCTCTGAAAAACAAAACGCACAGTTCAGCATTACACAGATTAAACACTGTTTACTAAATTCACTACATATATCAATCAGGAATCTTGGTTTTCCAATTTTAGAGAGAAATAAAGACTAAAATCAAATCTAGGGTCAATTTGAAAAGTGGATAAAGATGAATGCATCTCAATGAACTTAGTGGGGGCGGGATTCTCTGTCCAGGTAAACCACCCACATAAAAATCAAAGAGGGGATAAAGATAACTCTCATGGATACAAGCATAACATCCTCTGTACTCTCTTCTCCCAATGGTGCCTGCAAATGGTCTGATCTAAGACTAATTATATTCAAGTAACATATGCAGTTGATCCTTATGATAAAAAGGAAACAATGGAAAGACTGAAAATACGTAAGAACATAAGAACATAAATGCCATACTGGGTCAAATCAAGGTTCATCAAGCCCAGCATCCAGTTTCCAACAGTGGCCAATCCAGATCACAAGTACCTGGAAGGTACCCAAAGACCACAGCTTCCACAATGCTCATCATAGGGTAAGCAGTGGATAATGGTTTATGGACCTTTCCTCCAGGAACTTGTCCAAACTTTTCTAAACCAAGCTTTTACTACATCCTCCGGTAACGAATTCCAGAGTTTGATTACGAGTTCCGTGAAAAAAACATTTTCTCTTATTAATCTTAAATGGGTTACACTGTAGCTTCATTGCGTGTCCAATAGTCTTTCTACTTTTCGATGGTGTAAACAACCAATCTACATTTACCCATTCCACTCCATTCATTAATTTACAGACTTCTATCATATCTCCCCCTCGCTTGGTTTGCAGCTTGTCGTGCTGTGAGGGCTTGTGTGCATCAGTGATGAGGGCTAAGCTATTGGTACTTAACTACTAGCAGGGTCTCCCAAAATGGACAGGACTCAACTGAGGTGCCAAAGCAAGACAAACCCCCCATCTGGGCAGCAGCAGAATGGGACAGTGTTGGCAGCGGAGGATCACATTACTGTGACAACAGTAATAACACTAAACTTAAACTGTGCGGAGGAAAGGCATGGCAATCTATTTCCGTATCTTGCCATGAAAACACATGGGATAGTGACAACAAAACAAATTGCACTATAGTGCTGGAAGATGAGACCCCAGGTTAGAAGGCACTCAATTGGCTAATAGGGAGGAGCTGAAGATTTTTGATGTGGTTGGATTAAAGCCCTTAGGATGTCTGACTGCTGATGTAGCTGCACATGAAATGAGAGTCAGAAGCTGTAAAAATGTCTTACATACTGGAACATGGAATGCACGAAGCATGAACCAAGGAAAGCTGAAGATGGTCAAGAATGAAATGGAACGTGTACAACTTGATCTATTGGGTATCAGTGAACTAAAATGGACTGGCATTGGGCACTTTGCATCAGATGATCACATGGTCTACTATGCTAGAAATGAAAGACAAAGAAGAAATGGTGTTGCATTTACTGTATAACTAAGAAGAAACTTGCAAGAGCTGTAGTGAAATGCAATGCAGTCACTTAACGCTTAATTTCTATTCGTCTATGAGGAATGCCTATCAACACAACTATAATTCAAGTATATGCCCCAACAACAGCTGCAGAAGAGGATGAAATTTATGAGTTCTATGAACAAGTATAAGCTGAAACTGACAGAAAGCACAGTTACTTACCTGTAACAGGTGATCTCCGGAACAGCAGGAATTAGTCTTCACACGTGGGAGACGTCGCCGACGGAGCCCGCACGGGAAAAATGCTCCCCAGCATCCAATCAGAAAGCCTTTAGGAGCATCCCCCGCGCCTGCGCGGTGGCTTCCCGCCCTTCCCACTGCCTCTCCCCAGTTGAGTTTCATAGCTGAGCCGGCAGGAGAGGAGAGGAAGGAATAGAGAAAAAGAGAGATACAAATCCCAGGGGAGGTGGGCGGGTTGTGAAGACTAATTCCTGCTGTTCCGGAGATCATCTGTTACAGGTAAGTAACTGTGCTATCTCCAGGAACAAGCAGGAATGAGTCTTCACACGTGGGGACTCCCTAGCTTAGGATGCCCGGGGAGATCCCATAAGCGCAGCCCAGACGGGATGGCATTTGCCCAGCCTGAATCTCCGGCATCCCCTGAGGGATGGAGGGCAGGAGTTGAATAGAAGAAAAGCGAATCCAAAGACTACAGAGGCAAGTCTTTAGAGTGCAGAAAAGGTACCATTAGGATACAGCAAAAAAAAAACCCAGGCTACGGGAGTAGGCAGAGGGGAGCATGAAGAGAATCATTAAGCATGTAATGAGTAAATGACCTAGTACCATACAGAGCTTACCGGCCATTAAGTTTCTACTTAATTAATGGTTTAGAATCCTGTACTGCTTACCCATCGGGTTGTCGGAAGTAGTCCTGTGATGAAGGCACTGTAGACGCAGTAGCGAGGTCATCAAGGAAACTTCACCGCAGCGGGGAGGAAGTTCCAAATCCGGAAGGCCATGGGATCCAGGCGTCAGCTGGGTCAGGAGAAGGACGGCAGGTCTTCTAGGGGGCTCACGGCAAGCTGAGCACTCCCTTAGGAGTAGAGTCCATAACTCAGAGGACCAACAGTGGAAGACAGGCCGAACAAGAGAGCCTATCCCGGAGAAGAGTAGAGGTGTACCCCGGAGCAGAAGGGGTACACAATCTGCCCTAGCGAGAGATAGGGAGACAAGGGTCCGGACCTCCGGGAGGAGGACCTAACTGAAAAGGGACTGTTGACTTCACAGCAGTAGGGTGCCAAGAGTCCGCGGCCCGATGGGGATTAGGCAGGCGGACTGGCCGGCCCCCCGGGGGGGGGGGGGGGGGGTGAGTACCGGATATAGGGGGAAAAAGGCGGTAAACACAGGTACTGTGGGGATCCCCCAAGGCGCCTGCCAAGCAGGTGATATCTAGTATATCTAAGCCGGTGGACATGGAGACGCCCCCTCCGGTACTAACGCAGGCACGCCGGGGGGCCTGCCTCCATGAGCAGCACTCAGGTAAGGCGGATCTGCCATCGATCCCCAGAACGTCCACCTGGAGAGGTGGCCGCAAGATCCGTCAGGGGAGGGATCTTTCCCGGAGGGCAAGGGCAGATCGGCGAGCTAAGAGCGCGGTAGCGCGGGGGACGGAGATAGCATCAGTCCGGTAGAATGCCGCAGGGGTTGGAGGCCCTAATGTGTCCCCAGGACCTGCGCGTAGAAATTGTCCCCCGCACAATCGGGGAACATGAGGGTATAGTCCCTGGAGAGTATAGGGGGACTATAGCGGCTGGAGGGGAATTCCAGTACGGAAGCAATCAGCAAGAGGATACTGGCTGAGAGGGGTTCGGGGACGTACCGAAGAGTAAGTAGGGTGACCGTGGGCCAGAGCGATCACGGCGTAAGGTGGTCTCCCTTCCCCACGGAGGAGAAGACCTGAACCCCTAGATAAGTCCCCGAACATTTTCCAACTTGACGAGCCCCAGAGTAGAGCTCTAGTCTAAACTTCTGGTAAGGAGGTTAAGAGCAGGCAGCCGTCCACCTGAGCCTAAAAATGCTTAGTATGAGAGTCCTGGCGCGGGCCCGGGGACATCAACCCGGGGTGAGAGGTCCCTTGCTTGGGCGCGCCTGGAGGGTGGGCGGAGGGCTGACATTTCCTCTTCCTAGGGAAGGGGGGTCTGGAGGGGCGTTTACCACCACCGGGGGGAAGCCGGGCCCTAGGCTGGCTGCTAACTCTGGGAAGGTTAGCGAAGCACTGTGCGACCTGACGTAAGGCTTCGCTATTGAAGAGGTGATCTCCGTCGCAGGGAGAATTACCCAGGATGTGCTGTGCCCGTGGACACAACTCGGACGCCTGCAACCATGCCGTGCGGCGTGCTCTAATGGCAACAGCAGAGGCTCTGCTGACCGACCGGAAGGAGTCCAGCGAAGCACGAGAAACGAACCCGGAGATAATCCTGCAATGATAAAGAAGCAGGGAATATTCAAAGGCCTTGGTTGCAGATACAAAGGTGGATAACCGAGATAACCTCTCGGTGACCTCCCGAAGCGACAGACTCATATAAAATATATATGAAATAATTCTGGCCGCCAGCATAGACATTTGGAAGGCTTGACGTCCTAGAGTATCTAGCGTCTTCGAGGCGCGGCCTGGAGGGCGAGAAGCATGCCTCTCCTTGCTTCCGGCCTTCCTCAGCGCCGATTCCACCACAATGGACCGATGTGGAAGCTGGTGCTGCCGAAACCCCGGGGACGGAGGCACCCGGTACAGAGCCTGCATCGCAGTCGGCGGCGCCGGAACCCTCAAAGGCGACCGCCAAGCCCCCAGCAGGAGATCCTGCAGGGCGGGATGCAGAGGAAGCATCGCGGCTGCCTGTTCCGCAGGGCCTGGGCTCGGATCCGGGATAGGGATGGCCAGCAAGTCTGCCATGTCAAGGAGGAAATCCTGAAAAGGTGGCTCTGCCGGAGCAGTTATGGAGGGAGAGGTCGCCCGGGCACTAAGAGGCCGCTCGGGCCGATGCCCGCAGGGCAGAGGAGGGGACCAACCGACCCGGCTCGGGGCAGTCAACATGGCGTCGTCGGCTCCTGGAATTGATTCCAAGCTAGGCATTGAAGAAGTTGATGGCACCGACGGCGCCGCAGGAACCAGCCTCGGCCCCGAACCCGGGGGCAGCGCTTCCCCCCCATGACTGGAGCGAATCCGCGGCCGCCGGAGGGCAGGGGTCAGCGGTCTCTGCTCTGCGCTGCGGGAGAGGACAGGGTCCGATCCCGAGACGTGCCGTGGCCAGGCTTTCAAGGCTGGACAACGACTCCAGGCTGGGCATCGAACCGAGCGAGGAGATCGACTCCGTCCTCGAGGCCCCTGGCGGGAGTGACGCGCCGGTGGTGGAGATCCCGGAGCGCAGATCGGAACCGCGCCGACCGGTGCCGTGAACATCAAGGGCCCCCAAGGACGGTGCTCGGAGGAGAGAGGGTCATCTGACGCCGGCGCCGATGTCGATCGGCGGGCACTGCCCGGCGCCGGGCTCCCTCTCGAACCCGTCCAACCCGGAGAGAAATCCTTCCGGGGCATACGGCCCGTCCCCGAGGGGACCCCGGTCACCCGACGACGAGTCCCTGCGGGGGGGGGAGTGCAAAGCCCCTGTGCCGATGTCGGGGTACCGTAGCGGGGCGGCACAGACCCAGATTGGGTCGAAGCAGTCGAAGACCCCGAGGCCCCTTCTCTAGGGAAGGGCGGGGCCCTCGACGGCCGCGTTGATGCCGAGGAGTCGCCCGTGCGCTGGCCGGCATACCCCGAGGCCCCCGGGGAAGGTCGATGGCGGTCCCTCATGCTCGACGCCCCTGCCGTCGCCGGCGGAGCGGCGCAGCTCGAACCCGGCACCACCCTGGCGCAGGGCTGGGATACCGGCAACCCAGCGCAGGTCGAAGCGAGCGGCCCCGAGGGGAGGGAGGCCAGATGACCATCCCCGGCGCGGGGTTGAACCACCGACGCCCGCGCCCTCGAAGCGGGTACTACCCCCGCGCATGACCTGAACGTAGGGCCGTCAGACAGTGTCGAGTCGATCGGCCCCCGAGGTGCCGAGGGCAGCGGCTGGCGATCCACGGAGGGGAGCGGGTCACTCGACATCGACGGGTCGGCACCGCCCAAAGCGGATACCACCCCCGTAGGAACGCCATACCGGCGCGAGTCGGTCGGCCCCTGAGGCACCGAGGACCGCAGCCGCCAATCCCCGGTGAGGAGCTGAATGCTCGACACCGACGCCGAGGTGCCGGTACCGCCCGAAGCGGGTACCGCCCGCGCATGGCAGGGCTGAAGGAACGCCAGGCTGGACTGAGTCGATCGGCCCTGGAGGTGCCGAGGACAGCAGCCGACGATCCTCGGTGAGGAGCAGAGCGCTCAACACCGACGCCGATGCCCAGGGCTCAGTACCGCCCGGAGCGGCTACCACGCCCGAGCATGGCTTTGATGTAGGGAAGTCAGACCCGGTCGAGCCGATCGGCCCCGAAGGTGCCGAGGACACCGGCTGACGATCCCTGGCGAAGAGTGAAACACTCGACGCCGACGCCGATGCCGGGGAATCGGCACCGCTCGAAGCGGGTACCTCCCTCGGGCATAGCTCGGGAATGTTCTGTGAGGAGCGAACCTCAGGAACATCCCGAAACCCCATAAATGCTTTGGAGCCTGAGGACTCCCACCGGGGTATATCAGCCAAGGAGGACTTGAGGGGTTGGCTGGAGCCGTCGCCATGCCGCGCATGAGACTCGCCCCTCAAGACTCGGCTAGTCTTAGCAGACTGTTGTGTGGTTACCTGATCCTGGAGAGAAGGGCAACCCAACGACCGCGCCCTTGGCGCGAAGACGTCGTCGAGGGATTCCCGAAAGAGGGAGGGTCTTCTCCCGACACTGTAGCCCGGGGAATCCGGGGAAAAAGGGTCAGGCCCCAAACAGGAGAGGCACCGGGCATTGGAGTCCACGTGGAAACTTAAGTCCCCGCCGTGAGGCTGGGGGGAAGAAGGCTCCATGCCCCGGTCCTCAGAGCCCGAAGGGGGCGACGAAAATTAAATGAAAACAATTAAAAGAAAGAAAGAAAAAAGGGGGGGGGGCACGGAGGTGCCACTGTCGGCGGGAAAGCCACGACTACAGAAAAAAGGAAAATTTTCTGCGATGGCAGGAGGGACGTCCTGCCTGCTCCGCGGAAAACGAAAAACTGGGGAGAGGCAGTGGGAAGGGGGGGAAGCCACCGCGCAGGCGCGGGGGATGCTCCCAAAGGCTTTCTGATTGGATGCTGGGGAGCATTTTCCCTGTGCGGGCTCCGTCGGCGACGTCTCCCACGTGTGAAGACTCATTCCTGCTTGTTCCTGGAGATTATGCAAACAGGATTTATTGATGGTCATGGGTGAATGGAACGCAAACGGCAACAAAGAAGAAGGAAAAATGGTTGGAAAATATGGACTTGACAACAGAAATGAAGCAGGAGAAAGACTGATAGAATTCTGCAAGATCAACGATCTATTCATCTCAAACATCTTCTTCCAGCAACACAAGCGGCGACTGTACATATGGACTTCACCCGAAGGATTGTACAAAAATCAAATTGACTACATCTGTTGAAGCCAGCAATGGAAAAGCTCAACAAAGACAAAACCTGGAGCTGACTGTGGTAAAGATCACCAACTACTAGTATGCAAACTAAAGCGAAAAGAGCAAGTCACTCATAAATTTAGCAAAATATGACCTTGAGAATATACCAATGGAATTTAAAGACTGCCTGCAAAATTGATTTGCTGCTTTAGATACAAATGACAGAGTTCCAGAAGAGTTATGGGATGACATCAAGAAGGTTGTGTTGGAAGAAAGCGAGAAGTTTCTACAAAAGGTGAAAAAGCAAAAACAGCCAAAATGGATGATCGAACAAACTCTGAAAATTGGCCAGAAATGCAAAGAAACTAAAGCCAGAGGAGAAAGAGAGGCAATCACAGAACTCAACAGAAATTTCCAACGTGCAACAAGACAAGACCAGGAGAAGTACTACAATGACGCATGCAAGGAAAAAGAAGCAGAAACTATTAGAGGAAGAACAAGATTGGCTTTCCTAAAGCTACGAGAGTTAAAGAAAAAATTCCAGCCTCGAACTGGAATGTTACAAGATGTTCAAGGATCTATGTTGAATGATGCTGAGAAGATAAAGATAAGGTGGAAAGAATATATAGAGTTTTTATATGATAAAGATGAAGTGGACCAACAGCTGTTTCAACCTGTATCTCATGATCCAGAACTATTGGTGATGAAAGAAGAAGTCAAAGCAGCATTGAAAGCCTTATCAAGAACAAAGTACCAGGTGTTGCTGTAATACTTCTATGGGAATGCCATCAATCTGAGGCAACTGTTACCATACTTACAAGGTTCTGCCAGGAAATGTTTGAAGACATCATCATGGCCAACTGACAGGAAAAGTCTGTGTTTATACCAATATTAAAGAAAGGTGATCCAACTGACTGTGGAAATTATCACACAATCGCTCTGATACCACATGCCAGCAAGATTCTAATGAAGATTATTCTTCATTAGTGTGGAGGAGTGGCCTAGTGGTTGGGGCAAGGTACTTCAGGCTGGAAGGTCGGGGGTTCAAATCCCACTAGAGGACAGCAACCTTGGGCCGGAAGGACTGGGGTTTCTAGTCCCACAGGTGCTCCTTGTGGTCTTGGGCAAGCCACTTAACCCTCCATAGCCCATGTTCCCTATAAAATAGTTATCTCCAAGTTATAATGCCCTGTTCAATGTAATTTCAGTTTGTTCAATGTAAACCACACTGATGCAGAATAGCGCGGTATATAAGAGAATGTAAATAAATAAATAAATATTCAACAGACTACAACCTACCTGGAATGAGAACTACCTGAAGTGCAAGCAGGGTTCAGGAAAGAGCGAGGAATGATACACATCATCGCAGATGTGAGATGGATCCTTGAAAAGACTAAAGAATACCAAAATGATATCTATTTGTGCTTTATTGACTACAGCAAGGCTTTTGACTGTGCAAACCATGAGAAACTCTGGGCCACATTAAGAAGCACGGGTATAAGGAACACCTGATCGTTCTCTTGCACAACCTTTAAATTGATCAAGAAGCAAGTTTGAATGGAACAAGAAGAAACAGAACGGTTTAAAATCAGCAAAGGTGTACGACAAGGCTGCATACTTTCCCCCTATCTCTTTAATTTATATGCAGAACTAATCATCAGAGAAGCAGGATTATATGAAGACAACAAAGATGTGAAGGTTGTTCAAAGACTCGTTAACAACCTTCACTATGCTGATATCATATTACTGGATCAAAGTGAAGACGATCTGAAACATTTGCCTCTCAAGATCAAAGGACATAGTCTTAAAATGGGCCTGCACCTTAATGTAAAGAAAACAAAGACCATGATGACTGGCAAAATCAATAAGTTAATCGTTGATGGAGAAGATATTGAAATAGTGAACAAGTTTTACCTACTTGGATCAACTATCAATAAAGAAGAAACAAGCAGTCAGGAAATCCAACGATGCACTGCTCTTGGCAGAATGGCTATGAAAGACCTAGACAAGATTCTCAAGAGCAGAGATGTCTCTCTCCATACAAAGATTTGACTTGTTCAAGCCACGGCATTTTCATTAACATCATATGGATGTGAAAGTTGGACAGTGAAAAAGATAAAGATAGACAGGAAGAAAATTGATGCCTTTGAATTATAGTGCTGGCGATGAATACTGTGTATATATAATGGACTGCCCAAAGAACAAGCCAGTCAGTACTAGAGGAGCTCAAACCTAAGCTTTCTTTAGAAGCTCAGATGACAAGACTTTGACTTTCATGCTTTGGACACATCATGCAAAGAGAGAGATCATTAGGGAAAGACATCGTGCTTGGCAAGATAGAAGGTTAACGCAAAAGAGGAAGGCCAGCAACGAGATGGATCAATTCAATAACAGCAAGTACGGGTGCCAGTCTGTCAACAATGAGCAGTCTGACTTGAAGACTGAACACAATAAAGGACAACTATCCAGAGGGTTACTATGAGTCAACACAGACTCGACGACACTTAACAACAATAACAGCACCATATTTCCTCCAAGTTGAAGAGTCCTAACCTTTTAAGCCTTTCCTCATAGGTGTATCCTTCCATCCCCTTTACCATTTTGGTGGCTCTTCTCTGAACCTTTTTTTAATAACGCTATATCCTTTTTAAGATATGGCGACCAGAATTGCACACAATATTCGAGGTGCAGTCGAAGCATGGAACGATAAAAGGGCATTAGAAAATCCTTGGTTTTATTCTCTTTTCCTTGCCCTATGATTCCTAGCATTCTATTTGCTTTCTTGGCCACTGCTGCACACTGGGCGGAGGGTTTCAACGTATTATCCACGATGATGCCTAAATCTTTTTCCTGGGTGATGGTTTCTAAGGTGGTACCTTGCATCGTGTAAACAAAGTTTGGGGGGGTTATTCCTAGGTGAATAAATTTGCACTTGTCCACATTAAATTTCATCTACCATTTGGACACCCCAGTCTTCCAATTTTTCAAGGTCCTCTTGCAATTTTTCACAATCCTCTTGAGTTTTAACAACTTTGAATAATTTTGTGTCATCTGCAAATTTGATCACCTCACTTGTTATTCCTATTTCTAGGTCATTTATGAATATGACTGCTGCAGCCCAAATGCAAGGTCATGCATT
Organism: Ichthyophis bannanicus; assembly: GCA_033557465.1. Classification (NCBI taxonomy): domain Eukaryota; kingdom Metazoa; phylum Chordata; class Amphibia; order Gymnophiona; family Ichthyophiidae; genus Ichthyophis; species Ichthyophis bannanicus. The sequence goes on from CM066035.1 coordinate 431,719,381, forward strand.
TGGGCTGCAGCAATCCAAGGGAGTAATATAGTATAGGGGGTGAAGTACTTTTGTCCACTAAGGAAGAGCGGGACCTAGGTGTGATTGTGTCTCATGATCTTAAAGTAGCTAAACAGGTAGAAAAGGCGACAGCAAAAGCTAGAAGGATGCTTCGGTGCATTTGGAGAGGAATGGCCAGCAGAAGAAAGGAGGTGATAGTGCCTCTGTATAAGTCTTTGACGCGATCTCATTTGGAGTATTGTGTGCAGTTCTGGAGACCGCACCTTCAAAAGGATATAAATAGGTTGGAGTCTTTATAGACGGTGGCTACTAAAATGGTTAGTGGTCTTCATTATAAAGCATATGAGGACAGACTTAAGGATCTTAATATGTACACCTTAAAGGAAAGGTGGGATAGAGGTGATATGACTGAGATGTTTAAATACCTCTGTGGCATAAATGCACAGGGGGAGAGCCTCTTTCGATTGAAAACAAGCACAGGGGGAGAGCCTCTTTCAATTGAAAGGGGACATGGGATGAAGGTGAAAGGGGATAGATTCAGGAGCGATATGCGGAAATATTTCTTTACGGAAAGAGTGGTGGATCCGTGGAATAGTATTCCAGTGGAGGTGGTAGAGATGTGGACAGTATCTGAATTCAAAGAAGCATGGGACAAACACAGAGGATCTCTAAAGGAAAAAAGCGGACTGTTTAGTGGTTGATATGGAAGGACAGACTAGATAGGCCATGTGGTCTTTTTCTGTCGTCATGTTTCTGTTAAAAAGCAGCGGGCCCAGCACAGATACGACCTGGGGTACTCCACTATTTACTTTTGTCCATTGAGAAAATTGGCTATTTAAACCTACTCTCTGCCATCTATCTTTTATTTTTTTTTGGAACATATTTTTATTGGCATTGTGACATACAGGAAAGAACACCATCTGAAGCACTAGAACTACAAAGTTCCACAAACAACAACATAATTTCACACAAGTTAGTCACTTCCCCCATCCCTCTGTAGGTCCACCCGAGATAGTACAACACAACTAGAGGACAACACTCCCCTCAAAACCACCCACATGTCACATTCCACTTACAAACTTCAATTAAACAAAAACAATCTCAAACTCTGAAACCAACTAAGTATGTGTGTGTGTGTGATTGGCAGTCCCCCCCGCCCCTCCAGGCCGGCCTGCAATTCCCGGACCCCCCCCCTTCTCCAGATAAATATCCCAAATCTTATGGAACCTCCACTCCTGCCCCCGCAGGCGGTAGGTCAGCCAATCAAAAAGCACCGCCGCTTCCACTTTACCCTCCCAGTCTCCCTCCGAGGGGCCACTCACACTCTTCCACTTCCCAGCTATGGCCACTCTGGCAGCCAAACGCAGCTTTTCAGCTAGTAACTCCCGCCACCTCCCTCACCGTCCCCCCTCCGGGGATCCCAATAACCAAACCAGGCTCTCACGGGGTGCCCCGGACCTCTCTTCCCCTAATATCTCCCCCACGCGACACTCCACCTTATCCCAAAAGGACTGAATCACCGGGCAACCCCACCACATGTGGAGGAAGCTCCCACTCCCCCACCAGCCTCTCCAGCAGGTGTCAGAAGGGCTCCCCCCGGCCAGGAACAGACGCCGCGGCGTACAGTAAGCCCCATGCAGTAACTGCAATTGAGTCTGTCGCCAGGAAGACACCCAGGTGCCCCTGTACAACCCCGCATAGATCCCGTCCCACCCCTCTTCCCCCAATTCCCTCCCCAGCCACCTATGCCACCGTACCTGATGCAAGGGGGGCCCACTCTCTGTCCCCTCCTCCAGCAAAACCCGATAAATTCGAGCAATAAATCCCCTATCGCCCGTCCCCTGGAACAACACCTGCTCCAGAGGCGTGCCGTCTCTCTGGATGTCAGCCAAAACGTCCCCGCTACGAAGGAGGTGACGCACCTGAAAGTATTGATAGAACGGGATCCTATCCTGCAATGCGACCTCTAAATCCCGCTGGGACCGGATGATCCCCACGCCACAAAGTCCCTTAATTTATCCAGGCGTCCCTCCAATAGCTGGCGCCCCTTCCGTACCCAACCCACCTTCCCCAGAGGGAGGAACTCCCCAAGGGAAGACCAGGGGGAGAAAGGGCTGGGAAACCACCCCCGCCGCCTTCCCAGCGCAGCTACCTCCATCATGGCATCCAGAAATGGATGCTCCAACTTAGCGTGCCTACCACTGCCCTCTACTCCCTCCACCAACCATTTCGCCCAGGAGATCGCCCCCCAACACCGTCCGCTCCAACTCCACCCATGACTCAACCCCCTCCCCCCCGGCATGGTCCCGCCACGCCCGCAGAATGCAGGCCTGATGATACCACCGCAACGAAGGGAACCGCACCCCTCCCCGGGCTTTAAACTGAAAGAGACTGCCCCGCCGAATCCTCGCCGCCTTCCCCCCCCACACAAATTTCGCCAACCGACTCTCCCACCGTTTCAACATGGTCCCCGGGACCCCTAGAGGCAACTGCGAAAATAAAAACAAAAATTTCGGCAGTACAGTCAGTTTAAGCGCTTCCACTCTACCCCACCAACTAAGGTGTAGGGCAGACCACCCATCCAACAGCGAGGATATCCGCCCCATCAGCGGCCGATAATTCAAGTCAAACAACTGCGCTGGGTCCTCCGCTATGCGGACCCCCAAGTATTTGATGCTCCCCGCCGCCCAGCGAAAAGGGAAGTCTGGAAAGGCCTCCCTCCGCAATCCCCCCAAAGCCAAAGCCTCCGTCTTAGACAAATTCACTTTAAAACCCGATACCACCCCAAAATTCTCCAACTCCTGTAAGAGCACTGGCAGCGATGCTTCCGGATGGGTCATAAAGATCAACGTATCGTCCGCATAAAGAAGGATCTTATGGGGCACTTCCCCCGCCAGCACCAGCCGTATCCGGTGCTGGGCCCGGATCTTAAGCGCCAGGGCCTCAATCACGATTGCAAACAGCAAAGGCGAGAGGGGGCATCCCTGCCGCGTACCCCGCTGCAAATAAAACCGTTCCGACACCTGATCATTCACCCAGATGCGCGCCGCCGGCCTCTGGTACAGAGCTCTCACCCCCTGAATAAAACCCTCCCCTAGCCCCATCCGTCCCATAACCTGAAACAAGAACCCCCACTCCACCCTGTCAAACGCCTTCTCCGCGTCTAATGCCACACATAGCGCTGGGGACTGACGATTCCGAACTAAATGGAGCAACCCGACCGCCCTACGCACATTATCCGCTATCCGCCTCCCCTTTATAAATCCCGTTTGATCCGGATGGATTAATCCTGGCAGACTGCTTTCCAATCTGGTCGCTAAGATCTTAGCGTACAATTTAGCATCACTGTTCAGAAGGGCAATGGGGCGATAGTTCTCACAGAGTTCCGGAGGGCGTCCCTCCTTGGGTAGCACCACAATATTGGCCTGCGCCATCGACTCCGGGAGCCCCTCTCCCTTCAACAAACCGGAATACAAGCGCGCCAAAAACGGGGCAAGTTCTTCCCTCATCATATGATAATATTCCGTCTGGAACCCATCCTCCCCAGCCGCCTTCCCCTTAGGACGATATCCCTCAGATATGCCTCTATCTTCTCCACACATACCCCGTCCTGTCGCTTATACAACCCCTCATAAAACCTCCGGAAGGCCGCGCAAATATCTCGGCTTGCAACGGCCCGCTCCCCCCCCCCCCCCCCCACAATCTCTCGCACTATTCTGCCCTCCCGTTTCTTTTGTAGTTGGCGGGCCAACACCTTCCCCGCCCTATTCCCCCCTTCCATAAAAGCCCGCTTAGTAGCCCGCATCATCCGCTCCACCTCCTCCGATTCCAGAGCATTAAGCTTCGCCCGGAGTCCCGCCAAACGCTGCCTCACCGCCTTAGACCCTCCTCCACTGTACTCCGCCTGCAATTGCCCCATTTCCTGCATGAGGCGACCGCGTAGCGCTTCCCGCTCTTTCTTCCGGCGACTCCCCAGTTGTATCATAATCCCCCTCATATAAGCCTTCCCCGCATCCCAGAGCGTGGCGTCCGCTACCTCTCCACAATCATTCCACTTCATATAGTCCTGCCAAGCCTTCCGAAGCGTGGTTTGCCCGTCCTTGGACTGGTACAGGGACACATTACCCCGCCCCCCCCCCGCCCCCCCCTCCCCTCCCCACCCACTCCCCTACCACCATCCCATGATCCGACAACGTAATAGGGAGGATCTGGATGTTCTGCAGCACCCCCAACTGGTCCTGTCGACCTAAAAGGATATCCAACCGGGAGTATGTCTCCTGTGTCGCTGAATAGCAAGTAAATTCCCGGCCCCCGGGGTTCTCCCACCGCCACACATCTACCAGGGCAAAATCCTCCATACACCTCTGTAGCTCCTTACCCTCCTTCCCATGCCTACTTCGGCAAAAGTTGGACCGGTCCCTCTCCCCTACCACACAGTTCAGGTCTCCCCCACTATCCAGTCTCCCTTAGCTTTATCTTGAAAGACCCGGAGGGTGTCTTTGAAAAAGGGCCCCTTACTACCGTTAGGGGCATATATATTTAGAAAGGATACCTCTCGCAAGTCCACCCTCCCCACCACCCAAACCACCCGCCCTTCCTCATCCCCCCCACTTTCATACGGGATAAAGCGAGCATTCTTGTGTACCAAAATCGCCACCCCTCTTTTCTTAGAGTTATAAGAGGATCCATACACCTGTTCAAACCCCTGGGACTTGAGCTTCTCCAACTCCCCCTGCAGCAGATGCGTCTCTTGAATTAATGCAACATTCACCCGCTGTCTGTTAAGCTGTGCAAGCACTCGCTTCCGTTTAATCGGACTATGAAAGCCTCGAACAATGTAGGAGGCTACCTTCAAGCCCCCCACCCCCAACCTACCCATCAGCCATTCTCCATACCCTCCCGGCCCAGGGACCAGGGAACAGGGACCCCCCACACATCACACAAACTAACAAAAAGAACCAAACAACCACAACAAAACCCACCGCTCATACACCCCCACTCACGCCACAATTTTTTGTCTTTACAGACCTCCACCAGACCACGCTTCAGTTCCCCCCCCTCCCGCTGCCCCACCCCCTTCCCCCCTCAGCCCATTTCCAGAAATCTGCCCCCCCCCACTATCCCACTCCTCTTACCCAAATCACCGGGGCCCAGGGGGGACTACCCCATTCTCAGCCCCTCCACCCCAGCCCATTCGTGCCCCCCTCCTCCACCCCCCAATCGTACCAAGCACTCCCCTACAGCAACAAATACAGGGAACCCAGCATCATAAACAGCACTTTGCAGTCCATTGACCCGATCACGGCGATCCGCCGCTGCCTGTTTCTGCTGGCGCCACCGCCGGACTTCTTCTCGGCGATTTCTCCCACTCTCCGGCCCAGTTCCCCTGCTGTGTACTCAGAAACTTTTCCAGGGTATCCTTCGTGGCAAAAAAAATGGCGCACTCCGTTCACCATCATAGTAATCTTTGCCGGATACCATATCGCCACCTGCACGCCTCTCCGGGCCCAGCTCTCTTTCCATTTAATCAAATCCTTCCTGCGTTTGACAGTCTCCGAGGCCAGGTCTGGAAAAACATAGACCTTCCACTCCTTAAAAGTCACAAAACGAGATTTCCGAGCGGCCCGAATCACATGCTCTCTGTCCTGGAATCGGAGAAGCTTTACAATGAGAGCACGTGGCGGGGCCGACTCACCCGGCTTAGGCCGCAACTCTCTGTGAGCTCTCTCCAGTTCGTACGCTGGGGTGGACGGGGCACCTGGAAAACAAGTCGCCAGCAGCTCCCCAGTAAATCCAAGAGGGTCTCCAGCTTCCGCCCCCTCCGGCACCCCAAAAATTCGCAAATTCGATCTCCTGTCTCGGTTTTCCATCTCCTCCGCTTTAGCATGCAGCCAGCTAAGCTGCTGTTGCAACGATCCCATCGTGCGCTGCATCTCCGCCTGGGAGTCCTCCGTCAAGCTCACCCGGGCTTCCACCTCCTCCAACCGCTGCCCAAGCGCCGCAAACTTTTCCTCCAGCTTTTGGGACACTCTCTCCACAATTTCATCTTTAGAGTCCCGAATCTCACGCAGCACAGCCTCCAGCTCCGTAGGGGGAGCGTCCTCGGTCTCCCCTACCTCCAGACCCTCGGATCCGCTGGGGGACGTCGGCGCCTGCTGCGCCCGTGGGCCGGACCCCACCGCCTTCCCGGCTCCCGCCTTCGCCGCATACATATCTTTAATTGGATTCGGGGGCTTTGCCTTAAGCACCTTCGGCATGTTCTCGGTGCCGGTTGGGGGGCTGTATCTACCCGAAGATAACCGGGGCAGCAGAGAGCTCACTCAACCACGTCTGCTCTCCTCCGTGGCTAGACCGGAAGTCCCTGCCATCTATCTTTTAACCAGTTTCTGATACACAATAGTACACTACCTCCAATCCCATGACTTTTTAATTTCACCAAGAGTCTCTCATAAGGGATCTTGTCAAAGGCTTTCTGAAAATCCAAGTACACTATATCAACCGGCTCACCTTTGTCTATCTGTTTATTCACACCTTCAAAAAAATATAACAGATTACTAAGACAAGACTTTCCTTGGCTAAATCCATTTTGGCTTTCTCCCATTAAACCATGACTATACATGATCAGTAATTTTATTCTTTATAATGTTTTCTCTATTTTGCCCGATACTGATGTCAGATTCACAGGTTTGTAGTTTCTCGGATCACCCCTGGAACCCTTTTTTAAATATTGGTGTTACACTGGCCATTCTCCACTCTTCAGATACTACAGTTGATTTTAATGATAGTTCACAGATTGCTAATAATAGGTCTGCAATTTCATATTTCAGTAATTTCAATACCCTTGGATGTATACCATCCGGTCCTGGTGATTTGCTACTCTTCAGTTTATCAAATAGTTGTAAATACATCTTCCCAGTTTAACGATATTTCTTTCAATTCTTCCAATGCATCACCTTTATATTCCATTTCAGGCACGGGTAAATTCTCTACATCTTCTTCAGTAAAGACCGAAGCAAAGAATTCATTCAGTCTCTCCACTATGGCCTTGTCTTCACTTAGCGCCCCTTTTACTCCTTTGTCATCCAATGGTCCAACTGAGTGTCTCACAGGTTTTTTGAAACGAATGTACTTGTAAAAAATTTATTATGCAAATTGACATTCCTCATTTTAAATACAACTACATCAACATTAGAGGAACCATTTGGCTATATATATATATATATATATATATATATATATATACACACCTTTTTACCCATCCACAGAACTAAATGGACAAATACAATGTCAGACACCCAGTGTATACATCATATAATAAACAAGGATCAATCTTGTCACATTATTGTTACCTTCACTAGAAATTCCCATACATGCATTTATTTTATTTTATTTATTTAGACAGTTTTGTATACCGCTTTATCCTTCAATCAAAGCGGTCACAACACAATTGGGGGATACATTTAACACATGGGGATATGAGACACATACACTAATACTTACAGGGAACATGGGCAATGGAGGGTTAAGTGGCTTGCCCAAGACCACAAGGAGCAACTGTGGGACTAGAAACCCCAGTCTTTCCGGCCCAAGGTTGCTGTCCTCTAGTGGGATTTGAACCCCCAACCTTCTGGCCTGAAGTACCTTGCCCCAACCACTAGGCTACTATGCATGGATCCTGGCATATATAGCTGTTCTGTTATGGGCCAATCTTTAAGTACTGCTAATAAATGTCTTTCAAAAATTCTCAAACGTTTCTGGTATAAGCGGCACTAGTAGTGTATTAACTCAACAGAACACAAATTAACTTGCTTAGTTATAAAGAAGCATTTTAAAAAGGGAACAGCAGCAGCACAAAAAAAACACAGTCATAAAAATACATTCAAATTTCATAAAACTATTAAAATCATACATACCTGATTATTTATTTTCATTGAGTCCTACCAGACCAGTCCAGAGGTATGGATTGCATCCCTCCCACCAGCAGCTGGAAACAGAGCAAACTGATTGTTCTCCCATAAAATTCAGGGCATCAGGAAGTTCTATCAAATTCTTGTGACACAGTGCCTTTTTTTTTTTTTAAATCATGGCAAATTTTGTAGCAGTCTTCTTCATCCCCAGGCCACCATCTTCTCTGCACCTATCATGAAATGGTTCACCTATGATCTCTTCTTGAGTCTCCAAAGATCATGGGAACTTCAGCAGGCACGATCTCTAGACTGGTCTGGCAAGATTCAATAGAATGAAATTACCAGTATGTTTAATTTAACCTCTCTCTTCGTCTATCTGCTCAAGCCAAATATATGGGATGTACTAATGCTGATTCTTAATCAGATAGGTGTTGTTTGCAGTGGCCTTGAGGACCTGTGCCCAAAATATGACTTTTATCCTAGTCTGAATGCCCAACCAATATTTTTAAATAGAATGCAAGCTTGCCCAAGTGGCTGGATTCATAGGTATAGTTTAGGGGGGCAAGTTAGCCCCCCTAAATATTGCAGGCACTAATAGTGATTGGGAACCACCACCCAGGAAAAAGATTTAGGCGTCATTGTGGATAACATGTTAAAACCCTCCGCCCAGTGTGCAGTGGCAGCCAAGAGAGCAAATAAATGCTAGGTACCATAAGGAAAGGAATGGAAAATAAAACAAAGGATATTATAATGCCTCTGTATCGTTCCATGATGCGACCGCACCTTGAATATTGTGTGCAATTCTGGTCGCCGTATCTTAAAAAGGATATAGCGTTATTAGAAAAGGTTCAGAGAAGAGCCACCAAAATGGTAAAGGGGATGAAAGGATACCTCTATGAAGTTAGGCTGAAAAGGTTAGGGCTCTTTAACCTGGAATAGAGAAAGCTGAGGGGAGATATGATAGAAGTCAATAAATTAATGAATGGAGTGGAACGGGTAAACGTAGATCGATTGTTTATGATATCAGAATATAGAAAGACTAGGGGACATGCAATGAAGCTACAGGGTAAACTATTTAAGACAAACAATTTTCACTCAACATATAATCAAACTCTGGAATTTGTTACCAGAGGATGTAGTAAAGGCTGTTAGTGTAGATGGGTTTAAAAAAGGTTTGGACAAGTTCCTGGAGGAAAGGTCCATAAACCAGTATTTAAAAGGGACCAAGGATATCAATGCTTGACCCAATACAAGCATTGTGGAACCTGTGTCTTCTGGAGAAACTGCTAGGTACGTATGACCTAGATTGGCCACTGTTGCAAACAGGATACTGGGCTTGATGGACCTTGGTCTGACACAGTATGGCATATCTTATGTTCTTATAATACCCCTGCTCCCACTCTCAGTATGACTTCTTTTCCCTTTACTCCGCAAAGTAAGAAGGCAAATCATACCAATGGCTGACTTACAAATATCCTCTTGTGGAATGAACTTACACTCTGCCCAGGAGGCAGTCTGAGCCCTTGCAGAATGGGCCCTCAATTGAGGAAACTTTGACTCTTTATTTCATTCTATTTATAACAATTTATATGTTGTTTTATTCAACAATAGTGTTCTATAAGGCCTATAATTAAAACATGTATAATCAAATAATACAACCACAGATAAACAAAGACCACCTAATAAAAACAAATCAAACCATAGAAATCAAATCATTCTAAACTATACCCTCTAAAACTATGTAAAATTACCGGGGCTACCACAACTTCCCAATAACACCCTCACTCTTATAATCCTTAACTCCCCAAAAGCCAACTGAAATAAATATCTCTTTAAGTGTTACTTAAATTCTGAATAATCTATCCTGATCCTTAAGTGGGCAGAAAGCTTATTCCAAAATATCGGACCTGCCATCCAAAAGCAATAGCTTGAACGTTAGCTAGCCTCACCTCCTTCACTGAGGGAATCTCCAGCTGTCTTGTGTCAGAAAAACGCATCACCACGAAAGCATCATACAGCATATGAAAAAGTGAGTTACCAACTTAAACATAATCTTTTGACCCAAAGAAACCCATGCAATAGCTGTAAATAAGGAGTGATGTGCTCTCTCAAATGGCGCCCCATCATCAAACATATGGCAGCATTTGAATAAGCTGAAGAGATCTTATCACGTACTGAGAAAGACCAAGATAAAGAATGTTACAGTAATTGAAGTTGCTTAAAACTAAAAACTGCACAATTACACAGTTTTTATGCAGTTTTTAGTTTTAAGCAACGGATTACTGTAACATTCTTTATCTTGGTCCATGGTATTTTCAATAACGTCATATGGATGCGAAAGTTGGACAGAGAAAAAGATAGACAGGAAGAAAATCGATGCCTTTGAATTATGGTGCTGGCAATGAATGCTGAATATACCATGGACTGCCCAAAGAACAAACCAGTCAGTACTAGAGGAGATCAAACCAAAGACTTCGACTTTCATACTTAGGACATATCATGCGAAGAAAGAGATCATTGGAGAAAGACATAATGCTTGGTAAGGTAGAAGGTCACCGTAAAAGAGGAAGGCCGGCAATGAGATGGATCAATACAATAACAGCAGCTACGGATACCACTCTATCAACAATGAGCCACTTGGCTGAAGACCGAAGTTTAGGTCAACTATCCAGAGGATCAGCAGGCGTCAACACTGACTCGACGGCATTTAACAACAACACAGAAGTCTCTGTTCTCCAGAATTCCAAGCAATCCGTGCAACAATGCAACTTATTAGAAGTTATGTGTATTATACTTTCTATTTGTTCAACATCACTCAACTGTGCCTCAACCAAAACTCCCAATCTAAGCACAGAGATGAATGGCATTGCCAAAACCTCTAGTTTCAGTTGTTCCCCGGGGAATTGCTCCCCAAAATAAATTCAACCACAGCATCTTTTTTTCAGTTTAAACATCAGCCCACTTTCCTATAGCTATGCATCTGTCAACTGGAAACAACCGCCTACTGCTTCATTCACATTATCCACATTATTCACCTCCATAAAACCAAACTTTGTAGCCTTGTGCTCTTAACAAAATTGCCAAAGGCTGCAGAAAAATATTGAAGGTGGTAATGTTCTTTCCTTGAGTCCTGCTAGACCAGTCCAAACAAGTGGGCTGTGTTTCCCTAACAGATTGCTGGAGACAAAGAACCAATGAAAAGCCCAGGTTTCAATGACATCACTCCCATGCCTTTATTCACCTCAGCCACCACAGGTCTCTTCAGTATCCATCCCAAAGCATATGAGTAAACATGGCAAGCCTCACACAACCACACTTAACGGGTCAAGGGCAATGCAGCATAAAATTCACTAGCTGTGGCTGTCAAACTGCTGTGCATCTCTTAGGGGGAGAGTTCCCTCCCCAAGTCAGCACAGTTACTTACCTGTAACAGGTGATCTCCGGAACAGCAGGAATTAGTCTTCACATATGGGGTTCGTCGGCGCCGATGGAGCCCGCACGGGAATGCTCCCCAGCATCCAATCAGAAGGCTTTTGGGAGCATCCCTCGCGCCTGCGCGGTAGCTTCCCGCCCTTCCCACTGCCTCTCCCCAGTTGCGTTTCATAGCTGAGACAGAAGGAGAGGAGAGGAAGGAAGAGAGAGAGAGAGAGAGAAAATTACAACTCCTAGGGGAGGTGGGTGGGTTGTGAAGACTAATTCCTGCTGTTCCGGAGATAACCTGTTACAGGTAAGTAACTGTGCTATCTCCAGGAACAAGCAGGAATGAGTCTTCACATATGGGGACTCCCTAGCTGAGGGTGCCAGAAAAGATCCCAGAATGCGCGCCCCTGGACAGGACGGCATCGCCCAACCTGGATCCCCGGCATCCCCTGAGGGATGGAGGGTAGGAGTTGAGAAGAGTTGCCAAGGCACAGCAACCGAAGACTACAGGTGGAGTCTTCAAAACCACGTCAAACATCATTAAACCGTTAATGATCTAGCACAATCTAGAAGAGCTTACCTACTGGATTGTAGAAGGCAGAGCTGCGACGGGTACTGTAGATGCAGTAGCGAAGTCTTCAAGGGAACTTCACCGCAGAGAGGACGAAGTTCCCAGTCCGGGCGGGCTGGAGACGCAGGTGTCAACCGGCACCGGAAGGACGGCAGGTCTTCACGAGGAGCTCTAAGAGAAGCTGAAAACTCCAGTAGGAGCAGAGTCCCCAATCCGGAGGACTAAGCAGAAGACTGACCGATCTGGGAGAACCCAGCCCGGAGAAGAACAGGAGTGTACCCCGGGATACCGAGGGGTACACTGTCTACCCTAGCCGGCAAGGGATAGGAAGACATTGGGTTCGAAAACCTCCAGACAAGGAGGCGTAAACCAAGGGGCTGTTGACTTCACAGCAAGTTTAAGCATAACCGGTCCGAGCACCCGAGCCGCAGAACGCAGGCAAGCGGACCGGCCGGACCCCGTAAGAAATAACAAAACGTCAGTACCGACAATTGGGAGATAGTCGGTAAGACACAGGGCGCTATAACATTTCCCAAAAGCGCCCACCTGTACCGATATATATCCAATAACAGGTATAGATGTATATCGGGCTATAGGTGGGCCTGGGAACGCCCACCCAGGTTACTAAACCGGTATGCAGGGGACATGCACACGTGAGAACGATACTGCCAACTCAGACCGGCCCTTGCTCCACAGGAGGGCGCCCACCTGGAAGGTGGCGGGGGGAAGGGCCATCCAAGTGATGGGCCGATGTGCGTGGTGCAGGGCAGATCGGCGAGAGTAGCAGTATGGTTGCGTGACCGCCAGATCAGTTGGGGAGGAGCACATCAGGAGTACGTAGGCCCCTGAGGCGTCCACCTGACAGCCACGCAGAAAAACGTGTCCTCCGTACCACAGGGAAGGCAGGAGGATAGAAAACCCTATAGCCACGGTGTGACCGTGGGGGTCATCTCCGGCATATATAAAAAAAACCCTTGGGGGTAGGGCCAATGCCCTCCGCCGCTCCAAGGAGTGCAGGGAGCGGAGCCGGGGATCGACATGGGTCAGTGGGACTCCTGTCCACCGTAACCTGACAGACCCAGGGGTTTCTCTGCGAGAGCGGAGACACAGACCAGAGGGTGGGGGTGGTCCGGCCCTGTCGAGGATTAGTTCGGGCCATGCTCGGAGAGTAGCGGCCAAGGCCTACACTGGGAGAAGGAGATTCGGTGCGCGATCCCCTCAATCCGGGGGAACCAGGCAGAGGGGAATTAAAGGGACGTACCCGAGGGTAAGTCTGAAGAAGACTAGCATGGCCCTGAGGAGCCAGGCTAACCTAGTGTGGGAAGGGTCCCCCCCCCCCCCGGAGGAGGGGGCTTCATACCTCCAATCAAGCAGCCGAACCACTTGTCATACTGAAAAGAACCCCAGTGTAGAACTGGACAGTAACTTCTGGTAAGAGGAGTTAAGCGAAAACTGCCGCATACCGGAGCCTGAGGCTGCTTGGCATGGGCAGCCTGGCGCGAGCCCTGGCACCGCCGACCGGTGTGAGATGTCCCTGGCATGGGCGCACCCGGCAGGTGGGCAGAGGGATGAAACTTCCTCTTTTTTGGAAAGGAGGGTCGGGAAGGACATTTCCTACCCCAGGGAGAGGGGGAGGGCCGCGGGAGGCCAGCGCCAAACAGGTCGGCGGAGCACTGAGCAACCTGACGCAAAGCCTCGCCATTGAAGAGGTTCTCCCCGGTGCACGGGGAATTACCCAGATTATGTTGTGCCCAGCTGCACAAGTCGGAAGCCTGCAACCAGGCTGTACGACGCGCCCCTATGGCGACAGCAGAGGACCTGCTAACTGACTCAAAAGAGTCCACGGCAGCACGAGAAAGAAACCAAGAGATATTTCTGCAATGGTAAAGAAGCAAGGAATAGTCAAGGGGCCCGAGGGGCCGACACAAAGGGAGACAAAAGAGATAACCTCTCGGTGACCTCCCGAAGCGCCAGGCTCATATAGAAAATATATGAGAGAATCCTGGAAGCCAACATGGACGTTTGGGAAGGTTCGTTGCCCAAAGTTGTCCAGAGCTTTAGACGCACGATTCGGGGAGCGGGAAGAGTGCTTCTTCTTGCTTCCGAGCTTCCTCAGGGCCGATTCCACCACAATGGAATGATGGGGAAGCTGGTGCGTCTGGAAACCCGGAGAGGGGGGCACCCGATACAGGGCATGCATGGCTGTAGGCGGCGCCGGGGTACCTGTAAGGGCGAGCGCCAAATCCCGAGCAGGAGATCCCGCAGGGAGGGATGTAGAGGAAGCATTATGGCTGCCTGTTCCGCAGGACCCGGACTTAGCGAAGGGCCCGGGATAGGAATGGCGAGCAAGTCCGCCATGTCAAGGAGGAAGTCCTGAAAAGACGGCTCTCCCAGAGGGGCTATTCCGGGGGAGGCCGAGGTGGAGGGGCCCGCTTGAACACCAGGGGACCCACGGTGCTGGTGCACGTGAGGAATCGTTCTAAACAGAGGAGGGTACTGACAGTCCCAATTCGAGGCAGTTGATACTGCATCGTCAGAGCCCGGGATTGATTCCAAGCAGGGCATCGAAGGGAGCGACGTCCCCGACGGGCCCGCGGGACTCGGCCTCGACTCCGGGGGCGGGGCCGCCCCCGGAGCAATTCACAAGAGCGGCTGGAGTGGTGCCGAGGCAGCTGGAGAGCAGGCAAGCGCAGCACTGCGCCGTCGGAAGAGACCGGGGTCAGATCCGAAATGCGTCGGAGCCACGCTTTCCAGACTGGAGATCGATTTGAGGCTGGGCATCGAACCGAGCGACACCTCCGTAGGGGGCCCCGGTGTCGGCGGCTGCGCCGGTGCTGCCACTCCCGAGAATCGAATCGGGGTCGCGACGATCGGTGCCGAGGGCAACGAGGGCTTCCCAGGCCGAAACTCGGCGAAGAGGGAAACACCCGAAGTCGGCTCCGACGTCAAGAGAGAGGCCCTTCTAGACGCCGGGGTTCTTCCCGCGCCTGTTTTATTGAGTGGGAAACCCTTACGGGGCGTACTACGCGACCTCGAGGGTACCCAGGTAACCCGCCGACGAGCCCTGGCGGGGAGCGAGACGCACAGCCCCGGCTCCGCAGCCGCGGCGCTTCTTTGGGTCGACTCGACCGAAGGTCCCGGGTCCCGCGGGCAAACTCTAGGGACGAGTGAAGCACTCGACGCCCGCGTAGATGCTGGGAGGTCGGTGGTGTCCGGGGGAGGCCCCGGCCCTGCGCAAGATGGGGGTGCCAACCCGCCCGACCGGGATAGATCGATCGGCTCCACAGTGGAGCCCGGTGGCGACCCCTGGCGAAGAACGGGGCCCTCGTTCCCGAGACCGCCACCGGAGGGGCGGAGCCGCTCAAGGCCAGCACCGCCCCCGCGGAAGCCGGGGACGAGTCGATCGTCCCTGACGGAACCGAGGGCACCCGGTGCCGATCCCCGGCGGGGAGTGGAGCCACCAACTCCAACGCCGAGGACTCGAAGCAGTCACCACCTCCACGCATGGCAGGGGTGTGGGCACGCCATACCGGGTCAGGTTGGTCCGACGATCCCCGGTGAAGAGTGGAACACTCGACACCGATGCCGATGCCGGGGAATCGGCACCGCTGAAAGCGGGTACCGCCCCCGCGCAGGGCCGGGATGCCATAGAGCCAGACTGGGTCGAGTCGATCGGCCCCGAAGGCACCAAGGACACCAGCTGACAGTCCCTGGCGAAGAGTGGAACACTCGACACCGGCGCCGATGCCGAGGGATCTGCACCGCTCGAAGCGGGTGCCACCCTCGGGCATGGCTCGGGAATGTTCTGTGAGGAGGGAACCTCAGGAACAACCCGAAACCCCGTGGAGGCTCTGGAGCCCGAAGACTCCCTCCGGGGTGTAAGGGACTGGAGGGGAAGGCCGGAGCCGTCGTCATGCAGCGCATGAGACTCACCCCTCAAGGCTCGGTTAGTCTTAACAGACTGTTGTTGGGTTACCTGATCCTGGCGAGGAGAGAAAGCCGACGACCGCACCTCAGAGGGAAAAACGTCATCGAGGGACACTCGAAACAGGGAGGGTCTTCTCCTGACGCTGAAGCCCGGGGAACCGGGGGAGAAGGGGTCAGGGCCCAAACAGGAGAGACACCAGGCGTTGGAGTCGAAGAAGACAACGTCTCCACAGTGGGGGCACTTCTTAGGGGAAGAAGGCTCCATGCTGGAAAGCCCGGTAGGCCTCAGAATAACACGAGGAGGATGCTCCTCGAAGGAAAATAAAGGAAAACAAAAAATAAGGAAAAAAGGGAGGCACCAGCGGTGCCAGAGTCAGCGGGAAAAAACCGCGACCACAGGAAACAAGAAAAAGAAGAAAAGTTTCAGCGGTGACAGGAGGTACGTCCGGTCGGCTCCACGGAAAAATGAAAACTGGGGAGAGGCAGTGGGAAGGGCGGGAAGCTACCGCGCAGGCGCGAGGGATGCTCCCAAAAGCCTTCTGATTGGATGCTGGGGAGCATTCCCGTGCGGGCTCCGTCGGCGCCGACGAACCCCATATGTGAAGACTCATTCCTGCTTGTTCCTGGAGATTTGCTGGATACCTTCATGTGTTGATCCCATTGTACAAAATCTATACTAAATCCCAGCCAGTCAACACTACAATTGAAATATGATAGAAAAGTAAAAGAAAAAGAAAAATACATACTGGCTGCACGTCACTCAGGATAAAATGGTGCCCACCCATAGAATTCGCATTAGGGCTAATGATTATAGTAGCGATAGTGCAGACACTGCAGATGAGGGTAACATCCTTGCCACAGATAAAGGCCATGTTCATTGGCCCACTGTGGCAGAAGATAAAACACAGAAATTAATATAAACGTTAAGAGGATTAACTATGGTTAAGTGGACTTTTGCAGATAAAGAGATAATGTACTGCTACATTTATGCTACAAATCCTATATTTAAATCAAGAGGGTATACAAAGAGAATCCACCAAAAATTGGAAGAAAGAGGAAAACTGCCACAAGAAACACTGCAGAAAGCAATGGATGCAAATTTAAGATCTTTAATTTCAGAGATCAAAGTAAAATAGTATGTGAATGATAACATAGAAACATGATGACAGAAAAAGACCACATGGCCTATCTAGTCTGTCCTTTCATATCAACAACTACAACAGTCCACTTTTTTACCTTTAGAGATCCTCTGTGTTGGTCCCATGCTTTTTTGAATTCAGTTACTGTCCTCATCTCTACCACCTCCACTGGGAGACTATTCCATGGATCCACTACTCTTTCCGTAAAGAAATATTTCCGCATATCACTCCTGAATCTATCTCCCTTCACCCTCATCCCATGTCCCCTCGCAGTAGAACTTGCTTTCAATTGAAAGAGGCTCTCTCCCTGAACATTTATGCCACGGAGGTATTTAAACATCTCAATCATATCAACTCTATCCCGCCTTTTTTCTAAGGTGTACATATTAAGATCCTTAAGTCTGTCCTCATATGCTTTATAATGAAGCCCACTAATCATTTTAGTAGCCACCCTCTGCACCGACTCCATTCTGTTCACATCCTTTTGAAGGTGCGGTCTCCAGAATTGCACACTATACTCCAAATGAGGTCGCACCAAAGACTTATACAGAGGCATTATCACCTCCTATTTTCTGCTAGTCATTCCTCTCCGTATGCACCCAAGCATCCTTCTAGATTTTGCTGGCGCCTTTTCTACCTGTTTAGCTACTTTAAGATCATCAGACACAACCAAGCCTAGGTCCCGCTCTTCTTTAGCGGACAAAAGTACTTCACCTCCTATACTGTATTGCTCCCTTGGATTGCTGCAGCCCAAATGCATGACCTTACATTTTTTAACATTAAATCCCAGCTGCCAAATTCTAGAACATTCTTCAAGCTTAGCTAGATCCCTCCTCATGTTATCTACACCTTCCCGGGTGTCTACTTTATTGCAGATTTTGGTATCATCCGCAAAGAGGCAAACCTTATCCGACAGCCCTTCCGCTATATCACTAACAAAGATGTTAAAAAGAATCGGACCAAGGACAGATCCCTGGGGCACACCACTGGCAACATCCTTCTCCTCAGAGTGAGCCCCATTTGCCTGTACTCTTTGTCACCTCCCACCCAACCAATTTCTAACCCAAGCAGTAACTTTAGGGTCCATCCCTAGGGTGCTCAGTTTGTTTATAAGTCGCCTGTGAGGAACAGGCTTTACTGAAATCTAAATACACCACATCTAGAGCTCTCCCTCGGTCCAACTCCCTGGTCACCCAGTCAAAGAAATCAATCAGATTTGTCTGACAAGACCTGCCTCTGGTGAATCCATGCTGCCTCGGATCCTGTAATCCGCTGGACTCCAGAAACCTCACTATTTTCTCTTTCAGCAGCGTTTCCAATAATTTACTCACCACCGAAGTTAAACTAACCGGCCTGTAGTTTTCAACCACATCCTTACTTCCGCTTTTGTGTAAAGGCACCACATGAGCCTCTCTCCAGTCCTTTGGCACCACTCCCGACTCCGAGGCATTGAAAAGGTCAGTCAGTGGAGTTGCTAGAACGTCCCCCAGTATTCTAGGGTGTATCCCATCCAGTCCCATCGCTTTGTCTACTTTAAGTTGAGCTAGTTTCTCACGAACAGTCTTCTGAAAATTGTTCAAGATGTCCCTCGCTTCTGTTCCTATTTGTGGGTGTTTTCTGAGGTCCTGCTCCTGGTTCTTCATCTGTGAACACAGAACAAAAATATTTGTTAAGCAATTCCGCTTTATCCTTATCAGCTTCTACATATTCCCCCCCTGCACCCTTGAGTCTGACAATACCACTTTTGCCCTTCCTCTTCTCACTAATATATCTGAAAAATGTCTTATCCCCCCATTTTATTGCATTGGCTATTTCCTCCTCCTTTTGAATCTTTGCCTTCTTGACTACTTTGCTAGCTTCTCTAGGTTTTTCCAAATACAGATGCCTGTCTTCCTCTCTCTGTGATCTCTTGTATTTCATGAAGGCCTCCCTCTTTTTCTTCACTTTTTCAGCTACTTCCTTCGAAAATCATAGCAGTCTCCTTTTCCTTTTGCCTTTATTTACCATTTTAACAAAAAGGTTGGTTGCCCTTAAAATATCCCCTTTCAATTTTGCCCACTGTTTTTCTACATCCCCCAGCTGTTCCCATCCCACTAACGACTCCCTGAGGTATTGGCCCATCTTCGCAAAGTTAGTCTTCCTAAAGTCTAAGATCCTCACCTTGGAATGGATTCTAACAGCCCTAGTCCTAATACTGAACCACACCATCTGGTGATCACTGGATGCAAAATGATCTCCCACTACAACATCAGAAACACTTTCACCATTGGTAAGCACCAAGTCCAGTATGGCCCCTTCACGTGTGGGGTCTGTTACCAATTGCCTGAATAGTTCTCCCTGTAGAGAATCCAGAATCTCCTTACTTCTAGATGATACTGCAGCAGGAATGTGCCAATCAACATCTGTCATATTGAAATCTCCTATCAGTAGCGCTTCCCCTTTCCTAGCAATGCTGCGTATGTCTTCAATTAACTCTCTGTCCACCTCTTCCTCTTGTGAGGGAGGTCTGTATATCACACCAATGCAAATAGATTTCTCTTTCCCTCTTTCTAGTTTAACCCACAATGCGCCCACAATGCCTCCTCTCTCCCTTTTAAGCTCTGTAATTCCAAAGCTTTAATAGTAGTTTTTACATATAGTGCCACTCCTCCTCCCCTTCTTCCTACCCTGTCCTTTCTGAATAAAGTATAGCCAGGTATAGTTACATCCCAATCATGGTTTTCTGTGAACCATGTTTCTGTAACTGCCACATCCTGAATCAACTAAGGGCTTCTGTAGAAAAAGAAAGATAGGGAGGAGGAGACCTAGGTAAGAGTACCAGAAAAAAGGAATACATAGAAAAAGAAAGAGCGGTTGAGGCGGTGATGGAGCTTAGAGATCTGGAACTGCAGGAGAGCAAGATGAATAAAAGACAGGTCAACAGATCAACTGAAGAGGAGGAAGAACGGGAGGAGAAAGAACCAGAGGTGGAGGAATTCAAGATCGAGCTCCTAGTCTACATGGAAAAAGATGAATATGCTAGGCTCCAGGCAAGGGAAAGATTACCCAAGTTAAATTTAGCATATAAGATTAAAAGTATGACAATTAAGACAAACAAGGCCATATCCTGTATAAAGGGATCATTTACTGACATCATCAAATTAAATTGAATATTGTGCAACTAAAATTATAACTGCAAGAATACTACCAACTAAAGTGCAGGGCCAGAAGAAAATGAGAACAGTTCCTCCATGGAAAAACTGCATTGAAGGAAAAACACAATCATTGTGTGAGGATGTATCCCTGATAGATGGTTATCTAAAAGGATTAAGATCATCAAAGAGGAGTTCCGGTGACATCAGCGCTAGAATGGCTGCCTGAGTGAGAGCTCCGCAAGGACAGTCGGAAAAACGCCCTGTTTGCCTGGGTCATCCCCCTGAAACCCCCTCAAAGTAGCTAGGGGAGAACATCCAGACTATACGGATGTTGGAAATTAGGCTGATGGCAGGCAAGAAGCCCGGCATAGATCTCAAGGCCTTCTCGTTCAAGGGAACAGCGGAACCTAAACAGCTAACCGCCAAGATGGCGGTGGGTAGCAGTGAGGCTGGCGGAGCAATGGACATTGACACAGGAAAGGGAGCCTCAAGTGAAATACAGGGGCTATGTGAAGATTTAAAAGAATGGTTCGATAACACTAAAGAGGAGTTGGGCATGCTAAAATCTGCCGTGCATGGCTGGCTCAACGAGTTAAAGGAGGATGTGGCATCGCTAGGAGCGCGAATCAAGGAGATGGATAATCACGTGGAGGAGCACAAGGGGCAACATGGCCAAACAGAGCAACGACTGAGTGCCATAAGCATTATGCAGGAAGAACTGCTACAAAAGCTAGAAGACCTAGAGAATAGGTCTAGACGTTTGAATATACGAATTCGGGGCCTGCCAGAGGGAGAGGACACTATTAATTACCTTGATATGGTGAAGGAGTTCTGCAAGGCAGTGTTAAGTGCGGCGGAGGTGCCCCTAGATGTATTATGTTTTATAATAGACCGGGCGCATAGATCACTGGGGCCTCGGAGGGAGAACAGATCCCGGGATGTAATCGCATGCCTATATGAGTTCAGGACAAAGGAATTGGTGATGTCAGCAGCAAGGAAATTAGGGAAGATCCACAGGAAGGACATATAGGTGGACGTGTATTCTGACATTTCCAGTATCACAATGCGGAAACACAGAGAATACCAAGCTGTGACAAAGAAGCTTAGGGACGAGAATGTCCGCTATAAATGGCTGCTCCCAGTGGGGTTACAATTCACGATCGGCGGAAAAACAATTGTAGACAAATCGGTGGAAGCTGCTATTACAAGCTTACAGCAGTCTGGGTGGGTGGATATCCCAACTTGCCCCCCGCGCACTCCTGAGACCTCAGGTTGTGATAGCAGTGGCTCGTATTCGCAATGGCGCCTTCCGTAAAAGGCCAACAACAAAAGTCACCCTGAAGGTCCTCAGTGGAATTACATAGGACAGAAAGTAGCTGCTGAGACTGACAATTATAATTATTTTTGATTATGCCTTGTACATTGATTATGTGTGGGCAAGGGGGGAAAATTGAGCTACGAGTCATTAACCTGTTGCGGCAACGGAGGGGCCAGGGGGGGTGAGGGAGGCCGGAAGGTATGTGTTGGTTGTTCTGAAGGGTGTCAGGAATGTTTGTATGAGTGTGAGCATCCCAGGGCTGTCTGGGGCTGATTAATCACTAAAGGACCTACGGTGATGGGTCCGGTGGAGAGAGGAGGTGGGGGGAGGGTGATGCAGGAGGGGGGATAAGGGGATGGGGGTTTGTATTTATATGTGGGGTAAGATGGGCAGAGAGGGTTTGGGCAGCAACATGGTTGATATTAAATTGGTGACGCTAAATGTCAAGGGCCTTAATTCATCTCTTAAACGTCAAATGCTTTTTATTTATTTTATTTATTTATTTATTTTACAGTTTTTATATACCGCGCTTTTTGGTATCAGCGCGGTTTACAGATAACAAATTTTCGCATTAGAACAATCCTTTGCTTACATTATAACAGGGTCAGTAACTTGGAGATAACATGGGAAACTATATACAAACTATGTATATATATGTAAAGAATGTAAGCGATTAAGCGGAGACAGTGTTCATACAGGAGACCCATCTTTTGCCTAAGGACAAGGGTAGAGTGAGCCACCCCCAATACCCCCAACAAATCTTTCCGTCCAATAAAAATGAGAAGAAAAAGGGGGAGTGGGGATTCTTCTATCAAATAGAGTGTCTGGTCAGGTTACGGAGGTGCACAAAGATAGGGGGGGACGTTATGTGATAGTTAAAGTCAAGAGTGGTCCAGTGACATACACTTTTGCCAGTATATATGCTCCGAACTCCAACAAAGCTGAGTTTTTTCAGAAACTCCATGATTTTTTGGTAAAAGATGTGGAAGGCAAAAAAATATTGGGGGGGGGGGGGGGGATTTTAATGTGGCCCTAAACCCCTGGTGGATACATCTAGAGGTGCGGCCTCTACCCTGAGAATACACAAGCAGCAGTTTTAACAACTAATAGAGGGCTTGGATTTGGTGGATGTCTGGAGAGAGTTGAATAGTGGCCAGAGGGACTTTTCCTTTTACTCCCCAGTCCATGGAGTCTATTCACGGATAGACTTACTTTTGATGGATAAAGGTGAAATTAGACTTACCTGCTAATTGTTGTTCCTTGAGGAACTACAGTCTAGTCCCGGACCTCTGGGTTTTGCTTCTCCTCCGGCAGCTTGGAGAGTGAGAAACGTCATCTCTTTGATGACACCAGTATAAAGGCACAGGAACCACCTCCTGACTCCAGTTACCTATTGACAAAGCAGACTCACCGGAGCAACAATTAAGTAGTAAACACTACTAACAAACTAACATAGCTTAACCAGAAACTTTATAAAAAAGGAGAAAATAATTCAAACTCCTTTATGTTCCCTTAAACTCTATCAATGATCTCTGAAATGCTGAGATCCGTCTTACCGTTATATAGAAGACATTGTTTGCTTTTGAATCCCCATCGATACAATTCCCCCCTTTATGAGCCCTAATCACTACAGCTACTCATTCAGCTTACCTTTAAAAACACCTTTCGCTTCAGGCTATAGCTCAAGGACAGTACTAGGGAGGGATACAGGACTAGACTGCAGTTCCTCAAGGAACAACAATTAGCAGGTAAGTCTAATTTCACCTTCCTTATCGTTCCTCTAGTCTAGTCCTGAACCTCTGGGGATTTAACAGAGCAGTGAAACAAAAATAAACACGATGGACCTGCTAAACCAACCTGAAGCCCCGCTGATCCAAAACAGGTATCCCTTTCCGCCTGCACATCTAGGCGATAATGTTTGACAAAGGAATGTAAAGACGACAAAGTAGCCGCCTTACAAATTTCCGCTACAGGCACCAAACTGCACTCTGCCCACGACGCTGCTTGCACCCTAGTCGAAGGAGCTCTAAGCCCTTCTGGTACCGATTTACCTTTTAAAACATACGCGGACGCTATCGCCTCTTTAAGCCATCTGGCAATGGAAGCTTTTGACTCTGCTTCCCCTTTTCTCGGCCCTCCAAACAAAACAAATAATCTAGCCGATCTGCGGAAAGATGCTGTACATCATAAATACTTCTTTAATGCTCTGTGAACATCCAACCGATGTAACTGCTTCGAAGTAGCAGCAGCACCGCCTTCCTCAAAAACCGGTAGTGAAACCATCTGATTCACATGAAAAGGTGATACCATCTTGGGCAAAAAGGACGGCACAGGCCTTAAGACCACCTTCATATCACTAAAAAACAAAAAAGGCTTCCTACACGATAACACTTGTAACTCCGAGATTCTTCGTGCTGAAGAAACTGCCACCAGAAACACCACCTTGAGAGTGAGTTCCTTTAGCGACGCTCTAGACAAAGGTTCGAAAGGCACTAAACGAAGATCCCACGTTGGAACAATCTGTCTACAAGGCAGACGCAAAAGTGACACTGCCCTCAAAAACCGTTTAATATCTGGATGCCCTGCCATCGCCTCACCTTTTATCTTACCTCTATAATAGGAAAGCATCGCCAACTTCACTCTTAAGGATGCAGCCGATAGCCCTTTCTCAAATCTATCCTGCAAAAAGTCCAGCACCTGAGGCACCGAAGCTTTTAAGGCCTGAATTTTCTTGCCATCACACCAGGCTTCGAAGACACGTCAAATATGAATATACTCCAAGGAGGTTGATCTCCGGCGAGCCTTCAATAAGGTGGAAACCACTGCCACAGAATAATCTCTCACTGTCAACCTTGCCCTTTCAATAGCCAAGCAGTAAGCGAGAACTGAGCCACCTGAGGCATAAGCAGTGGTCCCTGGAATAACAGGTCCATGCGAACTGGAAGCTGCCATGGTTTGCCTACCAAGAGCCTCATCAGATCCACATACCATGGGCGTCTTGACCAATCCGACTCAATTAAAATTACCTGACCTCTGTGAAGTTCTATGCGCTGCAACACCCGACCTATTAACACCCAAGGTGGAAAACACGTACAAGAGTTGCCCTTCTGGCCAGGGCTGTATTAGCGTATCCAGGCCTTCCGACATTCTTTCCCGTCTCCTGCTGAAGAACCAATTGGCCTTTGCGGATTGAAACATCGCCATGAGATCCATTACTGGCGGGCCCCAGCGGCTTACCACCATTTCGTACACTTGCAGATGGAGAACCCACTCCCATGGGTCCACTCTTACCCGACTCAGAAAGTTGGCCTCTACGTTTTCCACTCCTGCAACATGCGCTGCTGACAACGCTAGCAGATGTCTCTCGGCCCACTCGAACAACAGCTTGGCCTCGGTTTCCAGCGCTATGCTGCTGGTGCCCCCTTGCCGGTTGATGTAGGCCACCGCCATCGCATTATCGGAAAATACTCGAATGGCCTTCCCCTGAAGACACTGTTGAAAAACGAAGTGCTAGGACTACCGCCCACAATTCCAACCGGTTGATCGACCATATCTTTTCCTGATCGGTCCAAAGACGCTGCGCAAACCGCCCTTGAACGTGAGCGCCCCAGCCTGACAGGCTGGAATCCGTTCTTAAGGGTATCCAATCCGGTGCTTCTAAGGGCATTCCCTTTTCCAAATTTTCTGGTCGCAACCACCACTGAAGAGCCTGACACATCTCCGGCAGAGAGGGTAACCTCCAAGACAAACTGTCCTCCTGGTGCGACCACCGTCTGAGTAAGGCTCTCTATAAGGGTCTCATGTGGGCTCTCGCCCAAGGTACAAACTCAAGGGTCGCTGCCATGGTACCAAGTAACTGCAGATAGTGCCAAGCTGTGGGATTTCTTTTGACTAAAAACCTGCGGGCTACCCTTCTAAAACCTTGTGCCCGTTGCTATGGCAGAAACACCTTTCCAACACCTGTATTGAAGCGAGCATCCAGGTATTCCAGCCTCTGTGATGGATTCAACCTGCTCTTGGAAACATTGACTACTGTCAGACGGCTGCCTAGGGTGAGAACTTACACAATCTTGACGATGCATATATTCATATGATTCTTGCAAGGTATTGTGGGTATTGTAGTTCATTCACTCCCAAACACAGCTGATGACAATAATTAAGTTGTGAAACCAAGTGGTAAGGTCAATAAAATACTTCTTTTATTGATGGGGTTTAATTCACCCAGCACATGTATGCTTGATAGCAATATAAATGAGGTTACTTGCTTGCAGTGTTTAAATGGATAACAAAAAGTCACAAAGTAAACCAGAAAACAACCTTCAGCTTGTCAGGCAATTAGCTAATGTTTTCTTAGCAAATAATTACCAAATACAAAGGCACAAAGAAAAGAATAAACTTTGCTGGTTAGGTTAACTTCTGCTTATTTTCCACGCAGATCTCAGCAGTGATTCTCCCTTGCTCACACACACAATCAGGTGCAGCTTTAATTACTATCAATTGACCAGCTGTAAGCCTTTAGCTGGCTGGCTGCTACTGTGTGAACCCAAATCCTGCTTTAAGAGCTATTTGCAGTGGAAATAAAGAACAAAGTTAGGTTTCTTTGTGATGGCTGATGTGTTTGCTCACAGAAAGCTAGCAATAGCATTTAGATAGAGAACAGTCCATGTAAACTGTACTTTCATCTGCTGTATCTCCCCCTTCATCAATCAGCATAGGGTCACTATCATACATTGGCACAGACGAGTCTTTCATTAAGGCACTATCATGAGAATGCTTATTCCCTTGCTGCCATTCTCTATTATAGATAGGGTCTGGATCAGTGTTCATACCTGAGCCTCTCCTGCCATCATAATTCCTCTCTGTAAAGCCTGGCCAGTATGTAATCCAATTCTGATGTCCAGCCTTCCAATCTTGATCCCTGGACACTGGATCTCCTCTCACATACCTTCTGGCCTTGGTCTGAAAGTCCCTTCCACGTGCAGTCTTCTCTCTTCCAGGTAGCCACTGGTGATTCCTATCTCTGCCAATCCATTCCTCTGGCTGAATCCAGTCCAATGGACTCTGCTGGCACTTGGAATACCTCCCAGTATGGGTACTGCCTTGGACTCTCCAAGACCTTCCAATGGGCTTTCTTCTCTTCCTTCCAGAGAGTTTCCTTCTTTTTCTATCTGCTTGGCTTGGCTTCTCTTTCTCCAGGTGATACTGGGGCTTGAGCTTGTAGCCGTTGCTGTCTCTGTCTCTGTATCTCTTCCTCCCTCTGTAGCTGTTTCTGAAGCTCTTCTTGAAACTGTTATCTGAAGAATAATCTCTATTCTTATTCTTTCCTAATGTGTGCTCCTCCCTAACACAGCGCAGCTGTCTTGAATCAGGCCCTGCCCTTTGAGATGAGTGCTTAGGGATTACCTCATAGCTCTCTTGATTGCACACACATTTTCTCACTTCAGCCCCTCTCATGGCTGCTGGAAACCTGGTGCATTCTGGGACTGGTAGTCTTTTATGTGAAAACTCTGTTTTCTCACTTCTACCAGAACTGACAGGTTGCTTGTTCAGAGTCACATCATCTTTTCTATAGCTCCTACCTGAGCTATGATAAGCTTCCTTATCACACTACCCATCCGAGACTCTGTAAGACTGCCACTACTCTGGCTGTGGCCGCCTCGCTCTCCGCTTTGGATTTTGTTTGAATCAACCAATCGTCCAGATAGGGGTGCACCAGTACCCCTCCCTTTCTTAATGCTGCCACCACTACCACCATCACCTTGGTGAAGGTTTGTGGTGCCGTCGCTAGCCCAAACGGTAATGCCTGGAACTGAAAATGTCCCATCGGTACTGCAAACCTTAGAAACCTCTGATGCTTGTGACGAATCGGAACGTGCAGATAAGCTTCCGACAAATCTAGGGAAGTAAGAAACTTGCCTTGTCTTACTGCCACAATTACTGATCGTAAGGGCTCCATACGGAAATGGGACACTCGGAGACAGCGATTTACTTTCTTGAGATCCAAAATTGATCAATAGGTACCTTCTTTCTTTGGCACTACGAAGTATATGGAGTACTGACCGCAACCGCATTGGTCTGGGGGTACCAGTATCACTGCTTTGAGGAAGAGCAGTCTTTCCAAGGTCTCTCGCACTGCTTCGCACTTGGCGCGCACTTTGCATGGAGACTGCACGAAAGAATTGGTCACTGAACATTGAAATTCCAACGCATAACCTTCTCTGATGACCTCTAGTACCCACTGATTGGATGTGATTCGGACCCAGGCAGGATAAAACTCTCGCAGGCGACCCCCCCACAGGCACCTGTCCCTCCTGGGTGCCCCTGGATTCATTGTGGCTTTTGGAGATTGGAGGAAGAGGAGGCAGCAAAGCCTCTCCCCGCGCCTCGGAAGCCTCGAAACTCCTAGTTCCTATAGGAGAAACGTCCTCTTTGAACTTGGCCAAACCTTGGGGTATGAATGTGACGAAAATCTCTCTACTGACCCTTGGCCATCGGAGCCAACCGTCCCTGCTTCTGTTTGTCCTCTGGCAACCTACCGCCCTTGGACTCTTCTAAATCCTTCACCAACTTATCCAAATTGTCACCAAAAAGTAGCTTCCCCCTGAAAGGCAGCTTGCTCAACTTTGACTTGGAAGATCTGCTGCCCAATTTCGCAGCCAAAGATACTGTCTTGCCGCTATTGCTGAAGCCATGCTCTTTGCTAAACGTTGAACAAAATCATAATGAATGTCGGCCAAGTAAGCTGCCCCTGACTCAATTCTGGAAGCTTCAGTGGTCTTCTCCTCTACTTGTTCACACTGGAGCCGTTGCGACCAACGAAGACAGGCTCTCGCTACTCAAGCCCCACAAATGGACACTTGGATGGCTAGAGCATTTACATCAAACACCTGTTTTAACAACGCATCCAGCTTTCTGTCCTGCACATCCTTGAATGCAGCTCTTACCCTCCACCGGAATGGTAGTCTTTTTGGTAACTGCCGAGACGGCCGCATCTACCATGGGGGACTTAAACCATTCTCCATCTTGTTCCACTAATGGGTACATCTGAGCCATAACTCTGGACCCCTTCAAACCAGCCTCGGGCATATCCCACTCTTCTTGTATCATTTCTTTAATCACTTTGTGAACCGGAAAGGCTTTTTGAGTTTTCCGAAAAGCCTGCAACAATGGGTCCTCCAATGTGGTATCTTCTGATGGCCCTCCCTCCAGCATATTAAGCGCTTTGAGCGTTTCCGATATGAGTGCCGGTAATTCGTCTCTCCTGAAAACTCGGACCACTCGGGCTTCATCCTCCTGTTCCGTGAGTTCTCCTTCTTCTAACTCGTCATCCAACTCCAAGTCCTGCTCTAGATCCTACCAGCTTCAGCGCCTTCAGCTCATACAAAACACAGCAGCTCGTCTCATCACATTTGCTCACCGATTTGATCATGTCACTCCCATTCTTTGTCGACTTCACTGGCTGCCTCTCCATTTTCGGTTCCAGTATAAATTCCTCATTTTAACACATAGAGCCATCTACACATCCCACTCCTCTTTATCTATCTAACCTCATTTCTCTTCACACACTGTATCGCCAGCTTTGTTCTCAGCATGCTAATCGTTTGTCCTTACCCTCTCCATCTCAGGCACATTTAGAACAAACTCGTCACTCTGCCTTCTTTTTCCTCGGTCCCGCACTCTGTAACGCCTTGCCACCCTCCCTCCATATGGAATCCTAATATCATAAGTTTAAAGAGTTACTGAAAACTCATTTATTCCAACAAGCCTTTGACCTCCCTCCTAACGTGCCTCCCTGAGTATTTGTCAGTTTATGTCTGGTATAGTTAGTGTGTTTTCTTGCACTGTCCTTTCTTTCTTTCCTATTTTACCATGGTGTTCCTTTTCCATAATTTAGTAGCATAGACTTTGTATTTTATTGTAAACCGCTTTAATGTTCCGGCCAAAGCGGTATATAAAATGGAGAAATAAAGATAAAGATAAAGATTCCCTCCAATGCAACAGACTGTCCCGGCCGCTCCTTTTCGCTCCTGGCCTTCTTCGCCGGGATTCCTATCCCACCCGAGCTCAAAGGCGTTCCTGGGCGCTTCTCACCCAGTTCCCCTTCTGTGGAACTGGCTCCGCACCTTCTCTGCGTCCTACCGAACGCAGGCTGGATCAGAGTCACAAACGCCGGCGAGAAGATTGTCACCAATCCACCCGGCAACAGTGCCGGAGAGGAGATAAATTCCAGTGCGGAAGATGTTCTCGCCACCTGTTCCGTGGGTGGCAATGTGAGAGATTATGCCACTGGCAACTCCAAAGTGGCTTCCTTGTGATCCTCAATTCTGCCACTCTGCACTTGTTCCATAGAGTCTGCTTCCTGAATGCAACCTCTACAGACCCCCGTCTCTGAGACCGCTCCCCTTCTAGTACCACAGACTAAACACTGTGGTGATCTAGAAGGCAACCTGCTGAAGCGGCCCCCGAGACTAGACCACCTTTCCTTGTTAACTTTGCTGAGTAGGTTTTCCCAAACAACTACTGAACTAACTGTTTGATCAGTGTCAATGGTCCAAAAAACCTTGTTTTACTTTTTGTTTTGTTTTGTTTTTTTTGTTTTTTTTTAAAACACAGAGGAGTCTCCCTAGAATAGCGCCAGCCTAACCTGAAGAAAAAAATTCTAAAACAAAGCTGCCCCACTGAGTTAGACGGCCCTGAATGAACTGTGCCCCAAAGAGAAGTCTTCCCGCGCGCACCACGCAGTCCAGCCTACCCAGTTACACACACAGCCTCACAACGATCGCCGATCCGGTGCCTCTTATCTTGGCGACAGGGAATTGAAGCAGGCTGCACACTCCCCGCGCTCAGCCGAGACAGCCGCTTCAGCGTTGGCGAAGAGCCCAAAAATATTCCGAGAAGCTGCAGCAGTTCGCCGAGACCTGTGCCGATGGCATTTCAACACACAAGAAGCAGGTACCACTTCTGCCAATGCTGCTGCTTTTAGGCTACCGGCTCCTCGCCCATAAATGTGGGTTCGGGAGCCGGAGACTTTCCCTCCTGAAAAGCAGTCTTCACTTGAAAGTCCAATAAGTAAGAGCAGGCAATGAAGGAAGGGGGGGGGAGGAGAGGATGTGCACGTCAGCAGGAGAGAGTAGTTACTCACCTGTAACAGGTGTTCTCCAGGAGCAGCAGGAATCAGTCCTCACATATGGGTGTCATCGGCGCCGATGACACCCCAGCGGAGCATTTCCCCAGCTTTCTATGAAAGCCTTTGGGAATGCAGGCACGCATGCGCGGTTCCCTTCCCGCCTAAAGGTGCCATCTTACCTCAGTCAAATGACATAGCTAAGAACTATCATTCAAAAGTCCATTCTGCTAAGCGTTCCTACTTTTCTGATACTATATCTAAAGCCCCTAACCAAACTCGGCATCTTTATTCTGTCTTTCAGTCCCTTGTCTCTTTGTCTACTCCACATCCCAACGCCTCTGTCCCTTCTCTTCCCTCTGCGTCACAACTCGCTTCCTTTTTCAGCAACAAAGTTTCAACTTTAAGGACCTCCCTACCCTCTTGCCCTGCTCCTATCGATTCCCCCCCCCCCCCTGTTTCCTCCCCCCCACCCATCTCTCGGCTCTCCCACGTTTGGGCTTCTTTTGAGTTAATCACTGCTCCTGAGTTATTACACCTTCTGTCCTCTTCCAAGAAGACTTTCTGCTCTCTCGATCCTATTCCTTCCTCCTGGCTTCTCACTCCTTCTTTAGGATTTCTTCCTTATATTCTTACTATGTTTAATTCTAGTCTCTCCACTGGGATCTTTCCTAAACCCTGGAAGCACGCTCTAATACGTCCCATTCTCAAAAACTCTTCACTCGATCCCTCGGTCCCTGCCAGCTATCGTCCTGTTTCTAATCTTTCTTTTCTTTCTAAATTGTTGGAGAAGTTTGTTTTCGCACAACTTTCCCACCACTTGGATTCCAAGGATTTCTTGCACCCTCGCCAATCCGGGTTTCGACAGGGTCACAGTGTTGAGACAATTCTCTTAGCTTTCACAAACGCCTTACATGTTGCACATGAATCTGGTGATATCTCGGTGGCGGTTGCTTTGGATCTCTCAGCTGCTTTCGACTTGGTGGACCATTCTCTTCTTCTTCACCGTCTGCGGGATGCGGGTCTCTGTAGTACAGTTCATCACTGGTTCCACTCTTTTCTCTCTTCTCACTCCTGTGCAGTCATTTCCTCTCTCCCTTCCTCCTCTCCTTCAGATTCTCACTCTCTTCCCTGTGGGGTTCCCCAGGACTCGGTTCTTGCCCCTCTTCTCTTCAATCTTTTCTTGGCCCCTCTTGCCTCCCTGATCCAGCAATTCGGTATCTCCACATTTTTCTATGCTGACGATATTCTCCTACTCTATCATACTTCTCCCTCTTGTCCAGACCTCTCACCCCTTAACACCTGCCTTGCAGCTGTGGCAGACTGGCTGACCCTTAACTGTCTCCACTTGAATCTCACTAAGACTGTGGCTATTTGGTTCTCGCATGGTAGTCCCCCTGCATCACTAGCCCCTTCTTGTTCTGGCACTCCTGTACCCTTGGTTTCCACTTTTCGTTACCTGGGGGTGCACTTTGATTCAGACTTATCTTTTCACTCCCATATCTCTCAGGTTACTAAAACCTCTTTCTTCTTTCTCCGTCAGATTCGCTCTGTTCGCCCCTTTCTTTCTCCTTCAGCTCTTGTTACTCTAGTACTCTCTTTAGTCATATCCCGTGTAGATTTTGCCAATTCTCTTTTCACCGGTCTCCCCAAGAATTGTCTATCCCGTCTTCAACGCATTCAGAACACTGCCGCACGCCTTGTCACTCACTCCTCCCTTCGCGATCATATAACGCCCATATTATTTCACCTCCACTGGTTGCCGGTCTCTTTCCGTGCTATGTTCAAATTACTGACCTTGGTTCACAAAGCCTTTCACGATAGCACTCCACAATACCTCACGGACCTCCTCTTTTTCCACTCCCCTAGACACACTCCCCGCTCATTTCAACTTAATCGTCTTACCCTCCCCTCCCCCTCCCGTGCTCACCTTCAGTCCACCCGCTCTACCGCTTTCTTCTTCGCCGGACCCGCCCTTTGGAATGCCCTTCCCTCTTCCCTCCGTTTAGAACCCCAACACTCCACCTTCAAACAAGACTTGAAAACTCATCTGTTCTCTTTAGCTTTTGATGTTCCCTCTCCTTTTGTGTGACTCTTACTTTTCCCTTACCTTTTGTTTGCCCTTAGGTCTTCTTCCTTGTCATGTTCCGTCTGTCTGCTTTCCCCTTCATTCATCTGTCCTATAATATATTGTACATTTCTCCTCCTTTTCCGTTGGCTGTTAGCCTTCTTTTATTGAATTTTTTTTTAATTGTACACCGCCTTGGTTTCTGTAGAAAGGCGGTTTTTATCAAATAATAAACATAAACAGCACACAAAAATGAAAAATAAACTATGTACAACTGCAACTCCAAGGGGAGGAGGGAGGGTTGTGAGGACTGATTCCTGCTGCTCCTGGAGAACACCTGTTACAGGTGAGTAACTACTCTTTCTCCAGGACCAAGCAGGAAGTCAGTCCTCACATATGTGTGACTCCCCAGCTCTGGGCTACCGAGTAACCCAGGCTGAACAAGAGGACTCCCTCTAGTCCCAGCTGCAAAGAAAGGCTTTTCAAGGACACAACCTCCACCGGTAGCCCAACAGAGGGCAGGAGGGCAGGAGTTGCCTAAACCTCAAAGAGATTCCGGAGTACTGCTTGGCCAAAAGCACTGTCCCTACGGGACTCCCTCTCCAGGCAGTAATGGGCCACAAAAGTCTGGCTTGAAGACCAAGTTGCAGCCCTGCAGATGTCTACCAAGGGCACAGAGTGAAGATGAGCCACTGAGGCAGCCATTGCCCTGACTCGGTGGGCCGTAACCCGACCCTGCAAAGGAAGGACAGCCGCCTTATAAGCCCAGGTGATACAGTCAGCTACCCAGATGGACAAGGTACGCTTGGACACAGCCAACCCCAACTTATTGGGGTCAAAGGAGACGAAGAGCTGAGTATCCCTTCTATGCCCCTGCGTACAGTCAAGGTAGAAGGATAAGGCCCTCCTACAGTCCAGGGTATGCAGAACTGCTTCAGCCTGGCTAGCATGAGGCCTAGGGGAAGAATGTTGGAAGAACCACCTCCTGGTTGAGGTGGAAAGAGGAGACAACCTTAGGGAGGAACTTGGGATGAGTCCTAAGGACTACCCTGTTCCTGTAAATCCTGGTGTAAGGCCTATCATAGACTAGGGCCTGAAGCTCACTCACTCGCCTAGCCGAGGTAAGGGCTATCAGAAAGAGTGTCTTCCAGGAGAGGAAGCGTAGTGGGCAAGTAGTCATGGACTCAAAAGGTGGGCGAGTCAGTTGCTGCAAGACCACATTCAGCTCCCACTCAGGGGCAGGAGGACGGATGGGAGGCTTGAGCAAAAGCAAGCCCCTAAGAAAGCGGGACAACAAGGGGTGACCAGATAGAGAATGTCCCTCCACCAAAGAGTGGTGAGCTGCTAGAGCTGAGAGGTGGACCCGAACAGAATTGGATTTAAGGCCTTGATTTGACAAGTGCAGTAAGTACTGAAGGACTACTGGCACAGTACAGGAGAAAGGATCAACTGTACGGAGCTGACACTACACAGAAAATTGCATTGCATTCAAAACTCATCCGTTGCGTTTGGCGTAGAGGTAAAAATCTGAAAGAACGGCTGAGTCCAACTGTTTTACGTTCTGTTATGTCCTCGGCTGATAGAGAGGCCCCTAGGGGGCACTACATATGTGGTCAATGTTCTATCTGTGCCATCACTACTGAGTTACAACATTTTACCTATCATGATAAGAAATGCGTTTTGAAACATCGTACTACTTGCATTTCTACGAATGTAGTTTATGTCATAGTTTGCCCATGTAATCTATATTATATAGGCAAGACAAGTAGACCTTTCAAAATTCGGATGTTTGAGCATAAGAGTCGCCTGAAACATAAGGTATTAACAGCACCGCTGGTACCACACTGTGAAACACATAATCATGTTTTTCAAGATCTCCGCTGTTTCTGCATTGAACAAGTACACCACCCTATGCTTGGCAAGTCACTAGATCAAACACTATTATTTCATGAACAACGGTGGATATTTTCATTACAGACTTTGATACCTAATGGCTTGAATGCTGAAATTGACTGGGGAGTGTGTTAAGAGAAGGCAGACACGGAATGGTTCTATACCGAGGAGGAGCTATAAAGTGAGGAGGTTTGCAGCGATTGCTCATGCGCGGCGTCTTTTTGAGAGACGAAACATCAAAGATTTTCAATCAACTTTCAAGCAGATTTTTCATTTCTGACCGTGCATCAGTTACAGCTAATTTTGGGGTATTCTTAATTTTAACTTAGATGTTGACCATATAGTGATTTTAAGTTCTAATACTTGTTGCGTAAGCAATTGGTGGTGTGTGTTTTAACAGATGCTTATCATTTTTCAGTTAAACACTTTAGCTGTATGACAAATTCATTCCCCTGAAGAACCTCAGATGATTGAGAGAAACGCAGTTCAACGTTGAAGTGAGGCGTTGGGAATTAGAGAGTGTTCCGTATACAAATGCAACATAAAAATCAGATTGAAGAACGATTCATATTCGGACGCTCGCAACAGTACTGAAAGATAAGTACACAATTCTGTTTTTACTTAATTGGACTAGGCAGTCCACAAGAATAAATTCAGCTTTTAACGGAAAAAGGGAGGTGTGCAATATAAAAAATACATAAAAATTGATTGGACATTGGGCCGTTGATGCAAATGGGCATTGGTAAACACTAAGTTTTACAGTGTTTTCCATTGAAAAAGCCCACAGGTCTGAGGCCATATACTGATTCTAAATTGTACTTCCCATGCAAGCAATAAGTTAACATTGGGGCAGCAGATTTTTTCTAACGGGATATACCAGAGTTGCTCTACGAAAATTGAACCCATTTGCCTTGTGGAACAGAAATTTGGCAGCTGTTTGTTCAGAGGACTGGCAAACAGATCTATGGAGGGAAGTCCCCATTTTAGGAAAATCTTTTGAACTACCAAAGGATGGAGCTGCCACTTGTGGGGCTGCAATATTCTGCTTAATCTGTCTGCCAGGTAGTTGTCCTGGCCTGGAAGGTACACAGCCTTGAGGAACATGTGATGCTTGAGGGCAAAAGAACAAAGGTCCTGGGCCTCCCGACAAAGGATCCTGGACCCAGTTCCGCCCTGTTTGTTCACATAAAACATGGCAACTTGGTTGTCTGTCTGGATCAGGACAGACTGGTGAGTCAGGGTAGGAGTGAAAGCTTTGAGTGCTAATCGAATAGCCTTGAGTTCTAGGAGATTGATCTGCTGTGCAGCTTCCCAGGGAGACCAGAGGCCCTGGGTGCACCTGCCCAGACAATGAGCTCCCCAGCCTTGCAGGGAGGCATCTGTTAGCACTACTGTGTACCTTGGAATGTGAAAAGGCAACCCTTTCAGCAGATTGGGTGGGTGTAGCCACCAGTTGAAGGAGTGAAGAAATGGTCTGGACACCCTTATCCTGTCTCTGAGGCTGCCTGTGGCCTGTGACCACTGAGCCCGAAGACACCACTGTGCAGGCCTCATATGGAGCCTGGCATTGGGGGTCACATGCACTGTCGAAGCCATGTGGCCTAGAAGCCTCAGGCAGAGTCTGGCGGAGACCAGGGACCTGCTGAGAAACTGATTTGCCAAGGCCATCAACCTTTGGGCTCTGTCTTCTGGCAACAATGCCTTTGCCAGGAGGGAGTCCAACCTTGCCCCTATGAACTCCAAGTTCTGGGAGGGGAGCAAAGTGGACTTTGCGAAGTTTATGACAAACCCCAGGCTTTGTAGAAGAGCAATAGTCCTGAGGGTGGCCTGATTGGCCTCCTGACACGTCCGACCCCTGATGAGCCAGTCATCTAGATAGGGGAAGACAAAGATTCCCTGATTTCTCAGGTAGGCCGCCACCACTGCCAAGCACTTTGTAAAGACTCTGGGGGCGGAGGTGAGGCCGAAAGGCAGCACTCTGTACTGATAATGGTTTTCTCCCACAATGAACCTGAGGTACTTTCTGTGGTCTGGATGAATGAGGATGTGAGTGTACGCATCCTTTAGATCTAAGGAGCATAGCCAATCTCCCTGCTGGAGGTAGGGCAGAAGAGTCCCAAGAGTAAGCATCTTGAACTTCTCCTTCACTAGGAACTTGATGAGGTTCCTGAGGTTCAGAATGGGCCGAAGGCCACCGGTTCTCTTGGTCACCAGGAAATACCTGGAGTAGAAACCGTGACCTTGGAAGTGGGGAAGCACAGGCTCCACCGCCCTGTCCACCAACAGACCATGTAGCTCCTGCAGAAGAAGGTCTGTGTGCAGGGGAGGCCTTGGAGGCTCCCCTGGAAAATATGGTGGAGGCAGTTGGTGAAAATGGAGGGCATAGCCCTTGTGGACTATCTCCAGCACCCAACTGTCCCCAGTGACAAGGGGCCACTGGTGGGCAAAGAGGGCAAGGCGACCTCCTGTGCAGGGCTGGGAGAGCAGTGGAGTAGAGGCTACGCTCAAGGAGTCAAAAGCCCCCACCCTGCTGAGTGGCAGCAGGGGCCAGAGGCTTGGGGGTCCTCTGCCTACGGGGCCCATTACCCTGGCCCTTGGCTTACTGACCCTGGGGGGCAGCTTGGGCAGCCTGATATTGCGGGTACTGTTTGTAGGCAGTGCCCTTCCTCGAGTAAAAGGGCTTTTTACCCGAGCCCTTCTTTTTATGAGAAGGGGCAGAGGTCTTCCTCGACAGCCTTGTCCGTGTGAGGTGCTCAGTTTCGAGCTGAGCAGCCTTCTCGGTCATGGGCTTCCCAAAAAGGTTTTCACCTTGGCAAGGGACATCGACCAACTTGTCCTGAACCCATGGCTCGAGGTCCGATGACTGCAGCCATGCCTGGCGTCGAGCAGCGATGCCGGCTGCCGCAACTCGGGCCGAAGCCTCGAAGCCATCGTAGGCGGCGTGGGACATGAGCTTCGAGCAGTCCCGAATCCCCGAGGACAAGGACTTAAATCTCTGCAAGATTGGCCAGATCCCGCAAGTACATGCCCATGTACAGCTAGAAGGACTGGATACGGCAAGCAAGCATCGAGCCCTGAAAGCACTTTCTACCGACGCCATCGAGGTTTTCGGGCCTCCCTGCCAGGAGGCACCGCAGAGTGCATCTTCTGGCTCTTCAGACGATGTATGGCCGATTCCACAACCATAGAATGGTGTGGTAGCTGTGCCTTCTGAAAACCAGGGCTCTTCCGGAGTCGATAAATCGAATTGACTCGCTTGCTTAGAACCGACGCCGAGGGCGGTGCCTCCCACATACGGAAGAGGAGCCATTCCAGCATCGGAGGAACCGGGACAGTAAAGACCTCCTTTGGAGGAGAGTCAAACTGCAGCGCCTCGAGCTCTTCAGCTCGAGGCTCTTCCTCGGGGTCCGCCGGAATAGCCAAGGCAGTGGCAATATCCCGGACGAACTCCGAGAACCGAGTGTCCTCCGGGGGGGACCTACTCCGGGGCTCAGACTGCGGTGAGTCCGAAGGGATGCACCGAGTCTTGAAGGTATCAGGAGACTCCTCGTCCTCCGTCTCCCAAGCTGACACGTCCGAGGAAGAGTCAGGGTCTGACCACGCGGGGCCCTGGAGTACCCGCCCCGACGCCGGAATCACCGGCGTCGACGCCCTCGGTCCCGAACGGGAGGTCGAGGGAGACCGTGACTGAGGACGACTCCGAGCCACGATGGACTCGAGTATCAGCTCGGCCTCCGGGGTCGACTTCGACGTCGATGTCCCGGTGGTCGGGGCAGATGCGCCAGACAGGCTGGCCATCAGTTCCCGCTGCTGCTCCATGAAGGCAGACAATCTGCTCTCCAAGGCTGTCATCCTGAGACTCAGCTCGGGAGACGCAGCAGCCATCGACTCGGGCCCCGGCGGCGCCGAGCCCGACGTCGGCTCCCTGGGAGGAGAGTCCTCGAGGACTAAGGGGCTTACGTGTCCAGCAGACTCCGGCTCCACGCGAGGAACTTTGGAAGGCTTCTCTTGTTCCACGGGCCCGGGGCGACGGTCGGGGGTCTTAGACCTGGCCCTCGAGGAGCCAGGGACCTCCTCCGACGACGCCCTCGCGAGCTGCTTCTTCCTCTTGCGTTCCTGGTTGGGGGACCCCCTGTCCAAGGAGCTTAGACGGCGCTCGGGATCTGAATCCCGAGATGTCGAGGCCTCAGACGAGGTCTGGGCCCGGCCGGAGGCTGAGTCCGAGAAAAGCCTTTCCTTTTGCTGCTGGCAACTTCGGAGTGCCTTGGAAGACATCTTCCCACATGCCCCACACGACTTAGGATCGTGGTCAGGGCCGAGGCACCGAAGGCAGCAGTCGTGTGTGTCGGTGAGAGACATTAGTTTCTTACACCGATCACACTTCTTAAAACCACTGGAAGCCATCGGGGAAAAAAGAGCCCCCGTGAGGTCAAAGGACCGGCCTTCCAGGGAAAAATAGAAAAAAGGGCGCGAACACCAGCCACAAAGGGCAAAAAACGAAAAAGAAGAATCGGGCTCGATACCGGTGTACCGAACCCGGCGGGAGGGGAACCGGCATCGAACCGGGAGAAAAAATAGCGAAAACGCTGAAAAAATCTTTAGGCGGGAAGGGAACCGTGCATGCGTGCCTGCATTCCCAAAGGCTTTCATAGAA
Source organism: Ichthyophis bannanicus (assembly GCA_033557465.1). Lineage (NCBI taxonomy): Eukaryota > Metazoa > Chordata > Amphibia > Gymnophiona > Ichthyophiidae > Ichthyophis > Ichthyophis bannanicus. The sequence continues at coordinate 431,758,536 of CM066035.1, forward strand.
AGCTGGGGAAATGCTCCGCTGGGGCTTCATCGGCACCGATGACACCCATATGTGAGGACTGACTTCCTGCTTGGTCCTGGAGAAATAAGCACTTCAGCATAGCCTCCCTTAAAGGGCTAAATACCCCTCTACTATCTAATTCTCTTCTTAAACCCTTTTTAAAACACTCAGTCCAATACTTCCACTACACTAACTCCTTAATTGTTCCTCAAGTGAGCCCCTACTCTGCGGGCTCACCAATCTTCCAGCTGCTTGGAGACTGAGAAAACTGGAGTCAGGAGGTGGTTCCTGTGCCTTTATACTGGTGTCACAGAGATGACGTTTCTCAGGCTCCAAGCTGCTGGAGGAGGAGCAAAACCCAGAGGTTCGGGACTAGACTGGAGGGACGATAAGGAAACACTGGTATCAGAAGTGGGGGAGTGTGGCCTACTTCAGTGTACTTGGTCGGACCATTCTCCGGTGTCCTGTGACCTCCGGATGGGGAACCAGAAGATCGGTAGAGCCTGGTGGAAACTGAATGAGACTTTGTTGGAAGATGAACTGGCTACCCGACAGACAGGTGAAGAAATAGGTCACTACCAGTTTAATGATAATGGGGAATGTTCACCGGGCATTGTCTGGGATTGCCTCAAGGCGGTGTTGAGGGGTAAATTCATAGCTATTGAGGCGCACAGGAAACGTTTGAGAGCTCATAAACAATAACATCTGCTTCTTCCATAAGGGAGATGGAGCAACAGTTTAAGAAGGACCCGGCCAATAGTAAGGTAAAAGAGGGCCTACAAAATTTATGGAAAGAGTTGAACGAATTAAACTTGCAGGATATCCATCAGAAACTTAATATGCCGTAGCAACAGTGTTTTGAGTATAGCAATAAAGCAGGGCGGTTGCTCGCTCGTAAGATAAAAATAAGTGACCACAAGGAATCATATAGTAAAGATTAAAGATGTGAAGGGGAAGGTCCTTTGGTCGGAGAGGGACATTGAAGAGCGTTTTGTTCAGTTCTTTCAGAACCTGTATTCCCCTGAAAGGATAGCAGAAGAGGACGAGATACAGGAATACCTAAATAAAGTCTCTATTCTGATGCTGACTAAGGAGGAGGTGGAAGGCCTCTCAGGCCTGATTCGGGACAAGAAGTGCTTGAGGTAATAAAGAGCCTCCCTTCCCCCATAAGGCACCCAGAATGGACGGGTTTCCTAATTGTTTTTACAAGGTGTTTTCTGGGGCTTTGGTAGGACCGCTTTCAAAGATGTTTAATTCTTTTAGTGTGGAGTCCCAGATGCTTACCTCGCTTAGACTGGCGGGGGGATTAGTATCATCCATGAAGAGGGCAAGGACCCATCAGAATGTGGGCCATATCAGCCTATCTTACTGTTGGGGCAGCAACCTAAAGATTTTTGCCAGAATTCTCGCGAATCGTCTTATGCCGAGTCTCACTAGGTTGATCCACCCGAATCAGTCGTGGTTTGCTCCTGGTAGGCAGACATCGGACAATATTTGGAGGGCTCTGAATTTAATGTGGTAGAGGGAAAGTAGGGGGGAAGTGTTGGCCCTATTAACGGTGGATGCAGAGAAAGCTTTTCACAGGTTGAGCTGGACTTTCCTATTTAGAGTGCTCGAGAAAGTGGGAATTACTGGACCTTACCTAAGGTGGGTTCAAATCCTGTATAGGTCACCGCTGGCCTGATTGAAAATCAATGGGGCTGTGACTGGTTCCTTTGAGCTCTTTAAAGGAACGAGGCAGGGATGCCCCCTCTCACCCCTGCTGTTTATTTTAGCGATGGAGTCCATGGCGCAACGCATCCGTGATCAAGAAGCTATAGAGGGGTATTCAGGTAGGTGGCCAACAGCATAAAATTTCATTGTTTGCAGATGACATGTTATTTTCTATCCCGGAGCCACAGCAGTCTCTGCCTATGGTCTTGCAGGAGCTGGAGGCTTATGGGGAAGTGTCGGGGTTCCGTATCAACTCATCTAAATTGGAGCTCCTGAAAGTAACAATGGATAAGGAGAGGGAATATCAGATGAGACAGAGGTTCCCCTTTAAATAGGTAAAGCGTAGTTACTCACCTGTAACAGGTGTTCTCCAGGAGCAGCAGGAATCAGTCCTCACTTATGGGTGACGTCGGCGCCGACGGAGCCCTCGCGGAGCAATTTTCCCCAGCTTTCAAAGAAAGCCTTTGGGAATTGCAGCGCGCATGCGCGGTCCTCTTCCCGCCCAAGGGTGCCATCTTAGCCAGTCAGATGACATAGCTAAAAAAGACAGCATAAAAATTTGCAAAAAAAAACTAAAGCAGACGATTGCAACTCCAAGGGGAGGAGGGAGGGTTGTGAGGACTGATTCCTGCTGCTCCTGGAGAACACCTGTTACAGGTGAGTAACTACGCTTTCTCCAGGACCAAGCAGGAAGTCAGTCCTCACTTATGGGACTCCCAAGCTCAAGGCTACCGGAGACCCTAAGCACAAAAATGAGCTCCCTCTAGCTCAGCAGCACAGAAGGAAAGAATCTTCGCTGAATTATCACCCACCGGTAGCCCACATCCGGGATGGAGGGTAGGAGTTGCTCAGACCTCAAAGAGATTACGGAGGACTGCCTGTCCGAAAGCACTGTCCCTGCGGGACTCCCTCTCGAGACAGTAATGGACCGCAAAAGTCTGGCTCGAAGACCAAGTAGCGGCCCGGCAGATGTCTGCCAGCGGAACAGAGCGGAGGTAAGCCACTGACGTGGCCTTTGCCCGAACGCAATGAGCCGTGACTCGACCTTCCAAGGAGAGTCCGGCTGCCCCATAAGCCCAAGTGATACAGTCCGCAACCCAGATGGACAGTGTACGCTTGGAGACCGGGAGCCCCAATTTATTGGGGTCAAAAGACACAAAAAGCTGAGCAGCTTTACGGTGCTCCCGCGTACGGTCAAGGTAGAAGTTCAAAGCCCTTCTACAGTCCAGGGTATGGAGGACCGTTTCAGCTCGGCTGGAGTGTGGTCTGGGAAAGAAGGTCGGAAGTACCACCTCCTGATTGATGTGAAAAGGGGAGACCACTTTTGGAAGAAATTTAGGGTGAGTCCGTAGGACTACCCTATTTTTGTAGAACCGAGTGTAAGGGGGATCAGACACGAGGGCCTGCAATTCACTTACGCGTCTAGCGGAAGTGAGGGCTATCAAGAACAGTGTTTTCCAAGACAGAAAACGGAGAGAACAGGTAGCCATAGGTTCAAAAGGCGGACAGGTGATCCGCTGCAAAACCACATTCAGGTCCCAGTCAGGCGCTGGCGGGCGCAGAGGTGGTTTAAGTAGAAGGAGACCTCGGAGAAACCTCGCAACGAGAGGGTCGCTGGAGAGAGGTCTGCTGTCCACCGGCACATGATGTGCCGAAAGAGCACTGAGGTGAACTTTGACGGAGTTGGACTTAAGTCCCAGATTAGAGAGGTGCAGTAAGTACTGCAAGATCACCGACACCGGGCAGGAGAAGGGATCCTGAGACTGTTGGGTACACCAAACGGAAAAGCGACGCCATTTAAGGGCGTAGCATTTGCGGGTAGAAGGTCGTCGCGAAGCCAAGACGACCTCCTCCACCTCTGCCGGCAGGAGAAGGGGAGCAAGGACTACCCTCTCAGCAGCCAGGCCATTAGGTTGAGAGACCTGAGGTTGGGGTGTAGCAGAGACCCCTGATCCTGAGTGAGGAGATCCGGTTGAAACCCCAGAGGGAATGGATCCTCCACCGCTAATTGCAGCAGGAGCGGAAACCACGGCTGTCTGGGCCAGCGAGGGGCCACCAGGATCATGAAGGCTTTGTCCCGGAGAACCTTGAAAAGAGTCCGAGAGACTAGCGGGATGGGAGGGAAAGCATACAGAAGGCTTCCCGACCATGAGAGTAGAAAAGCGTCCGCCGCAACCCGAAGGGGGTGTGGCTGACGAGAGCAGAAGCGAGGAAGTTGCCGGTTGTGAGGACTGGCAAAGAGATCCACCGTGGGGAGGCCCCACTTTAGAAAGAGCTTCTGAACTACCAAGGGATCCAGACGCCACTCGTGCGGCTGAAGGATCCTGCTGAGTTTGTCCGCCAGGTAATTCTCTTGGCCTGGGAGATAAACTGCCTTGAGGAGAATGCCGTGACTGACGGCCCAAGAGCAGAGCTTCTGTGCCTCCCGGCAGAGGAGGAAGGAGCCCGTGCCCCCTTGCTTGTTCACGTAGAACATGGCAACTTGATTGTCCGTCTGGACAAGGACGGACTGATGAGAAGTCAGGTGGGAGAAAGCCTTGAGAGCCAGGCGGATCGCCCTGAGCTCCAGGAAGTTGATCTGCTGAGCAGACTCCCATGAGGTCCAGAGGCCCTGAGTACGTGCCCCTTGGCAATGCGCACCCCAGCCCAGGAGGGATGCATCTGTCGTCAGCACCCGGGCCGGCTGAGGTGACTGGAAAGGCATTCCGAATATCAGGTTCGGCTGCTGAAGCCACCACCGGAGGGACGAGATCAGCGGCTCGGAGACGCGCACTAGGTCTGCTAGGCCGCCTGTGGCTTGTCACCACTGCTGGCGGAGACACCATTGAGCAGGCCGCATATTCAGGCGGGCATTGGGGGTCACATGGACGGTGGAAGCCATATGGCCGAGTTGTCTCAGGAAGCGCCTGGCGGAGACCAGGGGCTGGCTGCGAAAACGGTCGGCTAGGTCCATGAGCCGTTGAGCCCTGTCGAGCGGTAGGTATGCTCGTGCCTGAGGAGTGTGCAGCCTTGCGCCGATGAACTCGAGATCCTGTGAGGGGAGCAAAGTGGACTTTGCGAAGTTTATAACAAAGCCCAAGTGCTGCAGGAGAGTCACCGTGCGGCGCGTGGCGTTGGTGACCTCCAGAGCGGACGCTGCTCTGATGAGCCAGTCGTCGAGGTACGGAAAGACATAGAGGCCATGAAGCCGGAGATGGGCCGCCACCACCGCGAGACATTTTGTGAAGACTCGCGGTGCGGAGGACAGGCCAAAGGGCAGTACTCTGTACTGGTAATGATTTCCTGCCACCACAAACCTTAGGTATTGTCGGTGGCTTGGGTGGATGAGGATGTGCGTGTAGGCATCCTTTAGATCCAAGGAGCATAGCCAATCTCCCTGCTGGAGGTAGGGCAGAAGGATTCCAAGGGTAAGCATCTTGAACTTCTCTCGCACGAGGAACTTGTTGAGGTTGCGCAGGTCCAGGATGGGTCTGAGGCCTCCTGTTCTCTTTGGTATCAGAAAGTACCTGGAGTAAAAACCTTGACCTTCCAGGTGGTGGGGCACCGGTTCCACCGCCTGTTCCTGTAGAAGACCTGCTAACTCCTGAAGGAGTAATTCCCTGTGCAGAGGGGGTCGTGGAGGTTCTCCCGGAAAAAAGGAGGGAGGGACCTGGTGGAAGTGGAGAAGATAGCCTTCTCGCACGACTTGAAGCACCCAGGCATCTGAGGTGATGCTGGACCACTTGTGGGCGAAGTGAACCAGCCGGCCTCCGGTGCTGGGAGGAACCAGCGGGGGGGGAGAGGCTATGCTTAGTGAGTCAAAAACCCCCACCCTGCTGAGCAGGGGCTGGTGGTGCAGGCTTGGGGGCTTGCTGCCTACGGGACCCGTTACCCCGTCCCTTGGCCTGCTGGCCCTGTTGGGGAGCTGCAGGGGCCTGATAATGGGGGTATTGTTTGTAGGCAGCCGCCTTCCTCGGGTAAAAGCCTAGTCCTGGTGAGAGTCTCCGTCTCAATTTGTGCAGCCTTTTCAGCCATGGGCTTGCCAAAGAGGTTTTCGCCTCGGCAGGGGACATCGACCAACTTGTCCTGCACCCAGGGCTTAAGGTCAGATGACTGAAGCCAAGCCTGTCGGCGGGCACCGATGCCGGCTGCGGCCACTCGAGCCGACGCTTCAAAGCCATCGTAGGCTGCTCGGGACATGAATTTTGAGCATTCCCGAATACCAGTGGACAAGGCCAGGAAACTCCGCAAGGGTTCCTCGGACAAACCAGCGGAGAATCCGGCTAGCTCTTTAGCCAGGTCTCGGAGATACATGCCCATGTATAGCTGGTAGGTCTGGACACGACACGCAAGCATAGAGCCCTGGAAACACTTCTTGCCAAGGCCATCCAGGTTACGGGCCTCCCTGCCAGGAGGCACCGAGGAGTGCATCTTCTGGCTCTTAAGACGATGCATGGCCGATTCCACTACCATGGAATGGTGTGGCAGCTGTGCTTTTTGGAAGCCAGGGCTCTTGCGGACTCGATAGATAGAATCGACCCGCTTGCTCAGGACCGGCGAGGTGGCCGGACTCTCCCACATGCGGAAGAGTAGTCGTTCCAGCATGGGAGGAACCGGTACAGTAAAGTGTTCCCTTGCGGGAGAGTCATACTGGAGGGCGTCAAGCTCTTCGGCTCGAGGCTCCTCCTCGGGATCCGCAGGGAAGGCCAAAGCCTTGGCCATATCCCTGACGAAGTCCGAGAACCGGGCATCCTCCGGGGGGGACTGCTTCCGAGGCTCGGACTCCGGTGAGTCCGAGGGGACACACCGAGTCCGGAAAGAATCAGGCGACTCTTCCTCTTCAGACTCCCAGACCGACTCCGACGAGGATTCGGTGGGGTCGGCCCGGGCAGGGTGCGGCGCCTGCCGCCCCGACGCCGAGGGAGTCGGCGTCGGCGACCTTGGTCCCGAACGGGAGGCCGAGGGTGACCTCGACCGAGGATCGACTCGAGTTCGCATCGACTCGAGGATCGGCTCGGTCTCCGGGGTCGACTTGGACGTCGACGTCCCGGCGGTCGGGGCAGCGGCGCCAGCGAAGCCAGCGAGCAGTGCCCGCTGCTGGTCCATGAAGGCAGACAATCTGCTCTCCAAGGCCGTCAACCTGAGTCCCGAGCTCAGGTGACCCAGCAGCCCCCGACTCGGGCCCCGACGGCGTCGGGCCCGACGTCGGCTGTCTCGGAGGCGAGTCCAGGAGGACCACAGGACTTACCCGAGCAGGCAGCTCCGACTCCAGGCGAGGTCGCTTCGTGAGATGCTCCTTCTCCAAGGACCCGGGACGGCTATCGGGGCTATGCGACCTGGCCCTCGCGGAGCCAGGAGCGTCCACCGACGACGCCCTCGCGGGTTTCACCTTACGACGATGGTCCCCGGAGGGAGAACCCCTGTCGGAGGAACTCCGGTGACGGTCCGAGCTGGAACCTTTGGACGCAGAGGCCTCCGACGAGGTCCGGGTACGGCTGGGGTCAGCGAAGATTCTATCCCGCTGATGCCGCCGACTTCTCAACGCTTTGGAGGACAGTTTGCCGCAGGGCCCACAGATCATTTCTTCATGATCCGGGCCCAGGCAGCGGAGGCAAAAGTCGTGTGTGTCAGTTAGTGACATATTTCGGTCACACTGACTACACCGCTTGAAACCACTGGCAGCCATCGGGGGAAAAAGGGCCCCGGCGAGGTCAAAGGACCGGGCTGCCAGGGAAAAATCGAAACGAAAAACTGACTAAGTCAGAAAAACCGAAAAATAAGAAGAGGACTCGAGACCGGCGTCGCGAGTCCGGCGGGAAAAAGACCGGCGTCGAACCGAATGGAAAATAAGAGAAATTCTGAAGAAAAAATCAACTTTTTCGCGGGGACACGACGGGTACGTCTGTAGGGCTCCGCGGAAAAAAGAAGACTGGCTAAGATGGCACCCTTGGGCGGGAAGAGGACCGCGCATGCGCGCTGCAATTCCCAAAGGCTTTCTTTGAAAGCTGGGGAAAATTGCTCCGCGAGGGCTCCGTCGGCGCCGACGTCACCCATAAGTGAGGACTGACTTCCTGCTTGGTCCTGGAGAAAAGATAGTATTAAATATTTAGGGGTTCAGATAACTGCCCAGAGGGGCAAGTTGTTCCAAGCAAACTATGGCCCGGCAAAAAGTAATATTCTACGAGAGCTTGAGAGGTGGGAAAAATTGGAGGTTTCATGGATGGAGAGGATAGCACTAATAAAAATGGTAGCGCTCCCTAGACTCATATCTTTTTATGAATCTGACGGTGGAGGTTCCTACACGGTTTCTTGAAAACCTACAAAAGAGATTTATGAAGTATATATGGAAGGGGAGGAAACCCCGGGTTGCAAAAACTATACTGTGCTCGGGAAAGCACAAAGGAGGAATGGGTGTCCCCTCGCTGCTGAGATATTATGAAGTGGCCAGAGTGCGGGTAGTGCTAGAGTGGTGGCTCCGGGGTAAAGCTGAATGGGTGGAATTTGAAAGACTGAGACTGGAGGATGTTGATTATAGGGGGTTGATATGGCTTAGAGGGAGTGGTGTTTTTGGGAAGGTACAAGAGAACCCCTTTATACTTTTAACCCTGCAGCAGGGAATGAGGAAATGGCAGCATAAGTGGTATGGCCCAAAGGGAAACTCTAAGTTCCTGCCCTTGGTGGACATCCCAAAATTTCCTCCCAGAGTGCAAGACCCTGTCTTCCGAAGATGGGCTCAGAGGGGATTGAAATATATCGGACAAATAAAAGAGGGGGGCAGATGGGTAACTTTTGAAGACTTGCAAGAAAAGTACCATTTGCCTCCACAGGACAGGTTTTATAAATACTTTCAGGCTATTCACTATGGTAGAAGGGCTGGAGTGTGGGGGGGAGAGGACTTGGCCTTAGGGGGGAGGCGACTGATGGTCTCTTTGAGGGTCCGGAAATCAAAGGCGCGATTTCAAAAATATATAGGGAAATGGATGGTGCTGATTGTTCGGGGTGGGCACTCAAGAAGGCATGGGAGGAAGATTTGGACAAATCTTGGGATGGGTCCCAATGGGAGTCAATATGAAAGGGATTGTTTAAAGGGGTGGTGGCAAGCAGTATTATAGAGCACAATTATAAAATATTGTACTGTTGGCATTTGACACCTTAGAGGATTCAGAAGTGGAAGGGGGGACTGGGGTTATGTTGGAGAGAGTGTGGTGTAGTTGGGTCATTTATGCATATGTACTGGAAGTGTGAGAAGATGCACCCCCTATGGAGTAAGGTGGGGGAGTGGATGGGTGGCCTTACCGGAGGAACAATAAACAATAAACACTGGCCCAATGGCATTGTGGAATATTGAAGACAACACTGAAGTCTCTGGGGCATATAGCTTGTGTAAAACTGTGTGTACAGCAACCAAGCAAGCCATAGCCCAACAATGGAAGAATGTGGAGGCACCATCGCTTGTAGACATCCAATCCCAGATGGAGCACCTTTATCTTATGTATCGCCTTACGGCTCTGAGACAGAGAAACCTGTTCTTGTTCCAAAGGACATGGTCCCCCTACTTGGAGTGGCAGGAGCAGAGTAAGTCAACAAAATGAGAAGCTATGTCCTTTATCTTTCTGCTATTATATAGTATAAATGGAGGCCCATCTGATGCAACTGTGAAAAAGACTAGTTGGAATTTACCATGATAATTAGAATGGAGATTGCTATATACAGTTGAGACGGCATTAAGCCTATATCCCATTGATTGTTGTGTAAGGTATGTTTTGTAGGATGGGTGGGGAGAATGCTGTCAATGTATATGATACCCACATTCTTTCTGTGCATTGAACGACAGGGGGGGGATGGGGGGATGGGTGTGGCATATTGCTTGTTTGCTTGTTTGATTGTTTTTTTGTGTGAAAGTTTCCTATCAATAAAAAGTGAAAAAAAAAGATCAAGATACTGAGGAAGATCCAAGACATCAAGCTGAAGTATGCTGCATTAACGGAAGACCTGAAATTTAAATATTCCAAAAATAAATTAAAAGTAGCATCAGAAGCACAAAAACTGCGAAGATACGAAGAAAACAGAAAAGAAAGATATCAAAATAAACTATTTAGAGAGAACCCAAACAGTTCTACAGGAAATTAGGAAAGAATATTAATATGGTAAAAACATCACCAACCAAAGTTGAAACAGCAACCTTTGGAAGAAGTCTATATGAGGACCCTATAGAGCACAATCAAGAAGTAGAATGATTAACCTGCAAACAGAAACATTTAGAAAAATCAAACATCAAATCTATGGAATGTCCAGTAGCAACATCAGAAGAGATAGAAAGCAGGTTAAAACGAGCCTCCAACTGAAAGAGCCCTGGCCCAGATGGAGTGACCAATTTTTGGCTCAAACAGATAACATCACTCCACCAAGACCTGGCAAACTGCAAAAACCACCTGATTAAGCAGTCAAACTTAACACCACAATGGCTTATAACAGGAAGAACATTTCTCCTTCCAAAGGAGGACCCAAATAACAGTCCCAGAAATTACAGACCAATAACTAGTCTACCTACAGTCTATAAGCTTTAACATTAAGAGTGATGAACACTGTAGTAGATTAAGAAAAACTTGAAAGTCATAGTAAAATTCTCAGAGTTCGAAGTGATTGATGTGGAGATGTTTCTCTAACTTTGACCCTATTCCTTGCAGATGAGCTCCTTAAGCCAAGCCTCTGTGATTAGGACAAAGTGCTAGTGTCACAAGGATAAAGGGGCACCTGTGGCCAACTTGGGTTTTAAAATCCACTATCTTAGCATAAACTGAAGTCACCTATAGACAATCGTTGATAGAGACTAGAAGCATTAATTCTATTGGAACTTGATCTCCAGTAAGGCAATCTCATTTGAAGATGAACAAGAGGGACTATGTGTACAGCTGCAGCCATGTGACCCAGCAACTGGAAGCAAGCCTTGGATGTGATTCTCTATGATATTTGTATGGCTTGAAAATGTACAGCGGGGGACTGCCTTCTGTCTTCAAGCAGAAAGGCCTCTGCCTGAACTCTACTTAGCACTGCACCTATAAAGGGAATGGTGTTCATAGGGAGCAACAGATTTTTTTTTTAAGTTCATAATGAAACTTGTTTGTGAGGTCTAGGGCTTGGATTTTCTAAGAGGCTACTAGATGTCAGTTCTCAAGATGTGGGAATAGTGGCCCCATTCACAGATGTGGGCAACTGCTATTACAAGGCATCCCATGAGGACTCTGGGGCCTGACAAGAGATGAAAGGAAACTGAGAGAAAAATAACAGCAAATAAAGGCCATAAGGCCAATCCTGTATGCCCTTTCATACCAACTATTAAATCCTCTCTTTTCCCTTAGAGATCTTCTGTGTTTGTCCCATGTTTTCTTGAATTCAGATATAGTCCTCATCTCTACCACCTCCACCGAAAGAGCATTCTATGCATTCACCACTCTTTCCATAAAGAAGTATTTCTTCAGATTACTCCTGAGTCTATCCCCTTTCACTTGATTCTATCCCTCCCTCCCCCCCCCCCCCCATTCCTTGTCCCAGAGCTTCCTTTTAATTAAGAGAGGATCTTCTAGTGTGCATTTATTCCATGGAGATATTCAAACATTTCTATCATATTTCCCCTTTCCCACCTTTCTTCCAAATTATACATAGGGAGATCTTTAACTCTGTCCTCATATGCTTTATGACGAAGAACACGGACCATTTTAGTAGCCATCTTCTGCACAGACTCCATTCTGTTTATATCCTTTTGAAGGTGTGGTCTCCAGCACTGTAAACACTACTCCAAATGAGGTCTCATCAGACATACAAAGCCATTATCACCTCTTTCCTGCTGTCATTCCTTTCCATAAGCACCTAAAGCATCCTTCTGGTTTTTGCCATTGCCCTTTCTACCTGTTTAATCACCTTAAAATCACCAGAAACAATTACCCCCAGGTCCCACCCTTCTTTCATGGACAGAAGCACTTCACCTCCTATAGTGTACTATTCCCTCAAATTTTTGCAGTTCAAATGGAGGGAGGAGTGGCCTAGTGGTTAGGACAAGGTACTTCAGGCCGGAGGGCCGGGGGTTCAAGTCCCACCTGGGGACAGCAATCTCAGGCCGGAGGGACTGGGATTTCTAGTCCTATAGGCACTCCTTGTGGTCTTGGGCAAGCCACTTAACCCTCCATTGCCCATGTTCCCTGAAAGTATTAGCGTATGTGTGTCATATCCCCTCGTGTTAAATGTGTCTCCCAATTGACCGCTTTGACCCAGTGAAAAGCGGGATATAAATACAGCTAAATAAATGCATGACTGAATTTTTTTAACATTACATTTCATCTGCCACATTTTCAATTATTATTCAGGTTTTGCTAGATCCTTTCTAATGCACCTTCCTGGGAGTCTACCATATTTCAGATTTTGGTGTCATCTGCAAAGAGGCAAACCTTACCCAACAGGTCTACCACAATATCACTTACAAGAATATTAAAAAGATTTGGACTACCAACCAATCCTTGTGGCACACCACTAATAATTTCTTTATGCTTATGGTGAACTCCGTTTACTAGTACCCTGTGTCACTTCTCACTCACCCAGTTGCTAACCCAATCAGTCATTTTACAGTCCATGCTCGTAGGACACTCAATTTATTTCTAAGTTGCCTATGTGGAACCAAGTCAAAGGCTTTGCTAAAATCTAAGCACACCACATCTAGCACTCTCTCCCCAGTCCAACTCTCTGGTCACCAAGTCAAAGAAATTAATCTGATTCATTTGACAATACCTGCCTATAGCAAAACTATACTGCCTAGGATTCTGCAATTCACTGGATTCCAGAAACCTCACTATTTTCTGTTTTAGTAGTGTTTCCATTAATTTACTCAGCAAAAAGGTCAGGCTAACTGGCCTTTAGTTCCGAACCTCCTCCTTACTTCTGCTTTTGTGTAGAGAGACCACATGCATCCTTCTCCTGTCATCTAGGATCACTCTAAAGAAGCACTGAAGAGACAGTGGAATGGCCAGAATTTCCTCAAATTCTTTCAATATTTATGGATGTGTCCCATCTGGCTCCATCACTTTGTCTACTTTTAGTACAGACAGTTCCTCATGAACACAGTCTTCTGCAAATCATTCAAGATCCTCCTCATTTCCGTTCCTATTTGTGTGCGTTTTCTGAGGTCCCGCTCCTGGCTCTATCAGGGAATGTAGAACAAAATATTTGTTAAACAAAGAGAAATTAGACTTACCTGCTAACTGCTGTTCCTTGAGGAACTCCAGTTCAGTCCCTCACCGCTGGGTAGTGCACCTCTTTCCGCAGCATGGAGACTGGGCATGTCAGAATTCTGATGCCTCTGGCACATATACCAGTGGCACCTCCCACCAGCTCCCAGTGACAAAGCAGACTTCAAGGAGCAACACATAAGTAGCTATACTAACAATTAAATATAACTCTAAACCTTTGCAGAAAGCTAACTAACCCCCTGAAAGAAGAGGACAACTTCTCCACTTCCCCTCAAAGGAAGAAGAAAGAAGAAAGAAACAGTGCACAGAATGCGCAACAGAGTAAACAGATAGATAAGAATCCTTGAAACTAGAGAAAGGTAAATACTCACTATGATCTGTCTCTTCGTCTGGACGGGCTTCCACTAAAAACCGCGAAACGCCGACCAAATGACAAACCTGGGTGGGAATTGAGACTGGACTGGAGTTCCTCAAGGAACGACAATTAGCAGGTAAGTCTAATTTCTCTTTCCTTATCGTCCCTCCAGTCCAGTCCCTCTCCACTGGGATGTAACAGAGCAGTATACTAATGGGAGGGCCCTGCCCAACTGGACCGCAAAACCGCCGACCCGAATCAGGCATCCCCTGCTGCTTGAACGTCTAGCCAGTAATGTCTACTGAAGGTGTGCAAGAAGGACCACGTGGCAGCCTTGCAAATTTCAATCGGTGGAACCAAACTATGTTCCGTCCATGACGCCGCCTGAGCCCTTGTGGAGTGTACCCGCAAGCCTAAAGGCACTTGCCGACCTTGCAAAATATATGTGGATGCTATCGTCTCTCTGATCCACCTAAAAATAGAAACCTTGGCTTCACCCTTACGCGGACCACCAAAAAGAACGAACAAACGCTCAGATTTGCGAAATGACTCCGAAGCCTTCAAATAATGACAGAGAACCCTCTTTACGTCCAGCAAACGCAAACCATGGTCAGCCACACTGTCACCTACTGACCTCAACAATGGTAAGGACACTGACTGATTCACATGAAACGCCAAAATCACCTTCGGTAGAAAGGAAGGTACTGGACGCAACACCACGTTCTCCCGAAAAAAAGTTAAAAAAAGCTCTCTACAGGACAACGCCTTTAATTCAGAAACTCGCCACGCAGAACAGATCGCCACCAGGAAGACTGCCTTTAAAGTCAGATCTTTAATCGAGGCCTGCTTCAAAGGTTCAAAGGGCTGCCTCGTCAATACCCCCAACACCAAATTGAGATCCCACAAAGGAATCAGCACTGTGCGTGGAGGCCACAAACGAGACACCACTCTCAGGAAACGCAAAACATCCGGATGAGACCCCAAGGAGGACCCCTGAATCCTTCCACGATAACAAGAAATAGCCGCCAACTGTACCCTCAACGAGCTAGTTGACAGCCCTTTATCGAAACCGTCCTGTAGGAAATTCAAAACCACCGGAATTGATACCATGGAAGGCCACACCTGTTTTACCACACACCACTCTTCAAAAATACGCCAAACACGAACATAAGCTAAGGAAGTTGACCTTTTTCTGGCCAAGAGTAAAGCAGAAATTACTGCCGAAGAGTAACCCTTTTTCCTTAACCGAGCCCTTTCAATGGCCAAGCCCTAAGCGAGAACCGAGCTACCTGAGGCATACGAAGAGGACCCCGCAATAGGAGATCCTCCCGAATCGGTAATTGCCATGGCTGCCCGTCAAGAAGCCGCACCAAGTCTGCGTACCACGGGCAGCGCGGACAATCCAGAGCGATTAAAATCACAGGTCCCTGATGTGCTTTGATGCGCTGAATCACCCGGCCTATGAGTGCCCACGGAGGAAAGGCATATAGGAGTCCCTGCGAGGGCCACTGTTGCAGCAAGCCATCCAGCCCCTCGGACATCCTCTCTCTTCTCCTGATGAAGAAGCAGCTGACCTTGGACTTCTGAAAAGTCGCCATGAGATCCATTATGGGCATCCCCCACTTGACGACCAACTGTGCAAATACTTCTGGGTGCAGCTCCCACTCTCCGGGATCCACTTGAACTCAGCTGAGGTAATCTGCCATTACGTTGTCCATTCCCGCTATGTGCGCAGCTGACAGAGCTTGAAGACAAAGCGCCACCCATTCGAACAGAGCCTCCGCTTCCTCCTCTAAAGCCACGCTGCCCGTGCCCCCTTGACAATTGAGGTACGCCACAGCGGAAGCGGTCTGATAATACTCGAACTGCGCGAACCTGCAACACGGACTCGAACGCACGCAGTGCCAGAGCAACCGCCCGTAACTCCAGGCGATTGATTGACCACTGAGCCTCCTGCACGCTCCATTCTCCCTGCGTGAAGAGCCCCTCACAATGAGCTCCCCAGCCCGCTAGACTGGCGTCTGCCAGCACAGGAACCCACTGCAGCTGCTCGAGAGGCATGCCCGCCACCAACTTCTCCGGACGCAGCCACCACTGAAGAGACACCCGTACCATCACCGGACAAGGCAAATGCTTTTTCAGATAATCTCTTTGATGAGACCAGTGACAGAGCAGAGATCTCTGCAAGGGCTGCATGTGCGCCCTGGCCCAAGGCACGACATCTAACATAGCCCACCATCGTTCCCAGAACTCGAAGATACTGCCACGCCAACGGCGCCGGCCGTTTCAAAAAGGTGCGCACCAAGAACTGCAGTCCTTGAACTCGAGTCTCCGGCAGGAACACCGCTCCGACCCACGTGTCAAACCGAACCCCCAAATATTCCAGACTCTGAGAGAGTATCAAACGGCTCTTGGCGGCACTGACCACCCAACCGAGACTCTGCAGGAACTGTACCTCTAGCTGTGGTCCTTACACTCTCGGCTCGGGACTTCGCTCGAATCAACCAGTCATCGAGATAAGGGTGAACTAGAATACACTCTGTGAAGAAACGCCGCCACCAACGCCATCACTTTGGTGAAAGTCCGCGGAGCCGTTGCCAATCTGAACGGCAAGGCTTGGAATCGAAAATGACCCCATGGCACTGCAAACCAGAAAAACCTTTGATGATATGGCCTGATTGGAATGTGTAGATAAGCTTCGGTGAGATTGAGCGACGTCAAGAACTCTCCCTGATGAACTGCTACTATTACCGAACGCAATGTTTCCATGTGGAAATGTGACACTTGAAGACAACAGTTCACGCCCTTGAGGTCGAGAATCGGGCGAAAAGCAACGTCTTTCTTTGGAACCACGAAATAAATCGAGTATCGACCACAACCACACTGTTCTAGTGGCACTGGAACAACAGCTCCTAGCTGCCACATGTGTAACAGTCCAGAACTGCCAACTCCTTGTTCCGTCCCCTGCAAGGAGAGACAACAAGAGAGTCGCGAACCGGCCAGGCAAACTCGAGAGAATAGCCTTCTCGAATGACCTCCAAGACCCATTGATCGGATGTTATCGGGACCCAGGCAGGAAGAAATTCCCAAAGTCGACCCCCTACAGGCTGAATCCCTGCCTGAGCCCCCTTCACTTCATTCCGGTTTCTTGAAACCAGCGGAAGAAGGACTGGCAACCCCTCTGCCCGCTCCGTGGAAACCTCTAAAACCTTGACCTCGAAAGGGATATCTTCCTCTTTGAAAAGTCCCCAAACATGAGGTCTGAAAACGCCTAAAATCCCAAGACTGGCCCTTTGCCACTGCTTCAGCCCATCCCGGACTTGGTTTGTCTTCCGGCAATCGACCTCCTTTTCACTTCCCCAAATCCTTGACCAGCTTGTCAAGATCTTCACCGAACAGCAGTTTTCCTTTAAAAGGGAGTTTGCTCAGCCTTGACTTGGAGGAGCTATCCACTGCCCAATTTCTCAGCCAAATATACCGACCTGCAGCCACCAGGGAAGACATGCTATTGGCCAAACTTCTGATCAGGTCATAATGGACATCAGCTAAGTAAGCAGCCCCAGACTCCAACCTTGTTATGTCCGCCACCTGATCCTGTGAATGCTCTCCTGCCTGCTGCAAACACTGAGACCAGCGAAGACAAGCTCTCGCCACCCATGCTCCACAAATAGAGGCCTGTAACGAGAGCGCATTGACCTCAAAGGCCTGCTTTAATAATGAGTCCACTTTCCTGTCTTGACCATCCTTTAAGGCAGCACTACCTTCCACCGGAATGGTAGTCTTTTTCGTGACCTTCGAAACTGCTGCATCCACTTGAGGAGAACGAAACAACTCTCGTTTTTGGTCAGGTAAGAGATAGAGACGAGACATAGACCTTACGCCCCTAAGACCTGCCTCCGGCAAATCCCATTCGTCCTGAATCATCTGCTTAACCACTTTGTGAACAGGAAACACCGCTTGGGATTTCCGTACCGCCTGAATCAGAGGATCCTCCATACTCTCTACCTCTGAAGGCGCAACAATTGAAAGGTTAAGGGCCTGAAGAGACTCTGTGATAAGAGCTGTCAGTTCTTCCCTCCTAAAGACTCGGATAATTCTGGCCTGGTCCTCAGGCTCTTGAATCTCACCTTCCTCGAGCTCTTCTATAGGACCCTCCAGCTCCATGTCAAACTCGTCACCTTCTAACCAATCTGACCCAAGAGGATGCTCGTCCAGAGACCGAGCTCTCTTAACTGGTCTCGCTTCCGCGCCTGCAGATTTCTACACAGCTGTGCAGACTCCTCCGGAACCCAAACCTGAGAGATACGGAATAGCCCCCTGCTGTCGCAGACAGTAAGCCTGATGTAAAAGCAGCACAAAGTCCGGGGAAAAGTCACCCATAGCTGATGTACTTAACCCTGGTGGACCCCCAGGACTCGGTCGCGATATGGTCGTCGCCTGCGGAGAGGCTGGAGGCTCTAGCAGAGAACCACCCTCCGCAGCTACCCCAGCCCCCTGTACGGCGAGGGGCACCTCTTTGGCCTTGTCCTGAAACTCCTGTTCCATATTAAGCGCTTCTGTCACACAACCGTGACACACTCCAGCGTCCAAGACTGTCCCCCGATGGGTACCACTCACTAGACACTGCGGACGGGCAGGCATTAGACCCCGCTACCCCGAAAAGGTACAGAGATCGCCTTAAAACAAAGCCGGAGATAAATGATCACAGCAGCAGTGTTTCTCTATTTCTTTTTTTTTTTTTATTTCTCTGTTTTGCCTAATAACAGACTTAAAGAGGCCCCATATAGAGTAAAAAATTATAACTGAACACTTCCCTGCTCAAAATCTTTGCCAAGGGATCCCCTGCAAGTGAAACAAAGAGCTGAAGAAAAACCGTGGGAAAAAAGGAGAAATTAGACTTACCTGCTAATTGTTGTTCCTTGAGGAACTCCAGTTCAGTCCTCCACCTCTGGGTAGTGCAACTCCTCCTGCAGCATGGAGACTGGGCATGTCAAACTTATGACATCACTGGATACATACCAGTGGCCTCTCCCACCATCCCCCAGTGACCTATTGACAAAGCAGACTCAACGGAGCAACAAATAAGTAGCTATAACATTAAAATAAAACATTTAACTTCTAAACTGTACTAAATTGTCATGAATTCCCGTTAACCAAGAGGATAACTTTGAC
Source organism: Ichthyophis bannanicus (assembly GCA_033557465.1). Classification (NCBI taxonomy): domain Eukaryota; kingdom Metazoa; phylum Chordata; class Amphibia; order Gymnophiona; family Ichthyophiidae; genus Ichthyophis; species Ichthyophis bannanicus. The sequence goes on from CM066035.1 coordinate 431,776,992, forward strand.
TCCCTTCCAAAAATGGTTTAGCAAGGGCATTTGAAGCATTGGTCATCTAATATTGGATGGCAAGTGGAAACCTTTTCCCACTTTGCAAAGTAAATTTGCTCTGCCCCAGTCTCTATATTTTCAGTGGATTCAGCTGAGGCACTGTATAGAAAAATCCCAGTTAGATATTACTTTATTGTCTGACGAATGGGGGTTAATGAACAAGATAAGCTCAATATGTATGATCTCTTCCCAATATTACAAATTAGTGGCTCAGAACAATAGTTCTCAGGTCATTGGAGTTCAACGAATATGGAAACATGACACTGGAGAAGTTCTTTCTCCGGAAACTTGGGGAAAATTCTGGAGTAAGGTAAATAGGGTTTCTCAGTCTGCCTCTATTTTAAAAGCTTTGTACTTTTTTGCGCACAGAGCGCATTTTACCCCGGTGAAGGTTGCTAAATGGGATAAGGCAGCTGGGAATGAGTGTTGGTCTTGTCGGGGATATGTCAGCACTTTGAGACATATGGTATATGACTGCCCTAACATTCAGTCTTACTGGGTTTCAACATGGAATCGCATTCAAGGTGTTGGTATTTCGGGCCACTCTCTCCTGGTCTGTGGTTGTTTTTCGATCAGCAACTGACATCTTGTCGTTACAGAGGGACCATCAGTTTCTGCTGATCTTCATGTTGGGAGTAGCCCTACATCTCGTTATTTCTAATTGGAAACATACTGCAGAGCTTAGTTGGCATGAGTGGTGCCTGTGCTTATGCTGCAAATATGAACAAATGCCACGGTGTGGCAGAATTCTCACACCCTCCACTTTTCTCAAATGGAAACCCCTACAGAAATACATTTCTAAAGCAAGATATGAGATATAACAAAGGGTTATTAATCAACCCTTGTATTTCTTAGGTAATGGAGTGGTGTTATTCTTCTTCTAAAGCCCTTCTGGCAAGGCAGGCCTTTAGTTGTCTTGTTTCTACAGCCCCTGTTGTTCGCATGATAGTGGGAGGGTTAGGGTGAGGTGGAATATGAATAGTCTTTTTCTTTTAGTTTCAATACAAAAAAAGATTTGTATTCTGATTTACTGTAATTCGGTTTATTTTATTTTGTATTCTGTTGGAAAATATAAATAAAGAAGTTTAAAAAAAAAAAAAAGAAAAGAACTGGCCCCTACAGCTGTCGTTGCTCGGATGAGCCAGTCATCTAAGTAAGGGAAGACAAACATCCCTAGAGATCTTAGGAATGCTGCCACTACTGCCAAGCATTTTTATTTATTTATTTATTTAACAACTATTTCTATACCGCTCTTTCACAAGTATCAAGTGCGGTTTACAATGAACAGTGTGTTGTATGGTATGGATAGTATCATACCAAGTCATTTTACATAGAACAGATGAACTAGATACAGATAACGGTATAAATTTAAACAGTAAATTATTAAACTATTATAACATATATACATAGTAAATATATACAAATTGTATCATATGTCGCGTGTGGTTGTATACTTTATGTAGGCTTCAGGCACGTGGGTATATGTTGTTTGAATTGTAGTAGTTAACCTGCGTCTCTTTGTGTCGTCTGGCCAGTCTCTGATCCTTGGTTGTAATGCAATGAGAATAAATGGGTTTTCAGTTTTTTTCTAAATTCCTTTATGTCTGATAGTGAGCGAATGTTGTCAGGAAGGTTATTCCAGAGGATAGGAGCTGAGTGTGAGAATGCTCTCATGTTGGTTTGTTTTTTTGCTTTTGTGTAGTCTTTTGGTACTGCTATAGTGTTAGTGTTTCTACTTCTTTGTGATCTTTTATCTATTTCTATCTTGATGAGTGTATTGAGTATAGTTGGCGCTAAGTTATTTATTAGTTTAAATGTTGTAAGTAATATCTTATATTTTATTCTGCTGTGGATAGGTAGCCAATGGAGTTCGGCTAATGTCGGTGTGATATGTTCAATTGAGCTTATATTCATTATTATCCTTGCTGCGATGTTCTGAGTTAGTTGTAATTTTTTAATATTTTGCTTTGTGATGCCATTAAGGATTAGATTTGCAAAATCAAAGTGTGGGGTGATGATGGCTTGTATTATGGTTATGAAGTCTTGTAAGTGGATTAATGGTCTTAGTTGTTTCAAGGTCTTAAGTTTGTAGTGTATGTTTTTTGTTAGATATTTTATGTGAGAATCCATGTTAAGTTTATTGTCAAGTATCACACCCAGGTATTTTATTTCTTTTTTTATGTTGATCTCATGGTTATCAAGTGTGATGGTGCTTGGGGGTGTGTATGTTTGGTTTTTAGTAATATATAGAACGTCAGTTTTTGCGAAATTAATGTGTAAGTTCTGTTCATTGAGCCATATTGTTAGTTCTTTAAAGCACTCTGTTATCTGTTGTAGTGGAGGGTGTGGGATTTTAAATGGTAGGTAGAACATTATATCGTCAGCGTAGATATGATAATGAACGCTATGACGTTTAAAGATATTGCTGACTGGTTGTAAGTAAATGTTAAACAAAAGTGCTGATAGTGCTGATCCCTGTGGGAGGCCTTGTGTTTGGTCGAATGTGTTAGATGTCTGGTTAAGAATTCTTACTGTTTGGGTTCTGTTTGATAGGTAGGATTTGAACCAGTTATGGACAGTGGATGTAATTCCTATTTGTTGAAGTCTGTTAAGCATTGTTATGTGGTTTACACTGTCAAATGCGGCAGAGATGTCGAGGAATACTAGGATGAAGGCTTGTTTTGTGTCATCGATTCCTCTTAGTAAGGTGTCATAAAGGACTGTTAGCAGTGTTTCAACTCCATGGAAAGGTCTGAAGCCATATTGGTGTTCATCAAGGAGGTTCAATGTATCAATATATTCCTGTAGTTGTGTTTGAACTATTTTTTCAATAAGTTTGGCCATGAAGATTCGATATGGGTCTATATGATTTTGGGGATAATTTGTCTAGTGTAAAGACTCTTCGGGAAGAGGACAGGCCGAAGGGTAGAACCCTGTATTGGTAATGTCTTCCCTTGAAAGAGGAATCGTAGAAACCTCCTGTGTTCTGTGTGAATAAGGATATGGGTATATGCATCCTTTAGATCTAGAGAACAAAGCCAGTCCTGACTCTGGAGGTAAGAGAGAAGAATTCCGAGAGAGATCATCTTGAATTTCTCTCGGAACAGATGCTTGTTCAATTTTCTGAGGTCCAGAATGGGCCTGTCTTCTTTGGGATAAGGAAGTAGGAGGAGTAGAAGCCCAGGCCTTGCTGAGAGAGTGGCACCTCCTCTATCGCACCCTGAGCGAGAAGGGTGGTAATCTCTTGGAACAAGAGAGTGGTGAGAGGAGGCAGAGAGCTGAACTCTCTTGGAATAGGAGGGGGCATACTTTGGAAGTGAAGTTTGTACCCCTCTGCTACTATGGAGAAAGTCCAATGTTCTGATGTTATCTGATGCCACCTTTGGGCAAAGTAATATAGTCTGCCTGGAATGTTGACTGGCTCTGGAACCTCCAGAGGTAAGACAGCTAAGTTCCCTAAGAAGAAGTCATAGACCATGAGGAGGCTGGGTCTGTTGAGTTGGCTGAGCCCTGAGGATCTGAGCCTTCCTTTGTTGCTTCTGGGAAGCATGGACTGGACAGTACACAGAGTGGGTATAAGGGTAAAACTTCCTTTTCATGTTGAAAAAAGGCTTTTATAGTCTTTCTTAGCTGGGTTGGCAGTGGTTCTAGAAAGCCTACTGAGAGTGGTATTCTCGGATTCCAGCTGAGATGCCTTGTCCTGCCAATCCTTGCCAAAGAAGTTTTCCCCTGTGCAAGGAATGTTCCCCAGCTTATCCTGCACCCACTGTTCAAGATCAGATGCTTGTAAACAAGCAATCCGACGTGCACCGATGCAAATAGCAGAAATTCTGCTAATACACTCAAAGCAGTCAAAGGTTGCCCTGTTCATAAATTTGGAAACATTCTGAGCATGTTTTACATGTGTCAAGTAATCAGATCTCTTGTCATCAGGGAGAAGAGGAGCCATTAATTCTAAATCTTTAGCAACCTCCCGAAGGAACATACCCACGTAGAGTATGTAAGAACTTATTCTGGCCAATAACATGGAGGCTTGAAAACACTGACGACCAAAGGCATCGAGAGTTCTCGCCTCCCAGCCTGGAGGATTTGAGGAATGTGTCTTGGCACTTTTAATTCGACGCACTGCCAATTCCACTACTATGGAGTGGTGTGGTAACTGCGTCTTCTGGAAACCAGAACACTGCGGTTCCCGGTACATAGTATCAAGCCTCCGAGAATGTGGAGAGACAGTTAAGGGTGTCTCCCACATCCTAAGCATGAGTTCATGCAATATACGGTGAACAGGTGAACAGGTAGGGTAGCAGCCTCCTTCAGGGCTGCTGGATACTGAAGAATTTCTTTCTCCGAGGTCACCGTAATGGAGAGGCCGCGAGCCACGTCCCGTATAAAGTCTTGAAAAGACATGTCCTCCGGAGGAGACATACGGCACTGTGAGGAAGGAGAAGGATCTTCTGGAAGAGCCTCCCTTTCTTTGGTACCAATCGATTCATCGGATGAGTTGGAATCGGAGGACTCGAAGTATCGGCAGGCTGGGTGCTCCCACCCAGCCCTTTGACAGTACCATCAAAGTCGGCATCGGAATGCCTCGGTACCGGACCCTCGATGCCAGACACTGATTCTAGGGCTGGCATGGGTGGTAGCGTGGAGGGCGGTGCAATGGTTGATGCAGACACATCCAGTACTGGTGTCAGTACCGATGGCTGCAGAACCGATTGCAGAGGTTTTAGCGGTACTGAAGTTGCTACCAAGGCCGCTAAACTCTGCTCAATGGCCAGGATACATTGATCCATGCAGCCAGCCGATGCCTGGGTATTGGTACCCAAACAGCGGGCCACAACCCCAGAGCATGGCACCAAGAGCTCTCCAGAGATGAAGGCCTCAGGAGCATCGGTACCCCGTTAATGCTTTGTAGGCAAGGACCTCCCACCGGGGTTGTTTGGCCGGTGTATTCCCCTCCAGGGTAATGCCTAAGGCATCTCGATGCTTAGAAGGAGATCTACCCTTGGAAGGCCGACCAGCCTTCAAGGAAGACTTGGGTTTCGATACCTGAGATTCATGGGAGGAAGATGAAGCTCTCGACGATGTCGCTGCAACTGACATTGTATCGGTGGCAAAGATTTGCAGCTCTATTCTGCAGGCCCCTCTTTGTCATCTTCCTGCAGAGAAGGCATTCCGATGGCAGATGGTATGGTCCCAAACATTTGAGACACCAGTCATGGGTGTCAATAGCAGAGATGGTATTGCTACATTTGGAACTCTGTTTGAAACCACTAGCTGGTTTATCCATCTTAAAAAGAAAAAGGGGCCTAACACCCAAAATGGCGCCTAAGCACCTAGAGGGCAAGGTACCCTTAGGGAAAAAAAACAAAGTTTGCTTTTGTTTTTTGTTTTTTAAAAGAAAGAAATAGAAACTAGAATAAACACCGACGGTGTCGGTGCTAGGGTCGACGGGAAGGCAGATGCGACCACAAAAGAAGTAAATTTTCTGTGGTGACAGGAATTGCTCCCTGTCGGCTCCGCGGAAAAAGAAAAACTGAAGAGGGAGAGTTGGAAAGGCGGGAAGGCAGCTATACAGGCGAGGTGGGATGCTCCCAAAAGCTTTCCTATAGGATGCTGGGGAGCATTCCCGCGTGAGCTCCATCGATACCGACGTCACCCATATGTGAAGAATACATTCCTGCTTGTTCCAAGAGAGGTAGCAGAGGTGGCAGGTAGCCAGAGGTTCGAAAGGCGGGTAAGTGAGCTGCCCCAACACTACACGGAGGTCCCACTTGGTTGCCGGAGGGCGAACTGGGGGCTTTGATAAGATCAGGCCCCAAAGAAAACGGGTCACCAATGGCTGGACTGAGAGGGGCTTACCATCCACCGGATGGTGGTGCGCCACCAAGGCACTGAGATGCACCCAGAGTTTGACTTGAGCCCAGAATGAGAGAGGTGGAGAAGGTACTGTAACACCAGAGTCACCGGACAGGTGAAAGGGTCAGCCCCGTGATCGGCGCACCAAACAGAGAACCTGTGCCATTTGAGGGCGTAAGCTTTCCTAGTAGAGACCTTCCGAGAGCCCAACAGGATGTTCTCCACTTCAACTGGGAGGTTGAAGGGGGCCAGAGTCACCCTCTCAGCAGCCACGCTGTCTGCAACAGGGACCCCAGATTGCGGTGTAGAAGAGAGCCCCCCTCCTGAGATAGGAGTCCTGGGGTGGTCCCCAAGGGGATGGGGGTGTCCACCATTAACTGCAGAAACAGTGGGAACCATGGTTGCCTGGGCCACTGAGGGGCTATCAGGATGAGTGAGGCCCTGTTGTGGAGGGTCCTCAACAAGGTCTTGGTGATCAGCAGGGTAGGATGGAAGGCGTATATGAGACCTCCCAACCATGAGACCAGGAAGGCGTCCACTGCCACCCTGGAGGGGTGGACCTGCTGGGAGCAGAAGCGGGACAACTGAAAGCTGTCCGGGCTGGCAAACCGGTCCATCACGGGTTCTCCCCAGAGTCGGAAGAGCAGACTGGTTACCTCGGGGTCCAGCTGTCACTCATGCGGCTGGAAAACTCTGCTGAGTCTGTCGGCCAGCTGGTGTCCTGGTTGAGCAGGTACACTACCTGCAGGAGGATACCCTCTTGGATTGCATATGAGCAGAGGGCTAGAGTCTCCTGACAAATGGTACAAGATCCCGTGCCCCCTTGTTCACGAAGAACATCACTACCTGGTTGTCTGTCTGGACCTGCACCGGCTGGTGATGCAGGTGGTGACGGAAGACTCTCAGGGCTAGGTATATGGCTCAGAACTCCAGGAGGTTGATCTGCTGGATGCTCTAGTCTGGTGACCAGTTGCTCTGGGTGCAGAGATCTCCGCAGTGGGCTCCACAGGCAAGCAGGGAGGCGTCCGTGGTGAGGACCCTTGAGAGGCTTGGGGCCTGAAAGGGCATGCCCGCCTCGAGATGCTGGGGCGACTGCCACCAGACCAGGGAGTCCGCAAATTGACAGGTCACAGAAACTCTGTTTCTGAGTCGAACTGTGGCCTGAGACCACTGGTCCTGGGGACACCACTGTGACGCCCTCATCTGGAGGCGAGCATCTTGGGTGACATGGACTGTGGAGGCCATGTGCTCGAGGAGGCGCATGTGCTCGAGGAGGCGCAGGAGAAGTCAGGTGGGCACTGAGGGACAGTACGGTACATCCCGAGCTACAGACCTGAGACGATCGGCTCGATTCCTGGGCAAAAAAGCCTTCGAATGGAGGGTGTCGATTTTTGCCCCAATGAACTCCAGACACTGTGTCGGGAGGTGAGACTTGGGGTAGTTTATGACAAAACCCAAGAGTTGCAGAACCTGAATGGTGCATGCCGTGGCCTGCTGCACCTCTAAGGCCGTGCCTTCCTTTATGAGCCAGTTGTCCAGGTAGGGAAAGACGAAGACGCTCTGGAGCCGGAGGAAGGCAGCCACGACTGCCAGGCATTTTATAAAGACCCTTGGGGTAGAGGCTAGGCCGAAGGGGAGCACCCTGTACTGAAAATGTCTGCCCCCCACTATGAACAGCAGGTACTGCCTGTGGTTGGGGTGGATGAGTGGATGGGTGGGTATAAGCATCCTTGAGGTCTAAGGAGCATAGCCAGTCTCCCTGCTGGAGGTATGGCAACAATATTCCAAGGAACAGCATCTTGAACTTCTCCTTCACCAGGAATTTGTTGAGGTTGCGCAGGTCGAGGATGGGCCTTAGGCCCCCTGTCCTCTTTGGCACGAGGAAGTATCTGGAGTAGAACCCCTTGCTGTTGAGGTGGTGGAGCACTGGTTCCACCACTTTGTCCTTGAGAAGACCTGCCAACTCCTTCAGAAAAAGGCCCCGGTGGAGGGGAGACCTGAAGGGCTCTCCCGAGAAATAAGGGGGAGATGTCTGAGTCAGGTGGAGGAGGTAACCCTCCCCGACTACCCGAAGTGCCTAGGAATTAGTGGTGATAGTCACCCACCTCAGGGCATAGAGGGCCAGACATCCCCCTGTGAGTTGCTAATCCCCTTAGAGTAGAGAGGCTATGCTCAAGGAGTCAAACCTCCCTCCCCCTGGCTGGGCCGGGGCCGGAGCCGGAGCCTGGGGCTTTGGAGCCTTCTGCTTACGTGGCCCATGCCCATGGCTGCTGACCCTGTTGGGGAGCTGGGGAGGCCTGATAAGGTGGGTAGTATCTGTAAGCAGCTCCCTTCCTCGGGTAGAAGGGCTTTTTACGTGAGCCCTACTGTTGAGGAGGGGCAGCAGTCGTTATAGAGAGCCTGGTCCTCGTCATGAACAGTCTCCAAGCTCAGCAGCCTTGTCGGCCATGGTTTTGTCAAAGAGGTTCTCTCTGTGGCAGGGGACATCGACCAATTTGTCCTGAACCCACTGCTCAAATCAGACAACTGTAGCCAAGATTAGCAGTGTACACCGATACCAGCCGCCGCTACTCGTGCCGCCGACTCGAACCCGTCATAGGCCGCCCGTGACATGAATTTGGAGCATTCACAGATGGCTTTGGATAGGTTCTTGAACCACTGCAAAGGTTCCTTGGAGAGCCCAGCCAAGAACCCGGCGCGTTCCTTCGCCAGGTCTCTCAGGTACATGCCCATGTACAGCTAGTAAGCCTGGATGTGGTTGATGAGCATCGAACCCTGGTAGCCAATCCTGCCGAGGGCATCCAGGGTGCGGGCCTCCCTGCTGGGGGGGGCACCAAGGAGTGCGTCTTCTGACTTTTCAGCCAACGCATGGCCGACTCCACCACTATGGAGTTATGCAGAAGTTGTGACTTCTGGAAGCCCGGGCTCCGGCAGACTCAATACATCGAGTCGAGCCGTTTGCTCACCATCGGCACCGAAGCCAGTGTCTCCCACATTCGGAGCATCAGCCATTCCAGAATGAGTACCGTGATTCCCACGGAGCAGCCTCGTACTGGAGGATTTCCAGTTCATCTGACCGAGGATCCTCCTCCGACTCGGTCAGGAATGCCAGGGCCTTGGACATGTCCTGACAAAATCAAGGAAGCCCCATATCCTCGGGTGGAAACCTCCATCGAGGCTCCGAGACAGGAGTCAGATGGCACGTCGCAGTGGCAACGTGTATTGGGGGACTCCTCATCCTCCATCTCCCACTCAGAGTAGTCCATCGAGGACTCGTAGGAGGGCTGCTCCGCGGGGTTACAGACTCCCGATGCCCTGCAGCCGGTGCCCATCAGGCTTGTCAGGGATGACCGTGATCCCGTCAAGCGGGACTCAGAAAGCGACAGTGGCTGAGGATTGGCTCGGCCTCCGAGGACGTCTTGGACATCAAGGGCCTGGTGGTTGGGGTGGATGAACCAGTCGTGCCGGATAACAGTGCCTGCTGTTGGTCCATGAAGGCAGACAAACTGCGTTCCAGGGCCGCCATTCTGGATGCCAGGCCAGAAGGCTCTGCAGCCTTCAGCGCGAGCACAGAGGGACTTGGGCCTGACGCTGGCTCTCCCGAAGGATAATCCTAGACGAGGATAGTGTCTGGGGACCGAGGCTGGTCCGCGGTCAGATCCTTCCGGGGTCCTTCGCAGGCCAATCCTTTTCCGATGCCTCGGACGAACGTCTTGGACTGCGGGACCGGGGCACCCCCAGCCGGTCGGAACCATCCAAGGATGCCGCCTTCGAGGGTTTCTTCTTCTTCCTCTCTGAGGACCCACGAAGAGGCTCAGGTTTGGAGGATTCCACCCGAGATGTCGGGGCCTCAGACGAGGCCCTGGCCTTCGGAGGCACCGGGGACTCAGAGAAGAACTTATCGTGCTGCTGCTGGCAGCTCTTGAGGACCTTACTGGACATCTCTTGCAGAGATCACAGACTGCTGGGTCGTGATCTGGCCTCAGGCAGCGGAGACAGCAGTTATGTGTGTCGGTCAAAGACAATTTTAGAGCACCAATCACACTTCTTGAAGCCATTGGTAGCCATGGGAGAAAAAAGTACTCCTGCGAGGTTGAAGACTCTCTGGGCTATCAGTGGAAAAAAAAAAGATGGAAGACGCCAGGAAAAGAAAAGAACTTAAAACTACAAAAAAAGAGACCGAACTCGACGCCGAGGAAACAAGGACGACAGGCGGGAAGAGTACCAGTGTGATACCGGAGGCGAGTATGAAACTCGGAGAGAAAAATCAACTTTTTCCAGGGACCAGCCAGACAAGCATCTGAAGAGCTCCGCAGAAAAACAGGACATTGAGCAAGATGGCACCCTTGGGCGGGAAGGGAACCACGCATGCATGGTGACATCTCCCAAAGGCTTTCTTTGAAAGCTGGGGGATGCTTCCGCAAGGGCTCCATCTGTGCCGACGTCACCCATATGTGAGGACTGACTTCCTGCTTGTTCCCAGAGAATGGCAAAGTCTGCCTGCTATGTGGATGGGCTGGGATCCCACCAGAGGGAGACTGGCAATGCTCTACATGAAGGAATCAAAATCCAGGCCCAGGTTGAGACTGCGCCGGTGGCTGAGGATTTGCGGCCTTAGTCTTCTTCTGCTGGCGAGAAGCCTGTTGCCTTTGTTGAGGCTGCTGAAGATGGGAGAAGAAAGTGTTTAAGAAGGATAGTACTTCTTTTGGGGGTAGAAAGGCTTTTTGGTAAATGAGTTCCTCTTGGAGGGATCAGCAGTTTTTCTGGAGACACGTTTCAGGGCGAGATCATCTGTCTCTCTCTCTCCTGCTTTTTCTCTCCATCCCTTATCAAATAGATTCTCACCAGTACAGGGAATGTTAGCTAATGTATCCTGTACCCACTGTTTTAGATGAGGTTTGTGGCCAAGCCATCCTGTGAGCTCCAATGCAGATAGAGGATGCTCTACTGGTTGATTCAAAGGTATCAAAAGATGCTCTTGTGAGAAATTTGGATGTATTTTGACTATGTTGGATGAGTGCTTGATAAGAACTCCACTTGCTGTTTGGAATCAAAGGAGTAAAGGTGTCCAGATCCCTGTTGATGTCTTTCAGGAACATGCCCATATAGAGCATGTAGGAGTTAATTCTAGATACTAACATGCATGTCTGGAAGCAGCGTCTTCAAAAGCATCGAGTGTTCTCGACTCTTGACCCGGTGAAATGGAAGAGTGGTGTTTGGAACTCTTTATTCGATGCATCGCAAATTCCACTACCATTGAGTGATGTGGGAGTTGAGGTCTCTGGAAACCTGGAGGACTCCTGTATTCAATACATTCTTTTTAGCCTCTTACTGGTTGGGGACACCATGAACAGGGCCTCCCACATGCGGAATATTAGATCCTGGAAAATGCAATGCAGGGTAGCTGCTTCTTTGGGCACTGGAGGGTATCGGAGAATTTCCAATTCCTCTGTCCTCAGTTCTTTCTCCGATACCACAATGATGGAAAGACCTGTTGCCATGTCCCAGATGAAATCCATGTCTTAATGAAGGGACCAGCGCCACTCGTGAGGCAGTGATGAGTCTGATGGGGAAATCAAACAATTCCTGTTCAGACTCAGACGAAGTATCGACGGTCCTTGGAGGTTCAATGACCCTTGGAAGTGGAAGGTCAATGCCGACATTGGTATTTCCAGACGTCGGAAACCGTCAGCTTGAGGCTACTGAGCATCACTGGCAATGATCTGTGCCAGCGAAGGCATCAATGTCGATGCTGAGGGTTCCAGTGGCACTGATTCCGGTACATGTACTGGTGTTTATGTCTCTGGCTGGAGGCTGGGTTTCAAAATTTGCACTCCCAGTGCTCTCGATGATATTGGTATCGAGACTATCAGGACTGCTGCCAAACTTCTTTCGATAGTCAGCATGTGCTGATCTAAGGAAACTGCCAATGCCTAAGTGGATTCGGCCAGGGCTGTTTGGCTGGCCAGTCAGCATTTGAGGCACCCCAAGGGGAGTCTCAATGCTTACTGGACTTTTCTCTATTATCAGTATTGGTTTTCGATGCTGATATTGATGATTTGAACTTACCCTTGTGTTTGGACATCAGGGATGCCTGCGACCTACGCGAAGAAGTGAAGGCCTTCAATAACATAGAAGCCACCGAAACAGAGTCCGAGGCAAACAAAGTTCCAAATTGTCTGGCTCTGTTTTGTAGGCCTCTCTTGGTCATTTGTTGACAGAGGGGGCAGTTAGTGGGTTGCTGCTCGGGGCCCAAACACTTGAGGCACCAGTCAATGTTTGTCTGTGACTGAAATTGTGGCCGAGCACTTTGCACATTTTTTAAACCCACTGGTAAGAAAAGGCTATGGAGGCCTGGAGACCTAAATTGGCGTTAAAAACCGCCATAAAAAAATAAAAAGAAAAAAAACAAAGAAAAGAAAAATAAAGGTATAAACGGGACCAGTAGAGGCTTCGATGGTACCGGCATCAGTGGTAAGGCAGAAGCACAACCATTTAAGAAGATAAGTGTTTTCAGCAGAGACAGGAAACAGAGTGACCTGTTGGCTCTGCAGAAACCAAAGAACTGAAGAGAGGAGATGGGAAGTGGGAAGGCAGACATGCAAGCACAATGGAGTGCTTGCAAAGACTTTCATATTGAATGCTGGGGCGTGTTCCCGCGCTGGCTCCATTGGTGACGTTACCCATATGTGAAGACTGCATTCCTGCTTGTTCCTGGAGATAGTTAAATTCTAATCCCTGAAAAGGTTCTTCAGTACTGATTGGCCGAGTCTGCTGTGGTGTCGAGAGTTCCCATCCAGACAATAGCGTGAAGTGAATGTGTTGACCAAAGTCCATATTGTAGCTCTGCAAATCTCTTCCATGAAGACTGAACGTAAGTGGGTCACCAACACAGGCATGTCTCTAGCATTAACAGCCATGACACGACCCTCAAGACTCAAGCCTGCTTGGGCAAATGTGAAAGAGATGCAGTCTGCTAGCCATACAGAGTGCATTTGGAGATAGCAGACCCCAGTTTGATGGGGTCAAAAGAAATAAAACGGTGAATGGGCATTCTATGGGCTTTCATCTGCTCCAAGTAGAAAGTAAATGCTCTATTACAGTCCAACATGTGCAGTGAGAATGGGGCTTTGGGAAAAAGGTTGGTAGAATAATTAACTGATTAAAGTACAAATCAGACACCACCTTTGGAAAGAACTTGAGAATGGTATAAAGCACCACTCTGTCATGAAGGAACTTTGGGAAAAGTGGATGAACTACTAGGGCCTGAAGCACACAACTCAATATGTTTGACAGGCAGATGCGTGGCCCTTAGGTTCATTCCCATGAGAGATGGCAAAGTTCCACCTGTCTCCCAATACAAGAGGTATAAACCATTTCATCCCTGTTTGCTGATGTAAAACATGGCTACTTGACTGTTAGTTTGAATCATCAGAATTCAGTTCACCAACTGATTTCTGAAAGTCTTAAAAGCATTTGCTATCGCTCTCAGTTTCAAAAAGTTCATCTGCAGGAGATTTTCTTGGGATAAGCAAGTTCACTGAATTTGAAGCACATCAAGATAAGCTCCCCAGACTAGGTTCGATGCATTTGTTGTGAGTAATTTTTGGTAGGGCAGAATTTGGAATGGAAGTCGCTGGCCAGATTAAAGTGGAAAATCTAACAGAAGGGGGATGCCCAGAGAGGATAAATGACAGAATATGTCTTTGAGCCTTCCAGTATCCTGGGTCCACTTTGATTGTCTGATATGGGTATGTGCCAAAGGAGTGACAAACAACTGAGGCCATGTGGCCCAACATTCTCAACATGTAGTGAGCTGATTCTGCAGACTCTGTTGAACTTTGCTACCAAGAGAAGAGTTGATCACGCAGAAGAATGCTTTCGTTAGTCATGTCTAGCAAAGTCCTTTTGAACTCAAATTGTTGAAATGGGTTGAAATGGGACTTAGGATAATCGATGACAAACCCTAGCATTTTCAGCACCCGGGAGGTGATAAAGTGTAGTTCCTCACCTGTAACAGGTGTTCTCCAGGAGCAGCAGGAATCAGTCCTCACATATGGGTGACATCGGCACCGATGGAGCCCTCGTGCAGAGCATTTCCCCAGCTTTCAAAGAAAGCCTTTGGGAATGCAGCACGCATGCGTGGTCCCCTTCCCGCCCAAGGGTGCCATCTAGCTCCGTCTGATGACATAGCTAAAAGACAGCAAAAAACACAATGAAATATATGACTGCAACTCCAGGGGAGGAGGGAGGGTCGTGAGGACTGATTCCTGCTGCTCCTGGAGAACACCTGTTACAGGTGAGTAACTACGCTTTCTAGAGGACCAAGCAGGAAGTCAGTCCTCACATATGGAACTCCCCAACTCTAGGCTACAGTGAACCCAGAGCTGAAAAAATGGCTCCATCTCAAGAGCCTCAGCATCCATGATAAGAATTTTCTCTGAGAACGCACCCCGTATGGTAGCCCAACACAAGGGCCGGAGGGTAGGAGTTGCCTAAACCTCAAAGAGATTACTGAGTACCGCCTGGCCGAAAACACTGTCCTGCCGGAACACTCTCTCCAGGCAGTAATGGGCTGCAAAAGTCTGGCTTGAAGACCAAGTTGCGGCGCGGCAGATGTCTGCCAACAGAACAGAGCGGAGATGAGCTACTGACGCGGCTTTCACCCTGACACGGTGGGCCGTGACCTGACCCTGCAAGGGGAGGTCAGCTGCCCTGTACGCCCAGGCGATGCAATCTGCCACCAAAGTGGACAACATACGCTTGGAGACAGGTAACCCCATCCTATTAGGGTCAAACGAGACGAACAGCTGAGTAGCCCTTCGATGCTCCCGCGTACGTTCTATGTAAAAGGACAATGCCCTCTTACAGTCCAAGGCATGCAAGACTGTTTCAGCCTGGCTGGCAGGCGGCCTGGGAAAAAAGGTCAGAAGAACCACCTCCTGATTCGGGTGGAAAGAGGAGACTACTTTTAGGAGGAACTTGGGATGGGTCTGTAGGACCACCCTGTTCCTATAGAACCGCGTGTACGGTCTATCAGAAACCAGTGCTTGTAGTTCACTCACACGTCTGGCTGAGGTAAGAGCCACCAGGAAGAGCGCTTTCCAAGAGAGGAAGCGCAAATGGCAAGTAGCCAGTGGCTCAATGGTGGGTGAGTAAGTTGCTGCAAGACTATGTTCAAATCCCACTCAGTCACCGATGGACAAACCGGAGGCTTGAGAAGCAGACCTCTGAGAAATCTGGACACCAAAGGGTGAACCGACAGAGACTGTTCTTCCACCGGTGAGTGGTGCACTGACAAAGCACTGAGGTGGACCCGAACAGTTAGACTTAAGGCCTAGGTCTGAAAGGTGAAGTAGATACTGCAGTACTACTGGCACAAGGCAAGAGAAAGGATCTTCATTGTGCTGAGCACACCATTCCATAAACCTACGCCACTTGAGGGCATAGGACTTTCTGGTGGACTGCCTCCTAGAGGCCAAGACCACCTCCTCAACCTCCTTAGGTAGAAGCAAGGGAGCTAGCACTATCCTTTCAGCAGCCAGGCCATCAGATTGAGGGACCTGAGATTGGGATGCAGAAGGGAACCCTGCTCTTGAGACAGGAGATCGTGTTGCAGCCCCAGAGGCAACGGAGCTTCCACTGCCAACTGCAGAAGAAGTGGAAACCATGGCTGCCTCGGTCATCTGGGGGCTACCAGAATCACCGAGGCTTTGTCCCGGAGGATCTTGAACAGAGTTCGGGCCACCAGGGGCGTGAGAGGAAACGCATACAGGAGGCCCGTAGACCAAGAGAACAGAAAAGCATCTGCTGCCATCCTCAGGGGATGCGGCTGTCTGGAGCAAAACCTGGGCAGCTGACAGTTTTGTGGACTTGCAAAGAGATCGATGGATGGAAGTCCCCAGCGGAGGAAGATCTGCTGGACCACCAATGGATTCAACTGCCATTCGTGAGGCTGGAGAATCCTGCTTAGCTTGTCTGCTAGGAAGTTCTCCTGACCAGGTAGATAAACTGCTTTGAGAAACATGCCTTGTTTGACTGCAAAGGAGCAAAGGGCCAGTGCCTCCTGACATAGGAGCCTGGACCCTGTGCCCCCTTACTTGTTCATGTAGAACATTGTCACCTGATTATCCATCTGAACTAGGACAGACTGTTGAGAGAGGGCATGACAGAAGGTTTGCAGAGCTAAGCGGATTGCTCACAGTTCTAAAAGGTTGATTTGCTGTGTGGCCTCCTGAGGGGACCACAGGCCTTGAGTGCACGTGCCCTGGCAATGTGCACCCCAGCCCTTTAAGGAAGCATCTGCCGTCAGCACCCTTGGAGCCTGAAAAGGTACACCCCTGAGAAGGTTGGCAGATGTAGCCACCACTGTAAGGCATTCAGAAATCATCTGGACACCTTTACTCTGTCTTGGAGGTAGCCGGTGGCTTGTGTCCACTGATCTCTGAGAAACCATTGAGCAGCCCGCATGTGCAGACAGGCATTCGGGGTCACATGTACAGTGGATGCCATGTGGCCCAGAAGCCGCACGTAGTGCCTGGCGGAAACATGAGAAGTGCTTTGGAACTGGTTGGCCAAGTCCATCAGTCTGTGGGCCCTGTCCTCGGGCAAGTAAACTCTTGCCTGAAGGGTGTCTAGTCTCGCCCCTATAAACTCTGGGTCCTGAGAGGGGAGCAAAGTAGACTTTGCGTAGTTTATGACAAAGCCCAGATGCTGAAGAAGAGAGACAGTGCGAAGAGTGGCCTGTCGGGCCTCCTGGAGTGACTGGCCCCTGATTAGCCAGTCGTCCAGGTATGGGAAGACAAAAATCACCTGATTTCTGAGAAAAGCCGCTAGCACTGCCAGGCATTTTTTGAAAACTCTGGGGGCAGAGGTTAGGCCAAAGGGAAGTACCCTGTACTGAGAATGTTTCCTTCCACCACAAATCTGAGATATTGTCTGTGGTCTGGATAGATGAGGATGTGAGTATAAGCATCCTTTATGTCTAAGAAGCATAGCCAGTCTCCCTGCTGGAGGTAGGGCAGCAGTAACCAAAGGGTAAGCATCTTGAACTTTTCCCTCTCCAGGAATTTGTTGAGGATGCGCAGGTCAAGGATGGGTCTGAGGCCTCCTGTCCTTTTTGGCACCAGAAAGTACCTGGAGTAGAAGACTCTGCCCTGCAGGTGGTGGGGCACTGGTTCTACTGCCTGATCCTTGAGCAGACCCGCCAACTCCTTCAGAAGGTGATCCCGGTGAAGGGGAGACCTGAAGGGCTCTCCTGGGAAGTAAACAGCCCTCCTGGACTATCTGCAAGACCCAGGCATCGGTTGTAACTGCTCCCCACCTGTGGGCATACAGAGCCAGTCTGCCTCCTGAGTACTGCCTGTCCCTTATGGGGAGAGGGGCCATGCTTTGAGAGTCAAAAGCCACTGCCAGGCTGGGCCGGAGCCGGTGCCTGGGGTTTGGGGGCTTTCTGCTTACGCGGGCCATGCCCCTGTCCCTTGGCCTGCTGCCACAGTTGGGGAGCCGGGAAGGCCTGATAATGGGGGTAGCTTCGGTAAGCAGCACCCTTCCTCGGGTAAAAGGGCTTTTTACCCGAGCCCTTCTTGCGAGAAGGAGCAGAGGTCTTCTTGGAGAGCCATGTCCCCGTCATGTACTCGGTCTCCAGTTCAGCTGCCTTGTCAGTCATGGGTTTGCCAAAGAGGTTGTCACCCTGGCATGGAATATCGAGCAACTTGTCCCGAACCCATTGCTCGAGTTTGGACGACTGCAGTCATGCTTGGAGGTATGTACCGATGCCCGCCACGGCTACCCGGGCCGCCGACTCGAACCCGTCATAGGCTGCTCAAGACATGAACTTCGAGCACTCATGGACGGCGGTAGTCAGGCTCCTGAAGCGCTGCAAGGGCCCCTCGGAGAGACCAGCCGACAACCAGGCAAGCTCCTTCGCCAGGTCCCTCGGGTACATGCCCATGTACAGCTGGTAAGCCTGGACACGACAGGTCAGCATTGATCCCTGGAAGCACTTTCTGCCGAGGGCATCCAAGTTGCGAGCCTCCCTGCCAGGAAGCACTGAGGAGTGCATCTTCTGGCTCTTCAGCCTGCACATGGCCGATTCCACAACCATGGAGTTGTGCAGCAGCTGCGATTTCTGAAACCCAGGGCTTCGGCGGACTCGATACACTGAGTCCAGCCATTTGCTGATCACCGGCGCCGATGCGGGAGTCTCCCACATACGGAGCATCAGTCTTTCCAGGATCGGAGGCACGGGTACAGTAAGGGCTTCCCGAGGGGGGCCTCATACTGGAGGATCTCGAGCTTCTCGGCTCAAGGATCCTCCTCGGACTCCATGGGGAATGTCAAAGCCTTGGACATATCCTTTAAGAAGTCCAAGAACCTTGTGTCCTCCGGAGGGGACCTTCTCCGAGGTTCAGACACCGAGAAATCGGACAGGACGTCCTTGTGCCGACAGGTGTCCAGGGACTCCTCTTCCTCCATCTCCCATCCCGAAGCCCCCGAGGAGGAATCGATGGGCTCCGGCATCAAAGGCCCGGTGCTAACCGCCACGATGCCAGGAGACTCGGCGGCGACGACAACCTTGGTCCCAAACGGGACTTTGACGTCAAGAGCCCGGTGATCGGGGCGGAAGAACCGGACAGGCCGGTTATCAGCACCCGCTGCTGCTCCATGAAGGCAGTTATACTGCGCTCCAAGGCCACCACTCTGGACTCGAGTCCAGTGGGCTCCGCAGCCCCTGGTTGGGTCCCAACAAAGCCGGGCCGACGCCGGTTCCTCTGGAGGGGAGTCCTCAACAAGGACAGTAGTTACCTGCCTCGGCTGATCCGCATCATATCGAGGCCTCTTCGCCGGGCGCTCCTTCTCCGAAGACCCTGGCCGGCACTCAGGGCTCTGCGACTGGCCCCAGGAGGGACCGGGCCACTCGGAGCCGTCCAATGACACCGTCTTCTGGGGTTTTTTTCTTCCTCCTGTGCTCCCTCAAGAGGAACCCCCTCTCCGAGGAACGTCTACGCAGCTCGGGCTCGGTGTGCTCCCCCCCCCCCCCCCCGAGATGTAGAGGCCTCAGACGAGGTCAGGGCCCACGGAGGCACAGATTCAGGAAAAATCCTATCGTGCTGTTGCTGGTGGCTCTTCAGGGCATTAGAGGACATCTTCCTACACAGACCGTCGGGTTGTGGTCGGGCCGAGGAACTGGAGACAGCAGTCGTGCGTATGGGTGAGGGACATAAGTTTGATGCACCGACTGCACTTCTTGAACCCGCTGGCAGCCATCGGGGGAAAAAGGGTCCCTGCGAGATCGAAGACCCAGGCTGCCAGTGAAAAGGAAAAAGGGTGTGAATGCCAATTACAAAGGACAAAAAACAATAAATCAAACCGGACCCAATACCGGTGTATCGAGTCGCAGGCAGGAAGAGGAGCCGGTACGACCGAAGAAAGACAAAACTGAATTTTTCAACTTTTTCCATGGGGACAGTGGGACAAAATCCAGGGGGCTCCGCAGGAAAAGAGTAGTTACTCACCTGTAACAGGTGTTCTCCAGGAGCAGCAGGAATCAGTCCTCACTTATGGGTGACTTTGCCGACGGAGCCCTCGCGGAGCAATTTCCCCAGCTTTCGCAGAAAGCCTTTGGGAATTGCAGAGCGCATGTGCGGTCCCCTTCCCGCCCAGGGATGCCATCTTGCTCAGTCTGATGACATAGCGGAAAGACAGCAAAGGTTAGCAAAAATATGCAATAAGAATGACTGCAACTCCAAGGGGAGGAGGGAGGGTAGTGAGGACTGATTCCTGCTGCTCCTGGAGAACACCTGTTACAGGTGAGTAACTACTCTTTCTCCAGGACCAAGCAGGAAGTCAGTCCTCACTTATGGGACTCCCAAGCTTAAGGCTACCGGAGACCTCAAGCCTAAAGAGCTCCCTCAAGCTCAACAGTACAGAGGGAAGGAATCTTCTCTGAATACGAATCCGGCCGGTAGCCCAACACTAGGGCCGGAGGGAGGAGTTGCCTAAACCTCAAAGAGGTTGTGGAGAACTGCCTGACCGAAAGCGCTGTCCCTGCGGGACTCCCTTTCAAGGCAGTAATGAGCCGCAAAGGTCTGGCCTGAAGACCAAGTAGCGGCCCGGCAAATGTCTGCCAATGGAACAGAGCGGAGATGAGCCACAGACGCGACCTTCACCCTGACCCGATGAGCCGTGACACGACTTTCCAAGGAGAGGCCGGCTGCCCCGTAAGTCCAGGCGATACAGTCGGCTACCCAGGAGGACAGAGTACGCTTAGAGACAGGTACCCCCAACCGATTGGGGTCAAAAGATACGAAAAGCTGGACGGCCTTTCTATGCCCTCGCGTACGGTCAAGGTAGAAGGATAAGGCTCTTCTACAGTCCAGGGTGTGCAGCACAGTTTCTGCTCAGCTGGCGTGCGGCCTGGGAAAGAAGGTCGGAAGAACCACCTCCTGGTTGATGTGAAAGGGGGAGACCATCTTTGGAAGAAACTTGGGTTGGGTCCGCAGTACCACCCTATTCTTGTAGAACCTAGTGTACGGAGGCTCCGACACTAGGGCTTGTAGCTCACTCACGTGCTTAGCGGAAGTGAGGGCCACCAAGAAGAGAGTTTTCCAGGAGAGAAAACGGAGAGGGCAGGTAGCCATGGGCTCAAAAGGCGGACAGGTAAGCCTTTGCAGAACCACGTTGAGGTCCCAGTCAGGGGCTGGGGGGCGCAACGGAGGTTTAAGCAGAAGGAGGCCTCTGAGGAAACGCGCCACCAAGGGATGCGAGGAGAGAGGCCGGCCTTCGACCGGAGAATGATGTGCAGAGAGAGCACTGAGGTGGACTCTGACAGAGTTGGATTTGAGACCGAGATTGGAGAGGTGAAGCAAATATTGCAGCACCACCGATACTAAACAGGCGAAGGGGTCCTCAGATTGCTCAGAACACCAGACCGAGAAGCGATGCCATTTGAGGGCGTACGACTTCCGGGTGGAGGGACGCCGAGAAGCTAGGACGACGGCTTCCACCTCCGGGGCTAGCCGTAGCGGAGCTAGGACTACCCTTTCAGCAGCCAGGCCGTCAGGTGTAGGGCCCGGAGGTTGGGGTGCAGAAGAGTGCCCCGATCCTGGGTCAGGAGGTCGGGCTGGAACCCCAGAGGAAGAGGGGTGTCCACCGCTAGCTGTAGTAGTAGAGGGAACCATGGCTGTCTCGGCCACCGAGGCGCCACCAGGATCACGGAGGCCCTGTCCTGGACAACTTTAAACAATGTCCGGGCCACCAGTGGCGTAGCAGGGAATGCATACAACAGACCCGTGGACCACGGGATGGAGGAAAGCATCCGGCGCCTCCTGCGAAGGATGGGGGTGCCGGGAGCAGAATCTGGGGAGCTGCCTGTTCAGGGGACTGACAAAAAGATCCACAGTGGGAGAGCCCCACCGGCGGAAGATCTGCTGGACCACCTCGGGGTTCAATTTCCACTCATGCGGTAGCAGCATCCGACTCAGCTTGTCCGCCAGGCAGTTGTCCTGCCCTGGCAGGTAAACCGCTTTGAGGAGGATGTCGTGATCGACAGCCCAAGAGCACAGCCTCCGGGCTTCCCGACATAGAAGGAGGGAGCCCGTGCCCCCCTGTTTGTTCACGTAGAACATTGCAACCTGATTGTCCGTCTGTACCAGTACGGACTGGCCGAACGTCAGGTGAGAGAAGGCCCGCAGAGCTAGGCGGATCGCCCGGAGCTCCAGGAAGTTTATCTGCTGGGCGGCCTCCCAAGGCGTCCAAAGGCCCTGAGTGCATGTCCCTCGACAGTGCGCCCCCCATCCCAGGAGGGAGGCATCTGTCGTGAGCACCCGGGACGGTGGGGGAGACTGAAAAGGCATGCCGAGCACTAGGTTGGGCAGGTGAAGCCACCAGTGCAGGGAGGAGACCAGACGGTCGGAAATCTGTACCAGGTCCGACAGCCTCCCTGTGGCCTGACGCCACTGAGTGTGAAGGCTCCACTGAGCAGGCCGCATATGTAGACGGGCGTTCGGAGTGACATGGACCGTGGAGGCCATGTGTCCGAGTAGCTGCAGGAACTGTCTGGCCGAGGCCGGCGACCTGCCGCTGAACCTGCCAGCTAGAGCCGTGAGCCTGTTGGCCCTTTCCAGAGGCAAGAAGGCACGAGCCTGCCGAGTGTCCAGCCGTGCCCCTATGAACTCGAGGTCCTGGGAGGGGAGCAAAGTGGACTTCTCGAAGTTTATGACGAAGCCCAAGTGCTGAAGCAGGGCCACCGTACGCTGGGTGGCTTGGGCGTCCCCTGGAGCAGACGATGCCCGGATGAGCCAATCGTCCAGGTATGGGAAGACGAAGAGGCCCTGAAGCCTTAGGAAGGCGGCTACCACCGCCAGGCACTTCGTGAACGCCCTGGGCGCGGAGGACAGGCCAAAGGGCAGTACCCGGTACTGATAATGATTCCCTGCCACCACAAACCTTAGGTATTGTCGGTGGTCCGGATGAATAAGGATGTGGATATAAGCATCCTTTAGATCCAAGGAGCATAGCCAATCTCCCCGCTGAAGGTAGGGCAGCAGGGTTCCAAGGGTAAGCATCTTGAACTTTTCCCGCTGCAGGAACTTGTTGAGGTTGCGTAGGTCTAGAATGGGTTCTCTTTGGAACCAGGAAGTACCTCGAGTAAAACCCGTGGCCCCACAAGTGTTGGGGCACGGGCTCCACCGCCCGTTCCTGAAGCAGACTTTGCAGCTCCTGAAGGAGTAAGTCCCTGTGCAGAGGGGGTCTCGGAGGCTCCCCTGGGAAGTAGGGGGGGGCACCTGGTGAAAATGCAGGAGGTAGCCCTCTCGAACTACCTGCAATACCCAGGCCTCGGATGTTATGGCTGACCACCTGTGAGCAAAGTGGGTCAGCCGACCCCCCGTACCGGACGAAGACACCTGAGGGGGAGGGGCTATGCTGGCATAGTCAAAAAACCCCGCCCTGCTGGGCCGGGGCCTGCGTGGCGGGTTTGGGGGCTTTCTGCTTCCGGGATCCGTTACCCTGTCCCCTAGGCCGCTGCCCCTGAAGGGGGGTTGTGGCCGGGTATTGTGGTTGGTGATGCGTATAAGCAAACACCTTCCTCGGGTAAAAAGGCTTTTTCCCCGAGCCCTTCTTCTTCTGTGAAGGGGTAGAGGACTTTCTAGAAAGGCGAGTCCTGGTGAGAGTCTCCGACTCGAGCTCCACCGCCTTTTCGGCCATGGGTTTGCCGAAGAGGTTTTCACCTCTGCAAGGGACATCGACCAACTTGTCCTGCACCCAGGGCTCGAGGTCGGAGGACTGAAGCCAAGCCTGGCGGCGAGCCCCAATGCCGGCTCCGGCTACTTGAGCCGAGGCCTCGAAGCCATCATAGGCCGCTGGAGAAATGAACTTCGAACACTCTCGAATCCCGGAGGACAAGGCTTGGAACCGGCTGCAGGGGTTCCTCGGAGAGACCGGCAGAGAAACCCTGAAGCTCTTTCGCCAGGTCTCGGAGGTACATACCCATGTACAGCTGATAAGTCTGGACCCGACAAGCAAGCATAGAGCCCTGGAAGCACTTCCTACCGAGGGCATCCAGGCTCCGGGCCTCCTTCCCCGGGGGCATCGAGGAGTGCATCTTTTGACTCTTAAGTCGATGCATGGCCGACTCCACCACCATGGAGTGGTGTGGAAGTTGCGCCTTCTGGAACCCGGGGCTCTTGCGGACTCGATACATGGAATCGATCCGCTTGCTCAACACTGGCGTCGAGGCTGGGCTCTCCCACATGCGGAAGAGAAGCCGCTCCAGCATCGGGGGAACCGGTACAGTGAAGGCCTCCCTCGGGGGGAAGTCGTATTGGAAGGCCTCGAGCTCTTTGGCTCGGGGCTCCTCCTCCGGATCCGCAGGGAAGGCCAAAGCCGTGGCCATATCCCACACGAAATCAGAGAACCGGGTATCCTCCGGGGGGGACCGCCTCCGAGGCTCCGACTCGGGCGAGTCGGAGGGGACGCACCGAGTCTGAAAAGAACCGGGTAACTCGTCCTCCTCCGTGTCCCAGCCCGACTCCTCCGAGGAGGAATCGAGCGGCTCCGTGCGGGCGGGGCCCGGGGACCTCCGCCCCGACGCCGAGGCCGGCGTCGTGGACCTCGGTCCCGAACGGGAAGCCGAGGGAGACCTAGGTCGAGGATCGACTCGAGCTCGTATGGACTCGAGGATCGGCTCGGCCTCCGGGGTCGACTTGAGCGTTGACGTCCCGGTGGTCGGGGCAGGTGCACTGGCGAGGCCGGTGATCCATGCCCGCTGCTGGCCCATGAAGGCAGATATACTGCGCTCCAAAGTCATCAGTCTGAGATCAAGCTCAGAGGACCCAGCAACTGTCGACTCGGGCCCCGATGGCGGCTCATCCGTGGGGGAGTCCAGGAGGACTATATCACTCACGTGTCCAGGCGACTCCACTCCGAGACGAGGAATCTTCGAAGGCCTCTCCTCCTCCGAGAGCCCGGGTTGTCGGACCGGGCTAGCCGCCCGGTTCCGCCCTCGCGGGCCGCTTCACCCGCCGGTGCTTCCGGATGGGGGAGCCCCGTTCAGAAGAACTCCTACGATGCTCCGAACCGGAGCCACGAGGTGTAGAGGCCTCTGACGAGGTCCGCACGGAGTCAGAGAAGATCCGTTCCCTCTGCGACTGCTGACTCCGCAGCGCCTTCGAGGACATCTTGCTGCACGGGCCGCAGCTCATAGGGTCATGCTCGGCCCCAAGGCAGCGGAGGCAGCAGTCATGCGTGTCAGTAAGAGACATGAGCCTGACACAGCGATCACACTTTTTAAAACCGCTGGCAGCCATCGGGGGGAAAAGGGCCCCTGCAAGGTCGAAAGACCGCGCTGCCAGGGATGAAGGGAAAAGTGGCGGGAACGCCAGTTGGGGGAAAAAAAAAAAACGTAAACGGGCCCAATAGGGATATCGAGGCCCGGCGGGAAGAGGAACACACGAACCGAGAAAATTTTTTTTAACGAAACAAATCAAAGAAATCAACTTTTCAGCGGCGTTAACAGACACGTCTGTAGGGCTCCGCGGAAAAAAGAAGACTGAGCAAGATGGCATCCCTGGGCGGGAAGGGGACCGCGCATGCGCACTGCAATTCCCAAAGGCTTTCTGCGAAAGCTGGGGAAATTGCTCCGCGAGGGCTCCGTCGGCGACGTCACCCATAAGTGAGGACTGACTTCCTGCTTGGTCCTGGAGAAAAGGAGACTGAGAAAGATGGCACCCTTGGGCGGGAAGGGGACCGCACATGCGTGATGCAATTCACAAAGGCTTTCTTTGAAAGCTGGGGATTTGCTCCGCATGAGGGCTCCGTCGGCGCCATTGTCACCCATAAGTGAGGACTGACTTACTGCTTGTTCCCGGAGAATCAATCTCTATGAGGCCTAGCCCTCCTTGAGCTCTAGGGATGTATAGTCTTGGCATACACAGATTCTTGTAAATTACCTCATGGGCATCCTGGAGCAGAACAGTTGCATCTGGGCATTGCGCGGAGAGGCAAAGAGATCTACATGGGAGTACTCCACTCCCAGAAGATTCGCTTTATTCCTTCCCTGTTGAGAATCCACTCGTGTGGTTAGAGGACCCGGCTCAGGTGATTCGCCTGGACATTGAATTCCCTGGACAGATAAGATGCCCGCACCTCCATCCCGTGGAAAGCAGCCAACTTCCACAAGCGAACTGCTTCCCAGCAAAGGAGATACGATCCCATGCCTCCCTGCTTGTTGATGCAGAACGTTGCCACCTGATTGTCTGAATCAGGACAACCTGATTGGCCAGATGTGTCTGGAAGGCTCGGAGGGCATGCACAGTGGCATGAAGCTTGAGGAAGCTGATCTGGTGGGACCACAGGCTCTGCATCCACAGACCATCCAGATAGGCCCTCCAGGTATTGATGTCTGAAAAGGAAGACCCCAGAGCAGTTTATGCGGCTCTAGGCACCAATGAAGGGACTGCACTAGAGGCATGGTGACCGCCACCCGATCCTGGAGGCGGCCAGAGGCCTGTTTCCACTTTGTGCTCAACGTCCACTGAAGTTGCCTCATATAGATACAAGCCAGCGGAGTAACATGTACAGTCAAGGCCATGCGATCGAGCATCTTCAGCATCATCCTTGCCATCTTGTGGCACTGCCTCTGGATTTTGCTCACCACTTCTGTCAGCCACTGTATGCAGTCCACCTGGAGAAAGGCACAAGCTGAGTGGTATTGAGAAGGGCCCCAATGAACTCCAGCTGTTGAAAGGGCTGGAGGTGAGACTTGGGGTAGCTGACCATGAACACCAGCCACTCAAGCGCCTGAATGGTGATTGCTGAACACCGTCCAATGTGGAGCGCTTTATGAGCCAGTCATCCAAGTAAGAGAAAATGAAGACTTCCAGGGTTCATAGATGCGCAGCCACCACCGTGAGGCATTTTGTGAAGACCCTGGGAGCCAAAGCAAGTCCAAATGGAAGCATTTGGTACAGGTAGTGTTGACCCCCAGAACAAACCAGAGGAATTTCCTGTGAACAGGGTGGATCAGGACATGCGTATACGCATCCTTCAGATCCAAGGAGCGTAGTCAATCGTCCTTGAAGAGTTAAGGGAACAGCGACCCAGTGAGACCATCTTGAACTTTTCCCGCACAAGAAACAGTTGAGGATCCTAAGGTCCAGAATGGGTCAGAACCCCCCTGTCTTTTTGGGGACCAGGAAGTACCTGGCAAAAAATCCCTGCCCGACCTGAGCCGCAGGCATCAGCTTGATGGCAAGCTCGATCAGAAGGAGGAGACGTCTCCTGTAACAAGCTGTGATGGAATGGGTCTAGGAGATACTACCTGGGAAAGAAAGGAGGTGGCAACTGGGTAAAGTGCAGCATATATCTGCTGCTGACTATCTGCAGGACCCAAGTGTCAGAGGTGATGAGAGGCCACCTGTGAGCAAAGTGGACTAGCCACACCCCACTTGAGGGGGTACCCCCTTCGGGCACCAGCAGATTGATGGGCTCCTTGGGAGCATAGCCAACCCCCCCCCCCCCCGACTTTGGCTGAGGGGTTGGCTGGACCTTCTTAGGCTTCTCCCGTAACTGCTGGCGGCCTGCACCTTAGGCTGCACACTCTGAGAGCTCTGGTAGTACCAGTGCTTACACTGATAAAAGGGCTTCTTGCCTTGATAACTCTTGTGCGAGGGATCAATGGTCTTCTGTGAGAACCTAGTCATATGCGATCTTGCCCGATCTTTCCTCCACAGGTTTCCCAAAGAGGTTCTCCCTTCAGCAAGGCACATCTGCTAGCTTGCCCTGGATCTACTGTTCCAGGTCCACTGATTGGAGCTAAGCAAGATGGCATACTCCTATGCCCACAACTGCAACCCAGTCAGTGGACTAAAAGGCATTGTAGATGGCTTGGACCATGTATTTTGAGCAGTCCTTGCCATGATTAACCAGGGCACGGAAGGAATCAAGGCGCACCGAGGGAATGAGGGAATCAAATTCGGCCAGGTCCATCATGATGTTGTTAAGGAACATGCTCGTGTAAAGCTGGTATGAGAGGATCCTGGCTACCAGCATGGAGCCCTGGAAACATCTGCTACCAAAAGAACAGAGGGTCCTACTTTCCCTGCCCGGGGGCACCAAACAATGGGTTTTGGTGCTCTTAATCCACTTCACGGCCGATTCCACCACTCGAGTTGTAGGGCAGCTGCAGTTTCTCGAAACCTGGGGCCTTCTGGACCAGGTACATAGAATCCAATCGCCAGCTGATGGCTGGCACAGTGAGAGGAGTCTTCCATATCCACAGCAACAGTCTCTGCAGAATGAGGCGCATAGGCACCATAACTGCCTCCTTAGGAGCTGAGGGATATTAGAGGATCTCCAGCTCCTTCACCCTCGGCTCGTCCTTGGATTCGAGGGAAAAGCATATGGCCTTGGCCATGTCCCTATCAAAGTCCTGAAAGGACATGTCCTCTGGGGGAGACTTCTGCCGTTCATATGAAAGGGAGGGGACCGATGGCAGGTCTGGAGACCCAAGTTCAGACACCACCGATTCCTCCTCAGTCTCCCATCCTTCAGAGTCTGAATTCAGAAGAAAATTAAAATAGCACCTGACCTCCTCCCGATGCAGTCTCTGGTCAGGCAAAGAGGTTGGGAGTGGTGGGAACGATGATGTACTAAGCAGGGTCACTGGTGCACCGGGGCATTGGAGCCCGAGACACTGGAGAGTGAAATGGCTGTCTGAACTGGTATCAATTCCAACCGCCGACTTGATGCACCTGCCTCAGCAGGAATAGCATGGGTCTCCAGGATGGGCTGGACGGAGTGCAGTGACAATGCAGACAGCATCAAGGGGCCAGCTTGCCACATGGGTACAAAAGAGGAGCGTGACTCTTGCAGGTGTAGGAGGGAACAAACAAAGCAAGAGAGGAGGGCAGGTTTGGAACAGACTGCTTTATTGAAGATGGTCCCTACGCGTTTCGGCTTGCGCCTTCTTCGGGGGACATACAGTTACCATAGGGTTAAATAAATAAAGTTAAAATCAAAAAAATCAAAGGATAGATATGCAACATTTAAAATAAAATAAATAATTAATTATGGTACATTTAAAAACAAATAAATGAATCTGATGAGATATAAAAAATATGATAAATATAAATAAAAAATATATATGTATCTAAACTGATAATATATGCATATAGGTTTACACGCCATCACAGTTAAAAGTAGCTTTACACATCATTCCACTGGTCATAAAATCACTATTAACCACTATTCTAACTGCAAAACCTCTAATGTAATTTATTTAATTCTATGTCCCTGTGATTTGATTTATATAGGGAAAACTTTACGTCAGATCAAAACACGGATTATAGAGCATAGGAGTAATATTCAAAGACAACTTACTGACAAACCATTGGTATCACATTGGGTAGAGAAGGCACACATTGTTAGTGATCTTAAGTTTTTAGTCATTAAAACTGTTATTCCACATTGGCGTGGTGGTGATATTAACCATACTTTGTTGAAGTTTGAACAACGATTTATTTATGATTTTAACAGTTTACATCCACAGAGGTGGACAGGGTCCATTTGGTAATAGCCTCCCCCAGTCGACTATGAGGCTTTGCGGTGGCTCTGGGTATGTCACAGGTAGAAGGACAGGGCCCTCTTACAATCCAGAGTATGGAGAATGGCCGCCACCTTGTCAGCATGGGGCCATAGAAAGAAGGTAGGAGCACCGCCTCCTGGTTAAGGTGGAAGGCGGATACTACCTTCGGAAGGTATTTAGGGTGGGTGCGAACCACGACCCTGTTTCTTGTAGAACCTGGGGTAAGGTGCCTCGGCCATCAAGGCCTGAAAGCTCGCTGATTCTGTGGGCAGAGGTGAGCACCACCAGAAAGATGACCTTCCAGGATAGATAACGCAAATGGCAGGTGGCTGGAGGTTCGAAAGGCAGCTTGATGAGCTGCGTGAGAACCGTGTTAAGATCCCCTTCTGCTGGGGGCAGGCAGAAGGGAGGCCTAGAGAGCAGAAGGCCATGCATAAATCCGGTAATGAGGGGATGCGTAGAGAGGTTTGCCATCTATGGAATGATGGTGTGCTGAAAGCAAGCTCAGTTGAACTCTGACGGAGTTGGACTTGAGTCCAGTTTGCGAAAGGTGAAGCAAGCACTGTAGCACTATATGCATGTAGAAAGAGAACAGGTCAAGCCGTTGTTCTATACACCATACAAAGAATCTGTGCCACTTGAAGGCTTAGGCCTGCCTCTTGGAGTTCTTACGAGAGGCCAGAAGGACATCCTCCATCTTCCTTGGGAGACTGAAGGGTGCTAAGGCTACCCGTTCAGCAGCCATGCTTTTGATGACAGGGACTCCAGGTTGAGGTAAAGAGGGGAGCCCTCCCCCTGGGTCAGTAGCCCTGGGGCATTCCCCAAAGGGACCGTGAGCTCCGTTGAGAGGTGGAGCAACAGGGGAAACCAAGGCTGCCTGGGCCATCATGGGGCCACTAGGATCATGGAGGCTTTGTCCCACATGACCTTGAAGAGGATTCGGGTGATTCGTGGTGTGGGAGGGAAGGTAAACAGAAGGCCCTCTAACCACAAGATGAGGAAAGTATCCACAGCTACCCAGGACAGGTGGGGTAGGGGAAAGCAGAAGTGGGTAGCTGAGCATTGGTTGGGCTGGGGAAGAGGTCCAGACTTGGGGTTCCCCAGAGTATAAAGAGCCGCTGTGCCACCATGGGGTCTTGTCGCCATTTGTGCGGCTGGAGGACCCTGCTCAGCCTATCCGCTAGGGCACTGTCTTGGCCCGGAAGGTAGATCGTCCTGAGGAGCATTCCCGGTCCGATTGTGTTCGAGCAGAAGGCCATTGCCTCTTGGCAGAGGCGTTGAGATCCTGTGCCACCCCCCCACCCCAGCTTGTTCAGGTAGAACACAACTAAACATACCTATTCAGAGAGCACTTTGGAAATGTCACTTAGTTTCAACAGCACCTGACAAAAGATCCGACCACATAACATTAAGACACTTAACACATCAGCAACTCTTCTTGTAAATAAGTTCTAGCACAAGTTAAGTTATCCCTGAATGCTAAGTATTCCTATTTATACGTCAAAAATGTTATATTGTTATACTATTAAACTGTAAATTAATATTATACTGTTACACTGTAGAAATGTTGAGATGTAATATAAACCACTTTGATTTAATGATGAGGTCTATAAAACCTGTTAAATAAATAAAATAAATAATATCACAACCCAGTTGCAAGTTTGGACTAGCACCGACTGATTCCACAGGGGGTGGTGGAAGGCCTTGATCGCCAGGAAAATGGCCCTGAGCTCCAGCAGGTTGATCTGTTGCTGGCTCTCCGCTAGGGACCAGTTGCTCTACGGGTACAGTTCCTTGCAGTAGGCACCCCAGCCCAGTAGGGATGCTTCCTTGGTGGGGATCCTCTGGGGATTTGGAGGCTAAAAGGGCAAGCCCTCGTGCAGGTGCTGTGTGCCCTGCCACCAGTCAAGTGACTCCACTAGCTGATGGGACACTAAAACCCTGTCCCGGAGTTTGCCCGTGGCTTGTATCCACTGTGAGCGGAGACACCACTGAGCTGACCGCATGTGGAGGCAAGCATTGGGAACTCCATGGACTGTGGATGCCATATGGTCAGTAGGTGAATCATGGACCATGCCGACACTGCGTGATGGCCAGGACCCTGAGGCGATCTGCCCTGTCAAGGGGAAGAAATGCTATGGCCTGGAGAGTGTCCAGATGAGCTCCTATGAATTAAAAGTCCTGTGTTGGAGTGAGATAAGACTTGGGGTGGTTTATAATGAACCCCAAATACTTCAGGACCTTGGTGGTGTGGGCCGTGGCCTGTTGTTCCTCAGTGGCCATGTCCTATTTTACGAGCCAGTCGTCCAGATATGGGAAGACGAAGGCCATTGAAGACAGAGGTAGGCAGCCACCACTGCCAGGCATTTGGTGAAGACTCTTGGTGCGGAGGTTAGGCCGAAGGGTAGTACTCTGTACTGGTAGTGGTCGCCCCCAACCATGACCTTAAGTACTCCCTGTGACTGGGATGAATAAGGATGTGGGTGTAAGCATCCTTTAGGTACAAGGAGCATAGCCAATCTCCCTGGGGAGAGCATCTTGAACTTCTCCCACACCTGGAACTTATTCAGGGTTCACAAGTCCAAACTGGACCTTAGGCCCCCTGTTCTTTTTGGGACCAGAAAGTAACGGGAGTAGAACCCCTTGCCCCTGAGGTGAAGGGGTACTGGTTCCATGGCTCTGTCCCTGATGAGGCCTGTGAGCTCCTGCAGTAGTAGGGCCTGGGGCAGGAGTCCAAGGGGGCTCTCCTGGAAAGAACGGGGAAGGCATACAGTCCAAGTGAAGGAGGTAGCCTACTCTGACCACCTAGAGGGCCCAGGTGTCGGTGGTTAAAGCCAGGCACCGATGGGCAGAGTGGATCAGTTGCCCCCCCTGTTGGCAGTTGCTCCTCCTGAGAGGAGAGACTATGCTCAGGGAGTCAAAATCCGACCCAGCCTGGGAAGGACCCGGTGTTTGGGGCTTAGAGTCTTTAGGCTTGCGTTTGCCTTGGCCCACTCCTTTGCACTGGTGACTCTGCTGAGGTCTGGGGGGCCTGGTATTGGGGATAGCTTCAGTAAGGCTGGTTCCTTCTATGAAAAGGGGGCTTCTTTCCCAATGGTTTCTTCTTGGGAAGGGTGGAGGTCTTCCTAGAGAGCCAGGTCCTCGTAACGAACTCAGTCTCAAGCTCCACTGCCTTATCCTCCATCAGTTTGCTGAAGAGGTTTTCACCGAGACAGAGGAAGTCAAGGAGTGCCTGGAGCCAGGCCTGGCTTCAGGCACCGATGCCTACGGCGGCCATCCTCGCATTGGACTCGAAGCCGTCATAGGCGGTTCAAGACATGTATTTTGAGCACTCCCCAACACACCTTCTGAGGGTCAGGAATTGCTGGAGGTGATCTCCACTGAGACCCGCCGAGAAACTTACGAGTTCTTTTGCTAGATCTCAGAGATACATGCTGATATACAGCTGGTAGGCTTGGATTCAGCAAACCCAGTTTCGAGCTCTGCTGGCATTTGCATCCAAGGGCTTCGGGAGCGCGAAACTCCCTGCCCAAGGGCACGGAGAAGTGAGTCTTCAGGATTTTCTACCAGCACATGGTCGACTACCACCATAGAGGTGTGAGGGAGCTGCACTTTCCGAAAGCCATGGCCCTGCCGGACCCTGTATATGGTATCGAGGCATCGGCTAACTATTGGCACGGACGCCGATGTCTCCCACATCCAAAGGAGAAGTCGCCCGAGGATGGTGGGGAGGACCACCGTCAGGGTCTCCTTAGGTGAAGCCTCATACCAAAGGATTTCAAGCTCCTACGTGCAAGGGTCCACCTCCGACTCCGTCATAAGAGACAAGGCTTTCGCCATGTCCCAGACAAACTCGAGGAACAAAGTATTCTCGAGTGGGGACCAGCGCCAGAACGCGGGGGGAGATGGGTCCGAGGGGAGATCGCAGTGTTTACGCGTCTCTGGGGAAGCCTCGTCCTCTGACTCCCAGTCTGAGTAGTGAGTCGAGGACTCAAGCCCAGACAGCGCTTGAAGAGTCGGACTCAGGTCGGGTCTTCAGTGACCCACAGTGGCCACTTGGCTGGAGCCACAAGCGCTTGCTGGGGAGGATTTTGCTCCCGAGGACCAGCAGCCAGATCAACACTCTCACTGAGGATCAGCTCAAGAGTCAGGACTCTCAAGGATCAGCTTGAAGGCCCGAAGAGTCCTCAATATCGAGGTCCCTGCAGTCTCAGAGCGAACAATGGTGGGGCCAGGCATCGACGCTTGCTGCAAGGCAAGGAAGGCAGTGACACTGAGTTCCAAAGCTGTCATCCTGACTTCCCACTCAGGAATTGCAGCCTTCGACGTGGACACCAGGGTGACAAGGTCTGACGTCAGAGAGGAGAGGGAGTTTTTGACGGGACAGGCCTCGGAGGTCCATGATCCATCACTGGAGGCCTTGGTGTCTGTTCTGGGCACCTTCGCCGGATGCTCCAGCTCTGACTCCTCAGATAGCCTCTGGGGACTGTGGGACCTGGCACAGGACTTGCTGTGTGTGTCCGATTCCCAGGATGAGGATTTCTTCTTCTTGCACTCACTCCAGGGAACCCTTGTTGGAGTGTCTGCGGGTCTGATCGGGCACCGCAAGGGTTTTACGTGACTCCAAAGATCCATGCAGTGCCTTAAAACGTGAGGCTACCGGGGACACTGAGGCAGAATCTGACCTGTGGAAGATGTCGTCTTGCTTCTGTCAACGACTTTGGATGGCTTTCATGGGCATCTTTTTGCACAGGTTGCAAACTTCTGGGTCATAGTCAGCACCTAGACACCAGAGGCAGCAGTCGTGTGTATCACTTAGGGACATGTTCTTTAAGCACCGATCACATTTTTTTAACCCACTGGCCATTGGAGCAAAAAGAACCCCTGCAAGGTTGAAGACCCTTGATGCAGCCAGCGGTTAAAAAAAGGGCATGAAACCGCACTGGAAGAAAAACTAAAAACGGTTCTAAGACTCGATGCTGGGACAACAGGCTTGGAGGCATGAAAAGGACTGATGCTAACTGGAGAAGAAGGGCAGTTTTATGCATAAAAATATCAACTTTTTTCCGGGGAAAAAAGACTGAAATCTGTTGGACTCCACAGAAAAAAAGAGACTGAGTAAGATGGCTCCCTTGGGCGGGAAGGGAAACAGTCATGCATGGTGGCATCTCCCAAAGGCTTTCTTTGAAAGCCGGGGAGATACTTCTGCAGGGGCTCCGTCGGCGCAAACATCACCCATAAGTGAGGATGACTTTCCTGCTTGTTCCTATAGAAAGAAGGCTGGAGAGAAGATGGCTCCATGACAGGCAGGCAGGCAGGTGTGTATACGCAGTGAAGCCTCACAAAAGCTTCCAATGGAAGTTGGGGAGCATTCCCGCATGGGGTTCCATCAGGGATGTCACCAATACGTGAGGATGGACTTCCTGCTTGTCCACAGAGAAAGCGTAGTTACTCACCTGAAGCAGGTGATCTCCAGGAACAGCAGGAATTTAGTCCTCACATATGGGTGACATCAAGAACCGACGGAGCCCATGCGAGAAGCTCCCCAGCTACCAATAGGAAAGCGTTTGGGAGCAGTACATTGTGCCTGCGCTGCTGCTTTCCCACTATTCTGACTCTCCTCAGTTGAGTGTATAGCTGAAGAAAAAGGAGAGCAGATAGAAAGGAAAGAACTCTACAACTCCTAGGGGAGGTGGGTGGGTTGTGAGGACTAAATTCCTGCTGTTCCCAGAGATCACCTGTTACAGGTGAGTAACTACGCTATCTCCAGGAACAAGCAGGAATGTAGTCCTCACATATGGGACTCCCTAGCTCCCAGATCCTGTGGGGGTTGAAACTTTGACAGGCTTGCTGACCTTGACTTCCCTGGCACGGAGATCTGGATGGAATCGGGAGGGGGAAAGGAGTTGTCCTACATCCCAAAGAGATGCTCTGAAGGACCGCCTGGGCTAAAGCCGCATCTTGGCAGGAGTCCTTGGACAAGCAGTAGTGTGTTGTGAAGGTATGGATGCAGGACCATGTAGCAACCCGGTAGATTTCAGTAATTGGCACTGCCTGTAGGTTTGCCACTGAGTTAGACATTGCGCGAACATTATGAGTGGTGATGTGTCCCACAAGAGATAATCCTGCTTTGCCATAGCAGAAAGATATGCAGTCCGCTATCCAGCATGATAGTGTGCGTTTGGTTATGGGATGGCCCAGATGAGCTTGGTCAAAGGATGTGAACAGTTGAGAGGACTTTCTGATGGCTTCTGTTCTTTGTATGTAGAAAGCTAAAGTTCTTTTGCAGTCCAGGGTATGCAAAGTTGCTTCCGCCCGGGAGGCATATGGTCTGGAAAGAACACCGGAAGGATTACTGATTGATTAATGTGGAAGACGGAGAACACTTTCAGGAGGATGTAGGGGTGTGTTTGTAGAACCACCTTGTCATGGTGGAAACATGTGTACAGGGCATGGGCTACTAGGGCCTATAGCTCACTGACACATCTGGCTGAGGTGAGAGCTATGAAGAAGAGTACCTTCCAAGTACTGTAGCGAAGTTAAGAGGTAGCTAGCGGTTCAAAAGGTGGTTTAAGCAGTTGAGCTAAAACTACGTTGAGATTGCATGTCACTGGGAGTGGGCAGATGAGTGGTTTGGTAAGCAGTAGCACAGTTCTTGAAAGGTTATCTAGGGGGGGCAGAGGAGATGGGTTTACCATTCATCAGGGCATGGAAAGCTGAGATTGTGCTTAGGTGGACTCTTATCGAGGATGATTTGAGGCCTTGAGCAGAGAGATGCCACAGGTAGTGCAGTAGTGCTGGAACAGATGTCTGAAATGAATTGTATGCATGTTGCGAGCCACTTTATTTTATTTATTTATTTATTTAACTGAATTTATATCCCGCTTTTCACCGGGTCAAAGCGGTGTAACATAAAAGGGAGGGGTGGACAATAATCAACTTCTGGGGTTGGGGCCATCACCAGGTGGCCAACATTAATGATTTTAACAAATAATTGGGACATAGATATTGACATTGAGTTACTGTCTCTTAGAACATATGTTTAGGGGGATAAAATGGGGGAGGGGGGGTTGGGGTAGTCAGTGGTGGGTGCTTGTTTCTGGTCCGAGGTATTCGTGGAATAGGATGGTTTTTAGTTGTTTCCTGAATGATGAGGGGTCTCCGTTGCTTCTGATGTGACTTGGTAGAGAGTTCCAGAGGGTTGGTGCATATAGTTCGAAGGCTCTGTTGCAGGTCCGTTGATTGCACTTGGTTCGTTTATGGGGGATAGTGAGGGAGTTATTGGTGGTTTGTCTGGTTGTTCTGTTGTGGGCTGGTAGGGGCAGTAGTGTGCAGAGCTGGGACGTCTGAGTTTGGTAGAGAGCTTTGTGAGTAAGTAGGGCGGCTTTGTATTTGATTCTTGCTTCGAGGGGGAGTATGTGTAGCTCCCTCAGGACTGGGGTGATGCGGTCATGTTTTTTTGCTTTCTGGATAATCCTTGCTGTGGTATTTTAAGGCAGTTCGGAGTGGGTTGGTGTGGGTGGCTGGTAGTCCGTGGTAGATTATATTGCAGTAGTCCAGGTGGGGGAGTGTCATGGCTTGCATCACTGTTCGGAAGTCCTGTGGTTCAAGGAGATGTCTGAGGCGTTGTACTGTTTTAGCCTTGTGGAATATTGTTCCGGTGTTTTTTTTTTATTTGTTGTTTGAGTGTGAGTGCTTGGTCTATGATGATTCCTAGATACTTTATGTGTGGTTGTATTTGTGTGGTTCCAATGTTGAGGTGTGAAGGTGGTGTGAAGTCTGGGTCCTTTGTTACTATGAGGGCTTCTGTTTTCTTTATGTTGATGGATAGGTTGCTCTTTTGTAGCCAGCTGGATACTTCTGTGAAGCATTCTGATAAGTGTTTATTTGTTGAGTTCGAGGTTGTGATTGGGGCATAGAACATTATGTCATCTGCATAGATGTGATAGTTAATGTTGTGAGCGCGTATGACTGAGCAGAGTGGTTGCAGGTAGATGTTGAAGAGCATGGCAGATAGTGTGGATCCTTGGGGTACTCCTTGGTGTTGCTGAAAGGGGGGTGAGGTTGATATGTTTGTGCGGATCAGTTGTTGTCTATTGGTTAGGTAGGAGTGGAACCATTGAAGTACGGAATCTTTGATGCCAATTGCTTGCAGTCTGTGAATGAGGATGTTGTGGGAGATGGTGTCGAAGGCTGTTGATATGTCTAGGAAGATCATGGCATATCCAGAGTGTTTGGCTTCAGTTCCTATGATGAGGGTGTTCATTAATGATGTCATGAGGGTCTCGACAGTGAATAAGTCTTTAGTGAATAAGTTTTTCTTGTGGAGGGTTTTCTGGAAGACAGGAGAATATTTTTAACCTCAGTGGATAGAGGAAGGTTGCGTAAGGCTAAGCTTTCAGGAGCCATGCTGTTAGGCAAAGGGACCGGAGATTGGGATGGAGAAGTGTCCCGTCGTTCTGAGATTGGAGACCCGGTCTGGATCCTAGGTGGATTGGTTGGATTTGTGAGAGTTGGAGGAGGAGGGGGAACCATGGTTGGCAGACCCAGAAAGAGGCTATGAGGATCATGTATCCCTTGTCCTCTTTCAGTTTCAGAAGTGTTTTCAGGATCAGGGGCGTGGGGGGAAATACATAGAGGCGCCCCCGATTCCAAAGAATCATGAAGGCATCATTGGCTAGTGAGCTTTAATGGCAGTTTCGAGCAAAAGCGGGGAAGTTTGGCATTGAGTTGAGTAGCAAAGGTCAATCCATGGAGTACCCCAAGTGTTGAACAATGGTTGACAACTGTTTGGTCTAGAGCTCATTGATAAGGCTGGGGCAACCTGCTGAGTTTGTCCGCCTGTAGGTTGTCTTGACTTGGAATGTATATTGCCCTGAGCTGCATGTGATGTTGAATGGCAAAGTCCCATATCTGGCATGCCTCCTTGCTTATGTAAAACATGGCCACCTGATTGTTCGTACATATGAGGATAGAGCTGTTGGCGAGATGACGCCTGAAGACTTGAAGAGCCCTTGACACTCCTCGAAGTTCCAAGAGATTTATCTGCTGAGTGGACTCGTGGGCAGTCCAGCGACCTTGTGTGGAGAGAGTTTCTAAGTGAGCTCCCCAGCCGTGCTTGGAAGCATCCGTCATTAGGGTATGTTGAGGGTGGGGGGGTTGAAAAGGTGATCCTAAGAGAAGATTTTCCAGGGCTGACCACCATTAGAGTGAATGAGCCATGGGTGATGTTATTTTGATGGACGCATGCAGGTCGTCGGTGGCTTGAGTTCACTGGGTTGATAGAGTCCACTATATTTGACGCATACGTAGTCTGGCATGCGGGACTACATGTACTGTGGAGTCCATGTGCCCCAGTAGCTTTAAGAAGGATAGTGCTGGAGCACAATGCTGATGCCGCATGGTCTCTGCGAGCAGCATGCGTCTCTGCATACGGTCTTGTGTGAGAAAAGCCTTGTACTGGGTGGTGTCTAGGATGGCTCCTATGAATTCTAGTCTCTGGGTGGGGATGAGGTGGAATTTTGGAAAATTTATCACGAAACCCAGAGACTGTAGAAGATCTATGATTTTGTTTTGAGCTGAAAAGAGCTCTCCAGGAGAATCTGCCTTTTTAAGCCAATCGTCTAAGTAAGGGAAAACGTAGATGTTGTTGATGCGAAGATGAGCTGTCACTACGGCCATGCATTTTGTGAAAACTCTTGGTGCTGAGGCTAGGCCAAAGGGGAGCACCCTGTATTGATAATGCATTTCTTGGAAGATGAATCGAAGATACTGTCTGTGAGAAGGGTGGATGAGGATGTGAGTGTAGGCCTCTTTGAGGTCTAGGGAGCAAAGCCAGTCGTTTTACTGCAGATGAGGAAGGAGAGTTCCCAACGAAATCATCTTGAATTTTTCTTTTACGAGGAACTTGTTGAGATCTTGGTGGTCTAGGAATGGGCCTGAGGCCTCCTGATTTCTTTGGAATGAGGAAGTAGGGGGAGTAGAACCCCTTGTGGTGTTCCTGCAGGGGCACTGGTACGATGGCTCCCTGTGTGAGGAAAGAGGTGATTTCCTGATATAAGAAGGCATCGAGGGAGTTTTTGAAATGAGCTTGTCCCTTAAGAACATAACATCATAAGATATGCCATACTGGGTCAGACCAAGGTCCATCAAGCCCAGTATTCTGTTTCCAACAGTGGCCAATCTAGGTCATATGTACCTAGCAGTCCCTTGAATCGGTGAGAGGGAAGTTCCAGAAAGTTGAGATGCTATCCCTTCTGGATGATGGTCAGTGTCCATTTCTCTGAAGTTATTGTTTTCCATTGTGTGGAAAACCTTGACTGCCTTCCTGGAATAGGGAGTAGGGCTAAATGAGGGGGACTGGCCTTGCTCCCTATGTAGGAGTCAAAAGGTTGGTACTGAGGCAGCTGGTTGAGGCTGAGGTTGTTGTTTAGTCAACCTGGGTTTTTTGGCTTCTTTGGAACCTTGTTTGTGCTGTGAAGGGTAGGCTGGTTGGGAATATGCTGGGTAGAATTTCTGCTTTTTAGGATAAAAGGCTTTTTTAGATTGAGCCTTCTTCTTGGAGGGATCTGAAGTTTTCCTCGGCAAACTTGAGAGTCATGTTGTCGGTTTCAAGTTCTCCTGCCTTTCCACGCCAGTTCTTTCCAAACAAGTTTACACCTGTACAGGGGATGTTAGCCAGTTTGTCCTGTACCCAATGCTCTAAATCAGATGCTTGGAGCCATGCCATTGTCTCGCTCCTATAGCTATTGAGAAGGCTCTACTAAAGAATTCAAAGGCGTCGAAAGCCACTCTGTTCGTGAATTTGGAGACGTTGCGACTGTGGGCTAGGACTGTTTGAAAGGCTGGGCGTTTTAGGTAGGAAGCCCTCCCAGTCTTTATTCAACTCCTTGAGAAACATACCTATATATAAGATGTATGAGTTGATTCTGCTAGCTAACATGGAAGCCTGGAAGGCGTCCCAAGTGAAGGAATCAAGGTTTCTC
Source organism: Ichthyophis bannanicus (assembly GCA_033557465.1). Lineage (NCBI taxonomy): Eukaryota > Metazoa > Chordata > Amphibia > Gymnophiona > Ichthyophiidae > Ichthyophis > Ichthyophis bannanicus. Next base: position 431,816,964 of record CM066035.1, read on the forward strand.
AATTCGCACCCCGGGGGAACCGAGGTGTGGTTTTTCCCACTTTTTATCTGGCGCATCGCCAATTCTACCACGATGGAATGGTATGGAAGTTGCGGCTTCTGGAAACCTGGACAATCAGGGAGTCTGTACATAGTATTGAGACGTCTACTTATGGGAGTGATGGTTAAAGGTGTCTCCCACATCCTTAACATTAAGTTCTGAAGTATGCGGTGAGGTGCACTGGTAAGACGGTAGCCTCTTTAGGTGCAGTGGGATATTGCAATATTTCGAGTTCTTCCGCCCTGGGCTCCAATTCCAAAGCTGCTGGCATGGAGAGACCCGCTGCCATGTCTCTGATAAAGTCTTGAAATGACATATCTTCCGGTGGGGATTTTTCTGCGGGTACTGGATTTTGGTGGTGAGGCCTCCGAGACGAAGTCTCCAAGGTCATCAGAGATCTCTGGTCGGAGTCGGAGGACTCAGAATCAGATTCCGGAGAGTATCGGTAGTGTCTGTGTCAAGAGATCCATCGATGCAGGTCGATATCCTCCAGTTCACCACGATTCATGGAACAGGATGGATCCGTGGTTGGAAAAAGCGGTAAAAGCGCCAGCATCGAGGAAGGCCCTGGCATCGGTGAAGGTATCGGCATTGGAGACTGTGTTGACACAAAGGGTGCTGTTGGTATCGACATCAGTGTCGACATCGGCACCAACACCGGGATCGTCATAGGCACCGGGGCGACAGTGGGCCAGATGGTATTTGTTGCACTGGATGCGACGTAGATATTGATGCTGATGCAGTCTGCAGGGTCATAGGGGGCCAATAGTGTTAACTGCACAGAGGTCGCCAGAAGAGCTGCTAAGGTCTGTTCTAGGGACAGCATACGCTGATCCAGCAATGTCGCCAGTGCCAGGTTATGGGATGAAGTGGGATCAGCCGCCACCGGACATAAGCACGGCATCAAGGGTTCTGTGGAGTTTGGTGCTCCGGGTACCTCTCGAATCAATACTGAGGGTTTAGAGGACAAGTCCTCCTGCCGGGGATGCCTGGACCTATGGCTGGAATCAGATGATGTCCGAGACGACTCCCGGTGAGCATGGGAATGTTCCCGGGACCGATCCCTCGATGTTTTTGGCTTACCAGAAGGGTCTTTGGTTTTGTGACTCGGATCCTTCAGAATCTAAGAGGGCGCCCGGATCAGCGACTTCTCCTTGAGCGGGTGTGATGTAGAAGGTTGTTGTTTTTTTTTTCTTTCCGTATCTGGAATCTTTAGAATGTTTGGAGTGCTTTGATGGCAGCAGATGATGCCCTTGAAGAGGTCGAGCCCAAGGGTGTCCTAGGGGAAGAGCTCTTCAAATTTTTTAGCTCAATTCCCCAGGCCTCTTTTTGTCATTTGCTTACAGAGGGAAACGGGACAGACATCCAGTGGGCTCTGCAAAAAAAAAAGGAGACTGAGGCAAGATGGCACCCTTGGGCAGGAAGGGGACCAAGCATGTGTGGTGCGTCTGCCAAAGGCTTTCTTTGAAAGCTGGGAAGATGCTTCTGCGTGGGCTTTGTCGGCGCCGATGTCACCCATATGTGAGGACTGACTTCCTGCTTGTCCCCAGAGAACAGAGGAACCGCTGTTTGTTGAAACAATTGCAAGTTTTTGCGTAAACAGGTTTAAAGGTCATAGCAGATACAATTACAATAATCCAGCCACGAAGTAACTAAAACATGAACAAGAGAGTGCTGTGTTTAGTTAGTGAGAAATGATTTCAAAGAACAAATACAGCTAAGGGCATGAAATGATGAAGCAACAATGGCTGCAACCTGGAGTTCGAAGGTGATGGGACTCAATGGTTATGCCTCAAAGGGTTAGGGATTATACAAGTGGGATCAGTAATAGAGGGGTTATGGTAGGAGAAGAGGAATTACCAGTTACCCATAAGGCCTGTGACTTTGAGGTGTTAAGTTATAACCTGTGGTCAAAAAGCCAAGTAACCACTGACTGCAAACAGACATTGAGAGAAGAGATATCAGGTGAGTTCACAGAAGAAAAATTGACCAGCAGAATGTCATCGGCATAATAGTATCCACTAATCTTGTGATCTTGAACTAAAGTGATCAGGGGGACAAGAAAGATGTTAAAGAGTAGGGGTGAGAGAATAAAGCTTTGAGAGACACAAGGGACAGATTGGGGAGCAGAAGCTGGAAACCAGGGCATCTGAATAGTAAAACTGCGAGCCTATAAAAATGAGGAGAACCACTTCAATACATTATTCCTAATGCCAATATCATGCAAGCGCCGAAGCAGATGTGAGTGGTTAATAAGATAATAAATGCTGATGCATTTATTAAATGCTGATGCAGTTTCTTCTTAGCAAAGACCAACCTGTGTTGGCATGCCTCAACAGCTCAATATAGGCTAGTATATACTGTTGAATAATTCTGGCATCTCCTCTTCTGTGACACTCAACATAACCATGCTACAGTAGTACAGATTCCTCAGTGCAGCCCCTGTCAAGCAGGCACCAATGATACAATTTTAGTCAGTTACCTAAGCTTTTTCAATGTCTGCATATGATAAAACAGCACTGGAAGATTTCCAAAATTTAAGACAGCAAAGTAAGCATTATGTGGTAAGATCTGCGTTTTTTCCTAATTATTTCAACACTTGAATATTTGACTTGTTTTGTGATATGAAACTGGAAGAAAAAGTTATAAAAAATATATATATATTCAAGCTTCCCAATTTTCTACCGGTACAAGTTTTCTTTCAATTCTGAATGAACACAAGACATGTAAAACTTGTCACCTTAATATCTTATCTAGCTATTGTGTCTAACATAGAAGAATTCCGAAGCAAGGGTTTTGCAATCAGAGTGTCTGTGTATTTGACAAGGTTTCAGGATATGTCAAGGCGACCAACAAAAAGTTGGACAAGAGTTTTTTCTACTCTAGATCCAAATGTAAATCTCATCTTCTCAATAACATTTTAGTTTGGTATCCATTCTATATCCAATTTCATACCAATTCATTATACATCAGGAGGTGAACAAGATCATGAGATGTAGTTTTCTACAGGGGATTCATGTATTCCATGATTACACATGCAGTTATACCACCTAACGCTTGTTGGTTTTCCACTAGATACATTGCATTTTTGAGACATGTTTGGGGAAGACAAAGAATCTAACAGCAGTATCTCAAATAGCAGGCTCTATTAACTCAGTGTGGAACTTCTTGTTTTTTGTGAATAAACTGACAACACAGAACTAAAGAATACTAGCAAATGCTGCTTTCAGGTTACTAGATTTACCGTCATAGTCTCTGCAACGTTTCTTTGGTGGAGGAGGTCTTCCATAAGAACTATGGTCCACCTGGTCTTCATGGAACTCAGACCAGTTTTCAGTAGTGCTATTACCATGATGTGATGGAGCAATAACTGTAATAGTGCTACTCAGTGTAGGTACAGGATAATGGGAAGAGGCAATGTTTGACACAGATGATGCTGCAGTGTAACTGTTTTCCAAAGGATCAGTCCTGTCCAAATCATATTTGGATTTTCCAGACTCCCTTTCTGTAAATAAAAAAGAAAATTATCAGATACCTTATATTTCTGTCAAACTAAACAGATATTTTCAAGCTTATTATTATTCTAGTGCTTCTAAAATCAAAGAAAGCTACTTAAAAACTGTCAGCTTCATGGGGCACCAAGGTTTGGATCCCATGCATGCATTGCTCACGTCAGGGGTCACACCGCTTGGAGGAGCTCCTGATAAACAAGAGGCAACACTGAAAACTTTAGGATTGAAACGTTCCTAGCTGATCTTATTTAAGCTACAGACTTGTCCAGCCTAAACAAAAAAGACCAAAAAGCTAAACATATTTGAAATTGAAAACAAATTCTACAGATCTGTACATCTGCGAAAACTAACCACAGCAAGTCATATTTTTAGGCTTCAGGACAACATACACACAGTTTCATAAGATAAAAGGTCAATGCAAGCTTACATTTTTGCCAACCATTAATCAGTAAGGTGAGATTTTACTTACGAGATAATCTCCTTTCTTGGAGTCCTGCTAGACCAGCCAAAACAAGTGGGTTGTGTTCCCCTACCAGCACATGTGGAAACAGAGAATGAACTAGAAATTTCCAGTGACATCATCACTGCTACTACCAACAAACATCCCCTAATATTATTAGGTGACCTCAACCTTGCTTCATTACCTCACAATCATACCTCTGACTTTCTATCCCCCACACATGACATGAAGTTTCACTAAATAATTGACACCGGAACCCATATCAAAAGGAACACACTTGACCTAGTGTTCTTACCTAATATAATCTATAGTAACTACAATCCAATACTTGAAATACAACCAGTGCCCTGGTCCGACCATTACCTCATAAAACTCCAAATACCCATCCATGACACCATGTTTCTGCAGCCAGTACATACAATACAACCCTAGAAGTTCAAGAAATTTGATAGAGATACCTTCTTAAAACAAACGATCCAACACTTAACCCCAGTTTCTTCCAACCTAGATGAAGCAATTTCCAACTGGAACGACACCATATCTAAGGTAGCAACTCTACATGTCCACCACCCTACTGCAACAAAAAAACACAGCACTGCATGGTTCAGACCTGAAATCAAACAACTCAGAAGTGATCTGCGCAAAACTGAGCACAAATGGCGCTATTCAAAATCTACAACATACCAGGTCCAATCTATGGACAAACTAAAACATTACAGAGAAACAATAAATGTAATAAAGAAGGAACATTACTCCACTATACTATCAGTCTCTCAATCGTCCGAGAGAGCACTATGAAATCATAAAATCTTTAACAAATAACACCACAAATATTGAGACACCTGACCCTGTCATAGACCCCCAACTACTAGCCAACTATTACAAAGACAAGCTAATAAATCAAGCCCCAATCCCAAATGACCAAAATACCCAATGCCCAACATCAACATCTTCTTGGTCAACATTCTCCCTTACCTCGAAGGATGCGCTTGAGAACATCATCGCCAAAGTAAACACAGCCACCTCATACCTCGATCACTGTCCAGTTAGCTGGATAAAAGCAACAAAAGTAGAATTTTCCCCACTCATCCTTCCTGTTGTCAACACCTCCCCACAGCTTGGCTACATGCCTCCTGCTCTGAAACCTGCTGTAATACGCCAAATCCTGAAAAATAGCACTATGGACAAAAATACCCCCACTTCATACAGACCCATCTCAAGCCTCCTTTCATGGCCAAACTAATTGAGAAGGCATACAAATCCAACTTCAAATCATATAGATACATACGCACCCCTAAATGAACACCAATACGCTTTTAGACCCTACAATGGAGTTGAGGGTCTCAACTTACTGTCCTTTTTGACCGTATCATACGGGGCATGGACAACCCCAAAAAAGCGTTCCTCCTCTAATTCCTAGATATCGCTGCAGCTTTTGACAGCGTAAACCAACACATCATGATCTCTAGATTATAACAAATAGGCATTAAAAGCACAGTACTTAAATGGTTCTCCTTATATCCAGCAGGAAGAGCCCAACAGGTAAGGTTAGGAAACAATACTTCTAATCACTACAACCAAGAAGAAGGCCTCCCATAAGGCTCTGCACTCTCTGCCCTTTTGTTTAACATCTGCCTTCAGCCTATCTGTTCAATCTTCAAAAAATTTAAAGTATTCTATCACATATACGCAGGCGACATAATAATATATATCTATCTCCCATCTGACATCTCCAATCCAACAAATCACTGACTGCTTCACGGAGGTAGCTCAATAGCTATCATCCCATAACCTCATGATTAACTTCAATAAAACTGAAGCCCTCTATATAACTAAGAAAGCACAGTTACTTACCTGTAACAGGTGATCTCTGGGAACAGCAGGAATAAGTCTTCACATATGGGTATCGTCGGTACCGACGGAGCCTGTGCGGGAACGCTCCCCAGCGTCCAGTAAGAAAGCTTTTGGGAGCATCCCACAGCGCCTGCGCGCTGCCTTCCTGCCTTTCCCAACCGCCTCTCTCCAGTTCGAGTTTTAAAGCTGAGACAAAGAGAGAGAGAGGAAAGGAAAGATAGATAGAGAGATACAACTCCTAGGGGAGGTGGGTGGGTTGTGAAGACTTATTCCTGCTGTTCCCAGAGATCACCTGTTACAGGTAAGTAACTGTGCTATCTCCAGGAACAAGCAGGAATGAGTCTTCACATATGGGGACTCCCTAGCTGCAGATGCCAGGGGAAGACCCCAGGTTGTGTGTCCTTGAAAAGGACTCTACCTCCCTCCATGGATCTCTGGCATCCAACCAGGGTAGGTGGGTAGGAGTTGATTAGGAATGGAACAGGTGTTTGAGAACAGCCTGACCAAATGAGGCATCCCGGCGGGAGTCCTTGTCCAAACAGTAATGGGCTGTGAAGGTATGAAACGAGGCCCAGGTGGCCGCTCGACAAATTTGGTCGATGGACACAGAGTTTAGATGAGCCATTGAGGCTGCCATGGCTCTCACATTGTGAGCTGTGACATGGCTCTCCAGAGAAAGGTTCCTACTCTGGTAGGCGAAAGAAATACACTGAGCAATCCAGTTGGACAGTGTTCTCTTAGAAAATGGAAGTCCTAAATGAGAAGGATCAAAAGCAACAAAGAGTTGAGAAGACTTTCTATGTTGCTGTGTTCTTTGTAAGTAAAAAGCGAGAGCTCTCTTACAATCCAAGGTATGAAGATTCCTCTCTGCACTTGTTGCATGAGGTCCTGGAAAAAAGACAGGTAAATATACCTTTTGGTTTAGATGAAAAGGCAAGACCACTTTGGGCATAAAGTGTGGATTGGTCCTGAGGACTACCTTATCATGATGGAACCTTGCATAAGGTGGATTAGCCACCAAAGCTTGCAATTCACTGATGTGGCGTGCTGAGGTGACTGCAATGAGAAAGATAACTTTCCAAGAAAGAAATTTCAAGGAGGTGGTGGCTAAAGGTTCAAAGGTTGGCTTCATAAGCTGGCCAAGAACCAGGTTTAAGTCCCATGCCACTGGAGGTGCTCTAAATGGAGGTTTAGTTAGAAGAAGGCCTCTCATGAATCTTGTTATAAGAGGATGAGAGGAAATAGGCTGTCCATTGAGAGGCTTGAGGGACGCTGCAATAGCACTCAAATGGACTCTTACTGAATTTGTTTTATTTATTTATTATTTATTTATTTACAGTTTCTTCTATACCGCACTATTCAGTTTTAAGACCTGCATGGGATAAATGCAGGAGATACTCTAGTAAAGAATTCAAAGGTATTGCAAGAGGGTTAAGACACCTTCTCTGAACACCAAATGGTAAATCTTTTCCATTTGAAAGCATAGGAACGTCTAGTAGAAGGCATTCTAGAGGCATGAATAATATCTCTGACTTGCTGAGAGAGATGAAAACCTTGAAGGTCTAGGCCCTCAGCAACCAAGCCCTGAGATGAAGAGACTGGGGGTTTGGGTGCCACAACGTTCCCTCCTCCTGGGATAGAAGGTCTGGTGCAGAGCCCAAGTCCAGGAAAGGAGCTTGAGAGAGATGCAGAAGTAGAGGATACCACACTTGGCGTGGCCAATGTGGTGCTATGAGGATCATGGTCCCTCGATCTCTCTGAAGCTTGAATAGTGTTTTGGGAATTAGGGGAATGGGTGGAAAGGCATAAAGGAAGTCTTGACCCCAGTGAAGGAGGAAGGTATCCTTGGCCTGAACTCCCTGACACGGAATTCTGGACCAGAACCGGGGAGGTTTGGCATTCCACGGATTTGCAAAGAGGTCTATATCCGGGGTTCCCCAAATTCAAAAAATCCTGGCTACCTGGTCCATGTGGAAATTTTGTTTATTATAGACAAGCAACAAAAAAGACATACAAAAAGCAAAAACAGGCAACCCAAACAAGACCCACACCCCCCAAAACCCCCACCCACCCCAATATAGCACAAACACGAAACTGAGCCCCCCCCGTGACCCACTTCCCCAAACCCACCACCAAACCCAGCAACCAGCACACGTGCCCCCTCCCCCCAACAACAACCCGCAGTAGTCCATGCAATGTTCATGTCCATCCCAACCCCCCCCAACAACAACCCATAGTAGTCCACACAATGTCCATGTCCATCCCAACCCCCCCCCCAACAGCAACCCACAGCAGTCCAAGCAATGTCCAATGTCCAGAATGTCCATTAGGACTGCCAACCCCCCCCCCCACGCACACCCACAAAACACATTCCCCCGTCCCCACCCCCGCCCCGAAGAAGGAGCAGCAGCTCCTCCACCCCCCACCCCAATCCCTGCCCCATCCCCACAAAGCAAACATATCAAAAGCAAAACCCCCACCCCCCCAAACAAAAACATAAAGGCGACTCTAGCCCTTCCCCAACGAAAACCCACCAAAACAAAACCAAAAATATAAACCAAAGAAGACAACATAACCCAATACTGCCCTGCAACACTAGACAGCAGAGCGGGATGCACACAAAACAAAAACAACTGTTCCACAAAACAAAAACGATTGGGAAACCATCCCCCAAGGAGAGAGGGAGAGCGGACAAGTGGTCAAACCACCGCAGAACCACAGCACCAGCGCACCCCCCCACCCCCCCCCCCCCCGGGAGAAAAACAACCCCTAGTCCCTTACCAGGAATAACCCCAGGGAAACCCTCCCCCTGCTTTCTCACCCCCCCCCCCCCCCCGGGAGACAAAGCATTACAATACTATAGCTAATCCACTGATCATCCCAGAAAAAGGCTAAAACACGCGCAAACGAATAAAGCTAAACCTCATAACTCAACAGATACTACATTTACTTGTAAATATCAACGACTCAATCCAATAGAGCTTACAACTCTGAAATTGTAAATAGTTATTAACCTTTGTTCTTGTTCCATAAGGTATCTATAATGTATTTGTTCTTGTTCCATAATGTATCCAACCATTATATTGCTCTGTTATGTATTTAAGCATTACACTGTTTATTGTCAAAAAATTGTTCCATGTAAAAACAAGCTCTTGCTTTGTTGACTGTTGTTCAATTGTGAACCGCACCTGAACTCCGGAAGATGCGGGATATAAATGATTGTTAAATAAAATAAAATAAATAAAGCAACCCCAAATCCCTAACAGGGCAGAACCTCAGGGAAACCCTCCCCCTCACGGGGGGTGTATTACTAATTAAAGATTTATATGGATTTTTGGATCAGCAAAGGATATTGTACTTTATCTGAGCCAACTTGCTCCAGAGATGAGAGATCTTTACACATCTAGCCTGGGGAGTGTTAAGAGGCCAGAGAGGGAGACAGAATTCTTCCCATGGCCTTTGAACAATTCTCTTGGCCAATATAGAAACATTTGCCTAGCCAATGTAGACAGGATAAGAATTCATCAATTATAATGTAAAAGCTTTGAGATGCTTTTGGGTGTCTCCCTTGACAGAGACCCATTAATGATAACAAAAGAACACTTCATCTAGCCTTGGAATGTAGGCCATGGAGGATGTGTCCTTTGAGCATTCTCAGATATCTGACCATGTCTGATTGTGTAAGTTTGAGCTTCTAACAGGTGGTCAGAAGCCCACCCAGAAACCAAAGCAAAAAAAGGTGGATGGGGTGGAGAGAAGCTCATGGGTGAGAGCTGGCTGCAACACATTTGTGCCTATATAAGTACAGAGAAAATCCATAACAGACAGAGCGTAGATCTGCTTGGCCAAGCATGAAGTATCCTAGACTGTCATCAGTTCCTCTCGCTGAGCGCTCCCAGCTGATGTGTAAAGGGGTTATGACAAGTTTGGTGAAGTATATTCTCTGTAAATAGCTGCATTCTCTCATAATTCTTTCAGTGCTGTAATTAAGTGCATTAGTTATTATTTTAATTGCATTCTGGTTATCTTTTCTAACTACTCATGTGTAACTAAGAGAATTACTTGTCTTTCTAAATGTTTCCTTACTTTGTTTGTAAATAAACTGCACGTCTTCATTACAAGGTGTTAGCCTTTGTTGAAGTAAGACAGGGGCGGAGGGTGAGGTGACACCACAGACGCTCCCCAAGGATGGGCCTCCACCACCCGCCTTTCGCGTTGCGCCATGCTGGACACTTCCTCCAAAATGTCCCGCACCACCTCGTCGAGGGGCAGGACCAACCCCCGGGCCGAGACATGACAGCGTGCTTGCCACAGGTGGTAGCGCACTACAGCCGTGACGAGGTAGAGGGTCCCGGAGTCCTGCCTTAGAGGAAAGGACCAGGCCCCGTACACCCACTGCGCATACGTAAGGAGGGAAAGGTCACGCAGGTGAAGAGCAGCGGACACCAACCGGCAGGCCTCCACGTTAAAGGGGCACTGCCGGAGGAAATGGTCCATGGTCTCCGTCTGCCCTTCACACCCTGCCCTCGGACAGACCCGCTCGGCCTGTGACCTGTACTTGAGGTTGTCCCTCACGTACAAACGCCCGTGGAAAGACAACCAGGCCACATCCCGAACCTTCTTCGGCAGCCGAGGGGAGTTCAACTGCTGAAGGCCCCGCTGCATCACATCCACTGGACAGTCCCGCAGGGCCCACCGTGGTTGAAAGTGGGAGGTGAGTACCATCCGGTACAATCCTTTCTGCCCTAAGGACTGGGCGAGCGGGTCGGTCACCCCCCACCGCCGAATGAGCCCCACCATCGCAAAAACGTACGATGGGGCCTGTTCCCCACTCCGACGCACACGTGGGACCGAGGACGCCCCCTCCCACTGCTCCCAGAAGCGGGAGAACCACCCCCGATAGGAGGCCACCCACCAAACCCCACCCCCTTCCCGCATCCTACCCAAGTGAAACGCCATAGACAAGACTGACAGGAAGACAAGGGGGTGCAACATACCCAAACCGCCCTGTGCCCGATCCAGGCAAATGATGTTGCGCTGGACAGGGTTCAGAAGGTTACCCCACAGAAAACAGAAAAAGACAGCACTGACAGACGCCTGACGGGACAACGGAAGAACGAAGACCATGGCTACGTGCAGAAAGAGGGGAAGCAGAAACGTCCCGAGGAGTTTGATCTTCTCCTCGAACGTACACCTCCACCCCCTCCACCGCAGCACCCGACACCGTGCAGTCTCAAGACAACGATCCCAATTGGACTCCGCACAGTCCTCTGACCCGAAGACGAGGCCCAAAACGCAGACCTCCCCCACGGGAGGAGGAAAGGGGGCGCAGGAAGGCGGGGAGGCCTCCGAGGGGCCCAACCACAGCGTCTGGCACTTGCTGTGGTTGACAACAGAGTGGGCTACCTCCGAGTACTCCTCCACGGCCTCCCGCAGGGCCTCCACCCCTTCAGTGCCGTCCACGTAAACTGAGATGTCGTCAGCGTAGGCAACGACAGTCACTGGGGGCGCACCAGGCGCCTCCAGGCCCCGCAACCCACCTGAGGACAATCTCCGGAGGAAGGGGTCGAGGGAGAAGACATACATAGAAACATAGAAACATGATGACAGAAAAAGACCACAAGGCCCATCTAGTCTGTCCTTCCATAACAACAACTACAACAGTCCACTTTTTACCTTTAGAGATCCTCTGTGTTGGTCCCATGCTTTTTTGAATTCAGTTACTGTCCTCATCTCTACCACCTCCACTGGGAGACTATTCCACGGATCCACTACTCTTTCCGTAAAGAAATATTTCCGCATATCACTCCTGAATCTATCTCCCTTCACCCTCATCCCATGTCCCCTCGTCGCAGAACTTGCTTTCAATTGAAAGAGGCTCTCTCCCTGAACATTTATGCCACGGAGGTATTTAAACATCTCAATCATATCACCTCTATCCCGCCTTTCCTCTAAGGTGTACATATTAAGATCCTTAAGTCTGTCCTCATATGCTTTATAATGAAGACCACTAATCATCTTAGTAGCAACCCTCTGCACCGACTCCATCCTGTTCACATCCTTTTGAAGGTGCGGTCTCCAGAATTGCACACCATACTCCAAATGAGGTCGCACCAAAGACTTATACAGAGGCATTATCATCTCCTTTTTTCTGCTAGCCATTCCTCTCCGTATGCACCCAAGCATCCTTCTAGCTTTTGCCGTCGCCTTTTCTACCTGTTTAGCTACTTTAAGATCATCGGACACAACTACGCCTAGGTCCCGCTCTTCTTTAGTGGACAAAAGTACTTCACCTCCTATGCTGTATTGCTCCCTTGGATTGCTGCAGCCCAAATGCATGACCTTACATTTTTTAACATTAAATCCCAGCTGCCAAATTCTAGACCATTCTTCAAGCTTAGCTAGATCCCTCCTCATGTTATCTACACCTTCCTGGGTGTCTACTTTATTGCAGATTTTGGTATCATCCGCAAAGAGGCAAACCTTACCCGACAGCCCTTCCGCTATATCACTAACAAAGATGTTAAAAAGAATCGGACCAAGGACAGATCCCTGGGGCACACCACTGGTAACATCCTTCTCCTCAGAGTGAGCTCCATTTACTTGTACTCTTTGTCGCCTCCCACCCAACCAATTTCTAACCCAAGCAGTAACTTTAGGGTCCATCCCTAGGGTGCTCAGTTTGTTTATAAGTCGCCTGTGAGGAACAGTGTCAAAGGCTTTACTGAAATCTAAATACACCACATCTAGAGCTCTCCCTCGGTCCAACTCCCTGGTCACCCAGTCAAAGAAATCAATCAGATTTGTCTGACAAGACCTGCCTCTGGTGAATCCATGCTGCCTCGGATCCTGTAATCCGCTGGACTCCAGAAACCTCACTATTTTCTCTTTCAACAGCGTTTCCATTAATTTACTCACCACTGAAGTTAAACTAACCGGCCTGTAGTTTTCAACCACATCCTTACTTCCGCTTTTGTGTAAAGGCACCACATGAGCCTCTCTCCAGTCCTTTGGCACCACTCCCGACTCCAATGAGGCATTGAAAAGGTCAGTCAGTGGAGTTGCTAGAACGTCCCCAAGTTCCCTCAGTATTCTAGGGTGTATCCCATCCGGTCCCATCGCTTTGTCTACTTTGAGTTGAGCTAGTTTCTCACTAACACAGTCTTCTGAAAATTGTTCAAGATGTCCCTCGCTTCTGTTCTTATTTGTGGGTGTTTTCTGAGGTCCTGCTCCTGGTTCTTCATCTGTGAACACAGAACAAAAATATTTGTTAAGCAATTCCGCTTTATCCTTATCAGCTTCTACATATTCCCCCCCTGTACCCTTGAGTCTGACAATACCACTTTTGCCCTTCCTCTTCTCACTAATATATCTGAAAAATGTCTTATCCCCCCATTTTATTGCATTGGCTATTTCCTCCTCCTTTTGAATCTTTGACTTCTTGACTACTTTGCTAGCTTCTCTAAGTTTTTCCAAATACAGATGCCTGTCTTCCTCTCTCTGTGATCTCTTGTATTTCATGAAGGCCTCCCTCTTTTTCTTCACTTTTTCAGCTACTTCCTTCGAAAACCATAGCGGTCTCCTGTTCCTTTTGCCTTTGTTTACCATTTTAACAAAAAGGTTGGTTGCCTTTAAAATACCCCCTTTCAGTTTTGCCCACTGTTGTTCTACATCCCCCAGCTGTTCCCATCCCACTAACGACTCCCTGAGGCATTGGCCCATCTTCGCAAAGTTAGTCTTCCTAAAGTCTAAGATCTTCACCTTGGAATGGATTCTAACAGCCCTAGTCCTAATACTGAACCACACCATCTGGTGATCACTGGATGCAAAATGATCTCCCACTACAACATCAGAAACACTTTCACCATTGGTAAGCACCAAGTCCAGTATGGCCCCTTCACGTGTGGGGTCTGTTACTAATTGCCTGAATAGTTCTCCCTGTAGAGAATCCAGGATCTCCATACTCCTAGATGACACTGCAGCAGGAATGTGCCAATCAACATCTGGCATATTGAAATCTCCTAGCAGTAGCACTTCCCCTTTCCTAGCAATGCTGCGTATGTCTTCAATTAACTCTCTGTCCATCTCTTCCTCTTGTGAGGGAGGTCTGTATATCACACCAATGCAAATAGATTTCTCTTTCCCTCTTTCTAGTTTAACCCACAATGCCTCCTCTCTCCCTTTTAAGCTCTGTAATTCCAAAGCTTTAATAGTAGTTTTTACATATAGTGCTACTCCTCCTCCCCTTCTTCCTACCCTGTCCTTTCTGAATAAAGTATAGCCAGGTATAGTTACATCCCAGTCATGGTTTTCTGTGAACCATGTTTCTGTAACTGCCACTAAATCTAAGTCAGCCACTCCCACCAAAGCTTCAACTTCAGAGATCTTATTTCCCATGCTACGGGCATTAATACACACTGCTTTCCATATGTTACCCCTGTTACCCATTTCCATAAAGGTATTTGATGTATCACTTACCTGGGGGCTTTCACTTACCTGGGGGTTTTCTTCACCCATCCCCAACGAATCTAGTTTAAAGCCCTCTTCAGTAGATTAGCCAGTCTACTACCAAAGATGTGTTGACCTTTCTTGGACAGATGGATGCCATCTCTGCTCTGCAACCCTTGGAACAGCATCCCATGGTCTAGGAAACCAAAACGCTCTCGATGACACCATCCACGCAGCCATGCATTAATCTCCAGGATGCGAGCCTCTCTGCCTTGGCCTTTACCCTCAACAGGGAGGATTGAAGAGAACACCACCTGTGCACCTACCTGCTTCACCCTCTGTCCCAGAGCCATGAAGTCACTTTTGATACATTCCGAGGTATACCTGGCAGTATCATTTGTTCCAACATGGATTAGCAACATTGGGTAAGTCAGTGGGCTTGATGAGTCTCGGCAAACTCTCCATAACATTTTGGATCTTGGCACCAGGCAGACAGCATACCTCTCTGGACATCAAGTCTGGTCGGCAGATGGACGCCTCAGTACCCCTCAGAAGAGAGTCTCCAACCACCACTACCCTTCGTTTCCTTCTGGTCACTGATTCTGCAACTATGGGGTACTTGAACTCTGGTTCTTCCCTTTCCAGGGATGCTTTCACCTCCTCCACTTCCAGGGCTGCATAATTGTTCTTCAATTCAAGGGCTGGAGAAGTTGGATTGGTGATTTTGCAGGCTCTGGTGACTTTTGTCCAACCATCGACATTCTGTTGGCACCCATCTTCTCCTGTGCTGGAGAGCCTGGTTGCTGCAAGCAGCATCTCATCAATGTACTTCTCACTGTCTTGAATACTCCTCAGCCTCGCCACCTCCTCTCTGAGTTCCTCCACTTGTTTCCTCAGAGCTTCAGCATGCAGGCACCCTGCACATGGAACCGGTTCTTCAACTGGCAATAGGACCTCTGTCTGGACCGAGGCAGAAGCTGTAACGGGGGCAACAGCTTTAGCAATACGATTTTTCCCAGCCATTGTTCTGTTTGTGGAGCTTAGGTATCTGTTAAAGCAAAAGAGAGAGATCTACGAAGTACTAGCTGGTTTCGCAGCTGTCCTTTCAGAGAAAAAGCAGTTAAATCTCTTTAATTATATTCAAAATGTGCTGGTCCAATTCACTGTGATTTGTTAAAGGGGGAGGTGCCCTATAAAGCAAGACTGCTCACTAGGGGTGGGTGGGAGTCGGGGTGGGTAGGGAGGGAACTAACACCTGATTAGGTGTTAGCAGTTCCTGAACCTGAGGAGGTTACAGAGTTCAGCAATACTACTGTGCTCAAGTACAGTTCCCCTAAAACAGCAAAAATGAAATTAATCTTGCTTTAAAAAATATACACAAAACCCTTTTAAGAGCTCCCAGTCAGAGAGCTAGCAATGTAACAAAAAAAAACCAAACAAAGAAACCCTCAAAACCTTACTTACTGTTTGATGTGTGGAGCCCTGGTTAAGAAAGCCTCAAAAGGGCAGGGCAAAGCAGCCTTTTTATGCAGGCTTCAATTGCACTCAGGAAACAGGCCCACTAACCCCTGATTAGGTGTTAGCAGTTCCTGAACCTGAGGAGGTTACAGAGTTCAGCAATACTACTGTGCTCAAGTACAGTTCCCCTAAAACAGCAAAAATGAAATTAACCTTGCTTTAAAAAATATACACAAAACCCTTTTAAGAGCTCCCAGTCAGAGAGCTAGCAATGTAACAAAAAAAACCAAACAAAGAAACCCTCAAAACCTTACTTACTGTTTGATGTGTGGAGCCCTGGTTAAGAAAGCCACCCCTGCCGCACCCCCGAGGCGACACCAAACGGCCGTCCGAGCCACCCGTTAATAAACGGGAAGCTCACCCCCCCTCGGTACAGCGCCTGCAAGACGAAGAGGAAACCTGCAGGGAGGCCGAAGTGCTGGAGCACCACCCACAGGTACCGGTGACTGACTCGATCGAAGGCTTTGGACTGGTCCAAGGAGACCAACCAATGGTCCCGTTGGAGCGACCGGCCTCTCTCCACCACTTCCCGGACTGTGGCGACAGCGCCCAGAACCCCTCTCCCCCGCACGGAACAATACTGGGAAGGGGACAGCAAAACGCCCGACACCTCCACCAGTCGGTTGGCCAAACACTTAGCCAGAATCTTCTGGTCCGCGTTCAGAAGAGAGAACGGCCGCCAAAAGTCCAAGGAGCTATCGTCCTTCCCCTTGGAGAGCAGCAGCAGGACAGACTCGCGAAATGACCGCGGGAGAAACCCCGTGTCCATGATCTCCTGAAACAGGGAGGTCAGGAAGGGGGCCAGCTGGGAGATGAAAGTGCGATAGAACTCCACTGGGAGTCCATCACGCCCAGGCACCTTCCCCAACGGCATGGCACGAATCGCCCTCTCCACCTCCACCTGCTGAATCGGAGCAGCGAGTGCATCAACCTGTGCCTGGACCACAGCCGAATACACCGGGGGAAGGCCCAGGTACTCTCGGATATGGGTGAGGTCCACGGGGCGATCCCCAAACAGATCCGAGAAGTATTCCCCCACCATCCGCAAAAGGTCCTCCTGGGAGGTATGAAGGGTACCGTCCTCGCCCCGTAGGGCCATGACCTCCCGACGCCGAACCCTCTCCTTGCAAGTCAGGAAAGGGTCTGGGGCGGTGACCCCACCGGTCTCCCCCTCGAAACATAGGGAGGCATGGCGATCATACAGCAGGCCACGGAGCTGGACCTGCACCTCTTCCACCTCCTCCCGCGCTGCCCCTCGGGATACCAAACGATCCAGCGACCTCCGGAGGACAGTGTAAGTGAGGTAGCGGGATCGAGCCATGGAGGTACCCCGGGAACAGAAGAGTTGGCGGGCATGCGTTTTCACCTCATCCCACCAAGCGCCACGGGAAGGAAAAACACCCAACAGGGTCTCCTGGTCTGCGAGAAAGGCCAAGAACTCCTGGACCACCTCTGATGTTGCCAACAACTGCACATTCAGTCGCCACAGGCCAGGACCCCTGCTGAGCTCCTCGTGGTTAGCCAAGAAGGACACGGAGAGGACGCAGTGGTCCGAAAACTCAACCGCCTGCAACTGCGGAGGGGAACACTCCACCCGGGCACTCACATATATCCGATCGATACGACTCCTGCGGGTCCCATGGTAGTAGGTGAACCCCGGCGACCATGGAAAGGCCCGGTGGAAAACATCCACTAGGTCAGCCGTCCGGGTCATCTCGGCCAAAAAGAGGCCCTCGTAACTGGGTGGGCAACGCTCCCCCCCTCGGTCCTGCAACAGGGTGGTGGTGTTGAAATCCCCTGCGAGGACCACCAAACGGGAGGTGTGTAAGTAGGGGCGGATGACCCGAAACAGGGTCTTCCGCGCCAACTTAGACTGGGGGCCGTAGACCACCACGAAACGAAACCGATGGGGCCCGCAGTAACAGTCTAAGAGCAAACACCGGCCCTGCTCCAGTTCCCACACATACTGCACCTGCAATCGGTGAGACGTGAACAAAACTGCCACTCCTGCGTAGGGCTGGGCCGCAAGTGACCAGTACGAAGGACCCCACCTCCACTCCCGCTTCGCCCGATGAAGGCTAGCGAGCGAGGTGAGCCTGGTCTCCTGCAAAAAGATGACATCCAGCCCGCTCGTGGAAAGAAAATCATAGGCCATAGCCCGCGCCTGGTCGGTCAAAATGCTGGCCACGTAGAGAGTGGCGCACGAGAACGCAGGAGTGCACGCCATGCCTATTTCGTGTGCAGTGACCCTTTCCTCCTCTTCTCACCAAACCCTGGATCCCCGGAATCCCGCTTGCAGGACAAGCCCGCGAGCTGGAGCAACTCCTCACGGTCCACGTCGACCACCTCGAGGATCTCCTCCTCCTCCTGCCTGACCCTGTCACCCCAGGAGGTGCTGGTGCCCCCGGGACCACCAGGCAAAGCTGTCGCAGGGGCTAACCCAGCCCCCATGGGGAGAGGGGGCACAGACAGGTCAGGGGTCGGAGGAATGATCTCCTCCGTGGCGTCCACCACCGGTGCTGCCCCCCCCTCCCCGGAGAAAGACTGAGACAACGGACCAGTGCCCACCCCCGCGGGGGAGGCCGGGATGGCCGGGTCAGCAGGGGGCTCCTGCGAAGGCCCAGCACCCAACTGCGGGGGCAAAAGCCCGTCCTCCCTCACCCGTCGGGTGCCAGTATCCACACTGATTGGAGGACCCTGACCACGGCGCGCCTTCGGTATTTTCGGAGGCCGCCGCTGAGGAAGAGGGGCCGCCCCCGCCGCTAACTGCTCCGAGCGCCGCACAGGAGGCCCTGCCTCCACAGGCAAGCCCTCATCCGCCTCAGCCGCATCAGCAGCCAAAAAGATGAAACGGTTGATGTCCACCACGGGCTCTTCATCTGGCAATGGGGATGTCTCCCGTTTCTTCCTTTTGGACTTGCCACCCTTAAAAGGGACAGTGGTCCATTCCTGGGGTGGCACCACCCGCGACACACTATCCTGCCGTGAAACAGCAACCTCCACCACATCAACCCTCTCCTCCGTCCTACCCAAATCCCCTCCCCCTGGTGGCTCCCTCGGCTCGATGGACTCCTCCACCCTAGGGCCCCCGGACTCCTCCTGAGGGAGAGGGTCTGCCACAACCTCCTCCCGCACAGGAGCCCGAGGTGGGGCGACGGCATCCCCCCCCAGTCCATTGTGTGACGCGGAGGGGCAGCGGGCAAAGGGGTGGCCCAACTCCCCGCAAAGGTTGCACCGGATGAGCAAACACCTGGCCGAGGCGTGACCCCGTCCACCACAACGGGTGCAGACCTGCTCGGGACAGTTCATGCTCAAATGATGGAATGAGCCACAGCGGTGACACTCACGAGGTTGCCCGGGGTAGTAGCACAAGATGCGATCCCGACCGAAGAAACCGGCCGAGGGCACGTGCTGCACGACATTTCCCACCTCACGCAAACGGATCCTACCCTTCCACGACCCGTCCCACACCCCTAGGGGCCCAGCGCCCTTAACCAGGGGTGCGAGAAGCACCGCATGACGCGACAACCAAAACTGGATGTCCTGCCCTGGGAGCAACTCATTCCTAACCAGGATGGTCACAGGTACTGTCCCTTGGCGAGAGATAGGCACAACACGAAAGTCAGCCCACCCGCCCTGCCCCCTCTGCTGCTGGTATCGGTCCCAGAAAATCTCCAGCCCCCGTCTCAGCATGAAACTAACATCATACTCAATGGTGTTGTTCATGTGGATGAAGGCGTAGAGATCTCCCGGGAGAAACCCCAGCCCAAGGACCATCCTCAAGACCTTTTCCCTGGCTGGAGGGGGCCCCTCCCCAGCCCACCGGATCTGCGCCACGTTGCGCGGTCGGGCCTCACCCCCTACCCCTCGGAACCCTCCCCCACCTCCTCCCCCTCCCACCGGACCGCTCCCTAGGGAAACCCCCCTCCCCCCAGCCCCACCTGAAGTCCCTGGAGCAGTACCAGACCCCCTCAGGGCCTCTGCAAAGGTACGGGGGGGAACCGACCCCCTGGCCCCCAGCCCCTGACCTCCGCTCGCCTCCCCCGCCGCCACCTGCGAGGGAATCTGCTGCTGCGATGCAGGATCCACAGCCACCTCCAAGGGGGCGACCGTGGGGCTGGGCAGGATCAGCTCAGCAAAGACGGAGTCAGGGATACTATCTCTACCGGATCCCTGGGTGCCACCGAGAAACTCCGGAGCACCCCCCTCTACGAGACCCCGTTGCCGCCTGAGTGTAGCAAAGGCTCCTTGAGGGCCGTCCGGGGTTTCCAGGGCCAGCATGATGGCATCATGCACCTGTTTCTCGGTGACACCCGGAGGACCAGGGAACCCCCCCGCACCCCTGCCCTGTGTTCCCAACCCGTCAGGGAGCTCCTGCGTCTCCACTACTACCACCGGGGACTGACACTGATCCCCCCCCCCCCCAAGTCCTAGGATCCGGGGGCACCACCCCATCCCCCAATCCCGTAGACGTCAGTCCCTGCCTCCCATCAAGAGAAACCACTACCCCCCCTCCCACTGGTGGACCAGTCGTCCGCTCCCCCTCCCTCTCCCCGCCAGCGACAGGAGATCCCTGCTCCTTTCCATGGACAGCAGACACCAACGACACCAGACCCTCAACCAACCCACCATCCGCTACCCCCTGCAAGGCTACCGGCAATAAGGCAGGACCGTCCTGAGACAGCAGGACAGGGCCCCCGAGGACCGGTCCCCCCGGACCCTCTCCCCCTGCCCCCCTCCACTCCCAGGTCCTACCTGATTGCCGGTGCCAGACGTGGCACAGAGGTCAGGGACATCCAGGCCGGCAGCCAGGGCTCCAGCGGAGGGGGCGGACCCCCCCCGCAAGCCAGGCCCCCCACGGCCACACCAGCGGGAATGACAGACACCTGTGCATCCCGCTCCACCGACACAGGTTGCAGGGACAGCTGAAGAGCATTTTTCCGGCCCCCCCCGGGGATGCAGGTGAAGAAAAGCAGCCCTTACCCTGCTCTTTCCCCTTCCCTGCACCCTTCCGGCGCCAGACAGCCACCTCAGGGAACACAGGGTGGCCGTCTCGCATCCGTCTGGGAGCCGGAAGGGCAGCTACAACAGGGGAATCCTGACCCCCAACCGTCCCCAACCAAACACCTTCACAGGGACCCTAGCAAATGCTTCAACAGAAGGAGCCCGATGCTCAGCATACACGGAGTCTGCAGACCCCCGACGCTGGAAGACTGGAACCACAGTGGAAGAGGCAGCCACCCGAGGAACTTCCAGCTGCAAAACTTGCTGGGAGAGAGGTAGAAAATCCTCCGTGGATCTCCGTCGGTACTCCAGCGGTAGGGCAGAGGCAGACCCGCGGCGATGTTCACACTTCCGGGAAAAACCGGAAGTGACAGCATCCAGCTTACGGCGGCCATCTTGGAACTCCAGTCGACCCGGGGAAAGCCCTGATAACACCTTCTCCTGCGGGGCACGTCCATCAGTTGTAGTGACGTCACGGCATGAACCTCGGCGGCCATCTTGGAGAAGTCCCCCAGTATCCACTGATGTCGGAAAAGCCGTCGAGGAAACCAAAGCAGCTTCACAAACCTGCTGCTCACTACCCCGGCCTTCAACACAGGAGACCAGCATTTCTTCCTGATGGAACGGTGCGGCGGCCATTACCGGCTCCCTTAGATCTCGGCGGGCCATGGCCCCGCCCCCAAACATCCCGGCAGCACCAGCCACCGAAGAAACCGGCTTTCCTTCGGGCACTGTTGCTACAGCATCCCCTGAGGTCATATCCAGCAGCCCAGACACATCATTCACCGGCAGGTAAGGAACTGTAGAGTCAGCAACATGTGGTAATGGTACATAGTGTAGTCGACTTCCCAATTCACCCTGGAAGAGCAAGGGCAGATAATAGGACCTTTTGTGATCCACCGGCCGTCCCACCCCCGGGGGCCCCCCCTGGACTGCATCCTGGGCTGCCCAACGATCTTGGTGGCAATAAATTTCCGCAAGGGACCCACAACCCTGGATTTTCAAATAGACGATCGTTTTATACCTGTCTCTCAGGGCCCGCTTCACCCCCTTCCGATATTGTTTATAGGCCACCCATTCGGTGTCAGGTATGGTGGCCTGCAGGCTCTCCAGGTGGGAGAGCTGGGTTTGCAGCTGGGCCGCCTCCTCCTGGAGACCCCGGAGCTGCCGTACCGCCGCCACGATCTCGTCCGGGGCCCCAGCTGGCTGCTGGAAGGACGGCAGGCCCGACCCTCCGTCCTCATCCTCAATGGAGGAGGTAGAGGCCTCCTCCAGGACCCGAGGCGGAGGGGGGAACCCGCCTCCCCCAGTACTGTACGAGACAGTCCTCCAAGGCCTCCCCAGGGCCTCTCCCTGCCTCCACACCCTGCCTGGGAAGGAGAAAGGAGCCTCCTCCCCGGGGTAGCGGGCCCGAGCCTCCGGGCATGTGGGTCCCTCTTCCCTGGCCATGTGCAGTCCTACCTGGGGAGTCCCCCTCCCGGGGTACTGGCTGTGACAGGCTTCCATCCTCCCCATCCGGTTGCAGCGAAGGAGGCCTACCAGGCCTGGTAGGCCTCTGGGCCTGGGCCTCTCCCGCTGGAGGCGGCCCAGGATCCGACATCCAGGCACAGACTACCAGCTAGGCTCCGCCCCCTAGCAGGAGCTCACTGGGATAGGTCCTCTCTCTACCACTGCAGCAGAGCAACTGAGTGGAGGGACCACTCGTGTGGAAGCAGAACTCGACTGAGTGTGTCTGCCCAAGAGTTTTGAACGCCTGGAAGATATACTGCCAGAAGATGAATGTGATCCTCTCTGGCGAAGGCCCACAGTCGCAAAGCTTCGTTGCAAAGCGACAGAGAACCAGTCCCGCCCTGCTTGTTTACATAGAACATGGCTACTTGGTTGTCCGTATGGATGAGGACTGTCCTGTAGCTAAGCAGGGAATAGAACACTCTGAGAGCTAAGAATATTGCTTTGAGTTCCAAGAGATTGATATGTAGAGAAGTCTCCTGTGGAGACCAGATGCCCTGGGTGGAGAGATCCTGCAGATGAGCTCCCCAACCCATTGGAGAAGCATCTGTTGTAAGAGTTGCTTGGGGTAGTGACTGCTGAAAAGGGGACCCCAGCAACAGATTTGGAGAGGAATTCCACCACTGGAGAGACCAAAAAAGGCGACTGGAGTTTGCTATTTTGTCTGACAGGCAACCTGATGCCTGAGTCCATTGGGTGGACAAAGTCCATTGAGCTGCCCTCATGTGAAGGTGAGCATATGGAACCACGTGCACGGTGGATGCCATGTGGCCTAAGAGTTGTAACATCTCTCGAGCAGTTAAATGGGACTTTAACTGTATCTGGGAGGCTAACTGCACCAAGCGTAGGCAATGGGCCTGAGGAAGATAGGCCCTTGCAGTTGTGGTATCCAGCAAGGCCCCTATAAACTCCAGAGACTGAGTAGGGGTGAGATTTGATTTTGGGATGTTTATTATCAGTCCCAAATACTGAAGAACACGCATTGTGCAGATTAGACACCTCTGGGCCTCTGACTGGGATGGAGCTCGAATGAGCCAGACGTCCAGGTATGGGAAAACGAATATTCCTAGAGTGCGTAGAAATGCAGCTACTACTGCCATGCATTTCGTGAACACCCTTGGTGCAGAGGCCAGACCGAAAGGAAGCATCCTGTATTGGTAGTGCTTTCCTTGAAAAAGGAACTGAAGGAACCTTCTGTGTGCTGGATGGATGAGGACATGGGTGTACGCATCCTTGAGATCTAAAGAACAAAGCCAGTCCTGACTCTGAAGGTAAGGAAGCAGAGCACCGAGAGAAATCATCTTGAATTTCTCTATGAATAGAAACTTGTTCAATTCTCTGAGATCTAATATGGGTCTGTAGCCCCCTGTTTTCTTTGGGATAAGAAAATAAGGGGAGTAGAACCCTGAGCCCTGTAGAAGAAGAGGTACTTCTTCTATTGCCCCTTGGGCAAGAAGGGTGGCAATCTCCTGACCCAGAAGGTTGAGGAGAGATGTTGGAGAATTGAACTGTTTCACCATGGTGCGAGGAGGAAGGCTTAAGAAATGAAGCTTGTACCCTTCCCTTATGATGGGGAGGGTCCATTGCTCTGCTGTGATTTGTTCCCATCTGGGAGCAAAGTAAGCCAACCTTCCTGGAATGGTGAGGGGCTCTGGTTCTTCCAGAGCTAGAAAGGCTAAGTTCTCTAGTTGCAAGTCAAAGGCCCTGAGGAGGCTGAGGCTGCTGGGCCGTGGAAGGCCTAGCAGCCTTTGACTTGGCCTGTTTAGGTGGTTGCTGACGCTTTGCAGCAAAACGACCTGCAGAAGATGCCTGCTGACCATAAGCAGGATAATATCTTCCCTTTTTAGAAAAAGATGCCTTTTTGAACAATCTTTTCTTAGCAGGAGCAGAGGTGGACTTTGAAAGTCGATCCAAAGCGGAGTTCTCAGCATCCATCTGAGTGGCCTTTGCTTGCCAATCCTTGCCAAAAAGGTTTTCACCTGTACAAGGAAGATTTCCTAATTCATCTTGGACCCAGAGTTCCAAATCAGAAGCTTGTAGCCAAGCAATTCTGCGTGCACCTATGGCAATAGCCGAGGCTCTGCTTACACACTCAAAAGAGTCAAAGGCTGCACAGTTGGAAAATTTGGAAACATCCTGGGCATGTTTGAGCCAAGTGAGAAACTCCTGCCTTTTATCTTCTGAAATAAAAGGGGTTAAGTCTGCAGATGATCTGTGACTTCTTTTAGAAACATCCCTATATAGAGACTGTAGGAGTTGATTCAGGCAGCTAGCATAGAAGCTTGAAAAACCCTACGGCCAAAAGCATCTAGGGTCCTGCATTCACGTCCTGGAGGATTAGATGAGTGTCTTTTTGCACTCTTTATCTTTCTCATGGCAGACTCTACCACAATAGAGTGGTGAGGAAGCTGAGTCTTATGAAAGCCAGGACAAGGAGGGACACGATACATGGTGTCTAACCTGCGAGAATGAGGAGAGGTGGTAAGAGGTGTCTCCCACATGCTCAACATGAGATCATACAAAATCTCATGAATAGGTAAAGTAGCTGCCTCTTTAGGAGCTTTAGGATATTGTAAAATATCCAGCTGCTTGGCTCTAGGCTCTGAATCAGTCTTCTGGAGGAGACATTCTTCGTTTAGGAGAAGAAGAATCCTGAGGAAGAAGTATCGATGCCTCGACAGATCCTTCAGACCCCTCAGAGTCTTCGGAGGAATCGAAGTATCGCCTGTCTGGATGCTCCTGTAAAGCCCGATATGCGTACCGAGTGGGATCGACATCGGGAGTAACCGGTACCGGTTCGGTACCGATGGGCATCATAGGACAGGGTACCGTTGCAGTCGACACCAAACCGATGTCGATGCAATCAGTACCGGCAACGGGGATTGTTGCGGTACCGGAGGCGTCGCAGCCTGCATGAATGCCGTCAGGGTGCACTGCATGGTCAGAATCTTATGATCCATCGACGCCACCAAAGTCTGGATGTCGGTACCAGTGGGAGCCAGCTGTACCCCAGAACACGGCAACAGGTGATCAGTCGAGGCCGAGCCATCGATGTCAACCTGTGACCCCATAGACAATGCTTTGGAAGCCGGAACTTCCCGCCGGGGTAATTTTGCCGGTGTGGAACCCTTCGAGGACCGGCCAGATTTATGCTTGGTTACCTGAGATCCATGGGAGGAAGAAGAAGCCCTGGAAGACGTCGATGCCACTGAAGCTGCATCAGAGGGAAACAGGGTACTGAGCTTGGCTGCTCGGTTCTGCCGACCTCTTTTAGACATCATGGTACAGGACATACAATCCGTGATGGAATGGTCAGGACCCAAACATTTTAGACACCACTCATGGGTGTCGGTGACAGAAATAGTACCGCCACATTTTGTGCACTTTTTAAACCCGGAGGCAGGCTTCTTCATGAGGAGAAAATTTTTAGGCCTAAGGCCCAAAAACTGAAAATGCACAGTGAAGAAAGTATAAGTTGTTTTTGTTTTGTTTTTTTAAAGAAAGAAAAGAAAAGACCGGCGGTACCGGTCCGACGTCGAAGAAGGCAGACGCAACACAAAAGAATAAAGAAAAAATAAAGAACTTCTTCTGCGGTGACAGGAACACGACCTGCTGGCTCCATGGAAAAGAAGAACTGGAGAGAGGCGGTTGGGAAAGGCAGGAAGGCAGCGCGCAGGCGCTGTGGGATGCTCCCAAAAGCTTTCTTACTGGACGCTGGGGAGCGTTCTCGCGCAGGCTCCGTTGGTACCGACAATACCCATATGTGAAGACTCATTCCTGCTTGTTCCTGGAGATCCAAAACTCCCCCCCCCCACCCCCACCATTTATCAGGATTCAAGATACAAATATCTTCGTCAAAAATGATGTAAAATACCTTGGAGAAATCCTAGACTGCACACTTAACATGTCGTCTTTTATAAAGCAAATAACAAGAAAGATCTATTATAAACTCAGAATGCTAAAACAACTCCTTCACTCCCACGACTTCAAAATCAGTCCTCAATGCTATTATCACCCCCCACTTCGACTAGTCCAACTCAATTTGGCATATGTCTGTTGTGCCAGTTTTTTCGATACTTGTCGTAAACCATCTCATCCGCAATCCACTGTCCTGTGTTGCAACTATCAATCTTTCATCCTTCACTTTCAGTTCACCTCTCCTCAACCATTCATTTATTTATTTATTTATTTATTTCAGTGCTTTTCTATACCGCCCCTTCCAGAGATCAGGGGCGGTTTACAAGGAACTTAAACAACAATATAGCAGAACATTGCAATATTGAATTACATTAAACATTAGTTGAGTAAAAACAAGGAACTTAAACAACAATATAGCAGAACAGTGCAATATTGAATTACATTAAATATTAGGTGAACATAAACTAGGTTACATTCATGTGTCCGTTCTTGGAAGACAAAAGGTTCTTGGAGTAACACTCTGTATTTTCCACTGAATTTGTGCATTGCCACTTGTTTTACCTCGCCTGCTGATCTAATTCTTTGAAGAGTCTTTTCTCTTGTTTTGCAAATTCTGTTATTTCCTTTCCCATGCACGCCTGTGGATTCTCACTCATTCCTTCTAATCATCGGAATGCTTGTCCAAATTTGATGATGGAGACAGACTCTGGACGTTTACTTTCGTATTTCAGCACTTTTTGCATATTTGGATCCGATAATGCTGTCAAATAGGTTTGGAGGAATACGACAGTAGCTCTGTAGGTGTAGTCAATCTCTATAAGCCCTAGCCCTCCTTCAGCTCTAGGAATGTACAATCTTGGCATAAACTGATTCTTGTAAATTACTTCTTGTTCGCACATCCAATTTTTCAAGATCTTTGTGAGGTCAAACCACAATCCCAAAACTGTATGAGAGTACAGGAATTGCCAAATTATTGTTGGCTTATATCTTATTTTGTGATGTTAAAGCACTTTTCACTAACAGTTTTAATCTCCTGTAATATTCTTTAGTGATATTCTCTCTCAATAGTTTCTGCTCGAGCGTCATTCCTTCTTCTATTCCGAGATACTTATATACGCCTTCCTGTTCAAGGTCCTTGATGTCACAGTCCTCAGCCAGGAGGATGTTTTCAGTTTTGCTCAATTTTTCTCTAAAAAACATAGTTACTCACCTATAACAAGTGTTCTCCAGGGACGGCAGGAATCAGTCTTCACTTATGGGGTGACGTCGGCACAGACGGAGCCCGCGTGGAGCAATTCCCCAGCTTTCAAAAAAAGTCTTTGGGATTGCTGCCATGCATGCGTGGTCCTCTTCCCGTCCAAAGGTGCCATCTTGCTCAGTCAGGTCCCAGAGCTACAGCCCTACTAAGCAGAATGACAAGGGAAGGACAAAAAATTGCAACTCCTCAGGGGAGGAGGGAGGGTTATGAGGAATGATTCCTGCTGGCCCTGGAGAACACCTGTTACAGGTGAGTAACTACGTTTTCTCCAGGAACAAGCAGGAAGTAAAGTCCTCACTTATGGAACTCCCTTGCTCCAGTCTACTGAACCTGTAAGCCAAAAACACCTCTGCAAGGCCGTGAGCAGAAGCCGATGTCCGAAAGGAGCCCGAGTCTTTGGGTCCTCGGGGAAAGCTCTCAGTAGCCGCAGAAGGCAGCTCAGAAGGCAGGAGTTGCTTATACACCAAATAGACTACAGAGTACAGCCTGGCCGAAGGCACTGTCCCGGCGGGACTCCCTCTCCAGGCAGTAGTGTGAGGCAAAGGTATTCGCCCGGCATATGTCCGTCAGAGGCACTGAGCGCAGCAAAGCCACCGACACCGCCTTAACGCGGTCGCCATGCGAGGTGACCCGATGTTCCAGCGGGGCGCCCGCCTTTGCCAGGGCGAATGCGATGCAATCTGCCACCCAGATGGAGAGGGTGCGCTTGGTGACTGCCAGCCCCTGGCGGTTCGGATCGTAGGCGATGAAGAGCCGGGCAGACCTGCGATGTCCTTGGGTGCGTTGCAGGAAGAAGGAGAGAGCCCTCTTGCAACAGAGTGTATGAAGGGCTTCCGATGCCCGGTAGGGGTGAGGTCCTGGAAAGAAAGTCAGCAAGACCACCTCCTGATTGAGGTGGAAATCTGATACAGCCTTCGGTAGGAACTTGGGATGGCTGCAAAGGACCACCCTGTTCCTGTAAAACCTGGTGAAGGGGGCCTCGGCCATGAGGGCTTGAAGTTCACTGACTCACCGTGCCAAGGTCAGTGTCAACAGGAAAATCACCTTCCAGGCGAGGTGCCGGGGCGAGCACATCGCCATCGGCTTGAAGGGCAGTCGCGTCAGCTGCATGAGCAGGAGGTTGTCCTCCATGGGCTCGCCGAAGAGTTTTTCGCCGAGGCAGAGGACAACCAGGAGCTTTTCCTGGACCCAATACTCCAGGTCCAAAGATTGGAGCCACGCCTGGCTTCAGACTCCAAAGCCTGCCACCGCTACAGGGGCAGAAGATTCGAATCCGTCGTACGCGGCGCAGGAAAGGTATTTTGAGCAGTCTGCAATTGACCTCAGGAGGAACTGGAACCTGAGGTGGTCCCCACCCATACACGCGGAAAAAACGCGGAGCTCTTTGGCGAGGTCACGCAGGAACATACCCATTGTGATGAGGAGAGCCCTGCTGAACCGATGGAAATAGGAAAAGATAGTGAATATACCTTTAAGGAAAGAGACATTCCTGAAATTCACAGGTTCCAGACTGCAGTCAAAGAAAGAAAGCACGGAGTTGATAGAGCCAGTTTGCCACACCCAAGCTCTGCTGACGTAAGTTCAAGCTTAGGGGGTAATGGCAAACACCTTTGCAGAGACAGAGAAAGGCTAGCTAAGATGCAGCCTTATAAACCCTGCTCAGAAGGGGTGAAGGGGGTTCAGGAACAGGTTGAGGTTCAAACTGTTTGTGTTCCAGTTCCAATCCAGAATCGTGGGCAGGTTCAGAGAATTCAGCATGTTTCAACTGTTCCAGGAGTTCAGAGAGAGGAACTCAGAGGAGGAAACATCAGGGGAAGGAGAAGGACGTGGAAGGAGCCTGAGAGCCAAGAAACCACGTGTGCTTTGCTTAGAGAAAGAAAGCAAGGAAGTCTTCTACCTCGGGTCTCCGACCGAAGGTTTCAAGCTGCTCAAAGGTGGGTGAACAAGCCTATAGCTAGAAGTAACCAGAACCCAGCCTGGAGCAAAGAACCGTGGCTGAACAGTGGAGAGGAACCAAGGCAACTGAACCAGGGAGAGATATCCCATACTAGAGGTACAGACATTCCTTACCGGGGAAACCAGTGCTGGAGGGAGGTCCAGGGATTTCCCCAGAGCATTCACCAAGGAACAGATTGTGGGAGCTCAGAGCCAGATGTATATGCTTTAGAACAAGAGGATATGCAAGTGGACTGTGCGGAGCAAAGCTCCATATCAGGTGAATTGCCAATGGATTGTACATTATGGCAGACAGAAGCTATGAAAGTCTCTTGATAAGAAATGCTTGATAAAGAAAGGTCTTGAGAAGCAGTGTGAATTAACCTAGTTTTGTTTTACTAAGAAATACCTACTACCGCAAAAGAATGTTGCCAGCTTCTACATTTTTGTGTTTAAAGGAGCAGAAGGTAAATGAGGACATTTAACTCTGCTTAAACAGAGAAGCTGTATTTTGTTTTGCTGATTACCTTATGAAAACAACTGCACATGTTTTAAAAGCTTATAAAGCTTCCTCAGTTCCAGCTTATGTAAAATTTCTGAAGTATTGCTTGGAGAAGAATATCCTGACGTTGCGTGTTTGAACCTTAGTGCTTTTTGGGTAAAAATAAACTTTTGTCTTTGCCTTTAACCCTTGGCTTACACGACTATCCTTGAACGAGGAAAAACTACAAGTCCCAGAATGCCTCCCTGTGGACAAGAATAGTGTTTAATTCCTTTATTAGAGGACTAAAATTGGCAGCCCTATGCCTCTAGGCCCTCGGCCGGGGCTGGGGTCACGACACCATATACAATTGGTATGCCTGAATGTGGCATGCCAGCATAGATCCCTGGTAAGCCTTGCGCCCAAGGGCGTCGAGAGCACGGGACTCCCTGCCAGGTGGGACTGAAAGAGTGTGACTTCGGGCTCTTCCGTTTCCGCAAAGCAGATTCGACTACCATGAAGGTGTGAGGAAGTTGGGTCTTCCGAAACCCCGGACTGCGCTGGACCCTATACATTGCATCAAGTCTCCTACTAACAATAGGGACAGAGGCAGGCTTTTCTCACATGCGGAGAAGTAGCCGGGATTGAATGAACGGTATCGGGACCATAAGGGACATCCTGGGCAGAGACTCGTAGATGTTGAGTTCTGCCCTCGGCTCCTCCTCAGTTTGCGTCGGCAGGTTGAGGGCCCGAGCCGTATCCCACACGAACGCTAGGGAAAGAGGTGTCCTCTGGCGGCAACCACCTCTGCGCAGCTGGCGGAGATGGGTCAGAGGTGAGATCCCTGTGAGCACGAGTTTCCGGGGAAGTTCCCCTATCTGATTCCCAGCCCAAGAGGTCCAAGGAGGACTCGAAGTCAGGCTTGTCCCCGAGCCCTGTGGCCGAGGCTCGCTTGGAGCCGAGGCACTAGCTCTGGAAGACCTCGCCCCCGAAGAACGGGACGGCGAGCGAGGACGGAGCAGAGGAACCTCATGAGGCCCGTGTCTCTCAGGGGTTTCCAGAGTGATCATATATTTGGTCTGCATCTATCGCAGTAAAGCGTAGTTACTCACCTGTAACAGGTGATCTCCGGGAACAGCAGGAATTTAGTCTTCACATGTGGGTATCGTCGGTACCGACGGAGCCTGCACGGGAATGCTCCCCAGCGTCCAATAGGAACGCTTTTGGGAGCACCCCACAGCGCATGCGTGCTGACTTCCCGCCTCTGTACCTCTCTCACTTCAGTTGAGTTTATACTGAGATCAAAGGAAAGAAGCAGAGAAAAAGATAGATAGAGATAACTCCTAGGGGAGGTGGGTGGGTTGTGAAGACTAAATTCCTGCTGTTCCCAGAGATCACCTGTTACAGGTGAGTAACTACGCTATCTCCAGGAACAAGCAGGAATGTAGTCTTCACATACGGGGAATCCCCAGCTGAAAAATGCCAAGGGGTGACCCCAGCAAGCTGCGAACCCAGGTGAGATGGGTCATGCTTCCTCCCATGGACCTCTGGCATCCAACCCGTGGACGGTTGGTAGGAGTTGTATTAAATATAGAAGAGATGCTGAAGAACAGCCTGGCCAAACGAGGCATCCCGATGGGAGTCCTTGTCTAAGCAGTAGTGGGTTGTGAAGGTGTGTACCGAAGCCCAAGTGGCTACTCTGCAGATGTCATCAATAGACACAGAACGAAGGTTAGCCATTGAGGCTGCCATTGCTCTCACATTGTGAGCGGTGATATGGCCCTCGAGAGAAAGTCCTTTACTCTGATAAGTATAGGATATGCAGTCTGCAATCCAATTTGACAGAGTTCTTTTGGAAACTGGAAGTCCCAAATGACTAGAGTCAAAAGTCACAAAAAGCTGAGAAGATTTTCTATGTGGCTTAGTTCTTTGGAGATAAAAGGCTAAGGGGCTTGTTTACAAAGCCGCGGTAGTGGTTCGCGTTCGCGATCGCAGCCGCGGCCCCATTGAAATCAATGGGGCCGCGGCTCCGATTACGATCGCAAACCGCTACCGCGGCTTTGTAAACAAGCCCCTAAGGCTCTTTTACAATCCAATGTGTGAAGATTTCTTTCCGCACTAGAGGCATGAGGCCTCGGGAAGAATATAGGAAGATAAACCGACTGGTTTAAATGAAAAGGCGAAACCACCTTTGGCATAAAGTGAGGATGAGTCCTGAGGACTACTTCATCATGGTGGAACCTTGTATAAGGAGGGTCAGCTACTAACGCCTGTAGTTCACTAATGCGACTTGCAGAAGTGATGGCAATTAGGAAAATGACTTCCCATGAAAGAAACTTTAGGTCTGAAGTGGCTAAAGGTTCAAAGGGCGGTTTCATAAGCTGACCAAGAATAAGATTCAGATCCCATGCCACCAGTGGTGGTTTAATGGGAGGTTTTATTCAGAGTAGACCTCTCATAAATCTTGATACAAGTGGATGAGAGGAAATAGGTTGTCCATCGAAAGGTTTATGAAAAGCAGCAATAGCACTAAGATGGACTCTCACTGAATTGGTCTTCAGAACAGAAGTTGATAATTGGAGGAGATACTCTAGTAGCGACTCTACAGGCACCAAAAGGGGGTTAAGTATCTTTTGTGAACACCAGACAGAGAACCTTTTCCACTTAAAAGCGCAGGAACGTCTTGTGGAAGGTTTTCTGGAAGCCAGAAGGATATCCTTTACTTGTTGAGAAAGGTCAATATCCTGGAATTCTAGGCTTTCGGTAACCAGGCCATGAGATGTCGGGACGGAGGACTGGGATGCAGTAAGCATCTGTCCTCCTGAGACAGAAGATCTGGAGAATTCCCCAATTCCAGGGGAGTGATTTGAGAGAGACGCAGAAGAAGAGAATACCACATTTGCCATGGCCAATGTGGAGCTATGAGTATCATACGACCTCCGTCTCTCTGAAATTTGAATAAAGTTTTGGGGATAAGGGGAATGGGTGGGAAGGCATAGAGGAAGTCCTGATCCCAGTGGAGTAGGAAAGCATCTCTTGCCTGACAGTTGTGAGCAGGATTCTGGAACAGAATTAAGGAAGTTTGGCATTCTGTGGACTTGCAAAGAAGTCTATATTTGGTGTTCCCCAGATTTGAAACACTTGAGCAAGCTGGTATGAGTGGAGGGACCACTCGTGTGGCAGCAGTATTCGACTGAGTCTGTCTGCCCATAAGTTTTGAATGCCCGGAAGATATACCGCAAACAGGTGAATTTACAACTCTCTGGCGAGGGCCCATAGTCGCAAAGCTTTGTTGCATAGCGACAGAGAGCCTGTTCCGCCTTGCTTGCTCACATAGAACATAGCTACCTGATTGCCAGTTTGGACCAGAACTGTCTTTTTGCTGAGATAGGCCTGAAAGACTTGAATAGCATTGAAGATGGCTCTTAGCTCTAGGAGGTTTATGAGAAGGGAAACCTCCTGTAGGGTCCAGAGACCCTGAGTGGACAGATCGTGCAAGTGGGCCCCCCAACCCATCTTGGACGCATCTGTTGTTAAGGTGGCCTGGTATAGAGGCTGCGGAAAAGGAGAGCCTAACAAGGAGGTTTTCCAGAGATTGCCACCATTGCAGGGACAAAATCTGACGTGTGGTGTTTCTGATGTTGTCCATTAGCTGACCCGAGGCCTGTGACCACTGAGATGATAGGGTCCATTGGGCTGCTCGCATGTGGAGGCAAGCATAGGGAACCACATGGACAGTGGATGCCATATGTCCCAGAAGTTGAAGCATCTCTCAAGCAGTAAAAAACAACTTCATAGATGCTTGAGATGCTAGCTGTATTATCTTTAGACAGCGTGGCTGTGGCAGGAAAGCCTTTGACTGTTGTGTGTCTAGATGAGCCCTTATGAATTCGAGAGACTGAGAGGGGGTAAGATGAGATTTTGGGAGGTTTATGACCAGTCCCAAGTATTGAAGAATGCTCATTGCTCGAGAAAGAACAAAGCTGGCCTCTGGAGCTGTCGATGCTCAAATGAGCCAATCGTCCAAGTAAGGGAAGACGAATATTCCCAGAGTCCTCATAAATGCTGCTACCACTGCCATGCATTTTGTGAAGACTCTTGGAGCAGAGGCCAGTCCAAAAGGAAGAACTCTGTACTGGAAGTGTCTTCCTCTGACCAGGAATCGAAGGAACTTCCTGTGATCTGAGTGAATGAGAATATGCATGTACGCATCTCTTAGATCTAGAGAACATAGCCAATCCTGACTTTGAAGGTATGGAAGGAGTGTCCCGAGGGAGATTATTTTGACCTTTTCTCGGAACAAATATTTGTTTAATTCTCTGAGGTCTAGGATAGGCCTGTGTCCCCCTGTCTTCTTTGGAATAAGAAAACAGGGGGAGTAAAACCCCGAACCCTGTTGGGATGGGTACTTCTTTGATTGCTCCTTGAGCGAGAAGTGATGTGACCTCCTGCCACAAGAGGTTGGTGACAGGGGCTTGAGAATTGAACTGTTTTATTATTGTAGGTGGGGGCAAGTTGAGAAAATGAAGCTTGTACCCCCAGTTATACAATGGACAGAGTCCAGTTTTCTGATGTTATTTGTTGCCATCTTTTGGCAAAATAGCATAGTCTTCCTGGAATGGTTAAGGGTTCTGGACCTTTCAGGGGCAGAATGACTAAGTTTTCTAGGTAGAAGTCAAAGACCCTGAGGGGGCTGGGTCTGTTGGGCCGGTTGAGCTCTTTGAACTTGCGGCTTTCTTTGCTGTCTGTTCTGTTGTTGCCCCTTCTGGGGAACATGAAGCGGACAGTGGCCTTGATGGGTGTAAGATGGGTAAGGCTTCTTTTTCTTGCTGAAAAAGGGTTTTTTGAATATTTTTTTCTTTGCTGGGTTGGCTGTAGACTTTGATAGTCTGTTCAAGGTAGTATTTTCAGATTCAAGCTGATTAGCCTTGTCCTTCCAGTCCTTGCCAAAGAGATTTTCTCCTCTACAAGGAATGTTTCCCAGCTTTTCTTGCACCCACTGTTCTAAGTCTGATGCTTGAAGCCAAGCAATACGATGTGCTCCTATGGATATAGCAGAGGTTCTGCTAATACACTACAAGTAATCAAAGGTAGCACGGTTCATGACTTTAGAGATATTCTGAGCGTGCTTGACCAGAATAATGTAGTCTGCTCTTTTTTCCTCAGAGACACAAGGGAAAATGAGCTCTAAGTCTTTTGTGACTTCTTCCAGGAACATTTCCATATAAAGATTATAGGAACTGATCCTAGCTGATAGCATGGAAGATTGAAAGCATCGACGCCCAAAGGCATCGAGTGTCCTGGATTCCCAGCCTGGAGGATTAGAAGAATGTGTTTTAGCACTCTTGATTCTTCGCATGGCCGATTCCACTACCACTGAATGGTGTGGTAACTGGGTTTTCTGAAAACCAGGACAACTTGGTACAAAGTGTCAAGGTGTCGGGAACGTGAAGATATTGTTAAAGGAGTTTCCCACATTCTCAATATCAGATCATGTAAGATCTTGTGACTGGGAAGCATAGCTGCCTCCTTGGGAGCCATAGGGTATTGTAGAATTCTTAATTCTTCAGCCCTAGGTTCCTTTTCTGGAATCACAGTGATTGCAAGGCCCTTTGCTAAATCACGTATGAAATCCTGGAAGGACATATCTACTGGAGGAGACATCCTGCGTTGAGGAGAAGGAGTTGAATCCTCTAGTAGGTTCGCTGTGGTACCGGTAGAATCGTCAGTCATCGGAATCGGAAGACTCAAAGGCACTCTGTACTGGGTGCTTCTGTAACGCATGGTCTCGGTACCGCTCGAAGTCGGTACCGAAATGTCTCGGTTCCTGATCCCCGATACCAGAGATCGACTCAAGGCTCGGCATGGGGGGAAGCAGTCCTGTCAAAGCAGGTACTGTCGATACCGGTACGATACCTGTTGAACCTTCTGTAGGGGTCTTAGTGGTACTGAAGCTGCTAAGAGGGACACTAGACTGCGTTCAATAGCGAGGATTCTTTTATCCATTGCTCCTGCCAATGCCTGGGTGTCGGTACCGGTGGAAGCGGCTACAACCCCAGAACGTGGCACCAGTAGTTCTGCAGCGGTGGAAGCCTCTAGAACATCCTGGAGCGCCGTTAATGCTTTGGAGCCTGAAGACTCCCGCTGGAGCTGTTTTGCCGGTGAACTATCCTCGAGGGCAACGCCAGTGGCATCTCGATACTTTGAAGGAGATTTATACTTCGAGGACCGGCCAGTCTTAGAAGACTTAAGTTTAGTTACCTGAGATCCATGGGAGGAAGATGAAGCCCTGGAGGACGTCGATGCAAGTGACATCGTAGCATGGCAAAAAGGGTACCGAGTTTTGCAGCTCTATTCTGCAGGCCCCTTTTGGTCATCCTCGTGCAGGAGAGACACTCCGTTGGACAATGTTCAGGACCTAAACATTTTAGACACCAATCATGGGTGTCAGTGACGGAAATGGTACCGCCACACTTTGAGCATTTTTTGAAAACACTAGCTGGTTCTTCATGTCTGAAGAAAAGTGGGCCTAGTGCCCAAAATGGCGCCTAGCACCAGAAACAGGGGAAAGACCCATGAAAAAAATATAAGTTTGGGTTTTTTTTAAAGAAAGAAGAAGAACTGGCGGTACCGGTAGGCGTCAAATGAAGGTAGACGCGACCACAAAAAAACAAAGAATAGAAGGACATTTTCTGCGGTGGCAGGGTACGCATCCTGTAGGCTCCACGGAAAACAAAGAACTGAAGTGAGAGAGGTACAGAGGCAGGAAGGCAGCACGCATGCGCTGTTGGGTGCTCCCAAAAGCGTTCCTATTGGATGCTGGGGAGCGATCCCGCGTGGGCTCCGTCCGTACCGACGATACCCATATGTGAAGACTACATTCCTGCTTGTTCCTAGAGATAGCATAGTCACTCACCTGTAACAGGTGTTCTCTGGGAACAGCAGGAATCAGTCCTCACATATGGATGGCGTTGGCACCGACGGAGCCCTCCCAGAAGCAACACCCCCAGCTTTCAAAGAAAGCCTTTGGGAAATGTCACCATGCATACGTGGGTCCCCTTCCCGCGTATGACATAGCTAAAAGACGGAAAAAATAAAAGATGGTATAGTAGCAACTCCAAGGGGAGGAGGGAGGGTTGTGAGGACTGATTCCTGCTGTCCCTGGTGAACACCTGTTACAGTTGAGTAACTACGCTTTCTCTGGGAACAAGCAGGAAGTCAGTCCTCACATATGGGACTCCCCAGCAACAGGCTACAGAAAACCCATAGCAAAAACAGGGCTCCCACGAGGGGAGTCGCAAGCAGCAGCAATTTGATTCCGTGCACACAGACCACAGTAGGACCCTGTGTCCGATGAAACTAGCACTCCGGTAGCCTGAACACAGGGGTAGGAGTCGCCTAGACCCCGAAAAGGTTACGGAGCACAGCCTGGCCAAAGGTACTGTCCCGTCAGGACTCTCTCTCCAGGCAGTAATGAGCTGCGAAAGTATGGACTGTAGACCAGATGGCGGCCCGGCAGATGTCCACCATCGGGACAGAGCGCAAGTTTGCCACCGAAGCCTCCATGGCCCGACAGGGTGCGCCGTGATGCGGCCTTAAAGTGTGCCTTTTTGGGAGCCTGCCGGGTGCTTGTGGCCTGGATTGGCCACCGTTGGGGGCGGGATGCTGGGCTTGATGGACCTGACCCAGTGTGGCATTTCTTATGTTCTTAGGGTTGCCCTGGTTTAGAACAAGGGAAAGGAGTTGGGGTTGGAATATTGTTGTTCTAATATGGGGACTCTATGACGAGTAAGAGGGTCGAGGGAGGGAAGGAGGGTGGTCACGGGCAAAATTTATTGTAGCATGTTTCAAACTCTGCAGGTAGCATGCAATCAAAAGAAAATTAATACACATATACATACTTATGAACCTTGCATGAAACAGTCTATGGAAATGTCATCATTATAAATATACTAACTGATAACATTTTTAATCATTTTAATTTGGATGGCAGAGGGCTTTTAAATATGGTAGAACCTCTGGAAAAATCAGTCGGATTATATGTACACCACCTCGTAGCCTTGTGAGAAAGGCAGTTTATAAGATCACTAAATAAATAATAAAAAATGTTATGCAAGGAACTTTCTAGCTTTCCGATCATGCAAGCCCTCATTGTACGCCACCACCTGGCTCCTGTGGAAAACCCTCACGATCTTCCAGATACTGCCAAACATCTATGCAGCTTACGGTGGTGTCTGTGAAATAGAGTTCGGTGACATAATCACGGTTCCCGAGTGACCTGGTGATTCAGTCCTTGACTGCACGAAGCCTTTACTATACTGCAGTTCCCCCCAAGGAAAGCAGTGTGCTGAAACGCAGCCATGTCGGTTTGCTTTTGATAATAACGGACTTCTTTTCTACACCTTG
The DNA here is from genome assembly GCA_033557465.1 of Ichthyophis bannanicus. NCBI lineage: Eukaryota > Metazoa > Chordata > Amphibia > Gymnophiona > Ichthyophiidae > Ichthyophis > Ichthyophis bannanicus. The sequence continues at coordinate 431,855,306 of CM066035.1, forward strand.
CTCCCTTGGTTTGTTCTATTGAGAACTGGCTCCACTGTGCACCGTTTCAATGTATCAGCTAATCCTGATTCTGCTCCCTGCACTTCCTAGAAGATGAAAGACCCAATGCATGTTCTGGAATATGATCATATTAATATTGTTTTACAATATATAACAATAAATGCCAAAGAGGCTGGTGACATTTTATTAACAAAGGGCCCGATATTCAAAGGATTTATGCCCCTGACTTTTGAGAGTTTTGCCCCTAAATTGGCCTCTCTGAAAATTTATTAGGACAGGGTGCCTCAATATTTTTGTAATATTTCTCTGAACTCCTAAATTTAGGAGCATAAAAAGTGGATGGCAATGGGGCGGATTTAGGATAGGGAAAAAGTAGGAGCCTAGCAGTGATTTTCAGCACAAGGGGGGATAAACAGGATAAAAACAAAATAAACTGAACCATCTAACTTATCAAAAAATAGGGGTGTCCTACATGGAATGGTGGGTCCACCCCTAAACAAAGACATGGGGAGGGGTGGCATGCACAGAGCGACAGGTGCACCTTCTCTTGCTGTATTGCTGGGCAGACTGGATGGACCATGCTGGTCTTTATCTGCCGTCATTTACTATGTTACTATGTTTACTATGTTTTGCGGTGGCCTTCGATGTGTTGGATGCAGAAGGATAAGGCCCTCTTACAGTCCAATGAGTGAAGGACCGTCTCCGCCTGACTGGAGTGAGGTCTTGGGAAGAAGATAGGTCTTGGGAAGAAGATAGGAAGCACCACTTCCTGATTGAGGTAGAAGTGCGACACTACCTTCGGCAGGAACTTAGGGTAAGTGCGAAGCATCACCTTGTTCTTGTAGAACCTGGTATGGGATGCACCTCTGCCACAAAGGCCTGGAGCTCGCTAACTCTGCGAGCAGAGGTGAGCGCAACCAGGAAAATCACCTTCCAATAGAGGTAGCGAAGGTGGCAAGTCACCAGAGGCTCGAAGGGCGGGCGGGTGAGCTGCCCCAAACACCACATTGAGGTCCCATTCGGTCGCTGGAGAGCGAACCGGGGGTTTTGACAGGAGCAAGTCCCAAAGGAAGGGGGTCACCAAGGGTTGGACCGAGAGGGGCTTACCATCCACCGTGTGGTGGTGCGCCAAAAGGGCACTAAGGTGCATTCGGACGGAGATAGACTTGAACCCAGATTGGGAGAGGTGGAGAAGGTACTGCAATACCAAAGCCACCGGACAAGAGAAGGGATCACCCCATGATCAGTGCACCAAACAGAGAACCTGCGCCATTTGACAGCGTACGCCTTCCTAGTAGAAGCCTTGCGAGAGGCCAGCAGAATGTCTTCGACCTCAACCAGAAGGTTGAGGGGGACGAGAGCCACCCTCTCAGCAGCCACGCTGCCAAGATGGACTCCAGGTTGGGGTGCAGAAGATAGTCCCCCTCCTGAGATAAGAGTCCCAGGGCGGTGCCCAAAGAGATGGGGGTCTCCACTGCCAACTGCAGAAGCAGCAGGAACCACGGCTGCCTGGGCCACCTGCAAGCTATCAGGATGAGCAAGGCCCTGTCGTGGAGGGAACTGAACAACGGTCTTGGCGATCAGCGGTGTCGGAGGGAAGGCGTACATAAGGCCTTCCGACCATGAGACTAGAAATGCATCCGATGCCACCCTGGAGGGGTGGGCCTGCCAGGAGCAGAAGCGGGGTAACTGAAAGTTGTCGGAACTGGCGTACAAGTCCATCATGGGTTCTCCCCAGATCCGGGAAAGCCGACTGGCTATCCTGGGGTCCAGCTGTCACTCGTGTGGCTGGAGAACCCTGCTGAGCCTGTCAGCCAGCAGGTTGTCCTGGTCTGGCAGGTACACTGCCCTCAGGAGGATACCCTGTTGGATTGCATACAAACAGAGACCCAGTGCCTCCTGGCAAAGGACATGGGGACCCCGTGTCCCCTTGTTTGTTTACGTAGAACATTGCCACCTGGTTGTCCGTATGGACCAGGACCGGCTGGTGGCACAGGTGGTGACAGAAAACCCTCAGAGCGAGGTGTATCGCTCGGAGTTCCAGGAGGTTGATCTGTTGGGTGCTCTTGTCTGGTGACCAGGTGCCCTGAGTGCGGAGGGCTCCGCAGTGGGCTCCTCAGCAGTGCAGGGAGGCGTCCGTGGTGAGGACCCTCGAGTGGTTGGGAGTCTGGAAGGGCATGACCGCTTCTAGGTGCTGAGGCGACTGCCACCAGACCAGGGAATCCGCCAACTGTCAGGTCACTGCAACCCTGTCTCGAAGGCGGCCTGTGGCCTGACACCACTGGTCCTGGAGACACCACTGAGCCGCCCTCATATGGAAACAAGCGTCTGGGGTGACATGGACTGTGGAGGCCATCTGCCCGAGGAGAGGCAGGTGAAGGGAAGGCACCAAGGGACGGTGTTGTATGTCTCGAGCCAGAGATCTGAGACAATCGGCTAGTCCTTGGGCTGGAAGGCCTTGGCCTGGAGGGTGTCAACCTTTGCCCCGATGAACTTCAGGCATTGTGCTGGGAGGAGGTGAGACTTGGGGTAATTTATGATGAAGCCCAAGTGTTGCAGAACCTGGATGGTGCATGCAGTGGCCTGCTGCACCTCGGAGTCTGTGCCTCCCCTTATGAGCTAGTCGTCCAGGTAGAGAAACATGAAGACCCCTTGGAGCCTGAGGAAGGCGGCCACGACTGCCAGGCATTTTGTAAGACCCACGGGGCAAAGGCTAGGCTGAAGGGAAGCACCCGGTATTGAAAGTGTTTGCACCCTACCACAAACCGCAGGTATTGCCTGTGGATGGGGTGGATAAGGATGTGGGTTATAAGCATCCTTGAGGTCTAAGGAGCATAGTCAATCTCCCTGCTGGAGGTATGGCAGCAATGTTCCAAGGGAGAGCATTTTGAACCAGGAATTTGTTGAGGTTGTGCAGGTCGAGGATGGGCCCTTAGGCCCCCTGTCCTCTTTGGGACGAGGATGTATCTGGAGTAGAACACTGCCCTTGAGGTGGGGCACCAGCTCCAACGCTTTGTCCTCGAGAAGACCGGCCAACTCCTTCCGGAGAAGGTCCCAGTGGAGGGGAGACCTGAGGGGCTCTCCAGAGAAATAAGGGGGAGGTGTCTGAGTCAGGTGGAGGAGGTAACCCTCCTCAACCACCCTCAGTGCCCAGGAATCGGTGGTGATGGGCACCCACCTCTTGGCATAGAGGGACAGACGTCCCCCTGTGGGCTGCTGATCTCCTTGGGGTAGAGAGGCTATGCTCAATGAGTCAAAAGCTCCCCCCTAGCTTTTGGCCAGTGCCTGGGGTTTTGCTTTCTGCTTACACAGACCATGCCCATGTCCCTTGGCCTGCTAACCCTGTTGGGAAGTCGGTGAGGCCTGATAGGGTGGGTAGTTTCGATAAGCAGCTCCCTTCCTCGAGTAAAAAGGCTTTTTACCAGAGCCCTTCTGTCGGGGAGGGGCAGTGGTCTTCTTGGAGAGCCTGTTCCTCGTCATGAACTCGGTCTCCAGCTCGGCAGCCTTATCGGTCATGGGTTTGCCCAAGAGGTTCTCCCCTTGGCATGGGACATCGACCAATTTGTCCTGAACCCACTACTCGAAGACGGACGACTGAAGCCAAGCCTGGCAGCGTGCACCGATGTCCACCATGGCTACCCGAGCTGCCGACTCAAACCTGCATATGCTGCTCGAGACATAAATTTGGAGAACTCACGGATGGCATTGGACAGGCTCCTGAAATGCTGCAAAGGTTCCTCGGAGAGACCAGCCAAGAACCCGGTGAGTTCCTTCGCCAGGTCTCTCAAGTGCATGCCCGTGTACAGTTGGTAGGCCTGGACCCGGCAGATGAGCATCGAGCCCTGGTAGCACTTCCTGCTGAGGACATCCAAGGTGCGGGCCTTCCTGCCTGGGGACACAGAGGAGTTCAGCCGATGCATGGCCGACTCAACCACCAAGGAGTTGTGCGGCAATTGTGAGTTCTGGAAGCCTGGGCTCCGCGGAGCCGATACATCGAGTCGAGCTGTTTGCTCACCACTGGCACGGATGCCGGTGTCTCCCACATGCAGAGCATGAGCCGTTCCAGGATGGGAGGAATGGGCACCGTGAGCGATTCCTGAGGAAGGGCCTTGTACTGGAGGATCTCCAGCTCATCCACCCGAGGGTCCTCCACCGACTCCGTAGGGAACGCCAGGGCCTTGGACATGTCCTTGACAAAGTCCAAAAAGCCCATGTCCTCTGGCAGGGTCCGCCTCCTAGGTTCTAAGACTGGGGAATCGGGAGGGATATTGCGGTTCCAACGGGTATCAGGAGACTCCTCATCTTCCATCTCCCATTCGGAGTACTCCGAGGATGACTCGTAGGCGGGTGGATCCGTGGGCTTCGAGACCCTAGAAGTCCTGCAGTCGACACCCGGTAGACTGGCCAGGGATGACCGAGCTCCCGTCAAGCAGGACATCGAGCTGACCTCAGCCAAGGATCGACTCGAGGTCGCAAGATCTCTAGGATCGGCTCGGCCTCCGGGGACATCTTGGAAGTCAAATGCTCGGTGGTCGGGGCGGATGAACCAGACGTGCTGGACAACAGCACCCGCTGCTGGCCGATGAAAGCAGACAAACTGCGCTCCAGGGCTGCCATTCTGGACTCTGGGCCAGAAGATTCCGCAGCCTTCAGCACGGGCACCGAGGGCTCGGGCTCAACACTGGCTCTCCCAAAGGGGAATCATCGACGAGGATAGTGTCCGGGGACCAATGCCAGTCTGCGGCTGGGTCCTTCCGGGGAACCTTGGAAGGTCTCTCCTTTTCCAATGCCTCGGACGAGGACCACAGACTGTAGGACCGGTCCCGGGAGGTTCCCAGCTGGTCGGAACCATCCAAGAACGCCGCCTTCGAGGGTTTCTTCTTCTTCTTGTGTTCCCTTGAGGGAGACCCCCTCTTCGAGGACCCACGACGATGCTCGAGTTCGGAGAGTTCCTCCCGAGATGTTAGGGCCTCAGATGCGGCCCTGACCTTCGGAAGCATCAAGGATTCGGGGGAAAACATATCATGCTGCTGCTGGCGGCTCTTCAGGGCCTTGCTGGACATCCTTTTGCAGAGACCGCAGGCCGCCGGGTCATGGTCCAGCCCGAGGCAATGGAAGCAGCAGTCATGTGTGTCAGTTAATGACATTAGTTTAGAGCACTGATCACACTTCTTAAAGCCATTGGTAGCCATGGGGGAAAAAAGTACCCCTGCCAGCAGGGAAAAAGCTGCCAGCAGGCTGCCAGCAGGGAAAAAGGCGCAAAGGCGCCAGAAAATAAAAAGAACAAAGACTATAAAAATGGACCGAACTTGACACCGAGGCACAAAGGACGGTAGGTAGGAAGAATACCAGTGCAAAACCGGTGTAGAGTGGAAAACTCGGGCACAAAAAATTCAACTTTTTCCGGGGGAAAGTCAGACAGCGTCTTAAGGGCTCCGCGGATAAAAGGAGACTGAGCAAGATGGCACCCTTGGACGGGAAGGGGACCGCGCATGCGTGGTGGCATCTCCCAAAGGCTTTCTTTGAAAGCTGGGGGGATGCTTCTGCGAAGGCTCCGTCTGTGCCGACATCACCCATATGTGAGGACTGACTTCCTGCTTGTTCCCGGAGAAAAAAGCTTATAGATTGTAGGTAAACAGGTTATTGGTCTATAATTTTTAGGAAAGCTAGTTGGGTCTCCCTTCGGAAGGAGAAAAGTTCTTCCTGTAGTAAGCCATTGCAGTGTTAAGTCCGGATGCTCAAACAATTGATTTTTGCAGTTTGCCAGGTCTTGGTGGAGTGATGTTAACTGTTTGAGCCAAAAGTTGGTTACTCCATCTAGGCCAGGGCTTTTCCAATTTGGGGCTCGTTTTAACTTGCTTTCCAGCTCTTCCTTTGTTACTATGGGCCATTCCATAGGTTTGATGTTTGTTTTTTTCTAAATGCTTCTGTATGCTGGCTAACCATTCTGCTTTATAACTGTGCTGTATAGGCTCATCATAAAGCTTTCTCCAGAAGGTTTCGGTTTTGGTTGGAGGTACTTTTACCATATTAATACTCTTCCCCAATTTCCTGTAGAATTGTTTTCAGTTCTCTCTAGTTTATTCTGATATCTTTCTTTCCTGTTATTTTTTCATATCTTCAAAGTTTTTGCACTTCTGCTGCTATTTTCAATTTATTGGTCTTTCAGGTCTTTTTCTGTTAATGCAGCATGCTTCAGCTTGATGTCTTGGCTCTTCCTTAATATCTTTGATGATCTTAATCCTTTTAGATACCCATCCATCAGGGTTACCTCTGCACGCAATGATTGTATTTTTCCTTCCATGCGCTTTTTCCAATAAGGAACTGTTATTGATCTCTTTTTAGTCTGGCCTTTCACTCTAATTGGTAGTATTCTTGCAGTAATAATTTTAGTTACACAATACTGTATTCAATTAATTCTGGAGATGTCAATAAATTGTCCCTTTATACTGGATATGGACTTATTCATCTTAATTGTCATACTTCTAGCCTTAGATGTTAAATTTAGCTTAGGTAATCTTTCCCTCGCTTGGAACCCAGCATATTCATCTCTTTCCATAGGTACTAGGAGTTATATCTTCAATTCCTCCACCTCTGGGTCTTTCTTCCCTTTCTTCTTCCTCCTTTGCTTCCTTCAATTCAGTTAGTTTGTTGACCCTTCCTTTACTCATCTCACTCTCCTGCAGTTCCAAATCTTTCACCTCCATCTCCTCCTCAACCTCTTTCCTTTTCTGGGTCTTCAATTCTTTTGGTACTTTCACCTAGGTCCTCTCCTCTCTGTATTTCTTTGTCCACGGAATCCCTTAGTTGCTTCAAGATGTTATCATTCACATACTTTTCTTTGATCTTTGAAATGAAAGATCTTAAATTTGCATGTTACTTTTTGCAGTTTTTCGAATGACAATTTCCCTCTTTCCTCCAGCTTTTGGCGTACTATCTTTATATACCCTCTTGATTTAAATATAGGGTTTGTAGCATAAAAAAATAGCAATATATTATCTCCTCTTTGTCTGCAGAATTCCACTTAACCATAGTTAATCCTCTTAACCTTTTCATAAATTTCTATGATTTATCTCCTGCCACAGTGGGTCCATGAACAGGCTCACCATGGCCTTTATCTGTGGCCCTTGCACTATCGCAACCACCATCGTTAGCCCTAGTGTGTAAGCTACGGGTGGGCACCTTTTTATCCTGGGTGATGTATGGCCAATATGTATTTTTCTTCTTTGTTCCTAACATACTTTAATTGTCGTGTCGCCTTGCTGAGATTTGGTATAGATGTTACACAACGGAGTCACCACGTGAAGGTACTCAGTAAGACTTGAGGAGGGAACTATTCTCTCCCCCTAAGGATGCACATCAATTCAACAGCTGCTGCACATCTTTGTGGGACTTGGGGGTATGCAATGTGACCTATCAGTGGTTGGCTCCTAAATTTTTAGGCCAGCTCCTAGATTCCAAGAATATCTGTCAAGACCTGATTTAAAAGATTAGTTCCATCAAATTACAAATTTTTAAGAATGGGATTAATTGAAGCTTCCTTTAGAACATCCGGGATAACATCTTCAATGAAAGATATTTTAATAATCCTAGTAATGAATGGACAAATATCATGATGAAGAATCAAACAATTTGATGAGATAACCATCTAATGGACTAAAAGTGTTTTTCAAGCAAGCAACAGTCTCTTGCACTTGATCTAAGGAAAATAAATCTGTGATCAATAAAACTGCTCATTAGGGAACAAATTAGTTATTTTACTACTGAAAAAAAGATGGAGTAGGTTGCCCTAGTTTTAAGTAAATTTGTTTATTATAATACTCTTTTTAGCCTTAAAGACAGCTTCATGATAGACACAAACACTAAGAACTCTTATGAGGGCCCACTACAATATTTACAGTCCTGCTCTTTGCTGGGTAGGCTCCTTGTATCAGTTTTAGAAGTTAACGCTGTTATGGTCTGGTAGATTTTCTTTATGGATCCAGAATGATTTTTCTAGGGTTTTGTATTACTTCACAATTTACCCAGTAATGATGAGAGTTTATATTGCTGTTACCGAGATAACACTAGATTCAGAAATTATTTTTTGTGCATTGAGTTATATTGAGAAATGTCCTAGTTATCCTCTACACAAACTATTGGGCAGAGGCTTCTTTAGGTGTAGGAGCTTCTTTATATATTCACAAAGAAAAACTGAGAACCATACCACAGTTTATAACACCAAGATAAAATTAGTTATAATGTTATTTTGGTGTTCTAAACTGTAGCTCAAAGGTTTTCATTTTGTTTCTTGGTATGTGAGCACTTCGCATCATCTGTTTTTTGCAGAATATATATCCACATTTATTTTTATTTACAGTTGTTGGCACTCTGGCATTTTAGGCATGTTGTGTACAATATCTTGAGAAATAATTGAAAATATTCCAACTGTATGTCATCATAATATTTTAATGGCATGTTCAAAGGTATACAACAAAAAAAATGTCTGTCCAACTTAGAAATAGTAATTTCTGAGAAAAACAAAACAAAATAAGACATGGAAAGAATTAATGGCACCCTTCACTAACATTTGGTTGAACAACCCTTGGCAGTGATGGCAGCCTCCAAACGTTTCTTCTAGCCATCTATACATCTGTCTGCTGTACGTTTCTCCCGCTCTTCAACTGCAATTTATTCCAGTTCATGAATGTTTCCAGGATTCCTTTTACCAATGGCAGATTTCAGCTCTTTCCAAAGGTTCTCGATTGGATTGAGATCAGGACTCACTGCTGGCCAGTTTAAAACAGTCCATTTTTTCCTTTTTAACCCTTCTTTTGTACTTCTGGATGTTATGTTTTGGGTCACTGTCCTGCTGGAGGACTCATGACTTTCTACCCAGACTTAGCTTTCTGACACTAGGTAGCACACTTTGCTCCAAAATAATTTTGTAGTTCTCTGACTTCATGATTCCTTTAATATGTTCCAGGTTTCCAGCTCCTGAGGCAACAAAACAGCCCCACAACATTATGAAACTTCCACCATATTTAACTGTAGGAAGATTTTTTTCTTTTTCCCTTACAAGCTTCATTTCTTCACCTGTAAATATATCACTGGTCTGCATTGCCAAAGAGCTCAAGTTCGGTTTCATCTGTCCACAGAACATTTTCCCAGAAGGACTGTGGTTCTCAAGATGCGTTTGGACAAAGATCAGATATGCCTTTTTGTCTTTGAGGAGTGGGGTCCTCCTTGGGCTTCATCCAGGACATCCTACTATGTTTAGTGCACGGCATATGGTCCTAGTTGAAACCACCACTCCAGATTGTTCCAGATCAGCCTTAGGCTCTTTGGATGTCTTCGTGGCATTTTTCCAACAATTTGCACTAACTTTGAAGACTTCTTGGATTCATTTTCCCACCACGTCCTAGGAGATTCCTGACAGTTCCATGAGCAGAAAACTTCTTAATAACATTGTGAACTGTAGGCATAGGAATCCCAAGGTCTTTGGAGATGGCCTTGCACATCTTTGAAGTTAGATGTTTTGTGATAAGGGCTTTTCTGATGGTCTCAGGCAACTCTCTTGTCTTCACCATTGTGAAAATTGAACTGGGAGTGAATGTGGCCATTTTAAACAATAGAGCAATCATTCATTGGCTGGTTCATTTCATGTGACTACAGACAATTGATCACAAGTGCATCTAATTTTACTGCAAGAGGAATGTGGTTCTTCTGTTCAAACTGATTTGAATTGCTTATAAGGATGCCAATGTCCTGGCAATGTTCCAGTTTTTATACTATTCCTACTATTCCTATTTACTGTTTTAAATCGGTCTTGTTTGATTCGATTCTTTTGTGTATGAAATATGCATGCATATAGAGCCCGATATTCAACAGGCATTTACACGTTTACAGTCTAGTAAACTGTGTAAATGCCTTAGATGGGGATATTCAATGACACATACATGGGTAGTGCTGTTGAATATCCCCATCTATGTCCCCCTATGCGTCCCGATGCTATCCGGCTAGACGTGGGGGCATGAGATAACCAGGCAGCAGCAATATGCATGCTGCCCAGTTAGTACTCTGCGTTGAAAAAATAGGCGAGGAAAACCCCGGCATTGAATATCCGGGTTTAAGGGTCGGCAGGAAGGGCTATGCGCTGATGCGGCACATAGCCTGCCTAGAAGAATATTGGGCCAATATAGTCCAAAGCCATTTCACTGGCCCTTTTTTTAAGGCGTTTAACTGCCAAGGGTGCCAGTAATGTTAACCACAACTATATTCGTTTTTTTGTAGATCACTTTATCTACAAGTCAAAGCGATTAGCAGTACACATTAAACATCTAAATTACATTTTGTGTCAGACAGAGATATGATTATGCTTTATCTGATAAAGCACAGTTACTTACCTGTAACAGGTGATCTCTGGGAACAGCAGGAATAAGTCTTCACATATGGGTATCCTCGGTACCGACGGAGCCTGCGTGGGAACGCTCCCCAGCGTCCAGTAAGAAAGCTTTTGGGGGCATCCCACACCGCCTACGCGCTGCCTTCCCGCCTTTCCTAACTGCCTCTCTTCAGTTCGAGTTTTAAAGCTGAGACAAAGAGAGAGAGGAAAGGAAAGATAGATAGAGAGATATAACTCCTAGGGGAGGTGGGTGGGTTGTGAAGACTTATTCCTGCTGTTCCCAGAGATCACCTGTTACAGGTAAGTAACTGTGCTATCTCCAGGAACAAGCAGGAATGAGTCTTCACATATGGGGACTCCCCAGCTAGAGATGCCTGGGAGATCACCCAGATTGTGAGTCCCTGGGAAGGGCTCTACGTCTACCCACAAATCTCAGGCATCCAGTCAGGGATGGAGGGTAGGAGTTGATTAGGTATGGAACAGGTGTTTGAGAACAGCCTGACCAAACAAGGCATCCCGGCGGGAGTCCTTGTCCAAACAGTAATGGGCTGTGAAGGTATGAACCGATGCCCAGGTGGCCGCTCGACAGATTTGGTCGATGGACACAGAGTTTAGATGAGCCATAGAGGTTGCCATAGCCCTCACATTGTGAGCTGTGACATGGCCCTCCAGAGAAAGGTTCTTACTCTGGTAGGCGAAGGAAATACACTGAGCAATCCAATTGGACAGAGTTCTCTTAGAGACTGGAAGTCCTAAATGAGAAGAATCAAAAGCAACAAAAAGTTGAGAGGACTTTCTATGTTGCTGTGTCCTTTGTAAGTAGAAAGCAAGTGCTCTTTTACAATCCAGGGTATGAAGATTCCTCTCTGCACTTGATGCATGAGGTCCTGGAAAAAAAGACAGGTAAATACACCTCCTGGTTCAGATGAAAAGGTGAGACCACTTTAGGCATAAAGTGTGGATTAGTTCTGAGAACTACCTTGTCATGATGGAACCTTGTATAAGGAGGATTAGCCACTAAAGCTTGCAACTCACTGATACGGCGAGCTGAGGTGACTGCAATGAGAAAAATAACCTTCCAGGAAAGGAATTTCAAGGAGGTAGTGGCTAAGGGTTCAAAGGGTGGCTTCATAAGCTGGCCAAGAACCAGATTCAAGTTCCATGCCACTGGAGGTGGTCTAATAGGAGGTTTAGTTAAAAGAAGGCCTCTCATGAATCTTGCTATAAGAGGATGAGAGGAAATAGGTTGTCCATTGAGAGGCTTAAGGGATGCTGCAATAGCACTCAAATGGACTCTGATTGAATTTGTTTTAAGGACTGCATGGGATAAATGCAGCAAATAGTCTAGTAACGAATTCAAAGGTATTGCAAGAGGGTTAAGACCCTTCTCTGCACACAAAATGGAAAACCTTTTCCATTTAAAAGCATAGGAACGTCTGGTGGAAGGTTTTCTGGAAGCATGAAGGATAGCCATCACTTGTTGAGAAAGGTGTAAATCTTGAAGGTCTAGGCCTTCAGCAACCAGGCCCTGAGATGAAGAGACTGAGGATTTGGGTGCCACAAGGTTCCCTCCTCCTGGGAGAGGAGATCTGGAGCAGACCCTAGGTCCAGGGAGGGAGCTTGAGAGAGATGCAGAAGTAGAGGGTACCACACTTGGCGTGGCCAATGTGGTGCTATGAGGATCATAGACCCCTTGTCTCTCTGAAGCTTGAACAGAGTTTTGGGGATGAGGGGAATAGGTGGAAAGGCATAGAGGAAGTCTTGCCCCCAATGAAGGAGGAAGGCATCCCTGGCCTGAACTCCCTGACACAGAATCCTGGAACAAAACCGGGGAAGTTTGGCATTCCACGGACTTGCAAACAGGTCTATGTCTGGGGTACCCCAAATCCGAAAAAATCTGGCTATCTGGTCCCCATGGAGGGACCATTCTTGTGGAAGCAGAACTTGACTGAGTCTGTCTGCCCAAGAGTTTTGTATGCCTGGAAGATACACTGCCAGGAGATGAATCTGATGCTCTCTGGCGAGGGCCCATAGTCGCAAAGCTTCGTTGCAAAGCAACAGAGAGCCTTTCCCCCCTGTTTGTTCGCATAGAACATGGCTACTTGATTGTCCATATGAATGAGGACTGTCTTGTAGCTGAGCAGGGTGTGGAACATTCGAAGAGCAAGGAAGATTGCTCTAAGCTCAAAGAGATTGATATGTAGATGAGTCTCCTGTGGAGTCTAAGTGCCTTGGGTGGAGAGGTTTTGTAAATGAACTCCCCAACCCACTGGTGAAGCATCTGTTGTGAGAGTTGCCTGGGGTAAGGGTTGTTGAAATGGGGACCCCAACAACAGGTTCTGAGTGGACTGCCACCATTGGAGGGACAAAATGAGGCAACTTGTATTTGCTATTTTGTCTGGCAGGCACCCTGATGCCTGGGTCCACTGAGTGGATAAAGTCCACTGGGCTGCTCTTATATGGAGGCGAGCATAAGGAACCACATGCACGGTAGATGCCATGTGGCCTAGTAGTTGTAGCATTTATCAGGCAGTGAGGAGAGGTTTTAGCACTGCTTGAGAAGCTAACTGCACTATGCGAAGGCAACGGGCCTGGGGAAGATAGGCCCTTGCCTTTTTGGTATCCAGCAAAGCTCCTATGAAATCTAGAGATTGAGTGGGAGTTAGACTGAATTTTGGGACGTTTATGACAAGACCCAAATACTGAAGGATACACATTGTGCAAGATAGGGAGGTCCTGGCCTCTGACTCTGATGGGGCTCGATTGAGCCAGTCGTCTAAGTAGGGGAAGACGAATATCCCTAGAGTGCGGAGAAATGCTGCTACCACAGCCATGCATTTCATGAACACTCTTGGTGCTGAGGCCAGGCCAAAAGGAAGCACCCTGTATTGGTGCTTTCCTTGGAAAAGGAACCGAAGGAACTTCCTGTGAGTTGGGTGCATGAGAACATTAGTGTACGCATCCTTGAGATCTAGAGAACAAAGCCAATCCTGACTCTGAAGGTATGGCAGCAACGTTCCTAAAGAAATCATCTTGAATTTCTCTTTGAGCAGGAATTTGTTCAATTCTCTGAGGTCCAAAATAGGTCTGTATCCCCCTGTTTTCTTTGGAATAAGGAAATAGGGGGAGTAAAACCCCGTACCCTGTTGATGAATGGGTACTTCTTCTATTGCCCCTTGGGCAAGAAGCATAGTGACCTCTTGATCTAACAGGCTGATGAGAGAGGTCTGAGAATTACCATGGTGGAAGGGGGCATGCACAGGAAGTGCAGCTTGTACCCCTCTCTTATGATGGAGAGTGTCCACTGCTCTGCTGTTATCTGCTCCCACCTGGGGGCAAAGTAGCATAACCTTCCTAGAATGGTGGAAGGCTCTGGTCCATACAGGGCCAGGAAGGCTAAGTTCTCTAGATGAAAGTCAAAGGCCTTGTGGAGGCTGAGACTGCTGAGACGGCTGAGGCTTAGCAGTCTTCACTTTCTTTTGTTTGGGTGGTTGCTGACCCTTCCGGGTAGGCTGACCTGCAAAACGTCCCTGCTGGGAATAAGAGGGATAAAACCTCTTCTTTTTTGAGAAGAAAGGCTTCTTTAAAGATTTCTTTCTCGTAGGATCAGCAGTGGCTTTGTATAGCCTATTCAAAGTGGAGTTGTCAGCATCCAATTAATTGGTCTTTTCTTGCCAATCTTTACCAAACAGGTTCTCACCAGTACAAGGAATATTGCCCAGTTTGTCTTGTACCCAGAGCTCCAAATCAGATGCCTGGAGCCAGGCAATTCTTCGTGCACCTATGGCAATGGCAGAGGTTCTGCTTATGCACTCAAAACAGTCAAAAGCTGCACGGTTGACAAATTTGGAAACATCCTGGGCATGTTTGACCAATGTGAGAAAATCTTGTCTTTTATCCTCAGGAAGAAGAGGGCTCAAAACCTCTAAATCCCCAGTAATTTCCTTCAGGAACATTCCCATATATAAAAAATATAGGAACTGATCCTGGCAGAAAGCATGGAAGCTTGGAAAGTACGACGTCCAAAAGCATCCAAAGTTCTGCATTCGTGTCCTGCACTCCTTGCACTCCTAATCCTTCTCATGGCTGATTCCACTACAATAGAGTGGTGAGGAAGCTGAGTCTTCTGGAAACCAGGACAAGGAGGGACTTGGTACATAGTATCCAGTCTACGAGAGTGAGGAGAGGTGGTAAGTGGCGTCTCCCACATTCTTAGCATGAGATCATGCAAGATCTCATGGATGGGTAGAGTAGCTGCCTCTTTAGGAGCTTTGGGATATTGTAAAATTTCCAACTCCTTTGCTCTGGGCTCTGATTAAGGAGCCACAGTAATGGACAGACCTCGAGCCACCTCGCTGATGAAGTCCTGAAAGGAAATATCCTCTGGAGGAGACATCCTGCGCTTAGGGGAGGAAGGCTCCTCTGGGAGAAGCATTCCTGCATCGACAGAACTGTCAGAATCCTCAGATTCTTCTGAGGACTCGAAGTACCGTCTGTCCGGATTCTCTTGAAGAGCCCGATACCCGTACTGACGGAAGTCGGTACCGGGAGTAATCGGTACCGGAGTATCGGTACCGGAGGGCATCGGATGACTGGGTGCCGGCAATGCGGACACCGATGTCGATGCTATCAGTGCCGGTACCGGTTGAACTGTCTGACGTGATTCCGAGGGTGTTGATGCCGCAAGGAGAGCCGCCAGACTGCGTTCAATAGCCAGGAATCTCTGGTCTATCGACGCTGCCGATGCCTGGATGTCGGTACCGGAGAAGACAGCCAGTACCCCAGAGCATGGCACCAGTAGTTCTGCCGAGGTTGAGGCCTCAAGAACGTCCTGGAGCTCTGATAATGCTTTGGAAGCTGAAGCCTCCCGCCGGAGCAATTTTGCTGGTGCAGAATCCTCAAGGGCAACGCCAGGGCATCTTGATGCTTAGAAGGAGATCTACCCTTTGAGGACCGGCTAGACTTGTGTTTAGTTACCCGAGATCCACGGGAGGAAGAGGAAGCCCTGGAAGACGTCGATGCCACCGAGGCTGCATCAGAGGGAAACAGGGTACTGAGCTTAGCAGCTCGGTTCTGCCAACCTCTTTTAGACATCATGGCACAGGACATACATTCCGTGATGGAGTGGTCAAGACCTAAACATTTGAGACACCATTCATGGGTGTCGGTGACGGAGATGGTACTGCCACACTTGGTGCACTTTTTGAAACCCGAAGAGGGCTGTTCCACTGTGGAGGAATTTTTGGGCCTAAGGCCCAAAAAAGCACGTGCACGTGGAAAAAAGTAGTAAGGTGTTTTTTTTGTTTTTTTTTTTTTTAAAGAAAAGAAAGACCGGTGGTACCTGTAGAGCGTCGAGGAAGGCAGACGCGACCACAAAACAGAAAGGTAATAAGGGAAATTTTCTGCGGTGACAGAAACAATGACCTGCTAGCTCCGCGGAAAACGAGGAACTGGAGAGAGACAGTTGGGAAAGGCGGGAAAGGCGGGAAGGCAGCACGCAGGCGCTGTGGGATGCTCCCAAAAGCTTTCTAATTGGATGCTGGGGAGCGTTCCCACGCAGGCTCCGTCGGTACTGACGATACCCATATTTGAAGACTACATTCCTGCTTGTTCCTGGAGATTATCAAAGACAAAACCTGGAGCTAACTGTAGTACAGATTACCAGCTACTAGTATGCAAGCTCAAAACAAGCCACTCAAGAAAGCACAGTTACTTACCTGTAACAGGTGATCTCTGGGAACAGCAGGAATTAGTCCTCACATATGGGTACGTCGGAACCGACGGAGCCTGCGCGGGAAAGCTCCCCAGCTTCCTAGAATGGAAGCTTTTGGGACCTCCCACTGCACATGCGCGCTGCCTTCCCGCCTTCCTGAACAGCTCTCCTCAGTTTCGAGTTTATAGCTGAGACAATAGAGAGAGGACAGGAAGACAGATAGATAGAAGATACAACTCCTAGGGGAGGTGGGTGGGTTGTGAGGACTAATTCCTGCTGTTCCCAGAGATCACCTGTTACAGGTAAGTAACTGTGCTATCTCCAGGAACAAGCAGGAATAAGTCCTCACATATGGGGACTCCCTAGCTGAGATGCCTGGGAGATCCCCCTCCATCTTCGTATGGATCTCAGGCATCCATCCTGGGAAGGTGGGCAGGAGTTGTCTAAGAATGGAACAGGTGTTTGAGGACAGCCTGGCCAAACAAGGCATCCCGGCGGGAGTCCTTGTCCAAACAGTAATGGGCTGTAAAGGTATGAACCGAGGCCCAGGTAGCGGCTCGACAGATCTGATCAATGGAAACAGAGTGCAGATGAGCCATAGAAGTTGCCATGGCTCTCACATTGTGAGCTGTGACATGGCCTTCCAGAGAATGAAGGTTCCTCTCTGCACTGGATGCATGAGGAGCCGGAAAAAAAACCGGTAGATATACCTCTTGATTAAGATGAAAAGGCGAGACCACTTTGGGCATAAAGTGGGGATTCGTCCTAAGGACCACCTTGTCATGATGAAATCTTGTATAAGGTGGCTTAGCCACTAGAGCCTGCAGTTCGCTGATGCGGCGAGCGGAAGTGACTGCAATTAGGAATAGTACCTTCCAGGAAAGAAATTTCAAGGAGGTAGAAAATAACGGCTCAAAAGGTGGCTTCATAAGCTGACCAAGCACTAGATTCAAATCCCATGCGACCGGGGGGGGTCTGATGGGAGGTTTAGTGAGAGTCAGGCCTCTCATGAATCTTGCAACAAGAGGATGAGAGGAGATAGGTTGTCCATTTATAGGTTTCAGGGATGCTGAAATAGCACTTAAATGGACTCTTACAGAATTCGTCTTAAGGCCTGCATTGGAAAGATGCAGGAGATAGTCTAAGAGGGAATTCAAAGGAAGTGCCAGAGGGTCAAGGCCCTGCTGAGCACACCAAATGGAAAAACGTTTCCATTTGAAAGCATAAGACCGCCTCGTGGAAGGTTTCCTAGAGGCATGAAGGATATCTTTCACAGGTTGAGAAAGATTAAAGTCTTGAAGACTTAAGCCCTCAGTAACCAAGCTCGGAGATGTAGGGATTTGGGGTTTGGGTGCCACAAAGTCCCCTCCTCCTGAGACAGAAGGTCTGGTGCAGCTCCTAAGTCCAGGGAGGATCCCTGGGAGAGCTGTAGAAGCAGAGGGAACCACACTTGGCGTGGCCAGCGTGGAGCTATGAGGATCATAGAGCCGTGATCTCTCTGGAGTTTGAACAGAGTCTTGGGAATCAGCGGAATGGGTGGAAAGGCATATAGGAACGCCTGACCCCAATGGAGGAGAAAGGCGTCCGTGGCCTGAGCTTCCTGACACGGAGTCCTGGAACAGAACCGGGAAGTTTGGCATTCCACGGACTTGCAAAGAGGTCTATGTCCGGGGTCCCCCATTCCTGAAAGATTCTGCTTATCTGGTCCACGTGTAGGGACCACTCGTGTGGCAGCAGAACTCGACTGAGCCTGTCTGCTCGAGAGTTTTGAACTCCTGGAAGATACACTGCTAGCAGATGAATTTGGTGCTCTCTGGCGAAGGCCCATAATCTGAGAGCTTCGTTGCAAAGCGACAGAGAGCCCGTCCCTCCTTGTTTGTTTATGTAAAACATGGCCACCTGATTGTCTGTCTGAACCAGGACAGTCAGGTTGGCAAGGAGGGTATAGAAGACCTTGAGGGCAAGGTAAATTGCTCGCAGTTCCAGGAGGTTGATATGAAGGGTGGCCTCCTGTGGAGACCAAGTGCCCTGAGTGGAGAGAGTTAGCAGATGGGCTCCCCACCCCAATTGGGAGGCATCTGTTGTGAGGGTTGCTTGGGGTAGCAAGGGCTGAAAGGGAGCCCCCAACAACAGATTCTTGGTGGATATCCACCAATGGAGGGACCAAGACAGACGGTTTGAGGTTTGTATTTGGTCTGAGAGTGCTCCCGACGCCTGAGTCCACTGGGTGGCCAGGGTCCATTGAGCTGCTCTCATATGAAGACGAGCATAGGGCACCACATGTACTGTGGAGGCCATATGGCCCAGGAGGCGTAGCATTTCCCTGGCTGTCAAGTGAGTACTGGACTGGGCTTGGGAGGCCAAGCTCAGCAGACGCTGACCCCGAACCAGTGGAAGGTAGGCTCTTGCAGTGGTGGTGTCCAACTGGGCCCCTATGAATTCTAGAGACTGAGTAGGGCTGAGTTGAGACTTGGGAAGGTTTACCACCAGTCCCAGATACTGCAGAAGGCTCCTTGTGCGGTCTAGGGAAATCTGGGCCTGCGACTGAGTTGGAGCTCGAATGAGCCAGTCGTCCAGATATGGGAATACGAAAATCCCCATGCTTCTGAGAAATGCGGCTACGACTGCCATGCATTTGGTAAAGACTCTTGGGGCAGAGGCGAGACCGAAGGGAAGTACTCTGTATTGGTAATGACTTCCCCTGAACAGAAAGCGAAGATATTTTCTGTGGGATGGATGGATGAGTAGATGTGTATACGCATCCTGCAGGTCTAGAGAACAAAGCCAGTCCTGACTCTGAAGGTATGGAAGGAGAATGCCCAAAGAGAGCATTTTGAATTTCTCCTTGTACAGAAATTTGTTCAATTCTCTCAGATCTAGGATTGGTCTGAATCCCCCTGTCTTCTTTGGAATGAGAAAATAGGGGGAGTAGAAACCTGACCCTTGTTGATGAAGAGGAACCTCTTCTATGGCCCCTTGGGCAAGCAGAGAAGAGATCTCTCGACCCAACAGGGCTAGGAGAGGAGATGGAGAATTGAAGGGTCTCACCATGTGATGAGGAGGAAGGTTGGAGAAATGAAGTTTGTAACCCTCTCGGATGATAGAGAGGGTCCATTGCTCTGTTGTGATTTGTTCCCATCTGGGAGCAAAGTGAGCTAACCTTCCAGGTATGGTGAGAGGTTCTGGTTGGTCCAGAACCAGGAATGGCAAGTTCTCTAGGGGCAAGTCAAAACCCCTGAGGGGTAGGAGCCTGTTGAGCTGTAGTAGCTGCTGCAGGCTTTGCTCTTGCTTGTTTCGTTTGCTGACGTTTAGCCGCAAAACGAGGTTGAGAAGATTGCTGGCCAGTATTGGAAGCATATCTGGCCTTCTTATAATAAGGCCTCTTGAAAGACTTCTTCTTAGTGGGAGTAGAAGTGGACTTAGAAAGTCTCTCTAAGGTGGCATTTTCAGCGTCCATTTGAGTGGCTTTAACTTGCCACTCTGCACCGAATAAGTTCTCACCTGTACAGGGCAGATTCCGTAAGCCATCTAGAACCCAGGGTTCCAGATCAGAAGCCTGGAGCCAAGCCAGACGTCTGGCTGCAATAGCAATGCCAGAAGCTCTGCTGGCTCCCTCGAAGGAATCAAAGGCAGCTCTGTTGGAGAACTTAGAAACATCTGAAAGTTGTTTCACTACAGAAAGGAAGTCCTCCTGTTTATCCTCAGGGATAAAGGGGGCAAAATGCCGCACTTTCTTGGCAAGTTCCCCTAGGAACATGCCCATATAGAGGCTGTAGGAATTAATCCTGGCTATAAGCATACTAGCCTGGAAGATTTTCCTACCAAAAGAGTCCAGTGTCTTACATTCCCTTCCTGGAGGTGTAGAAGAGTGCCTTTTAGTACTCTTGATCTTTTTCATTGCAGACTTTACCACAATGGAGTGGTGAGGCAATTGAGTTTTCTGAAAACCAGGAGAAGGAGGGACCCGATACATGGTGTCCAACCTACGGGAATAAGGAGACAGAGTTAAAGGGTTCTCCCAGAAATCCATCAATTGTTCCTGAAGGATTTCATGGATAGGCAGGGTAACTGCTTCTTTAGGAGACTTAGAGTATCCTAAAATATCCAATCTTTTTGACCTTGGTTCCCTTTCAGAGGAGGTAGTGATAGAAAGGCCTTTAGCCATTTCTAAAATAAAATCCTGAAAGGACAAATCCTCTGGAGGAGACATTCTCCTTTTTGGAGAAGAAGGTTCCTCAGGAAGGTCAAGGGAGAGCTCTGCAGACTCATCAGAGGAGCCAAAATCCTCAGAGGAATCGGTGTATTCTCTAGTTTCCTCCAACGCACGATACGCATACCGATCGGTATCGACATCGGGCGTACCGGGTATGGAAGCGGTATGGAGCGAAAGCCCATACGGTACCGATTTGCGTTTAGAAGAGGAAGGCCTGGGTTCCGGCATGGCGGACGATACCGGAACCGGGCCCGGAACCGCTGGAGGCGGTACCGATGGCGTTGCAGCTTTAATGAAAGCCATGACGGCCTGCTGCATGGATTGGACAGTATTGCCCATAGACGCCACGGCTGCCTGGATGTCGGTACCGGTATGGGCCGGTACCCCAGAGCAGTCCAACAGGTGATCTGTCGAGGCCGTGCCATCGATGTCAACCTGTAGCCCCTGAATTGGCGTTTTGGAAGGCAGAGCTTCCCGCCGGGGCTGTTTGGCTGGGGCAGGGTCCTCAAAACTAAGAGCCTCTCGATGCTTTGAAGGAGATTTGCCCTTTGAGGACTTGCCCATAGAAGGTTTGGTTACCTGAGATCCATCCGGAGATGATGACCTGGATGACTGTGATGTTGGATTCTCTGAAGCAAACAGCACATGGAATTTGTTGGCCCGGTTCTGCAGCCCACGCTTAGACATTTGGGAGCAGGAAGGGCAGTCCGGAATGGAGTGGTCAGGCCCCAAACATTTAAGACACCATTCATGGGTGTCTGTGACTGATATTACAGCAGTACACTTGGTACACTTCTTAAATCCAGGGGCTGGCTTCTCCATGTGGAGAATTCAAGTAGGCCAGAAGGCCTAACTGAAGTGACCAAGTGCTGAAAAATAATAAAAGAAAAAGAAAATAATTTTTCAAGAAAGAAAAAGGAAGACCGGCGATACCGGTATCGGTATGGGAAGGTAGGTACGCGGTCTAAAGAAACAAAACAAAAAACTACAATTTCTTCAGCGGTGACAGGATACACGACCTGCTGGCTCCGCGGAAAAAGAGAAACTGAGGAGAGCTGTTCAGGAAGGCGGGAAGGCAGCGCGCATGTGCAGTGGGAGGTCCCAAAAGCTTCCATTCTAGGAAGCTGGGGAGCTTTCCCGCGCAGGCTCCGTCGGTTCCGACGTACCCATATGTGAGGACTTATTCCTGCTTGTTCCTGGAGATTATAGTAAAATATGATCTTGAAAATACAGCAACAGAATTTAAAGACTACTTGCAAAATCGATTCACTGCTTTGGATACAAATGACAGTACCAGAAGAGTTATGGGATGACATCAAGAAGAAATGCTCAAAGAAAGTGAAAAGTCTCCGCAAAAGGTGAAAAAGCAAAAAAATGGCCAAAATGGCTGCCCGAACCAATTCTGAAAATTGCTCAAAAATACAGAGAAGCTGAAACCAGAGGAAAGAGGTAATCATTGAACTGAACAGAGATTTCCAGTGTGCAGCAAGGTGAAACAAGCAGAAATACTACAATGACACACGCAATGAAATAGATTCAGAAACTATCAGAGGAAGGCCAAGATCTGCTTTCCTAAAGCTATGAGAGTTAAAGAGAAAATTCCAGCCTCAAATTGGAATGCTAAAAGATGCTTGAGGATCCATGTGCTGGATGATGCTGAGATCAAGAAAAGGTAGAAAGAATACACAAAGTCATTATACCATAAAAATCAAGTGGATCAAAAGCCATTTCAACCTGTACCTTATGGTCAGGAAACACTGGTGATGAAGACAGTCGAAGCGGCACTGAAAGCTTTATCAAAGAACAAAGCACTGGACACTGACGGCATTCCCACTGAATTATTACAGCAATCAGATGCAGCTGTTACATACTTAAACAGCTGTTAGGAAATTTGGAAGAGAACATTATGTCAACTGACTGGAAAAGATCTGTGTTCATGCCAATACTAAAGAAAGGAGAACTCACTGGGAAATTATCAAATAATCGCTCTGTTTCCACATGCAAGACTGAAAGTCAGCACAAAAGAGTAAGGCCAGCAATGCGATCGATCGATACACCAACAGCAGCTATGGAAGTTACTCCATCAACAATTAGCTGCCTGAATGAAGACAGACACAGTTTATCCAGAGAGTCGCCATCAGACATTGACTCAATAGAACTTAACCACAGCAATAAGTGAACCTTATGCCCCTTCCAAGATTTTGATAATTAAACTCAAAATCGTGATCACCCCACCACAACCAATCACACAACAATCCTGTAAAAATGCATGAATGTACAACGTACTTTAAAATATTAGCTTTGCATGTATGTGTGTGCCCACTCTCCCTACAGTTACAAGAACATGCAGATAGCTCTTTAAGTTGTGTGGTTGTCAAGATCCATTGTTTTGCTTGGACTGTATCTTCCTTTCCCACCCTGCAGATGCTGCTACCAGCCTAGGAAACTGCTTAGTCTTGCCTGTTTACTGGGCCAGTACCGTTGACAAACTGAGGGAGAATGGGGTAGGGACAGACTGGTGGGAGGTGACTGATGGGAAACATGGATTGGGGTGAAATGGATGAGATGGGTGATGGAATACAAAATAAAGCATTGGGAATTTGGCAAAGATGGGAGAAGGTATGTAGGAGATGCAAATAGAGTGAGAGACTGAGGAAAACGAGCTGGAGTGTGTGGAGAATGGTCTACTGCCTTGTGTTCAGGTCTTCTAAGTTTCAAGGAATATTAATTAGGCAACCACAGAACCTAAGAGAAGCAGAAGGCTGTACCAGCTTCTGGCATTTGTAGCAGCATCACAGAAACCACATTGTTGCAATAAATACTGGCAGCTGCAAGAAATCAGAGCTGGATGCAGCTCGACAATTCCTTTGAGCTCAATGAGTTGCTTAGGTAATACATGAAAACCACCATCTCTAGTTATGACATGCAATTAAAGCATCCTGAGAGAATTCTGCACTAAAAACTTAAACTCTGTACTCCTGAGTAAGAATAATTTTCTGTACTGTAGGTTTCTTTTAAAATAGCCTTTTGAAATATTACATTCTCAAAGCAACAAGTACAAATGAAAAAATAAAGATCACAACATAGGGAGAATATTTTTAAGAAATAAAAGAAAACCGGTAGCCAACATTAAGAGGACAAGGCAAAAAATAAAGCAGGAAAAAAAGGAAAAGCCACCACAACACAATCTTGTCTATTTAAATCAGCATTAACGAAACCATCCCTCTTAAACCACTTTTAACCATGCCCCATAGAAGCGGAGATAGACGTATCAAGCAATAAATTTTACAAATGAGAGGTATCCATAAAAATGTAGGGGGGGGCATATTCAGTGGCTGGCAGTCACCGCTTCAAACTATCCTCAGATATTCAGTCCTGGGGCTTTACCTGGCCAGCAGCACTGAAAGCGTAATTACTCACTTTTAGCAGGTGTTCTCCATGGACAGCAGGAAAAAATCTTCCTGAGAGACAAGATCTGGGACAGAGCCCAGACGAAGAGGCTCCCCTCTGAAAAAATTGGAGCAGCAGGGGGAACCACGGCTGCCAGGGCCAATACGGGGCGATGAGAATCATTGCGCCCGTCAGCCTGCAGCTTTAGCAAGGTCTTGGGAGGATAAGCATATAGCAGGCCCGCTCCCCAGTGTATGAGGAATGCATCTGATGCTAGCCGGTCGCTGGACACAACCCTGGAGCAGAACTGACCCACCTGGGCGTTGCATGGAGCTGCAAAGAGATCTATCGCAGGAGTACCCCTCTCCCAAAAGATCTGCCCCACAACCTCCTTGTTGAGGGTCCACTCATGCAGCTGGAGGACATGGCTCAACTGGTCTGCCAGGGAGTTGAG
The DNA here is from genome assembly GCA_033557465.1 of Ichthyophis bannanicus. Taxonomy (NCBI): domain Eukaryota; kingdom Metazoa; phylum Chordata; class Amphibia; order Gymnophiona; family Ichthyophiidae; genus Ichthyophis; species Ichthyophis bannanicus. Next base: position 431,879,460 of record CM066035.1, read on the forward strand.
TTCCCCAGGCAGATATGTAGCTCTCAGCTCATCCTGTGAGCAACGGCGAACTTCCACAAGCGGACCGCTTCTCAGCAAAGGAGGTACGACCCTGTGCCGCCCTGCTTGTTGGTGTAATACATGTAATACATCGTTACCTGGCTGTCTTTCTGAATCAGCACAGATTGGTTGGCCAAATGAAACTGGACTGCTTGGAGGGCATTTGCTATGGCCTGAAATTCAAAGAAATTGATTTGGTGCAGGCTCTCCTGCTCGGACCATAGGCCCTGCATGCGCAGGGCATGCAGATGAATATCCCAGCCCCGACTGGGTGCATACATCATCATTGTCCTCTGGGGTGGGGAGGAGGGTTATCACCTGAAAAGGGAGACCCCTGAGCAAGTTCTGAGGCTCCAGCCACCAGTGCAAGGACTGAACCACCAGTCCCAGAGGCAGCCAGTGGCTTGCTTCCACTGCATCCTCAGAGTCAATTGAGCTTGTCTCATTGACAGAAGGCCAGGGATGGTGACATGCATAGTTGAGGCCATATGACCAAGCACCTTCAGCATCCTCCAGGCCATCACCTGAAGCTGCTGCCAGGTATCACGGACCAAGGACGTTAGCTTCTACAGGCAATCCATCAGGAGAAAGGCCCGAGCCCAAGTGGTGTTCAAGAGGGCCCCTATAAATTCCAGCTGTTGGGAGGGCTGAAGTGAGACTTAGGATCACTGACCACAAACCCCAGCCACTCAAGCACCTGGATGGTCAGCTGAGCAGACTGATGGACTCCATCCAGAGTGGACTTTTTATGAGCCATTCATTCAAGCAGGGGAAGATGAATACTCCCAGAGTCTGCAGGTAAGCAACCACCACCGCAAGACACTGCATGAAGACTCAAGGCAGGAATGCCAGTCCGAAGAGAAGAACCCAGTAATGGAAATGCCGATCCCTCAGGACAAACCAGAAGTATTTTCTGTGAGCAGGGTGGATCAGTATGTGCATATATACATCCTTGAGATTCAGGGAGCATAGTCAATCGTCCTTTAGGAAGTACAGAAGCAGGATCCCCAGTGAAACTATCTTGAATTTTTCTCGCACTAGGTAGGTGTTGAGGTCTTGGAGGTTCAGGATGGGCCGAAACCCTCTCACCCCTCCATCTTCTTGGGGACCAGGAAGTACCTGGAGTAAACACCCCCCCCCCCCCGACCTATGCTGGAGGTACCGGCTCTTTGGTGAGATCTGCAAGCAGGGCGGAGACCTCTCCCTGTAGCAGATTGAGAAGCAGGGGGTCTAGTGGCCTCACCAGAGCATTGGGCCCCGATAAGCTCGACTGGAATTGATGCCAGACCATCTCCCTATCTCTGGCCCAAAACACCTGCATCAGTGAACAGCACATGGGTCTCAAGGATCAGCTGCATGGCCTGCGGTGGCGATGCCATAGGTGCATAGGGGCCAGCTGGTTCTGTGGTCAACACTGCCAGCATATGGGCCTCAAGGACTCAAAGGCGTTGCTCCAAGGCTGCCGTCTCCAAAGACATCGTTCAGCCACTGGCTCTGGAACCCCTACTGGGGAATCCACAATAGTGGGGATATCAGGGGAGTCCCGGTGCCCCTCTGGTACCCTGGACAACTATTTCTCTCATCAAAGTACTTTAGCAGGCCACTCCCATTCATCGCTCTCCATTGAAAGAGCTCCAATGTCAATGCATGTGGCCCTTGGCCCGGTGCTCAGATGCCCCCTTCGATGACGATGGAGTCGGCGAAGTTAATTCCGGGCAAAGGTCAAGGGAGATTGCTTGCTCCGGGGGCACTGCAACCCCTCAGGCTCTGCTCGATGAAGTTGCCTCTGCGGTGCTGCAGGAGTACATCGGGGTCAATGCTAGGGTCGAAGATGCAGAATCCATTGGCCCAAAGAGGGACTCCCGCTGCTTCTCCCAACCCTTCAGGCCTCTTCTTGTCATCTGCAAAAAAAGGTTACAAGAAGCGGGCTGGTAGTCGGGGCCCAGGCACTCAAGGCATCAAATGTGCTAGTCCATGACCGAGATGGTCAGGGAACACTTGGAGTACTTCTTAAACCTACTTGCTGGCTTCTGGGTCATGTCCAGGAACATGGCCATGGCAAGGTCGAATGGCTTGATGCTGCCAGCTGTGGTAAGATAAAAAAGAAAAAAAGGACAAAAACATGAAAAAATGAAAGAGATGGCACTGGGGCCAGTGCCACAGACAACAAGCGGTGAAACTAGATAGAAAAGGGACTCCAAGGGGGGATAAGGGCAAAAAGCATTTTCCAAAGGCGCAGGGACATGTCCTAGGGGCGCCACAGAAAAAGGAGATAGTGCCGCGGCAGGCGGGAAGGCAGGTACATATGCACAATGGAGCCTCCCAAAAGCTTCCATTGGAAGCTGAGGAGCATACCCATGCAGGGCTCCATCTGGGACGTCATCCATATATGAGGACTTACTTCCTGCTTGTTCACGGAGAATATCTGCTATGTCCAGATAGCGATTCAACAGTGATGTTCAGCCACTGGCCAGATAGCTAAACCGGCTAAAATGTTAGCACAGTTTTTTTTGTTTTGATCAGGAGTCTCCATTTCCGGTCCTGGAGGGCCGCAGACCAGTCCGGTTTTCAGGATGTCCCTAATGAATATGCATGAGATAGATTTGAATACAATGGGGCCGTGCATGCACCTATATCTCATGCATATTCATTAGGGACATCCTGAAAACCTGACTGGTTTGTGGCCCTCCAGGACTGGAAATGGAGACCCCTGGTTTAGATTAACCAGTTAGCAGCTGAATATCGCTTGACCTTGGGTGCCATCCCCCCTGCTCCACCCCTGAAACACTGCAACTCTAAGCAGTTAGTATCAGGGCATTCAGAAGGTTTAGGAGAGGATACTCATGAGGCAAAAACCATGTTAATCCCTTTGAATATGCCCCCTGTAATTAATACCTCCCAAAGTAATTAAGAGTGGAGGAGCAGCCTAGTGGTTAGAGCAACTGCCTAGTACCCAGAAGATCAAGGGTTTGATTCCCAATGGAAGAAAAGGTCTGGCAATCTACTTCTGGTGATACACTGCCAAGAAAACCCAGAGGCAGCTGGATCGCCAGCAGTCAGCACTGACTTGACTGCACTAGAAAATAAAAAGTAATTAAACATTTGCAGAGAAAATGAAGGAAGAAAGATCCCCCAAACTAGTACTTTAGTTTTCAGGGAAAGAAAAGCCTCTGCTCAGGTGGTTTCACTAAGGGACATTTGGACTGAAGTGACTAGAACAGAGGAAATCCTTAAAGTTACAGTGGGACAACTATGTAATTTTTCCATAGATTTTGCAGCAAAGTTCCTAGAAACAGACAATCATGTTTCCTTAATTGAGAAGCAGATGTCTAATATGGACACAAAACTTCAACCCATGGCATGTGGCTAGTACCTCAGCTATTAAGGACAGCTTACAAATTCATTGTAAATAGGAAATGCTAGAAAAATCTTCATAGTTTGGGAATTTGCACGTCCTAAATTTTCCTTTATGTCATTTTTTATCTGCAGATGTTTGAAAGTAATTCAAGGAAAGTTTTGCTATACCCAAGGAGGATCAAATTGCTTTTACCAATTTCTATTATAGTCCTACTAAGATTCATATGGGTTAAGCACTTGAGGGTGAACCCGAGCAACTAAATCAAATAGATAGGTTTAATTTGACAATTTTTCTGGAGAGTTCATATGATAATATAACTACTTGGGCTACTCTCCTGATAGTATTTGCTAATGAAAGGGAAAATGTTGGTTCAAGAAGGGTATCTCATTTTGTGGGCAATGAATTCAATTATTTCCTGATAAACTACAGTTTGCCAGAATTATACAATAAATAAAGTTTTGCTTACTAAGTATGCAAAACTTTGTACAATTTAAAAATAGTGTGCAAAATCTTAATTTTTTTGGTGTGTCATACTGTAAAGAGACCAATAATGTATTATGTGACTCTGAACACAAGCAGCCTCAACGTCATTCTCAACCTAATTATTACACTATTCAGGCTTCCAAGGCTGGCGTATTCAAACACATAATAATTGCATTTTCACTATTCAAGTGACTCTGGGTATCCATTCACCGGGAAATGTGAACAGGTTAATTAAGCCTTTAATCTGATCACTTCAGAACCAGTTTCATTTTGTGCTTTAAAAAAATTCTTTATCTTAAAGAGAATACTAAAAGCCATGAAAAGCACCTTGTCGGGTTAACACTGTGTTAATAATTTACCTCTACTTCTTGTTCGGCTCCTACTCCTGCTTCTGCTCCTGTCTCTATCCCTATCTCTCAATCTCTCTTTGCTCCAACTTCGGCTACGGCTCCGACTTCTGCTATAACTTCGGCTTCGACCTCGCCTCCTGTTATACCGGTCTCTGTAGGAATCCCTTCTAGATGGGTTTCGGTCATAATCTCGCTTTCGTGAACGATCGTCTTTCTTTCTGTCATCACGGCTCCTGAAAGCAGGAGAAAATTAAGTCACTGAAATACATTTACAAGCACAGTGTGCACTATAGTTTGACTACCAAATGCCAGTTACACAAAGGGGCTGAATTAGTACAAGCCTGAAACTGGTAGGTAGTGCCAGTCATCACCTTGATCACTGTCTATGTGCATATCTTTTTATGCGCCATAATGCATTCATCTATGTCAAGTGCAGCATTCTCTCTCACATTTATTTAGCCATTTGTGAACTATGCATGAAGTATTCAAACCACCAACTCTTCAAGAGTTCCTTGGAAAATGTAAATACCTATAGAAGGACAGGTTCACAGGTGGATGTAACTGTCCAGTGAGAAGAAATATGAAGACTAGGACAGAAGCAATTTTTTCTTAAAGTAACCGGGATACTGTCATAGGGCAAGGCTAAAATCACAAAACTAAAATAAGAATCCTACATTGTCACTGATTATGCCAGGGCAATACATGATTCTTACAACAGATTTTATCATTATAGCCTGAAACTTTGGGTCAGCATCCCAGCTCTATAAAAAAGTGTTTCTCTTACAGGTCCGTCTCCAATCTCCTGTTAAGTTACAACCACCTCCTTTCATAATCACATTTCTCAAGGAAACTCCTTAAGAGTTTGCATCTTAAATACTCAGCCATTTCTGAATCAAGCATAAGGTATGGAAATATGAGATGCATTCTCCATTTGAAACACTTTTTTTAATGAGTGAATTATGGATTTAGAAGAAAGATACACAAATGAACAGTAGACAGAGTCAGAACCTTGACAACTGGCACTACTCCTCATACATTTAAAACGTGTGCCTGCTTTGTGCCTACAAGCATAAGAGTACATATTTTTCCAGCCAAATGTCAAAAACTCTAATCCAATTACAATGAACAAAAAAAAAAAATACACCTGACAAAAGAGCACTTGGATTATCCACATCAAAGCACAAACTGCCAAGCAATAACATTTTGAGGGTCCTTTGATCTGACTATGTCATCCTGATTCTTTAGGCTTTCAGTTCACTTCAAATCAGTGCTGGGATCTGGCACCAGAAGGCTTCATGTGCTTTCTTTCAACTGAACGAACTTGGAATGAGAGGGGATAGTATGAAGGTGAAGAGGAAAAGACTCAGAAGTAATCTTAAGAAATATTTCTTTATGGAAAGAGTGGTGAACATATGGAATAGCCTCCCAGTAGAGGTGGTGGAGACAAAGACTGTATCTCAATTCAAGAAAGCATGGAACAAGCACAGAGGATCTCTAAAGGAAAGAAGGGATTGTAGAGCTTAGCATTTTGCATGAATGGGCCGTATGGTCTTTATCTACCATCATTTTTCTCTGTTTCTATGTTTCTTCGCAGGCCATCAACAAACTATATCAAGTAAACTTAGCAACTCCCTCATCAACTTTTAAGTAACCAACTACCCAACAATATTACGATGTAGACAACAGTTCAGCAGTGAGATGGCAATGATTACTTGCACCATATACCACATGTATTATTATCTACCACTTGGTGAGAAGTATATGTATGCACTTGGTTTAAAAGAGCTCACTGCTTTTAAGAGAACGAGTCAGGTCACTGGAGGATAGTGGATGACTTGGAGGAGCTGAGGCACACAGAAGTATATAGAGGGGACCTTAATGGATGTAATTAGTCTGGCAGCTCCTGTACTGCCTTGGAGGAGAAAGATAATCCTATAGTAAGGACAAGTCCTCCAGGAGTTGGAGTAACCTCTTGCACTGAGGATGTGTTTGCAATGGTGCATGTGCCCAAGAAGAAGGGCTAGGATGGCCACTCTAAGAATTAGCAGAGTGGCTGCTGTGCCTGAAGATTGCTTAGTGATTTGTATGCCTGGTGTAGTGGTGGATCTCATGTGTCAGTGAAATAGGATTTTAGATAGTGCTTAGGAGGAATCATCTGTCCTGGAAAACATGTGGGTACCAGTGACATAGGAAGTTGCTGGAGGAGAGAGGTCTGGAAGCCAAATTTAGGCATTGTCTGTCTTCCAAAGTATACATAATGAAATCTCTAAGTCTGTCCCCACATGCTTTATGACAAGGATCACCGATCATTTTAGTATCTGCCCTCTGCACCAACTTCATCCTGTTTATATCCTTTTGAACGTCTGACCTCCAGAACTGCATACAGTACTCAAAATGAGGTCTCAGAGACTTATACAAAGGCACTATTGCCTCCTTCTTCCTGCTGGCCATTACTCTCCATATGCACCCAAGCATCCTTCTAGCTTTCACCATCACTTTTTCTATCTGTTCAGCCACCTTAAGATCATCAGAAACAATTACCCCAGCTCCCAAACTTCTTTTGTGAAGTACTTCACCCTTGGATTTTTGCCGCCTAAATGCTTGACCCTGCATATTTGAACATTCAATCTCAGCTGCCAAATTGTCAACCATTCTTCAGTCTTTGCCAGATCCTTCCTCATGTTATCCACACCTTTCTGGGTGTCCACCCTACTGCAGGTTTTGGTATCATCCATAAAGAGGCAAACCTTACCCATCAGACCTTCCACAATATCACTTACAAAAATGTTAAAAAGGATTGGACCATGGACCGATCCCTGAAGCACACCACTGGTAACATCCTTCTCATCCAAGAGAACTCCATTACCAATATACTTTGTCACCTCCCATTCAACTAGTTGCTAAGCCAGTCTGACACTTAAGGGTCCCATCCTAGGTGCTCACTTGGTTTGTCAGCTTTTTGTGAGAGCTTGTGTGCATCATTGATGCTCAGGGCTAAGCTATCAGTAGTTTAACTACTGGCAGGGTCTCCCAAGATGGACAGGTCTCAGTTGAGGTGCCAGACCAAGACAAACCACCCATCTGAGCAGCAGCAAAATGGGACAGTGTTGACGGCAGAGGATCCCATTTCTGTGACAATGGCAAAAACACTAAACTTAAACTGCACGGAGGAAAGGCCCGGAAATCAACTTCTGTACCTTGCCATGAAAACCCAGTGGATAGTCACAACAAAACAAATTGCACTATAGTGCTGGAAGATGAGACCCCCAGGTCAGAAGGCACTCAACTAGCTACTGGGGAAAAGCTGAAGACTTTTCAGAATAAAGCCAGCATTTATGATGTGGTTGGATCAAAGACCTCGGGACGTCGGACTGCTGATGTAGTTGCACATGAAATGAAAGTCAGAAGCTGTAAAGATGTCTTACATATTGGAACATGGAACATACGAAGCATGAACCAAGGGAAGTTGGAGGTGGTCAAGAATGAAATGGAATGTGTACACCTTGACCTGTTGGGTGTTAGCAAACTGAAATGGGCTGGCATCGGACACTTTGCATCAGATGATCAGATGGTCTACTATGCTGGAAATGAAAGACAAAGAAGAAATGGTGTTGCATTTATAATAAAGAAGAAACTTGCAAGAACTGTAATGAAATACAATGCAGTAAGTGAACGCTTAATCTCTATTTGTCTACGAGGAATGCCTATCAACACAACTATAATTCAAGAATATGCCCCAACTACAGCTGCAGAAGAGGATGAAATTGAAGAGTTCTATGAACAAGTTCAAGCTGAAATTGATAGAACATGCAAACAGGATATCCTGATCGTCATTGGTGACTGGAACGCAAAAGTTGGCAACAAAGAAGAAGGCAAAGTGGTTGGAAAATATGGACGGCAACAGAAATGAAGCTGGAGAAAGACTGATAGAATTCTGAAAGACCAACGATCTATTCATTTCAAACACCTTCTTTCAGCAACCCAAGTGGCGACTGTACACATGGACTTCACTCAATGGATTGTACAAAAATTAAATTGATTACATCTGTGGAAGTCAACGATGGAAAAGCTCTATAACATCAACAAAGACAAAACCTGGAGCGGACTGTGGTACAGATCATCAACTATTAGTATGCAAACTCAAGCTAAAGTTGAAAAAGAGCAAATCACACATGAATGCAGCAAAATATGACCTTGAGAATATACCACTGGAATTTTAAAGACTGCCTGCAAAATCGATTTGCTGCTTTAGATACAAAAGACAGAGCTCCAGAAGAGTTATGGAATGACATAAAGAAGGTTGTGCTGGAAGGAAGCAAGAAGTCTCAACAAAAGGTGAAAAAGCAAAAACGGCCAAAATGCATGATGGAAGAAACTCTGAAAATTGCCCAGAAACGCAGAGAAACTAAAGCCAGAGAAGAAAGAAAGACAATCGCAGAACTCAGAGATTTCCAATCTGCAGCAAGACAGGACAAGGAAAAGTACTACAATGACACATGCAAGGAAATAGAAGCATAAACTATTAGAGGAAGAACAAGATCGGCTTTCCTGAAGCTACGAGAGTTAAAGAAAAAATTCCAGCCTCAAATTTGAATGTTACAAGATGCTCAAGGTTCTTTGTTGAATGATGCTGAGAAGATCAAGAAAAGGTGGAAAGAATATACAGAGTTTTTATATGATAAAGATCAAGTGGACCAACATTTCTCTGTGAGGTACTTTGCAGGGCTGCTCCTTGTCTGACTCTCAGGAACGCCGAAGGGGGCTAAGCAACCAGGTGCAGGAGCACTTGTGCTTGTCGGGGGCCCCAGACAGTGACTTCGAGGCCTCCTTTTTGCGCCGTTCCACCTCAGGGGACCCCTGGTCCGAGTGCCATCTGGAACGCGGTGCCGCAGGGAGAGAACCCACCAGAGGGGAGACAACCGAAGGTGCCGCCGGAGACTCCGAGGCAGCCTTTCGAAAAATGTCTTCGGACTTCTGCTTACGGCTGAGCAGGGCCTTAGAGGACATTTTCTTGCAGAGCGAACAGAGCTCTGGGTCATGGTTGGCTCCCAGACACCTTAGACAACAGTCATGAGTGTCCGTAAGCGACACGTTTCTAGAGCATCTATCGCATTTTTTAAACCCGGTGGTCATGGGAGCAAAAACAGCCCCTGCGAGATCGAAGACCCACGCGGCCAGCAGTTGAGAAGAAAAAGGGTGCGAAGCCCGGGAGAAAAATTTGTAGAAAAAGGTATCCCCGTAAGCTCCAAAAGGGAGCAAGGGGAGGACGAGTAGAGGACCGGTGCAACTGGAAAAAAGAAATAAGAGCCTGTTAAGGCGAGGAAAATCAAACTTTTTCCCAGGGATGAGGACGTGCATCCGAAGGGCTCCACAAAAAAAAGGGAGACTGAGCAAGATGGCACCCTTGGGCGGGAAGAGGACCACGCATGCGTGGTAGCAATCCCAAAGGCTTTCTTTGAAAACTGGGGAATTGCTCCATGTGGGCTCTGTCGGTGTCCACGTCACCCATAAGTGAGGACTGACTTCCTGCTTGTTCCTGGAGAATTTGAGGATTTTTAGATTGCGCTGCCATGTTGTACCTCAAAGATATGAAATGGACCATGCATGGATCCAATCAGACTCTGACACTTTCTCCGAGTAAAGGTTTACTTTTTTATTATAAGTGATACCAATGGCTGTAAGGAGTACAGCTTCCTTTACAAGCAATATCACAAATTTAGTAGGTAGAGTCTGAACTAAGAGACAAAAAAAGATCATGTCAGGTTACTCACTGACCATAGACAGATGGAAGGATTTCATTTGTCTCTTTTTTTTTTTCAAAATTTTATTTAGAAACCATCAAAAAAAAAAAAAACCATAAGTACATAATAAGTAACAGCCACTCCCTGGGGTTGACTCTTATCCCCAGGGGCAGAACACAATGATGGTTACATGGATTTTCAAAAATTACCCTCGCCCCCCTCCCCCAACCCCCCTCCCCCCCCCCCATGTCGAGGCCACGCAGGACCATCTCGGAAAGTTCCACAGGGCACCCACAGAACACTGCAAATAGGAAAGTTTATCAACAACCCAACTGCAGGACCACATTACGGGTCCGGGAACTCAAATGTTGAAGATATGGATCCCAAAGTAGCAAGAAGGCAGACCATCGCTTGACATGGCCTCGGGCAGCCCTACACTCCAGGAGCATAAGCTGATGGAAGGAGTTCCGCCACTCCCAGAAGGAGGGAGGGTGGCTGTCCCTCCACCGCCGCAACAGTGGCCCTTTACCCACCAGACATGTCTTGCGCACTAGCCAGCGATTCCATTTCCCCTTCGGAGAGGTAAGGCTCAGGAGATCCAAGACCACCAAGGCAGCATCCCAGTGAACAGGTTGTCCTAACAGATTAGCCATATATAGAGCGATTCTCTGCCAATATGGGCGAATCCGTCGGCAGCCCCACCACATATGTAACAAAGTCGCCATGGGCTCCACACACCGCGGACAGCTGCCATCCATGGTCAAGTGGCAACGAAGGGCCCTCCGCGGGGAGAAGTGCACCCTAGTTAAACATTTAAGTTGTATTTCCCGCCATCGGGCACCATCCGCCAGGCTCACCACTCTCCGGAGGGCTACCAGGATGGTATCATGGGGGATCTCCCGCCCCATTTCTGCCCCCCAAGCCTGTTCCACTCTACAATAGTCTGGCCGCAGTCGGAACTGCTCCAGCCTGAGGTGAAAATCCCGAACCGACGGTCGTTCCGCATCGCCGAGGCCAAAGAACGCTATAATCTGAGCCGAGCGGTCGCTATGTAACTCTACCCCCGAAAGGGAAGCCACATAGTGGGCCACTTGCATATACGCAAAGGAATGGTGGGGCCTCAGTTCAAACTCACGAGATAGTACAATGAAGGATTTAGGTTTCCCTGCCAAATCCACCACATGGCCCAAGTTACGGACACAAACTGTCACATCTCTTGACCCATCTGACCAGCAACAAGACAATAGAACATTTAGTTAGGCTTTTGTCACAGGTCTGCATCAAGTCACTGTGCACTGAATGTTTTGAGCTGTATAACACAAGGAATGCTTAAAGATGTGGTATGAAGTGTGGTTCACCTCACTTCATACCATCACATACCAGGCACTGCAGTCTGGCCAGCATTGTAGGAAGGGCTGCAGGTGCTCCCCAGGAACACCCTCAATCTGTACTCGGGAAGGTAGAAGGATCCCTACACAGTGTACCTCCACAGGCTCAGGCATGGAGCACTAGAGTACCTGAACTAAAATATAATAAAATAAAATAAAACAAAACCAATTTACCGAAATCTAATTAACAGAAAGCGAAATTGAAAGGAAACTGCAAATGGCCCCCTAGGAAGAAGCTGTTTTGTCCTGCTTTATTCTCCGATGGCTGCCGCTCCCAGGTGCCCCAAAATACAGCGGGGGGTTAAAACGCACGCAGGCCAAAAGAAAAAAAATCACGCCTAAATACAGCAGAGGGAATTTCCCTCACCACTGCAGGCTCCCAAACACGTGGTTGCAGGCCGTTCTGTCTCCTCGTGTTACAGTGGTTGTTAGGGTTTCCTGCTGCCCTCCCCCCCCCTACCCGCTGCCACTCTTACTTGGAGCCTCTTTGCCACGTGGCTTTTCTACCCTCATGCTCAACCTTCCTTCCCGGCTTCGGCACTGAGGGGGGCAACTCGGAGCTGCCAGCTTTCACTCTCATCAATCCAATGCTGCTCCCACGGCAGCTCCTTACTCGATAACGGGTTCGGGAGTCGCCAGAAGTCAGGCCTCCACAGAACTCCCCCCCAAAACCCTGGGTGGGGGGAGAAGGAATATCCTCCCCTCAGCCCTGTTGTCCCCTGGGTTCTTTCTGATTCGTCGGGGGGGGGGGGGGTTCCTTCTTTTCTTTTCTACCTTTAAAAACAAAGAAACCTGCACCTTAACAGGGGACATAAAAAGGAAACTAACTAAACCTATCTCCTTAGTTGTCCCTTCAGTGAGTCCAGCACCCTGGCTCACTATCTCCTCCAGCTGCTTGGAGACTGAGCATACTGGGGCTGGTAGGCGGTGCCAGCTGCATAAGTACACTAGTGTCATCAAAAAGATGACATGCTCAGTCTCCAAGCTGCTAGAAGAGGTACACTACTCAGAGGTGCAGGACTGGACTAGAGAGACGATAAGGAATCCCTGATTCTTATTCATCCTATTCAGACCTTTTCATTCTTCCTTACGCAAAACTTACATTTACCCGCCATACTTTTCTATTTCCTGGCATCTTTATCTCTAGAATTCACTCCCAGAATATATCCATTTAGAATCTTCTTTCAAGTTCTAGTTGCAGTAAGATTACCATCTAGATTTTTACCTAGAACAACCCTTGAGTTTACCTACCTAAACTATTGGTACATACCTATCCTGACCCCTGATGCAGGCGGGTTTGCCGAAATTCAGCTGAGTTGGATCATTGAATAAATTCATTTCTTGCTTTGAACATTGTTGTTTAGACATTGTCTACCTTCAGATTTTGTTTGTTTCCCATTTGGTTTGCCTTTTGGAGGTTGCCTTCTTCTTTTCTATTTGACATGGCTCCTTATTGCTACAGCTTATAAATACATTTAATGTTTTATTTATTTTAGTTTTCTCTCCTCTAACTGTTCTATTTCTTTTCTATTATACATATTTCTGTTCCTTTCTCAATTTTTTTTTATTTTGTTGTTGTAAATCACTTTGATACTACTCCAGATGTAAGGTGGTATATCAAGTTCTAATAAACACCCAGCACTATAAATGCAGTCCCACATTCAGACAACATCCACTCAACTCAGTGAAACATGTTTTTTGCACACTGCTTAGAGCATAGACATTCAATTTAAATTTCTCTCCTATTTCATTGGACCACCAAACAGATTGCATATAATTTCTACTATTATACATCAGAGGTATAACAGCAGATATGCAAATAAACAGGTTTCTGGTCATCCAGAAAATATGTCTGGACAAATTTATTTATTCATAATAAAAATTAAGTGTAAGTACCTAAATACAACTAAATCATAAATACTGAAGTGGGAAATCAACAAAAAATATATAAGTAAAATATTTTTTAAAGAAACCCATGAATAGCAATATAGAGACATGCTCAAATATACTATTTTGGGGGTATGGCCACCTTACTGCAGAGAAGACTTGTGTCATATAGATCTGACCAAATGTACTATCTACTCAAAATCTATGTGAACTAGGTCACTTATTCTGCTTTGGCCGGGCAAAGCCTAATCAGAAGCCACAAAGAGAGCCTACTCAGCATCCCCTCCTCCAACAGCAGTTCATGGCAGCAACACCATAAGCACATGTTCACAGCTTTCATGGCTGCACCACCCAGTGCACTTAGGAAGGAAGTACACACTGAAAGGAGCTGCTGTGATGTCCAAGAACACACTAATGCTTATTTTATTTGATAAACTGCCTTTCTATTCTACTACAGCAAGTTGGTGCACAAAAATTACAGACTAATAAATTACAGCAGAGCAAAGATAACTGAGAAAGAAAGGAAAGACAGAACAAGAGCACACGCTCAAGATATTCCTATGCTCTTAACTTATTGCTGCACTTATCTCTTTAATGAAAGTCCTGAAAGAGAGGGAAGGAGAGGAAGAAGAACATGAAATAGAAGAGAACCATGAAAAATGAGAGGTGGAAAATAATCTGAAAGACGGAGGTGAGAGACACCGATAGGAACCTGAAAAGGGGCCACCAGATTTTTTAGTGGAAATGAGCGATATTAAATCTTACTTGCATGCATAGCATATAGATTTTTTTCACCTTCCCAGAACTGCTACTAAAAATGAGCTTAAGAAGACAGCTGCTTGGCTGAAGTAAGGAGAAATTAGGTCTTACCTGCTAATTGTCTTTCCTTGAGTTGTCTCCGGGCCAGTCCAGGGAACGGTAGGGTTGTCAATCCCCTTCAGCAGCTGAGGACTGAAACACTGTAAGATTCTCGCTGACAGCCTAAGCCACTCCCCCCGGTGCTCCTGCTCCAGTCTCCTCTTGCCAAAGCAGCTTAACTTATAAACTAGAACCAATACTGATAACACTGAAACAAAAAAGTCTGTATACCTACCTTTGCAGCAGACAAGCTCAACATCTGACCAGTGGCTCTGGACTCAGATAGCTTTGAAAGAAGTAAGCCATTTCTTTCTGGCTGTATTTCTTTCTTTTTTTTTTTCCCCCATTATAACTTTAACCTCCCCCAGAGAATCCCGAGGAAGCCACACAAAAAAACCCCACGCCAACAGCATCAAACCCAGCTTCGTAACTGAACTCCGGAAGGCGTAACTTTATAGAGAAAAATAGACCTGAAAAACACCATTTCTAAACCATACTGGGTGGGCCCTGGACTGGCCCGGAGACAACTCAAGGAAAGACAATTGGCAGGTAAGACCTAATTTCTCTTTCCTTATCGTGTCTCCGGGCCAGTCCAGGGAACGGTAGGGCAGTACCAAAGCAGTACCTACAGTTGGGAGGGACCGGCGAGCCCCGCCACAATGGCAGAGGCCCCCACCTTTGCATCTCCTCTGGCCTGAACATCCAATCTATAGTACTTAGTGAAAGTATGCAGAGATGACCAAGTTGCGGCCCTACAGATATCTACTGGAGGAACCAACGCATACTCTGCCCAAGACGTGGCTTGACTACACGTGGAATGAGCCTTGAGCCCCTCTGGAGGCAATCTTCCTACAGCCGCGTAAGGCGCCACTATCGTGCGCTTCACCCACCTGGCAATCGACGCTCTCATCGCCACCTTACCCTTACGTGGGCCTGCAAAAAGCACAAACAGCCTATCGGACTTGCGAAAAGACTTAGTGGCCTTGAGATACCTTTTCAATACACGTCCGAGATCTAACTTCTTGAGAGACCGATCCATTGGAGATCCTGTCAGATCCGAAAAAAACGGCAACGCCACCGACTGATTCATATGAAAAGAAGACACCACCTTAGGAAGAAAAGAAGGAACCGGCAGTAACACCACCTTCTCGGCCAAAAATTGCAGGTACAGCTCCCAACACGACAGGGCCTGTAGGTCCGAAATCCTTCTAGCCGAACACAAAGCCACCAAGAAGGCAGTCTTCCAAGACAGCTCTTTTAATACTACGGACACTGCCGAATCAAACGGCGGGCGCGTTAAAGCCTCTAGCACCACGTTCAGGTCCCACAGCGGTACCACCTGCCGAACCGGCAGCCTGATAAGCTTGGCTGCCCTGAAAAAACGTTGCACATCCACATGAGCTGCCAAGCTGCGACTCTGCACTGAGCCTCTAAAGCAAGCTAAAGCCGCCAGTTGAACCTTGAGAGTGCTAAGCGCTAGGCCTTTCTCTAGCCCAGCCTACAGAAAAGACAACAACTCCGGTAGCGCCGCTGAAAAGGGACTAAAGCTACGCTGCGCGCACCAAGATTCAAAAACTCGCCAGACTCGAATATACGCCAGTGAAGTCGACGATCTCTTCGACTGCAGCATCGTGGCTACCACCGACGTAGAATAACCCTTACGCCTTAAATTGTCCCCCTCAAGAGCCAAGCCGTAAGCAAGAAGCGATCCACCTGCGGCATCAGAACAGGCCCCTGAGCCAAGAGATTGAGACGGACGGGCAGCCGCCAAGGCGAATCTATCAACAAACGCACCAGATCTGCATACCAAGGCCATCTGGCCCAATCCGGAGCAATAAGAATCACCGTTCCCTGGTGACTTGCTATCCGCTGAATGACATGGCTGAGCATCGGCCAAGGCGGAAACACATACAGCAGCACGTTCACCGGCCACGGCTGGACAAGGGCATCCAGACCTTCCGACATGCGCTCCCGACGCCTGCTGAAAAAACGAGGAGCCTTCGCATTGTTGAAAGTCGCCATGAGATCCATTACCGGCTGCCCCCAACGTTTCGCAATGTCATGAAACACAGCCACATTCAGTTCCCACTCTCCGGGATCGAGAACATGACGACTGAGATAATCGGCCTGAATATTTTCCTTCCCGGCTACATGAGCCGCCGACAAAGCAATGAGATGAGCTTCCGCCCAGATCATCAACTCCTGGCTCTCCTGCAGCAATAATACACTGCCTGTACCTCCTTGTCGATTGATATAAGAGACCGTTACCAGATTGTCGGAGAAAACTCGAACCGCCCTCCCTTCGAGCAATGCCTCGAAATGTAGAAGAGTGAGACGAACCAACCTGAGTTCCAAACGATTGATCGACCACGAACTCTCCACCGCGGACCAGCACCCCTGTGTCACCCGAGCCAGACAATGAGCCCCCCAGCCCGAGAGACTGGCGTCGGTGGTCACCAGCACCCACTCTGGGTCCTGCAAAGGAAGACCTGCCCGCAGATGAATCGCATCCAGCCACCAGAGCAGACTGTTGTGCACCGACCCCGGGCAGACCAACCTGTCCGTAAGCAGCTGAAGCTGCGGAGACCACCTGGATAGCAAGGCGTGCTGCAGAGGATGGATGTGAGCCCGAGCCCACGGAACCAAATCTAAGGCCGCTGCCATGGACCCCAAGAGCTGCAGGTACCTCCATGCCGAAGGAGCTGGAAGCTGTAAAAACGCTTGAACCTGAGATAATATCTTCTGCACCCTGTCCTCGGGCAGAAACACAGATCCCACTTCGGTGACGAACACGGCCCCCAGATAGGTGAGGCGACTCAACGGCTGCAAGTGACTCTTTGCCCTGTTGATGACCCAACCGAGTCGCTCCAGAAGCTGCACCACCCGAGAGGTAGCTTCTATAGCTTCTGGCAGAGAACCGACTCTGATCAACCAATCGTCCAAATAAGGATGAATGCGGACACCTTCCTTCCGTAGCGCCGCCACCACCACCACCATAACCTTTGTGAAGGTTCGTGGAGCCGTCGCCAGCCCGAACGGCAATGCCCGAAATTGAAAATGGCCCATGGGCACTGCGAACCTCAAAAACTGCTGATGATCCTCTCTGATGGGAATGTGCAGATAAGCCTCTGAGAGATCTATGGATGAGAGTAGTTCTCCTGGTTGCACTGCCCGAATCACTGATCTTAGGGTCTCCATCCGAAATTGAGAGACTCGCAATGAGCGATTTACATGCTTGAGGTCGAGGATAGGTCGAAAAGAACCCTCTTTCTAGGGTACTACAAAATAAATCGAGTATCGACCTAACCCGTATTGGTCGCGGGGCACCGGAACCACCCCTTGCAACTGTAGCAAACGCAAAAGCGTGTCTTCTACCGCTTGCCGCTTTGGACCCCGACCACACAGAGAGATCATGAATGCCTCCTGCAATGGATGAGCGAACTCCAGAGGTCAGGCACAAAAAGAGCAGCAGCTCTTGCAGAACCAACAGGAAACACAAGGAGCAAGAGTGGTGATGACACAGAGGCTTTATTGGAAGTCCCCAACGCGTTTCGGCAGGATTGCCTTCCTCAGGGGGTTAAAAGCACTGACAAACATATAATAGAAACAATATCTTAAAAACATAATAAGAACATTAAAAATGAAAAATGATAACAACCTAATTGAAGCTCGACGGGCATGGTATTGGACATTAGACATATCTTAATCTCTTGACACTCAAAGATAAATAAATAAAGAGTTAAAAAATAAATAATTAAGAACACATATTTAAATTATCATATAATTGAATTTTGTTACATGTATAATGTACTCAATAAGCAATTATAGTGCAAACATGAGTTGAACCAAAATAAAAAGAACATGTACAAGAACATTTAAAACAGTGCACCATATAAAGAGTTGTATATTTATTTTTAAAAAAAAATTCTAAAAGAACATACGCAACATAGGGCAGAAGGGGACTTAAAACCAATAAATAAGTAAGAAAACATAAAATAGGGAAGACGCATCTGTAATTATAATATTACTCACTCAAACAACCGCCATCAGCAGGTGATCAGGTGGTGGGGTTAAGAAAGGTGATAAGCCGAAGTCTCAACTGTAAAAATGTCCTAATAAAGATCCAATAAGTAAAAAACTGAATGAGGAGAGGACTGATTTCTATACAGACTTAAAACTGTAGGGGATATAATGAGTATTATGTTGTATGGGGGGAAAACAGTAAAAATGAGCACTGTGTGGTGACCGCGATGCAAAGCCCTAGGGGTTAGGAAGTTGATCGTCGCCATATTAAAAATGGTATTTAGAAACTATATATGGCTGAGACACTCATGATTATAAAACCAGACTGCTCTTGTGTTAATACTGCACTATATAAAACATCACCATAATTACCAACTAATATCAGTGGACTGGGACGCCGCTGACTGAACCAGAGTGAGTCTCTAAGACTGCAGACACGCTCTTGTGCTGAGGATTATGCCGCTGTCACAGCAATGTGTTAACCATCCAATATTCTGAAAGAAAGGGTGATATGGGCAGAGACAATTAAAAAACTACTGGTGGACTTCCGGTTTGGCAAATGAGCTGATCGGCTGCACTCTGATCAGCTCCGGGTAGCCTACCCTGCGCAAAGCTGCTATTAAAGCCCACTTTAAGTGGAGTTCCCTGCTACCTGAGACGGGGGTGTGAAGTAGGAGGTAGTGAGCCCGGGAAGGTGTGCCGGTAACACGACAACTTGCCAGATGACATCGAAGACAGTGCGGCGGGAAAAGCCGCGAGTACCCGAGCCCAAGATGGCGGAGGGGGCGCCTAATAGCCCGGGATCAGGAGGCGCCCAGGGGCTCATTGCGGAGGTGTCGGCGGCAGTGGTCCAAGCGCTCGATATTCGCTTCCAGGACTTGAAGGAGCAGATCCGCGCTGTTGATCAACGCGTAGCTGAATTCACAGGGCGGATGGAGCAGGTGGAGACACGTGTCTCCACGGTGGAGGATATCCTACATCCGTTACAAGCCAAGGTGGAGGCCCTGGAGACCCTTGTTAAGCAACAAGGAGAAAAATTGGATGACCTGGAGAATCGCGGGAGGCGCAAGAATCTGCGGTTCGTGGGCATACCTGAAACTGTTCTGGATAGTGCGCTGTACGGATTCCTGCGGGACTGGATAGTGAAGCTTCTGGGAGGCCAGCGGGACAACTCTGTGCGACTGGAACGGGTCCATCGGCTGGGCCCCCGGCGAGATTAAGCGCGATTCCCGCGTGCAGTAATCGCCCGCTTCCTGGACTATAGACAGAAGGAGGACGTCCTCCGGGCTGCGCGGGGTCGCAAAGGGCCAAACCAGGAGATCGCACAAATTCTGGTCTTCCAGGATTATTCTGCCCTGGTTGGTCAGCAGCGTAGGACCTTTTCCCATAGCTGTGCGCAGCTGTTTAAAAAGGGAGTGTGCTTCTCTCTCCTCTACCCGGCCCGGCTGCGGGTGGAGTATCAAGGCCAGCCACGCTATTTCCTGACTCTTGAGGCGGCGGCTACCTTCTTGGAATCGTTGAATGGACCTGCAGACTCTAACCCCTGAGCTATAATCTGGACCCGGTGAATTGTCCCTGAGGTTATGGAGGGCGCCCGGGAGAAGGGACCTGTTGTGAGGAGCACGTGGCGGGAGCCTGGGCACTGCGACATGGACAAATAGTGGCCTAAGAGGCCGGGCTCCTTCTTTTAGGTGTTTGTCTTCAAGGTTTTCTTTCTTTTTTTTTTTTTTCTCTCAATTTATGTCTGTTACTAGATTATCTTCTTGCTACTGCCTTGGGTCTATTATAATGGGGTTGGGAGGGGTTACTGCTGCAGCGGGCAAGATACTTGGTTGCCTTTTGGCTTGTAATAGCAACAAAGTAACCATTGGTATATGTCTCTGTGGTTAATTACATTGTTACTTTAGGAATGGGGGACTAGGTAAGTGCACCTTCCTTTCTTCCTCATAGCTGATTTTTACCCATGGAAATCATCGGGAAGGAAGGGTTGGGGGAGGGCCTGACCCCCGAGGTGAGGGCCTCAGGGGGTGGGGGAATGGATGCGGATTGTTTCCTTGAGGTTGGTGGTGAGCAGCATGGGCAGTTGTGGGGAATATGTATGTGGGATTGGGAGGGCAGTGGGGCGTTACACCGCCGGTCCTCTAGTAGAGGCCTGGCTCTCCTAGCTAGGGTCCGGGGAGGGGGTTGGGGTGAGGCACCTTAGCATGGGGGGGTATGTCAGATGGGAGAAGGGATAGGAGGGAAGGCCCGGGAAGGTAGGTGGAGGGGGGTGGAGAGAACTAAGGGTAGAGAGGGACCGGGGGAGGACAAGGGAGATTGGTAAGGGGAGAGCTGTACGCTAATCCAGCTGGGTAGTGGGGACTACTGAAAGTGAACATGGGACAGGGATGGCCCCGATTGCCAATGGAAGTGTCCGACCTGATGGACGGACCCTTTGGGGAGGAGGGGCGTGGGGGGGTGAGGGGAGGGAGGGGGGGCTGGGGGAGGGGGGATATTGAAGGAGGGGAGGGTCCACACTCTGGGGCTCCAGAATTGGCAGCACAATACTATTTTGGTAGAAGAAAACGGGGGGTTTCAGGCTGGGGGAGCCCCTCTAGTACGTTTTGATTTGTCCTTTTGGAGGAGCCTTGACACTGCCCCGTCACCCTGAGGGTTATTACCTGGAATGTCTGTGGCCTGGGTAACCCCATTAAAAGATATAAAGTACTCCAGGCGTTGGCCCGGCATAACTGTGATATAGCTCTGATACAAGAAACCCACCAGACGGCCAAGGAGCATAGTAAACTTTGCAGGTCCTGGGTGGGGCAGGTATGGGGGTCTCCGGCGGCGGGGAACAAGGGGGGGGCTAGCTCTGCTGGTTCATAAGAGGATCCGCTTTGTGGCGGAGACTGTTATCGCGGATGCCGTGGGTAGGTCTCTTTTGGTCTATGGTCAATTAGAAGGGAAGCCGGTGATTCTAGGGGCCCTCTATGGACCTAATGTCTCTGACTCGGGTTTTTATAGTAAATTGGCCTCCAGTTTGGAGCAACTTCCCGAGTGCCCCTTGATTTTGGGAGGGGACTTTAACGGGGTTATGGATGTCGGCTTAGATACTTCTCGGGGGGATGAGACGAGAGAAAGGGGGATGTCCTCTCGGTTACTGCAACGCTTTTGTAAACGTCTTGAGGTGGTGGATCCATGGCGACTGTTGCATTCTTCAGAAAAAGACTTTACACATCAATCCAGAGCGCATGGCACCAGTGCCCGTATCGACTACTTGTTTGTATCGAGGGGGTTGTTTGCTCAGACGGAGGAGGCCCAAATAGGTCCCCTGGAGGTATCCGACCATGCATTGGTCTGGCTAGATTTGAATTGGGGGGGTGATGTGGCTCGGACGCGTCTTTGGCGATTTCCTTTGTGGCTGTACTATGATATGCAGTTCCGTCAATTTCTACGTCAAAGGTGGGCTGAGTTCACCAGCGATCATCAGGTTCACGAGGACGACCCCGAATTGATATGGGAAACGGCGAAGGTGGTTCTTAGGGGAGATATCATAGGATATGCTGCGCGGAAGCATCAGATACTCGTGGAACGTATCATTACACTAGAGCAACGGGTTACTCAACTTCGACGTAGGTGTGCCCAACTACCATCGGCCGAGAATAAAAAGCAGCTTTGGGAGACCCAAGTAGATCTTAACGAGCTCCTGCATCAGAAAGCCAAGAAATCAGTTCTCTATTACTGCTACCGGTTGCATTGTTACGGCGACAAGCCTGGGAAACTGTTGGCCCGCTGTTTGAGGGGAAGGCGGGGCTCCACTCTGGTGGCGGCCCTTCGGGATGATAAGGGGACCGTGTATAAGGAGAATGGGGACATTGCCAGAGTTTTCCGGGGGTTCTTTCAGACTTTATACAAAGCCGAGTCGGGGTCTGGTACGTCCCTGCCGGACTATTTGCGAGATCTTAATCTGCCACGGCTTACAGAGGAGCAGAGGGGGGCGCTGGATCAACCCATCACATCCCAGGAGATACAGTTGGTTATATCTGCGGCAAACTGCTGTAAGGCCCCAGGACCGGATGGCCTGGGTGCGGAATTTTATAAGATACTGGGTGATTGTGTCAGTCCTGTGTTACGAGAGGTGTTTAGTATGAGGGGAGACCGGGGGGCCTTTCGTTGGGGGCAGAACCATGCCCATATTACTCTGATTCCCAAACCGGGTAAAGATCCGCTGCTTGCGGCCTCTTATCGACCGATCTCTCTCCTCAATTTTGATTTAAAGGTCCTTGCGAAAGTTTTGGTTTTGCGGCTGGCTGAAGTATTGGGGAACCTCGTACATGGGGCGCAAGTGGGTTTTGTTAAGGGGCGATACGCCGTTCGGAACCTTCGAAAAATCTTGGCCTCCTTAGAATGGGTACACGCGCGACAGATACCCTCGTTACTTGTCAGCTTTGATGCTGAAAAAGCATTTGATAGGATGAATTGGCAATATCTCTGGGGGCTGCTGCCACACTATGGAATAGGGGATGCTTTTTGTAGAATGGTGCGGAGTTTGTATATAACTCCGACGGCGGGGATACTGTGCAACGGAGTGCTCTCGGAAGGGTTTGCCTTGGAGAGGGGTACGCGTCAGGACTGCCCCCTGTCTCCGTTGTTATTTGTTCTTTCCCTGGACCCCTTGATTCGCCAGATTGTGACTTCGGATGCGATTAAGGGAGTGGTGATGGGCTCGCAGGAGTTTGTCATTTCGGCTTTCGCGGATGATCTATTGGTCCATGTGACTTCCCCGGTTGCGTCTCTTCGGAGTCTGTTGGAGGAACTTGGGCGATTTGGGGCCTTAGCTGGACTCCGCATTAATCGAGAGAAATCTGAAGCGTTGGATACGTTGGGGGGTATTCGTGGGGCCTGGGGGGGCTATTTCCCCTCCGGTGGGCGGAGGAGGAATTTCTTTACTTGGGTATAGTGCTACCTCGTCAACATCAAGTGCTCTATAGGCGCAATCTAGATCGTATTTTGCGGCGTTTGACGGCACAGTTGCAAGCCTGGGAACCCCTCCCATTGTCCTTGTCTGGTAGAATTGCGGCAGTACAGATGGTTATATTACCACACATCTTATACTGGTTACAGACTCTGCCCGTTTGGCTATTATGTTGGGACTTGAGACGGATTGAAGCTTCGCTTAAGGGGTTTCTTTGGAAAGGGAAGCGGGCTCGGATTCCGTGGGGTAGGTTATCGGGGAAGTGAAAGGACGGAGGTATGAGGCTACCTGACTTGAAGATGTATGCGTTGGCGTGCCAAGCGCGACATCTGGGAGATTGGTTGGGTGGGACGGACGATTATACCCCTCGGGCTATGGAGGAATGCGTGGTGGCTCCATGGACCCTATTGGGGGTATTGCATGGGCGATATAGTGATTTACCAGAGGCGGTACAGAAGAGCGCCTTAGTGGATTCGGTTAGACGTACTTGGCAACAGCTTAATAAATACTGGATTGCGCCTTGGGGTGTTTCCAGTTGGTTACCCCTTCGAGGGAATGTTCAGTTCTCCCCGGGGTCCGAAACGACGGCGTTTAGAGACTGGTGGGCGCGTGGGATACGGACGGTGGGTCATCTCGTGGAACCCTCGGGGCGCTGCAAGTCTTTTTTGGCCCTGAGTCGGGAGTACGATCTGCCTACTAAGCATTGTTTTGCATATATGCAAGTTTCCCACTATGTGGCCTCGTTACCGCGGGAGACACTGCATATCGACCGCTCCGCTAAGATCTTGGAATTTTTTGGGATAGGAAAGGAGAGTCCCCCGTCCATCTCTCAATTGAAGGGTCGGTTGGATTGTTACCGGGTATTGCCCGACTATCGTGGGGTCGAGTTGGCCTGGGCTGTAGAATTGGGCGGGGAGGTGGCTTCGGGGTCGGTCGGCAAGGCTTTGAAGCGAATTGTCTGTGTGGCACAGGGGGCTCGTTGGAGAGAGCTCCAATTCAAGTGTGTGACTAGAGCTTATTTCTCACCGCGGAGGGCTCTTTGTAGTCTATTGGGGGCGGATGGTAGTTGCCCTCGCTGTTCGGAACCCTTGGCGACTTTGCTGCACATGTGGTGGAGTTGTCGCAGAGTGCGGCCTTACTGGGCGAAGATAAGGGAATTTCTCAGCCAGTTGTTGCGGCAGCGGGTAAGATGGACTAGCTCCTTTGTGGTTTTGGACCTACTGGCCCCTCCCTGGCCTGCAAAAGCAGGGGAACGACTGCTCCTGAGGAAGGCTTGTCTGGTGGGTAAGGGGCCGATTCTCCGCTTATGGAGAGAACACCAGCCGCCAACCTTCAGTGAGTGGCGGAATAGTTTTCATCATATGATGCTGTTGGAACATTGGCATGCAAGGGGCAGTGTCAAGCGCTGGACAGGGTTCATGTCAATATGGGAACCCTATATTCAGCAATTAGGGGCTCGTAGCCGTAATGAAATCCTCCAAATGGGGTGCTGAATGGTTATGGGGGAGCTGGGGTGAATAGTTGGTGCTTCCATTTCTTGTTCTAGGTCTAATTGGCTGCTGAGGGAGTGTGGGGGCGGGGGGGGGTGGATGGGCTGGTGGGCGGTTGGGAAGGGAGGGGGGAGGGGATAATATGATAAAAAGCCACCTGGTATATTATTTTTCTGTTGACTTCCAGGGGGGATAAGAGTACACCCCTTGTGAATGGTCTGTTCACTGTACCTTTTTTGTTTGCTTGTAATCTTGGTGGATTTAAATAAAGTATTTAAAAAAAAAACAAACTACTGGTGGCACTAACATTGCTTAAAAAAAAGAAAAACATCCAGGGACTCAACATTTACTACACGTTAAACATGAGGTGTGCAAACACTAGCACTACCGATGTTAAAGATGACACATGCAAGCTTGCAAATGTAATACTCATTAAATAAGGTGTGTACTGATAAGAACGTCTTTATTAAAAAAACGTATCCAGGGAACCGAAACCATGTCCAGAGGACTAAAAAAGGGGGTGCTTGGGGACTTCCGGTCTGGCAATGAGCTGACCAGACGTGTCTTGATCAGCTCCGGGTAAATACCCCACAAACCTGCAATTAACCTCTCCAATTCGTATAGAACTCTTTTTCTACTGTTCTCCCTGCATCGGCACTGGTGAGAACCTTGCACCGGGCAATTCTCTAAGGCACGGAGCGGCTCCTAAGAGGTCAAAGACCTGATGGCCTCAAAGACTCTTCGAAGAGATAAGCCACGAGGACCGGAGGCCAAGATGGCCGAGGGGGCACCCGCTAGCCCTGGGTCGGGGGGCCACGCCGAATTGGTAGTTGAAGTGAGCACAGCGGTGGTCCGGGCGTTGGAGGCTCGATTCAGCGATCTAGCAGGAAGCTTGCACAACCTCAACCAAAACTTCACGGAATTCGCGGGGCGGATGGAACAAGCGGAGGCCCGCATTTCAGACGTCGAGGATACCCAGCACTCTCTGGCAGCCAAGGTGGAAGCCCTGGAATCCCTCGTCAAACAGCATAGTGATAAGCTAGACGACCTCGAAAACAGAGGACGTCGCAAGAATCTCCGGTTCGTGGGGATCCCAGAAACAGTGGGGGGGATGGCGCTCTTTTCGGCTACTTACAAACCTGGCTTGACAAATTGCTGGGTGGCACCGGGGAAGGCCAGGTGAAGCTGGAGCGGGCTCACCGGTTGGGACCTCGACGGGAACAAGCGCAGAGACCCCGAACAGTTATAGCCCGCTTTCTGGACTATCGGCAGAAGGAGGAGGTACTTCGGGCTGCCCAGAGCCGCAAGATGACAAACCAGGATGTCGAGCATATTTTAGTATTTCAAGACTACTCGGCCCTGGTCAGCCAACAGCGCCGAGCTTTCTCCCCAATCTGCTCCCAGCTGATTTCTAAAGGGATTCGTTTCTCCTTGCTTTATCCCGCCCGCCTACGTGTGGACTACCAGGGCCGCTCAAAATTTCTGACAATGCCGGCGGCAGCTGCTTCCTTTCTGGACTCTTTGAACGTTTCAACGGACGAGGCGATTTGAAAGCAGCTGCGATGGATTGGAGACCTGTGCGTCCTGAACGGCGAGATTAAGTACTGTGCCGGACAAAATGGGGGGCCGCGTCTGTTGCCACGAACTTCTGGGTGCCTACACACGCTCCACTTGAATGGCGGACTACTCATTCCTCTGAGAAATTGAGCTGTGTAGCTGACCGACCAGAG
Organism: Ichthyophis bannanicus; assembly: GCA_033557465.1. Taxonomy (NCBI): domain Eukaryota; kingdom Metazoa; phylum Chordata; class Amphibia; order Gymnophiona; family Ichthyophiidae; genus Ichthyophis; species Ichthyophis bannanicus. Next base: position 431,905,761 of record CM066035.1, read on the forward strand.
CAGTGAAAGGCTGATACTTCCTTTGATTGTAGCAGGACTGGTTGGTTACAAATGTTACAATTTATATTTTGTTCCAAACTCTTTTATTGTAATTCCAGCCCTGGAGATACTGTATCTAGGATTTGGAGACTGTAGGAAGCTATTTAGGTTATAGATAGGGGGGGGGCAGAGATATGTGTTTGAAGGTGCAGTGAATGGAGCTGGAAGGTCAGGGGGATCTGCTGGCTCGGGTTAAGGGGGAGAGGTTGAATTGGGGACCCGTGATGTATATGGTAGATAGTTTAGGGTGTGGTAGTGGGGCGGGGGAAGCTGGGGTCCTCGTGGGGGCGGGGTTTGTGTTAATGGCTTAGTCTGCCTCACCCCAAAGGCGGAGCGCCGGATGGGTGGAGTGGGGGTTCAGAACGTGGATGAGGCCTGGGAAGAGGTATGGACTGCTGAGTGGTATTTTAAGGTAATTTGGCTGGGTCTGGGAGTGGGTAGAGAGTGTATGAGGCGAGTTGGAACGGGTTGAATGTTGGTTTGTTTACGGTGTGTGGGGCACATGGCCGCTGTTGCACGGCGAGCTAATCGCCACTTTGACTTTTGCTGTTGAATTTTGTAGCAGCTCCTCCTTCTCTCAGCTGCTGTAGTTTGTGGGCTGTGCAACTCGGGTCCTAGGTTTCTATTTATGGGGTGGGGGTGGGAAGATGGCGTTAAGTTAATGGAGGGAAAAGGGAAAGGTGAGAGATCGATCTCCCAGACCCCTAGGTGGTGACTGAGAAAGGTTCAATCGGGGGCCCCTGTAACTGGTGTTAAGGTATACATAGGGTGCAACTGACGTGTTTAGAGAGAGCTCTTTAGTGGGGGGGGGGAGGGAGGCTGGCGGGAGACTACTATGAGGGACCCCACGGGTAGGATTCTGATGGGTTGTGGGTGGGGGTGGAGACGAGAACTCACAGCAAGTCGCGCAGCAATAACAGCTGTAACCCCAATGAGAATCTTGTTGGTTGGGGGGGCAGCGTGGGATACAGTCCTCTCCCCCTCCTCCTAATCAAAGGGTTGTGCATAGGTGGAGATGGGTTGGGCACCGTGGGGGAGGGTAGAATAGATTGGGTTTTAGTCTTAGAGGTTAACAATAAGCGAAGCTTGGGAAGGGGTAGTCCCGAGTGCCAGTGGAAGACTGTCCGACCAGATGGGTGGGCTAGTAGGGGTTGCGGGGGGGGCAGGGGAGGGGTGGGGGGGAGAAGAAAGGAGGGAGAAAGGGGAAGGGGGGCTGTATTTCCTTAAAGGTTTGGTTGCAGGTTTGTACTCTCTTAATTACTAAGAGGGAGGGGTTCCAGGCTGGGGGGACCTTTCTCCGACAAGTGGAATGTGCTAGCTGGTGGAGCCTTGACACTGCCTCGTGCCTCTGAAGATTATCACCTGGAATGTATGTGGGCTGGGGAATCCGCTCAAGCGATATAAAATTTTGCAGGCTTTAGCCAGACAACAGTGCGATATCGCCCTGTTACAAGAAACCCACCAGACAACCGAAGAGCATAATAAACTCTGTAAGTCCTGGGTGGGACAGGTGTGGGGCTCCCCTGCTAAGGGAAAAAAAGGGGGGGTCGTTAATCTGGTCCATAAAAAGGTCCGGTTTGCAGTAGACTCGGTCATAGCTGATGACGAGGGAAGGTATCTTTTGCTTTCAGGTCACTTGGAGGGGAAACCAGTAATAATAGGAAACCTTTATGGGCCCAACGTGATGGATCCCAATGTTTATAACGGGCTGGCCTCCAAGATAGAATTGCTACCAGACCACCCTTTAATACTAGGGGGAGATTTTAATGGAGTTCTTGATGTCGATTTAGACACTTCGAGAGGAGGAGACGGGCGGGACAGAATCCCTGTAACCCGATTATTACAAAGATTTTGAAAGCGGTTAGGCCTGGTAGACCCTTAGAGACTGCTCCATCCCATGGAGCGAGACTTCACTCATCAATCCCGAGCACATGGCACCAGTGCTCGAATAGATTATATTCTTCTTTCGGGAGGTCTGTTCGCTCAGACGGGGGAGGCCCGGATTGGCCCCCTGGAAATCTCCGACCATGCACTGGTATGGATAGAGTTACATTGGGGGGGGGGGGATCCATCTGTTCGGTCGCGACTTTGGCGATTCCCCTTAGATCTGTACCGGGACGCCCAGTTTCATCTCTTTATTCGACAACGCTGGCAGGAGTTTATGAGCGACCACGAATGCCATAGAGAGGACCCGGAACTGGTCTGGGAAACGGCGAAGGTGGTGTTACGGGGCGATATTATTGGTTTCACGGCAAGGAAATGCCGGATGATCGCTGAACGTATCATTCGTCTTGAAAGGCGGGTTGTGGGCCTCTGTCGGCTATGCGCCCGCGCCCCGTTAGACGCGAATAAAAAATGTCTGTGGAAAGCCCAAGTAGATCTAAATGAATTGCTCCATCAACGGGCAAAGAAATCTCATCTTTATTATCAATATCAATTGCATTGCCACAGGATAAACCGGGGAAGATGTTGGCCCGGTGTTTGAAGGGGCGGCGGGGTTTCTCCTTGATAGCGGCTCTCCGAGACGACGGGGGCAAATTGCAAAGGGAGAGTAGGGAGATCGCCCGGGCATTTCGGAACTTCTTTCAGTCAGTATATGAGGCGGAACCTCCATCGGGGGACATAAGGGATTACCTAGAGGGATTAGACCTCCCACGAATGACGGCAGAACAGCAAGCGATGCTGGAACAGCCCTTGACCACTCAGGAAGTGCAATCGGTAGTATCTGTGGCGAGTTGTTACAAATCGCCAGGCCCCGACGGATTTGGCGCGGAGCTTTACAAGATTCTTGGGGAGGCGGTCAGTTCAATATTGTGGCAGGTCTTTAGTAGCCGTACGGAGCGCGGGACATTCCGATGGGGGCGGAATCACGCTCATATTGTGCTGATCCCCAAACCGGGTAAGGACCCACTATCGGTGGCCTCCTACCGGCCCATCTCGCTACTCAACTTCGATTTAAAAATCTTTGCAAAAATTTTAGCAGTTAGACTGGCGGAGGTCTTGGAACACCTGGTACATGACTCGCAAGTTGGCTTTGTTAAAGGCTGATATGCGGTCCGGAATTTGCGGAAAATCGTGGCCTCCTTGGAATGGGTACACCACCGCCGGCTGCCGTCCTTGCTGGTGAGTTTCGACGCTGAAAAGGCTTTCGACAGGGTGATCTGGCACTATTTATGGTGCCTTCTACCGAAATATGGACTGGGACCAACTTTTTGTCGGATGGTGATGAGCTTGTACGCGGCCGCGGTTTTATGCAACGGGCTCCTTTCGGATGCTTTTGCTCTGGGCCGTGGTACGCGACAGGGCTGCCCGCTTTCCCCACTTCTGTTTGTCCTCTCGCTTGATCCTTTGATAAGGACAGTTGAGGACTCGAGGGAGATACAAGGGGTCAGCATAGGATCGCAGGGATTCAAAATTTCCACTTTTGCGGACGATATATTAGTCCACCTGCTTAACCCCGGACGCTCCTTGCGGAAGCTGCTGGCAGAATTTGGGAGATTCGGGAAGGTTGCGGGGATGCGCATCAATCAGGAGAAATCTGAAGTCTTAGATGTTCTGGGGAAGCTGCGAGCTGCATGGGATGGGGAGTTCCCGTTGCAGTGGGCAACTGATGAGTTTATATATTTGGGGATAGTGTTGCCTCGCCAGCCCACGTCGCTGTATAGACGCAACTTTGATCGTACTCTGCGACGCCTTCAGATACAGTTAAAGGCTTGGAGTTTCCTCCCGCTGTCTCTGTCTGGGAGAGTGGCAGCAGTGCAGATGGTGGTACTACCCCGATTACTATATTGGTTACAGACACTACCGGTGTGGTTATTACGTCGCGATATGCGTCGCCTCGAGGCCTGCTTTCGTAGTTTTCTTTGGAAAGGCGGCAAAGCCCGCATACCGTGGGTTCGGTTATTGGGGAAATGGAAAGAGGGAGGGATGGGATTCCCAGATTTGAAGGCTTATGCTTTGGCTTGCCAAGCACGACATGTTGGGGATTGGCTGGGCGGGACAGATTTCTATACACCCAAGGCCCTGGAAGAATGCTTTGTGGCCCCGCTAACATTGTTGGGGGCTCTCCATGGGGAGAATCGCAATCTCCCTAGTTACCTTGTGCACAGTGAGCTCATTAGCTCGGCTAGGCGGACTTGCCAATTTCTTAATGGGGCCTGGGGCACGCCCTGGCAAACTTCTAGCTGGCTGCCAATACAGGGGAATACATCCTTTCCCCCGGGATCTGACTCTGTGCTTTTTCGTGAGTGGCATGAGCAGGGATTAAGGAGCGTAGGACACCTAGTGGAATCGACAGGGAAATGTAAATCCTTTTTGACGCTAAGTCGGGAATATGATCTGACCCCCCGACATTGTTTCGCGTATATCCAGGTGACCCATTATGTCTCTTCTTTAACACGAGACGCCTTGCAGATTGAACGCTCTGCGCAGATCCTCAAATTCTTTGGGTTGGGGGGGGAGACACCGTTGTCGATTTCCGCATACAAGTCCCGTTTGGCACGGTTCGGGGCCCTGCCGGATTATCGGAAGGTGGAGGAGGACTGGGCGGCCGAGTTGAATGGTGAAGTGGCCCCGGGTACGATTCGTGCGGCCCTACGACGAATAGTAAGACTGGTACAAGGGACGAGGTGGAAGGAGATACAATTTAAATGTCTCACTAGAGCTCATTTCTCGCCAAGACGAGCGCTGCGCAGTCGATTGACGACTGATGGTCGCTGCCCCCGCTGTTTAGAGCCCATGGCGACCCTGCTGCATATGTGGTGGGGCTGCACAGTATTGGAGTCTTATTGGGCGAGGATCTGTTCCTTTATAGGGGGGCCTGCTGCAGCGGAGATTGCGTTGGTCCGGCTCCCTTGTGGTGTTGGATTGCATACCTTCCCCTTGCCCAGTTAAACCAGGGGAGAATCTGCTGGTGGGCAAGGCTTGTCTGGTGGGGAAAGCGCCTATTCTCAGGTTGTGGAGAGATTCCTCGGCTCCTACCTTTGGGGAGTGGCGGAATTGTTTTCACCAGCTGATGTTGACGGAGCGGTGGGGGGCGCAGGGCAGTGTCAAACGATGGACAGCCTTTATGGCGGTCTGGGAGCCCTATATCCAGCAGCTGGGGGCTCGATGTCGTAATGAGATTCTACAGGCCGGTAGTTGAAGACGCCCATAATTGAGGGTGTCTGGAGTAGATGGGATGTAAGGGGGACAACACTGCTTCCAGAGCGAGGGGTGGGGGGGAAGGGGGGAGGAGGGCGAGGAATGGGTGGGGGGGAGGTCAGTAGGGATAAAAATGTTAAAATCCACCCTTTTGTTTTTGTTTGTATTGTGCTCCTGTGGGGGGGATCAGAGTACACCCCCCCCCCCCCGAGATGTATTGTTTTGTTATTGTTGTTGATTGGTGGTTTATAAATAAAGTTATATAAAAAAAAGGGGGTGCTTAAGAGATTAACTGGTAGATCTCCACGGAGTAGCCCGCGTTTGTCCAAAAACATTAAAAGGAGAGAGATGGAAGGAAAAGAAGACATTAGGTTGCAAGCTTCACTGCTGCTCGTGTTACTTTCATTTTCTGCACACGGCATAATTTACTATGCACTATTGACAGGATGAAGATTCACCATACATGTAATGATTATAAAAGAGGCTTTAACCATGCTAGTATTGCACCAAGGTCCGCAGCTCTATCCAGTACATGCTTTAAATACTGCGATCTAAATAGCTACATTGTACCACTCATGCCCGATATCTTATAAACCCTCACTTTCCAAACAGTTCGAAAAGGTTCAAATAAATGCAGGCAGAGAAGGTCTACAGGACTGATGCAGACATACAGTGTGCATAAGAGACTCATAAAAAATCCGTCTCACAGTTAAAACAATAATAAAAAACCAAACCTTAAGACAGATGAACCGTGAAGTGCAATGTTAAAAAATAATAACTGTACAGCCAAGGTTAACCACTAGAAAGTAAAACGGGAGCGCTATTGCCTGGCAGGGTAAGCTCAAGGAGAAGACCGACACCATAAAAATTACAAAGCTGAGCCGATAATGAAACTGCATTTTTGTAAACGCTGAAAACCGCGCCAAAAAAGGGGGCGTGGCTAAGATCAAATTACACAGTAGGAACGAACTTATCAAAGGCTAAGTGTGTGTGTAGGAACGAACCTATGGAGATGTCTATAGAAGATCAGACCTAATTATTATAAGTGTGGTTGGACTAATAAATAATTGCAAGACAACTATTTAGTAAAGAATATATGTTGCCTAGAAATCAATGTGTTGAAATGTGTCTCTCTTAAAGTCAAGACGGAACGGGCAGAATTAAAAATTACAGGGATTCTTGTAGTCACAGAAAAACTGATAAGTCAATTTCTTGATTCAATCCCTTAGGTTCAAAACTATCCAATTCATAGATATATCGCTGCTCTAACTTGTCCGTGGTTATCTCGGTCCAGGCTGAAAGGAACCTCCGCAGATGGCCTCCCAAAGGAATTTCCGCCTGGACCATCTGACCTTCATTGCAACTTTTTAGCAGAGCTCTGCTGGGCATTGACAAAATTCCTGCCAAACCCTCTAGCTCCGCGAAAGGACTGCCCCCGAGGAACGAAGCAACCACTGGGATAGGGAGCAAACCGAGCCCCCCGGAACCTCCGAGACTCTCTCCCTTGCCCCCGAGTAACAGTTCCACCTCTGGAAGCTTTCGGACGATCCTCCGGCAGGCAACCGCCCTTTAAATCTCCCAGATCTTTAACAATCTTCTCTAAAGCTTCCCCAAAAAGCAGTCTGCCCTTATAGGAAAGCTTACTCAGACGAGATTTTGAAGAAACATCCGCTGACCAATTCCATAACCACAGAAAATGTCGAGCCGCAACCAGCGAAGCCATAGATTTTGCCGAAATCCTAACCAAATCATAGAAATCGTCCGCCAGGTAGGCAGCCGCTGATTCCAACTTAGCCCCCTGCGCGGACGCGCCCTCTGCTCCATCAGCATTGGGCTCTCCTTGAAGCCACCGAATAGCCGCCCTTGATACGTACGCTCCACAAATAGAGGCCTGCAGGGAAAGTGCACTGGAATCAAAAGCTTGCTTTAGGAGCACTTCCAGTTTACAGTCCTGGAGATCCTTAAGCGCCGCAGCCCCTTCCACAGGGATTGTGGTCTTCTTTGTCACCGCTGAAACCAAGGCGTCCACCTTAGGCATTTTCAACAATTCTTTTTCCTCTTTCGGAACTGGGTAGAGGCGGCCCAGGGCTCGGCTACCCCGTAGAGTAGCTTCAGGGAACTCCCACTCTGCCTCAATCATCTGCTTTATTACGCGGTGTACCTGAAAACAGCGCTGTTCAGATTTAAATCCCTGCAACAGAGGATCCTGCAGCGGTTCTTGAGGTATAGAAGACATCGGAAGATTCAATGCAGCCAAAGACTGTGTGATAAGTGCTCCCAGTTCCTCTTTGCGAAAAACCCTAAAGACATTAGGATCCTCGCCAGGAGCAAGCTCTCCATCCTCTAGGTCCTCTGACTAAAGGTCCAAACCTGCCTCCGAGAGGATTTCCCCATCCTCTCCCCCCTGAGGCTCTGGAAGCTGTGGCTCGGAGCTTTCTAAGCTAGGCTTCCCTTTTTCTCCCATAAGGGAAGAGCCCTCCCCAGGGTCTAGTCCACTGATAAGCTGAGACTTCACCTGAGAATCGGACGAATCAGTTACCAATTGAGAGGCATTTAAAAAGTAGGCTTTATGCAGGAATAATATAAACTCCGGAGAAAAAAAGACAGCAACCTCTTCCTGAGAAGTAGGGAGCACTTTAGGAGTTTCCACCACGGAAGGAGAATCTTTACAAGATTTTGCGCTCTTTTTTCCCTGCTTGTGCTGGGGCGCGGGAACCACCGCCGGCTGCACCAAGATGGCCGCCGTTCCCGCCTTATCTGTAGAGACGTGATGTCTATCTACCTCAGCTGAAGGTTTCGCTTCCATGCTAAGAAAACATACGCCAAAAGGCAAGCGAAATCCCAATTCTCAAACGAAGCCCTGCTGGAACGCAAAACCCGGAGACAAACGAAGCACTGCTCTGTTCCCGGCCCTCAGAAACCAACTCAGAGACGGTACGCTCACCGGCACTGTGACCAAGGCCTTAGAATGAAAAACAAACACTGACCTGAGGCAAAAATCTTTAGTGCCGCGTTCCGATTCCCGCTGCTCGCGGAAGATGGAAATCGCGGCTGCTGGTTAAGGCGGGTGGTTTCTGGGGTTCCCAGGACCAAAACCGCTGTAACAGTAGATCGATTCCAAAGAAAGCAGGCTCTGCATTGCACGCTGCGCTCCCAGCACAGCTAAGGATCGTCTACCAGCATAACTTTATTTAAAACTGTATGCAGCCCCAGGTAAATAACGCAGAAAAATCAGCCCTGCTAGAGCCAATCTGCGATTCAAAGGTATATCAAGATAAAGGCTTCTACCAACTATACAGAGAGAGACCGTCAGAATTGATGTCCTGTTCAGCTGCTGAGGACTGAAAGACTGGAGCAGGAGCACCGGGGGGGGAGTGGCTTAGGCTGTCAGCGAGAATCTTACAGTGTTTCAGTCCTCAGCTGCTGAAGGGGATTGACAACCCTACCGTTCCCTGGACTGGCCCAGAGACATGATAAGGAAGTAAAGAGTAGTTACTCACCTGTAACAGGTGTTCTCCAGGAGCAGCAGGAATCAGTCCTCACTTATGGGTGTCATCGACGCCAATGAAGCCCCAGCGGAGCATTTCCCCAGCTTTCCATGAAAGCCTTTGGGAATGCTGGCACGCATGCGCGGTTCCCTTCCCGCCTAAAGGTGCCATCTTACCTGAGTCAAATGACATAGCTAAGAACAGCACACAAAAATGTAAAAATTAAACTATGTACAACTGCAACTCCAAGGGGAGGAGGGAGGGTAGTGAGGACTGATTCCTGATGCTCCTGGAGAACACCTGTTACAGGTGAGTAACTACTCTTTCTCCAGGACCAAGCAGGAAGTCAGTCCTCACTTATGGGTGACTCCCCAGCTCTGGGCTACCAGGAACCCAGGCTGAACAAGAGAACTCCCTCAGCAACACAGAAAAGGATTTGCAAGGACACACCCTCCACAGGTAGCCCAACCAGAGGGCAGGAGTTGCCTAGACCTCAAAGAGATTCCGGAGTACTGCTTGGCCAAAAGCACTGTCCCTACGGGACTCCCTCTCCAGACAGTAGTGGGCAGCAAAAGTCTGGCTTGAAGACCAAGTAGCAGCCCTGCAGATGTCTTGCAATGGAACAGAGCGGAGGTGAGCCACTGATGCAGCCATTGCCCTCACACGGTGGGCCGTGACCCTACCCTGCAAAGGAAGGTCAGCTGCCTTGTAAGCCCAGGTGATACAGTCAGCCACCCAGACGGACAAGATACACTTGGACACAGGCCTCCCCAAGTTATTGGGGTCATAAGAAAGGAAGAGCTGAGAAGCCTTCCTGTGACCTTGCGTACGTTCAAGGTAGAAGGATAAGGCCCTCCCACAGTCCAAGGTATGACTTGCATGAGGCCTAGGGAAAAAAGTAGGAAGAACCAACTCCTGGTTGAGGTGGAAAGAGGAGACAACCTTAGGAAGGAATTTAGGGTGAGTTCTTTTCCACTGACTGACCTTTTCAATGCCTTGTTGGAGTCAGGAGTGGTGCCAAAGGACTGGAGAGAGGCTCATGTGGTGCCTTTACACAAAAGCGGAAGTAAGGATGTGGTTGAAAACTACAGGCCGGTTAGTTTAACTTCGGTGGTGAGTAAATTATTGGAAACGCTGCTGAAAGAGAAAATAGTGAGGTTTCTGGAGTCCAGCGGATTACGGGATCCGAGGCAGCATGGATTCACCAGAGACAGGTCTTGTCTGACAAATCTGATTTATTTTGTTTGACTGGGTGACCAGGGAGTTGGACCGAGGGAGAGCTCTAGATGTGGTGTATTTAGATTTCAGTAAAGCCTTTGACACTGTTCCTCACAGGCGACTTATAAACAAACTGAGCACCCTAGGGATGGACCCTAAAGTTACTGCTTGGGTTAGAAATTGGTTGGGTGGGAGGCGACAAAGAGTACAAGTAAATGGAGCTCACTCTGAGGAGAAGGATGTTACCAGTGGTGTGCCCCAGGGATCTGTCCTTGGTCCGATTCTTTTTAACATCTTTGTTAGTGATATAGCGGAAGGGCTGTCGGGTAAGGTTTGCCTCTTTGCAGATGATACCAAAATCTGCAATAGAGTAGACACCAAGGAAGGTGTAAATAACATGAGGAGGGATCTAGCTAAGCTTGAAAAATGGTCTAGAATTTGGCAGCTGGGATTTAATGTTAAAAAATGTAAGGTCATGCATTTGGGCTGCAGCAAATGAAGGGAGCAATACAGTATAGGAGGTGAAGTACTTTTGTCCACTAAAGAAGAGCGGGACCTAGGCGTGGTTGTGTCTGATGATCTTAAAGTAGCTAAACAGGTAGAAAAGGCGACGGCAAAAGCTAGAAGGATGAGGAGAGGAATGGCTAGCAGAAAAAAGGAGGTGATAATGCCTCTGTATAAGTCTTTGGTGCGACCTCATTTGGAGTATGGTGTGCAATTCTGGAGACCGCACCTTCAAAAGGATGTGAACAGGATGGAGTAGGTGCAGAGGGTTGCTACTAAAATGATTAATGGGCTTCATTATAAAGCATATGAGGACAGACTTAAGGATCTTAATATGTACACCTTAGAGGAAAGGCGGGATAGAGGTGAAATGATTGAGATGTTTAAATACCTCCGTGGCATAAATGTTCAGAGAGAGAGCCTCTTTCAATTGAAAGCAAGTTCTGCTACGAGGGGACATGGGATGAGGGTGAAGGGAGATAGATTCAGGAGTGATATGCGGAAATATTTCTTTACAGAAAGAGTAGTGGATCCATGGAATAGTCTCCCAGTGGAGGTGGTAGAGATGAGGACAGTAACTGAATTCAAAAAAGCATGGGACCAACACAGAGAATCTCTAAAGTTAAAAAGTGGACTGTTGTAGTTGTTGTTATGGAAGGACAGACTAGATAGGCCATGTGGTCTTTTTCTGTCATCATGTTTCTATGTTTCTATGAGGACCACCCTGTTTTTATAGAACCTGGTGTAAGGTCTATCACAGACCAAGGCCTGAAGCTCACTCACTCTCCTAGCCGAAGTAAGAGCTATCAGAAAGAGAGTCTTCCAGGAAAGGAAGCGTAGAGGGCAAGTAGCCATATACTCAAAAGGTGGGCGAGTCAGCTGCTGCAAGACCACATTAAGCTCCCACTCAGGAGCAGGAGGACGTATGGGAGGTTTGAGCAGAAGCAAGCCTCTGAGAAATCTAGACACCAAAGGGTGCACAGACAAGGAATGGTCCTCAACTAGGGAGTGGTGAGCTGCTAAAGCAGAGAGGTGGACCTGAACAGAGTTGGACTTGAGACCCTGATTGGACAAGTGCAGCAGGTACTGAAGCACTACTGACACAGTACAGGAGAAAGGATCCTCAGAACGTAGCTGACACCACAAAGAGAACCTTTTCTACTTGAGAGCATAGGTCTTCCTAGTGGATTGTTTCCTGGAGGCTAGGAGAACATCCTCAACCTTTGGAGGCATTCCCCAGGGAGCCAACACTACCCTTGCAGCCTCCATGCCATCAGATTGAGAGCTTTGAGATTAGGATGCAGCAAGGAGCCCTGATTCTGAGAGAGAAGGTCGGGTTGCAACCCCAGAGGCAGAGGCAGATCCACTGCAAGTTGAAGCAGGAGGGGGAACCAAGGCTGCCTTGGCCACCTGGGAGCTACCAGGAGGACTGAGGCCCTGTCCCGGAGAATCTTGAACAGTGTTCGGGCCACCAGAGGTGTGGGAGGAAACGCATAGAGTAGGCCCTGAGTCCAGGGAATCAGAAAAGCATCTGCTGCTACTCTCAGAGGATGCGGTTGCCTGGAGCAGAACCTTGGCAGCTGATTGTTCAGTGGACTGGCAAACAGGTCCATGGAGGGAAGACCCCATTTCAAGAAAATCTTTTGAACCACTAGAGGATGCAGCTGCCACTCGTGTGGTTGCAGAATCCTGCTCAATCTGTCGGCAAGGCAATTCTCCTGGCCTGGAAGATAGACTGCTTTGAAGAGCATGTTGTGCTTCAAGGCAAAGGAAAAGAGAACCTGGGCCTCCTGGCAAAGGGGCTGGGAAACAGTTCCGCCCTGTTTGTTTACATAGAACATGGCAACCTGGTTGTCTGTCTGGATCAAGACAGACTGTTGTGCCAGGGAAGCAGTAAAGGCCCTGAGGGCCAAGCGGATAGCTCTGAGTTCCAGTAGATTGATCTGCTGGGACGCCTCCCAAGGAGACCACAGGCCCTGGGTGCACTTGTCTAGGCAGTGTGCTCCCCAACCCTGCAGAGAGGCATCGGTGGTCAGTACCACCGTATGAGGTGGGATCTGAAAGGGCACCCCCACCAGCAGATTGGGGGGGGTGTAACCACGTTGAGGGAGGCCAGGAAACGATGGGACACTCTGATCCTGTCTCTGAGACTGCCTGAGGCTTGTGACCACTGAGTCCGAAGGCACCACTGGGCAGGTCTCATATTGATCCTGGCATTGGGGGTCACCTGTACTGTCGACGCCATGTGGCCCAGAAGCCTGAGACAGAGTCTGGCGGAGACCAGGGACCTGTGCAGAAACTTGCTGGCGAGGTCCATGAGCCTTCGTGCTCGGTCCACTGGTAAGAATGCTCTTGCCAGCCGGGAATCCAACCTTGCTCCGATGAACTCTAAGTTCTGGGAGGGGAGCAAAGTGGACTTTGCGAAGTTGATGACAAATCCCACCTTTTGGAGCAGGTCTATGGTCCTGTTGTTGGCCTGTTGAACTTCTAAGGAAGTCTGGCCTCTGATGAGCCAGTCATCCAGGTAAGGAAACATGAAGATGCCCTGATTTCTCAGGTAGGCTGCCACCACTGCCAGGCACTTGGTAAATACCCTGGGAGCGGAGGTCAGTCTAAAAGGCAGTACTCTGTACTGATAATGGTTTCCTCCCACAATGAACCTGAGGTACTTTCTGTGGTCTGGATGAATAAGGATGTGAGTGTAAGCATCCTTTAGATCTAAAGAGCAAAGCCAATCTCCCTGCTGGAGGTAGGGCAGAAGTGTCCCAAGAGTAAGCATCTTGAACTTCTCTTTCACTACAAACTTGTTCAGGTTTCTGAGATCCAAAATGGGTCGAAGACCACCGGTTCTTTTTGGCACCAGGAAATACCTGGAGTAAAACCCGTGACCTTGGAAGTGGGGGTGCACAGGCTCCACCGCCTTGTCCAGCAACAGACCTTGCAACTCCTGGAGGAGAAGGGCTGTATGTAGGGGAGGCCGGAAAGGTTCCCCTGGGAAGTGTGGCGGAGGCAGTTGGTGAAAGTGCAGGGCATAGCCTCGATGGACTATGTCCAGCACCCAACTGTCTTGGGTTATCAAGGGCCACTTGTGGGCGAACAAGGCTAGGCGGCCTCCTGTGCAGGGCTGGGTTTGCAAGGGAGGTATGGCTATACTCAAGGAGTCAAAAAACCCCACCCTGCTGAGTGGGAGCAGGGGCTGCAGGCTTGGGGGTCCTCTGCCTACGGGGCCCATTACCCTGACCCTTGGCTTGCTGACCCTGGGGGGCAGCTTGGGCAGCCAGATATTGTAGGTACTGTTTGTAGGCAGTGCCCTTCCTCGGGTAAAAGGACTTTTTACCCGAGCCCTTCTTCTTATGAGAAGGGGCAGAGGTCTTCCTCGACAGCCTTGTCCTGGTGAGGTGCTCTGTCTCGAGCTGAGCGGGCTTCTCGGCCACAGGTTTGCCAAAAAGGTTTTCACCTCGGCAAGGGACATCGACCAACTTGTCCTGAACCCATGGCTCGAGGTCCGATGACTGTAGCCATGCCTGGCGTCGGGCCGCGATGCCAACTGCCGCTACTCGAGCCGAAGCCTCGAAGCCATCATAGGCGGCGCGGGACATGAACTTAGAGCATTCCCGGATCCTCGAAGACAAGGACTTAAAACTCTGCAAGGGTTCCCCGGAGAGACCAGCAGATAATCCAGCCAACTCCTTGGCCAGGTCTCGTAAATACATGCCCATGTACAGCTGGTAAGTCTGGACACGGCAAGCAAGCATAGAGCCCTGAAAGCACTTTCTACCGACGCCATCAAGGCTTCGGGCCTCCCTTCCAGGAGGCACCGCGGAGTGCATCTTCTGACTCTTCAGACAATGCATGGCCGATTCCACAACCATGGAATGGTGTGGTAGCTGTGCTTTCTGGAAGCCAGGACTCTTTCGGAGCCGATAGATGGAATCGACTCGCTTGCTCAAAACCGGCGCCGAGGCCGGTGCCTCCCACATCCGGAAGAGGAGCCGTTCCAGCATCGGAGGAACCAGGACAGTAAAGGCCTCCTTCGGAGGAGAGTCATACTGCAGAGCATCGAGCTCTTCGGCTCGAGGCTCTTCCTCGGGGTCAGCCGATATAGCCAGGGCAGTGGCCATATCGCGGACAAACTCCGAGAACCTAGTATCCTCCGGAGGGGATCTACTCCGGGGCTCAGACTCTGGTGAGTCCAAAGGGACACACCGAGTCTTGAAGGTGTCAGGAGACTCCTCGTCTTCGGTCTCCCAAGCAAACTCGTCCGATGTCGAGTCGGAGTCCGACACCGCGGGGCCTCTAGGCACCCGCACCGGCATAGAGACCCTCGGTCCCGAACGGGAGGTCAAGGGAGACCTCGACCGAGGACGACCTCGAGCCGCAAGGGACTCGACTATCGGCTCGGTCTCAGGGGTCGACTTTGAAGTCGATGTCCCGGTGGTCGGGGCAGATGCGCCAGACAGGCTGGCCATCAGTGCCCGCTGCTGATCCATGAAGGCAGACATTCTGTTCTCCAAGGCTGTCAACCTGAGACTCAGCTCGGGTGATGCAGCAGCCCCAGACTCGGGCCCCAGCGGCGCCGTCCCCGACCTCGGGGAGGCGAGTCCATGAGGACAACAGGACTTACGTGTCCAGCAGACTCCAGCTCCATGCGAGGAACTTTAGTTGGCTTCTCCTGGTCCATGGGCAAAGGACGACGGTCGGGGGTCTTAGACCTGGCCCTCGAGGGCTCAGGGACCTCCTCCTCCGACGCCCTCACGAGCCGCTTCTTCCTCTTAAGTACCCGGTCAGGTGACCCCCTGTCCGAGGAGCTCCGAAGCCTCTCGGGATCGGAATCCCGAGATGTCGAGGCCTCAGACGAGGTCCAGGCTCGGGCAGAGGCAGAGTCCGAGAAAAGCCTTTCACTTTGTTGCTGACGACTTCGGAGGGCCTTGGAAGACATTTTTCCACATGGCCCGCACGTTTTAGAATCGTGGTCCGGGCCAAGGCACCGAAAGCAGCAGTCGTGTGTGTCGGTGAGAGACATTATTTTCTTACACCGATCACACTTTTTAAAACCACTGGAAGCCATCGGGGAGAAAAGGGTCCCCGCGAGGTCAAAAGACCGGCCTTCCAGGGAAAAAGAAAAAGATTTGGCGCGAGCGCCCAGCCACTAAGGGTAAAAACCGAAAAAGGAAAAAAGGGATTCGATACCGGTGTACCGAACCCGGCGGGAGGGGAACCAACGTCGAATCCGAGGAAAAAAGCGAAATAACGCTAAGAAAAAACTTCTCTTTTCCGGTAAAAAAGGACACACGTCCGATGGGCTTCACGGAAAAAAAGAGACTGAGGTAAGATGGCACCTTTAGGCAGGAAGGTAACCGCACATGCGTGCCAGCATTCCCAAAGGCTTTCATGGAAAGCTGGGGAAATGCTCCGCTGGGGCTTTATCGGCGTCGATGACACCCATAAGTGAGGACTGACTTCCTGCTTGGTCCTGGAGAAACATTACATATCATAGTATCTTTAATTAGATTACAAAAACTCCATTACCTCAATTTCAAAGTCCTTAGTCAGAGAGTACTGTATGACTATTTCTTACAATTGTTAAACCTTTTCCATTTTATAATTTTTTTTCAATGCTGAACTGTAAATAAGTCACAGCCCTAGTATAAAAGATTGTAATGAATACTGTAGCTCCAATTTAAAACCATACAAGATGAGAAAGCATATGGATCGTGGCTTATGGAATTCTTTCCAACCCTTCAGCGTGTGCATGTGTGAGTTTATATCCGTGTGTATGTCTGTCTGTGCCTGTGCTGTCTGTGTGTACGTGCCTCTGACCTGGAGAAGATGGACAAAGCAGTTTCAACAGAGTAGTTCACAAACATGTCATTGGTTTGGAAAGCATAGTTACTCACCTGTAACAGGTGATCTCCGGGAACAGCAGGAATTTAGTCTTCACATATGAGTATCGTCGGTACCGACGGAGCCTGCACGGGAAAGCTCCCCAGCGTCCAATAGGAAAGCTTATGGGAGCATCCCACAGCACCAGCGTGCTGCCTTCTCACCTTTCTCAACTGTTCCTCTCCAGTTGAGTTTAAAGCTGACACAAAGAGAGAGGGAAAGAGGGAAAGAGAGAAAGAGAGAGATAGAGAGATACAACTCCTAGGGGAGGTGGGTGGGTTGTGAAGACTAAATTCCTGCTGTTCCCGTAGATCACCTGTTACAGGTGAGTAACTATGCTATCTCCAGGACCAAGCAGGAATGTAGTCTTCACATATGGGGGACTCCCTAGCTGAAGATGCCAGGGAGAAACCCCAGAGGTTGTGTGCCCTTGTGAAAGGGCTCCACTTCCCCCCAATGGATCTCTGGCATCCTAGCAGGGATGGTGGGTAGGAGTTGATTAAGTATGGAACAGGTGTTGAAGAACAGCCTGACCAAACAAGGCATCCCGGCGGGAGTCCTTGTCTAAGCAGTAATGGGCTGTGAAAGTATGAACCGAGTCCCAAGAAGCTGCTCGACAGATGTCGTCGATAGACACTTAATGAAGATGAGCCATAGAGGCTGCCATGGCTCTCACATTGTGAGCTGTGACAAGGCCTTCCAGAGGAAGGTTTTTACTCTCATAGGCAAAAAATATACACTGTGCAATCCAGTTGGACAGTATTCTTTTGGAGACTGGAAGTCCCAAATGACTAGGATCAAAAGCAACAAAAAGTTGAGAGGACTTCCTATGTTGCTGCATCCATTGTAAGTAAAAGGCCAGGGCCCTTTTACAATCCAAAGTATGGAGATTCCTTTCTGCATTTAAGGCATGAGGCCTTGGGAAGAATACAGGAAGGTAAACTGCTTGATTTAAATGAAAAGGTGACATCATCTTTGGCATAAAGTGTGGATAAGTCCTAAGGACTACCTTATCATGATGGAACCTTGTATAAGGAGGATCAGCCACCAATGCTTGCAATTCACTGATGCGAGGTACTAATGTGATTGCAATAAGAAAAATGACCATCCAGGAAAGGAATTTCAAAGAAGTAGTAGCTAATGGTTCAAAAGGCGGCTTCATGAGCTGCCCAAGAATCAGATTTAAGTCCCATGCCACCGGTGGTGGCTTAATGGGAGGCTTAGTTAAAAGAAGGCCTCTCATAAATCTCGCTATGAAAGGATGAGAGGAAATAGGTTGTACATTTAAAGGTTTGAAAGAAGCTGCAATAGCACTCAAATAAAATCTCACTGAATTGGTCTTAAGCCCTGCATTAGACAAATGAAGGAGATACTCCAGTAATGATTCCAGAGGTATCGCAAGAGGGTCAAAACCCTTCTGCGAGCACCATATGGTAAACCTTTTCAACTTGAAAGCATAAGAGCATCTTGTGGAAAGTTTCTTGGAGGCATAAGGATATCCTTTACCTAATGAGAAAGGTTAAGACCATGAGGCTCTAGGCTTTCAGCAACCAGGCCCTGAGATGGAGAGACTAGGGACTGGGATGCCACTGCATCCTGTCCTCCTGCAAAAGGAGATCTGGAGCAAAACCTAACTCCAGAGGCGGAGCTTGAGAGAGATGTAGGAGCAGAGGGTCCCACATTAGCCATGGCCAATGTGGAGCTATGAGAATCATATGACCTCTATCTCTCTGAAGCTTGAAAAGGGTTTTAGGAATTAGGGGAATGGGTGGAAAGGCATAAAGGAAGTCCTGGTCCCAATGGAGGAGGAAAGCATCCCTGGCCTGACAACCCTCAGCCGGAATTCTGGAACAGAACCGGGGAAGTTTGGCATTCAGCGGACTTGCGAAGAGGTCTATATCCGGGGTTCCCCAAATTTGGAAAATTTTGGCCACCTGGTTTGCATGGAGAGACCATTCGTGTGGAAGCAGAACTCAACTGAGTCTGTCTGCCCAAGAGTTTTGAATGCCTGGAAGATACACCGCAAGGAGATGAATCTGATGCTCTCTGACGAGGGCCCATAGTCGCAAAGCTTCGTTGCATGGCGACAGAGAGCCTGTTACGCCCTGCTTGTTCACATAGAACATGGCTACTTGATTGTCCGTTTGAACTAGGACTGTCTTGCAGCTGAGTTGGGTGTGGAATACTCGAAGAGCAAGGAAGATTGCTCTGAGTTCCAGGAGATTGATGTGTAGATAGGTCTCCTGTAGAGTCCAGGTACCCTGGGTAGAGAGACCTTGCAGGTGGGCTCCCCAACCCACCTGTGAGGCATCTGTTGTCAGAGTGGCTTGGGGTGGGGGTTGTTGGAAAGGGGACCCCACCAAAAGGTTTTGGCATGACTGCCACCATTGAAGGGATAAAATAAGGATAGAGGATGAAGCAGATAGAGTCACAGGTATTGTTCTCTTCAATCCTCCCTATTGAGGATAAAGACCGAAGCAGAGAAGCTTCAATCCTGGAGATAAATGCATGGTTGCGTGGATGGTGTCAGCAACAGTATTTTGGTTTTCTGGCCATTGGAATGATTTTCCAAGGTTGCAGATTTTCCAAGAAGGGTCAAAGTGTCTTCCGCAGCAGACTGGCTAACCTACTGAAGAGGACTTTATTTATTTTTATTTATTTATTTACATTCTCTTATATACCGCGCTATTCTGCATCAGTGCGGTTTACATTGAACAAACTGATATTACATTGAACAGGGCATTATAACTTGGAGATAACTATTTTACAGGGAACATGGGCTATGGAGGGTTAAGTGGCTTGCCCAAGACCACAAGGAGTACCTGTGGGACTAGAAACCCCAGTCCTTCCGGCCCAAGGTTGCTGTCCTCTAGTGGGATTTGAACCCCCGACCTTCCGGCCTGAAGTACCTTGCCCCAACCACTAGGCCACTCCTCCACTCCACTTTCAACTAGATTCATTTTTGGAAGAATGTAGAAAGCCTTCAGGTAAGTGAAAGCACTCAGGTAAGAAAGGCATTAAATAGAAATGGGTAAAAGTTGAGGCTTTCCTAACAGGGGCTCTACAGATCAACCAACAGTAAGGATTTGAAGGTTTATTTTATTAAATTGCTAGCTCTCTGGGAGCTCTTAAAAGGGTTTTTGTATATTTTTAAAACAAGGTTACTTTCTTTTTGGTGCTTTAGTGGAATTTTCCTTGAGCACAGTAGGCTGTTGATCTCTAGTAACCTCCTCAGCTTTGGGAACTGCTAACACCTAATCAGAAGTTAGTGGGCCTGATTACCTGAGAACAGCTGAGGCCTGCATAAAAGGCTCCAGTGCCCTGCCCTGTTGAGGCTTTCCTAACAGGGGCTCTACAGATCAACCAACAGTAAGGATTTGAGGGTTTATTTTATTAAATTGCTAGCTCTCTAACTGGGAGCTCTTAAAAGGGGTTTTGTATATATATATTTATTTTTATTTATGCAATTTACAAATATCATCAAGCAAATGCTTGTACAGAAAAAAAACTACTGCTGTGTTGAAAAAGAAAAGAAACAGAATTAAGCAAAAATTTACACACAGGAGTACAGTTAGCCCTCAAAACGTGGGGAAATGGAAAGGAAACAGAGTATACGAGGCCAGGTAGAAACCTCAGCCCTATAATCAGGAAACCAAATTAATCAATTCTAAGACAGGAGAATAGGATGGAGCAATATAATTACAACGGTCGTTTATCACTCAGGCAATGAAGTCAGTAAATGAGATGAAACAAACGAAGAGAAATCTTCTGGTTGAAAAAATATATACTTATTCTCCCTAAAGTAAACTATACACTTACAGGGGAATCGCAATAATAAAGCAGCCCCAATGCGAGCAACACCGGGTCTCAACAATAAAAAGGCTTTCCGCCTCATTTGCGTTTCTCTGGATACATCCGGAAACATAACTATCTTCTTCCCCATAAATAGAGCAGTACATTTCTTAAAGTACAATTTTAGCAACCAATCCCTGTCAGATGCAATTGCAAAGGTAACTAATAAAGTAGAGACCTTTATATCTGCTTCATTAGGAGACTGTAATAAAGCAGATACCTCAAGCGTATCAAGTTGTAAGGGGCCCATAGCCACCTGACCTTCTCGCTTACCAGAAGGTAAAAAATATGCTTTCACAACCGGAAGAATTAACTCCGTAGGCACTAATAAAGATTCACATAAATACTTTGTCACACGGCTGCCTAGGGTGAGAACTTACACAATCTTGACGATGCATATATTCATATGATTCTTGCAAGGTATTGTGGGTATTGTAGTTCATTCACTCCCAAACACAGCTGATGACAATAATTTGAGTTGTGAAACCAAGTGGTAAGATCAATAAAATACTTCTTTTATTGATGGGGTTTAATTCACCCAGCACATGTATGCTTGATAGCACTATAAATGAGGTTACTTGCTTGCAGTTTTTAAAATGGATAACAAAAAGTCACAAAGTAAACCAGAAACAACCTTCAGCTTGTCAGGCAATTAGCTAATGTTTTCTTAGCAAATAATTACCAAATACAAAGGCACAAGGAAAACAATAAACTTTGCTGGTTAGGTTAACTTCTGCTTATTTTCCACGCAGATCTCAGCAGTGATTCTCCCTTGCTCACACACACAATCAGGTGCAGCCCTAATTACTATCAATGGACCAGCTGAAAGCCTTTAGCTGGCTGGCTGCTACTGTGTGAGCCCAAATCCTGCTTTAAGAGCTGTTTGCAGTGGAAATAAAGAACAAAGTTAGGTTTCTTTGTGATGGCTGATGTGTTTGCTCATAGAAAACTAGCGATAGCATTTAGATAAAGAACAGTCCATGTAAATAGTTTCATCTGCTGTATTTCCCCCTGCATCAACAATCATAGGGTCAATATCATACATTGGCACAGATGAGTCTTTCATTAAGGCACTATCATGAGAATGCTTATTCCCTTGCTGCCATTCTCTATTATAGATAGGGTCTGGATCAGTGTTCATACCTGAGCCTCTCCTGCTATCATTATTCCTCTCTGTATAGCCTGGCCAATATGTAATCCAATTCTGATGTCCAGCCTTCCAATCTTGATCCCTGGACACTGGATCTTTTTTATTTTTTATTTTTTTTATTTTTATTACAGTTTCTTATATACCGCGCTATTTAGAATCAGCGCGGTTTACATCATAACAAAACGACCATAACGACAAACTGTCAGGTTTTACATTGAACAGGAGTACAAACTTACCTTCTGGCCTTGGTCTGAAAGTCCCTTCCACATGCAGTCTTCTCTCTTCCAGGTAGCCACTGGTGATTCCTATCTCTGCCACTCCATTCCTCTGGCTGAATCCAGTCCAATGGACTCTGCTGGCCTTTGGAATACCTCCCAGTATGAGTACTGCCTTGGAATCTCCCAGACCTTCCAATGGCCTTTCTTCTCTTCCTTCCAGAGAGTTTCCTTCTCTCTCTATCTGCTTGGCTTGGCTTCTGTTTCTCCAGGTGATACTGGTGCTTGTAGCCGTTGCTGAAGCTTTCCCCTCTGTATCTCTTCCTGAAGCTGTTCTTGATACTGTTGCTGAAACTGTTTCCTGAAGAATAATCTCTATTCTTATTCTTTCCTAATGTGTGCTGCTCCCTAACACAGCGCAGCTGTGTTGAATCAAGCCCTGCCCTTTGAGATGAGTGCTTAGGGATTACCTCATAGCTCTCTTGATTGCACACACATTCTCTCACTTCAGCCCCTCTCATGGCTGCTGGAAAGCTGGTGCATTCTGGGACTGGTAGTCTTTATGTGAAAACTCTGTTTTCTCAATTCTACCAGAACTGACAGGTTGCTTGTTCAGAGTCACATCATCTTTTCTATAGCTCCTACCTGAGCTATGATAAGCTTCCTTATCACAACTTTTTAAACAAATCTACAGGAGAAATCCCAAAAACCATAGGAAAATTTAACAGGCGAATATTTGAGGCTCTTACAGCATTTTCCAAATTCTCAAGCTTCAATCTTAATTGCAATGTTATCTTTCACAACTGAATCAGACCGTACCGAAACCTGGGAAAGTTTTTGTTCATCAGCTGTAATCTTCGTGTGAAGGTGGACCAGGTCTCCCTGAAATCCAGCCATTGTACTTTCAAACTTTTCCACACGCTGGGACGTCAACAAAACCTGTTGATGCACTGCAGATGAAAATTGTGAAATCGCTTCCCAAATAGATTCCAAAGAAATCACCTTCGGGCGTTTCAAGCATAGCGCTGCAAACGATTCTCCCTGCAAGGGGGAACTCCCCACGCCTGGCTCCCCATCTTG
Organism: Ichthyophis bannanicus; assembly: GCA_033557465.1. Taxonomy (NCBI): domain Eukaryota; kingdom Metazoa; phylum Chordata; class Amphibia; order Gymnophiona; family Ichthyophiidae; genus Ichthyophis; species Ichthyophis bannanicus. Next base: position 431,928,332 of record CM066035.1, read on the forward strand.
GTGAGATGATTTCCCTGCCTCCACCAACTGAAGTCTGGCCATACTTGCAGCCCCCGACCTCGAGGGCACAGCCCCGGTTTCCTTCTCAAGCGAGGCCCACTCCCGTGACGCAGCTCCACCACCATTTAGGTGGGCTGCATCACTTCTCGCAAGGAAAGTCTCCGGGCCGGTCAAACGCTGAGGAGGCTGGCGATCGCCTGGGGAGAGAGACACCTCCAGGGCAACTAACGTCGGGTCTACCTCCATTGGCGTCACAGCGCCCGCTCGAATCTCCCCTTTTTCCTGCTCCGTCAGCTGTACAAATCTATCCATCAGTCCCGAGGAAACAGCAGGAACAGGATCTGCGGGGGGAAGCCTTATACTTGCCCTTGTGTTTAGGCATAGTACAGCTCAAAGAAAAGCTCACGCCGCCATCTTAGAGGTAAACCACTCCCCCAAAGAAAAACCCCGTTGTATATTTTTAAAGCAAGGTTACTTTCTTTTTGGTGCTTTAGTGGAAATTTCCTTGAGCAGAGTAGGTTGTTGAACTCTAGTAACCTCCTCAGCTTTGGGAACTGCTAACACCTAATCAGGTTTTAGTTCCCTCCCTACCCAACCCGACTCCCACCCACCCCTAGTGAGCAGTATTGCTTTATAGGGCACCTCCCCATTTAACAAAGCACAGAGAATTGGACCAGCATATTTTGAATATAATTAAAGAGATTTAACTGCTTTTTCTCTGAAAGGACAGCTGGGAAACCGGCTGGTACTTGGTAGATCATTCTCTTTTGCTTTAACAGATACCTAAGCTCCACGAACAGAACAATGGCTGGGAAAAATCGCATCGCTAAATCTGTTGCCCCCATTATCGCTTCTGCCTCGGTCCAGACAGAGGTCCTAATGCCAGTTGAAGGACCGGTTCCATGTGCAGGGTGCCTGCATGCTGAAGCTCTGAGGAAACAAGTGGAGGAACTCAGAGAGGAGGTGACGAGGCTGAGGAGCATTCAAGACAGTGAGAAGTACATTGACGAGATGCTTCTTGCAGAAACCAAACTCTCCAGCAGAGGAGAAGATGGGTTCCAACAGAATGTCGATGGTTGGACACAAGTCACCAGGGCCTGCAAAATCACCAATCCAACTTCTCCAGCCCTTGAATTGAAGAACCATTATGCAGCCCTGGAAGTGGAGGAGGTGAAAGCATCCCTGGAAAGGGAAGAACCAGAGCTCAAGTACCCCAAAATTGCAGAATCAGTAACCACAAGGAAACGAAGGGTAGTGGTGGATGGAGACTCTCTTCTGAGGGGTACTGAGGCGTCCATCTGTCGACCAGACTTGATGTCCAGAGCGGTATGCTGTCTGCCTGGTGCCAAAATCCAAGATATTACGGAGAATTTGCCGAGACTCATCAAGCCCACTGACTATTACCCAATGTTGCTAATCCATGTTGGAACAAATGATACTGCCAGGTAAACCTCGGAACGTATCAAAAGTGACTTCATGGCTCTGGGACAGAGGGTGAAGCAGTTAGGTGCACAGGTGGTGTTCTCTTCAATCCTCCCTGTTAAGGGTAAAGGCCAAGGCAAAGAGGATCGAAACCTGGAGATGAATGCATGGCTGCGTGGATGGTGTCATCGAGAGCATTTTGCTTTCCTAGACCATGGTATGCTGTTCCAAGGGTTGCAGAGAAGAGATGGCATCCATCTGTCCAAGAAAGGTCAATGCGTCTTCGTTAGTAGACTGGCTAATCTACTGAAGAGGGCTTTAAACTAGATTCATTGCGGATGGGTGAGGAAAGCCCCCAGGTAGGTGAAAGCCCCGAGGTAGGTGATACATTAAATACCTTTATGGAAATGGGTAACAGGGGTAACATATGGAAAGCAGTGTGTATTTACATAGAAATATGATGACAGAAAAAGATCACATGACCTATCTAGTCTGTCCTTCCATATCAACAACTACAACAGTCCCCTTTTTACCTTTAGAGATCCTGTGTGTTTGTCCCATGCTTTTTTGAATTCAGTTACTGTCCTCATCTCTACCACCTCCACTGGGAGACTATTCCACGGATCCACTACTCCTTCCATAAAGAAATATTTCCGCATATCACTCCTGACTCTATCTCCCTTGCATGGGAAATAAAATCCCTGATGTTGAAGCTTTGGTGGGAGTGGCTGACTTGGAATTAGTGGCAGTTACAGAAACATGGTTCACAGAAAACCATGATTGGGATGTAACTATACCTGGCTATACTTTATTCAGAAAGGACAGGGTAGGAAGAAGGGGAGGAGGAGTGGCACTATATGAAAAAACTACTATTAAAGCTTTGGAATTACAGAGCTTAAAAGAGAGAGAGGAGGCATTGTGGGATAAACTAGAAAGAGGGAAAGAGAAATCTATTTGCATTGGTGTGATATACAGACCTCCCTCACAAGAGGAAGAGGTAGACAGAGAGTTAATTGAAGACATACTCAGCATTGCTAGGAAAGGGGAAGTGCTACTGATAGGAGATTTCAATATGAACATAAGAACATAAGATATCCCATACTGGGTCAGACCAAGGTCCATCAAGCCCAGTATCCTGTTTCCAACAGTGGCCAATCTAGGTCATACGTACATAGCAGTTTCCCCAATGCTTGCACTGAGTCAAGCATTGATATCCTGGGTCCCTTCTTAATAATGGTTTATGGACCTTTCCTCCAGGAACTTGTCCAAACCTTTTTTAAACCCAGCTACACTAACAGCCTTTACTACATCCTCTGGTAACAAATTCCAGAGTTTGATTATACGTTGAGTGAAAAAATATTTTCTTTTATTAGTCTTAAATAGTTTACCCTGTAGCTTCATTGTATGTCCCCTAGTCTTTCTATATTCTGATAATGTAAACAATCGATCTACGTTTACCCGTTCCACTCCGTTCATTAATGTCAGATGTTGATTGGCACATTCCTGCTGCAGTATCATCTAGAAGTAAGGAGATCCTGGATTCTCTACAGGAGAACTATTCAGGCAATTGGTAACAGACCCCAAACATGAAGGGGCCATACTAGACTTTGTGCTTACCAATGTTGAAAGTGTTTCTGATGTTGTAATGGGAGATCATTTTGCATCCAGTGATCACCAGATGGTGTGGTTCAGTATTAGGAATAGGGCTGTTAGAATCCATTCCAAGGTGAGGACCTTAGACTTTAGGAAGACTACGTTTGCCAAAATGGGCCAATACCTCAGGGAGTCGTTAGTGGGATGGGAACAGCTGGGGGATGTAGAAAAACAGTGGGCAAAACTGAAAGGGGGTATTTTAAGGGCAACCAACATTTTTGTTAAAATGGTAAATAAAGATAAAAGGAAAGGGAGACTGCTATGGTTTTCGAAGGAAGTAGCTGAAAAAGTGAAGATAAAGAGGGAGGCCTTCATGAAATACAAGAGATCACAGAGAAAGGAAGACAGGCATCTGTATTTGGAAAAACTTAGAGAAGCTAGCAAAGTAGTCAGGAAGGCAAAGATTCAGAAGGAGGAGGAAATAGCCAATGCAATAAAATGGGGGGATAAGACATTTTTCAGATATATTAGTGAGAAGAGGAAGGGCAAAAGTGGTATTGTCAGACTCAAGGGTGCAGGGGAGGAATATGTAGAAGCTTATAAGGATACAGCAGAATTGCTTAACAAATATTTCTGTTCTGTGTTCACAGATGAAGAACCAGGAGCAGGACCTCAGAAAACACCCACAAACAGGAACAGAAGCGAGGGACATCTTGAACAATTTTCAGAAGACTGAGTTCGTGAGAAACTAGCTCAACTTAAAGTAGACAAAGCGATGGGACCGGATGGGATACGCCCTAGAATACTGAGGGAACTTGGGGACATTCTAGCAGCTCCACCGACTGACCTTTTCAATGCCTCGTTGGAGTCAGGAGTGGTGCCAAAGGACTGGAGAGAGGCTCATGTGGTGCCTTTACACAAAAGCGGAAGTAAGGATGTGGTTGAAAACTACAGGCCAGTTAGTTTAACTTCGGTGGTGAGTAAATTATTGGAAACGCTGCTGAAAGAGAAAACAGTGAGGTTTCTGGAGTCCAGCGGATTATAGGATCCGAGGCAGCATGGATTCACCAGAGACGGGTCTTGTCAGACAAATCTGATTGATTTCTTTGACTGGGTGATCAGGGAGTTGGACCGAGGGAGAGCCCTAGATGTGGTGTATTTAGATTTCAGTAAAGCCTTTGACACTGTTCCTCACAGGTGACTTATAAACAAACTGAGCACCCTAGGGATGGACCCTACAGTTACTGCTTGGGTTAGAAATTGGTTGGGTGGGAGGCAACAAAGAGTACAAGTAAATGGAGCTTACTCTGAGGAGAAGGATGTTACCAGTGGTGTGCCCCAGGGATCTGTCCTTGGTTCGATTCTTTTTAACATCTTTTTTAGTGATATAGCGGAAGGGCTGTCGGGTAAGGTTTGCTTCTTTGCGGATGATACCAAAATCTGCAATACAGTAGACACCCAGGAAGGTGTAGATAACATGAGGAGGGATTTAGCTAAGCCTGAAGAATGGTCTAGAATTTGGCAGCTGGGATTTAATGTTAAAAAATGTAAGGTCATGCATTTGGGCTGCAGCAATCCAAGGGAGCAATATAGTATAGGGGGTGAAGTACTTTTGTCCACTAAAGAAGAGCGGGACCTAGGCGTGGTTGTGTCTGATGATCTTAAAGTAGCCAAACAGGTAGAAAAGGCGACGGCAAAAGCTAGAAGGATGCTTGGGTGCATACGGAGAGGAATGGCTAGCAGAAAAAAGGAGGTGATAGTGCCTCTGTATAAGTCTTTGGTGTGACCTCATTTGGAGTATAGTGTGCAATTCTGGAGACCGCACCTTCAAAAGGATGTGAACAGGATGGAGTTGGTGCAGAGGGTGGCTACTAAAATGATTAGTGGTCTTCATTATAAAGCATATGAGGACAGACTGAAGGATCTTAATATGTACACCTTAGAGGAAAGGCGGGATAGAGGTGATATGATTGAGATGTTTAAATACCTCCGTGGCATAAATGTTCAGGGAGAAAGCCTCTTTCAATTGAAAGCAAGTTCTGCTACGAGGGGACATGGGATGAGGGTGAAGGGAGATAGATTCAGGAGTGATATGCGGAAATATTTCTTTACGGAAAGAGTAGTGGATCCGTGGAATAGTCTCCCAGTGGAGGTGGTAGAGATGACAGTAACTGAATTCAAAACAGCATGGGGCAAACATAGAGGATCTCTAAAGGTAAAAAGGGGACTGTTGTAGTTGTTGATATGGAAGGAAAGACTAGATAGGCCATGTGGTCTTTTTCTGTCATCATATTTCTATGTTTCTATGTTTCTAAAAGGGGCAACATCTGGAAAGCAATAGGTATAAATGCCCGTAGTATGGGAAATAAGATCCCAGATGTTGAGTCTTTAATAGAAGAAGCTAACTTGGATTCAGTGGCGGTTACGGAGACATGGTTCACAGACAACCATGACTAGTATATAATTATACCGGGCTATACTTTATTCAGGAAGAAGAGGGTATAAAGGAGTGGCACTAAATGAAAAAATAATATTAAAGTGATTAAATTGCAGGCCCATCTAAAGGATTTACAAATGGCTCATAAAAGGTCAGGGAGCTGCAAGACGTATCAACAGATTTTAGAGGTCAGGCAAAAGCTTGAGGCACTCGAGACAGAATGGCTAAAATTTCTTTTGCAGCTGTCCAAGCAAAACTTTGTAGAGTATGGTATGGAGGAAACGCCGGGTAGCTGCTGGTCTGGCAGCTCCATAAGAAATGTAGCAGTCGCTTTCTCAGTGTGGTCTATGATTCCAATAGGGTGCTGCAGAGAGACAGTCTTGGGATCTCCCGGGCATTCCAAGCCTTTTATACAAAAATTATATAAATCTGAGTTTACAGCTGCCCCTTCATATATAGCAGTGCTACTGGATCAGGCCGGACTCCCAAGACTGTCAGACCAACAGCGGGATTCGCTGAACCAGGATATTACGGGAGGGGAGGTTGTCATGGCCATTAAGTCACTCGCCTCCGGCAAAGCAATGGGGTTGGACGGTTTCCCTATGGAATGGTGTAAGGCTATGGGTGCCTCTTTGGCCCCTATACTGCAGCGTGTCTTCAATGAAACCAAGAGAGCGTAGTTACTCACCTGTAACAGGTGTTCTCCAGGAGCAGCAGGAATCAGTCCTCACATATGGGTGACGTCGGCGCCGACGGAGCCCTCGCGGAGCAATTTTCCCCACCTTTCAAAGAAAGCCTTTGGGAATTGCAGCGCGCATGCGCGGTCGCCTTCCCGCCCAAGGGTGCCATCTTAGCCAGTCAGATGACATAGCTAAAAAAGACAGCATAAAAATTTGCAAAAAAACTAAAGCAGATGATTGCAACTCCAAGGGGAGGAGGGAGGGTTGTGAGGACTGATTCCTGCTGCTCCTGGAGAACACCTGTTACAGGTGAGTAACTACGCTTTCTCCAGGACCAAGCAGGAAGTCAGTCCTCACATATGGGACTCCCAAGCTTAAGGCTACCGGAGACCCTAAGCACAAAAATGAGCTCCCTCTAGCTCAGCAGCACAGAAGGAAGGAATCTTCGCTGAATTATTACCCACCGGTAGCCCACATCCGGGATGGAGGGTAGGAGTTGCTCAAACCTCAAAGAGATTACGGAGGACTGCCTGTCCGAAAGCACTGTCCCTGCGGGACTCCCTCTCGAGACAGTAATGGACCGCAAAAGTCTGGCTCGAAGACCAAGTAGCGGCCCGGCAGATGTCTGCCAGCGGAACAGAACGGAGGTAAGCCACTGACGTAGCCTTTGCCCGAACGCAATGAGCCGTGACTCGACCTTCCAAGGAGAGTCCGGCTGCCCCATAAGCCCAAGCGATACAGTCAGCAACCCAGATGGACAGAGTACGCTTGGAGACAGGGAGCCCCAATTTATTGGGGTCAAAAGACACAAAAAGCTGAGCAGCTTTACGGTGCTCCCGCGTACGGTCAAGGTAGAAGTTCAATGCCCTTCTACAGTCCAGGGTATGGAGGACCGTTTCAGCTCGGCTGGAGTGCGGTCTGGGAAAGAAGGTTGGAAGTACCACCTCCTGATTGATGTGAAAAGGGGAGACCACTTTTGGAAGAAATTTTGGGTGAGTCCGTAGGACTACCCTATTTTTGTAGAACCGAGTGTAAGGGGGATCAGACACGAGGGCCTGCAATTCACTTACGCGTCTAGCGGAAGTGAGGGCTATCAAGAACAATGTTTTCCAAGAAAGAAAACGGAGAGAACAGGTAGCCATAGGTTCAAAAGGCGGACAGGTGATCCGCTGTAAAACCACATTCAGATCCCAGTCAGGCGCTGGCGGGCGCAGAGGTGGTTTAAGCAGAAGGAGACCTCGGAGAAACCTCGCTACAAGAGGGTCACTGGAAAGAGGTCTGCCGTCCACCGGCACATGATGTGCTGAAAGAGCACTAAGGTGAACTTTGACGGAGTTGGACTTAAGTCCCAGATTAGAGAGGTATAGCAAGTACTGCAGGATCACCGACACCGGGCAGGAGAAGGGATCCTGAGACTGTTGGGTACACCAAACGGAAAAGCGACGCCATTAAGGGCGTAGCATTTGCGGGTAGAAGGTCGCCGAGAAGCTAGGACGACCTCTTCCACCTCTGCTGGCAGGAGAAGGGGAGCAAGGACTACCCTCAGCAGCCAGGCCATTAGATTGAGAGACCTGAGGTTGGGGTGTAGCAGAGACCCCTGATCCTGAGTGAGGAGATCCGGTTGTAACCCCAGAGGGAATGGATCCTCCACCGCTAATTGCAGCAGGAGTGGAAACCACGGCTGTCTGGGCCAGCGAGGGGCCACCAGGATCATGAAAGCTTTGTCTCGGAGAACCTTGAAAAGAGTCCGAGAGACTAGCGGGATGGGAGGAAAGGCATACAGAAGGCTCTCCGACCATGAGAGTAGAAAAGCGTCTGCCGCAACTCGAAGGGGATGTGTGGCTGACGAGAGCAGAAGCGAGGAAGTTGCCGGTTGAGAGGGCTGGCAAAGAGATCCATCGTGGGGAGGCCCCACTTTAGAAAGAGCTTCTGAACTACCAAGGGATCCAGGCGCCACTAGTGCGGCTGGAGGATCCTGCTGAGTTTGTCCGCCAGGCAATTTTCTTGGCCTGGGAGATAAACGGCCTTGAGAAGAACGCCGTGACTGACGGCCCAAGAGCAGAGCTTCTGTGCTTCCCGACAGAGAAGGAAGGAGCCCGTGCCCCCCTGCTTGTTCACGTAGAACATTGCAACTTGATTGTCCGTCTGGACAAGGACGGACTGGTGAGAGGTCAGGTGGGAGAAGGCCTTGAGAGCCAGGCGGATCGCTCTGAGCTCCAGGAAGTTGATCTGCTGAGCAGACTCCCACGTGGTCCAGAGGCCCTGAGTACGTGCCCCTTGGCAATGTGCTCCACAGCCCAGGAGGGATGCATCTGTCGTCAGCACCCGGGTCGGCTGAGGTGACTGAAAAGGCATGCCGAGTACCAGGTTCGGCCGATGAAGCCACCACTGGAGAGACGAGGCCAGCGGCTCGGAGACGCGCACTAGGTCTGCTAGGCCGCCTGTGGCTTGTTGCCACTGCTTGCGGAGACACCATTGAGCAGGCCGCATATTCAGGCGGGCATTGGGGGTCACATGGACGGTGGAAGCCATATGGCCGAGTAGTCTCAGGAAGCGCCTGGCGGAGACCAGGGGCTGGCTGCGAAAACGGTCGGCTAGGTCCATGAGCCGTTGAGCCCTGTCGAGCGGTAGGAACGCTCGAGCCTGAGGAGTGTGCAGCCTTGCGCCGATGAACTCGAGATCCTGTGAGGGGAGCAAAGTGGACTTTACGAAGTTTATAACAAAGCCCAAGTACTGCAGAAGAGTCACCGCGCGGCGTGTGGTGTTGGTGACCTCCGGGGCGGACGCTGCTCTGATGAGCCAGTCGTCGAGGTACGGAAAGACATAGAGGCCGTGAAGCCGGAGATGGGCCGCCACCACCGCGAGACATTTTGTGAAGACTCGCGGTGCGGAGGACAGGCCAAAGGGCAGTACTCTGTACTGGTAATGATTTCCTGCCACCACAAACCTTAGGTATTGGCGGTGGCTTGGGTGGATGAGGATGTGCGTGTAGGCATCCTTTAGATCCAAGGAGCATAGCCAATCTCCCTGCTGGAGGTAGGGCAGAAGGATTCCAAGGGTAAGCATTTTGAACTTCTCCCGCACAAGGAACTTGTTGAGGTTGCGCTAGTCCAGGATGGGTCGGAGGCCTCCCGTCCTTTTTGGTACTAGAAAATACCTGGAATAAAAGCCTTGACCTCTCAGGTGGTGGGGCACCGGTTCCACCGCCTGTTCCTGTAGAAGACCTGCTAACTCCTGAAGGAGTAATTCCCTGTGCAGAGGGAGTCGTGGAGGTTCTCCCGGAAAATAGGAGGGAGGGACCTGGTGGAAGTGGAGAAGGTAGCCTTCTCTTACGACTTGAAGCACCCAGGCATCTGAAGTGATGCTGGACCACCTGTGGGCGAAGTGAACCAGCCGGCCTCCGGTGCTGGGAGGAGCCAGCGGAGGGGGAGAGGCTATGCTTAAGGAGTCAAAAAACCCCACCCTGCTGAGCAGGGGCTGGTGGTGCAGGCTTGGGGGCTTGCTGCCTACGGGACCCGTTACCCCGTCCCTTGGCCTGCTGGCCCTGTTGGGGAGTCGCAGGGGCCTGATATTGGGGGTATTGTTTGTAGGCAGCCGCCTTTCTCGGGTAAAAGGACTTCTTTCCCGAGCCCTTCTTTTTCTGGGAAGGGGCGGAGGTCTTCCTAGAAAGCCTAGTCCTGGTGAGAGTCTCCGTCTCGATCTGTGCAGCCTTTTCTGCCATAGGTTTGCCAAAGAGGTTTTCACCTCGGCAGGGGACATCGACCAACTTGTCCTGCACCCAGGGCTCAAGGTCAGACGACTGAAGCCAAGCCTGTCGGCGGGCACCGATGCCGGCTGCGGCCACTCGAGCCGATGCTTCAAAGCCATCATAGGCTGCTCGGGATATGAATTTTGAGCATTCCCGAATGCCAGAGGACAAGGCCAGGAACCTCCGCAAGGGTTCCTCGGACAAACCAGCGGAGAATCCGGCTAGCTCTTTAGCCAGGTCTCGGAGATACATGCCCATGTATAGCTGGTAGGTCTGGACACGACACGCAAGCATAGAGCCCTGGAAACACTTCTTACCAAGGCCATCCAGGTTACGGGCCTCCCTGCCAGGAGGCACCGAGGCGTGCATATTCTGGCTCTTAAGACGATGCATGGCCGATTCCACTACCATGGAATGGTGTGGTAGCTGTGCTTTTTGGAAGCCAGGGCTCTTGCGGATTCGATAGATAGAATCGACCCGCTTGCTCAGGACCGGCGAGGAGGCCGGACTCTCCCACATGCGGAAGAGTAGTCGTTCCAGCATGGGAGGAACCGGTACAGTAAAGTGTTCCCTGGCGGGAGAGTCATACTGGAGGGCGTCGAGCTCTTCGGCTCGAGGCTCCTCCTCGGGATCCGCAGGGAAGGCCAAAGCCTTGGCCATATCCCTGACGAAGTCCGAGAACCGGGCATCCTCCGGGGGGGACTGCTTCCGAGGTTCGGACTCAGGTGAGTCCGAGGGGACACACCGAGTCCTTAAAGAATCAGGCGACTCTTCCTCTTCAGACTCCCAGACCGACTCCGACGAGGAATCGGTGGGGTCGGTCCGGGAAGGGCGCGGCGCCTGCCGCCCCGACGCCGAGGGAGTCGGCGTCGGCGACCTCGGTCCCGAACGGGAGGCCGAGGGTGACCTCGACCGAGGATCGACTCGAGTTCGCATGGACTCGAGGGTCGGCTCGGTCTCCGGGGTCGACTTAGACGTCGACATCCCGGCGGTCGGGGCAGCGGCGCCAGCGAAGCCAGCGAGCAGTGCCCGCTGCTGGTCCATGAAGGCAGACAGTCTGCTCTCCAAGGCCGTCAACCTGAGTCCGAGCTCAGGTGACCCAGCAGCCCCCGACTCGGGCCCCGACGGCGTCGGGCCCGACGTCGGCGGTCTCGGAGGCGAGTCCAGGAGGACCACAGGACTTACCCGAGCAGGCAGCTCCGACTCCAGGCGAGGTCGCTTCGAGAGGTGCTCCTTCTCCAAGGACCCGGGACGGCTATCGGGTCTATGCGACCTGGCCCTCGCGGAGCCAGGAGCGTCCACCGACGCTGCCCTCGCGGGTTTCACCTTCCGTCGATGGTCCCCGGAGGGAGAACCCCTGTCGGAGGAACTCCGGCGACGGTCCGAGCTGGAACCTCTGGACGCGGAGGCCTCCGACGAGGTCCGGGTACGGCTGGGGTCAGCGAAGATCCTATCCCGCTGATGCCGCCGACTTCTCAACGCTTTGGAGGACATTTTGCCGCAGGCCCCACAGATCATTTCTTCATGATCCGGGCCCAGGCAGCGGAGGCAATTGTCGTGTGTGTCAGTTAGTGACATATTTCGGTCACACTGACCACACCGCTTGAAACCACTGGCAGCCATCGGGGGAAAAAGGGCCCCTGCGAGGTCAAAGGACCGGGCTGCCAGGGAAAAACCGAAAACGAAACTGACTAAGTCAGAAAAACCGAAAAAGAAAAAGAGGACTCGTGACCGGCGTCGCGAGTCCAGGCGGGAAAAAGACCGGCGTCGAACCGAAGGAAAAAAGAGAAAATTATGAGTAAAATCAACTTTTTCGCGGGGACACGACGGGTACGTCTGTAGGGCTCCGCGGAAAAAAGAAGACTGGCTAAGATGGCACCCTTGGGCGGGAAGGCGACCGCGCATGCGCGCTGCAATTCCCAAAGGCTTTCTTTGAAAGCTGGGGAAAATTGCTCCGCGAGGGCTCCGTCGGCGCCGACGTCACCCATATGTGAGGACTGACTTCCTGCTTGGTCCTGGAGAATACAGGATATTTGCCTCCAACCATGTATAACACTGGGATTTCTCATATCCCAAAAGAGGGACGGTCACCGGAGGACTGTGGCAACTATCGCCCAATATCTTCCTGGCCCCTCTGGTTCAGGTAGCGTTCCAGGTGTGGCAGCAGGGGAGGCTCAGGGAAACTCTGTTTCTGGATGCTAAAATTCACGACTTTTACCCATTCAGTGACTCGGAGTTTCGCTGCCTGCGATTTAATTGGGACATGAACGGTCTTCTCTGGTTTAGGGACTTGCTGGAGGCTGGTATGTTTATGAGTATGGAGCAACTGATTAGAAAGGGGGGGTCCACATCCCCTTCTTTCAATATTTTCAGCTCCGCCATTTTGTAAGTTGGAATGATCTTTGGTGAGGGCCAGGGTTGGCATGGCTAAGTTATATCGGGCTCTTCTCCCGCTATATTTTCCAGGGGTAGGAACACATGTGGCAAGATAGCACGGTTTTCTTGGGCATATACTCTCCAAGGATGACTGGCAAGGCATACACCATCAACTATATCAATGTGCACGTTGTACCAATTGCCTGCAAATCCACTTTAAGCTTTTGCAGTGGGCCTATGCCACCCCCCAATACCTGTGGTGGTTGGGCTTGCAAGATTTGGAGGCATGTTGGTGAGGATGTGGCCACATTGGCTCCTTCTATCACACGTGGTGGATGTCCTTGGGTCCAAACATTTTGGGCACAAATTGTGGCTTGGAATTAATTCCATTGCTGGCACTTGCTTTTTGGTTGAATCTGCTGTCTGTCTCTTGGAACTAGGTACTGAGGGTGCGACTACTCCCGCTGTTAATAAAGGCCTGATAGAACAGCTCTTGGTGGCCACTAAGATGGCCACTAGTGGCAAGTGGTGGAAGAGCCTAAAGTAGCTGACTGGCAGATTCGGGTTAATACCATGATGAATACAGACAAGCTCTCAGCTACACTTAAAGAGCACCAAGAATGTTTTGAGCGAGTCCTGACCCCTTATGTACAATGGATGTGTGGACATTTCGAAAGGTAAACAGGATTGTGTACAGAGCTTCCCCAACTTATCTCTCCAAAATTTCTCTTTCTGTCCCAAGATAGGCATCGCTGAATTCGGCAGCTACTGCCCTAGCTATTATAATATATGGGCAATTACCTTCTACTGCCTGGAACATCTCGCCCAGGTTTCTCCATCTCCGCCCGTCTTCCCTGTGTTTCTGGAGTCCTGGAGGATTTAGGAGCACCAACTGGAGCTTTTACCCCTTTTACACTTTTTTGTTATTGTTTATTAAGCCTTTATTATATTGCAGCTTATATTTTATGAAGAATATACTGTAGAAATGTTTAACTGAAATAAGTGGGGGGCATTTGATAGTTACTTGGGTTATGTATTCCATCAAATAATATGGTATGGATAACAGATGGAAATTATGCTGACCAACCCGATGTAGTCACCACTTGATATTTTTATATTCTTTGTGTTTATAAATAAACAAAGTTATTAAAAAAATAATATTAAAGCTATAGAATTACAGGGCCTAAAAGGGATTAAAAAAGCACTGTGGGATAAACTAGAAAGAGGGAAAGGGACAGCCATTTATTTGCATTGGTGTGATATACAGATCTCCTTCACAGGGAGAAGAAGTGGATGTAGATTTAATAGAAGACATATACAATATTGCCATGAAAGGAGACGTGCTACTGTTAGGTGATTTCAATATGTCGGATGTTGATGGCATATCCCTGCTGCAGTATCATCTAGACGTAAGGAGATTCTGGATTCTCTACAGGGAGAACTATTCCAGCAACTGGTAACAGAGCCCACATGTGAAGGGGCCATACTGGACTTGGTGCTTACCAATGAGGAAAGTCTTTCTGATGTTATAGTGGGAGATCATCTCGCATCCAGTGATCACCAGATGGTGTGGTTCAGTATCAGAACTAGGACTGAGAAAGTAAATTCAAAAGTGAGGGTCTTAAACTTTAGAAAAACTAACTTTGCCAAGATGGGACAATACCTCAAGGAGTCGTTAGCGAGATGTGAACAGTTGTGGGATGTAAAAAGGCAATGGCCAAACTGAAAGGGGATATCTTAAGGGCAATAAACCTTTTTGTTAGAAAGGTAAATAAATGTAATAGGAAAAGGAGGCCACTATGGTTCTCAAAAAGAAGTAGCTGAAAAGGTGATGGCCTTCATAAAATACAAGAGATCACAGAAAGCAAAAAGAAGCATCAATATTTGGAAAAACATAGAGAAGCGAGCAAAGTAATCAGGAAAGCAAAGATACAAAAAGAAGAAGAAATAGCCAATGCAATAAAATGGGGGGACAGGACATTTTTCAGAAATGTTAGCGAGAGGAGGAAGGACAAAAGTGGTATTGGCAGACTCAAGGGTGAAGGGGAGGAATATGTAGAAACTGAGGATGATAAAGCAGTATTGCTTAACAAATATTTTTGTTCTGTGTCACAGATGAAAGGCCAGGAGCAGGACCTCAGAAAACAACCACAAATATGAACAGGTGAATGGGATTTTGAATGATTTTCAGAAGACTGTATTCAGGAAGAACTAGCTAAACTAAAAGTAGACAAAGTGATGGGACCGGATGTGCCTTCTGATGGAATCCCAGGAGCCTGAAGCAGGGTTTAACTTGACAACCCGAAACGTGCAATGTTGTGTGATGGATTCCGTTATTTTTTTGGCAGTTTCAGATAAGTTTACTTTAGACAATTTTTAATGCCTATATTAAAAGTGATTAAAAGGAACCTCTACTGCGGGGGGTGGGGTCCATTCTCTCCTCCTTTCATAGAGTTTCTGACATCTATATGTTTAACTCACACCAGTTGCTATTATATGGGACCTTCATCTGCTTGAGTACATTAGAGGAAAGGCAGGAAAAAGGAGATATAATACAGATATTTAAATACTACTGTGGCAGATGCACAAGAGGAGATCCTCTTTCGATTGAAAGAAAGCTGTGCAACAAGGGGGCAAAGGATGAAAATGAAAGGGAATACACTCATGTGTAATATGCGGAATATGTTTTCTTTACGGAAAGGGTGGTAGATGCGTGGAATAGTCTCCCAGTGAAGATAATAGAGCCGAGGAGAGTATCTGAATTCAAGAAAGCATGGAACAAACACAGAGGATTTCTAAAGGAAAAAAGGGGAAGGGCAGACTAGATAGGCCATATGGTCTTTTTCTATTGTCATATTTCTATATTTTTAAGTTCCAGTGGTGCCCTCGGCAACCAACCGAACCACTGGAAACTACCTACGAAAAAACAGCCATCCCAAACTTGCCTGTTCCAGAAATACTCTCTGCAAGGACAGACTCAAGACAGCCAAGAACGCAAAGACAGGTCCTAGACTGGCCTGGAGGGACTCCAGTAAAGAAAATTAGCACCTTCCTAATCGTTCCTCCACTCCAGTCCAGTCCAGTCCAGATACGTGGGACATAACAGAGCAGTACTAATGCTGGGTGGGAACCGAAACACCAGCCTGCAGCACCCATGCTCCAAAATCAGCATCCTGACAGGCCTGGACATCCAGCTGATAATGACATGCAAATGAATGCAACCCAAGTCGCTGCCCAACAGATGTCTTGAGATGCAACTAAGCTAACCTCTGTTTATGACAATGCCTGAGCCCTAGTAGAGTGAGCTTTCAGACCCACTGGAATAGCTCACCAATCAACAAGCAAGCAGATTCAATGGCCTTCCTGATACAGCAAGAAATAGATGCCTTACCGGCCGCCTCACCCTTCCTGGGGCCTCCAAACAGGACAAAGACTTGCTCCGACCTCCTAAAGACCCCCATAACCTTCAAATGGTGCTTGAGTGACCTACGCACATCCAAGCAAGCAAAGAATCTGAGACTAAGCCGAATCCCGAAACCTGTCAAAAACCAGCAAGGCCACAACTTGGTTCAAATGAAAGGCCAAAACCACCTTCGAGAGAAAGAAAGGAACTGGCCAAAGAACAACTCTTTCTTTGGAAAACACCAAACAGGGCTCATGAAAGGATAGTGCCCGCAATTCTGAAATACAGCGTGCCAAACTGATCATGACCACCACCTTCAATATTAGAACCTTTAAGAAGGCCCCTTGAAGGGGCTTAAACGGAAATGCTGCAAGAGCCGAGAGGACAAAATTCAGATCCCATGACAGAACCACCAGACGACAAGGGGGACAAAAACGTTTAATGCCCCAAAGAAAACGGACAACGTCCCCCTGCAAGCTATGGCCTGACTGTGCACCAGACCTTGGAAGCAAGTCAATGCTACAACCTGCACTCTCAGAGAACTCAAGGCTAGGCCCTTGTCAAAGCCTGCCTGCAAGGTGGCCAAATCCTCTAGGAGAGAAGCTGCAAGGGAATGAACACCCTGTTCCCCATACCAAGCATCGAATATGCACCAGACTTGCACACAAGGAAGTAGATTGCCTCCAGGTCTGAAACAGGGCATCAATCACTTGGGGCAAGTAGCCCTTATGCCTCAATCACGTCCTCTCAAGAGCCAAGACAGAAGCAAGAACCAACATCGTCCGGCATCCACACTGGCCCCTGAGACAACAGATCAGCCTACCAAGGAAGGGAGAGGGGATCGGCCACCAGCAAGTGCACCAGATCTGCATACCAAGGACACCTGGACCAATTAGAGCCATCAACACTACCAGGCCCCCATGAAACTTGACACACTGGAATACCTGACTGATGTGGGGCCATGGGGGAAACACATACAGAAGCCCATCGCTGGGCCAAGACTGAACCAGAGCAACGAGCCTTGCCACCATGTGTTCTCTGCAGCAGCTGAAAAACTGACTCACCTTGGCGTTCACCAGGGATGCCATCAAATCCATTGTGGGAAGACCCCAATGCTCCACTGTCAGTTGAAATGTAGAGCCCAACAGGGACCACCCTCCCCGGGTCCAACATATGCAGACTCAGATAGTCTGCCTGGACAATCTCTGCCCCGGCTACATGAGCTACTGACAATGCCACCAGATGTTCCTCCACCCAGAAAAGGAATGGAGCTGCCTACGCTGCTACCAGGGAACTCTGCATGCCACCCTGGCGATTGATATAGGCCACTGTCATCGCATTGTCTGGCAAAACATTCACTGCCGCCAGGAATGAAGGGAAGAAAAATCTCCAGAGCAAGATGCACTGCTCGCATCTCCAAACAACTGATGGACCACTAGCTCTCCTCTGGGGACCACCTGCCCTGGGCTACCTACGAGAAGCAATGAGCCCCCCAGCTGAACAAACTGGCATCAGTGGTTACCACCAGATGGTGTGATTCAATATTAGGACTAGTGCTGATTTAGACCCTCGCTTTTGAATGGACTAACTTTTAGAAAACTTTAACTTTGCCAAGATGGGACAATACCTCAAGGAGTCATTAGTGGGATGGGAACGGCTGGGGGACATAAAAAAGCAATGGGCAAAACTGAAAGTGTAGTTACTCATCTGTAATAGGCGTTTCTCTGGGGACAGCAGGAATCAGTCATCACATATGAGAAAGCCTTTGGGAATTAGGCCGCACATGTGCAGTCACCTTTCCGCCCAAGGATGCCATCTAAAATGAAAAATGACTGGGAGGAGGGAGGGTTGTGAGGACTGATTCCTGCTGTCCTCTGGAGAACACCAGTTACAGATGAGTACCTATGCTTTCTCCGGGAACAAGCAGGAAATCAGTCCTCACATATGGGACTCCCAAGCTACAGGCTACAAAAAAAGCCTGTAGGAGCCATGGGCAACCAAAAAAAGTGAACTGTGAAGGCAGCAGGGAGTGCTGAATGGTTTGAAGTCCAGAGATGCAGCGGCAGCATTGACCATTGAATCACCTCACCAGTAGCCTGATTACAACGAGCCAGAGGAAAGGAGTTGAACTATTCCCCAAAGAGGTGGCGAGCGCAAGTGGGCCACCAAGGCCGCCATGGCACACACATTGTGCGCAGTAACGTGATGCTCCAGGGAGAGTCCAGCCTGCTCGTAGGTGAAGGAGATGCAGTCTGCCACCCAGGTGGACAGGGTACACTTGGAGACCGCAACCCCATTAATGTCATAGAAGATGAACAGCTGCGACGAGCAGCAATGGGGTTTTGTTCTCTGAAAGTAGAAGAACAGAGCCCTCTTGCAATCCAGGGTGTGTAACGAGGCTTCCGCTCGGGAGGCGTGAGGCCTGGGAAATAAGGTAAGAAGGACCACCTCCTGGTTGATGTGAAAAACAGACACCACCTCAGGCAGGAATTTCGGGTATGTCTGGAGAACCACCCTGATTTTGCGAAACTTGGTGTAGGGAGCATGAGCCACCAACGCCTGCAACTCATTGACTCTTCTGGCTGAAATGAGCGCTACCAGAAACATTACTTTCCATGACAGGTACTTTAGAAGGCATGTAGCCAGAAGTTCAAAAGGGGGAGCCATCAGCTTCCCAAGAATGACATTTAGGTCCCACGCCACTGCCGGTGCACATACGGGGGGGGGGGGGGGCAGTGAGATGAAAAGCCCTCTCATGAAGTGGCCCACTAGGGGTGCAGAGAGACAGGATGGCCATTGACAAGGTGATGATGCGCTGCTAGGGCGCTGAGGTGCACCCTGACAGAATTTGACTTCAGACCAGTCCAGGAAAGGTGCAGGAGATATTGCAGGATGTTCTGTACCGAGCAAGAAAAAGGGCTGAGATTCCTGTCTGAACACCAGACAGAGAATCTATGCCACTTGAAGGCATACACGCACCGTGTAGAATACTTGCGTGATGCTGGGAGAACGTCCTCCACCTCTTGCAAGAGGCGGAAGTGTGCTATGGCTAGCTGTTCAGCATCCACTCTGTCAGGGCAAGGGACTGAGGTTTTGGGTAGAGAAGGATCCCATTCTCCTGTAAGAGTTTCCAGGACCTAGCCCAGAGGTATCAGGGCCGCTCAGGACAGCTGCAGGAACAGAGGGAACCATGGCTGTTGGGGCAACCAAGGGGCAATGAGGCTCACGAAGGCCCCCTCTGAGTGAACCATGGACAAGGTTTTGGGAACCAGGGAAGTAGGCAGGTACACATACAGAAGTCTCCCAGACCGGGACAGGAGAAAGCGTCTGCCGCCACCTGCTCTGAGGTCAGCCTCCCTGAGCAGAAGTGCGGCAGCTGCATGTCCCTGGGGGTGACAAAGAGGTCCAATGTCAGGATCCCCCAACATTGGAAGATGGAGTTGGCTACTGCCAGATTAAGCCGCCACTCGTGAGGCTGAAGATATTTGCTGAGCCAATCTGCGAGTAGATTGTCCTGGCCCGGCAGGTGGACAGCCTGGAAGGTCATGGCATTCTCCGTGGTGAAATTCCACAGGCAAACCGCCTCCCAAAAAGGGAGGTAAGAGCCTGTTCCCCCCTGTTTGTTGATGTATAACATCGCTACTTGGTTGTCCGAAACACACGGAGGGCATTCGTCAGAGAACAGAGTTCCAGGAGGTTGATCTGGAGAGCACTCTCCTCCCGAGTCTAGGCGCCCTGCAACCATAGACCATCGCAATGGGCTCCCTAGCCAAGCCTGGAGGTGTCTATAGTAAGGAAGATACATGCAGAAGAGGCCTGGACAGGTAGGCCAGCCATGAGGTTCAATTGGCCCCACCATCAGGCAAGAGGCGCCTCCAGAGACCGGGTGATCCGGACTTGATCTTCCAGGTGGCCCATGGCCTGAGTCCATTGAAAGCTGAGTGTCCACTGGGCCTGTCACATCCGGGGTCACATGATTGGTTGAGGCCATGTGCCCCAAGAGGCATAGCAGAAGTTGGGTAGACGTCTAAGAGCGGCTCTGCACCTCCCCTACTAGGAAAGCAAGGCACTGCGCCCAGTCGAGAGGAAGGAAGGTTCTGGCCTGGGTAGAGTCCAGAAGGGCTCCGATGAGCTCCAGGCCCTGAGTCGGGAGCAGATGCAACTTTGGGAAGCTGATCACGAACCCAAGAGTCTGCAGCATCCTCATGGTGCAGCGGGCCGCATTGCATGCCTCCCCTGGCAAGCTTGCTTTTATAAGCCAGTTGCCAAGATAGGGGAAGACGAAGATTCCCAGCAAGCGGAGGTGAGCAGTGACGACTGCCAAGCACTTGGTGAACAACCTGGGGGCTGAGGAGAGGCCGAAGAGGAGCACCCTATAGTGGTAGTGGTAGCCTCCGATGACAAAGCAGAGGGAGATCAGGATGTGGCTATAGGCATCTTTGAGATCCAAGGAGCATAGCCAATCTTCCTGGAGGAGGTAGAGCAGCAATGTTCCAAGGGATAGCATCTTGAACTTCTCCTTGACCAGAAAGTGGTTTAGGTCCCAGAAATCCAGGATCGGCCAATGGCCGCCTGTCCTTTTTGGGATGAGGGCGTACTGGGAGTGGAACCCCATGCCCCAGAGGGACTGAGGAATTGGATGCACTGCCCGATCCTTGAGTAGCAACAAGTTCCTACTGCAGAAGCTCTCTGTGCAGGGAGGTCATGGGAAGCTTCCCTGAAAAGAAGGGAG
Organism: Ichthyophis bannanicus; assembly: GCA_033557465.1. NCBI lineage: Eukaryota > Metazoa > Chordata > Amphibia > Gymnophiona > Ichthyophiidae > Ichthyophis > Ichthyophis bannanicus. The sequence continues at coordinate 431,948,723 of CM066035.1, forward strand.
GAGGCGTCTGGTCAAAGGGCAGAAGGTAGCACTCTCACAATACCTGCAGTACCCAGGAATCAGTGGTAATGCCCGACCAGAGGTGGGTGAAATGGACCAGACGCCCTCTGGAGGAAGACAGGCTATGACCAGGGAGTCAAAAGCCCCCCACAGGCTGCAGCTGGGGCACTGTTTGGGGCTTGGGGGCTTTCTCTTTACGTGGGCCATGCCCCTGTTGGGAAGCCTGATAGGCAATGAACTGAGCAGGGGTGGTTCTTCCATTAGGCCACCTCAGGCAATGGATTCAGGCGGCACTCCATTGGAGGCGGCACTCCGGCTCTGTTTTAATTTTAGATTTTGCAGCCTCTGCCTTCCCGCTGCTTTTTTTTTCTTGCTGCAAGCATTCTTGAGGGAAAACAAAGTGGCGGGCAGGCAGAGGCAGGCCAGAGGTGGCAAACTCTAAAATAAAAACAGCCGGAGTACCCCCGCCGCCGCTGGATGAGAAATGCAGGTGGAGGGAGTGGGGACAGCAGAAGGACAAGGTAAGACAAAGGGGACATGCTGGACAAAGGGGGAGACAGGGGCAAGTGCTGGACAAAGCGGAGAGACGGTGACAAATACTGGACAAAGGGGGAGACGGGGGAGAATGCTGGACAAAGGGGAAGACAGGGACATAATGGACAAAGGAGGAGACAGGGGGGCAAGTGCTGGACAAAGGGGAGAGACAGGGTGGCAAGTGCTGGACAAAGGGGAGAGACGAGGGGCAAATGCTAGACAAAGGGGAGAGACAGGATAAATGCTGGACAAAGGGGAGAGATAGTGTGGGTTAGGATTATAATGGGCTGATGGGGGGGCTAGCATTGGTAATGGGCAGATCAGGGGGGCTAAGACTGGTAATGGGTTGATGGGGTGTTAGGACTGGTAATAGGCTTATTATGCTAGTACTAGTGATGGGGTTGAGGGGGTACTAGCACTGGAAATGAGCTGATTGGGGGGCTTCGACTGGGAATGGGCTGATGGTGGAGAGGGGAGGATAGAGATAGTGGGGAGGGGAGGATAGAGATACTGGTCCTGGAAGAAAACTGGGGGCTACAAATGGGCTGATGAGAGGGATGGGACAATGGGACTAAAAGGGAGTGGATGCTGAGAGGGGCTGCCATGGTATTTGGACTAGAAGGGCTGGACAGTGGAGAAGGAGGTGGAATGGAAGGGAATGGACACCAGTGGCAGTCATGGGGATGCAAGTAGACATTGGAAGGTACTGGGAGGGAGGACTGGAAAGAGGCTGATACTGGGAAGGGTTACTGGAACTGGAAATAGGCTGATGGAAAGAAGTGAAGAAAACAAAAGAGATAAGAAATGGCAGATGGACAATATACCACAGAAAGAGAGCTAAGAGAAGACAGGAAAGCAGAAGCCTCTGATCAGAACCAGCATGATCAGAGAATAAAATGGTCAGACAACAAAGGTAGACAAAATAATTTTATTTCATTTTAGTGATTGGACTTTGTGCTATCTTTATATTTTACACAGTATGGGGCAAATGCATCTCTTATTTATCTGATGTTGCACTGCATGCGGAGTCTGGCTTCTTGGGGTTTCAGTTTAAATTTTGTCTACATATTTTTATTTTTACTTTAGATTGTAAGTCACTTATTCTGTACTTGATGAGGGTCTGTGTTCTGAGTGTATGACTGAGGCCAGGTGTTCTGTTAACATGGAGTTCGTACATAGGGATCTACACTGTACAGTAGTAATTTGACTTGTTCGGCTTTTCAAATAGGTGTATGGATGTTCCAGGGCCTACTGTAGTATTTACAGTGACCCTTTTTTTGGATGGGCTCCTTATGTGAGCTTTGGAAGTTGGTGCTGATATGGTATGGTATGGTAGATTTGCTCTATAGATACTCAGTGACTTTGTTGTAGGGTTTTGTATTAATTCACAATATGCCTGGTACTGGAGAATGTTTGTTGTTGTTGTTAGTAAGATGATCAGAATCCGATTTTTTTTAAAGATATTGAGTTCAGTGTGTGAATGTTCTGGTTCTGCTCTGCACCCACTGTTGAAGGGGGCTCTGTGGATGCAAAATATATGCTGAAAAAGAAAAAGCAAGAACCATAACACAGTTTATAACAAAATACAAATGAGTTATAATTCTGAACAGCAAGCACTCCAGGATAGGGGGAATCGGCACAGTCATTGCCTCCTTCGGAGGGGCCTCGTACTGGAGGATCTCTAAGCCCTTAGCACGAGGATCATCCTCCGGCTCCACTACGGCCAGGGCCGTCGGCATCCCGTGGGCGAAGTCAAGGAATGTGAGGTCCTCTGGCAGGGACCTCCAGTGCTCCTGCAGAGGAGATGGCTCGGAGGGCACATGCCTATGCAGCACGATGTTGGGCAACTCATCATCGGTCTCCCAACCAGACACGGAGCAGGAGGAGACCTTGAGTCCCAGGCAACCATCAGGTCGATGAGCTGCCAGTGCCGAGGAGCAAAGTGCCCAATGTGCGGATTCTGAGGTACTCGGGGGGGGGGGGGCGAGTCAAGCGGGAGGCTGACGAACCCGGCTACAAGTAGGCGAACCGCTCCAGGACAGGCCGGATGTCCTCTGGGGAGGTCTTCGAAGTGAACAGTGCACTGGTTGGGGCCCAAGACCCAGGAGCTCTGGGTGTCATGCCTCACTGCGCCTGGAGGAAAGCAGCCAGGCTGCATTCCAGGGCCATCATCCTGGCCTCGATGCAAGGAGGATCCGCAGCAGCCGATTCGGGTCTCAATGGTAACGAGCACTGGACCAGGTCCATCAGAAAGAAGTCACTGGTGGTGATCTCGCAGAAAGACTGAGCCCATGTCTACTCCCACCAGGGCAGCTTCAAGGGCCTCTCCCGATCATGGTCCTTGGCATCGGGTTGAGGGCTTCGAGCCCAGGTACCCGAGGACTTACCTCCGGCTCTGGGATCGGATTTCAACTTCGACAATGTCTTGAGCCTACAGGGGAGGTCCGAGGCTCCATGACCTCAGGGCTCAGATCAAGCATGCCCGCACAATGCCAAGTCGTCGGACACAGTCCCTGAGGGCAGTGATTCCATGCTCAAGGCTGGCCCTGCGGCAGAGGCCTTTGAGCCAAGCAGCTCCTTCCGCAGCTGCTCACGATTCTTCTGGCTCTTGGCTGACATATGCAGGCAGAGCGGGCAAGAAGAGTCATCGTGATCCACACTGAGGCACCAGATGCAGCAACTGTTGCTGTCCATGATGGACATGGTGCAGGGGCATTTGCCAAATTGCTTAAATCCACTGACCGAAGACATTGTGGGGAACATGGGACCCGCAAGATCAAACTCACACATCTAGGTCAGGGAGGGCATGAGAAAAATACCCCCACCCCACAAAAAAGAAAGAGAAAAATGCAACGACGAGGCAAGGGCGGACTTGGGCAGCGACCAGCAAAAAAAACCCACGAAAAAAGCTAAGAATGAAGTTGGAAAAATCAACTTTTACTAGTGACAACAGACAGAAAAAAGAAGACTGAGTTAATATGGCACCCTTGGGCGGGAAGATGACCGCGCATTTGCGGTCTAACTACCAAAGTTTTTCTTTGAAAGCTGGGGAATGAATCCATGCGGGCTCAGTTGGTGCAGATGTCACCCATATGTGAAGACTGACTTCCAGCTTGTTCCCGGAGAAAGGGGATATCTTACGGGCAACAAACCTTTTTGTTAGAAAGAAAAATAAATGTACAAGGAAAAAGAGGCCACTATGGTTCTCAAAAGAAGTAGCTGAAAAGGTGAAGAAAATAAAGTGTCCATAAAATACAAGAGATCACAGAAAAGAAGAACTTAGAGAAACTAGGCAAGTAGTCAGGAAAGCAAAGATACAAAAAGAAGAAGAAATAGCCAATGCAATAAAATGAGGGGACAAGACATATCTCAGATATGTTAGCAAGAGGAAGAAGTCCAAAAGTGATATTGTCAGTCTCAAGGGTGAAGGGGAAGAATATGTAGAAGCTGAGGAGGATAAAGCAGAATTGCTTATTTACTATTTTTGTCATGTGGTCACAGATGAAGGGCCCAGAGCAGAACCTAAGAAAATACCCACAAATAGTAACTGAAGGGGATCTTGAACGATTTTCAAAAGACTGTGTTCGTGAGGAACTAGCTAAAATAAAAGTAGACAAAGTGGAAGGAAGTGACATCATCCCACAAGATGGATGTGCAAGTGCGGAGCTCTACTGCGAGACCACTAACAACTAGATAAAAAGCCCCAAAAAGTTACTTACTACAAGTTAACAGAAATGAGCAGTGAAAAGGGGGAGGGTATATTGGCGAAATCAACACACTGCAAAACCACCAACCTGAAGGAGTTTACTTTCCAGGCTGCCTGAGGAGAAAGCCGCGAGGCACACAAGATGGTGCAGAAGGCCATAAATGATAAGAACATAAGAACATAAAATATGACATACTGGGTCAGACCAAGGTCCATCAAGCCCAGTAGACGTGATCAGGTGGAAAAACACTTTATTCAAACATACATAAAGCCAACCCGACACAGGCCGTGCTTCGTGAACCTTCGTCAGGGGTTGATCAGGTAACTTACTAAAACAAAAATATATATAAACAAGATAAAAACACATAATAAAACATTGTATAAGAACAGATGACTCAACCATAATCATAACATACACATAAATACATTAAAAACATAAATATCATAAATAATTAAAAAATACTTATAATTAACAACTTAAACCAATAAAAGGGATAAGAAGTGCAATCGGAAACCAATACATAATAAAACTAATCATGGTCTGGTAATAAATAATAAATATAGTGACAACATAAGACATCAAACATTGCAATTAAATATATAAAATGATGAGGTTATGTAGACAAACATATCGTATACTAATTATCCCTATGGAGCGCAAGAGCACAATAGACAATGATCATTAGTACAAGGTCATACTTATATTACTTAAACAGATAAAAACCCTTAAGTTGGTAAAAGACTACCCAATGTATTGAAAATCTCAGCATATCGGGAACAAAACTGAAAGCAGAAGGAGCGAAAAAAGAGGGGTGAGGACCCAGAGACAAAATATAAATAGCAATGTATAATTCCTAAAATATCAAATCTCTATCTACCATTTATTGGGTACCATTGTAAAATGTACCATTTCAAAAATAAGGAGGGCGGGAGGGGAAAGGGGGGAGGGGAAAGAAGGGGGGAGGGGAAGGGGAGGGGGGAAGGGAAGGAATAGTAAAAAACGGGCTAATAAAAAAACTTAAAACACAAATTCTAGAGTCTACTGATAGTTGTTGAAGGTAAAAAAATATCATAATGTCACGGGAATGCACCATAGGTTCAAAGGAAAATTTTAAATTATGTCAGCAAAATTTTCAAATGTGTCAGCAAACATTTATATAGCCTGTACAACTGAAAACAAAAAACTAAAACTAAACTACATGTAGGAGAGACTCCCTTTAGTTTTTTTGTTTTTTGGGGTTTTTTTGTTTTTTTTTGGGGGGGGGGGTTGTTTTCATTTGTACAGGCTATATAAATGTTTGCTGACACATTTGAAAATTTTGCTGACATAATTTAAAATTTGTGTTTTAAGTTTTTTTATTAGCCCGTTTTTTACAATTCCCCCTCCCTCCTTTTTAGGTTGGGGATGTAGTTTATCTTATGAACATCGAGCCCATCACATTTGCACTTTTTTATTTTTATTTTGGGGAGTTACTTCAACAATAGTATCTTTAACATACTCCCGTGGTTTTCACTAGGATGAGATAACTCCGCCCTTTGCTCCGCCTTCTTTGTTTCCCGCCGAGCAGGATTTCAGGTATATATGCACATGAGCCGGCGTCTTATGTTTTTAGATAGTTTGACAGTAAGCAAATGGTGAAGATCCTCGATTTCGTTCGTTTTTTCCTTGTTGGACATTAGTGCCACGGAGGTAAGGCTTTATTATTAAGAATACTAATTAGATTCCTTTGGCTTGATGTCTCTTCATTGATTACACTATGTATGATCTGAATTCAGAACACATTTTTTTCATGTTTTTGATAGCGATCTGTGAAAGTCTGATGGGAAATACACGGTGCCGATTTACAATTGGCTTTTAGGCTTTTAGTCTTTGCGTCAAAATTGAGGCCATACGGTAGGCTCTTTTATTACTGGATTTTTGAATTTTGTTTGTTTACATATGAAGTGGTTTTGAGAGATCTTTTTGTCAATTTGTTCAATACAGCTAGACATTTACAATCTTATTTTTAAATGAAGGGTTTTAAACTTTTTTTCTCCCTTCTCCTCCCCTTTCCCCTCCCCCCTCTCTTTTCCCCCTCCCGCCTTCCCCCCTCCTCTTCCCCTCCCCTCTTCTTTCCCCTCCCCCCTTTCCCCTCCCCCCTTTCCCCTCCCGCCCCACTTATTTTTGAAATGGTACATTTTACAATGGTACCCAATAAATGGTAGATAGAGATTTGATATTTTAGGAATTATACATCGCTATTTATATTTTGTCTCTGGGTCCTCACCCCTCTTTTTTCGCTCCTGCTGCTTTCAGTTTTGTTCCCGATATGCTGAGATTTTCAATACATTGGGTAGTCTTTTACCAACTTAAGGGTTTTTATCTGTTTAAGTAATATAAGTATGACCTTGTACTAATGATCATTGTCTATTGTGCTCTTGTGCTCCATAGGGATAATTAGTATACGATATGTTTGTCTGCATAACCTCATCATTTTATATATTTAATTACAATGTTTTGATGTCTTATGTTGTCACTATATTTATTATTTATTACCAGACCATGATTAGTTTTATTATGTATTGGTTTCCGATTGCACTTCTTATCCCTTTTATTGGTTTAAGTTGTTAATTATAAGTATTTTTTAATTATTTATGATATTTATGTTTTTAATGTATTTATGTGTATGTTATGATTATGGTTGAGTCATCTGTTCTTATACAATGTTTTATTATGTGTTTTTATCTTGTTTTTATATATTTTTGTTTTAGTAATTTACCTGATCAACCCCTGACGAAGGTTCACGAAACACGGCCTGTGTCGGGTTGGCTTTATGTTTGTTTGAATAAAGTGTTTTTCCACCTGATCACGTCTTTGGACTGTGTCTTCAGCAGATACGTGAGTCTTTGCCTACCTTGTGATACCATCAAGCCCAGTATCCTGTTTCCAACAGTGGCCAAACTAGGTCATACGTACTGTCGTGCCAGCATCCCCTAGTGGCCAAAGGCGGTAAGGGCATGCTGTACAACATATTTATTTTCTCAAGGGGCGTGGGGTATTTTAAGGCCAAAATGGAGATTGGTCTTAGGTATTTCAGCTCCTTGTGAGAACTCAATAAGTAAGCCACGAGTGTAGGGAAACAAGGCTTTTATTTCCCCTCTGTGCAAGGGTTCATTAAGACACTAGAAATCAAAGAATGTCCTTTGTTCATAAAGGTTCCAGTAATAAGCAGGTAAAACCAATTGTTAATATCTTCACAATTAGTTGAAAGGTTAAAGGGAGGAATTCAATTCATTCCAGGGCAAAGCAATTAAACAAGACTTCTTCTTATTTACAAGGTGGCTATGGATTCTAGGCTAGAAGCCATACACAAACTACAATCCATAGCTTCTTCCTGAGGAATGGGAATAGTGTTTGCATTTTCTATTTCCATAAATTTTGCTTCACTACTTTCCCCCTCAGAGCACACGCTGTCCCTGGCAGTTACAGGTTTATATGGACTGTCACTGGTATCTTGCCTCCAATAAGACTGTGCTTTAAAGTCTTCTGGTAGTTCTTCAAACCACTCTGGTTTCTTTCCTCTTCTTATAACGTGAGTTTTAGCTTTAGCAGTGCTTTTAGGAGTTAAGCTTTCTTTAGGAGGAATAAAACTTCCATACCTTGAGTTTCTGTAGCTTGAAGCTCTGGAGCCTTCTCTCTCATGAACGTCTCTGTGACAACAGGTTTTCTGTCGGTAGCTTCTGAGCAGTGCTGGACTTCCTGAAAGCTTAGTAAAACCTGGTGCGGATTCTCCAGCTCTATGCTTTAGTGACACAGTAGCTCTGTTAGAAACTCCTTCCCTTCGGGTACCTGGTAAAGCTTGTTCAGCATACTCCAATGCCTGCAGGCTTTCCTCCAAGCCTGGCTCTCTGGCTCTCCGTGTATGTCTCTCAGCTTTGGACTCAGGAACGTTGCTTAAGCAGGGAGCGGCATACCCTCCAGCCTGACTGCTTTCCTTAGCAGACTCCCTCTGAAAGCGGCTCTCGTAGCTTGGCCCCTCTGAATGCTACCTCTGTGAATTCTGACCTTTTGGGCTTGCTCAAGGAGGATTCCTTCTTTCAGGTCTCTCCTTCCTTCTTCAGCCGTAATCCTTGTTCCTTCTCCTTCTGCATCTGCGTCTGCATCTGTGTCTGCGTCTGCATCCGTGTCTGCTTTGCTAGCATTAAGCTTCTGTTTATAAAGGGATCTTCCCTTTGAATCTCCCGGGCTCATTTCCAGGTGCAACTGGTTAGCTCTCCTAGCCTCATTAGCTTCTGTAGAGTCAATCCTGCCCCCTCTAGCTGTGCTTTGAGGTAATTGCATACCTAGAGCTCTGTGAAAAACAGAGTTTCTTTTCAACTCTGCATCTTTATTGGCAACAGCCTCATGACAGTACCTAGCAGTTTCCCCAAAAGACACATGATGAAGCGTATGGAGACTCAATGGGGGTGGAGGTACAGAGCAACAACACATTGCAGAGCCCAATCACTAAGGACGAGTTATTAAGAAGTTGGTTTATGGACTTACAAGTGGTTCTGGATGTAAAAACAGAAATTGGTGGCTTAGTGAAAGAATTCCCAGCAGAAGTCAGAGAACTCTTCCTCAGAGTGGGGGATTGTGAAGAAAGGGTCGAAAGCATCCAAGAGGAGGCGGCCTGGCTGAGAAGGCATGTCCATGAACTTGCATATGAGAGAGCTTAACTCTCAAGATGGAAGACCATGAGAACCGATTGAGGAGAAATAACTACACATTAGAGGGATCCCCAAGAAATCGGAATTTGGAGATGCTAAGAAAGTGGCTATGAAGATCAGCCGAGCGCTACTCAGAGAAACCAGGGGGAGCCCATGGAAACAGAGATCAAAATTGAGCAAGTTCATCGAGCGTTTGGCCCATCTCAACTGCAGAGGCCCCGTGGCATCATTATTTGTCTATATGAATATGCCATGAAGGAGCTGATAGCACAAAAGATGTAGACAGTGAATAAATTTGACTGAACGTGTGCCAAGTAACAGTATACGGAGACCTATCGGTGTCTATTATGTAGAGAAGGGAGTTCCACCTGATCACGATAAGGCTGCAGCAAAGTCAGATCCGCTATCGCTGGTTGTATCCAGTAGGCATCTCCTTCATGGTGAATGGACTTACTCGAAAGGCGAATATCCCGAAGAAAACGGCACAAGAGCTTCACGAGTTTGGAATTGAGGGTATCACCTTGCCTGTAGAGGAGTCAGAGGGATCTCCAAGCAAGTGAGGGAAATGGCAAGTGGTAAAGCACAGTTACTTACCTGTAACAGGTGATCTCTGGGAACAGCAGGAATAAGTCTTCACATATGGGTACGTCGGTACCGACGGAGTCTGCGCGGGAACGCTTCCCAGCGTCCAATCAAGAGCTTTAGGAAGCATCCCAGAACACCTGCGTGCTGCCTTCCCGCCTTTCCCAACTGCCTCTCCTCAGTTAAGTTTTAAAGCTGAGACAAAGAGAGAGAGAAAGGAAAGAAAAGATACAGATACAACTCCCGGGGAGGTGGGTGGGTTGTAAAGACTTATTCCTGCTGTTCCCAGAGATCACCTGTTACAGGTAAGTAACTGTGCTATCTCCAGGAACAAGCAGAAATGAGTTTTCACATATGGGGACTCCCAAGCTGAGATGCCTGGAGTCCCAGCATGTCATAGGTTGGAACATGCTATCTCCCAGAACACCAGGCATACTGAAGATGGAGGGTAGGAGTTGAAGAAAGAAAAAATGCTGTGGAACAGCTAACCTAGCATAGGACTGCAGAGAAGAAGTCCATGTGTGGATGATGATTGTCATCAATGATGTTGCAAGAAGATTGCAATAGAGACCTCCCCTAACAGGATTTTCCAGAAGTATGGAGGTTCATGGATCTACTGGGAACCCATTAGAGGAACCTTGAAGAGGACCTCATTGTAAAGTGGAGGTAATAAACCTGTAGGAAAAATAGTGGAGGTCAGAATCCTGAAAGGAATAGGTAACCCCAGTAGGAAAAACTGGGGTAGTACAAAAACGGTGGGCCTTCAGAGGAAGGGTTTATGACAAAAACCTAACTCTTTTGGCGGGAGCGTGGCTCACTCTTAGGAGCAAAAAGAGAAAGGCTAACCGATTTGGACAAACAGGCATAGTCCTAGTGGGGAGAAAGGGTATGGGGACCCCTTGTATCCCAAAAAGAGAGGACAAATGCCGGAGGCGTTAAAGCCTGTGATTAACTGAAGATCCACAATGTCTCTCCTAACTGGGATAAGCTAGGAGAGATATTGAGTATGGAGAGCTTCAGGGGTACCTAAACCGTTAGGTTATGGTATAAAAATTGTTGACTACCACAGGAGTGGGTGTGTGTGTAGAAGCCCAAACCTGCTAGATAGCATAGGTATGGGTAAAATCCCTCTGTCAGAATCATATGGGTATATGAGAATAGACAGGGAGATAGATAAGTATGTGGATACATATCTATCTATAAGAAAATATCTCAACAAATACATATATATATTATATATAAATAGATAGACAGACATATAAGAATATATCTATAGTGAGATATGGCAGGGCATAAAATACACACAAAAAATAAATATGGATATGTAGGCTTACATATGGGTGTCTGCAGTTAAACAGACAGAGATATGCCTACAGTACAGTGATCACATAGGCTATGTGGAGAGGAAAGATTCATCTAAAAACAAGGAGGTGGAACCTACTTGAGAAGACATATAGAGAATCTATTCCTCCTGGTCATGATCTGCAAGAATGCTAGTTAGTGCAAAATAACCAGGACTGTTACGTGAAAAATCAAGGACAATGTCAAAGTGCAGCCAGCAAGTCCCGAGTCTTCCAGGACTCTGGCATGGTAAGTAGACAGAATACGCCTAGAGATGAGATACCATGTTGACCTGCTTAAGGGCAAAGGTATCATGCGTTCTTACCATGAGGACGAGCATATCCCCGATTGGGAATACTATGGACCAAAGCAGGGAAAGCGTAGTTACTCACCTGTAACAGGTGTTCTCCAGGAGCAGCAGGAATCAGTCCTCACATATGGGTGACGTCGGCGCCGACGGAGCCCTCGCGGAGCAATTTTCCCCAGCTTTCAAAGAAAGCCTTTGGGAATTGCAGCGCGCATGCGCGCGGTCCTCTTCCCGCCCAAGGGTGCCATCTTGCTCAGTCTGATGACATAGCTAAAAGACAGCAAAAAATTAGCAAAAAAACGAAAGCATAGAACTGCAACTCCAAGGGGAGGAGGGAGGGTTGTGAGGACTGATTACTGCTGCTCCTGGAGAACACCTGTTAAAGGTGAGTAACTACGCTTTCTCCAGGACCAAGCAGGAAGTCAGTCCTCACATATGGGACTCCCAAGCTTAAGGCTACCGGAGACCCTAAGCACAAAAAGGAGCTCCCTCAAGCTCAGCAGCCCAGAAGGAAGGAATCTTCTCTGAATACGTCTCCAACCGGTAGCCCAACATCCGGGATGGAGGGTAGGAGTTGCCTATACCTTGAAGAGGTTACGGAGGACTGCCTGTCCGAAAGCACTGTCCCTGCGGGACTCCCTCTCCAGGCAGTAATGGGCCGCAAAAGTCTGGCTTGAAGACCAAGTAGCGGCCCGGCAGATGTCTGCCAATGGAACAGAGCGGAGGTAAGCCACTGACGTAGCCTTCGCCTGAACACGATGGGCCGTGACTCGACTTTCCAACGAGAGGCCGGCTGCCTCGTAAGCCCAAGTGATACAGTCAGCAATCCAGATGGACAGAGTACGCTTGGAGACAGGGAGCCCCAACTTATTGGGGTCATAAGAGACGAAGAGCTGAACAGCCCTTCTGTGCTCCCGCGTACGGTCAAGGTAGAAGGTTAACGCCCTTCTACAGTCCAGGGTATGCAGGACCATTTCAGCTCGGCTGGAGTGTGGCCTGGGAAAGTAGGTCGGAAGCACCACCTCCTGGTTGATGTGAAAAGGGGAAACCACTTTGGGAAGAAACTTAGGGTGCGTCCGTAGGACTACCCGGTTCTTGTAGAACCTAGTGTACGGAGGATCAGACACCAGGGCCTGCAGCTCACTAACGCGTCTAGCAGAAGTGAGGGCCACCAAGAACAATGTTTTCCAAGAAAGAAAACGAAGAGGACAGGTAGCCATAGGTTCAAAGGGCGGACAGGTAATCCGCTGTAAAACCACATTGAGATCCCAGTCCGGGGCTGGTGGGCGCAAAGGCAGTTTAAGGAGAAGGAGTCCTCTGAGAAAACGAGCCACCAGAGGGTGGCTGGAAAGAGGTCTGCCATCCACCGGCATGTGATGCGCAGAAAGAGCACTGAGGTGGACCTTGACCGAGTTGGACTTAAGTCCAAGATTGGAGAGGGAAAGCAAGTACTGCAAGACCACTGATGCCGAACAGGAGAAGGGATCTTGAGACTGCTGAGCACACCAGACGGAGAACCGACGCCACTTAAGAGCATAGGAATTCCGGGTGGAGGGCCGCCTGGAGGCCAAGACGACCTCTTCCACATCTGGAGGCAGGCGGAGGGGAGCAAGGACTACCCTTTCAGCAGCCAGGCCATCAGATGAAGGGACCGGAGGTTGGGGTGCAGGAGAGTCCCCTGATCCTGTGACAGGAGGTCGGGCTGAAACTCCAGAGGAAGAGGGGTGTCCACCGCCAGCTGAATTAGAAGTGGGAACCAAGGTTGTCTCGGCCACCGGGGAGCCACTAGGATCATCGAGGCTTTGTCCCTGAGAACTTTGAAGAGTGTCCGAGACAGCAGCGGCATGGGAGGAAAGGCATACAAGAGGCCTATGGACCATGGAATCAGAAAAGCATCCGCCGCTACACTGAGAGGATGCGGTTGTCGAGAGCAGAATCTGGGAAGCTGCCGGTTCAGAGGACTGGCAAACAGATCCATGGTGGGGAGGCCCCACTTGAGAAAGATCCGCTGAACCACCATCGGATCCAGCCTCCACTCGTGTGGTTGGAGGATCCTGCTGAGCTTGTCGGCCAGGTAATTTTCTTGACCCGGGAGATAGACAGCTTTGAGGAAGATGCCGTGGTGGACGGCCCAAGAGCATAGTTTTTGTGCCTCCTGACAGAGAAGGAAGGAGCCTGTTCCGCCTTGTTTGTTCACGTAGAACATTGCAACCTGATTGTCTGTCTGTATCAGCACCGACTGGTGAGAAACCAGGTGAGAGAATGCTTTGAGCGCTAGGCGGATGGCTCTGAGCTCCAGAAAGTTTATCTGCTGAGTAGACTCCCAAGGAGTCCAGAGACCTTGAGTACACGTGCCCTGGCAATGTGCTCCCCAACCCAGGAGAGAAGCATCGGTCGTAAGGACCTGAGAATGCGGAGGGGGCTGAAAAGTCACCCCTAATACTAGGTTTGGCAGATGAAGCCACCATCATAGAGAAGAGACCAGCTGGTCAGAGATCTCTACGGAGTCCGCCAGGCTCCCAGTGGCCTGATGCCATTGTGTGCGAAGGCACCATTGAGCAGGTCGCATGTTCAGGCGGGCATTGGGGGTCACATGGACCGTGGAAGCCATATGGCCGAGCAGTCTCAGAAATTGCCTGGCCGAGACCAGGGCATTGCTGTGAAAGTGGCTGACGAGATCCATGAGCCGCTTGGCCCTGTCCAGAGGGAGGAAGGCCCGCACCTGAAGAGTGTCCAACCTGGCGCCGATGAATTCGAGATTTTGAGAGGGGAGCAAAGTGGACTTTGCGAAGTTTATGACAAATCCCAAGTGCTGTAGTAGAGTCACAGTGCGATGAGTGGCCTGAGAGGCCTCTTGGGAAGATGGGGCTCTGATGAGCCAGTCGTCCAGGTATGGGAACACAAAAAGGCCTTGAAGTCTTAGATAGGCCGCCACCACTGCCAGGCATTTGGTGAACACCCTGGGGGCGGAGGATAGGCCGAAGGGCAGTACTCTGTACTGGTAATGATTTCCTCCAACAACAAACCTCAGATATTGCCTGTGGTCTGGATGAACAAGGATATGAGTATACGCATCCCTTAGATCCAAGGAGCATAGCCAGTCGCCCTGCTGGAGGTAGGGCAGCAGGATTCCAAGGGTAAACATCTTGAACTTTTCCTTTGCAAGGAACTTGTTGAGGTTTCGCAAGTCCAGGATGGGTCTGAGGCCTCCTGTTCTTTTTGGTATCACAAAGTACCTGGAGTAAAACCCTTGACCCTTCAGGTGGTGGGGCACCGGCTCCACAGCCTGTTCCTGAAGGAGACTTGCTAACTCCTGAAGGAGTAAGTCCCTGTGCAGAGGGAGTCTCGGAGGCTCCCCTGGAAAGTAGGAGGGAGGTACCTGGTGAAAGTGAAGAAGATAGCCCTTCCGAACTATGTGAAGTATCCAGGTATCCGTGGTGATGTTGGACCACCTTTGGGCAAAGTGGACCAGCCGGCCTCCTGTGCTGAGAGAAACCAGCTGAGGGGGAGAGGCTATGCTGATGAAGTCAAAAACCCCCACCCTGCTGAGCAGGGGCCGGTGGTGCAGGCTTGGGGGCTTGCTGCCTACGGGACCCATTATCCCGTCCCTTGGCCTGATTACCCTGTGGGGGAGCTGCTGAGGACTGATACTGAGGGTAGTATTTATAGGCAGCCGCCTTCCTCGGGTAAAAGGGCTTTTTCCCCGAGCCCTTCTTCTTTTGAGAAGGGGCAGAGGTCTTCCTTGAGAGACGAGTCCTGGTGAGAGTCTCGGTCTCGATCTGTGCAGCCTTCTCATCCATGGGCTTGCCAAAGAGGTTTTCACCTCTGCAGGGGACATCGACCAACTTGTCCTGCACCCATGGCTCGAGGTCGGACGTCTGAAGCCAAGCCTGGCGGCGTCCACCGATGCCGGCTGCGGCTACTCGAGCCGATGCCTCAAAACCATCGTAGGCTGCTCGAGAGATAAACTTTGAGCACTCCCGAATACCAGTTGACAAGGTTTGGAACCTCTGCAAAGGTTCGTCGGAGAGACCAGCAGAGAACCCGGCTAGTTCTTTAGCCAGGTCCCGGAGATACATGCCCATGTAGAGCTGGTAGGTCTGGACTCGACAAGCAAGCATAGAGCCCTGGAAACACTTCCTACCGAGGGCATCCAGGCTTCGGGCCTCCCTACCGGGGGGCACCGAGGAGTGCATTGTTTGACTCTTAAGTCTATGCATGGCCGATTCCACCACCATGGAATGGTGCGGTAATTGTGCCTTTTGGAAGCCGGAGCTCTTGCGGACTTGATAAATGGAATCGACCCGCTTGCTTAACACCGGCGACGACGCCGGGCTCTCCCACATGCGGAAGAGAAGTCGTTCCAGCATTGGAGGAACCGGTACAATAAAAGCCTCCTTCGGGGGAGAGTCATATTGAAGGGCATCGAGTTCTTCGACTCGAGGCTCCTCCTCGGGATCCACGTGGAATGCCAAGGCCTTGGCCATATCCCGCACGAAGTCCGAGAACCGGGTATCCTCCGGGGGGGACCGTCTCCGAGGTTCGGACTCGGGGGAGTCCGATGGGACACACCGAGTCCGAAAGGAACCAGGTGACTCTTCGTCCTCGGATTCCCAGGCCGACTCCTCGGAGGAGGAGTCGAGCGGGTCCGGTCGGGCGGGCTTCGATGCCATCCGCCCTGACGCCGAGGGAGTCGGCGTCGACGACCTCGGTCCCGAACGGGAGGCCGAAGGAGACCGCGACCGAGGATCGACTCGAGCCCTCATGGACTCGAGGATCGGCTCGGTCTCCGGGGTCGACTTGGAGGTCGACGTCCCGGCGGTCAGGGCAGAAGCACCGGCGAGGCCATCGATCAATGCCCGCTGCTGGTCCATGAAGGCAGTCAGACTGCTCTCCAAGGCCGTCAACCTGAGTCCGAGCTCAGGAGACCCAGCAGCCCCCGACTCGGGCCCCGACGGCGTCGGGCCCGACGTCGGCTCCTTCGGAGGCGAGTCTACGAGGACAACAGTACTCACGTGAGCGGGCAAGTCCATCTCGAGACGAGGATGTGTGGAAGGCCTCTCCACCTCCGAGGACCCGGGACGGGAATCGGGGCTATGCGACCTGGCCCTCGAGGAACCAGGAGCGTCCACCGATCCCGCCCTCGCGGGTTTCTTCTTCCGATGATGTTCCCGGGTAGGAGACCCCCTTTCAGAGGAACTTCGACGATGCTCAGGACCAGAGTCCCGAGACGTCGAAGCCTCTGACGAGGTCCGAGCCCGGCCGGAGTCAGAGAAGATACGTTCCCGCTGATGCTGCCGACTCCTCAACGCTTTTGAGGACATTTTGCCACACAGACCACAGATCATCGGGTCATGATCGGGTCCGAGGCAGCAGAGGCAGAAGTCGTGTGTGTCTGTAAGAGACATGAGTTTCTTACAGAGGTCACACTTTTTAAACCCGCTGGCAGCCATCGGGGGAAAAAGGGCCCCTGCGAGGTCGAAAGACCGGGCTGCCAGTGAAAAAGTAAAAAGGCACGAAATCTGTCACAAAGGACAAAAAAACCGAAAAATAAAGAACGGACTCGCAACCGGCGTCGCGGGTCCGGGCGGGAAAAGAACCGGCGTCGAAATCGAGAGAAAAAAGAGAAATAAATCAACTTTTCTGCGGGGATTCACAAACAACGTCTGTAGGGCTCCGCGGAAAAAAGAAGACTGAGCAAGATGGCACCCTTGGGCGGGAAGAGGACCGCGCATGCGCGCTGCAATTCCCAAAGGCTTTCTTTGAAAGCTGGGGAAAATTGCTCCGCGAGGGCTCCGTCGGCGCCGACATCACCCATATGTGAGGACTGACTTCCTGCTTGGTCCTGGAGAACTGGAAACTCCTTGAGTCTTCACGTAAGAGAAGGCCTATGTCCTTTATGGCAAAAAAGGAGATAGAAAAGAAGGGGGAACCTTCTAGTCATGGGAGACATGACTGAAAAGCCTTTTCTAACCAGCTAGGATAGCTGTTAGAGAAAAAAAAAAACCATGCTCTCTAGCAAGGGCCCATAGTGGAAAGCTTCTCTGTAGATTGCAGAGAGCATGATGCAGGAGAATGAGGGGATAGAACTGGCTGTTAGAGAGCCAGTATCTCTGTCAACTATGCTGCCAAACTCAGGAAATGAAGATGGCAAAATAGAAGACAATCTAGAAAGCTTGTAGTGAGATGATCTCCAAGAGGGATGAAGTACTGACTTGGAGCCACTACTAAGACTAGACAGAATGTTAGTGGAGGACAATCTGGTTGTTTGTGGATAAGAACCAGTGGTCCAAACATTAAAGCTCCTGCATGGGCAGCTGTTGGCAAGACAGCAGAAGAATCTTACTGTTCAAAAACAGAAAGAACAGACAGAACAGGAGTAGGAACTCTGGACATGTCTGAAATGCTGCCCCAAAGCAAAATTGAAACAGAGGAGGTAACTCAGAGAGGAAAACTCTGCACTGTAAAGTGAGAAAACTAGAGAGGCTGAAGAGAAAGCCTCCCAGTAAGTAATTCTGCTCTTACAGAGGAAAAACTTGGTAAGAGGGTGAAGAGAATGGAGCTGAAGAAGACTTATGAAGTAGTAAGTCTATAGAAAGGAAAAATACATGCTGGCACAGGAACTATCATTTGATAGTGGTTAGACCTCTTTCCTTAGCAAGGAAAAAAGAGGAGAAACCTGTGACTTATAGGCATGGATAACCTGACAGCTCATAGAAATATAGAAAAAATGGATATCTTTTGGAAAGAGATCCCTGTGTAGGGGTTAGAAAAAAGTAGTGGATTGCCTCTATTGAGAAGAAGCAATTACAGATTCTAACCCCAAGAGTCACAAGCATCTGATGATGAATGATCAGAAACCCTGCAGGTGCTGGGTTTGCTGAGCCTGGTGAAAGGTTGGATTCTTTAGACCAGGACGATGCTTTCCCTGTTGGGGAACATCTGTATGATGGGCAAGTGATGAATAAAACCGTCTTCTCCTGTGGGGAGAAAGTTTGGTAGGATATTTCCTACGTGCTGAAACAGAGGAAGGGGTAGAAGAACCCTTAGAAATAGGTAAATCAGTGGACAACTGAGTAACCTGACGTAAAGACTCCTTGTTGAAAAGATTTTCTCTAGTGCAAGGAGTATGTCCCAGCCTTTGTTGTGCCCATTTGTCCAAGTCTGAAGCTTGGAGGCAGGCTCTAGGTCGTGCCCCTATAGCTATAGCAGAAGTCCTGCTAACAGACTCAAAAGAGTGTAGGGAAGCATGAGAAAGAAACAAAGAGATATTCTGGATATGCTTAAGCAGTGAGGAATAGTCTGCACTCCTGGAATCTGAAAGGAAAGGAGACAAAAGATGTAATTGCTTTGTGACCTCCTCAAGAGAAAGACTCATATAGAATATATATGAGAGAATTCTTGCAGAAAGCATAGATGTCTGGAAGGTTTGACGTCCAAAGTCATCTAGTGTTTTAGACTCACGACCTGGCGGATAGGAAGAGTGCTTTTTCTTACTCTTTACCCGCCTCATTGCTGATTCCACTACTATGGAATGATGAGGAAGTTGAGTCTTTTGAAACCCTGGAGTTGGGGGCACCTGATATAAGAGATCAGTTGCCCTGGGAGGTGGGGGTACTCTGAAAGGTGTTTCCCACATTCCTAGGAGGAGATCCTGCAAGGAATGATGCAAAGGGAGCATTATGTTCCCCTTTGCTTTGGTAGAAAGAGAGCCTTGTGCAGGATCATGTCCTGGGATAGGGATGGCAAGAAATCTTGCTATATCCAGGAGGAAACTCTGAAAAGAGGGATCCCTAACAGGAATCTCTCTTGGACAGGGTAGATTTAAAGAACTAGCCTGAATATCCACAGAGGTATCCAAATATATAGGAATAGAAGATCCTGCACAGTGCAGTGTGGAATGTTGAAGGGATGGTTGCCGGTACTGGGTATCATGAGCAGCAGCCGTCCTTACCACAGTGTCCATGCCAGGTATCGACTCCAAGGCTGGTCTAAAATGGATCGATCCTGTTGAGAAGAGCATGGTAGAAGTTGGCCACGATGCTACTGTGGATACCGATGTCAATACCGGTACCGATGTCGGAGTCGAGCCCGACAAAGACATCGGAGTAGTCATCGGTGACAGTTCAATCGGCACCGAGGTGACCGAACCCAACCGGGCACTATCCTCGGTACCGAAGCACCGGTATCGATCGATGTCAGTACCAAAGAATAGTGGTACCGAGTCTTCTAGACTAGAGATCGATTCCAAACTCGGCATTGAGGGCAGAGAGCCTGATAAGCGAAGTATGGAAGGCATCGACCGCAAAGGTAATGAGGATGTCGGTACCGTGTCTGACACCGGTGAAGAAAGGTCAAGCAGTGGCAACTCAATCGGCCTCAAAGGAACCGAGAGTTGTGGATCCGAATCATCAGAACGGAGCCTTTGGTATCGTCGAGAGCCAGTACCAAGGCGAGTCGGTACCCAGTCCTCCAGACTAGAGATCGATTCCAGACTCGGCATCGAAGGAAGCGAGGCTATCGATGCACGTCTGGAGGGTACCGACTTCGGAGGTAGTATCGGTGCTGGTACCGATAATGGAAAGTCAGTCTGGACTGTATCCACCGGTCCCGAAGGTACCGAGGACGCCAGATGACGATCCCTAGTGAGGAGTGTTTCATCCAACACCAGTGCCGGTACCGGGGTATCGGTACCGCTCGAAGCGGATGCCACCACCAGACACGGCTGAGGTATGTTCTGTGAGGGGTGAACCTCAGGAACAACCTGAAACCCCTTATATGCTTTGGAGACCGAAGACTCCCGCCGGGGTTCTGAAGCCAGTGGGCCCTCGAGGGCAAGGCCGGAGCCGTCTACATGCTGTGCATGAGACCTACCACTCGAGGACTGGCTAGTCTTAACAGACTGTTTGTGGGTTACCTGATCCTGTGTGGAAGAAGAAGGGGACGGTGCCCCGAAGTTGGAGAGCAACCGTGTATCGAGGGAATCTCGATGTTGAAAACTTCTTCTCAAGCATATTAGACAACGATTTTGAGGGTCTAGAAATAAAGTTGTACCGCCACAGTGTGAACATTTCTTGGAGAAAGTGCCTGGCGGTTCCATGAAGGAAAAAGAAGAGGCCTAAAAGGCCTAAGAGACCGTGGGACACTATGAAGGAAAAATATCCCGTGGAAAAGGAAAACTTTTTCATGAAAAGAAAACACCGGCGGTACCGGTGGCGTTGGGAAGACAGCCGCGACCACAAGAAAAATAAAAATAAAAACAAGAATTTTCTGCGGTGACAGGAGGACGTCCTGCCGGCTCCACGGAAAAACGAAAACTGAGGAGAGGCAGTTGGGAAAGGCGGGAAGACAGCACGCAGGCATGCAGGGATGCTTCCAAAAGCTCTTGATTGGACGCTGGGAAGCCTTCCCGCGCAGACTCCGTCAGTACCGACGTACCCATATGTGAAGACTCATTCCTGCTTGTTCCTGGAGATAACCTTTCTCCCTGGTTATGATTGACAGAGTCAGGGGAATGCTCTCTCTGACAAGGAGCAGTCTAGATTCATTTAAGAATTCTAGCCCTTGAATAACCAGGATGGTTTACGTGAAAAAAGTGCAGATGATATCTTCAGTCTGCAGGCAGCAAGTCCAGGTCCGTTTAGAACTGAAGTATGGTAACTGGATAAAAGACGCAATGGAAATGAAAACCATATAAGGATGAGCTGCACGAAAAAGAAAAATATCCCTGGTGAAGGAGTCCAGTGGAGATGTGGACGAAGCCAGGGAATTGAGCAATTCTTTAGGTTTTCACGTGATGTAAGGCATGTGTCCTTTGTTTTAAAAGGAGATGGTAAAGGTAGGGAAAAACCCTTACCAGTCATGAGGGGGGCATGACTGGATGAGCCCTTCCTAACCCCATCTGGGATTATCTGCTAGGACGATGCAAATGCTCTCTAGCAAGGGCCCATAGTGCAGAGCTACTCTGTAGAGTTGCAGAGAGAATGCTGCAGGTTGGTTAGAAGAAAAAACTGGCTGTTTAAAAGCCAGTACGTAACTTAAACTATTCTACCAATGCCAAGGGAATTGGAGATGGCGAGGAACAGAAATGAAGCCAATAGGCCTGTAGTAATAGAGTTTCCAAAAGAAAGGTCGATAACCTGTTTTGGATTTACTACTAAGGCCAGAAAGGATTGCTAATGGAGGACAAACCTTGGTTACTTGGTAAATAGAACCAGTGGGTAACCACTAGGAACTCTGCCGCTGCAGCTATTACCAAGGCAGCAGAAAAGAATGAACAGACATAAGCAGGAGTGGCAAGACTCACTTACTGACTGATAAGCTGCCCCAAGTAAGATTGAAAAGGGGGGGACAACTCTGAAAAGGAACCCCCCTACTGGAATAGGTAGAAACCTACAGGGATTTTTGAAAAATCCCTCCAGCTAAATGGTACCACTCTTACAGACGAAATGTTTCAGTAAGAGGGTAGGTAAAGACAGAGTTGAAGGAGACTTACGATATGGTAAGTCCCTGGAAAGGTATGATGATACATGCTGGAACAGGAAACTATCTTATTGATAGTTGTTACACCTCTTTTCCCTCCCAGGAGGAAGAGAAAAACCCCTGTTACTTATAAGCATGATCATCCTGAGAGCTCATAGAACAAAAAGAATGGATGTCTGTTGAGAAGAGATCCATGTCTAGAGTTTAGGATGGAAACAGTGTAGATGCTTCTATTAAGAAGAAGCAGACTACAGGTTCTAAACCCCAAACAGGAAAGAAAGATGTAATGATAATATATCAGAAGCCCTGCGGATGCTGGGTTTGCTGAACCTGTTGAGGTTGTGGTTTTCTTAGCCTGGTTGGATGTTTCCCCTGTCTGGGAACATCTGTATGATTGGTAGAAGATGAATAAAACCTTCTCCTCTTAAGGGAACAAAGTTTGTTAGGAGACCTCCTACAAACTGGGATAGAGGAAGGCATAGACAAGCCTCTGAAAGCAATAGTGTCAGTAGTTAACTGAGCAGCTTGGAGTAAAGCCTCCTTGTTAAAGAGATTCTCTCCAATACAAGGAGTATTTCCCAATATATCTTGTACCCATTTGTCCAAGTCTGAAGCTTGGAGCCAGGCTCTACGTCGTGCCCCTATGGCTATAGCAGAAGTTCTGCTAACAGACTCAAAAGAGTCCAGGGAAGCACGGGTAAGGAACCTAGAAATATTTTGAGTATGATTGAGTAGTATAGAAAAATCTGCTCTTTTAGGCTCTTGAAGAAAAGGGGTCAAAAGTAGTAAATTCTTTGTGACCTCCTCAAGAGATAATCCCATATAGAAAATATATGAGAGAATTCTTGCTGAAAACATGGATGCCTGGAAGGTTTGGCGTCCAAAGGCATCTAAAGTCTTAGCCTCACGACCTGGCGGATAACAAGAGTGCTTCTTAGTACTCTTAACATGCCTCATTGCTGATTCTACAACAACAGAATGATGAGGGAGCTGAGGCTTTTGAAAACCTGGAGAAGGGGGCACCATGTATAGAAGATCAGTTGCCCTAGAAGGTGGGGATACCGTTAAAGGAGCTTCCCACGTTCTAAATAGGAGATCCTGCAAGGTCTGATGCAAAGGAAACATAATGACTTCCTTTGGATTGCAGGGGATCTGCAGAGGTTCTGGATCCCCTGGTGCAGGACATTGACCAGGTATAGAAATGGCAAATAACTTTACCATATCAAGCAGGAATGCTTGAAAAGAAATCTCCGCAGAGGGGAGTCCTCTAGAAAGAGGAGTAAGAACTAGATCTGTAGAAGAACTAGCTCTAGCACCGACCGGTTCATTCAGATTCTCTAGAATAGAAGATCTGAAGGGATGGAGCATCGGATTGTCCTTGAAGGATAGTTGTCGGTACCGCTGGAAGCCAGTACCGCAACCCATCGGTAGCAAATCGTCCATGCTAGGGATCGATTCCAAACTCGGTATGGAAGGAAGCGAGCCGGTTGAAACGAGCATGGGAGGTACCGACACCGATGTTGATGTCGAGACCGGTACCGTCATTGATACCGATACATGAAGATCAGTCTGTGATAGCTCTATCAGTACCAAAGTAACCGAACATGGCAGACCTTGATCATCGGTAGAATGTCTTCGGTACCGTTTGAAGTCGGTACCGAGACGAGTCGGTACCCAGTCATCCAGACTAGAGATCGATTCCAGACTCGACATCGAAGGAAGCGAGTCTATCGATGCATATCTGCAGGGTACCGACGTCGATACCAGTAATGGTACTGGGATCGATATCGATACTAGGAGATCGGTCAGCAGCGGCTCAGTCGGCCCCGAAGGAACCGAGAGCGCTAGAGGAATGTTTCATCCAACACCATTGCCGATGCCGGGGTATCGATACCGCTCCAAGCGGATGCCGCCACCGAGCATGGCTCAGGTATGTTCGTAGAGGTGAGAACCCCAGAAACAACCTGAAACCCCATAAATAGCTTGAAGGCCGAAGACTCCCACCAGGGTTTTAATGCCAAGGTGTTCTCGAGGGCAACGCCAGAGGCATCTCTATGCTGAACATGAGATCTACCACTCGAGGCCTGGCTAGTCTTAACAGACTGTTTTTGGGTTACCTGATCCTGTGAAAAAGAAGCGTTGGCTGGTACCATGAAGATTAATGGGGACCGCGTATCGAGACATGCTCGATGCTGAAGACTTCTTCTGGATATACCGCTGCAGAAGGAACACTCCATCGGATGGTGGTCAGGACCCAAACAGGGTAGACACCAATTATGAGTGTCTACAATTAATTTGGTACCGCCACAGTTTAAACATTTCTTAGGGTTAGAGGCTGGTATTTCCATGAAGGAGAGTGAGTAGGCCTAGCAGGACGAAAAACTGTCAGGCACTAACAGGGAAAAATATTCCTCAGAAAGGAAATTTTGTAAGAAAAAAGAAGAAAGAAACACTGGCGGTACCGGTGGCGTCGGGGAAGGCAGACGCGACCACAAGAAAACAAAAAAATAAAAGAAGAATTTTCTGCGGTGACAGGAGTACGTACTGCCGGCTCCGCGGAAAAACGAAAACTGAGGAGAGGCAGTTGGGAAAGGCGAGAAGGCAGCACGCAGGCATGGTGGGATGCTCCCAAAAGCGTTCTGATTGGACACTGGGGAGCGTTCCCGCGCGGACTCCGTCGGTACCGACGTACCCATATGTGAAGACTCATTCCTGCTTGTTCCTGGAGATAGTATTTTTCAACAACACCCAAGCTTGATGTAAGTCTTTAACCTTTGCAACTGCTCCTTTTAGTTTTTTCTTAACTATTTTCCTCATTTTATCATAGTCTCCCTTTCGAAAGTTAAAAGGTAGTACTGTGGATTTCCTTACTATCCCTCCCCTACTAATTAAATCAAAGGTGATCATGCTATGATCACTATTGCCAAGGGGCCCCAACACCCTTATCTCTTGCACTAGATCTGGTGTTCCACTAAGGACTAGGTCTAATATGGCTTTCCCTCTAGTCGGTTCATGAACCAGCTGCTCCAAGAAGCAGTCATTTATGTCATCTAGGAACTTTATCTCCCTAGTATATCCTGCCGTGACAGTGACCAAGTCGATACTGGGGTAACTGAAATCACCCATTATTATTACTGCGCTATAACTTTTGTTAGCTTCCTTGATTTCTTTGAGCATTTCATCATCCATTTGTTCATTCTGGCCAGGCGGTCGATAGTACACCCCCACTGCCATCGCCTTTCCCTTTTTACATGAAATTTCAATCCATAGAGATATTACAGCAAATTTTGTTTCCTGCAAAACTTTAATCCTTTCTGAGTCAATGCCCTCTCTAACATAGAGCGCAACCCCTCCACCAATTTGATCAGCTCTATCATTACGATATACTTTGTATACAGGTATCACAGTGTCCCACTGGTTGTCCTCCTTCCATGTCTCTGATATTCCAATCATATCTAACCTCTCATTTAGTGCTATATATTCTAACTCTCCCATCTTATTTTTTAGACTTCTAGCATTTGCATACAAGCATTTTAGAGACTGTATTTTATTCATATTAGTTTGGCTATTGGAAGACATGGGTAATTTGGGATCTTTCAGCTCTGTCTGCTCCATACACGAGGGCATTTGGGCTACTTTACTCTTTTTTGGAACCTCTCTGCTTTTGGTAGTATCCGTCAAGGATACATTCTTCCGAAACATCCGCTCTTGGGCGACTGTTGGCATTCCCCTATTATCTAGTTTAAAAGCTGCTCTATCTCCATTTTAAAGATTAATGCCAGCAGCCTGGTTCCATCCCGGTTAAGATGAAGCCCATCCCTTCGGAAGAGCCCCTCATTTTCCCAGAATGTTCCCCAGTTCCTAACAAATCCAAAACCCTCATCTCTGCACCATTGTCTCATCCACGCATTGAGACTCCGGAGCTCTGCCTGCCTTTTGGGTCCTGCACGTGGAATGGGAAGCATTTCAGAGAACGCTACCCTGGAAGATCTGGATTTCAACTTCCTACCTAGAAGCCTAAATTTAGCCTCCAGAACTTCCCTGCCACATTTTCCTATGTCACGTGACCTCTCTCCTCCATGGCAACAGGGATACTGCCAGACTGGAGGTGGGACTTCAGGACTATATCCCTGTAGGTGTCGTCTATGTACCTCTCTGTCTTTCTTATGTTTTCCAAGTCTGCTACTCTAGCCTCTAGAGAACGGACTTATTCCCTGAGAGCAAAGAGCTCCTTGCACCTAGTGCACACGTAAGACCTCTCACCAACTGGGAGAAAATCATACATGTGACAGTCAATGCAAAAGACTGGAAAGCCCCCATCTCGCTGCTGGACTGCTGTCTGCATCTTAGTTTTAAGTTTTTGTTAAGATCTTTAAGTTCTTTACTTCCTAAGGTTTGCTATGGATATTTATACTAATAAAACTGTACCTAATACGTTTAATATACCTTGTTCACCTGAAGCTTAATTAATCTCAGGTCCTTAGTGTATGACTGATTTGGGTAATGAGCTTCACCTGAGAGCACCCCCTGTCTTTTAAGATGTGTAAGTACCTATAAAGCTACGATTATCCCAGGGGTGAGTGGGTGTGGGGAGGGAGGGAGGGAAATAACACTTATTAAAAGAGGGCTGCTACACAGTACCCTGTCCTGTGCTGCTAAGGTAAGCTATATTCTTATATTATTTTAAATTTTAAATTATAGCTCTTTGCTGCTTCTAGGCTCTAACTTATTATGAAATTTAAACTACAAGCTCTCTGCTGGGTATGATATGTAACCAGAAAGTTCTTTTCTGTGTTTTAAATTTAAACTTAAACAGCTGCTACTAGGCCCTGACTGATTTAACAAAAAATAGTGGGTTCACAGATTAAGCACAGTTACTTAACTGTAACAGGTGATCTCTGGGAACAGCAGGAATTAGTCCTCACATATGGGTACGTCGGTACTGACGGAGCCTGTGCGGGAATGCTCCCCAGCTTCCCAGAATGAAAGTTTTTGGGGCATCCCACAGCGCATGCGCGCTGCCTTCCCGCCTTTCCTACCAACTCTCCTCAGTTCAAGTTTAAAGCTGAGACAATAGAGAGAGAGAGGAAAGGAAAGACAAAGAGAGATACAACTCCTAGGGGAGGTGGGAGGGTTGTGAGGACTAATTCCTGCTGTTCCCAGAGATCACCTGTTACAGGTAAGTAACTGTGCTATCTCCAGGAACAAGCAAGAATAAGTCCTCACATATGGGGACTCCCTAGCTAAGATGCCTGGGAGATCCCCAAGGGTATGAGACCCTGAAAGGTTTCTCGTCTTCCTATGGATCTCAGGCATCCATTAAGGGACGGAGGGCAGGAGTTGTTTAAGAATGGAACAGGTGTCTGAGGACAGCCTGACCAAACAAGGCATGCCGGCGGGAGTCCTTGTTCAAACAGTAATGGGCTGTGAAGGTATGAACCAAGGCCCAGGTGGCTGCTCGACAGATCTGGTCGATGGACACAGAATGAAGATGAGCCATAGAGGCGGCCATGGCCCTCACATTGTGAGCTGTGACATGGCCTTCCAGAGAAAGCGTAGTTACTCACCTGTAACAGGTGTTCTCCAGGAGCAGCAAGAATCAGTCCTAACATATGGGTGACGTCGGCGCCGACGGAGCCCTCGCGGAGCAATTTTCCCCACCTTTCAAAGAAAGCCTTTGGGAATTGCAGCGCGCATGCGCGGTCGCCTTCCCGCCCAAGGGTGCCATCTTAGCCAGTCAGATGACATAGCTAAAAAAGACAGCATAAAAATTTGCAATAAAACTTAAGCAGATGATTGCAACTCCACGGGGAGGAGGGAGGGTTGTGAGGACTGATTCCTGCTGCTCCTGGAGAACACCTGTTACAGGTGAGTAACTACGCTTTCTCCAGGACCAAGCAGGAAGTCAGTCCTCACATATGGGACTCCCAAGCTTAAGGCTACCGGAGACCCTAAGCACAAAAATGAGCTCCCTCTAGCTCAGCAGCACAGAAGGAAGGAATCTTCGCTGAATTATTACCCACCGGTAGCCCACATCCGGGATGGAGGGTAGGAGTTGCTCAAAACCTCAAAGAGATTACGGAGGACTGCCTGTCCGAAAGCACTGTCCCTGCGGGACTCCCTCTCGAGACAGTAATGGACCGCAAAAGTCTGGCTCGAAGACCAAGTAGCGGCCCGGCAGATGTCTGCCAGCGGAACAGAGCGGAGGTAAGCCACTGACGTAGCCTTTGCCCGAACGCAATGAGCCGTGACTCGACCTTCCAAGGAGAGTCCGGCTGCCCCATAAGCCCAAGTGATACAGTCCGCAACCCAGATGGACAGAGTACGCTTGGAGACCGGGAGCCCCAATCTATTGGGGTCAAAAGACACAAAAAGCTGAGCAGCTTTACGGTGCTCCCGCGTACGGTCAAGGTAGAAGTTCAATGCCCTTCTACAGTCCAGGGTATGGAGGACCGTTTCAGCTCGGTTGGAGTGTGGTCTGGGAAAGAAGGTCGGAAGTACCACCTCCTGATTGATGTGAAAGGGGGAGACCACTTTTGGAAGAAATTTTGGGTGAGTCCGTAGGACTACCCTATTTTTGTAGAACCGAGTGTAAGGGGGATCAGACACGAGGGCCTGCAATTCACTTACGCGTCTAGCGGAAGTGAGGGCTATCAAGAACAATGTTTTCCAAGAAAGAAAACGGAGAGAACAGGTAGCCATAGGTTCAAAAGGCGGACAGGTGATCCGCTGTAAAACCACATTCAGATCCCAGGCAGGCGCTGGCGGGCGCACAGGTGGTTTAAGCAGAAGGAGACCTCGGAGAAACCTCGCTACAAGAGGGTCGCTGGAAAGAGGTCTGCCGTCCACCGGCACATGATGTGCTGAAAGAGCACTGAGGTGAACTTTGACGGAGTTGGACTTAAGTCCCAGATTAGAGAGGTATAGCAAGTACTGCAGGATCACCGACACCGGGCAGGAGAAGGGATCCTGAGACTGTTGGGTACATCAAACGGAAAAGCGACGCCATTTAAGGGCGTAGCATTTGCGGGTAGAAGGTCGCCGAGAAGCTAGGACGACCTCTTCCACCTCTGCCGGCAGGAGAAGGGGAGCAAGGACTACCCTCTCAGCAGCCAGGCCATTAGATTGAGAGATCTGAGGTTGGGGTGTAGCAGAGACCCCTGATCCTGAGTGAGGAGATCCGGTTGTAACCCCAGAGGGAATGGATCCTCTACCGCTAATTGCAGCAGGAGTGGAAACCACGGCTGTCTGGGCCAGCGAGGGGCCATCAGGATCATGAAAGCTTTGTCTCGGAGAACCTTGAAAAGAGTTCGAGAGACTAGCGGGATGGGAGGAAAAGCATACAGAAGGCTCTCTGACCATGAGAGTAGAAAAGCGTCTGCCGCAACTCGAAGGGGATGTGGCTGACGAGAGCAGAAGCGAGGAAGTTGCCGGTTGAGAGGGCTGGCAAAGAGATCCATCGTGGGGAGGCCCCACTTTAGAAAGAGCTTCTGAACTACCAAGGGATCCAGGCGCCACTCGTGCGGCTGGAGGATCCTGCTGAGTTTGTCCGCCAGGCAATTTTCTTGGCCTGGGAGATAAACTGCCTTGAGAAGAACGCCGTGACTGACGGCCCAAGAGCAGAGCTTCTGTGCTTCCCGACAGAGAAGGAAGGAGCCCGTGCCCCCCTGCTTGTTCACGTAGAACATGGCAACTTGATTGTCCGTCTGGACAAGGACGGACTGGTGAGAGGTCAGGTGGGAGAAGGCCTTGAGAGCCAGGCGGATCGCTCTGAGCTCCAGGAAGTTGATCTGCTGAGCAGACTCCCACGTGGTCCAGAGGCCCTGAGTACGTGCCCCTTGACAATGTGCTCCCCAGCCCAGGAGGGATGCATCTGTCGTCAGCACCTGGGCCGGCTGAGGTGACTGAAAAGGCATGCCGAGTACCAGGTTCGGCCGATGAAGCCACCACTGGAGAGACGAGGCCAGCGGCTCGGAGACGCGCACTAGGTCTGCTAGGCCGCCTGTGGCTTGTTGCCACTGCTTGCGAAGACACCATTGAGCAAGCCGCATATTCAGGCGGGCATTGGGGGTCACATGGACGGTGGAAGCCATATGGCCGAGTAGTTGGCGGAGACCAGGGGCTGGCTGCGAAAACGGTCGGCTAGGTCCATGAGCCGTTGAGCCCTGTCGAGCGGTAGGAACGCTCGTGCCTGAGGAGTGTGCAGCCTTGCGCCGATGAACTCGAGATCCTGTGAGGGGAGCAAAGTGGACTTTGCGAAGTTTATAACAAAGCCCAAGTACTGCAGAAGAGTCACCGTGCGGCGTGTGGCGTTGGTGACCTCCGGAGCGGACGCTGCTCTGATGAGCCAGTCGTCGAGGTACGGAAAGACGTAAAGGCCGTGAAGCCGGAGATGGGCCGCCACCACCGCGAGACATTTTGTGAAGACTCGCGGTGCGGAGGACAGGCCAAAGGGCAGTACTCTGTACTGGTAATGATTTCCTGCCACCACAAACCTTAGGTATTGGCGGTGGCTGGGGTGGATGAGCATGTGCGTGTAGGCATCCTTTAGATCCAAGGAGCATAGGCAATCTCCCTGCTGGAGGTAGGGCAGAAGGATTCCAAGGGTAAGCATTTTGAACTTTTCCCGCACGAGGAACCTGTTGAGGTTGCACAAGTCCAGGATGGGTCTGAGGCCTCCTGTCCTTTTTGGTATCAGAAAGTACCTGGAATAAAAGCCTTGACCTCTCAGGTGGTGGGGCACCGGTTCCACCGCCTGTTCCTGTAGAAGACCTGCTAACTCCTGAAGGAGCAAGTCCCTGTGCAGAGGGAGTCGTGGAGGTTCTCCCGGGAAATAGGAGGGAGGGACCTGGTGGAAGTGGAGAAGATAGCCTTCTCTTACGACTTGAAGCACCCAGGCATCTGAAGTGATGCTGGACCACCTGTGGGCGAAGTGAACCAGCCAGCCTCCGGTGCTGGGAGGAGCCAGCGGAGGGGGAGAGGCTATGCTTAAGGAGTCAAAAGCCCCCACCCTGCTGAGCAGGGGCTGGTGGTGCAGGCTTGGGGGCTTGCTGCCTACGGGACCCGTTACCCCGTCCCTTGGCCTGCTGGCTCTGTTGGGGAGCTGCAGGGGCCTGATACTGGGGGTAGTGTTTGTAGGCAGCCGCCTTTCTCGGGTAAAAGGACTTCTTTCCCGAGCCCTTCTTTTTCTGGGAAGGGGCGGAGGTCTTCCTAGAAAGCCTAGTCCTGGTGAGAGTCTCCGTCTCGATTTGTGCAGCCTTTTCAGCCATGGGCTTGCCAAAGAGGTTTTCACCTCGGCAGGGGACATCGACCAACTTGTCCTGCACCCAGGGCTCAAGGTCAGACGACTGAAGCCAAGCCTGTCGGCGGGCACCGATGCCGGCTGCGGCCACTCGAGCCGATGCTTCAAAGCCATCATAGGCTGCTCGGGATATGAATTTTGAGCATTCCCGAATGCCAGTGGACAAGGCCAGGAACCTCCGCAAAGGTTCCTCGGACAAACCAGCGGAGAATCCGGCTAGCTCTTTAGCCAGGTCTCGGAGATACATGCCCATGTATAGCTGGTAGGTCTGGACACGACACGCAAGCATAGAGCCCTGGAAACACTTCTTACCAAGGCCATCCAGGTTACGGGCCTCCCTGCCAGGAGGCACCGAGGAGTGCATCTTCTGGCTCTTAAGACGATGCATGGCCGATTCCACTACCATGGAATGGTGTGGTAGCTGTGCTTTTTGGAAGCCAGGGCTCTTGCGGACTCGATAGATAGAATCGACCCGCTTGCTCAGGACCGGCGAGGAGGCCGGACTCTCCCACATGCGGAAGAGTAGTCGTTCCAGCATGGGAGGAACCGGTACAGTAAAGTGTTCCCTGGTGGGAGAGTCATACTGGAGGGCGTCGAGCTCTTCGGCTCGAGGCTCCTCCTCGGGATCCGCAGGGAAGGCCAAAGCCTTGGCCATATCCCTGACGAAGTCCGAGAACCAGGCATCCTCCGGGGGGGACTGCTTCCGAGGTTCGGACTCAGGTGAGTCCGAGGGGACACACCGAGTCCGAAAAGAATCAGGTGACTCTTCCTCTTCAGACTCCCAGACCGACTCCGATGAGGAATTGGTGGGGTCGGCCCGGGCAGGCCGCGGCGCCTGCCGCCCCGACGCCGAGGGAGTCGGCGTCGGCGACCTCGGTCCCGAACGGGAGGCCGAGGGTGACCTCGACCGAGGATCGACTCGAGTTCGCATGGACTCGAGGATCGGCTCGGTCTCCGGGGTCGACTTAGACGTCGACGTCCCGGCGGTCGGGGCAGCGGCGCCAGCGAGGCTAGCGAGCAGTGCCCGCTGCTGGTCCATGAAGGCAGACAGTCTGCTCTCCAAGGCCGTCAACCTGAGTCCGACCTCAGGTGACCCAGCAGCCCCCGACTCGGGCCCCGAAGGCGTTGGGCCCGACGTCGGCGGTCTCGGAAGCGAGTCCAGGAGGACCACAGGACTTACCCGAGCAGGCAGCTCCGACTCCAGGCGAGGTCGCTTCGAGAGGTGCTCCTTCTCCAAGGACCCGGGAAGGCTATCGGGGCTATGCGACCTGGCCCTCGCGGAGCCAGGAGCGTCCACCGACGCCGCCCTCGCGGCTTTCACCTTCCGTCGATGGTCCCCGGAGGGAGAACCCCTGTCGGAGGAACTCCGGTGACGGTCCGAGCTGGAACCTCTGCACGCGGAGGCCTCCGACGAGGTCCGGGTACGGCTGGGGTCAGTGAAGATCCTATCCCGCTGATGCCGCCGACTTCTCAACGGTTTGGAGGACATTTTGCCGCAGGCCCCACAGATCATTTCTTCATGATCCGGGCCCAGGCAGCGGAGGCAATTGTCGTGTGTGTCAGTTAGTGACATATTTCGGTCACACTGACCACACTGCTTGAAACCACTGGCAGCCATCGGGGGAAAAAGGGCCCCTGCGAGGTCAAAGGACCGGGCTGCCAGGGAAAAATCGAAAACGAAACTGACTAAGTCAGAAAAAACTGAAAAAGAAGAAGAGGACTCGTGACCGGCGTCGCGAGTCCGGGCGGGAAAAAGACCGGCGTCGAACCGAAGGAAAAAAGAGAAAATTTATGAGTAAAATCAACTTTTTCGCGGGGACACGACGGGTACGTCTGTAGGGCTCCGCGGAAAAAAGAAGACTGGCTAAGATGGCACCCTTGGGCGGGAAGGCGACCGCGCATGCGCGCTGCAATTCCAAAGGCTTTCTTTGAAAGCTGGGGAAAATTGCTCCGCGAGGGCTCCGTCGGCGCCGACGTCACCCATATGTGAGGACTGACTTCCTGCTTGGTCCTGGAGAAAGGTTCTTACTCTGGTAAGCAAAAGAAATACACTGAGCAATCCAATTGGACAGTGTTCTCTTAGAGACTGGAAGTCCTAAATGAGAAGGATCAAAAGCAACAAAAAGCTGGGAAGACTTTCTATGTTGCTGTGTGTCCTGTGCAAGTAAAAAGCAAGAGCTCTTTTACAATCTAGAGTATGAAGGTTCCTCTCTGCATTGGATGCATGAGGAGCTGGAAAAAAGACAAGTAAATATACCTCTTGATTAAGATGAAAAGGTGAGACCACTTTAGGCATAAAGTGAGGATTTGTCCTAAGGACTACCTTATCATGATGGAACCTTGTATAAGGTGGATTAGCCACTAAGGTCTGCAGTTCACTGATGCAGCGAGCAGAAGTGACTGCAATAAGGAAAATAACCTTCCATGAAAGAAATTTCAAGGAGGTAGTGGCTAAGGGTTCAAAAGGTGGCTTCATAAGCTGACCAAGAACCAAGTTTAAATCCCATACCACCGGAGGAGGTCGAATGGGAGGTTTTGTTAAAGTTAGGCCTCTCATAAATCTTGCAATAAGAGGATGAGAGGAAACAGGTTGTCCATTGATAGGCTTAAGGGATGCTGCAATAGCACTTAAATGGACCCTTACTGAATTCGTCTTAAGGCCTGCATTGGAAAGATGCAGGAGATATTCTAATAGAGAATTCACAGGAAGTGACAGAGGGTCAAGACCCTGTTGAGCACACCAAATGGAAAATCTTTTCCATTTAAAAGCATAGGAACGCCTAGTGGAAGGTTTCCTGGAAGCATGGAGGATGTCCCTCACTTGCTGCGAAAGACTGAAGTCTTGAAGGTCTAGGCCTTCAGTAACCAAGCTCTGAGGTGAAGGGACTTGGGGTTTGGATGCCACAAAGTCCACTCCTCCTGAGACAGAAGGTCTGGAGCAGCTCCCAAGTCCAGGGAGGGGGCTTGGGAGAGATGCAGAAGTAGAGGGTACCACACTTGACGTGGCCAGCGTGGACCTATGAGGATCATAGATCCTTGATCCCTCTGAAGTTTGAACAGAGTCTTGGGAATCAAAGGAATGGGTGGAAAGGCATATAGGAAGTCCTGACCCCAATGAAGGAGGAAGGCATCCTTGGCCTGAACTACCTGACACGGAATTCTGGAACAGAACCGGGGAAGTTTGGCATTCCATGGACTTGCAAATAGGTCAATGTCCGGAGTTCCCCATTCCTGGAAGATTCTGAGTACATGATCCATGTGCAGGGACCATTCGTGTGGAAGCAGAACTCGACTGAGTCTGTCTGCCCAAGAGTTTTGAATTTCTGGGAGGTATACTGCCAGGAGATGGATTTGATGCTGTCTGGCGAAGGCCCATAATCTTAGAGCTTCGTTGCAAAGCGACAGAGAGCCAGTTCCACCTTGTTTGTTTATGTAAAACATGGCTACCTGATTGTCCGTTTGAATGAGGATTGTCTGGTAGCTGAGGAGGGTATGAAAGACCTTGAGAGCTAGGAACATTGCTCGAAGTTCTAAGAGGTTGATATGAAGAGAGGTCGTCCAGGTAGGGGAAGACAAATATTCCCAGAGTGCGTAGAAATGCAGCAACTATTGCCATGCATTTGGTGAACACTCTTGGAGCAGAGGCTAGACCGAAAGGAAGCACTCTGTATTGGTAATGTTTTCCCTGGAACAGAAAACGTAGGAATTTTCGGCAAGATGGATGGATGAGGACATGAGTGTACGCATCCTTGAGATCTAGAGAACAAAGCCAATCCTAACTCTGTAGGTATGGAAGGAGAGTGCCTAGAGAAAGCATCTTGAACTTCTCCTTGCATAGAAATTTGTTCAATTCTCTGAGATCTAGAATGGGTCTGTATCCCCCTGTTTTCTTTGGAATGAGAAAGTAGGGGGAGTAAAACCCTGACCCCTGTTGAAGAAGAGGAACTTCTTCTATGGCCCTCTGGGCCAGAAGGGTGGTTACCTCCTGATCCAGAAGGTCGAGGAGAGATGTGGGAGAATTGAAATGTCTCACCATGGTGTAGGGAGGAAGGTCTGAGAAATGAAGTTTGTAGCCCTCTCTGATGATGGAGAGGGTCCACTGCTCTGATGTGATTTGCTCCCATCTGGGAGCAAAATGAGCTAACCTTCCTGGAATGGTGAGAGGTTCTGGCTGTTGTAGAGCCAGAAAGGTTAAGTTCTCTAGTATCAAGTCAAAAACCCTGAGGGGCTTGGGACTGCTGGGTTGCAGCAGCCCCTGCAGGTTTAGGCCTGGCCTGTTTAGGTTGCTGACGCTTAGTAGCAAAGCGACCTGTAGAAGATTGTTGACCAGAAGTGGAAGGAAATCTGCCCTTCTTGTAAAAAGACTTTTTAAAAGATTTTTTCTTGGCCAGAGTGGAGGTAGACTTAGAAAGTCTATCCAGAGCAGCATTTTCTGCGTCCATTTGAGTGGCTTTAATTTGCCACTCTTTGCCAAATAGGTTTTCACCTGTACAGGGCAGATTTCCTAAACCATCTTGAACCCAGGGTTCTAGATTAGAAGCCTGGAGCCAAGCAATTCTACGAGCAGCTATAGCAATGCCTGAGGCTCTGCTGGCACCTTCAAAAGAATCAAAGGCTGCCCTGTTGGAAAACTTTGAAATGCCTTGAGTATGCTTAAGCCAAAGAAGAAACTCATCCCTTTTATCCTCTGGAATAAAAGGGAGAAAGTTGTGCAGTTTTTCTGCAACCTCCTTCAGAAACATACCCATATAAAGGCTGTATGAATTGATTCTGGCAATAAGCATGCTAGCTTGGAAGATTTTCCTACCAAAAGCATCCAAGGTCCTGCATTCTCTTCCTGGGGGAGTAGAAGAGTGTCTTTTGGTACTCTTTATCCTCTTCATAGCTGACTGCACCACAATGGAGTGGTGAGGAAGCTGAGTTTTTTGAAATCCAGGAGAAGGAGGGACACGGTACATAGTGTCCAATCTACGAGAATGAGGAGAAAGGGTGAGAGGAGTCTCCCACAATTCAATCAAATGTTCTTGAAGAATTTCATGAATTGGCAAGGTGACTGCCTCTCTGGGAACCTTAGAGTATTCCAAAATATCTAATTTTTTTGCTCTAGGTTCTTTTTCAGAGGTTACTGAAATAGAGAGTCCTTTAGCTACTTCTATTATGAAGTCTTGAAAGGACAAATCCTCTGGAGGAGACATTCTCCTTTTTGGAGAAGAAGGCTCCTCAGGAAGGGTGACAGATACTTCAGGGGACTCATCCGATGACTCAGAATCATCAGAAGAATCGAAATATCGTCTGCTCGATTCTAAAGATCAATAGGCGTATTGATCGGTACCGACATCGGGTGTCCCCGGTACCGGGTCGGTACCGAGAAAGAGCCCAGGACAGGGAGCCAGAATTGGTATCCTGGCCGATGTCGATGCAGCCGGTACCGGTATCGAAGTTGGTACCGGTACCGGCGCCGGTACCGACAACAGAGCTTGTTGTGGTACCGACGGCATCGCAGCCTTGATGAAAGCCAGTATAGCCTGCTGCATGGATTGCACAGTGTGATCCATGGACGCCATGACTGCCTGGATGTCGGTACCGGGAGATTGTGCCGGTACCCCAGAGCAGTCTAACAGGTGATCGGTCGAGGCCGTGCCATCGATGTCAACCTGTAACCCCATAGGAGGAGCTTTGGAAGCCGGAGCTTTCCGCCGGGGTTGTTTGGCTGGGGCAGGATCCTCAAGGGCAAGCCCGGAGGCATCTCACTGCTTAGAGGGAGATTTGCCCTTCGAGGACCTGCTAAAAGTATGTTTGGTTATCTGAGATCCATCAGGAGAGGAAGACCTGGAAGATGTCGATGCTACCGCCGGTGCATCCGTGGGAAACAGCACATGGAGCTTGGCTGCCCGGTTCTGTAACCCTCGTTTAGACATTAGAGAACAGGACTGGCAATCCGGGATGGAGTGTTCAGGCCCCAAACATTTAAGACACCATTCATGGGTATCTGTAACAGAAATTGTACCGCTACACTTAGTGCATTTTTTGAAGCCGGAGGCTGGTTTTTCCATGAGGGAAAGTTTCTTGTGGGCCTGGAGGCCTAAGAAGAAAAATACACCAAGTGAGGAAAAGTTTTTTTTTTTTTTTGAAGAAAAGAAAAGACCGGCGGTACCGGTCCGGCGTCGGGGAAAGCAGACACGCGACCAAAGAAATAAATTAAAATAAAGAACTTCTTCAGCGGTGACAGGAATACGACCTGCTGGCTCCGTGGAAAAGAAGAACTGAGGAGAGTTGGTAGGAAAGGCGGGAAGGCAGCGCGCATGCGCTGTGGGATGCCCCATAAGCTTTCATTCTGGGAAGCTGGGGAGCATTCCCGCACAGGCTCCGTCGGTACCGACGTACCCATATGTGAGGACTTATTCCTGCTTGTTCCTGGAGATATTAGCTTTACTACAAAGAATTCCTTACAGAAAATTCCCAGAAGTATATACTCACAATTGCAGATCTCTCTCCAGAATTAACAGTCCCCTTTTGTAGTCCTGCAAGACTGAGGATCACAGAGCTCTGGTTGAGCTATTTATGCCTGTGCTGCTGAGGTAAGTTGTGACCAACTTCCTGGATGATTAACAGTCCTTGCTTGGATAGAAGGAGTCTTTCAAAATGGCCTTTTGTCCTGCCACCTGGTGTTAAAGCCTATTGAAAAAATGTCACAGGTCTCTTGCTCCCTAGGTAGAAGGCCTCTTTGTAAAGGTCTCTAGAAGACTTTATTTGCTCTTCAAAGAGTACTGACCCTGTTTTGCCTTTTGTGCTCATCTATATTCTTATTTAAATTATACCTCTTTGCTGCTGCTAGGCTCTAACTTATTATGAAATTTAAACTACAAGCTCTCTGCTGGGTTCTAAATTTAACCAGAAAGCTCTCTTCTGTGGTGTTTTGTTTTTTTTTGAAACTTTGTTTTTATTAAACATGTGATAGGCAGGGTCACATCGTCACACAATTCCATCAAATACATCTGCTTTCCCCAAGCCCTCCCCCCGACGGTCAGCCTGTAGGGAGCGCCCACTCATTGCTATCCCCCACCATCAGCCTCAAACCACAGCTCTAAAATAAGAAGAACAGAAAAACAAGGAAAATCGCAAAACCCAAACAACCATCAGAACTAGAATACAGTAATAGAAAACAAAGATTAAACCAAACGCATTGCCCCCAGGCCATAGATAGTGTGTGCCTTGTGTGTCGTGTGTGCTGTG
This sequence comes from Ichthyophis bannanicus, assembly GCA_033557465.1. Classification (NCBI taxonomy): domain Eukaryota; kingdom Metazoa; phylum Chordata; class Amphibia; order Gymnophiona; family Ichthyophiidae; genus Ichthyophis; species Ichthyophis bannanicus. The sequence continues at coordinate 431,986,898 of CM066035.1, forward strand.
TGTGCTATATAACCTCCCCTACCCCTTCCTCCCAGTACTCCCCAGTGAACTCTGCAGATACGGATCCCAGATCTTATGGAATTCCCATTCCCGCCCCCTTAGCCGGTAGGTCAGTTTATCAAACTGGATCATCTCTTCCACTTTCCTCCGCCAGTCCTCCACTCCCGGTCCCCCCTCCCAGTTCCACCGCCAGGCTATCGCTAGCCTCGCTGCAAGCAACAACTTCGCCTCCCGCTGGTGGGCCCACCTACCCGACCCCCCCGGAATGCCTCCCCCCAGCACCCACTCCCGGGGCCCCCCCTCCAGTTCCTTCCCCCTCCCTAAAGCCGAATCCCCACTCCCGCTATTCAGCCCCGCCCGCACCACCTGCCAGAACTCCTGAATAACTCGGCAGCCCCACCACATGTGTAAGAAGTCTCCCCGCCCTCCACATCTACGCCAACACATCCCCGATCTCTGACCTCCCCGCCAAGCCAGCCTACTCGGAGTAACATATGCTCCGTGTACTATTTGCACTTGGGTTTGTCTCCAAGAGGCGATTCCCGTGGTTTTATAAATCGCCCCATAAATCCGCTGCCACTGCGATTCATCCCATTCCTCCCCTACCCATTGATGCCACCGCCTCCGGTGCCCCCACACGGCCCCTTCCTCCACTTCCGCCGCCTCGTCCAACAGAACCCTGTAAATCTTTGCAATGAGACCTTTATCCTTGTTCCCTCGAAACAGCGCCTCCTCCATGGCAGTACCGGGGCGGCGTATCCATCTGAGATTCTCTCCCGACTGCAGGAAATGCCGGACTTGAAAGTACTGATAAAAGGGAATAGAGCTCTGCGCTTTACGCTCCAGCTCTCGATGGGACCCTATCTCCCCTTGGACCAAACAATCCCCCAATTTGACGATTTTATCCTGCAGCCAGGCCGCCCCTCCAAAGGGGAAGATATCCCCCACCCTAGTCCAGCCCGAGACAAAGTTGGGGAACCACTTCCGCCCCTCCCCCTGCTGATAGAGTTTCCACATAGCCCCCAAGAAAGGATGCCCTTTACCCCTCCCCCCTACACCCGAGCCTACCGAGCTATCCAGCCATTGGGTCAGGGATTGTGCCCCCATCAGTGTGGTTTCCAGATCCACCCACGCAGCTTCTCCCCTCCTCCAGTAGTGGTCCCTCCAAGCCTTTAGAATACCGGCCCGCTGGTACCACCGCAAAGACGACAATCGGACTCCTCCACAGTCCTTAGCCAGCCGAAGCTGACTGGACCGGATCTTAGCCTTTCGTCCCCCCCAAATAAACCTGCGAATCACCTCCTCCCACCTCCGGAGCATCCCCTCCGGGATCCACACAGGTAGCTGCACAAACAGGTATAAAAACTTGGGCAGGACACTCATCTTGAAGGCCTCTATCCTTCCCACCCAACTCAGTTGCAGGTCTTTCCACCCCTCTAGCAGGCTACCAATCTTGCTCCCCAGCGTTCGATAGTTAAGTTCAAACAGACGGCCGCGTTCAGCCGGCAGCTGAACCCCCAAGTATTTAAAATGCCCGGGCGCCCATTTAAAGGGGGAGTCCTGGCACTCCTCCCGCCGAAAGCCACCAAGAGCCATGGCCTCAGTTTTAGCCATGTTAACCTTAAAGCCAGAAACCGCAGCAAACGCTTCCAATTCCTCCACCAGCACCGGGAGAGACCCAACCGGATCTGCCAGAAAGATCAACGTATCGTCGGCATAAAGCAGGATTTTATGCTTTCCCATTCCCACTGGAACCGGCCGTATCGTCGCCCGGGCCCGAACCCGAATTGCCAGCGCTTCTATGGCTATCGCGAAGAGCAGGGGGGAGAGAGGACACCCCTGTCTCGTCCCCCGGTGCAGATCGAACCAGTCCGAGCCTTGGCCATTCACCAAAATCCGGGCCTTCGGGTGCTGATAAAGCACCCTCACCCCTCGCACAAAATCCTCCCCCAGCCCCATCGTCTCCATCATAGCGAACAAAAACTCCCATTCCACTCGATCAAAAGCCTTCTCGGCATCCAAAGCCACACACACCGCCGGGAGGCGTCTTTCCTGAACATAGTGGAGCAGGCCCACCGCCCGCCGCACGTTATCCCCAATGGCCCGACCCTTAATAAACCCCGTCTGATCTGGATGAATCAGATCCGGAAGGAGTCCCTCCAAGCGCCCCGCCAATACCCGTGCATATAACTTCGCGTCACAGTTTATCAAGGCAATGGGTCGATAGTTCTCACAGCGTTCCGGATCTCGCCCCTCTTTAGGAAGGACCACCACATTTGCCTGTGTCATCGTCCCCGGCAACCGCTCTCCTCGCAGCAGTCCCGTAAACAGCCGCGCCAATAACGGCGCCAGCTCCTCCCGCATGACCTGATAAAATTCCGCCGGGTAGCCATCCTCTCCAACCGCCTTCCCCCTGGGAAGCCGCCTGATTTCTCTCTGCACCTCCCCCACCTCAATTGGCCTCCCCAGCCAATCCGCCTGCTCCTGACTGAGCTTCGGGACTTGAAGCCCCGCTATATACTCCCGAATCCGCTCCGGGGTGGCCCCTTCCTGCCCCGTGTACAGCTGTTCATAGAAACGGCGGAAAACCCCACAAATCGCCCTGCTCTCCGCCACCCTTCCCCCTTTCTCGTCCCTAATTTCCGCCACCACCCAGCTCTCTCGCTTGCGTCGGAGCTGTCGCGCGAGGAGCTTTCCTGCCCTATTTCCGCCTTCCATAAAATTTCTCTTGGACGCTCTCATCATCCTCTCCAACCCCTCCACATCCAATCTGTTCACCCATGCACGCAACTGGGCCGCCCTCTCCCCAGCGGCCTTGGATCCCGTCTTGCTGTGCTCCCCTTGGGCCATTTCCAACTCCCGCAGCAACTCCTGCCTCTGCGCTTCCCTCTCCCGCTTCCGCCGACTCCCCAGCTGCATCAGCATCCCCCTCATATACGCCTTCCCACTATCCCATATCAGGGCATCCGAGACCTCCCCATTATCATTCCAAGCCATAAATTCCCGCCAGGCCTTCTTAATCCCCGCCTGCCCCTCAACCGACTGGATCAAGGTGATATTCCCTCTCCATCCCCCCAAAGAGTCCCCTCCCCCTCCACCTCCCGGTGTCCACACCCCCGTTACCATCCCATGATCCGATAGAAGCACCGGGTGTAGCTGCACATTCCCCAGAGCCCCCATCTGTCCCCTACGCCCCAAAAGCATGTCCAACCGGGAGTAGCACCCCAAACGTGATGTAAAACAGGTATATCCTCGGACCCCAGGGTTTTCCCAGCGCCATATATCAACCAACCCCCAGTCCACTAAGCATTGCCTCAGCTCCCGCCCTTCCCGCCGGTGTTTCACCCGCTGGTAATTGGACCGGTCCTCTGGCCCTACCACGCAGTTCATGTCCCCTCCTATCACCCACTCCCCCCGGGCCTGCCTTTCAAACTCCCGCAGGGCCTTTCGAAAGAAAGAACCTTTCTGCCCGTTGGGGGCGTACAAGTTCAAAAAGGACACCTCCTGCTGATCCACTCTCCCCACCACCCATACCACCCTGCCCATCTTATCCCCCCCGGAGGCATAGGGCACAAATTTCAACCGTTTATGCACCAGGATCACCACTCCCCGTTTCTTCGAGGTATAAGGGGCCCCAAACAGTTGCTCAAACCCTTGGGCCTTCAGCTTGATCTGCTCTGTCTCCACCAAATGAGTCTCCTGCAGCATGGCTACTTCCACCCTGTGCTTCACCAGCTGCATGAGAATCCTCTTTCGCTTAATAGGACTGTGAATTCCTCTCACATTAAACGAGGCAATCTTATGTCCCCCCATCCCATTGGTACCACACCCATACAATCTGCAGAGGTCACCCCCCATGTCAGCACCCCCCAGCACACACACATCGATTCACACCATCCCCTCCACACCAGCCACTGCTCCCTCGCCCCTCACATTTTTGTCGATTACAGACCTCCATTAGCCACTCTCCACCCTTCACCATTCACTCCCCACCCGCCCCCCGCACCCAACTTCCACCTTCCTTTCCCACCCCCCCCCCGCCACCCCCCTCCCTCACCACATATCACACCCACTGCCTCCTCAAACCAAAAAGAATAAGACCACAATGCTCAATTCACCCTACCGCCTCCCCCTTCCCTGCAATCCCCGTTACCCTCCACATGCTATCACACAACACCCAGCGTCCAGCCCCTTTAGGAGGCCATCCAAAGTCCCCTTGTACAAGGCCTCACTCTCCGGAGCATCTCCGATCACCGGCCCCGTCACTCCCGGTCGGCAGCTCCTCTCCCCGCTCGCGCCCCACAAGGGAGCGTGGCGGGCTCTTCCGGTTCTGCAGATACTTCTCCAATAACTCTTTGGATGCAAAAAATCTGCGCACTCCATTAACCATCATCGTGATGCGAGCGGGGTACCAGATCGCTATGTGCACTCCCCGCGCCACCAGTTGATCTCTCCACCGCAACAAATCCTTGCGCCTTTTCACCGTCTCCGAGGCCAAATCCGGGAATACATAGACAGTCCAAGATTTATATTGCACACTCTTAGACTTCCGAGCTGCCCGGATGACGTGCTCCCGATCTTGGAACCGCAATAATTTCACAATGAGAGCACGCGGTTTACCCCCCTTCTCAGGCCTAGGCCGCAGCTCCCTGTGCGCCCGCTCAATCTCAAACTGCGGCGTCGAGGGGGGGTCTGGAAAACAAGTGAGCAGTAAGTCTTGCACAAAAGAAATAGCATTGTCCCCTTCTGCTCCCTCCGGAACACCGAAAACTCTCAAATTGGAGCGGCGATCCCTATTTTCCATGTCCTCAGTTTTTGCATGCAGCCAGCTAACTAGTTGCTGCAGGGACCGCACCACGCGGTCTGTTGAGGCCTGGGCGTCTTCAGTCTGGCTCACTCGACTTTCTACCTCCTCCAGCCGCTGCCCAAACGCGGTAAACTTCTCCTCCAGTCGCCCACAGACCCGATCCACAATCTCTTCTTTGGTCTCTCGGATTTCGCGGAGGATCGCTGCCACATCCACCGCCGGCAAACCGGCGCTTTCCTCACCATCCGCTGCCGCCGGGCTACTCGGAGACGCCGGGGCGGTCTTCGCACCCGGACTCGTCGCCGCCACCTTTCCACTCCCATTTTTGGCCGCATACAAGTCTTTGATAGTGGAGCCCGGTTTTAATTTCACCACTTTGGGCATACTTTCCACCAAGGGGGGCCCGCGGGGAGCCGTAATTATCACTCCGTTATGGGTGCGGGTTACGGAGCTCTCCTACTCACGTCTTCTCACCTCCGTGGCTAGACCGGAAGTCCTCTTCTGTGTTTTAAATTTAAACTAAAAGTACTTTGCTGATGCTAGGCCCTGAGTGACTATTAAATTTAAACTACAAGCTCTCTGCTGGGTATGATATGTAACCAGAAAGTTCTCTTCTGTGTTTTAAATTTAAACTTAAACAGCTGCTACTAGGCCCTGACTGATTTAACAAAAAATAGTGGGTTCACAGATTAATTAGCTTTACTACAAAGAAATCCTTACAGAAAATTCCCAAAAGTATATACTCACAATTGCAGATCTCTCTCCAGAAGTAACAGTCCCCTTTTGTAGTCCTGCAAGACTGAGGATCACAGAGCTCTGGTTGACATTTCTGCTACATTTGTGGGGAAGTGACATTTGCCAAGCAGAAGAAAAGTATCACTTCTCAACTGAAGAAGGCATATCATCTTTACTTCGGATGCAAGATTGGTGACCAAGGCAAGCCTTGGGCCCCGCATATATGCTGCGCTACATGTCCAACACAGTTTTCACAGTGGTTGAATTGCAAAAGACCATCAATGCCGTTTGCAGTCCCCATGGTGTGGAGAGAGCCAAGCAACCACATCAATGACTGTTCCTTCTGCTTGGTTCCTCCTCTTTCCAGCGGAATAACGAAGCAAAAGATGTCGAGCATAGTCTACCCAAACATTCCGTCTGCATCGAGACCAGTTCCACATGGTGAGGGACTTCCTATTCCAGAACCTCCATCAGAATATTCTCTTGATTCATCTGATGAGGAAAAGGGTGCGCCGACCTGTTCTTCTCCTGGTCCATCAGCATGCAGTGACCTAGATTTTCACTAGGATGCATTATCAACTCCACACAGAATAACACAGGAAGAACTAAATGACCTGGTTCATGATTAGGACTTATCCAAGAACAAGGCAGAATTGATAGGATCAAGACTCCAACAATGGAATCTTCTAGAAGAAGATGTCAATATTACTCCATATCGAAAGCGCCACCAGCAGTTGGAGCCTTTCTTCAGAAAGGAAAGTAATCTGGTATTCTGTTCCGATATTGAAAGCCTCATGAATGCCTTAAAAATCACTCATGACCCACAAGACTGGAGACTATTGTGGCGCCCTACTACCGCCTAGGCGGTTGCCTGGAAGTAGAGGCGTGCCTTTTGTTGTCCCTTGTTATCAAGAGGATCCAGAGCCGTGGCTTCTGGGAAATGTAGTTGTGTATAATAAACTGAATCCGAGGGGTTAGAAGGCAAATCACAGGAATTTATTTTTACTTCCTCCAAAACAGAGCATTTAGTAGCTCAGCGCATGTTAAACAAAATTAGGATGCTTCTCAAACACAAAAAGAAGTTTTATAACAACGCTTCCACAGCAACTTAACATAAAACTGTTTCTGGCAGCTTTTAACCATAGGCATGTGTTTCTTTCACAGTCTCAGTGTTCTACAATAAAGCATAAAGGTTCCTGCTCACTTTTGAGCCCGGTGTCTGCTTCATTCAAAGTGTCCAACCTTTAAACACAGCTTCCCATGTTACTGGTTTACTTTAAACACAACTGACTCTCACTCACAAACCTTTGCAGCAATTAAAGTACTTGTTGTCCAGCTAATCCGGTCCTGGTTTTTCTTCCTTTAAAAACCCATTACTGCCCTTATACTGCCTTTTTACAAAAAGAGCAATCCATGCAAGATTCTATGGACTCTTGATCAGAAGGGCAAGGGTCTGTTTGCATGTCCTCACATTCCTGTTCTCTTGTCTCCTGGCTTGGCACAGCTTGCGCAGGCGAAGGGTTAATCTCTTCTAACAATTCTAAGAGTGCCTTCTAGCGTGACCTGTTTCCACCCTCAGGGATTCTAGCAGAGCTATACAGATCCTTAGCTGGTAGTAAACATTTCAGAGACAGTTTTAAATTATTCTCAGTAAAAGCTTTATGCACAGACCTTTTCAGAGCTGGTAACTTCCTGGCAGATTTCTGTACTACAGCCGTTGTACCTTGTTCCTGGTCAACAGCTTTCCTTGGTAAAACCTTCCCGTCTCCAGAACCGGCTATACTTCTTCTATAGCACTGGCATCCACCTGGGCTGGGGCCTCCCGTATGCTGAGACCTTTGGGGATCCCCCTTGAGGCTGTCCCTGGAAGATTTCCTACCTTCAGGCTTCCTGAAGGTTCTTTCTTCCTCTTCCTCACTGGACTCACTCCCCTCAGTTTCCCTGGAGGTCTCCTTTCCTTGGAGCTCTCCCCTTTCCCAGTGCTCCTTTCTTTCTGGGTGCTCTGCTTTCCTCGGGTGCTCTGCTTCCCTCCAGTGCTCTCTTCTTTCTGTTCTCTGGGGTTTAAAAGAGAGTGGTTGCACTATCCCTTCCAACTCCTCCTTCAGGTGTTTCCCATTACCTTCCCTGGTTGCCTTGGAGCTAGGGCGTGGCCTACACTCAGCAACTGAATGTAGCTGTTTTTCTTTTGCTGCAGTTTGACCCTCACTGCTCTCAGGGCTATCCCTCTGCTGAAAGGTAAATGTTTTTATTTCACCTAATTCTCGGGGCTCAGATATGCTTTCACCACCACACATCCCTTAAGATATTACGGGCTGGCTTACCAACCCTCGCCCAGCCCGTAATCCTTGATAGGGCATCCGCATTAGAGTGTAATTTCCCTGACCGATGCTCTATACGATAATCAAAGGCCTGTAAGGCCATATACCAGCGTGTGAGGCGAGAATTGTGGTCCTTCATCTGGTTTAACCACCTTAAAGGTGTGTGGTCGGTAACCAATAGAAACCTCCGACCTATCAAATAAAATTTCAGTGCCTCCACTGCCCACTTTATAGCTAGACACTCCCGCTCTACCGCAGAATATTTCTGCTCAGGTGGCGTTAATTTCCTACTCAAGAACATAATAGGGTGTTCAATGCCCTCATGTTTTTGAGACATTACCGCGCCCAAACCTGTCTCTGAAGCATCTGTCTGTATAATAAATAGGCGATCAAAATCCACGCTGCGTAACACAGGCGCACAGCAGAGTTTATCCTTCAAAAGTATGAAGGTTTGCTCTGCCACCTCGGACCACTTTAACTGGTTCGGCGCGTTCTTTTTAACATTGCTGTGAGTGCAGCACTTTCCGACGCAAAATGTGGAATAAAGCGTCGGTAATAGCCTATGAGACCGAGAAAGCTTCGCAGCTGTTTCTTAGTTGAAGGCTTGGGAAAAGATTTCATGCTCTCCACTTTGTCTACTAATGGCCTAACGGTACCGTGCCCCACCATGTGCCCTACATACTTAACTTCCTCCCCTCCAAACATACATTTAGCCAGATTCAAGGTTATGACTGCCCGTCGCAACGCATTTAAAACTGCCTCAACACTGGCCAAGTGGTGGTCCCAACTGGAGCTGTATATTACAATGTCATCCATGTAGGCAATGGCGTATTCCTGGTGAGGGCGTAAGACCAGGTCGATCAATCTTTGGCATGTCGCGGCTGCGCCGTGCAAGCCAAAGGGCATTCTGCGGAACTGAAACATACCTATAGGGGTGCTAAATGCGGACTTGGGGCGAGATTCTCTAGTGAGCGGGATCTGCCAATACCCTTTATCCTGGGCATCGGATACGCATCAAACCGGGAGATGGCATTGACCTTCCGAAAATCGATACAAAATCGCATAGTTCCGTCTCGTTTCGACACCAGAACTATGGGGCTGTTCCAGGGGCTTTTAGACTCCTCTATAATCCCCATCTGGAGCATTTCCTGCACCTGGGTGACCACCTCCTGCTGTTTTGCCTCGGGTAATCTATAGGGTATCTGTCTTACTATTTCTCCGGATAGGGTGACTACCTCGTGGGCCACTAAGTTAGTTTCCCCTGGTCTGGGTGTTAAGACATCAGGAAAACCCTTTAATAGATTCAGCAATTCCTGCTGTTGCAACCACGAGAGCCCCTCCCCCATCCTAGGTACTGGCTGTGTCTTACCATCTGCCAGTTGCGGGCCTAGATCCTCATCTTCCTTCTCCTCACAGCTTGCAGTCAAACCCTTCATTTCTGCTTGCCCCGTAGAGCCAAACACTCCAGGCCCAGGGATGGTGGTGGACAACTCGTGTACTTCTTCCAGGGGCGGAAAGCCTACCATTTCACAAATGAGTTGGGCTATCCTATCCCCTACGTTTACTCTAAAATCTTCCTGCGCAAAGTTAAACAATAGCACCTTGATTGCTCCTCGAAAATCAGGATCTATGACCCCTGCACCCACATCTATAAAATTTTTCCATGCCAGCCCTGAGCGCGAAGCAATGCGGCCATAGCAGCCTGGTGGAATCTCCAACTGGAGACCCGTCTCGACTAAGGCTCTCCCTTGCCGAGGAAAGCACAGTTACTTACCTGTAACAGGTGATCTCTGGGAACAGCAGGAATTAGTCCTCACATATGGGTACGTCGGTAGCGACGGAGCCTGCGCGGGAACGCTCCCCAGCTTCCCAAGAAGGAAAGCTTTTGGGAGCATCCCACAGAGCCTGCGCGCTGCCTTCCCGCCTTTCCTAACCAACTCTCCTCAGTTCAAGTTTAAAGCTGAGACAATAGAGAGAGAGAGGAAAGGAAAGACAGAGAAAGATACAACTCCTAGGGGAGGTGGGAGGGTTGTAAGGACTAATTCCTGCTGTTCCCAGAGATCACCTGTTACAGGTAAGTAACTGTGCTATCTCCAGGAACAAGCAGGAATGAGTCCTCACATATGGGGACTCCCTAGCTAAGATGCCTGGGAGATCCCCAAGGTTATGAGACCCTGAAGGGATCCTCGACTTCCTATGGATCTCAGGCATCCATTCAGGGAAGGAGGGCAGGAGTTGTTCAAGAATGGAACAGGTGTCTGAGGACAGCCTGACCAAACAAGGCATCCCGGCGGGAGTCCTTGTCCAAACAGTAATGGGCTGTGAAGGTATGAACCGAGGCCCAGGGGCTGTTCGACAGATCTGGTCGATGGACACAGAATGAAGATGAGCCATAGAGGTGGCCATGGCCCTCACATTGTGAGCTGTGACATGGCCCTCCAGAGAAAGGTTCTTACTCTGGTAAGCAGAAGAAATACACTGAGCAATCCAATTGGACAGTGTTCTTTTTGAGACTGGAAGTCCTAAATGAGAAGGATCAAAAGCAACAAAAAGCTGGGAAGACTTTCTATGTTGCTGTCTCCTGTGTAAGTAAAAAGCAAGAGCTCTTTTACAATCTAGAGTATGAAGGTTCCTCTCTGCACTGGATGCATGAGGAGCTGGAAAAAAGACAGGTAAATATACCTCTTGATTAAGATGAAAAGGTGAGACCGCTTTAGGCATAAAGTGAGGATTTGTCCTAAGGACTACCTTATCATGATGGAACCTTGTATAAGGTGGATTAGCCACTAAGGCCTGCAGTTCACTGATGCGGCGAGCAGAAGTGATTGCAATAAGGAAAATAACCTTCCAGGAAAGAAATTTCAAGGAGGTAGTGGCTAAGGGTTCAAAGGTGGCTTCATAAGCTGACCAAGAACCAAGTTTAAGTCCCATGCCACCGGAGGAGGTCGAATGGGAGGTTTAGTTAAAGTTAGGCCTCTCATGAATCTTGCAATAAGAGGATGAGAGGAAATAGGTTGTCCATTGAGAGGCTTAAGGGATGCTGCAATAGCACTCAAATGGACCCTTACTGAATTCGTTTTAAGGCCTGCATTGGAGAGATGCAGGAGATATTCCAATAGAGAATTCACAGGAAGTGCCAGAGGGTCAAGACCCTTTTGAGCACACCAAATGGAAAATCTTTTTCACTTAAAAGCATAGGAACGCCTAGTGGAAGGTTTTCTGGAAGCATGGAGGATATCCTTCACTTGCTGAGAAAGATTGAAGTCTTGAAGGTCTAGGCCTTCAGTAACCAAGCTCTGAGGTGAAGAGACTTGGGGTTTGGATGCCACAAAGTCCCTTCCTCCTGGGACAGAAGGTATGGCGCAGCTCCCAAGTCCAGGGAGGGGGCTTGGGAGAGATGCAGAAGTAGAGGGTACCACACTTGGCGTGGCCAGCGTGGAGCTATGAGGATCATAGATCCTTGATCCCTCTGGAGTTTGAACAGAGTCTTGGGAATCAAAGGAATGGGTGGAAAAGGCATACAGGAAGCCCTGACCCCAATGAAGGAGGAAGGCATCCTTGGCCTGAACTCCCTGACACGGAATTCTGGAACAGAACCGGGGAAGTTTGGCATTCCACGGACTTGCAAAGAGGTCTATGTCCGGGGTTCCCCATTCTTGGAAGATTCTGAGTACCTGATCCATGTGCAGGGACCATTCGTGTGGAAGCAGAACTCGACTGAGTCTGTCTGCCCAAGAGTTTTGGATTCCTGGGAGGTATACTGCCAGGAGATGGATTTGATGCTCTCTGGCGAAGGCCCATAATCTTAGAGCTTCGTTGCAAAGCGACAGAGAGCCAGTTCCTCCTTGCCTGTTTATGTAAAACATGGCTACTTGATTATCCATATGAATGAGGACTGTCTTGTAGCTGAGGAGGGTATGAAAGACATTGAGAGCTAGGAACACTGCTCGAAGTTCCAAGTGGTTGATATGAAGAGAGGTCTCCTGTGGGGACCAAGTGCCTTGGGTGGAGAGGTCTTGTAGATGTAGATGGAAGGGGGACCTCAGCAACAGATTTTGAGTGGACATCCACCATAGGAGAGACCAAAAGAGACGTTTGGAGGTTGCTATTTGGTCTGAGAGAGCTCCTGAAGCTTGAGTCCACTGGGTGGACAAAGTCCATTGAGCTGCTCTCATGTGTAGGCGAGCATAGGGTGCCACATGTACTGTGGAAGCCATATGGCCTAGCAGCTGTAGCATCTCCCTGGCAGTTAAGTGGCTCTTTGACTGAATCTGGGAGGCTAACTGCACTAGACGTTGACACGGGGCTGAGGAAGGTAGGCCCTTGCAGAGGTGGTGTCCAACCAGGCCCCTATGAATTCCAGGGACTGAGTAGGGGTGAGCTGGGACTTTGGGAGGTTTACCACAAGTCCCAGGTATTGCAGATTGCGCCTGGTGCGGTTCTGGGAGATCTGAGCCTCTGACTGGGTTGGAGCTCGGATGAGCCAGTCGTCCAGGTATGGGAAGACAAATATTCCCAGAGTGCGTAGAAATGCAGCAACTATTGTCATGCATTTGGTGAACACTCTTGGAGCAGAGGCTAGACCGAAAGGAAGCACTCTGTATTGGTAATGTTTTCCCTGGAACAGAAACCGTAGGAATTTTCTGTGGGACGGATGGATGAGTATATGTGTGTACGCATCCTTGAGATCTAGAGAACAAAGCCAATCCTGACTCTGTAGGTATGGAAGGAGAGTGCCTAGAGAAAGCATCTTGAACTTCTCCTTGCATAGGAATTTGTTCAATTCTCTGAGATCTAGAATGGGTCTGTATCCCCTTGTTTTCTTTGGAATGAGAAAATAGGGGGAGTAAAACCCTGACCCCTGTTGAAGAAGAGGAACTTCTTCTATGGCCCCCTGGGCCAGAAGGGTAGTCACCTCCTGATCCAGAAGGTCGAGGAGAGATGTGGGAGAATTGAAGTGTCTCACCATGGTATAGGGAGGAAGGTCTGAGAAATGAAGTTTGCAGCCCTCTCTTATGATGGAGAGGGTCCACTGCTCTGATGTGATTTGCTCCCATCTGGGAGCAAAATGAGCTAACCTTCCTGGAATGGTGAGAGGTTCTGGCTGTTGTAGAGTCAGAAAGGTTAAGTTCTCTAGTATCAAGTCAAAAACCCTGAGGGGGTTGGGACTGCTGGGTTGTAGCAGTCCCTGCAGGTTTAGGCCTGGCCTGTTTAGGTTGCTGACGCTTAGTAGCAAAGCGACCTGTAGAAGATTGTTGGCCAGAAGTGGAAGGAAATCTGCTCCTTTTGTAAAAAGGCTTTTTGAAAGTTTTTTTCTTGGCTGGAATGGAGGTTGACTTGGAAAGTCTATCCAAAGCAGAATTCTCTGCATCCATTTGAGTGGCTTTTATTTGCCACTCTTTGCCAAAGAGATTTTCACCCGTACAGGGCAGATTTCCTAAGCCATCCTGAACCCAGGGCTCTAGATCAGAAGCCTGGAGCCAAGCAATTCTGCGAGCAGCTATGGAAATGCCTGAGGCTCTGCTGGCACCTTCGAAGGAGTCAAAGGCTGCCCTGTTGGAAAACTTTGAAATGTCTTGAGTATGCTTAAGCCAAAGGAGGAACTCATCCCTTTTATCCTCTGGAAGAAAAGGGAGAAAGTTGTGCAGCTTTTGTGCAACTTCCTTTAGAAACATACCCATATAAAGGCTATATGAGTTGATTCTGGCAATAAGCATGCTGGCTTGGAAGATTTTCCTACCAAAAGCATCCAAGGTCCTGCATTCTCTTCCTGGAGGAGCAGAAGAGTGTCTTTTGGTACTCTTTATCCTTTTCATAGCTGACTGCACCACAATGGAGTGGTGAGGAAGCTGAGTTTTCTGAAATCCAGGACAAGGAGGGACAGCACAGTTACTTACCTGTAACAGGTGATCTCTGGGAACAGCAGGAATTAGTCCTCACATATGGTTACATCGGAACCGACGGAGCCTGCGCGGGAAAGCTCCCCAGCTTCCCAGAAAGGAAGCTTTTGGGGCCTCCCACAGCGCATGCGCGCTGCCTTCCCGCCTTCCTGACCAACTCTCCTCAGTTCGAGTTTAAAGCTGAGACAATAGAGAGAGGAAAGGAAAGAGAGAGAGAGAGATACAACTACTAGGGGAGGTGGGTGGGTTGTGAGGACTAATTCCTGCTGTTCCCAGAGATCACCTGTTACAGGTAAGTAACTGTGCTATCTCCAGGAACAAGCAGGAATGAGTCCTCACATATGGGGACTCCCTAGCTAAGATGCCGGGGAGATCCCCCTCCAAGGGATCCTCATCTTCCTATGGATCTCAGGCATCCATTCAGGGAAGGTGGGCAGGAGTTGTTTAAGAATGGAACAGGTGTCTGAGGACAGCCTGACCAAACAAGGCATCCCGGCGGGAGTCCTTGTCCAAGCAGTAATGGGCTGTGAAGGTATGAACCGAGGCCCAGGTGGGTGCTCAACAGATCTGATCGATGGATACAGAATGAAGATGAGCCATAGATGTGGCCATGGCTCTCACATTGTGAGCTGTGACATGGCCTTCCAGAGAAAGGTTCTTACTCTGGTAAGCAAAAGAAATACACTGAGCAATCCAATTGGACAGTGTTCTTTTTGAGACTGGAAGTCCTAAATGAGAAGGATCAAAAGCAACAAAAAGTTGAGAAGACTTTCGATGTTGTTGTGTCCTGTGTAGGTAAAAGGCAAGAGCTCTTTTACAGTCTAGAGTATGAAGGTTCCGCTCTGCATTGGATGCATGAGGAGCTGGAAAAAAGACAGGTAAATATACCTCTTGATTAAGATGAAAAGTTGAGACCACTTTAGGCATAAAGTGAGGATTTGTCCTAAGGACTACCTTATCATGATGGAACCTTGTATAAGTTGGATTAGCCACTAAAGCCTGCAGCTCACTGATACGGCGAGCAGAAGTGATTGCAATAAGGAAAATGACTTTCCAGGAAAGGAATTTCAAGGAGGTAGAGGCTAAGGGTTCAAAGGGTGGCTTCATAAGCTGACCAAGAACCACGTTTAAGTCCCATGCCACCGGAGGAGGCCGAATGGGAGGCTTAGTTAAAGTTAGACCTCTCATGAATCTTGCAATAAGAGGATGAGAGGAAACAGATTGTCCATTGATAGGCTGAAGAGATGCTGCAATAGCACTCAAATGGACCCTTACAGAATTGGTTTTAAGTCCTGCATTGGAAAGATGCAGGAGATATTCGAGTAAAGAATTCAAAGGTAGTGCTAGAGGGTTAAGACCCTTTTCAGCACACCAAATGGAAAATCTTTTCCATTTAAAAGCATAAGAACGCCTGGTGGAAGGTTTCCTAGATGCATGGAGGATATCCTTCAACTGTTGAGAAAGATTGAAGTCTTGAAGGTCTAGGCCTTCAGTAACCAAGCTCTGAGGTGAAGGGACTTGGGGTTTGGTTGCCACAAAGTCCCCTCCTCTTGAGACAGAAGGTCTGGAGCAGCTCCCAGATCCAGGGAGGGTGCCTGAGAGAGATGCAGAAATAGAGGGTACCACACTTGGCGTGGCCAGCGTGGAGCTATGAGGATCATAGATCCTTGATCCCTCTGAAGTTTGAATAGAGTCTTGGGAATCAAAGGAATGGGTGGAAAGGCATATAGGAAGGCCTGGCACCAATGAAGGAGGAAGGCATCCTTGGCCTGAGCTCCCTGACATGGAATTCTGGAACAGAACCGGGGAAGTTTGGCATTGCACGGACTTGCAAACAGGTCTATGTCCGGGGTTCCCCATTTCTGAAAGATTCTGAGTACCTGATCCATGTGCAGGGACCATTCGTGTGGAAGCAGAACTCGACTGAGTCTGTCTGCCCAAGAGTTTTGGATTCCTGGGAGGTATACTGCCAGGAGATGGATTTGATGCTCTCTGGCAAAGTCCCACAATTTTAGAGCTTCGTTGCAAAGCGACAGAGAGCCAGTCCCTCCTTGTTTGTTTATGTAGAACATGGCTACTTGATTGTCGGTATGAACAAGGACTGTCATGTTGATGAGGAGGGTATGAAAGACCTTGAGAGCAAGGAAAATTGCTCGGAGCTCCAAAAGGTTGATATGAAGGGTGGTCTCCTGTGGAGACCAAGTGCCCTGAGTGGAGAGGTCTTGGAGATGAGCTCCCCACCCTGTTTGGGAGGCATCTGTAGTGAGAGTTGCTTGGGGTAACAAAAGTTGGAAGGGGGCCCCCAACAACAGATTTTGAGTGGATATCCACCATTGGAGAGACCAAAAAAGACGTTTTGAGGTTGCTATTTGGTCTGAGAGAACTCCTGATGCTTGGGTCCACTGGGTGGACAAAGTCCATTGAGCTGCTCTCATATGTTGGCGAGCATAAGGCACCACATGAACTGTGGATGCCATGTGGCCTAGCAGTTGTAGCATCTCCCTGGCAGTCAAGTGGCTTCTGGACTGAATTTGAGAGGCCAACTGCACTAGACGGTGGCAGCGGGCCTGAGGAAGATAGGCCCTTGCAGTGGTGGTATCTAGCCAGGCCCCTATGAATTCTAGGGACTGAGTAGGGGTGAGTTGAGACTTTGGCAGATTGATGACAAGTCCCAGATACTGCAGTATGCGTCTGGTGTGGTCCAGGGAAGTTTGAGCCTCGGACTGAGATGGAGCTCGGATGAGTTAGTCGTCCAGGTATGGGAAGACAAAGATTCCCAGAGTGTGTAGAAATGCAGCTACTATTGCCATGCATTTGGTAAATACCCTTGGAGCAGAGGCTAGACCGAAGGGAAGTACTCTGTATTGGAAATGTTTTCCCTGGAACAGAAACCGTAGGAATTTTCTGTGGGATGGATGGATGAGTATATGTGTGTACGCATCCTTGAGATCTAGAGAACAAAGCCAGTCCTGACTCTGTAGGTATGGAAGGAGAGTGCCTAGAGAAAGCATCTTGAATTTCTCCTTGTATAGAAATTTGTTCAATTCTCTGAGATCCAGAATGGGTCTGTACCCCCTGTTTTCTTGGGGATGAGAAAATAAGGGGAGTAAAAACCTGACCCTTGTTGAAGAAGAGGAACCTCTTCTATTGCCTTTTGGGCGAGAAGAGTGGTCACCTCCTGGCCCAACAGGTACAGGAGAGATGGGGGAGAATTGAATTGTCTCACCATGGTATGGGGAGGAAGGCTGGAGAAATGTAGTTTGTAGCCCTCTCTGATGATAGAGAGGGTCCACTGTTCTGATGTGATTTGTTCCCATCTGGGAGCAAAGTGAGTTAACCTTCCTGGAATGGTGAGAGGCTCTGGTTGTTGCAGAGCCAGAAAGGTTAAGTTCTCTAGAATCAAGTCAAAAACTCTGAGGAGGTTGGGACTGCTGACTGTAGCAGCCCCTGTAGACTTTGTTCTGGCCTGTTTAGATTGCTGACGCTTAGGAGCAAAGCGAACTTGGGAAGATTGCTGGCCAGTATTTGTGGAAAATCTGGTCTTTTTATAGAAAGGCTTCTTAAAAGGTTTTTTCTTGGCAGAGATAGAGGTAGACTTAGAAAGTCTATCTAAAGCAGCATTCTCTGCATCCATTTGAGTGGCTTTGATTTGCCACTCCTTGCCAAACAGATTTTCACCTGTACAGGGCAGATTGCTCAAGCCTTCTTCTACCCAGGGTTCCAAATCAGAGGCCTGGAGCCAAGCAAGTCTGCGAGCAGCTATGGCAATGCCGGAGGCTCTGCTAGCTCCCTCAAAAGAGTCAAAGGCTGCTCTGTTAGAGAACTTTGAAACATCTTGAGTTTGCTTTAGCAAAAGAAGGAACTACTCCTTTTTATCCTCTGGGATAAAGGGGAGAAAATGACGTATCTTCAGTGCAATCTCTTTCAAAAACATGCCCATATAGAGGCTGTATGAATTGATTCTGGCAATAAGCATGCTAGCTTGGAAGATTTTTCTACCAAAAGCATCCAGAGTCCTACATTCTCTTCCTGGAGGAGTAGAAGAGTGCCTTTTGGTACTCTTTATCTTTTCCATAGCAGACTTCACCACAATAGAGTGGTGAGAGAGCTGTGTTTTTTGAAAACCAGGAGAAGGAGGAACCCGATACATGGTGTCCAAACTTCGAGAATGTGGAGATAGGGTGAGAGGAGCCTCCCACAAGTCCATCATGTGTTCTTGAAGAATTTCATGTATGGGTAAGGTGGCTGCCTCTTTGGGAACCTTAGAGTATCCTAAAATATCCAATTTCTTTGCTCTAGGTTCCTTTTCAGAGGTTACAGATATGGAGAGTCCTTTAGCTACTTCAATAATGAAGTCTTGAAAGGACAAATCCTCTGGAGGAGACATTCTCCTTTTTGGAGAAGAGGGCTCCTCAGGAAGAGTAAAAGAGACATCAGCAGAATCATCTGAGGTATCAGAATCTTCAGATGATTCAAAGTACCGCCTATTAGCTTCCAGAGATCGATACGCGTACCAACCGGTATCGACATCGGGCGTACCGGGAATCAGAGCGGTATCGAGAAAATCTCCGGAACCGGAGACCGGAACCGGCATACTACTGGAAGTAGATGCTCTGGGTACCGGTATCGGTTGCGGTACCGGAACCGGAGTCGGAACCGATTGTCGCGGTACCGAGGGCGTTGCAGCGTTAATGAAAGCCAGTATGGCCTGCTGCATGGATTGTACCGTAGTACCCATAGACGCCACAACTGCCTGGATATCGGTACCGGTGTTAGCCGGTACCCCAGAGCAGTCTAACAGGAGATCGGTCGAGGCCGTGCCATCGATGTCTACCTGTAACCCCATAGGAGGAGCTTTGGAAGCCGGAGCTTCCCGCCGGGGTTGTTTGGCTGGAGCAGGGTCCTCAGGGTCAAACCCAAGGGCCTCTCGCTGCTTAGCGGGAGATTTGCCCTTTGAGGACCTGCCTGAAGAATGTTTGGTTACCTGAGATCCATCAGGAGAGGAAGACCTGCAGGATGTCGATGCTGGAGTATCCGCAGAAAACAGCATATGAAATTTGGCTGCTCTGTTTTGTAAGCCCCGTTTGGACATCAGAGAGCAGGATGGACAATCCGGAATGGAATGGTCAGGTCCCAAACATTTAAGACACCACTCATGGGTATCTGTGACTGAAATAGTACTGGTACACTTGGTGCATTTTTTAAAACCAGAGGCTGGTTTCTCCATGAGGGAGAATCTGAGAAGGCCTAGAGGCCTCACAGAAAAAACACACCAAGTGAGGAAAAAGTAATAATTTTTTTTTTTTAAAGAAATAAATGAAAAAAGACCGGTGGTACCGGTCCGGAATCGGGGAAGGCAGACACACGGTCAAAGAAACAAATTAAAATAACAATTTCTTCAGCGGTGACAGGAACACGACCTGCTGGCTCCGCGGAAAAAGAAGAACTGAGGAGAGTTGGTCAGGAAGGCGGGAAGGCAGCGCGCATGCGCTGTGGGAGGCCCCAAAAGCTTCCTTTCTGGGAAGCTGGGGAGCTTTCCCGCGCAGGCTCCGTCGGTTCCGACGTACCCATATGTGAGGACTCATTCCTGCTTGTTCCTGGAGATACGGTACATAGTGTCCAATCTGCGAGAATGAGGAGTCTGCCATAAGTCAATCATATGTTCATGAAGAATTTAATGAATTGGCAAGGTGACTGCCTCTCTGGGAGCCTTAGAATATCCTAAAATATCAAATTGTTTTGCTCTAGGCTCTGTTTCAGAGGTTACTGAAATAGAGAGTCCTTTAGCTACTTCTATTATGAAGTCTTGAAAGGACAAATCCTCTGGAGGAGACATTCTCCTTTTTGGAAGGGTAATGGATACTTCAGGAGACTCATCTGATGAATCAGAATCATCAGAGGAATCGAAGTATCGTCTGTCCGCTTCCAACGATCGATACGTGTATCGATCGGTACCGACATCGGGCGTCCCCGGTACCGGATCGGTACCGAGAAATAGCCCTAGACAAGGAACCGGAGTCGGTATCCTGGCCGATGTCGATGCAGTCGGTACCGGAGTGGAGGAGTGGCCTAGTGGTTGGGGCAAGGTACTTCAGGCCGGAAGGTCGGCGGTTCAAATCCCACTAGAGGACAGCAACCTTGGGCCGGAAGGACTGGGGTTTCTAGTCCCACAGGTGCTCCTTGTGGTCTTGGGCAAGCCACTTAACTCTCCATAGCCCATGTTCCCTGTAAAATAGTTATCTCCAAGTTATAATGCCCTGTTCAATGTAACTTCAGTTTGTTCAATGTAAACCGCACTGATGCAGAATAGCGCGGTATATAAGAGAATATAAATAAATAAATAAATAAATAGATATCGGCGCTGGTACCGGTACCGACAACGGAACTCGTTGCGGTACCGTCGGCATCGCAGCTTTAATAAAAGCCATTATAACCTGCTGCATGGATTGAACAGTGTGATCCATGGACGCCACGATTGCCTGGATGTCGGTACCAGGAGAAAGTGCCGGTACCCCAGAGCAGTCTTACAGGTGATCGGTCGAGGCCGTGCCATCGATGTCAACCTGTAACCCCATAGGAGGAGCTTTGGAAGCCGGAGCTTCCCGCCGGGGTTGTTTGGCTGGGGCAGGATCCTCAAGAGCAAGCCCGGAGGCATCTCGATGCTTAGAGGGAGATTTGCCCTTCAAGGACCTGCTAGGTTTATGTTTGGTTACCTGAGACCCATCAGGAGAGGAAGACCTGGAAGATGTTGATGCCACCGCCGGTGCATCCGTGGGAAACAGCACATGGAGCTTGGCTGCTCGGTTCTGTAACCCTCGTTTAGACATTAGAGAGCAGGACTGGCAATCCGGAATGGAGTGTTCAGGACCAAACATTTAAGACACCATTCATGGGTATCTGTAATAGAAATTGTACCGCTACACTTAGTGCATTTTTTGAACCCGGAGGCTGGTTTTTCCATGAGGGAAAATTTTCTTGTGGGCCTGGAGGCCTAAGAAGAAAAATACACCAAGTGAGGAAAAAAAATATATATATATTTTTTTTTTTTTTAGAAAGAAAAGAAAAGACCGGCGGTACCGGTCCGGCGTCGGGGAAGGCAGACCCGCGACCAAAGAAATAAATTAAAATAAAGAACTTCTTCAGCGGTGACAGGAACACGACCTGCTGGCTCCGCGGAAAAGAAGAACTGAGGAGAGTTGGTTAGGAAAGGCAGGAAGGCAGCGCGCAGGTGCTGTGGGATGCTCCCATAAGCTTTCCTTCTTGGGAAGCTGGGGAGCGTTCCCACGCAGGCTCCGTCGGTACCGACGTACCCATATGTGAGGACTCATTCCTGCTTGTTCCTAGAGATTAATTGTTTCTACGGCACTGCACAAGTCAAAGCCGGCAGCCTGTTGCGAAGCGCGTTTAGGGGGTTTGGCATTTGGGGTTGTACGGCAATATCTAAGAACGAACTTGGGCTTCTTGTTAATTTCCTCATTCGGTGATACTTTCCTGCGTCTTTGTTTCTGCACATTCTCAAACAAAGGGCCAGGTATTGACTTTACCTTAGCAGCTGTTTTACATGGGGGCGTTACTTGCCTCTCTTTTGCTTTACCCCTAGCGGAAACTTTCCCTTCGCTCGGACGAGGTGAACCTCCCCCTATCTCAGGTGGAGACCTGTTTTCTGTCCATGAGGTATTTTGCTGCGCGAGGGTGGATGTCAGGCCTGCCCTTTGTTGCAACTCTTCCTTCAACCCACGCCTGAATTGGGGCCAATCCCTCCCCAATACTAAGGCGTGCGGTAGCCTAGGTACGACAGCTACCGATATTCTCTTCCTTGTCCCTAGACCATTTACCATGATATTATACACTGGGTAAAGCGATGCTGCCCCATGGATACATCTTATTTTTATGCTGCCTTCAGATGGCTGTAGAACCTGGCTATCCCGGGATTCTATCTTTTTCCAGAGTCTTCTGGAGATCATAGACTGATCGGCTCCAGAGTCAAGCAGGGCCTCCGTGGCAATACCCTCTACATCTACCACCAACAAAAATTCCTCCCTAGTTTCTCTAGAACGGGCGATGATTAGGGCTCTCCTTGCTTTACACTCTCTTTTAAGATGGCCCTCCTCCCCACATGAAAAGCATTTCCTTCTTACATAACAAGTTTTTTTTCCATGGGTACAGACTTAGTTGTGTCCCCCAACATTGGCTTTCCCTTCCTTTCTGATGTTACGACCTCTGCCCGTTTAGCAACACCACCCTTCACCTGGCCCACCAATTCTGCTTCGAAAAAGCGCTCTGCCAGTGAGGTAGCCTCATTGGTGTTACGGCAGTTCTGTAGGATCAGAAAGGTTTGGAGGTCTTTGGGAACTGCCTCCATAAACTGTTCCAAGGCAATACAGTCTAGGATGGAATCTATTGTCTTAACCTCAGGCGTTAACCACTTCATTACCAACCTTTAATACGTTGGCAAAGTGCTCGTGGTGTTTCACCCTGTTTCAATCTGCAATTTCTCAAGAGGCGGCGATAGACCATAGGCGTTAGCCCTAGAGGTCCTTTATAGCCGTTTTGAGCTCCTCATAATTGGAGGCTAAGGCAGCGGGCATGGCCCTATATGCTGCTAGCGCTTCCCCAGTAAGAGAAGCGGCTAGGCGCACCGCCCACTGGTCTTTTGGCCATCCAGTTAGGAGTGCTACCCTCTTGAAGGCTTCCATAAAATCATCTACATCGTCATCTTTGGTTAATTGTCCAAATGTAAATGTCCCATTACAAGATAATCCCAGTCCTTGTAAAGCTCCCAAGGAACCTGGCATTGTCCTGGGGGACTCCTTTGCTTTTTCCTGCGCCGACAGCCATGCCCCCATCATCTCCAGGAGCGGCTTCTGCTGCGCTTGCAACATGGCTGCAGTATGTTCTTGGGTTCGGGCCAACATTTCCTGTTGCTTCTGGAATTGCTCAGCCATCCAGTTGAGAAGGTCACCACGCTCCATCTTGGGTCTGAGCTGCAACAAGAAAAACAGAGGAAAAAAAACCAAGTGCGGCCCACAAATTACAAGCACTGCTGCCTAAGCTCTTCTTGAGCACGCTATACCCCAGTACCAGTATCCTCGAATAACCCCTTCTATTTACAGGTTACCAGGTACCAGTGTAGCCTCAGATTTATCAGCAAAGCAGGTCACCGGTTGGTCCTTCCGATCCAGCTCCAACCTTCTGCTGCCACTCCGGGTTTTCTCAGTCCTCAGCAGGGCTCTGTACTTTGCCACTGGCTTCTGTAGATGTTCTCCTTTTCCGTGTGGGTTTTGCACAAATCTTGTACGTGCATATATGAAGGTAGTGATCCTTAAAACTATGCCACCTGTGGCGCCCTACTACCACCTAGGCGGTTGCCTGGAAGTAGAGGCGTGCCTTTTGTTGTCCCTTGTTATCAAGAGCAGTGGTCCCCAACCCAGTCCTATGGGGCCCACCGGCCAGTCAGGTTTTCGGGATATCCCTAATGACTATGCATGAGATATATATGCATTAGAGATATCCTGCCAACCTGACTGGTTTGTGGCCCTCCAGGGCTGGATTTGGAGACCCCTGCCTTATACCTCTGTCATTTAAGATTGTGAGTGGGCAAGGTACAGATGTCCTAGACATCGAAAGGGTATATAGAATGTGTCACAGTCCTCCTCACTTCTCACCACCACCAAAAAATTGTCTATTAGACAACTTTTTGGTGGTGGTGAGAATCGAGGAGGAATGTGACACATTCTATACACTTTCGATGTCTAGGACATCTGTACCTTGCCCACTCACAATCTTAAATGACAGAGGTATAAGGCAGGGGTCTCAAAATCCAGCCCTGGAGGGCCACAAACCAGTCAGGTTGGCAGGATATCTCTAATGCATATATATCTCATGCATAGTCATTAGGGATATCCCGAAAACCTGACTGGCCGGTGGGCCCCATAGGACTGGGTTGGGGACCACTGATCAAGAGGATCCAGAGCCGTGGCTTCTGGGAAATGTAGTTGTGTATAATAAACTGAGTCCGAGGGGTTAGAAGGCAAATCACAGGAATTTATTTTTACTTCCTCCAAAACAGAGCATTTAGTAGCTCAGCGCATGTTAAACAAAATTAGGATGCTTCTCCAACACAAAAAGAAGTTTTGTAACAACGCTTCCACAGCAACTTAACATAAAACTGTTTCTGGCAGCTTTTAACCATAGGCAGGTGTTTCTTTCACAGTCTCAGTGTTCTACAATAAAGCATAAAGGTTCCTGCTCACTTTTGAGCCTGGCGTCTGCTTCATTCAAAGTGTCTAGCCTTTAAACACAGCTTCCAATGTTAGTGGTATGGTTTACTTTAAACACAACTGACTCTCACTCACAAACTTTTGAGCCTGGCGTCTGCTTCATTCAAAGTGTCTAGCCTTTAAACACAGCTTCCAATGTTAGTGGTATGGTTTACTTTAAACACAACTGACTCTCACTCACAAACTTTTGCAGCAATTAAAGTACTTGTTGTCCAGCTAATCCGGTCCTGTTTTTTCTTCCTTTAAAAACCCAGAACTGTCCTTATACTGCCTTCTTACAAAAAGAGCAATCCATGCAAGATTCTATGGACTCTTGATCAGAAGGGCAAGGGTCTGTTTGCATGTCCTCACATTCCTGTTCTCTTGTCTCCTGGCTTGGCTCAGCTTGAGCAGGCGAAGGGTTAATCTCTTCTAACAATTCTAAGAGTGCCTTCCAGCGTGACCTGTTTCCACCCTCAGGGATTCTAGCAGAGCTATACAGATCCTTAGCTAGTAGTAAACATTTCAGAGACAGTTTTAAATTATTCTCAGTAAAAGCTTTATGCACAGACCTTTTCAGAGCTGGTAACTTCCTGGCAGATTTCTGTACTACAGCCGTTGTACCTTGTTCCTGGTCAACAGCTTTCCTTGGTAAAGCCTTCCCGTCTCCAGACCCGGTTATACTTCTTCTACAGCACTGACATCCACCTGGGCTGGGGCCTCCCATATGCTGAGACCTTCGGGGATCCCCCTTGAGGCTGTCCCTGGAAGATTTCCTACCTTCAGGCTTCCTGAAGGTTCTTTCTTCCTCTTCCTCACTGGACTCACTCCCCTCCATTTCCCTGGAGGTCTCCTTTCCTTGGAGCTCTCCCCTTTCCCAGTGCTCCTTTCTTTCTGGGTGCTCTACTTTCCTTGGGTGCTCTGCTTCCCTCCAGTGCTCTCTTCTTTCTGTTCTCTGGGGTTTAAAAGAGAGTGCTTGCACTATCCCTTCCAACTCCTCCTTCAGGTGTTTCCCATTACCTTCCATGGTTGCCTTGGAGCTTGGACGTGGCCTACACTCAGCAACTGAATGTAGTTGTTTTTCTTTTGCTGCAGTTTGACCCTCACTGCTCTCAGGGCTATCCCTCTGCTGAAAGGTAAATGTTTTTATTTCACCTAATTCTCGGGGCTCAGATATGCTTTCGCCACCACACTATTTATAGACTCTTCAAAACTAAGTCTGAAGGCTGTGCTTTTGAACAATGGAAACTGTCTTCCATCTATTCCAGTAGCGCATGCCGTCCACATGAAAGAGACATACAATAACTTAAAGCATCTACTAACTTCCATTAACTATAACAAGTACAGCTGGCAACTCTGTGGTGACTTGAAGGTAGTTGCCCTTTTCATGGGACTGCAGCAGGGATATATAAAATACATGTGTTTCTTAGTGAGTGGGATAGCTGAGCAAGGGATTGGCACTACTTGCGGAAGGAATGGAATCGCAGACACAATGTAACAGTTGGAGAGAAGAATATCCAGCACCCAGCTCTAGTTGAGGCTCACAAAATCCTGCTACCACCCCTTCACATCAAACTAGGTTTGATGAAAAACTTCGTGAAAGTCATGGACCGCACTTCGCCAGCTTTCCGATACCTGCATTAAAAATTCCCTGGACTCAGCGAAGCAAAGATTAAAGAGGGAGTTTTTGTGAGTCCTCGGATTCGAGAGCTCTTCAAAGATGACCAGTTCAACAACTTGCTGCAGGGTGATGCGAAACAAGCATGGAATGCTTTTCGCCTAGTGTCAACAAGTGTGGAGGAGTGCCCTAGTGGTTGGGGCAAGGTACTTCAGGCCGGAAGGTCGGGGGTTCAAATCCCACTAGAGGACAGCAACCTTGGGCCGGAAGGACTGGGGTTTCTAGTTCCACAGGTGCTCCTTGTGGTCTTGGGCAAGCCACTTAACCCTCCATAGCCCATGTTCCCTGTAAAATAGTTATCTCCAAGTTATAATGCCCTGTTCAATGTAATTTCAGTTTGTTCAATGTAAACCGCACTGATGCAGAATAGCGCGGTATATAAGAGAATGTAAATAAATAAATAAAATAAAATAACAAACTTTCTCGGGAATGTTAGGGCAGAAAACTACAAGGAACTAGTAGAAGACATGCTGATGCAGTATCAGAAACTTGGCTGCAATATGTCTCTAAAGATCCATTTCCTTGATTCCCATCTCGATTTCTTTCCTGACAACTGTGGTATGGTTAGTGATGAACAGGGCGAATGTTTTCACCAGGATATCGCAACGATGGAGCAAAGATACCAGGGAAAATGGTCCACTACAATGCTGGCTGACTACTGCTGGACACTCCCCAGAGAAGCTCCCGAACAGCTGTACAAGAGACAGGTGAAAAAAAATCTAAGAAGTAGTCTATGACTTGGTTTTTTACAGGTATTAACCGAAGGCCTATTATATTTACTAATGACGTGCATTTCGTGATGTAAACATTGATTCTTGTAGATTACAAAAATAACTAGAGCCAACTTTGCTATTTCACTGTCATATTCGTGTTCAGCATATAAAAATTGATAAGAAATGACTATTTTTATTTCAGTAACATGACTTTTGTAAAACGTGTTGACCAGTGTTTATATATAAATTGGTCTTTCATGGTAAAGGTTTGAGAGGAGTACAATGTTGACATTTATCTGAACAATTAAAGGAATATTTTTTCTGCAAATTATTTCTGATTTGTCTTAATGGAATTCCTGGAAGGTGAGGGGAGGGGGCAGCTGACCTTTTGGGGAGAGAGAGAGAAAGATTGGGTGAAGGCAGGGTGCTGGAGCAGACAGAGAGAAAGAGACTGTCTGACAGCATGGGAGGCAGGGTGTGGAGAGAGGTCACTGGCCTCTGCTGGCACTGTGCAATGTCAGATTAAATGGAAATTACACTTACCTGGTAACTGATGTTCCTGGAGGAACTCCAGTTTAGTCCACACTTCTGAGTTGTGCACCTCCTCCTGCAGTTTGGAGACTGGGCATGTCAAAAAAGTGACATCACTGGATGTAGTCTGCTGGCATCTCCCATCAGCCCCAGTAAACTATTGACAAAGCACACTTAAAGGAGCAATAAATAAGTAGCCAGCCCTAACCAATTAACTGTATTACAACTATATACAAGAGAACTTCCTTTCGGGAAAAAAAAGGACTTCTTCCTTGCGCCTCATCAGAACGACAGACTAAAATCACAAGAATAGACAGAAAATGAAAGAGATAGGAATACCTACCGGTTATCCAAGCCTTCCTCCGACAGAAGTTACACTGCTAAAGTACGAACCCGGGCGGGAATAAAGACTAAACTGGAGTTCCTACAGGAACATCAATTACCAGGTAAGTGTAATTTCCATTTCCTTATCGTTCCTCCAGTTTAGTCCACACTTCTGGGGTGTAACAGAGCAGTACTTATTGGGAGGGACCTTTCCAGCCTGCTTGCAACACCGCTGAACCAAATACAGCATCCTTTGCTGACAAGACATCTAGACAGTAATGTTTACTGAAAATATGCAAGGATGACCACGTAGCTGCTCTACGAATTTCCACATGCGGAACCAAGCTGTGTTCCGCCCAAGAAGTCGCTTGCGCTCTGGTAGAATGAGCTCGCAATCCAGACGGAACCTGTCGACCTGACAAGAGATATGCCGAAGCAATCGCTTCTCTAATCCACCGAGAAATAGAAGCCTTCGCAGCCGCCTCACCCTTACGAGGACCTCCAAACAAAACGAACAGACGGTCCAATTTACGAAAAGCCTCTGACACTTTTAAATAATGCTGAAGTACTCGCTTAACATCCAAGCGGTATAGCCCCCGGTCCGCTGTGTCACCACCCAGGGAACCCAGCACCGGAAGAGAAAATGTCTGATTTAAATGAAACGGGGAGACTACTTTAGGCAAAAAGGACAAAACGGGCCGCAGCACCACCTTTTCACGAGAAAAAGACAAAAACGTCTCCCTGCAAGAAAATGTCTGTAACTCCGAAACACGCCTCGCTGAACAAATATCCACCAAAAACACTGTCTTCAGAGTTAAATCCTTTATGGATGCCAGCTGTAACAGTTCGAAGGGCGCCCTAACCAGCACTCCCAAAACTAAATTGAGATCCCACGGAGGCACCAAAACTCTACGAGATGGACGCAACCTGGTGACTGCCTTCAGGTACCGCAGAACATCCACATGCATGCCGAGCATCACTCCCTGAACCTTGCCTCTATAGCAAGACAGCGCCGACAACTGAACTCTCAAGGAACTGGCTGCCAGGCCTTTATCAAAACCCTCTTGAAGGAACCTTAAGACTATTGGCACGGACACCTTCGCCGCACGCACTTGTCTCCTCGAGCACCAGTCCTCAAATATACGTCATATACAAACATAGACCAAAGACATAGACGTCTTCCTTGCTTTAAGCAGGGTAGCGATAACTGCTCCAGAATAACCTTTTCTTCTTAGCCTCACCCTTTCAATGGCCAGACCGTAAGCGAGAACTGATCCACTTGAGGCATCCGCAGAGGCCCTTGAAGCAACAGACCCTCTGAGACCGGAAGCCTCCACGGCTCCCCGTCGAGAAGACGTATGAGATCGGTGTACCACGGACACCTCGGCCAGTCCGGAGCCACTAGCAACACTCTCCCCGGATGAGCTTCTATACGTTGAACCACCCGACCTATCATCGCCCACGGTGGAAATACGTAGAGAAGACCCGACACCGGCCAACTCTGCATTAGAGCGTCGATCCCTTCAGACATCCGTTCTCGGCGTCTGCTGAAGAACCGACTCACTTTCACGGACCAGAAGGTCGCCATGAGATCCATGATCGGCGGACCCCATCGATGAACCAGTTGCGCAAACACCTCCGGATGTAATTACCATTCTCCGGCATCTACTTGAACTCTGCTGAGGAAATCCACCGTCACATTGCCCTTCCCCGCAATGTGCGCTGCCGAAATCACCGGCAGTCACTGTTCTACCCAAGCGAACAGCGCCTCTGCCTCTTCTTCCATGGCTGTACTCCCTGTACCGCCTTGTCGATTGATGTAAGCTACTGTAGCAGAATTGTCCGATAGAACTCACACCCCACGACCCTGCACCGTCGCTTCAAACACGTGCAGGGCTAACCGCACCGCTCGGAGCTCCAACCTGTTGATCGACCATGTGGTCTCCTGACCTGAAAAAAGACCTTGCGTGAAGAGCTCTCCGCAATGAGCTCCCCATCCCACGAGACTCGCGTCTGTCAACAATGGCAGCCACTCCGGTTGTTCCAGAGTCATCCCAGCCGAGAGAGAACCCGGACGTAGCCACCATTCCAGTGCCTGCCTGACTCCGAGAGGGCAGGGTAGACGCCTGCTCAACGAGCCGGACTGATGAGACCACCGGCGAAGTAACGCTCATTGCAGTGGCTGCATATGAAACCTGGCCCAAGGCACTGCTTCCAAGGTCGCCGCCATTGTTCCCAGCACCCTGAGGTAAGTCCATGCCGAAGGTGCCGGAGTTGTCATGAACTGGCGCACCACTTGCCGAAGAATTTGGATTCGTCGATCCGGGAGAAACACAGCTCCCCGCTGAGTGTTGAAGCATACATCCAGATACTCGAGACTCTGGAACGGGCTCAGGTGGCTTTTTGCCGTATTGACCACCCAGCCGAGCCCCTCTAAGAACTTCACTACCTTCTCCGTAACTCTTATGCTTTCGTTCCTGGACTTTGTCCGAATCAACCAGTCGTCGAGATAGGGATGTACCAGAATTCCCTCCTTTCACAATGCTGTGGCTACCACCACCATGATCTTGATGAAGGTCCGCGGCGCTGTTGCTAGCCCGAAGGGCAACACCTGAAACTGATAGTGTCCCCACGGCAGAGTGAAGCGCAGAACTTTTTGATGCCCCGCTCTGATCGTGATATGTAAATATACTTCTGTAAGGTCGAGGGACGTCAAGTATCCCCCCTGATGCACCGCAACAATGACGGAGCGCAAAGTTTCCATCTGGAAATGCGATATTCGGAGACACCGATTTACTCCTTTCAGGTCTAATATTGGGCAAAGAGCCCCGTCCTTCTTTGGGACCACAAAATAAATTGAGTATCGACCCCTGCCATAATCTTCCCTGGGTACCAGATCAACTGCCCCGATTTGCAAGAGTCGATTCAAGGTGCTGCGAACCAACAGAACGTTTTGCTGACCTTTGCAGGGAGACATCAAGAACGACTCGCGAACTGGCCTTGCGAACTCCAGAGCATAGCCGTCGCGGATTATTTCCAACACCCACTGGTTGGACGTTATTTGGGCCCAGGCAGGAAGAAAATTCCGAAGTCGCCCGCCTATCAGATCGCTTCCCACCGGAGCCCCCCTCGCTTCATTGCGGCTTTCGAGCGGTTGCTGTGGACAACGCGGTGAAACATCTACCTGCTCCACGAAACCCACAAAACCTCTGGGCTCTAGAAGCAAATCTCCCTCTTTGAAAACTACCCAAGCAGGAAGTCCAAAACCTTCTAAAATCTCTGAAAGAGCCTCTAAAGGCCGGCAAAGACTTCCCCTGCTTAGGCTTATCCTCTGTAAGTCTACCCCCCTTAGACTCCCCCAAATCCTTAACCAGCTTATCGAGATCCTCACTGAATAATAGCCGTCCTTTAAACAGAAGTTTACTGAGACGGGCCTTAGAAGAACCGTCCGCCGCCCAATTTCTTAACCACAAGGACCTACGGGCGGCTACCAACAACGCCATGCTATTAGCTAGAGCCTGGATCAAATCATAATGCACATCTGCCAAATAAGCGGCTCCTGACTCCAGACGATCTAGCTCTCGTAAGCCCTCCGGCTCCAGCTGGGTCAACTATCGCAACCCCTGCGACCAGCGAAGACACGCTCTCGCCACCCAAGCCTCACATATGGAAGCTTGCAATGACAAGCCGTTGGCTTCAAAGGACTGCTTCAGCAACCCATCCACCTTTCTATCCTGCGCACCTTTCAAGGCTGTACTACCTTCCACCAGAATAGTGGTCTTCTTGGTTACTGCCGACACCGCCGCATCAATCCGCGGAGAACGAAATCTTTCCTTGTCCTCATCTGCCAGAGGATACAACCTATTCATAATCCAAGCTCCTCTGAGCCCTGCTTCCGGCTGATCCCACTCGTCCTGGATCATCCAATTTATCACCTTGTGGACGGGAAACACAATCTGAGTTTGCCACACCGCCTGAATGATCGGGTCTTCCCCAGTATCTTCCTCCACTGGCAGTTCTGTGGCCAGCTTTAGTGTCTGAAGGGATTCTGTGATAAGACGCGTCAACTCATCTTTTCGGAAGATCCAAATAATTTTCACCTGATCCTCCGGCTCAGGAATCTCTCCTTCTTCCAACTCCTCCAATCCAGCCTCCAGGTCCACTTCAGTTTCGTCTGTTTCCTGCCACTCCAACTCCGAGGGCGAGCGATCCCATGGTCGGGCCCGCTTTGGAGGCCTAGCAGAACTGCTACCTGCATGCGCCAGACCTGGCTGCTGCGGCTTCGCAGGCAAGGGCAAGGACTCGGGCTCCGGAAGCTTCCCTTGCCTCCGTAAACAAAAGGCCTGATGCATAATTAACACGAAGTCCGGGCAAAAATCTCCAAGCTGAGATCCCGAGTCTGAAGCTGGAGGAACCCCCGAAGACCCCACCTGGGCCTCTGGACCGTCCGCCGGCGAATTGGCCAGCAGGACATCTCCTTCTGGTACAGCGGACACTCCCTGTAGGTCCTGTCCCACTTTAATTTCCAGCTGCTGCTCTACGCTGGCAGACGCCGCCGTACAGCCTCGGCAGATCTCAGAATCCGCGACAGCGCCTTTATGTGCACCGCAGACAACGCAAAGCGAACGAGACGCCATCTCTCACCACTCTGGCAACAAAGCCCAACGGTAAGACCCAAAATGAGCAAGTTTGTCCCAAAACACCAAAAAAAAAAAAGTTAATATAAAGATCAGCAAGGTCCTTCCCCCAGCCAAGGGATTAGCTCAAGAATCCCAAGTTCCCAGTACTGAAGAAGTCACTCCAGGGATCCAACACATGCTATTATACCTTATAGGAAATAGAACTCCCCCCCCCCCCCAAAGAAATTACAATAATCACCTATCGAGCCCCAGAACTACCGAATAGTGACCACGGGAGAGAAACAAAACAAAAAACAGGTTAAAACTGTTACCCCGTGCGATCCCTGGCTGAGCGGCGGGCCATGCAGCCACCACGCTGCCTTAATGGCCGCCGCTAAGAAAAAGGGCACCAAAATCGCTGCGAGAGGACTCGCACGCCTGCAGCCTTACAGGCCCCAACAGTACCAGCAAACTGCTTTCCAGCTCCCTACCTGTAGGTCTGCCGGAGCGATCTCGTTGCCACGGTGCTCTAATCCACGCGGCCGCGCTCAGCTGACTAGCGAGCAAGCCGCCGCGGACGAGCTCCCCGCCGGTCAATCAGCTTGAGCTTGCAGGATCGCGGCTGTCCCGGAGTGCCGGATGCAACTGCTGCCCCTCTGCCACAGGGCTCTCTCCCGTATGCCCCAGGGAGAGAGATTTGAATCGGATAAGTCCTCCACAAATCTCCCTCTTTGGAGCAGACACACACAGACAGGTGAAGCAGGACCCGGCACCAACAAGAGAAGGCACAATGAAACGGTCTCTTTTTTTTTTTTTTTTTAAAGCTACAGACCCCCCCCCCCGAATTAAGAAACATTAAAGGAGTCCCCAAAACCAAACCAAAACCTTTCCTATTCTACACTAATAGCTTCTTATGTGTTCCTCTAGTGAGCCCAGCACTAAGGCTCACTACGTCCTCCTGCTGCATGGAGACTGGACACACTGGGGCTGATGGGAGATGCCAGCAGACTACATTCAGTGATGTCACTTTTTTGACATGCCTAGTCTCCAAGCTGCAGGGGGAGGTGCACAACCCAGAAGTGTGGACTAAACTGGAGGAACGATAAGGAAAGACCTAATTTACTAAGCTTTCCTTACAGAATGGGAAAGACAACCTGAGTAAATCAGACCTAAAGGGGGGTGTGGCAGACCTCTGAAAACATTTCCCTCCCCTTCTCAACTCAACTGGAGACAAGCTGGCAGGGGGGGAGGAAGAGGCGGAGGAGTGCTCAGCAGCTGGCTTTTAAATCCTATGAAATTTTTTCAAAGCCTGCCTGCTCTAACTACTTTGTTTCAATGTAATCAATGTTTCTAAACTGCAACTGCTGAATTACCTCTCCATTTCTTAAGAATTTATTTCTCTGCAAACCCCAATTTGATCTGACCCATTAAATTTAACCTATAAATATTTTCCATGTTTTTTCCCTCCACACCATAACAGATCTTTTAAGATATTGTGCCCCTGAATGGACTCCCTCCACACCATAACAGATCTTTTAAGATATTTTGCCCCTGAATGGACAGACGGACATGCATTAGCAACCTCTTATGTGTGATTTCTTTCCAACACTCCGCTAAGTTGAAAACAACAACTCTGGATGCCAGTGTATTATCAAAGTTAAAATTATAAAGACTTCCTATAATAAAATTTCCACAATTCCAGAAACCACAGAACTTTTATTTTAAAAAATCAATATTTTTGTATAAATTAAGTGAAATATAATCTGACTAGTTCTTCATTACCTGTTTTCTCTGTACCGAGAGCTAGACTGTGGAGGACTGTGATTCAATCTTCTGGAAAACTTTTTCTCACGTTCCTCCTCCTTAGTTACCTTCAACAAGAGCGGAATTACAACATTTGGAATTAGCAATAAAGTGGTACATGTTAAACTACTCTTAAAGAGACCCTGAAATCATGTCCAATTTAAGACAGCAAGAAAGGTGGCACACTTCTTTAATTTAGCCTATCCAGTTTTACATCATTCTGCATGATCAAAA